>OZ010787.1:288501961-289815900 GCA_963932465.1 Maratus speciosus
CAATTGTTGTTCATCAAAAAACAGATGGGTCAAACACGATTCGTGGAAGTAAAATGCTTTCTGCATCTGAGAATGTCTATCTATGGTATATAATTGTAAAATTATATAGTGTATTGTATGGTATATAATTGACATTTATAAAACACAATATAAAATATAAAAATAACTGTTTCTATGGTATACAACTGTCAAATTGGAAATTTGTGCGTCTATCGTATATAACTGTAAAAATAGAAATGTTACACATCAAATACCGCCCTTGTTAAGTTGTAGAAGAAAACTTTTGTTTTTAATAACAAATTAAAAAATAAATCAATAAATTAAACTTAAGACTTTTTTATAATATATATATATATATATATATATATATATATATATATACAGTGGCGGTCAAAAGTTTCCGGCCAGTTAGTTTCTTTGATTTGTTTGATAGAACGTTTTAGTGAAATAGAAGCACAATTGCTCCAAAAATTAGGATTAAGTAAAGTACCACTGACCACGCGATCATTTTGATTGGATGTTTAAGATACTTGATGCAAAGGGAAGGAATTCGAAATTCGCGCGTGCAAAAGTTTCCGGCCATTCGTCATCCATTAGTTTTTGCTATCGCTAAAGTGTTTTTTGGCCATGTTTGTTAATTAATCAACGTGAATAATGCATTTGAAATTCAAAAATGAAAATTTTTACAATTTATTGTTCCTAAACGAGTGATTTGTTTGTCGCTAAAGGGACAATCCTCTCGTGAGATTGCAGCAAAGTTGTCGATCGGAATATTTGCTGTAAACGATATTTTAAAAAATATATAAAGATGGTCATGGACTTCGAAACTTGCCACGGTCCGGGGGAATCCGGAAAACGACTGTTCTTGTAGACAGAATTATCAGAAGAAAAGCAGTTGATGACCCGCGTAAAAATGCCGCTACAATTCCACGCGATTTATGGTGATAAAATATTGCTGAAATATGTCTGTCTACAGTATCAAGACGCTTATGTGACGTAGAACTTTATGGAACAGTCGGTGTTAAAAAACCTTTCATAAATAAAAAAATTCAGAGAGCCCGACTGGCGTTTGCCAAGGAATACAAAGACTGGTCAAGTGAAAACTGGAAAAAAGTACTATTTTCCGATAAATCGACGTTCAATCTATTTGGTAGTGATAAAAAACATTATAACCGACGACCAAAAACAAAAGATAAGATGCGAAATTTATTATTCCTACAATGAAGCAAGGCGGAGGACACGTTATGCTGTGGGGAGCATTTTCTGAAAAATGCGCCTGCCCGTTATTTGAAATCTGCGGCAAGATGAATAGTGAAATGCATAAGAATATCTTGCAAGATCATTTGCTGCCTTATTGGAGGAAAAATTGTGGTCGCAACTATTTGTTTCATCATGATAACGACCAAAAGCATACATGCAAGCTCGTCAAGCAGTGGCTTTCGCACAAAAAATTCCGCTTTTGAAATGCACAGCCCAATCATCCGATTTGAATACAATAGAAAATCTTTGAAACTAACTTGAAAACGTGTGTGGAATTATAAATATTCAAATTCAGCAGCATTTTCATAAACATTGTAAGAACCGTGGACAAAACGTAACATTGATGATCTACAACCTTTCATTGAATCGATGCCACGTTGCTGCACCGCAATACTTACTGCTAAATGTATGAATACAAAATACTACTTGTAAATGTTGTTGATCACTGTTATTTTCTGTTATAACACCATTTTTTCCAAACTTGCAAAGGTGGCCGGAAACTTTTGATAACATGCGTTTTCTTTAGCAATTAATTCTATCAATTAAATTTATTAATATTTAATTTTTATTCCATAAATAAGTTCTTAACTGTTATGTCAATAAAGTGTATAAGTATTACTTTGAGATTCCTCTTCATATGGATATACTTACAAATTAACCAAAAATTTTATGCTGGCCGGAAACTTTTGACCGCCACTGTATATATATATATATATATATAACCGTTATATAATATTACAATTCATCATCTTTTTAAAAAAAATAAAAATTAATAAATTGAGTATCAATACATTATACTGACATTATACATAATAAATCTTGATCAACTATTATTAATTTAACTAATCATTAAGGATTTTTTTTCTACTTTAGTAAACCTATATCCTAATCATCAATATATGAAGTATTAAAAATTAAAACATTCAAAATTGGTGAAAGGAAAATCAACAGGAGGGCGAATTCTTAAAAAGAACAAGTAAATAAAGAAATATATGTAGTAAATCATAAATATTTGAAATATTTTGTAAAACAATTTGTAACTAAAACAATTTAACAAATGAGAAAAGACCTGAAATAATGACTCATTGTCAGCATCAACAAATCCTTGGCACGAAATGTATGATCTCAAAATTGAAAATTCATTAATTCAAAAAAAAAAAAAAAAAACTACAAAATGAACAGAGAGCAATTATGAATAAAAGTGGAACTAAATATGCATATATATTATTATTATTATTATTATTATTATTATTATTTATTTATTTAAGAACAAATTGCGTTTCCAAAATTATATTTCTTTCTTTACTCAAGACTGATATTCGCTTCGTTTAGAGTAAAACGTGATATTTCCGTGAATTTCTCCAATAGAGATCTCATCATTTTTAATATTTTCAGTTTCTTTTACAAACTTTATTTTAAAACTTTACATATCATTAAAAAATTAAAGCAAACTTTCTAACTTCATTTAATACCGAATTTTCAAAACGCTAAACTTTTAATCTGTAAAATAACCGAATTTCCAGTTTTACAATTAGTAATTTTTTGCAACTTTTCCTGCAACCAAGTTTTTATTAAAATGAATCTTAATTTCTTAAAATGCTAATATTTTTAACTCTTATAGTTTCATTACTTTACATTATCTTTTTAGAAGAAATTAAATTATTTTTAAGAGATTAGATTTTTTTTCTTTTTGCTAAATACTTCCTAAATTAATGTTCTCCATTTAGTGTTTTTCTTTTCGTAATTCTTCAAATTTTCCAAGTCTGTATTTTAAAATATCCATGTGTTGTGAATGAACTTTAGGTATCCAATCTCTACCTTTAGGAACCCACATTGCAAGTGGGCTTGCACTGCCCTCTATCGTGCATTTTGCGAAACAAAGACAAAAAAAACTTTCTCGCGTTAAATTTTTACTGTCTCTGTACTTTGTAAAAAAAAAAATTATTTTAGCTCAATCCTTTTTATTTTGTTAACAAATGTATCTATTTATAAACACATTTTTAAAAATCCAATGTTGCTGAGCATGAGCATTTAGGTTATTTTTAAAGAGAAAAAAAAGGTTAATTCCGCTGATTCTCTTCTACGATAGGAGATAGAATTTATGCTTTGTGTAGTGTGGTGGTCAAAATGCACTTTATTGTTTGAGTAATATGTCAAAAAGCATTTTTTTCCTTTCGACTTCTCAAATTTATGTATTATGGTATAATTTCATGTTTTATAGGCAGAGTTCGTACACCTCCTGGAACAGGGCCGGAACTAAGGGGGGGGGGGGGCAGAGGGGGTATGTGCCCCGGGCGCCAGAACGAAGGGGCGCCAAATGAAGGATTATACCTTCGGAATGGATCATTTTCTTCTGATGGACTAATGGCTTCTATTATTATGAAACAGCCATTATAAATGAAGTGTTAGGTGAAGATGAAAGAGCAGTCGTAAAAAGTTAGAACTCCGATTTTCTGGTCAGAATGGGAAGAAAAAAAATGGCCATAATTTTTTTTACAAAAAATTAATTTTACAAAAAAAAATTATGGCCATTTGAAATTTCAAAGTTTGTTACAATTTCTAATTAATAAATGTTATTACAATTGATTGGTATCAGCCATATTTTTATACGATAATTTGGGGGCGGAGTTAGTAAGGGGGGGGGAGGGATATACTTTTTTCTCCATGACTGTACATTGACCTTTCTTAAAATGTTCACGGGAAACAGTTGGCTTAAAAATCATTAATCCGTAGTAATTGATAACCATGTTGTCCGCCAACCATTACTTAACATTTTCACAAAAGTATTTAATCTGTAACCGACAATTACTACTGATGTACATCAATAATTCTTAAAAATTTCCATGGGGAAGACGTTCACTTTAGAAACTAACATGTACTGAGCTGCCAAGTCTCTGGTTTTTTGGATACCTGTATTTTAATACAGAAAATGTTGTTTTATTTAATTGGAACGTTCGAGCGATTTAAGAGAACAACATTTTCCCTAAGATAATATTGGTGTGCAAAAAGTCAGAGACTTGGCAGCTCTGCATGTAATCTACTAAGGTCAGGGATGTAAAAAGAGTGGTTATCTTCAGAAATTTTCTTCCTGTTCACAAATCAATACGTTTTCCCTTCTGTAAGCCTGTTCTCTAAATTAAACTGACTGATTCCTGACAAATTTCCACACACATATTTTCATTCCTAAACTCCCAAAAGAAAATTTCCGTTATTATTTAGAAAAAAAATATTTTCCTTTTACCTATAAAAAAGGAATTTTCAAGAAATTCAATCAAATCTGGTATTATAAGCCTATTTTGGGATCGCGACAGTCCGGAAATGGTCATCATCACGAAGCAATCGAAGCAACTCAAAATATATTCCATTTACAGGGAAATGAGAAACTACACTCGGTTTTTAGGCACTTAAATAGTAATGTTTTTAAATGCATTTACGTACATGAATGAGCTTGTGAATCAGCCATAAAGTTTCCTGTTGTTTAGCTGGGAAAATAATATATTACAAAAACACCCTTCAAAAGTGGTTGTTATAAACATGCATTAATTAATCATCATAAATGTATGAAAACTGTACAAGTTAAATGAAATCTAATGATAAATATCCTATTCCCATCGCTCATAATTTCAGACATTACAGGTAATTAGGCATGATAGGCAGACAACCACCCTAGGATTCACACCGGCACATGTTTCAAATCAAAAGAGATAGAGTACTCTGTCTAAGGCGGATTCGATCGGGACCGAGAAAATTTTCCGTAGTAGTAGACAATATTCCGCCTTAGACAAATTTTACTCTATGTCTGTGGATTCGCAGGGACTTGAAAATCTTTCCGAGTTAGACAGATTTCCATCTTATACAGAGTCCGCCTTACAGAGAGTTTACTGTATCAGAAATCAGGGCCTGATCAAACACGGACCAACTGAGGCCCAGGGTCCCCCACATTTGTTATGCAAATTTCTTAATGCTGATATTTTGCATTTGTTTTTACTGATTATAATCAATATTTTCTTCTTCTTTTAGAGTAGGATGAGTTTCATGAAAAAAGGTATGTGTTATCCAAATATGTATTTATATGCTCATATATGTATATCACTATTCTATGTATATAGAAAATGTTTTAATTTCTTGAAACATTACAGGTCCCAGTTATTACCAGGCTCTGGGCATCTCTTTGTTTTGAATAGGTGCTGGTCAAAATTCTAATTTTCTTAAGGAAAGGCCGAATAAAAATCAATTCTCGGAACACTGTGGACAATTAAGTCACTTCTGGTTAAAAGAATTACTGTAAAGAAAACTTTTTGGCAAAAAAATAGATGTTTAAAAATAGAATTATCAATATTTTGTATCAATTAAACCAAGGATGACCAACTTTTAACTGCCTACGGCCACTTTGGGATTGACTCGTTTTGAACTAAAGAAAAAATTGTCAAAGGCCGTCTGTGAAATACAGTAATTCTGATGATAAGCAAAAAATGTTGTAAATGATGCATAATATATATCTAATTTAACACAATTAGTAAAAACTTCATAGAAAATCTCCGTTATATTTTTATTCAAACTTCTTTCTTTCTATTTCTTTTTTTTTCCAATCAGAGAATCTATGAAGAAAGTTTACCCACTAAAGTAAAAATATATAGAACGTGCATAGAAACATTCGCTTAAAAATAAATGTAGGCTTAATTCAACTAGGGACATTTTTTAAAAAAATGTACTATAACTACGTACGGATTTTCAAAAATAAATAAAATAAATGTGCACATAAAAATTTCAGCGTTTTAAGAAGTGTACGCCAGGTCGATTTTACGTCAAGTAGAGCATTCATTTCAATGCTTGCACACGGGCAGAAGACTTTGGATCATTATTTTAATTCAGATCTTCTCCACAGGAGAAACTTTTAAATCTGCGAGGATGGAAAAATGGTGGAATTTGTTGAGATTTTATCTTTTTTTTTTTTTTTTTTTTTTTTTTTTAACAGCTTGATATTTAAAAGAAAAAACAGTTTCTAATTATCTGTAGTAAGTTCTATAAATATATTTTATAAATAAGTAATAAATCAGATCTCTGGACAAATTCCATAAATATTCAGGATGATTAGAAATTATGTACAATTACAGTATTTATTTTTTTACTCTAATCATAATTAGCAATCACAATTCTGGTAATTAAAAAATCTACTTTCAGTACAAGTGCTATATTTTTAATTAATAGACGCCAATGGTAATTCATCTTGGAATTGTACAACATTAATTTTAAATTTCAGTATTACCTATATTTTCCTCCCCCCACCCCCCCACCCCCCCATGGACATTTTAGCTGGATGATTTTTTTTCTAAGCAAAATTTTAATTGGTTGGTTGCATCTGTTGATATATGCTATGCCCAGGGGCTCTATAATTAGAATTTTTCCATTTTGATTCCTTTTAAAATAAATCTGCTTTACCTTCTAAAAATACTTACAATTTAATGCTGGTACTGCCATCTACCGACAAACAGAAGAAGTAGAAGTTTCAAATGAATTTTCTAATTAAGATTTTGGAACAGAAAATCACATTGTAATTGCAAATAATGGCTATTAACAGAGGTAGAATAAAAATTGAGAGGTAACAAATTTATTTTTATCTTAATATCTTCATTATGTAAGTCTGGGATGACAAAATGTGGCAATTAAGGCATTTTATTCGTGAAATAAGGCCCCTGGTACCTGTCACACGTACATATACTAATTTTAAACTGGTACTCTTTAAAATATCTGTAAAATGCAAATATGATGCTTACAATTTTTTGCACTAAACATAGATTTTAGTAATTGGTTTTGACCTTAGAAAATTGCATATACCAACACATGAATTAATCTTACAGTGTTTCGCAAAATTAAAGCACGTTAGTTCGTATAATGCAGGTAGATTTACAATAAAATATACTTCATGAAAGCATAAAAAAAGTTTTCGATTCATTCATTAAAGAAAAAAGAAAACTTACTTCATAACTTTTTTCGATGATGATCAGTGATAAGATATATTTTTCACTTAAAATCTTGAAAAATAATCTTTCCATTTTACAGCGTTCAAAAAATACCCGTTGATAAATTAAAAAAAATAAAAAACTTAATGCCACTTTAAATGCCTATCAAATGAAATCGGCTTATATTTCTAAATAAATTCTAATTAATAGAATTTTGAGAGATACACAAGAGGAACAATTAATTGGTTATAACTTAGAATATACAATAAATATATATGTCGTAGGCTAATGGAGAAATCCGGCTCTTTGCAAAGAGCCTAGACTATTTGAAACAAGTGGGTAAGTGTGATCACAGATCGCACAGAGGGTTTCGTTTAATATTCATTTCAAAACACTTTATCCTTTTGAAAAATCTGTTAGTTCCACATTTCGCAACCAGGGGCGCACTCTATTCTAAACAAATCTCTATCCGAACGAAACTCCGTTTTACATACTATCCGTATATATATTAGTCGAAGGGATTGGGCCCATAGCACCCGAGATAAGTAGGCGCCCTTGGCGGTAAAAAGTGGAACTCAAATATGTAAGGCTATGGTGCATAATATGAAAGAATGGTCAAAGGGGTGTCGGCAAAAGTTGGAAAAGTGCTCCCCGCGTGAAAAGGGCGGAGGTTAGAAAAATTGCTTAAAATATACGTTAGAGCCCGGAGGAGTAAATAATATAAGACTTTTTGAAAATTTTATGATTTGTCGTGTGGTCTGAGGTATTCAGCTATATGTACGCAAAAATTCATGTCTCCAACTTAATTAGGGGCTCTCTTAGAAAGAATTGCTTAAAATACATATGTAGTAGCTCAAAGGGTTAAACGTAAGACTTTTTCAAGGTTTTATAACTTGTCGCCTGGCCTCAGGTGTTCTGCTATAATAAGCATGCAAAATTTCAATTCTCCAATTTAATAAGGGGCTCAGTTAGGAAGAATTGCTTAAAACACGCATGTGGGAGCCCAAAGGGTTAAATGTACGACTTTTTCAAATTTTTATGATTTGTCGCATGATGGTGTTCAGCTAGTATGCAAAATTTCACGCCTCCAACCTAAATAGAGTGTCACTTAGAAAGAATTGTTTAAAATACACATGTAGGAACCCAAAAGCTTAAATGTACGACTTTTTCAAAATTTTATGATTTGTCGTTTGATGTGTGATGCTCAGCTATAAGTATGCAGAATTTCACGCCTCCAACCTAATTAGGGGCTCACTTAGAAAGAATTGTTTAAAATACACATGTGGGAGCCCAAGGGGTTAAATGTACGACTTTTCAAAATTTTATGGTTTGTCGCATGATGGTGTTCAGCTAGTATGCAAAATTTCACGCCTCCAACCTAAATAGAGTGTCACTTAGAAAGAATTGATTAAAATACACTTGTGGGAGCCCAAAGGGTTAAATGTACGACTTTTTGAAAATTTATGATTTGTCGTTTGATGTGAGGTATTCAACTATAAGTATGAAAAATTTCACGCCTCCAACCTAATTAGGGTTCACTTAGAAAGAATTGTTTAAAATACATATGTGGGAGCCCAAAGGGTTAAATGTTCGACTTTTTCAAAATTTTATGATTTGTCGTTTGATGTGGGGTACTCAGCTATAAGTATGCAAAATTTCACACCTCCAACCTAAATAGGGGCTCACTTAAAAAGAATTGTTTAAAATACGCATGTGGGAGCCCAAAGGGTTAAATATACTACTTTTTGAAAATTTTATGATTTGTCGTTTGATGTGAGGTATTCAGCTATAAGTATGCAATATTTGCACTCCTCCAACCTAATTAGGGTTCACTTAGAAAGAATTGTTTAAAATGCACATGTGGGAGCCCAAAGGGTTAAATGTACGACTTTTTCAAAATTTTATGATTTGTCGTTTGATGTGAGGTATTCAGCTATAAGTATGCAATATTTGCACTCCTCCAACCTAATTAGGGTTCACTTAGAAAGAATTGTTTAAAATACACATGTGGGAGCCCAAAGGGTTAAATGTACGACTTTTTCAAAATTTTATAGTTTGTCGTTTGATGTGAGGTGTTCATCTATAAGTTTGTAAAATTCCACGCCTCCAACCTAATTAGAGGCTCACATAGAAAGAATTGTTTGAAATACACATGGGGGAGCCCAAAGGGTTAAATGTACGACTTTTTCAAAATTTTATGATTTGTCCTTTGATGTGAGGTATTCAGCTATAAGTATGCAAAATTTCACGCCTCCAATCTAATTAGAGGTTCACATAGAAAGAATTGTTTAATATACACATGTGGGAGCCCAAAGGGTTAAATGTACGACTTTTTCAAAATTTTATGATTTGTCCTTTGATGTGAGGTATTCAGCTATAAGCATGCAAAATTTCACGCCTCCAATGTAATTACAGGTTCACATAGAAAGAATTGTTTAAAATACACATGTGGGAGCCCAAAGGGTTAAATGAATGACTTTTTCAAAATTTTATGATTTGTCGTTTGATCTGAGGTGTCCATCTATAAGTACGCAAAATTTCATGCCTGCAACCTAATTAGGGACTCACTTAGAAAGAATTGTTTAAAATACACATGTGGGAGCCCAAAGGGTTAAATGTACGACTTTTTCAAAATTTTATGATTTGTCGTATGATGTGTGGTGGTCATCTATAAGTATGCAAAATTTCAGATCTCCAACATGTGTAGTTTCTGAGAACGGGCTCTGTGACAGACAGACGGACAGACAGACAGACAGACAGAGGAGCGAGACGAATAGGGTTTCGTCAGATGAACGAAACCCTGAAAAGACAGGTTAATTGGAGAATTATATGCCATTTTACAATAAGCTTGATATAGTTTAGGCTTATTTCAATAGCTTTAGTTTATTTGGAAAATGGTGTTTTTCCCCAATCCGACTGATTATTTTCAGGATTATAACAAAGAATCTTGACAGCTTAAGGCAAATTAAGGAAATGACCAATTGTTTACGCGGGGGGACGGCGTCCCCTTACTTTTTTATTTTATCTCGAGCGTCCCCTTACTTTTTATTTTCAAGGGGGTCGCTAGAGACGTGGGAGGACGCAGACTTTCCGAACTTTTTTTTTTTTTTTTTTTTTAATGAACACACCAATAAATTAACAATTTTAGAAATAAGGTACTGATTTTTAATACTTTTCAACGAAGTTGAAAGTGTTTACTATGCTGGTTCGCCTATTCACATTTTAACTTCCATAAGTTTTGCTTAGATTGCAGCAAAATTTTATGTATATTTTTGAGGTTCAATGTAGTATATCACTATTGTAAATGATGTGTATAGCATCATTATTTCGTTTACGCGAAAACAAAAACAGAGTTCTTTCATATTACGCTTTATTGGCAGAAATTGTTTGAAATATACATTAATCAAGTTATAATATTTTAAATATAAAGAAAATGACATTTGAAATTCGTTACATTTTCTCTATCGGAAATAGCATTTATGGTTCGTTTAGAGGAACATTAAAAAATATTTCCAAACACCATGATCCTTTAATGATAATTATTTGAAATGCATGGAAAACTATGGGAAACGATAATATGGAAAACGGTGCACTAAACATTTATAGTACATTTACAAGGCCACTCAAAAAATCCACCACATTGTCATCTATGGGTTCAGTTGCTGAAACTTGTTTTCGATTATATTATCAGGGCTCCCAACACATTTTAGTCCACGAAAAGTGGGAAGGGGTCGTTTTTATTTAAAAAGGAGGCTTCAAGGAACCATTTATATTAAAATGGGGGACTAAAAGGACCATTCGTCAAAAGATACTGCACCGAGTTTTCCTAAATATGCAAGCAATTTTTTTAAAAATACCCTAGAAAATATGTTAATTCGTTATCGTTATAAAGATGGTCATTAAGCAATGTAAGCAGCTTTATTTAAACATCATACTTAAATATTCTACTGCCAGAAGATAGAAAGCGTTCAATATTGAGAACTCACCTTCATAATTGTCCTTAAAGAAGCATGAACTTTTAATTCAAATTGTTGAGTATTAAAATTTTAAATTAATTTAACATATATATTGTTAATTATTAACCTTAAGCATTAAACATTTTAATTTAAACTTTTGTTCCTTTCTACACAAAAGCTGAGATAAGCTATGATGTTCATCAGAAAAAGCAAAGTATGGCAGCGCCCTCTGGGGAGTGATCAAAACCAATATTGAATCAAAAGTTATTCATAATCATCTTACATATTAAATTTAATGAAATTCCATCCCAAGCATGCCGAGATCTGGCTATCATGGAAATGGTTAAAAATGCAGCACAGTAGCAGCACCTGTTGGGCGAAATACACCAAAATCCAATCAGCATCAATTTATGTCAAGGGTAAAGTGAATCTGAAATTTGGGTGAAATTTCATACCAGAGATGCTGAGATATAGATATGTAAATTGTGAAAAATGAAGCATAGCAATGTCACCTGGTGGGCCATATGCACCAAAACCTGATTAGCACTTGTATGTGCTAAGGTCTAATTAAATTTGATATTTGATGAAATTCTGCGCTTTAGTTTTTGAAATAGAGTGGCTGCGAAATATGTATCATATACAGAGAGAAATTTTCAAAAAATTGTCAAATCATATTCAGGTCAACCTAAACGTGTAAAAAATCGATCAAAAAGATTCCAATACTTTCTTCTGATAAAAATATATTTAAGAAGTATAACAAAAATAAGAATAATTTGTAACTAAGTTTTCCTTTAATAGAAAGATATATGCTTCTACATCAAAATCGAAAACAAAACTAAATCTATAATAATAAAGATAGAGGTTGGTCTGCGAGCTGAAAAGACTGCTGCACATACAGCTACAAGATGGAGGCGAGGTACATCTATATTTAAAATTATGCACTTCGAGGCCAGTTTTCGGCCTGTTTTTTTTTTATTTATTTGCGATTTTTAGAAAAGAATTTTCTTTTCTTTACCGTTCACGGTGATTTTTTGCAGATTAATAAAAGAAATTCAGTTTCAATTTTTTAGTCCAGTTGTAGTAAATTTTGTCCTCTTTTCAACTTTTTCAATAAAGTTGATTCAGAATTTGTACAGTGATTTATTTTTGGCGAATTTTTTAAGCGAATTTCAGCGTTTTTTTTCGCGTTTCGTTTCAATTTCATGGCATACGAAAATGGAATTTAGTTTTAAACTCTTACCCTAATGTAATAGATTTTGTCCTTTCCCGATTACGTCCTCAGATTGTAATTTTTACCGAATTTTACCTTTTTTTAATTTTCACTAGGGGGCTCTGCCCCCTACGAGCTAAGCTCGTCATCCCCCGTTCAGACACCGCAGACTCTAAAAGTACGCTAATTTGATCGGCCTTAAAAAGATTTCAGAAGATTGAATTGTAATTTAAAAAACAGTGGCGATCTCCCTATAAACGGATTTCTATTCATTTCTCTTTGACTGGGGAATTTTAAGGCCAAATCCGCTGCGGTACTACTTGATTAACCCGTCGACCAATTTCGCCAAATTATATAAATCGCCAAAGCACTCGCCAAATTATACAAATTGACATCATTTTTATTTTAAATAACGAAAGAACAAATAAATTAGTACAACATTAATAAAAATAGAAATAAAACGTTGAAATAAAAATAACTTGATGACGTAGACACGTGTAACTTTCTTAAAGTCAAGTTAATGTGACATTTACGATCAACCATTATTGGCATTTAATCTTATAGTTTGGCGAATGATAGATTTTTGGTCGACGGGATAAGTAAGTAGTACCAAAATCGTAATACCAAAATCGTATGTCAATCGCTGTTTTCGTCTTTGATTAAATAAAATAAGTTAAACATTTCAAAATAAGCTAATATAAAAGGAATTAAGTAAACAGAATCTTTGTCTCCCGGTATTTTTTAACAAAGCGAAAAGAAAGTTCTTTTAAATAAGACATTTTAAATTAATCGTTTTTAATCTGGCGTAATTTTGACTAAACTATTCTTTCTCTTTATAATATTCACGTGAAAATACTTGTGTTAGAAAGGAAATATTATTTGCGCTTTCCTTACAAAAGTAGTTGAAAAGTATCCTCTCAAAATATCAAATAAATGTCTAGCGCAATTTCTAAATTTAAACCGTTTTGCAATATTATTTTGTGTTCATTTTATTTCATAACTGTAATGTGACGTAAATATGACGTAATTTCTCCTATTTAAGACTTCTAACGCATGTTAATAAATTTATTATTTTACAAAATCCTTTCTCTCTTAAAATTCACGTGCAATTATAGTTTTTATGACGTAATTTTTAATAAGTTCCTGCTTTTTGTACATAATTATTTAATTCTAATTCCAAATGTTTTTTTCTGTTTATAATAGTCACGTGTAGATAAATTTTTAATTTATTTACACGTATAAATATATATATATATATTTTTTTTTTTTTGAAGCAAACATTATTGTTTCCGCTTTTTATACAGTTGGCAACAGTTTAAATTAATATTACTTTTTAAAATCTGTCAAAAATATATCTAGAAATGCTGAAAATTTGAATTTAAAATAGAAATAAAACCTCCAAAAATGAGTCAAAATAAAAAAAATTAATGCAATCTGCACTCCGTCAAATTCTAACGCATAAAATGATCTAAAAATGATTACACTGCCGTGTATAGTTTTTGCTGCTATAAAACTTTTTTAGTGGAACGATTTTGTGCAACTTTAGCATTAAATGTCTCCTAAAATAATTCTTCGATTTGAAAACTGTCTGCATCAGCGTGTTTATCAAACATTTCTGTATAAAACCACCGATTTTCATATTTTTGTATGCATTATTTTTCTTAATATTAACGAAGAAAGACCTCCGGTCACAAAAAATGCAAAACCGGCGGCGGCGGTGGCGGTGACAGCGATAGTTACTTTTTTTTAGAATAGAGAGAGAGGGATTCGCGACGATTTTTTCACATTTTTGAAAGAATTCCAGTAAAAATGTTTTAGCCTACTTTAGTAAATTTTGTCTTTTGTGATTTTTATGAATTTTTAGCGATTTTTATACATTTCTCGGTGATTTTTCGACATTAGTAAAAGGAATCCTGTTTAAATATTTTAGTCCCATTATAGAAATTTTGTTCTCTTTTCAATAAAGTTTATTTGGAATTCACACAGAGATTTTTGAATCTTTCGCAATTTTTTATTCGATTTATAGAGGTTTTTTTGCCTGTTCCAATCTTTTACTGCAGTTTAATATATTTTGTCCTCTTTTTAATAAATTTGTTTCGGAATTCATACCGTGATTTTTGAATTCTTTTGCTAATTTTTTATACAATTTTTTATTTTTTTGTGTTTTGCGGCGATTTTTTTGTCATTCGGTTTCAATCTTCTGGTAGTTTAATGTAGTAAATTTCGTCCTGTGCTATTTCTGAATTGTTTGTGATTTTTAATGCGATTTCCATTGAGTTTAACGTTTTTTCGCAATCAGTGGCAATTTTTTGACATTTATAAAGGAATTTCGGTTACAATGCTATACTATACAAGCCCACTATAGTAAATGTTGTCCTCTACGATTTTTAGAGTTTTTTATATTCTGTGGCGATTTTACCACATTAGTATATATATATATATTTTTTTTTTTTTTTTTTTTTTTTTTTACTCACTGAAAACGGACGAAGTGGACCATAGGGGACCTTTTTCTAAAAATAGAACTTTAGGAGCGAAAGGGCACCATTTGGAAGCTCATTTTACATATATTTTTTTAAATTATGCTGAACAAAACATTAATTAGGTATATAAATGATATTTGTATACCAGAGTTGCACAAAAAAATTCAAATGCACTACCATCTATAGCCGGATATTTATTGAAATGCGTTTTGCAGCTGGTTTAAACTTTAGTGTGCTATTTATAATTAGAGTAAGTTTTATTCTTGTTAATAATGTGTTAACATTCACTGCGCCGATTCACACATTCAAATTTCAATCATATTTCATTCTTTCAATCAGAATAACTAAGCATTAACAATAACTTCTCAGTCAAATTTAAAGTTTCTAGCTCTGATAGTTTCAGAAGAATAGCAACTTTAAAAGGTTTTCAGCTCATTTTTTCCCTTAAAATTTCAAAATTTTTAAAAGCCGTTCTTTGCGATTATCTACATGTTAACAGTTGGCACTATATTTATTTTCAAGTTTCTTGTAAAAACCTGCTTCAGATACATCGTGATCAGACGATTTTAGAGGACTTTCCCATCAATTCACCGTATAAAAAATTTTAATAAAAAAAAGGTTTTAAGCGCGCATGTAAGTTCTGAAAATACATAAGTGCCATGTTTTAAGTTTCTGCAGAAATCGTGATGAAACTGAAATTTTAGAATGTTCTTTCCGCATTTCACACAGTTAAAATTCTAATTTTAAAAAAAATCAAGTATTGCATTTACACATTAGTTACAATATAATGTATAATGCAAAATATCGATGAAACGGAATTATTGGAAATGTTCTGTAGAAGGATATTTATCTATTTCCCATCTTTAAAATTCATATTTTAAAAAACATTCGATTTGGACCCCCTTTGAGTACTAAACATATTCTTCGGACCAATAAAAGCATTATTTATCGATTATCTTCGGCCTTGGTCACATTTTTTTTATATTTTTTCTCCCGTAAACAGTACTTATTTGTTACTTCTGGTCAAAAAATGGTTTAAAAATTGCCTAGATGCGAAAAACGTGTCGAATTTCTCCCAAATTAGAGTTTGGGCAGTGGCATATAGTCTCAGAATATTAAATAGTCTATTCATCATGTATAACATACTTGCAAAATTTGAGCCCAGTCGAAAACACCGTTTGAACGCTATAATGTTCAAACACAAATGGAAAAAAAAAATACTTTGGGAGTCTGAAATAAAATACCATTATACACACATGTATACACACATACATAGAGAATTGTTGTAAAAATAGGAAAAAGGGATTCAGGAGGCTTCAAAAAATAAAGATACACCAAAATTTCACAGTCTTATTTTTCTTTTCCATGATTACAATAAATTGCTTACACTACATTTGACCAAAAAGTAAAAATGCAATAATTTTCAATGCTCTTAGTGGAAAACATTTTATAACTATTTAAAATGTAAATAACGCAAAACAAATTCTAATAAACATTTCGTTACTTGAATTAGTGTTACTGGATTACGAATTCTATTCCAAAAATTTTCAGTCACGAAATAAGGTTTTAAATTTTTTAATTCTATAGCAAGCTATTTAGTGTACAACAGATAAAAAAAAATTATTAACTTAATTTAAATTTAATTTTTAAATTTAAATATAATTTTTCAATCACTTTTCTCGTCAATTCAAAATGAAAAGCAAGATTCAAAATAAAGCTTGTCCTGTGCGTGATATACACCCTAATGTTCGAAACTATGAGCGTCCCCCCACTTTTTTTCCCAGGACTACACCACTGCTAATAAGCCCTATATATATATATATATATATATTCGTCATGCTCGTTTCAATGAGCCTATGCAGTTTTAGGCTTATTATAGAATGATCAACTTTTTGTCCAAATTGCCTTATTGGATGATTTACTCTCGTTAGTCCATGAAATGAAATTAATGGGTACTTTATTTTAGTCTATAGCGGACTTAAAACAAATATATGCGCGCAGTGAGCCTGAGATTAATAAACATATTTTTTTTAAGTGTATATTTCTCCTCTCTCTACTAGCATGTGTATCAGTGAAATCTACTGTTTAAGCATATTTTTAATATTTTCAGTTATCTATCTAGTTATAATTTCTCTTATTTTGCAAAATTTCCATGTGTGGATTTTTCGATTTTTTCAATAGATGATTCTTATGATGCATTTCATAAAATTAAGAATTTGATTTTCAATAATATGAATATATTATATATATATATATATATATATATATATATACCTATAGCAGTGGCGTGGCGTGAAAATTTTCGGTGGTCATCGCAATTATTTAAGTTTGTGGTGAAAAATTATTAACTCTAAAATTGAATGGTTGAATGTTCAAAAAAGAAACTTTATATCTTACCTTCACTTATACATGAACTCCAAATGTTCTGCTAAAACTGGATCGTAGAGTTTTAAAAGCTTATTAAGAGTTTTAAAATATTGCTTGGTCATCGCCGCATCCAGAGATGACCGGACGCCACGCCACTGACCTATAGATACCTATAAATATATATATATATATATATATATATATATATATATATATATATATATATATATATATATGTTTGGGGACACTGTATTGTTGTAAATTCATTCACACTATCACAATTATTGATGGTGGTCAGTAATGTTTAATTAATGGTTATATATATATATAAAATATATATAATTATTAATTAAACATTACCGACCATCATAGTATATATATATATATATATATATATATATAACCATTAATTAAACATTACTGAGCACCATCAATAATTGTGATAGTATGAATGAATTTACAACAATACAGTGTCCCCAAACACACTGAATGGATACCAAAAACATAATAAACAAGCTGCTATGATATATATATATATATATATATTGATATATATATATAGACACGTGTAGGAAAAGTATGAAAAAAATGCTGAGAAAAGATAAAATTGTAGGAGAAGTGTGGTTTTAAATTTTCTACAACAAGTATACAACAGCACAACAGCTTGTTCTATGCCGTCTCGAAAGTCTCTATCACAGCGCCCCCCCCCCCTTCTGGGGGACTATCCCCATTTTCAACTAGGACCTGACGTTCATAGTAAAAACATATACATGAAGTTTCGTTCAATTCTATCCATAACTTCGCACACGTTCCGGTGATATAATAATGAAAATATTGCAAGAACCGTTATTACAGCGTCCTCTTCCGGCGGAATATCCCCTAATTCAACTGGGACCTGCTGACCATAGCAAAAAACATATACAGAGTGTTTCAGCACAGCGGTTACAAAGTTTCAGGAGAAATAGAGTACAACCAGGCGATGGGAAATCACATAGTCACATAGATGGGAAATAGCATGGTCGGAAACATGTTTATTATTCTTAGTACCGCAAAAATACACAGTGCTGAGGAACTTGTTGGCAGCTGCTGGGGAAATCCGGGACACGCCCGGTATTTTCCAGAACATAGATCTTCCATGCGCCCAGATGCGAGGCCTGCATCACGGCCTGGGGTCGTAATTTCGAACACATTCTTTGATGATGATCGTTGTCTGTCTTTTTGTTCTTATTTTTAAGTTTTTTGTTGTACTAAGAATAATAAACACTTTTTCTCACACTGTTCGAATCCTTCCTTTCTTGTGTTTTGTGTTGTTACAACCACGCCAGGAAAGTGTTTCCGACTATGCATTGCTATGTGATTTCCCATCGTCAAGGTGCACTCTATCTCTCCAAAAACTTTGTAATCGCTGTTTTGAAACACCCTGTATATGAAATTTGGTTCAATTCTATACATAACTTCATACACTTTTCTATGATGCATTAATAAAAATGTCACAAAATCGTTATAACAGCGCTCCTTCCGGCGGAGTATTCCTAAATTCAAGTGGGACCTGCTCGCCATAGCCAAAAACATAATATATGGAATTTGGTGAAATTCTATAAATAACTTCGTACATTTTTCGGTGTTACAAAGAGGACACACATACACACACGGACGGACAGATATTTTGTAAAAGCATATTTTCCGGGATCTCTGAACGCTAAAACATGTAAATCCGTCGTAAACCAGGAGTTGAAAAATTTTCGATTACAATACTTTCTTCTATTATAGATAGAAGAAAGTAAAAATTGCAGCTTGACAGTTGATGGACGGGAGTATTTCAAAAACAGAGGGTTAAATGCTGAAAACTTGTAGACTTAACCTAGAACAATGAGACAAAAGAAATGTTTTTTTTTATTCTAAAAACTAGTGAAATACAAAAGCGTTTTAAAAAATATGTATTTTTAGCGAAATGACATCGAAATGACAATTCAAAGTAAAATGTACATTTTCAACCGAAAATCTCGTCACTTAAACTTAAACAGAAAAGCGACGGAATTAGAGTGCTCGCCGATTTAGAAAATGCTGTTCTGAAGAACATGCGCTTAAAGCTCTTGTTACTGTTTTCCTTACTGCAGCACGTTCTACTTCTATAGCTCCAAAACTGCCCTTTCACTTTCGATATTGATTTCTAACTATTAAAATATGATTTCCGTGTGTATAAAGATGACTTTAAACGGCAATAAATAAATAAAAAAATAAAAATAAAAAATCGAAATTTTGAACCTCTCAAAGTGGTGTTACTCCTTAAAGTAATTTTATACAATAAGAGTTACTATGGTTAACTAGTATGTCGGATGATCGAGAGTCTGTTGTAATATTCTTTTCAATTAATTTGGTCAGCTAAAATCACTAAAATAATCACAATTTAATCAATTCATTAAAATTATGACTAGCTGATTTCAAGAAACAAAATCTATTCGAATGATTATGTGATTACTACAGGATCTATTCAGTTCTTATAAAATATTTCTTTAAGGAACAAAAAAAACCTTTAAGGCCACCTTACATCTTCTCCATTTGAGATTTATCAATGACTGCGCTCGTACTTACGCCTTTTTCAAAGTCTACGATATCTTAATAAAAAAAGACTGAGTAATAATACTTATAAATATTTCATATTTTATTCTCTTAATTTGAATTCTAAAATGTAAAGAAAGGTTGTAAAAAGTTTAAGTTATTCAATTGAGTGAATCATGAATATATTAACAATTCCATAGAGGAAAAAAAAAATCTGCTTTTCTTGCTATGTAATTGTGTCGCATTTGAGAATTTCCTCCCCCACCCCACGCCCTCTTGTGAATTAGAGATGACCAGTGCAATGCATATATTTTAATGTGGCTTTTTCAAAACCATCAAAAACTATTTTCATTTTTATGTGAAAATAAAATTCTGTCATTCACTGGATGAATGATTGAATATATTACAATCCTACGGGGAGGGGGGGGGGGAACCCTTCCTCTTGCCTTTTGTTGCGCCATGCTCTACCAAAAACTAGCAAAATATTTTAATTTCTTCAAACAAGAAGCAGATTTTACATATACGAGGTACTCCAAAAGTTATTAGGGTGTTATAAAAGATAATAACTTTTAATTTAGTTAATTTTTCCACATTTCTTTCAGATTCAAAATCTAGACACTTTAGAGTTTTACCATGCAGATATACACGGTTAAACAAAAAGTAGCAGTCCTAGAACTTTATTTTAAGAATCAATGCTAAATTATAACACTCTAGGCATATTCTGTGATATAAATGCAAAACGGGGTCTAACTGTCCGAGATAAGTCAGCACAGAATCTTTTTTGTCGAAAACTTGTTTTTGTTCTTCTGATCTCTACGGGAGAAACTCACATTAAAACGTCTGCAACGTGCTCTTTAAATTGCAAAAACAAAGCTTTGAAAATAACGCTACAGCGCACCATTGAACACGATCTACACTATAGCGCACCACTGAATGTAATTTACACTATAGCGTACCATCGACCACAATTTTAATGAGTGACCCAAAATTTTTCTCTTCATGGGTCCACATTGGGCCACATCAGCGTTGATTTCAATCGCGTTGCACATTGTCACGACATTTTATTTTATTTTACTTACTTCATAATCTTAGAGAATGTTTATTTATATTTTAATGTACATTCATTATACTTGTGACTTTGTTTGGAAGAAAAATGCTAATTTTCATCCAATTTATCCGTTTGTACTTCCGGGGAACATTTTCAGGTGTAAAACTACTAGAGAAATACTTCTGCTTAATGTTTTTTTAACTTCATCCACATAAAATTGAGATTAAAATTTTTTCTCTTGTACATTTTCTTAAGTGTTGTTTAACCCATTAACGCCCAGTAGCATACTTTTAGATCGCTAGTCTCAGTGGCAAGAAAGTGCTTTTCACACTACTAAATATGAAGACAAATATATGCTCTCTTTCACGATACAAATTCCTTGATAAAATAAGATAAAAATTATTATTCTTTTAAAAGTGGTGGGAAATCCAAAATTTCAATTTTAACGAAGAAAATAATTCGGGCGTTAATGTGCTAAACTATGAGAATTTTAAAAAATGTTTCTTTTCTGGTCTTATCCTTTGAAATATTTTAGCATTTTAATGGAATAACTTAATTACTGCAAATTTGCTAGTTCATTTATTTATTTGTTTAGTTCAGGTAACGCCCTGTGTTTCTTTTACAAGATTGCAATTCCCAGTTCTCTTGTTTTATTTTGCTTTTATTGTAACTATTTTTGTTGTAACTACATTTAATTTTTAATGGGGATGTTATTGAATTTGACCGGTGTATTTTTTCAACGCATCCTTAAGCTTAACTTTGGATTAAGTGTACCAGTTTAGATTATTCATTGGTTGTTAGTGTATATTCAAAATGACTCTGCCTTATTTTTGTTAGCGTCTGAGTTAGGTTCCGCCTGTGCGTGTTTCTATGTCGATTTTTCCTTTTACTTTTCACAAATGAAATTTAAATATATTATTGAGGTGGATTACAATAAATTCTTTTAAAACTAATCTTTGCATTTTGGACAATTCCTTTAAGGCGGTATTAAATAAAGTAATATTATCGTCGACGTCGTGCAATGGATCACAAATTTAGCAGCACTCGTTATTTAAAGTTTTTATCTTTTAATACTATTTTCTCTGCCTGGTATATACATTTTCTATAATACCTTAATACAATATCATAAAATTCCTAAAATGAAATTCATAAAAAAAATCATTAACCATATTTAATTAAATGTCATATTTGAAAACAATAAATTTCAATGTAATAATCTATCTTTTTTTTTTTTTTTTAATTTTTAAAAATGTTTCAATTCTTCAACATTTATTCTACTCATAAGGTCTGAGATCCCTCACATTACAGGGGGGAAAAAAGCAATTTTACGTCATTCACGACTGAACACATGACTATATTAATAATTCCATGCAGAAAATAATATCTTCCTCCAGTTATATGTAACTGTACCACGCTTGATCGCGATCCAGCAAAATATTTTTCTTCAATAAACTAGAAGTGACCCACCCTACACATACCAGGATGATATCTCTCGAACTCATTGAAAATTGACCGGAGAGAGCGGATGGACATCGTAACATAAGAGGGTCTGTAATATTGACTAAACATATAGCTATTGGTTGTGCTTAATTTAGGTTGCTCTTAAGGCTGTTCTGGAATCCAAACTAGCTATTTTCCGACACACTTATGAAATCATTTACATCTATTACATGCATAATATATTCAGATAAATATTTAGATTCCTGAGAATCAAAAACAAATTTTCCTTTATAAATAACACATCTTTCCAAAAAATACTGGTAATTAAAATAACTAATTAGAGCTTTTAAAAATAATTGGTAATTTAAACCAATTTAAAGGGGATGAAAATCACGAAAAGATGTCAGCCACAGGCAGCAATCGACAGTAATCGTAGATGTATTACATACTACACTCTAAAAAATAAATGCG
This sequence comes from Maratus speciosus, assembly GCA_963932465.1. Lineage (NCBI taxonomy): Eukaryota > Metazoa > Arthropoda > Arachnida > Araneae > Salticidae > Maratus > Maratus speciosus. The sequence goes on from OZ010787.1 coordinate 288,524,713, forward strand.
TAAATTTACACATTAAAACAGGTATACTAATGATACAAAAACGATTTGTCTATGTGTATAAAGTGGCGTATAAATTGTCAAATACAGACACTGCTGTGACAATTTCAAAATACACATTTTCCTGTGTATATTAATAGCACATTAAGCGGCTTAAGCGTGTAAAGTGTTATCAGAAAACTCAGACATACACAGTTTAGTGTTTAAATTGCACATGAGTAAACAAATGTCTGTGTAACATACAGAAACGGTGGATTTTGTGCACATAGTACATAACTTTATAGTTTGGGATGTACATTTTGAACTAAATACTTTTATGGTCGCAAAACAAATTTGCATGAAGAACAAGCTTTATGTGTTTGTTCTCTTTTCAGCAGATTTGTTTTTAGATCACAAAATAGTGTAATCTTAATTTACAAAAACCAGAATAGTCTGAAATTATATTTACTGTTAAATTTGTTTTGAATCCCTAAAATGGTATAATCATAATTTAGGAATAGAATCTGTATAAAGAGAATAAATACACTGTAAAATAAAATTTTGAAAAATACGGAAATCGTGTCGCTGGCATTATTTCCGTATTTTGTCGGACTTTTTATTCCTATCAATTTCAGTCACAAGTTTTGAAAGATATATCTACATCAAGAGGAAAAATTCTTTATTTAACTCAATCTACGGTAAAGAAGCAATACTTGCCGAAGCGGGATTTGAACACAAGATCTGCGATTTTCTAAGCCATTAACTTGACCATTCAGCTACTATTACACAAGTCATATTTTCAAGAATCGATATTTATTGTGTTAACCTATGTGCACCTATTTCTGTGTAATATTCTGTTCTCACACATATAGCTGTGTAAAATTCGTATGCATACTTTGGTGTAATACTCTGTTCTTAGGCATATATCTGTGTAATATTCTTACACATATTTTGGTGTAATATTCAAAATACACAGATATCTGTATAATATGCAAAATTTGTGAATTACATTAACACACCAATTCGGGTAAATCCGTAACATTTTCTCACACTTGTCTGAGTTTTTGAAGAGATGACAAATTACGCACTTCCATTAAGCCAATAAACACACATATATATACAGTTAAATTTTAACGAAAAGAGTGTAAATTTTATGACAAAGGTGTAATTTTACAAATTTACGCATATACGTAAGTGACTAATTTACATATTTATTTTTTAGAGTGTAGTAGGATGAAAAAAAGTTCGGAGTATGCGCTTATAAGCGTTGCCAATATAGCGCTTTTTTATTTTAAAAAATCTGCCAGAATATCTGGTTAGTAATTTTTGTTTTATGTAATCGCAGAATGTTTGCCATAAATAAAGCAAGAATGACAATTCGAAATTTCGTTTGGTATGGTTTGAATTAAATGGGCGCTAAATTGGCAACACTGGTCAGCACAGTCCCAGAACTTTTTTATCCTGCTACTATATAGTATAATAAAATCTTCTGTTCTGCTCTTTATAGAACTTAAATGAAACTACTTGAAATTTGTTCTCAGGAAGGAATGGGTATAGGAATGCTCTGAAACTTTCATGTTAGAATACTGTCAAAGTTGATGCTTTAATTCATTTTTGGGGACATAAAATTTGCTAAAAGAAGATACGCTGTTAAAAATTTTGTCCTTGGTTGAACCACATTTTAGTGCTGCAGTAGCTGCAACCAGAAGATCGTTCCAACATTTAGAGCTATGGTTCAACCTGAGCTCCATGGTTCAACCTGAGCTCCACATGTTGGAACGAGATTTCACCATCTTATGGTTGCAGCTATTGCAGCACCAAAAATTGGTTCAACGTAACGCAAAATTTTTAACAGTGTAAGCTGACAGGAATTGTCTCTAATAAAATGCATATCATATGGACAAGAAAATATAAAGGTGCTATATTCATTGGTACCGGAATGAATGTATTAGAAACTTTCATACTTATGTAGGAATGAAAATGATTTCGTAGTTGCATCATAGCTACTAATAAAAACGTGATATGTTGTCAAATGAAAAAAATGAGAGGAGCCTTAAGTTAAAAAACTTGCAACATTGATTCGCCAACACTAAATAATTCCCATCTATATGTACTCGTACACTCCTTGAGAAAATTAAGAGCACTAATGCATGCTATTATTACCAAATTGTCGAAGAAGTACCATTCGAGTGGGAATTATGTCTACTTTCCTAATGTTTTAAATAGAGCTCGTCTATATATTAAAAATGGTACAAACATTGAATTTTGAAATTGTAACACCCATTTTTGACATTTTGAATTCCTTGGATCAAGGCAGCCCGGGAAATAATTTCATAGATTCTTTTAATAAACGTTAATATTTCCTCATCTATAAATACTGTCGTGAAGTAGATAAAATTTATTATTAATGCAAACGTAAAAATATAGTCATTGCGTTTATTAAGGAAGAAATTTATGTGCTTTTTTTTTAAACTCCATATGTTTATTTTAAGCTAAGCAGTACGGCAATATGGATATCGTTACTCAGATCAAATTAAGTACGATCTAAATTATGATTAATAAAATTTAGAATTAGAAATTAGATTTTAAATGCTATTGTTTTAACTATATGCCGAACCTTACGAAGATTTTCAATACAAATCAATAAGAAACCTATAGAATATAGCCCGTTCTTCAATAAGCGGATTACACACAAAAAAGTCCGACAAGATACGGAAATAATGCCAGCGTCACGATTTCCATATATTTCAAAATTTTATTTTACAGTGTATTTATTCTCTCAATAGTAGATTATTATAGACCAGTAGATATAAAATAGCGGTTCTATGTCAGCGGTGGGAGCGGTGTGGGTGAAGGTCATTTGAAGGTCGTGCAGCGTGACCTCTAAGAGGAGGGGTCAAGGTTTTGCGGCGGTTAAGGTTATGCGTCATCTTATAGTATGAGGGGTAATTTTGAGTTTGATTTTTTTACTAATGATAATTAATTTTAATTGGGGACTTTAACTTTTTTGGAGGAAATTTTTGAAGATTGAAATTTTGGGAGATAGATTTTTCTTTTAGTCGTACTACAGTACGAGGGGTTATTTTGAGTTTGATTTTTTCATTAATGATAATTAAGAAATTTTAATTGGGAGACTTTAACTTTTTGGGGATACTTTTTGAGATAGAATTTTTTGGAGACAATGATTTTTCTTTTAGTCGTACTACAGTACGAGGGGTTATTTTTACATTTGAAAAATACATAAATGATAATTAATTAAGAAATTTTAATTTAGGGACTTTAACTTTTTTCGGGATAATTTTAGGAGATAAAATTTTTTTGGGGGAGATAGATTTTTTTTTTTAGCGCACTCCAGTTTTTGGTGATATTTTTACTTGTTAAAAATAATTAATGGGAAAAATAATTTAGAAGTTTTAATTGGGAGACTTTAATTTTAGGGAATAATTTTAGGAGATAGATTTTTTTGCGGACATTAATTTTTTTAGAGCACTACAGTTTTTGGTGATATTTTATCTTGTAAAAAAATAAATTAATGATAATTAAGATATTTTAATTGGGAGACTTTAATTTTAGGGAATAATTTTTGAGAGAGATTTTTTTTAGTGGTGGAGAGAGATTTTTTTTAGTGGAGTTTTTAATAGTGGTGATTTTTAATGTTAATTTGAGAACCTAAAAATATTTTTTTCTTTTACGCGACTTTTCATTGGCAATCGAATTTAAAACATTCATTAAACATTTTAATTGGAGACTTTATCTTTTAACGCAAATTTTTAGATAAAAATGGAATTTTAAACATAAATTGGATGAGAGGACTTTACGCGATTCAATTTAGTGACGTATGCGCTCGAATATTGAGTATTAATTAAAATTATGAATGAGGCCACATGTGAAATTTTGTTATTTCATGTTAAAATTTATGTCTGCGAATTTTAAAATAGTATTGCCCCACCGTGGCAGAGAGGTTCTGCTCTCGAAGCTGGTAGACGTGAAGTGCTGGGTTCGATCCCAATCGCGCCCGTCGACCTAATCGTTCGGAGTTTTATTTGAGCCATGGATTTCCATGCGTGAATATGGGTTAGGTTCCCTTAGAAAGACCCTCACGAAGGGCATTCCCCCCTTTATCCCTAGTGTAGATAATCGGCCGTTAAAATAAACCCACCTTTTTAATAGTGCTAGTAAACTTTAGAATTTTTTTTCTGAATCCGTGTTAGATTAGTGGATATTTTTTCCCGGTTCTAGATATAAATAGAAATTGGTAAGATATTTATAAGGATATCGGTTTTTGGTTTGTTTTGCAATGTTTAGGTATGTATTGCTTAATCCATATGAAAATATATTTTGAAAAAAAAAACATGAAATGCCATTCATAAAGATATTAGGAAATTTTCCCCCCTACCCCTTTTCTCCCCCTAAATGAATATATATATATATTTGTAAAATATGGGGCTACCTATTCAATGGTCCGTTTGAATTAGCAATGTCCCTTAAAATTTTATTGACGCATGTTTCCGAAAAGTTTCATATTTTTAAAAACTAGAAAATCGATTTTCTAAACGAAGCGCTTTTTAAACACATATAATTTTTGAACGTTTTTATTAAAATACTTTGAATTTTTAATAAGATATTGGGACAAAAACGCACTTTTTGCAAATTTTCGCTCATACTAATAATTGCGCTTTTTAGAATAAGACTACTTAATGCCTCAGTTTTAAACATTATTTTATGTTTCATAAAATTACCAAAAAGAAAACACGCTTACTTTAATATTTTTCGACATAGGTAACATCTTGAAGCCTTTGAGAAACGCGTGTGATAATGTCCACTGTACTAAGCTCGTTATCTTGCGAACATGGAGTGATTCACTATACATAGATAACGGTTTTTCCCAAATACAGTGGGTTAAACGATATTAGATTTAAATTTCGATTGACTAATGGGGGTTACAAATTAAGATTAGCTAATGAGAGTTAGAAATTAATGTGTAGCGTAATTGGATCTTTTTTTTTTTTTTTTTTTTTTTTGTTAAAGCGATTAAAATTAAAAACATTATTAAAGATTGACTCATGTGATTTCAACATATTACCTCACTACTAACGATTTTTACTTTTGAACGCATAATTAACATTTAATATTACATCACACAAAACGAATTTAATTAATAAATGCACAATTAAGATTTTCAAATAAATAATTTAATATTACGTCACACAAAACGAATTAAATGAATAAATGCATAATTTAGATTGCGTCACAATTTTTGAATGATTTTATTAATTTAGAATTATATCAAATTGGGGGTCATTTTTTCTCATCGATTTATTTTAAATAAAATTGGAATATTTTTGAATACTATATTAACAATTTAATGCATGTGTTTCATTTATTTTGGATTTAACTATTATAAAATTAGACCTTTTAAAACGGATACTTTTTTAATTGATTCATTAACCGCGAGAATACTTCAAACACGTCATTGATGAGTCATCACACATAAGTAAATTTTCACTCGTAAACATGAAAGATTAATAAATATATTGAAGTATATGAAAAGTGACACTCATTTCATGCAGTGGACTTTGAACTTTTAGTCTAATTCTAATTTCGATCTAGTTCAAATTTCACTAAGTTAACACGTTACGTAATAAAGGGGAGCTTAATACTATGTATTAATATAACTATGATTTTTTTACTAGGATAAAATTTTTATCATCGGAAAAACACATTTTTAAGAGATTTAAAATAAATATTTGAAAATTGTTAGCTTAACATGCTATATAAAGTTTATTTTATTTTTTGGGAATTAAAACAGATTTTTGAAAAATAAACTGAATAAAATATAATTTAATTAAACAATTAAAAAAGAAATGAATTAAAACAAGCTTACCTGAAACATGTGTACATCCTAAGCTACTTGACTAGAAATGAAAATTTTTTCAAGTTCTTATCGAAAGGGTTTACCCAATCTAGTCTCCCACGTCATCAGTGTTATCATACATTTCGTGATGGGGTTTCCCCAACATGTGATAATCCCGTTCGCCACCTTTAGAATTAAAAACATATGGAAATATATAATTTAATATCATTAAAAATTTAGTATCTTCACACATAATTAACACTTGTTAATTAAGTACGATTAAATTTAAAAGAAATCATAATTTTCATTAAATTAAAAAGAAATTGTACATTTAACTTTTAATCTAGCAAATATTAAAACATGAAGGAAATGATTGCGCTTTTCGAGCATGTAACTTTAATCATAAAAATTTTAATCCTTATCACTTTCAAATGAAAATGATAAACCTTTATTTAATATTTTTCAATTAATAATTAGAGACATACAATTAACTAGAAACTTAAGTATAAAAACATAAATGAATATCTAGCAATAAGGTCATCATTTTTAATAAAAAATTAATATTTTAGGTTAATTATAGAGGTACTAGTATTTTTAGACTAGCAAAATATCCTCTTTTTTAGAAAATATATTTCTGGTTTAATTTTCAATTATTTTTTAAATATTCTCCACTGAGAAAACAAGGGATATGCTTTTTGACTATTTTATTTGAATTTTAGAATTGTTTCACGTTTAGAAATATATCTTATCAAAATGAATTCGAAATATTTAGATTTGTTTATTATTAATAATTTGAAAAATAAAACATTTAGAAGTAAATTGACTTACTTTTGTTTTTGTTACATAAAAATCCAAAAGGCTTTAAAAAGAGTAGCAACACTTCAGATGAGTTTTGTGATACTATATGGAATGAATTAGAATTTTGAACACCAATATCTTATCTATTTTGGTATTTCCATGAATACGTGATTCATGAGATAAGCAGAATGTCATGTTCAAATATGAATCTAAGAACAGTGTTAATGAATTTACTTTATTCATATCGTATATACTTTAGATATAATTAATATAATGTGTTATTAATAAGGGATTTAATTAATATGATGCGTTTTTAAGTAAAATCTAAATATAATTGAATCTTTTTCAGTCTTATTTAATAGAAGAGGAATGCTTTTCAAATTTTGTGATATTTTTTAAAAACATTTTAAATATGCAACTAAGATATTAGAATGATTTTTTAAACTAATTAATGTGTAATTAACAATTCCCTATTGATTTTTCAAAATTAAAATCTAAATATAATTGTATCTTTTCCAGTCTTATTTAATAGAAGAGGAATGCTTTTCAATTTTATTAAGAAACATGTAAGCTATTTTTAGCTTGAAAATTGCAACTGAATTAAAAATTGACTTTTCACATAGAATTAGTCTTCTGCTAAATTTTCAATGAAAATATTTCTCACTTAAAAGTTTACTTCTCACATTGAAAAAGTCATATACTTGGAATTTTTACCTGGAAAATTTTCTCACATGGAAAAAGGCTTTAGTGATTGTATTAGAATAAAAACTTATCATATTAAAATTTTTAATAAGTAAATTATTATTATTAAATGTATGTCTCCCACCACTCGCTTTATTTACAAATAAATATTTATCACTTTTTAATGGAAACAAGAATGGTAGGTAAACCTTTCGTTTAATATTTTTAAATTAATATGAGCCTTTTTTTTTTTACTCTTTCAAATTTAAAACCCTTTGAGAGCTTTTATAGGGATAACATAAAAAAATAGAAGTCTCCCATTTCACCAGAAAAGGATTTATACTAAATACAGTGCAGACATTCTTGTTTTAACATGGATTGAAAATTTTTAATTTAAGTTCTTTTGAAAATTATACTCATTTTGTAGGGAGAAAAAAAAAGCATACATTTATAAATTTTTAGTTTCACATATTACACACTAAATAAAATATATATTAAGATAAAACATTTGCAAACTCATTTTTAAAAAGGAAAGACATAACCTTACTTCACTTTTTCGTTAAGCACATTTACATGTCACAAGCAGGCTATACACAAATTAGATAGTTAGCACACAAGTTACTTCAGCGAAAAATCCCTCTTTCTTATCTAAATGATTCATAGGGAGGTGACGCATACCTCCCTCATGAATATGTTATACAAACGATATATTAATTTTATGAGTTTAATGAATATAAATTTTAACTAAATCCCATAATAAATTTAACTTTTTTAGATAACATTCAATAATTTTTATATTTCAAAACGAAGAAAATTATTGAATATCACCTAACAAGTACATACTTTTTCACTCACATGTTATAAAAACACTTCTCAATATTTAAATTTAATGATATTTCGACATCTCTCGTCAAGCTTTTTAAGAATAAAAGACTCTTTCATTAGAATATTTAGCTTTTTGTATATAATTTTAGCAATAAATATATAATGCACTCCACTTAACTTTGTCATTTAACATTAAATTAATTCATTGCAAAGCAATTCAAACTTAGGATTTTTTATTTATAGGGTAGATAAGTATATATGTTTATGTATACATGTGCATATATATGTGTGTGTGTGTGTGTGTGTGTATTTGTAAATGGGAAAAAAATTTAAAGGTATACATATTAAAAGTTTATAAAATTATTTTAAAAAATTACAAGACAATATTAAAGATTTGAACTACTGATAAAAATGTTTTGAAAATTATTAAAAAATATTACAAGACAATATTAAAGATTTGAACAACTGATAAAAATGCTTTGAAAAACATTAAAAATTTTAAAAATGTTTCATTCTTTTTTTAAAGTCAACAAATTTTAATACATTGCATTTTGCATACGTACACATACGTAGCACATACATTCATTTGAGCTTTGTACATACATGCATTTGAGCTATGTTAACATAACAAATGTTTTAAATATTTCGTTGCTATTTCCAAGTTAGTCAATTTATACTTTTTTGAAGATGCATATACACATATTTGTAAATTTTAATGTTTTCTGTTTTTGCTGACTAGTTATTTATCCTAGCTATCATTTATTTACACAAAAACCAACTGCTTTTCAAACGACTATATGATTATCAAAACAATCCAAAACCTTTTATCTACACAGGCGCAAACATTTTAATAAACTAAAGTCCGCATTTTCAATCCAATAAATAATGACTAATTTAATAGGTTATGTCCTAACTTGAATGATACCTTTTATGTGACATTGCTAAACAAGCTACCATTATGTCATTACTTGTAAAAATAACATGATAACTTGTTTTCACTATACTAACTTAATAATTTTCGTAGGTTTTATATAATAATCGACATGTTTGGTTATCTCCCAACATAGTTTTCTGAAATATATCCAAAAAAGTTTGCTACTATTAAAAAACATGCTTATAATTTAGATAGTTTTCACTCTTTATATTTCAAAACATGCATATTATTACAAAACACAAAATATTTGAATTAAATAATCACTATTTTTCACAAGTTTGAATATTTTTATGCTAACTAGGGTTAGTAGCATTCAGACTTAAAAATATCTTTATAGATTAAACATGAAAATTAATGTGTATAACAATCCTTTTACTATTTTTAGTTAAACTTAGTGTTATGAAATATATCCAGTTAACTTTAAATTGTACTATTACAAATTAATGTTTTAAAATTCATTAAAATTATTAAATACTATTTCATTATAATTTTAAATTCATTTTTATATACAAAGACACAAAATAATAATACTTATCTAATACGACAGCTAGCAGTCTTAAGCACAACTTTCTCTTACAAAAACTAAAAGTGAAATGAATAATTCTAAGTCCTTATCAGCTAATCTTATCAACTGATTAGATCTAGTCACGTGATATATGACATCACTTATCACTGATGACGTAGGGGTTATCACGTGATAGGGAATCCCCATCACGTGGTATATGATATCACTAATGATGTAAGGGTTATTGCGTGGATTGTTTGGATAATCATATAGTCGTTTGAAAAGCAGTTGGTTTTTGTGTAAATAAATAATAGCTAGGATAAATAACTAGTCAGTAAAAACAGAAAACATTAAAATTTACAAATAATATGTATATGCATCTTCAAAAAATTATAAATTGACTAACTTGGAAATAGCAACGAAATACTTAAAACATTTGTTATGTTAACATAGCTCAAATGCATGTATGTACAAAGCTCAAATGAATGTATGTGCTACGTATGTGTACGTATGCAAAATGCTATGCATTAAAATTTGTTGACTTTAAAATATGAATGAAACATTTAAAAAAATTTTTTAATGTTTTTCAAAGCATTTTTATCAGTTGTTCAAATCTTTAATATTGTCTTGTAATATTTTTAAATAATTTTCAAAGCATTTTTATCAGTAGTTCAAATCTTTAATATTGTCTTGTAATTTTTTAAACTAATTTTATAAATTTTAATGTGTATACCTTTTTAATTTTTTTTCCCATTTACAAATACACACGCGCACACATATATGCACATGTATACATAAACATATATACTTATCTACCCTATAAATAAAAAATCCTAAGTTTGAATAGCTTTGCAATGAATTAATTTAATGTTAAATGACAAAGTTAAGTGGAGTGCATTATATATTTATTGCTAAAATTATATACAAAAGGCTAAATATTCTAATGAAATAGTCTTTCATTCTTAAAAAGCTTGACGAGAGATGTCGAAATATCATTAAATTTAAATATTGAGAAGTGTTTTTATAACATGTGAGTGAAAAAGTATGTACTTGTTAGGTGATATTCAATAATTTTCTTCGTTTTGAAATATAAAAATGATTGAATGTTATCTAATAAAGTTAAATTTATTATGGGATTTAGTTAAAATTTATATTCATTAAACTCATAAAATTAATATATCGTTTGTATAACATATTCATGAGGGAGGTATGCGTCACCTCCCTATGAATCATTTAGATAAGAAAGAGGGATTTTTCGCTGAAGTAACTTGTGTGCTAACTATCTAATTTGTGTATAGCCTGCTTGTGACATGTAAATGTGCTTAACGAAAAAGTGAAGTAAGGTTATGTCTTTCCTTTTTAAAAATGAGTTTGCAAATGTTTTATCTTAATATATATTTTATTTAGTGTATAATATGTGAAACTAAAAATTTATAAATGTATGCTTTTTTTTTCTCCCTACAAAATGAGTATAATTTTCAAAAGAACTTAAATTAAAAATTTTCAATCCATGTTAAAACAAGAATGTCTGCACTGTATTTAGTATAAATCCTTTTCTGGTGAAATGGGAGACTTCTATTTTTTTATGTTATCCCTATAAAAGCTCTCAAAGGGTTTTAAATTTGAAAGAGTAAAAAAAAAAAGGCTCATATTAATTTAAAAATATTAAACGAAAGGTTTACCTACCATTCTTGTTTCCATTAAAAAGTGATAAATATTTATTTGTAAATAAAGTGAGTGGTGGGAGACATAGATTTAATAATAATAATTTACTTATTAAAAATTTTAATATGATAAGTTTTTATTCTAATACAATCACTAAAGCCTTTTTCCATGTGAGAAAATTTTCCAGGTAAAAATTCCAAGTATATGACTTTTTCAATGTGAGAAGTAAACTTTTAAGTGAGAAATATTTTCATTGAAAATTTAGCAGAAGACTAATTCTATGTGAAAAGTCAATTTTTAATTCAGTTGCAATTTTCAAGCTAAAAATAGCTTACATGTTTCTTGATAAATTTGAAAAACATTCCTCTTCTATTAAATAAGACTGGAAAAGATACAATTATATTTAGATTTTAATTTTGAAAAATCAATAGGAAATTGTTAATTACACATTAATTAATTTTAAAAATCATTCTAATATCTTAGTTGCATATTTAAAATGTTTTTAAAAAATATCACAAAATTTGAAAAGCATTCCTCTTCTATTAAATAAGACTGAAAAAGATTCAAATATATTTAGATTTTACTTAAAAACGCATCATATTAATTAAATCCCTTATTAATTACACATTATATTAATTATATCTAAAGTATATACGATATGAATAAAGTAAATTCATTAACACTGTTCTTAGATTCATATTTGAACATGACATTTTTCTTATCTCATGAATCACGTATTCATGGAAATACCCAAATAGATAAGATATTGGTGTTCAAAATTCTAATTCATTCCATATAGTATCACAAAAGTAATGTGAAGTGTTGCTACTCTTTTTAAAGCCTTTTGGATTTTTATGTAACAAAAACAAAAGTAAGTCAATTTACTTCTAAATGTTTTATTTTTCAAATTATTAATAATAAACAAATCTAAATATTTCGAATTCATTTTGATGAGATATATTTCTAAATGTGAAACAATTCTAAAATTCAAATAAAATAGTCAAAAAGCATATCCCTTGTTTTCTCAGTGGAGAATATTTAAAAAATAATTGAAAATTAAACCAGAAATATATTTTCTAAAAAAGAGGATATTTTGCTAGTCTAAAAATACTAGTACGTCTATAATTAACCTAAAATATTAATTTTTTATTAAAAATGATGACCTTATTGCTAGATATTCATTTATGATTTTATACTTAAGTTTCTAGTTAATTGTATGTCTCTAATTATTAATTGAAAAATATTAAATAAAGGTTTATCATTTTCATTTGAAAGTGATAAGTATTTAAATTTTTATGATTAAAGTTACATGCTCTAAAAGCGCAGTCATTTCTTTCATGTTTTAATATTTGCTAGATTAAAAGTTAAATGTACAATTTCTTTTTAATTTAATGAAAATTATGATTTCTTTTAAATTTAATCGTACTTAATTAGCATGTGTTAATTATGTGTGAAGATACTAAATTTTTAATGATATTAAATTATATATTTCCATATATTTTTAATTCTAAATGTGGCGAACGGGATTATCACATGTTGGGAAACCCCATCACGAAATGTATGATAACACTGATGACGTGGGAGACTAGATTGGGTAAAGCCTTTCGATAAGAACTTGAAAATTTTTTCATTTCTAGTCAAGTAGCTTAGGATGTACACATGTTTCAGGTAAGCTTGTTTTAATTCATTTCTTTTTTAATTGTTTAATTGAATTATATTTTATACAGTTTATTTTTCAAAAATCTCTTTTAATTCCCAAAAAATAAAATAAACTTTATATAGCATGTTAAGCTAACAATTTTCAAATATTTATTTTAAATCTCTTAAAGATGTGTTTTTCCGATGATAAAAATTTTATCCTAGTAAAAAAATCATAGTTATATTAATACATAGTATTAAGCTCCCCTCTATTACGTAACGTGTTAACTTAGTCAAATTTCAACTAGATCGAAATTAGAACTAGACTAAAAGTTCAAAGTCCACTGCATGAAATGAGTGTCACTTTTCATATACCTCAATATATTTATTAATCTTTCATGTTTACGAGTGAAAATTTACTTATGTGTGATGACTGATCAATGACGTGTTTGAAGTATTCTCGCGGTTAATGAATCAATTAAAAAAGTATCCGTTTTAAAAGGTCTAATTTTATAATAGTTAAATCCAAAATAAATGTAACACATGCATTAAATTGTTAATATAGTATTCAAAAATATTCCAATTTTATTTAAAATAAATCGATGAGAAAAAATGACCCCCAATTTGATATAAATTCTATATTAATAAAATCATTCAAAAATTGTGACGCAACCTAAATTATGCATTTATTCATTTAATTCGTTTTGTGTGACGTAATATTAAATTATTTATTTGAAAATCTTAATTATGCATTTATTAATTAAATTCGTTTTGTGTGATGTAATATTAAATGTTAATTATGCGTTCAAAAATAAAAATCGTTAGTAGTGAGGTAATATGTTGAAATCATATGAGTCAATCTTTAATAATGTTTTAAATTTTAATCGCTTTAACAACAACAAAAAAAAAGATCCAATTACGCTCCACATTAATTTCTAACTCTCATTAGCTAATCTTAATTTGTAACCCCCATTAGTCAATCGAAATTTAAATCTAATATCGTTTAACCCACTGTATTTGGGAAAAACCCTTATCTATATAAAGTGAATCACTTCGTGTTAGCAAGATAACGAACTTAGTACAGTGGACATTATCACACGCGTTTCTCGAAGGCTTCAAGATGTTACCTATATCGAAAAATATTAAAGTAAGCGTGTTTTCTTTTTGGTAATTTTATGTAACATAAAATAGTGTTTAAAACTGAGGCATTAAGTAGTCTTATTCTAAAAAGCGCAATTATTAGTACGAGCGAAAATTTGCAAAAAGTGCGTTTTTTTCCCAATATCTTATTAAAAATTCAAAGTATTTTAATAAAAACGTTCAAAAATTATATATGTTTAAAAAGCGCATCGTTTAGAAAACCGATTTTCTAGTTTTTAAAAATATGAAGCTTTTCGAAAACATGCGTCAATAAAATTTTAAGGGACATTGCTAATTCAAACGGACCATTGAATAGGTAGCCCCATATTTTACAAATATATATATATATTCATTTAGGGGGAAATTTCCTAATATCTTTATGAATGGCATTTCATGTTTTTTTTTTTTTTTCAAAATATATTTTCATATGGATTAAGCAATACATACCTAAACATTGCAAAACAAACCAAAAACCGATATCCTTATAAATATCTTACCAATTTCTATTTATATCTAGAACCGGGAAAAAATATCCACTAATCTAACACGGATTCAGAAAAAAAATTCTAAATTTTACTAGCACTATTAAAAAGGTGGGTTTATTTTAACGGCCGATTATCTACACTAGGGATAAAGGTGGAAGTGCCCTTCGTGAGGGTCTTTCTAAGGGAACCTAACCCCTATTCACGCATGGAAATCCATGGCTCAAACAAAACTCCGAACGATTAGGTCGACGGGCGCGATTGGGATCGAACCCAGCACTTCACGTCTACCAATTTCGAGAGCAGAACCTCTCAGCCACGGGTGGGGCAATACTATTTAAAAATTCGCAGACATAAATTTTAACATGAAATAACAAAATTCACATGTGGCCTCATTCATAATTTTAATTAAAACTCAATATTCGAGCGCATACGTCACTAAATTGAATCGCGTAAAGTCCTCTCATCCAATTTATGTTTAAAATTCCATTTTTATCTAAAAATTTGGGTTAAAAGATAAAGTCTCCCAATTAAAATGTTTAATGAATGTTTTAAATTCGATTGCCAATGAAAATTCGCGTAAAAGAAAAAAATATTTTTAAGTTCTCAAATTAACATTAAAAATCACCACTATTAAAAACTCTAACACAAAAATTATGCCCTAAAAATAACACCGAAAACTCAAGTGCGCTAAAAAATATATGTTAGAAAAAAAAATCTCTCTCAAAAATTATTCCCTAAAAGTAAAGTCTCCCAATTAAAATATCTTAATTATCATTAATTTATTTTTTTACAAGTTAAAATATCACCAAAAACTGTAGTGCTTTAAAAAAATTAATGTCCGCAAAAAAAATCTATCTCCTAAAATTATTCCCTAAAATTAAAGTCTCCCAATTAAAACTTCTAAATTATTTTTTCCCATTAATTATTTTTAACAAGTAAAAATATCACCAAAAACTGGAGTGCGCTAAAAAAACAAATGTCCGAAAAAAAATTCTATCTCCTTAAATTATCCTCAAAAAAGTTGAAGTGCCCAATTAAAATTTCTAAATTATTTTTTCCCATTAATTATTTTTAACAAGTAAAAATATCACCAAAAACTGGAGTGCGCTAAAAAAAAATCTATCTCCAAAAAAAAAAAAAAATTCTATCTCCTAAAATTATCCCGAAAAAAGTGTAAAAATATCCCCTCGTACTGTAGTACGACTAAAAGAAAAATCATTGTCTCCAAAAAATTCTATCTCAAAAATTATTCCCATAGAGTTAGAGTCTCCCAATTAAAATTTCTTAATTATCATTAATGAAAAAATCAAACTCAAAATAACCCCTCGTACTGTAGTACGACTAAAAGAAAAATCTATCTCTCAAAATTTCAATCTTCAAAAATTTCCTCCAAAAAAGTTAAAGTCCCCAATTAAAATTAATTATCATTAGTAAAAAAAATCAAACTCAAAATTACCCCTCATACTATAAGATGACGCATAACCTTGACCGCCGCAAAACCTTGACCCCTTCTCCAAGAGCACGCCGCGTAACCTTGACCCCTCCTCTTGGAGGTCACGCTGCACGACCTTCAAATGACCTTCACCCACACCGCTCCCACCGCTGACATAGAACCGCTATTTTATATCTACTTAGACCAAACTTTTTCAACTTTATATATATATATATATATATATTGATGCACATTTGAGAACCTATAGCAAAACTTTTGCGGCACAAATAAATCTATAGCAAAACTTCTACAGCGTGTGAACAGGCTATCTGCTATGTTTTTAATATACCTTTCATTTCTTGACTCATCTCACAAATATAATGTTGAGAACGGGATATATGAAAATTTGCAAATAACTGACATCAATTAAATATCGAAATGTTCGTTGTTGAATTTTCCATTGCAATTCTGCATCATTTATTATTTTTGTTAATTCCGTCTCTCTATTTAAATTTGTATAGACGCACATGCACATGCACTTAAAAAAATAATTTTCTTCTAATCCAGAAAGATCTCATTACTAGATCTATAGTCAGACGGACATTTTCTCCTAAATTTGTAAACAAAAGATCAAAAGTGTACAACAACTTTTCATTCTTTTTTGGTTAACTTATTTTTAGTAGTTCAAGATAATAATTTTTTGCTCAAGGCGGTTCTCAAAAAAGTATTTTTCGTCGCTCAACAACGCGAAACTTTGATACATTTTCTAACTAATTTTTAAACATAAATGATACGTGCAAGCATTATTATTGAAGTGATTTGTAATCTAATAGTTTTCACTTTTCAATAAATGAATTACATCTTGAGTTATATATAAGCCGTTGTTGTTTCAGGACGGTAGTTTTATTCACCATTCCTGCTCTGGCTGTAGCGTCCAAAAATTTGTTCGCGAAGCTAACTTTGATAGCTTTTTCAAAATATCTTTGGTCTTTACCGAAAAACGAAAAAAAAAAAAGTTGAATTACATAGTTTCATAATAAGAGCACCTGCCACATTTGCGAACAGAAATTATTTTAAAGATGTGTAAGAAAGTAGCCAATTTGGATTTCAGAACAGTCATAAAGAATAACCTATCTGAAAATATGAGAACATTTTCGTGATTTTCCGCATACAAAACCGCAGGGAAAGTCTGCAATATTGACGTAGTACTATAAAATAAACTTGTTGAATCATTACTTTAAAAAAAAAAAAAGAAAAAAACTCAAATATCACTAAATTGACAATATATAGAAAAAAATCCCTCATCAAAAGACCCACGTTCATATACCAAATGATAGCTATCGTGGAGAGCTTTTGAAGGTGGGACAAAGTTAATAGACATATTTGTCTATTAACCTTGAAGCTGGGGGCCCCTGTTTTCTTCTCCTGCTTAGCCAATTTATAATTGTGATACTGTTGATGGTTTTACAGAAGATGGAAATTATTTTTATTGTCTTTTCTCTGCGCTGTGTAATACTATTAAATTAACATATAGAACTTATATAGCTTAAATTGTGCGTTTTAATTATTCACGTGTTAGTTATTTTAAATTGAAAATTTTACGAAAAAAATTCGTGTCAGTTTCTTTGCAATTACGGGTTTAAAAAGCAGAACAAGGGATGGATTTCTTATGAGACCCGAGCCCTAGTTATTTGTACTGGGCCTGCCCTCACATTTATTTTAAAGGTATCTTAACAATGATATAAGCCCCAGGAAATGCATCTTAATTACACTTCTCAAAGTCAATCATATTATTTATAGTGTTGCACTAAAAATAAAGATATTTCTGAAAATTTATAAAATTTTGATACAATTTGACTAAAATTTTTCGCACTCATCGGTTGAAATCCCATGCTATAGACTATTTTGTGTTTCTGTTTAAAATAATAATAATAATAATAATGTATAACGCTAAAAAACATTTCGTACAGAGACACTATCTTTAGTGTCTAAAATTGTAATAAGGAACATTATAGTGGCACTGAAAGCCAGCACCATTATTTCACACATTAGATGCTGCTGTTACGTTGACACAATGGTCAAAAATAAATTCGTATAAGCAACGACTCTTTTAAAATGCTTTTTTTAATGACAGCAACTTTTCGATTAAATAAATAGAAGATTATACCTTTTGCAATCGGAATTTGTGGAAGCAAACTACTTTAAACAAAAGAAAATTGAAGACCCATACCTAGTCCTATTAGCCTTGTCATGTAAAAGGCAAGATTTGAGATCTAAAATTTTATTCTTGTCCAATTAGAGGCAAATGTTAAGAAGAGTCTTTATTAATCTTTACTGTGAATTCAAATAATACAATTTAATATAATTACAAAAGAGAATGTAAGCCCTTTTTCATTGCAAATAAAATTATAACCTCATTTAAATGCTTCTTCGGTGGCCAAGTGTGTGTGTCAACCAAACTAGTCAACAACTAATGTAAACCAAATTAATATTTAAAATTTTGTAAGTATGTTTTCAAATGTTTTATTGCCGCAAATGTTTTCGCAGAAAAAACGTCTGAACAGCTAAGATTGTGTGAAGCCATGTTTAGATGCCTTTCATTGTATTCTTTAAGAATTTGGGCTAAACAAGTCTGATCATCTATATCAACCTGTTGCAGACATTTTATTTTGACATTTTGCTTTTACAGAATACCATTCCAAAAAACATTCGAAAGAATTTTAAAGATTTCTTAGGTAATCCATTTATTTTTTTACCATACTAATGGAATAAAATTATAAAGATATGCTAATATAAAAGTTTACTCTTTCAATCTTGACTGGCATATTTATAGCCAGCCTGACAGAAATTTCGGAGGAAGAAAAAAACCTGGAGATCTCCCACAAACACACTAGCTACGACCTTGCTAATGGGTTAATATCGAAATAAAGTGGTTCAGCCAAAATTTCAAAGAACTTCTAATAATTAGAAGTTCTTTGAAAATTAGGCTGTAATAATAAGATACAAGAATAAAAACTCTTCCCATGGAACGTTTGGCGCCATCTAGTGAGTTATCTCACAACAAAACTTCAAAATTAGCTTAATTTGGTTCTTAAAACATTCTTTTTCCCGTAGAACAACACGAAAATTACGCATCCCATTATAGACCTCTTAATGAAGCATTTTTCATTTTTCAAATACAATAAAAGCTGTGAAATAAAACCTTTCTTAAACGTAAAATTTCATGTTTCCAGCGCAATAATAGACAATGTAACTGCTAGCATGGAACCCAGTCTAAAGCGGAATTTTTCCTCGTCCTTTGCAATTCCATTTTAACAAGTTTCGGTGAAGTATAAAAAGGGACAACAGTGATGCAGCCACCACCATCCCCTTCGCCACCGAAATGAATGTTTTTCAAAATGCAGTGCAACCTTTTAAAACGGAACCTAAAGGAGCCAGAAAAATATTCCGTTTTAGACAGATTTTATCTTAGAAATAGCGCAATTTAGCAGGGGTTATAAAACTTTCCGTTTACACCAGGTTCCTATTAGCTACAGTTTTTATTACATAAAATACGATATGTTGTGACTAAAATGGGCTGGTTAATTTTTATTAGTTTAAAGAGCACTAATAAAATACTTACTCTAGCTGTTTTCAGTTTCAAAGTCTCTGATTTAAGGGATTAAATACATAATCATGCGGTAGAAAAAATATTGTTTTTTCCTAATTTTTTTCATTAATCAATTAATTTTTTTTTACATTCTTTACTTTCTTTTTATTTTACAATACAATACTTAAAGATAATTTTGATATAAATGTATTTATATACATAGTTGAAGTTAGTGTCGCTCTTCTGGTGGGGCTTTGTTTTCTTTTTGTAAGCGCTCTGCGGTAACCATTCTAGCTTAAATTTAGCGTATCTGGAATTTAAATAATTAGCTGTTTTTATTAAGTAAGGTTTATTCTAGGAACTGGATAATAGAATTTATGAAAAGCTGATTTTTGTTTTCAAAACGGCTGTCTGAAAAGAAAATTAAATTTTTATCTTTAAAAAACAACTGTTTTTTAATGATTAAAAAAACGAAAAAGAAATATATCCGTCGTTCAAGCACTGCATAATTATATAAGAAAAAGGATGACAAAATTAGAAGTGAATCAATTCAGTAGCTTTAGGGTAATCGTGGTCACCTATTTCTAAAACGCACTTTTGAGGAAAACGAATTTAGAGTTTCGTGTTATAACCTATATTACGATACTTATCATTTTTACTTACATATAATCATATATTCCAGCACCATAAAGTAATCCTCTTTAGTTAATAAAATGTCTAGAACAAAAATCGATTTTTCGAAATTTATGACTAGGTGTAACCCAGAGCGTACCCAAACCTATGGGAACGTTCTTTTCAAATTTCGCTTACATTTTCGTTTTTTTTTTTTTTTTTTTTTCTTTCTTGGATATGGTAGATGAGGTCGATCTCTAACCGCGTACTGTTTCACTTTTACGATTTTGGTTGCAGATTTTTACTTAAAAGTTATTTTCCATTTCGGAAGCAGTTCTGAAACTAAAAGTAGCCTCATTAAAAAAAAAACTACAACCAAAATAGAAAAAGAAAAAAACGTACAAAATTGAACATCGACCTCAGATATCCTATACAAAAAGTAACATTCTAAAAATCTTAAATTATAAGCGAGAAATTAAAAAAAAACGCTTCCATGGATTTAACATTAGCTTGGGTCTTTGCGTGAGGTGCGTTAACTTGGCACTCCAAGTTTTTGCATTCTTTTTTATCAAAACACTTATATGTAACGTAATGTGTCGCACGCATAGGAGATGGAGATAAAACGTTCAATAAATCAGTTTTTGGGCTTGGACTGACTCGAGCTGAGTCTGTCTTATATTCGAAATTTTATTTATTCATGTATCGAAAAAAATTCCTCCTTCAAAATTATGTATTATATTCTATTTCAAATCATTTTAAGGCTATTTTGATCAGAATGAAGGGAAAACAGAAATCGCGTTTTTCTATTCTAGTGATATTTGCAAAGTTATGTTGGCGACGCCTTGATACGGCGCCATTCAAGAGACTGAACATTGTGTTTGCTTTCAATTCGATTTTCTTTTGTGACAATAGGATAATTTTTAATTGGTTGGTGTTGTCGTTTTTCTTTTAATTTAGAGATCTAACCTGAAAAGAGTATTTTCTGCTTTTACCCAACGAGCATCAGCTTTTTTGTTTGTTTGAGGTTTTTACTTTCCTATTGCGTACGAGTATAAAAATCACGTTAGTGATTTTTCTATTTACTTTGTATGATGAAAGCTGCCCATGCTAAGGCTCTGCTCTGCGCATTTACGAAGTCATTTTCATTTGTAAGTAGATATAGTTGCCATGTAGATGTATTGTTATTCTTATAGAAAGCAGTGGAGCAGTGTTCCCCTTTTTCTATAAAAGCGTCGAATATTTCCAATAATGGTGTCAATTTTTTAATTTATTCTGATTTTCAAGGACTCACCACAAAAGATTGTTATGCAGAAGTAATCGATTATAGTTTAAGATATGCACCTGTTATAAGAAATTGAAAAACTTTGTTCCATTCTTCAGCATATAAATATTAATTTCTGTAAATTTCATTCCTTTTTTTCATAAAAATGTATAGCTGCGAACTATCCCTTTTTTGTGTTAACACTATTTCTGAATCATAGTCCTTACCATATTTAATCGTAGAATTAACAAAAAATCGCAATTAACATTATAATTAGTCAACGATGGATTCGGAAGGAGCGATAAATAAAAAGTGGAATAGTTGACAGATATATTTAACAATTTTATTTTGCTAAAGAAAAAAAATACTTTAAATTTTGAAAATAATGTACGAAATATAAATATGCATATTGGAGTGACAGTGGGGAGGGAGGGGAAACGGTACAGTTGTTAGTACTGGTAGCGCAAAATATAAGTGCTCCGGTACTTTTTTGTTAGAAATTAAGCCTTGTTTCGGAGGAGGATAAAAACCTGGTGATCTTCCACAAACACACTAGCTTCGATCTTGCTAATGGGTTGATATCGAAATAAAGCGTTTCGGTTAAAATTACAAACAATTAGAAGTTTTTTTGAAAATTAGGCTGCAATAAGATACAAGAATGAAATACCTTCCCATTTTTCCCATGGAACGTTTGGCGCCATCTAGTGAGTTATCTCTTTCCAAATAGTCGTTGTAATTTGTTAAATTGCATTTTTTTTATTATTACCTATCTCACGAGTTTTAATTGTACCTTTTTTTTTTTTTTTTTACATTTTTTATAACCAGGTGTGAATCATCTGTTGGGTCTAGAAAGATCTGCTGTGCAGGGGACCTTCTTTGTGCTTAAAGGCGCTAAACTTTCACATGCAGTGACTTCTGTATTCTTTATTTGAGTAAAATACAAAGAACTTGTGATGAACATATCAGAGGAACGTAGGATATTAGGATGCGTTCTTTAAAGAAATCCCTTTAAGCTAAAGGCTCAGATTGCCTTCCTTGAAACTAGAAAAGGACCACCACCTATTCAACTCTTCCGCTTCCTTATGGAGTGCTAAATTCTTTTGACTAATTAATTGCGCTGTAGCTGAGGGGCGCCAAATTTAGGAAAGCTTTAAACCGAAATTATCTCACATATTTTGACGATAAACAAAAATTGCAGATTTTTTTTTTCCCCTTGTGTATGTCTGAATGCATTCTTTAGTGAAATATTTTATTATGTTCGAAAAATGAAGAAAGAAAAGTTTCTCTAAATGTTTCTAGAGATAGCTTAAACCTATTTTGTACCTTACATGATTACGTACCTCCCGGGACGTAGCTACAGGGGGGGTGTGGGGGGGTGCAACACCCCCCCACTTTGGTAAGCTCATGAACATTCGGTAATTTCACTTTCATTCAAAAACTGCATCATTTGGCTCTGATTTTTTTCTTCTTTTTTAAGAATTTTTAAAAACATATTAGAAAATTTATTACAAAACAGAAAACAATGTGAAAACATATTTAAAATTATTAAACATTTTCTAATTAGAAACTTCCTTTCTCTTTGCATTATGTATTTTTTTTTTTTTTTTTTTTTTTTGGCTCGGAGTCGATAGCAATTTCACTTTTTAGCTATTCCATGGGTGTAAGAAGGGGAGGGGGGGGGGGGGGTCCATGATACAGTATCCCTTAGAAGATCCTATTTCTATGCAGTATAACTGTAAGTTATAGAAGATTAGGGTAGAGAATATCTTCGCTTCATTCAAGAAAGGAATCTGGAGAAAAAGGCCTGAGGGTAAATGCGTACACTCCTTGACCAATGCAAATGAAATTAGAAGGCCAGATTTCTTGTTCGTTAAAATTTGTTTTGCTGGACTCTGAAAGCTATGGGGGGCGGATATTTTGCGGTTTTTTCGGGGGACAGGATGTCGCCAGATGTTTACTGTTGTATTGTCTGTTTTTCAAAGCAAAAAATAAGAGAAAACCGGGAATTTTTCCTTATCAAAGAAAATTAAAAGGGTGTAATAAAATTACATCAGCTACTAAGGATGTACCGAATAGTAATTTTGACCGAATACCGAATATTCGGCCTACAGGCGAACCGGATGCCAAATATTTGGCTAGCCAAGTAGTAACTATTCGGTCAAATACCAAATATTCGGCTGGTCAAATATTTTAAAATTTTATTAATTAAAAAAGTTTCATATTTCATGGCTTCTTCTGGGGAATTAAATCAAGTGAATAATTTTTTTTTTAATTCTGAAACAAACAACTCAGCAAAAATAACTTTTCTACCGTATATTAGGCCTACAGGCGAACCGTATCCCGAATATTCGACTAGCTGAATTAACTGTTAGGCCAAATACCGAATATTCGGCCAGCCGAGTAGTAACTATTCGGCCAAATACCAAGTACTCGGCTGGTCGAATACTTTTATGTTTCAAAGATTAAAGGCATTAAAATGTTAAATTTTAAAATAATTTTACATAATATTTAATGCAGAAACTTACGTATTGATAAACAGGAACTTTTTACAAGTAAACTTTATACATGAAAAAAATCTGCTTTGAGGTATTTAAGAAGAGAATTTAAAAATTTTATTAATTAAAAAAATTTGATATTTCATAGCTTCTTCTGGTGAATTAAACCAAGTGAATATTTTTTTTTTTAATTCTAAAACAAACAACTCAGCAAAAATAACTTTTCTACTGTCTTTGATTTAGCAAGGAAGTTTTTAAATGCATCTTAGATCAGTGTTTCGAATGGGCGATTACTTCAGAGATTGTAAACATACACATTGTTCCTAAAAAAATTGTAATTGTAAACAAACTTTTAACAGAGATAATGTGGTCAAGACAAAAAAATTTTTAATAAGAAACAACACCTCACTCCATTTATTCCATCAAAATTACAATATATTCAGTCAAAAATTCTGGGTGTGTAGCTACAATCCGAAACTGGATTTTCGTTCACAACTTTATCAGTAAATGAAGATATTTTAGCAAGATTTGTTTCATATTAATTTAGTTTGTATTAAATGTGATGATATCATTGAAAATAAGTGAATTTTGGCCAGTGACACAATATAAATACTATAAATTGCATTCTGAATAAAGGAATGTCTACCTCATAGTTGTTTAAATATGAAAATTGGCAATTTCCAGAACTTCCCATCATGATATTATATTTCACAGAAATCAAAGCAAGTTTGTTAAAAATATAGCTATGATATCTTCGTTAGGGTTAACAAATGAAAATCCAAGTTTGACCTCGAATGAGATGAGATACACTTTATTTATAACTGAATAAGTGTATTGCGATTATGGTTTTCTGAGCAAAAATTGTCTTTCTTGATGTGTATTATCAACCCTGAAAGTTTTTCTGTTTTGACGAGAAGCGCCTTTTTTTGTGAAAAAGCAAGAAACAGATTATTTACTAGAAAAGGTTCAGGAACTTGCATTTTTACATTGTTAATTCCTATGAAAATCCCCATTAATGGTTAATTTTCTTAAGTAATACTTTACAAAATACAAATAATGTAAAAACATTCCCTTTTACTTAAATATGATTCTGCTTCTAATTATTATGAATATAAGCATAGATTAAACTTTGTGCGAATTGTAATAAAAAGCTAAAATCTTAAACAACGATTTTTACGCACAAATAACGTATAGAACAATACAAAATACCCATACGATCGTTTCGATGATTCTAGAGAGAAAAAAAAAAAAAAAAGGAATTAAAATGGGTTCGAAGAACCCCTCGGTTGTAGCCCCGAGAGCTGGTTTGATTGAAAAGGCAGAAGCAAGAGTTTATATATCCCAAAGAAATGACGTAATTTCTTTAATAGAACTAACTGAAAAAGAGTCACTACGCAGGATCTCTCCACACTGGTGAAAGAAAAGGGGTGCTGGTCATATCATTTACTAAGGTGGAAGTATGTTTATGAATATAGTCAGCTTCGTAAAAGTTTAGATCAAAAACTGAATTACATTTTTGAATAATTTTTGCCTCTGGATAATTAAACTGGTGGTTGGAATTCCAACAATGTTTCGCTATTGTAGATTTTATCAATTTCCTGCTTTCTAACGTAATTCTGGTGTTCTTTCAGCCTAAGTGCACGCTTCGTCTGCCCAGTGTAAGAGAGGCCGCACTCACAAAAAATTCTGTAAATGCCTCGAAACGATCGTATGGGTATTTTTTATCGTTCTGTACGTTATTTGTGCGTAAAAATCGTTGTTTAAGATTTTAGCTTTTTATTATGAATATCTTTATAAGTTGACAGTTAAAAGTAGAAATTGTGTAAGATTAAAAAAAAATGTTTTAAAAGTTTCTTTAAGAATTCGGTTTGGCCGAATATCTTGATATTTGGCCAAACCGAATATTCGGTAACATGGCCGAAAAGGCCGAATACAGAATAGATACCGAATATGCGATACATCCGTATTAGCTACTATATATAATGATATATTGTATCTTCGGAAAATTAAAAGTTTTTTGAAAAAATCATTTTAAAAAAAATGTGGGAAAAAAATCCTTAAGGGTGTTTTCAAATCAAAAGAGCTACTTTCTGAGACATTTCTGAATTCATTTTTGTTCGGAAATTGGCAGGTGTTGTTATTCAGAAACTATGTAGTCGAAAGACGTTTTCCATTTTTTGGTAAACGCAAAAGATTTTTTCAGAAAATAATGCCAAAGTTGGCGTTTTGAACCGAATTCCAGACACGGCAGCTCGAGAAAGGAAAAAAACTTGTCGTCATGTGACCACAATCGCTTATAACACAACAAGTAATTTTACCAAAAAATGTAAAACTAGTTTCCATTGTGTTCCGCTTCAACAGTGAGGTCTGCCAACTTGCTTAAAAAATGGGACAGAAAATGTGTCAGAAAATTTTGCGTTGTTCAGTAGGAAGCTCGAGAACAGCTTTAAAGAAAAATAGTAATAAGATAGAGAACTATAAAATATTGGATTTTTTCCTTTGTAACTCAATATAAACCGAAGATATGTTTTAAGATCTGGATCTGTTCTTGTCACGGGGTAGTGGAGGGTATACGCTGTATACCCTCTCTCTGGATTTTTTTAAGAAGCTCAGTATACTCTCTGCTTCTCAAATAAAGCATTAGCGTATACTGTATCCATGAATGTTCATGACTTTAGCGTATACACTTTGTTTTTTTGTACGACTGCAACACTGGTCCTTGTCATTCAGTTCGAAAAGATATTTTTTATTTATGTTTTTAAACTTGTTTTAAAATCATCAGTTGTATTGATATATGAAGACAAGTGCATTGATGATAGGCATTAATCTTTCTTCTAATTGGCGTTTTGAGACATACATTTACTTTCTGCTGCAAAAACTGAAAGCAATTTTTTTTCATTGTTTTCTGAAATGAAGGGATCTCAAAGTTAATTTAAATTAATTTTAAAAAAAAATCCTTTGACTTGAATCGGGATAATTCATGTAACAGAATCAACGCTACAGCTCGCAAAAAAATGCAAGCAAAGTAATTTTGCAGAAAATAAAATAATTTTCCACACTGTCTACTCTCTCTCCCCTTTCCCTTCTGTATCATAAAAAAATCTTTTTGTGTTCAACACTCTTTTTATTTTATTATTGCAAATTAAAATAACAATATTTAATTATTTTATACTTACGCTCAATTGCTCAACATGATATTTGACTATTTCAATTCTGATAACTTTCTATGTTACGAATTCCAGCTTAAAAATTCAACAGAAAAAATATCCTTCAAATAAAGTGCAAATTTGATTAGCCACATTTTGTGATTTCTAAAAACTATTTAAAGCTGTTCTGAAATCGTAACTTGCATTTTTTTTTTACACTTTCGTAAAGAAATTTTCATTTTTAAATGCATGAAATTTGCAGATATTCTTTCTTACTCATAAACGAATAGCGTTTCTCTTTTTTCCTATAAAGGTAACTGGTCTTTCAGAAAATGGTGCCAAAGTTGACGTTTGGAACCGATTTTTTTAAAACGTGACAATCAGCAAAAGATCATTATGAGGTAGCAATTGATTATAACTTAATATGTAATACATTTATCAGAAAATTTAAAAGTGCTATTTAATTTCAAAGCATTTCATGCCTCGTGCGTCTGGATAAAAAAAAAAATGTCTACTTAAATGTGTCAGAAATTTTAACATTCTTGAGAGGAGTAAAAATTTTTTAAGAACAAGTGTTTTTTTTTTCATAAACGTGGCATTTAATACGAAGTTCGTTACTTCAAATCTGAATCCGTGCACGGTGTATTTGATAATTTTGATCATATATGACAGAAAAATGCACAATATAAGAATAGTAGGGTTTGGATTTTATTTTTTATTTTATTTTATTTCTTTCTCTTTTTTTTCTATAAATATTTATCCAAGTAAAAACATTCTGTAAAAAAGTTCCAAGTAAAAAAATTCTTCTGTCCCGCTTTATGCAACATTGTCTACTAAATGTTTCTGTCGTCCTCTGTAGTTTGTTTTGGTCCTTTGATCTGCTTTGGGGGACAGACAATTGAAATTTTCTCATTGAAGTAATCTGCAACAATTATCCTTATTCTAATTACCAGAGAAAATAAAAGCTACTAACTAACCAATTCTCTCATATTTTTTTTATTTAATTTTTATTAATTTTCTTATTTTATCTTATGTTTTTACTTGGATAAATATTTATGGAAAAAGAAAAAGAAATAAAATAAAATATAAAATCCAAATTCTCCTATTCTGATATTGTGCATTTTTCTGCCACATATGATCAAAATTATCAAATATACCATACACGGATTAAGATTTGAAATAACTAAACAATTTTCTAACTTCGAATTAAATGCCGCGTTTATAACAATAAATAAATAAATAAATAAATAAATAAAATAAAATAAATAAATAAATAAAGCAATTTAACAGATTACAACTACCATTTGGAAAATGATTTTTTCAAAAACTAAAATTTAAGACATAAAAAATCGCACGGAGTTGATCATACATTACGCACACCATGAGTTAAACATTAATAATGTTATTACATCTAAAAATTGCAAGATTTCCTGAAACTTACGTATTATTCAAGCATTTCATTGGTTGTTCGGGAAAAAGCTTTTCCATCGTCCGATTTCCAAGAAATCTGACTACCCATTTTAAATGAAATTTCATTCATAACATCCATCTAAACATCCCACAATAACTTTTTACACCGTCGTATAGAGAAAAAAATGTACTTTTAAATGCAATTTATTTGAAAGCTGTATCTCAATTTGTTTCTGAGTTATTAATTTTTTTTTGTAGTTTTTATTACTTTTTTGTCATAGTGGCAACAGAAGTATCCATCTCTGTTGAAAGTAAACGGAAATGCACATTACTGTATAGATCAATCAGAAAACGAATAAAATGCGGATTGAACCAATAAAAAGCTTCCGATATGCTATTGATTTCCTACCCTGACGAGGACAATAACCATTTTTCCAAATGGTTAAAAAAAAAACACTTGTTCTTAAAAGATATTTTTACTCCTCTCAGGAATGTTAAATTTTCTGACACATTTAAGTAGACATTTTTTTAATCCAGAAGCATTAAATCAGCATGCATGAGGCATGAAGTGCTTTGAAATCAAATAGCCTTTTTAAATTTTCTGATAAATGTATTACATATAAAGTTATATTCAATTGCTACCTCATAATGATCTTTTGCCGATTGTCACCTTTTAAAAAAATCTGTTAAAAACGTCAGCTTTGGAACCATTTTGGCAACATAAATTAGGCCTGACCAGGCCTAATTTATGTTTCTGTACCGAGCCGAGACTGGTTTCATTCTTCCAAGTCTTCACAGGCCAAAATTTTCAGTCCCGGTTTTCACCCAACCAACCCGTATGAAAATCATTGTCTCAGCGTGGCCTGGTAGCAAAATACAGCTAAATTAAAATATAGTAATACGTGTGAAAAAGAACCTGCCTATGACGGAATCCTGTTTTAAACTGAAAAATATGTTGATCCATGCAAAATTAATACAATAATATGTGAGAAAAGAATATATAATATATTATTTACGCCTATTAAAAAGGGAACTTATCTATAATGCATTTTTTTACGTTACTGTGCGATTCAGTCTTAGAAGATTTTACTGTATAGCATTTTTTAGATTTTTAAGTCTCCAATACATGGAATATGGATTAACAAAATTAATGATAGCCGAAACATTTGCATATTACAAATAGAGATTTATTTAAAAAAAAATATATATCGCAGCCTACGGCATTTCTATAAACATGAAGAATACAAAAAGGAAAGAAAGAAAGAAAGAAAAAAGCTAAGATTAAGTATTTGCAGAATTCCTCGTACAGACAAATTTTTAACCAAATCGCCGTAAAAATCAATGTTTTGTAAAAATTCACTCGGGCCGTGCCAGGCTCGGGTCGAGATTTTCATTTTTTTCCGGGCCAGAGGATGGTCTCAGGCTGAACTTTTAGCTGCTATAATGCCGGGCCAGGCCAATAATTTTTTTCGACAGGCCTGGCCGAGTTCAGCCCTACCTTTTATAATGGGCCGGGTCGAATTTTTTTCTATGGGTCGGCCTAGCCCGGGCCTGAAAATTTCTACCTGTACAGACTTCTAATTTAAAATTTAAAAAGTATTGCAAATTTCAAACTTTGAGTTATAAATAAAAGAAAAAAAGAATTATTTTTTAAATATTTTCTATTGAATTTATTTTAATTGTCAATAATGAAATAATCAATCTAAATCTGTCTTTATACACTTATTCTAAATTACTGCTTTTACTTTTGCCCCCTCCCCCTCCCCCTCACTGGAATATCGAGCACGAAAAGCTTAAACCTTAAGTGATGAGGGGATTTTTTTTTTAAATATATGTAACGTTGTGAGGTGGTGTGTATGCTACACCAAAATTTGATTTCTTGTCTTGTGCACTCCACAAAATCTAGCGAATTAAAATAAGAAAATCTCCTGGGAATTTTGCATTATTTACTTGAATAAAAACAACTGAAAAAGTACTGTAAGTGTACACACATATACATATAAATACACGTATCTAAATACCACAAAAATTTTTCTTCATAATTCAAATTTCTCTGGGGTGGAAAACACCTCACCTGATCAGTTAAGGGTTAAAGTCTTTAAAATTACTTTTTTCCTCTGCTTTATTCGTAATTGTGTAATACGATAAATAAATCAGCAGTTATCTACTTCACTCCCTTCATTCATAATTTCCTCGCTCTCCCCAGTTTGTAAAATTTTAAATGGTTGAAATTATTTAGTTTTTTGTTAAAATTGTTTGGTCTGTTTATTTATATATTGCTGAAATAACAAATAAATGTCTAATATCACCCCCCCCCCCTCTTTCTCGCCCAAAAGAAAATAATGCGAAAAAATACAAAATACAAATAAATAATAATTTAAAAAAAAAATACAAAATTTACTATGAACATTCGGTAAATTCGATCTCCACACCCCCCCAAACGAAATGCTCTAGCTACGCCACTGCGTACCTCTGACAGGACCCTCAAAATGATTAAATGGAGGAGAGGCGCGCCATATTTAGGGAGGCTTTGAATCAAAATTATCTCACATATTTTGACAATAAACAAGAATTGTAGACCTTTTTTTTTTCCTTGTGTGTGATGTGTGAATGCATTCTTTAGTAAAATATTTTATTATATCCGAAAAATGAAGAAATAAAAAGTTTCTCTAAACCCATTTTGTTCTTTACATGATTATGCCATGTTTAGGGAAAATCAAAATTATCTTGCAGATTTTGAAGATAAACAACAATTGTATAGATCTTTTTTTCCTTTATGTGTGTGTGTGTAATCACTAGTTGACCGGAATGTATGCTATATACTGTGCTTCAAAATCCGTGTTCATATCTTATTTACTTTAAAGACAAGACTTTTTTTTTCTTTTTTCAGTTGAATTTTTCGAGAGATTAATGAGTTTTCTAATTTATCAAAAATTCTTATTATGATAAGAGAATCCTTATTCGAATTCAACATTTTAGTGTAGTGATCATGACCAATTTTAAACCTTAAAAAAATCGATTTTCTTTTTTTCGATATATTTTTAAATTTTTGAACCTATAAAAAGAGATTGCGTGAAAATATTCAAATTAGAACCGAGACAATTCGAAATTAATTGATAACGCATACTTTAACACAGATTCAAATTGAATTTCAACTTTGCGTGAGTTTTTACTACTTGTACACATTGTAAAAAAAAAGTTTTGAAGGACAGGTAATTTATTTCAACATATATGTATAAAATGATTATAGTAAAATTTCTACCTACTTTTTTGACTACTTAAAAGGCGTAAAATTTATTTGTTGCAATTAGAACCGTGTTTTCTGTATGTGATATACTTTTGAAAAGCACATTCTATCCCCCCCCCCCCCCCTCCAAAAAAAAAAAAAAAAAAAAAAAAAAAAAACGCGTCATTTAACTGACACAAACATTGTTAGAGTATGTAGGTATAATCATTTTATATGGACCTATATTCAAAAGAAATTATCTATCTGCAAAGAAAACTATTATTACCATTATTATTATTATTTTCTATGTATATAAGTAGCAAAAACACAGTTTTGTGGAAAGCATACCCAGAGTTATCAATCAGAGTCTGTGTTAAAGTACTCAATTTTAATTTCCAATTGATCCGTTTGTAATTCGAATATTTTTATGCGGTTTTTGTTTTGCTTGATCCAGAATCATGTAATTTTTTACAGAGTATAAAAAACAATAAATCATTTTTTTAAAGATTTTAACTCACGACTCACCAAATATATAATTAATATATGCTTCCTTGAAAGTAAATAACAAGACAGGGTTACAGATTTCATCTTACATAATTGCTACTTATTAGTACTACTCTGTTGAGTATATTCCAAATAATAAACATAACTATTATAATAAAATTTCTTCTTTCAATAAATTAATTAGTGTTTTTTTTTGTCCTATACCATGGCATAATGAATGGCGTTTAATTTCTGGATCACAATGTTACATATTGAGATTCATATTTATTATAAAATTCAGATCTCAAAGATAGGTTTAAATATGGATACGTTTATTTATTTTATAGTCTTTTTAAATAATATCTTAAATAATTAAGAATAGCATGTGTAAAAGTTTATGAACGAATAATTTACGAATATTTTAAAAATTGTGTGAAAAAAAGGCCAAATATTTTTAACAGGTATGGTGTGTGCGGGGGGGGGGGGGGACGCCTAAGAGAATGCTCGCACGGTTGCCAAAATTGTCTTGGGCCGGCCCTGCGTACACCCTTTCGATTTTTTCATTTCACATATACCAGAAATTAGCTCTCGATTAGCTCTAAATTGCTCTCAAATATTAGAATTTGCTTCGGTTATGGTATCGGGATAGTTCAATTAGAACGGTAGGGGAGGGGGTGGAGACAAGGCCGTAGCCAGAAAAATATTTTGTAGGGGGATTTGATCATTATCTCATTTTGGATTTCTTATTTTTAACCGAGTTATTTTCTAAAAAAAATGGCCATAAATATTTTTTTCCCATTCTGACCAGAAAGTCGGAGTTCTTACTTTTTACGACTGATCTTTCATCTTCACCTAAGACTTCATTTATAATGGCTGTTTCATAATAATGGAAGCCATCAGTCCATCAGAAGAAAATGATCCATTCCAAAGGTATAAGCTCGATTGAAAAAAAAAACTATTTAATACTTTGAGCAGAAAGAAATGCTACATCTGCACATGCCACTAATAGAATAACATAGCAAAATTGGCATTTAACAAACAAAAGACAATCAAGCGCTTTTTCAAATAAACGATTTCATGCCCCATTTTTTTTAAAGTAACGGAAATGTATTAGGTGAGTGCAAAAGTTTGTGCGGAGATGCAATAGATGGCGTTAGAAGCGGCGTAAAGTGTTGTCATTAATACTGCCATCTACGTAAGACAGATACAGATCGTTGGTAAGGTGAAGTGTGCAGCTTTCATTTCAAACAAAATAATTTGTGTAGATACAAACTGCTTCAAGAAAGTTTACTTTCAAAATGAGTGTCGATAAAGTGCACTCACGGCATTGTACGATTAATAAACATAAGATATGATGAGGAGATTACTTAAGCAGAACTTAGCTTTTAATAACTACGAAGTACATCGTGAACGGTAGATGTTCGCGCCATGTCAACAACATCAAGATGTTGCCAATCCATGAAACATAATAGAGTGTTACCACTAACAACAAGAAGTATATCACATTTACCTCCCCTTTAATTTTACATTATGATTAATTAGTAAGCAGGAGGTTGTCTGGGGCAAACTGGACGCAATGATACAGTGTCCAAATTTTTTTTAATCACATCTTCTGAGGTTATAACCGAGTCCGAATTTATTGGCTGCACATAATCTTCTACTAGAATATCTACTTCTGTATTCTCGCCAGCGGGTTTGGGAGTTTCTCCTTTCGGAGCTAAGTGTCTAATAGAAATAGTTTTCTCCCTTCCATCAGCAAGTCTTACATGGGCATAGTCGGGGTTAACTTCAATCAGCTGCACCTCTTGCACAAGTGGCTCATACTTGTTCATCCGTACTTGGTTCTTCAATAGAACTGGTCCAGGGTGAGTAAGCAAAGTTGGGATGGAGCAAACATTATGCGATCTCCGAGGGTGGGAAAACATTCTTTCATGGGGAGTGGCATTGGTAGCTGTACACAGTGAAGATCTAATTGAATGGAGAGTGTATGACTTCTTCCCACTATTCCGTCCTCATATTATTGGATGGCAAAGCAAGCTGTATGTTCTTCCATATTATTCGTTATAATGTTCCCCCTGTCCATTTCCTGCCGGATTATAAGGAGTTGTACGACTCGTGGCTATTCCATGTGACATTAAAAATCTTTTTAGCTCATGGGACATGAACGCAGGACCTCTGTCCGAGTGAATAAATGAAGGCATTCCAAAAACGGAAAAAATGTTCTTCAAATGTAGTATTACAGTCGATGCAGAAATATTATTACAAGGAATGGCAAATGGAAATCTGGAGAACTCATCCACTACTGTTAAAATATAACGATTTCTTGAGACACTAGGGAGAGGCCCTTTAAAGTCAAAGTTCAACCCACAAGTTTTCCTACATTTTTTACAAATCTGGGCTTCAACTCATTGCACACTAGACAAGAATTTGTGACTTTTCTTACCTCTTCTAAGGAAAAGGGAAGGTTCTTGCAACGAATCCAGCGGTGCATTCGTGTCACCCCAGGATGACAAAGAGAATTGTGCAGGTCCTTCAAGTCAATACTGGAAGTTAGCGCACCTGTTATACGAGATAAAGTGCCGGCAATTACATTTTGTTTTCCTGGACGATAAATAATGTCAAACTTAAAATTGGCTAGTTTAAGTCTCCAACGGTTCAAGTCTCTAATAACGAATGCTTAAGCCCGCCACGGTGAATTGCTTGGTTCAATGACACCCTCCTGGAGAAGTTTTTGAATTTCCATTGCCATAAACTTATTGTCTTCATCGGTATGGCGTCTTGACTTTGTCACAACAGGCCTACGATCCGGGTTCAAGTTAGAAAATAATGAAACAGGAGGTACTTGAGCTACAGCTAGAGAACAAATTGTTAGTGAAGGTCTATTACCATCAAATCCAATCTCCACAGATGAATGTCCCTTTAAAATATCATGACATATCAAAACGTCAGTACAAAGATCCTTCTAGTAGGAGAGCTGTTGAACATTTTTGAGTAGGTATTTGAGGCACCCTGAAAATTTGTGCAGCACTTCTTTTGTAATGCCTGAATACAAAATCGAATGTCTGGCTGAAGGATCGTGGCCCAAAACCTGTGCCAGACACGTGTCAAGTGCCATTTTTTGACACTACCCAAAAAAAAATATTTGAGGCACGCTGAGATTGAAACAGAATAATATTTATACTTAGAAAAAAATATTTTGAAAATGACTGACACTTTAGTCGGCCCAAAAGCTGTGCCAGACACGTGTCAAGTGCCATTTTTTGACTACCCAAAAAAGGTATTTGAGGCACGCTGAGATTGAGGAACAATAATATTTATGCTTAGAAAAAAATATTTTGAAAATGACAGACACTTTAGTCGGCACAAAAACTGTGCCAGACACGTGTCAAGTGCCATTTTTTGTCTGGCATAGGTTTTGGGCCACGATCCTTCAGCCATACATTCGATTTTGTATTCAGGCATTACAAAAGAAGTGTTGCACAAATTTTCAGGGTGCCTCAAATACCTTCCCTAAAATGTTTAACAGCTCTTTGACTATTCATAATTAAATGTTCCACACCTTGATAAGAGAAGTTTTCAATTTTCAAATTTACTCTACAAAAACCTACTGTTTCAGCGACCATCGAGGAGTTTGCCATGGATATTTTTCGAAAATATGGTTCAATTTTAGCTCTACATTTAGCCACATGTTTCTCATTAAGAAAACTTAGAGAGCTGTCTGTATCAATTAATGCATTGATCTGGATCTTATTTACCAATTCCTTAATGATTGATTTCTGGAGACAGCGACTAGCTCTTGAAATAACTGCCAATGTGTTTAAAGAAGCCACCACTTTTGAAGAGTTTCTACCTTGTCTAGATTTACACACGCGTTGATAATGACCCTTTTTGCCACATTTTCTGCACATGGTATCTCTTGCCGGACACATAGTTCGTGCATGGAAATCGCTTCCACAGAAAAAGCATTTTTGAGATCTTTAGGAGGGGAAAGCAGCCGCTGTTTGTAGATCCTCTTCTTCTAGAAAATTCTGTTCTCCCATAGCTGCAGATGGCACTGGGATGGAATTTCCCATATAAGAAGCTGCATGCACTTCCGCCAATTCAAGGGATCTGGCTTGTTCAAAAGCTTGATCAAGAGTCATCGAGGTATTTTCAAGAAGAAGTTGACGAATACGAGGACATTTTAAACCCCTTATGAAATCATCCCTAATGTATTCTTTACGGTAATCTTCGGACTTTACGTCCGTGAAGTCACAATCTTTGCTTAATTGATTTAAAATTTGTAAGTATTCGGCGACCGTTTCCCGGTTTGTTGGTTTCGTTAGACATTGCAAGCAAACATCACATTACGTTTCTTTATGAAAAGCGAATCTAGTGTCGTAATAGCTTCAGCATAAATCGTACAGTCATTAATGAACTGGTAAACATTTGAACTCACATAATTGCACAGTAAACGCAATTTATTTACTTCTGCAATGCTTGGTATACCTTCTAGAAAGTTTGCAAAAGTTATTTTCCAATGGCTCCATTTTGCTTCCGCGTTTGAGCACGTGGGATCTACATCGAATCTTTCAGGCTTCAGTAGTTGTTCCATATTGTTCAATGTACGAAGGTATGCATTCAAAAGGTTTTGCAGTTATTAAAATTGTACTATAAATAAACATAACATATGATGAGGAGATTACTTAAGCAGAACTTAGCTCTAATAACTACGAAGTACCTCGTGAACGGTAGATGTTCACACCATGTCAACAACATCAAGGTGTTGCCAATCCATGAAACATAATATAGTGTTGCCACTAACAACAAGAAGTATATCACAGGCATGTTATGCTTTACGAGTTTCGGAAGGAAATACACGTTGAAGCAGCCGTAAAAAACATTCAAGAGTTTTATCAAGATCAAGCACCAGCTAAACGAATTGTGGAAAAATGGTTTGCGAAATTTCGCCGCGGTGAGTTTAACCTTGAAGACGAGCCACGCTCAGGTCTACCTTCACACATTTATGACGATGTTGTGCGTACTTTAGCTAAGAATACTCCGTGAATTTCAACAGAGGAAGTTGCTATAGCACTTAACGTTGACCGATCAACCGCCTTTCGGCAGTAGACAGAGAATGACAGTTCTGCGACAGCAAGCAGAAACAAGGAACAAGACTCCTGCGTGCTGAATATCATACTAGAGTATGATGTAGGAAATAGTGACTCCTGCGTGTTGAGATGGCATGTTAGAGTAGGAGGATAAAATTAAAGTGGTGGGTGGGGTTGATTTCCGGTCGGAAGTGTACTGTAACAAGACGATATTTTTTAGTAGACAAGAGAGTGGACGGGTAGTAGACGAGAGAGGACAACAAACCTACTGCACCTTGCTGCCCCCTTCCCCCCTTAAAAAAATTATTATTTTTTTAATTTAAAATGGTGTCGACCTTTTTCGATGAGAATATTATTTAGTTGTAAGTTTTAATTGTATGTGATTTGAACACGCGTTTGCAAAATAGCTTCTTGGCTTGATGATTTGTCGTGGGTTTAACCGATCAAGCCAAGAAGCTATGATTCTTTTATTAGTTTTAAGAAGAGATGACATGTTGCAGTTGCATCATTTTTCAAAATGACTTCGGAAGAAGAAGCGATTAGCGTTGTTTGCTTGTACATGACAATTTGTATTATTTTTTCGTTAATTTATGTGTTTACCGGAAGTGAAAAGTTTGCATTCGATTATATTTTAAAATTAAATGACACGGGAAATTTAGCTTTTTCTGTATGATTACGTTTGTATGACGCAATAAAAGAGACATATCAGAATCCAAGTCATGCAGGAAGTTTTGGTGGTGTCAATATATTACACTCAGCAGCCAAAGGAAAAGTATCCAAGAAAACCATACGAAAAAATGGTTAAGCGGGGTCGACTCCTACACACTACACAAACCCGTGCGAAGAAAGTTTCAAACGAATCATGTAATAGTGCATTCGATCGATCAACAATGGCAGACAGATCTGGTGGATCTAAACAGTTTTCAAAAGTTTAATCGTGGATTTCGCTACATTTTGACTTGTATAGATATTCTATCTAAGTATGCATGGGCAATTCCACACAAAACGAAACGCAGAGAGGATGTTGTGAAAGTCTTCCAATCCATTTTTTCAACGAGAAAACTCAAATTTTTACAAGCAGATGCTGGAAAGGAATTTAAAAATCATATTTTTCAAAGGTTTTTTAAAGAAGAAGGGATTCCATTTTTCACAACGAATAATAATACTAAAGCATCGGTTGTAGAACGATTTAATCGCACCTTAAAAACCTAAATGTGGAAATATTTTACACATTATCACACCTATAATTTTATTAATGTGTTAGACTTTATTACAAAGTTATAACCACACTCATCATTCCAGCATTAAGAGAGCGCCCATAGAAGTGACACCTGAGACCGAGAGTGATGTTTGGTTAACTCTTTATGGGGATTAACAAAATATAAAAACAAAACCATGTGTGTTTAAAGTGGGGGAAATTGTTCGCGTTTCTAAACAAAAATTAACATTTGAAAAGGATATGAAACGAATTGGACTGAGGAACTGTTTGTGATTACGGAATGTGTGCAGAGAGACCCTCCTGTATATCGGATTAAAGATTTGATGAACGAGCCCATCCAAGGTACAGTCGTGGGAAAAAAAGTAAACACCCCCTACTAACTCTTCAACAAATTATCGTAGAAGAAACTTACTGGTACCGAACGATTGGAAATAAAGTCTACTTTTAAATTATGTATAGAAAATCTGCTTAGGGGGCCATCTACATATTAAAGCTAACCCAAACTTTGTTTTTTCAATGGCAGTACACAATTAATAAATGAACTCTACACCCTTCGATTAGCCAAAAAACGAAGTTTTATGCAATTCGTACCATACGTTTCCGAGAAATTAATTATTTTAAAACGAACGTATTTTAAGGGCTGTACCCAAATTGAAGTTCCGTACTCGATTGATAACCGAGAGAGCCCCTTTCTTGATCAAGGCACCGTAAGCGCCACTCAAGGAGTCAATGAAGCCTGTTAGATTACAGTACAGCAGAATAAATTTCAAAATGTCTACTCACTTCCATCATAAACGACCCCTAACCATCATTTTGCCGTTTTTTAAGCATAATTTGAAAATTACTTGGACGAAAAATGTGAAATTTTGGATTTCCATAAAGCAGGACATCATAAATCTAAATCCATCAAAAAATTGTAGGTTGCAATTCATAATTTTTCGAATATTAATTTCATATTAATTCATATAAGAAAATTTAAAAAATTGCAAATTAAGCGTATTTATGTTTGGATATATTAGTATTATTGCAACAAAAAAAAATTAGCACATTAGGAGCATAATTTCAGGAGATATAAATAAAAATATTAAAATGTAATTTAACATTAGAAGCACTAAATTTTGAATGTTTATAATTCAAAACTTATCATTCAAATGACTTGAAATTTGGTGTCTAGGCATAGTTTGAACCGAAGATTTGAAATGTCTCGTTAAAATTGGGTATTGCCATTGAAAAAATGTTTGGATTCGTTTTAATATGTAGATGACCACCAAAGAAAATTTTATATACATCATTTAAAAGTAGACTTTATTTCCAATCATTCGGTACCAGTAACTTTCGTCTACGATGATTTTTTGAGGAGTTAGTAGGGGGTATTTACTTTTTTTCCACGACTGTACAATTTACGCGCAGGAACTTCAAAGAGTGCAACCGAAAGAGCATTATACTATTGAAAAGATATTAGAAAAGCGTTCGCGGAAAGGACATGCGGAATATAAAGTGAAATATAAAGGTCACCCTGCTAAATTTAATCAATGGATATCCTCCTCTAATTTATTTTCGTTATAAAACCTCTGTTCTTTGATATTGATACATTATTTCGAAAGATGTCTTTCTACGTGACGCTACCTTCGGACAGTTCGCTGAATTATTTTCCAGAGAATAAAATATCTCACTTTGTAAAGAGGTTGCCTTCTGCTTTGGATTTGAAAAGTGAATGCGAAGTAGGATTGACTGAACTCATTTACCCTCATATGTGGAACAATATAACAGAATTTACTAATGTTTATGAATATGTTTTGGGAGAGAATATTGAATGGACGAATGGAAGATCTAGAAACAAAACAGAATATGAAATAGGCGAATTTGAAGTGAAAAAAGTTAGAATTCCTCCTGGGTCTTATGAAACTCCCAACGATATTATTAAAGTGCTCAACTATCAAAAATTTCCTGATAAAATTTCCTTCAACTTTAACAAAAATTCAAAAAAAGGGAGAGTGACTTTGAGAAAAAATGCACAAATCAACTTTGATCCTGGATTAGCAGAAAGTTTAGGGTTTCCACCTGGTAATGTAGGTGAACCTTTTGCAGGTCATTCAATGAATTTTGATAGCCCCTTCCTAGCCGACCCCCATGCTGATTTTAATTTGATGTACATTTACACGGATTTGGTTGAACCGCAAATTGTCGGTGACACGGTTTACGGGTGATCGCCGTGAAGGGACAAGACGGTGAGATGGTTCATGAAGTGTTTGATAGACCGCATTACATTCCGATCATTCGAAAGAATTTTCAGACTATTGAAACCCTTATAAGGATACACAGGGTGATTAATGTCATTCGAACGTGGAAAATTGATCGCGAAACTTCATTTTCGAAAAAAGTATCTCTCATGGTGTTTGTCCTTTACTAATGTTGTGCCAAGCCTTTCGAAGATTATTATACCCATCAGTCGGGTAGTGGGTTAAATTATTACCATGATACTTCTCTACAAAAAGGATATGGATGCGGCGGATTGTTTCGCTCACTGTTTCGTGCTGCTGTTCCACTCTTTAAATCAGGAACGAAGGATGTAGGAAAGCAATTGTTTTCTTCAAGAGTGGATGTAATAAACAATATGTCACGTGGTGAAAACCTTAAAGTCGCCGCCAAACGAAGGATGAAAGAAGCCGGACGAAATTTAACGGATAAAGCAGCCACTAATGTGAGATCCATGATTGGATCAGGAAGACGTAATAAAAAGCGTAAGCTAAAGAATAAAACGGTCATTCGACGTAAAGTGAAGAAAGTGAAAACACACGATATTTTTGCTTAATGATGTCTGGACTCATTTATAAAGATTCTGCAGACTGCGCGAAATCGGAGCTGGATTTATTTTTAATTCCACCCACGCAAACGACTATTCAAAATGGGTATTTTGTAGAATATCACCCTCTAGCAAATATTCATGACGGCGTTCCCATGGAATTTAACATTTCTGGAAATGGGGAAGACTACATTGATTTATCCTCGTCTTACCTATATGTCAATGTGAAAATCACCAAATCGGATGGGCTGCCCTAGCTGATACCGATTGTGTAGCTCCCGTGAATTTATTTTTACAAGCCTTGTTTTCTCAAATCGATGTGAGTTTGAATGAAAGAACAATATCTTCCTCGAGCAACACTTATCCTTACCGCGCTTACATCGAGACATTGTTGAATTATGGAGAAGACGCAAAGAAAATTTTATTGGGATGTGAATGTTTTTACAAATATGAGAAATTGGGAACTGTGGATCCAACTTCTGGTGACAACCCTGGATTTCAAAAATGATATGAATTGACGAAAAATAGTAATACATTGGATATGATCGAACCCCTGCTTTGTGACATTTTTCAACAAAATAGATTGTTATTAAACATGGTGGATTTAAAAATTAAAATGATTCGCAGTAAACCCCACTTTTGTTTAATGGCTGTAAAACCAAATGACCCAAGCATACCAGACTTGAATTTTAACGCAATTTTAGAACAAGCATCCCTTTTCATTCGTAAAGTCAAAGTAAATCCAGGCGTCTTCAAGAGTCAGTTTTACTTTTAAATAAAGAGAAATGCATTTTGAAACCAAACAAATGTTTATTCAATGAAATATTTTTTACAAATCAGTCTTAATCAAATATATTTTGTAGAAATTCTTCGTAAAATTGAAAATCCATTATTTCGAACAAAGATTTACTAAAATTACAAGTGCAGTTCTGGCATACGTTTTTCACTAACAGAAATGTGTTTATATTAAGCAGTGCTGAGTTCCTATAAAATTCAAATTTATCTTTCAATGATACACTCATACAATCATGTCGAAACTGCGAGGGTGAAAAATGTTTTCATCCTTCACACAGAAAAACTTTATTGGTAGACGATTCTATGTCTTTTTTTTAGATATGCTAAAAAATGTGATTTTCCCGTATCGATATCCATATGATTTTTACAAACAGGTAATCTATTTAATATAATGTTTTGTATGACACGAGTGAGCAAAACATTGATTAAACAATCTGAAATTTGCGTTCTCACTTCAATTAATTTTTAAAATTGATGAAGACTTAATTTTAATCCGGTGGTTTTAAAAAAGAATGCACTTCGTTTTAAATTAAACATCTGTTATAAATAACAATGGTCGCGATCGATACATCAAAACCAATTGGTTATTCAAAATAATTGAATCATCTGTTGAATAAAAGTTAAAAGTTTGCAACTTACTATTCAAATTATCCCATGTTGTCATATGCATTATAACCCCCTCCTTGGTAGGATATCGATGTCCTTTTTCCGTTTCTTGAAACGATCTAATATGAATATGTAAAAAAACATGATTTTTGATTCTAATTTGTACAAAAGTTCCCCAACACAAATTAAAATCAGCAATTAATGGATCACATGCATCCACATTTTGAAAATAAGAATCAATACAGTCTTGATGGACGGTTTCTTTTCCAATTTGTAAAGAATCTTTCATTTTTTTATCCGGGTTTTCATTTTTTTTTGTTTCTCAGGAGAAATTGAAAAAAGATCAAAATTTAATTTTGTTTTTTCGGGGGGCTGAAAGTAGAATTTAAAATAATATGTCTAAACGTTAAGCTAATTCTCATTTCTTTAATAATTGGATCGGGTAAAATACCATCTGTAAACAAATCATTTGAAGGTTTACACATGGCGTAATATGAACCATGATTGAGCTCTAAACATGTTAACGAAGTATCGCGTTTTTTAAACTCAATTTTTTGTTTAGCACCGAAACTCAGCACTGAAATTGGAAAAGTAGCATCTAAATCACTTTCATTATCTTTATGATGACTAATATAACTGTTCCCATCAGAATACAAATTTAGAAGGACATAGTTGTACGTACAAGTTGTATATTTTTCAACTTTATCTCTTAATTATAACAATAAAGGAATCCAAGGAATTGCAGTGAAAGTAGCTCCACTGAAACTATAACTTACACCAGAATCACGATAGGCTAACATTTGCCTTCGTGGTTTGACATTTTTCCCGCGAATTTTGGGTAAGGTTTTAAGTTCTTCAAAATATCGATCAGCTTCTTCTTTTGGTAAAAAGTTCTCGATGAAATGCACATTTAAGCCATTTTCATTTAAAATAAATGGATTCATGACTCACGAAGCGATCAGTTGAGAAGAAGGGAGTTAATCAGCAGGTGAAGCAACCAGGTGACGAGGCAGGTACGCAGCAATCCGAGCATCGAAGCAAGTCAGTTGGTAAAAGATCTCAAGGCAATGAATTCACGCCGGTGTGCAAGCTGCTTATATTACAATTTTTATCGCTAAGTGTACATAACAGGATGTTATTCCAAAAATGTCGTCACATCCTGTTTTTGCTATGAGCGCCATCCTTTTTTTTCATTTCTCTCATGTCGATTGAAAGAAGTATATGTGTTTCAATATGGAAGAAAATCAGGTATGTTTTATTTAATTTTTGTTTTGATTTAATTATTGATTACTGATTATTGATTATTGATCATTGATTATTGTGTAATGAAAAATAAACAAAAAGACAAAGCATTTCAAAAAATATAAATTTTATTAATATTTTCCCAAAACATTACATTTTGATCGACTTTCTGCTTTTTCGGAGGTTTTGGATTAATATCCGTAGTTGACAAATACTTATTTTTAATAAGGATTTGTGGTACATGCAATTCTTCTGAAGTTCGTAACAATTCAGTCTTTGCTTTAATAGGTGTTCTTTTATTCACAGAAAAAAGTAGATGAAAAACGTCTACCAAATTTGAATTCGGTATGGGTCTTCCTTCAAAAGTCACTGCTAAGTTTTTATCCCATTCGAAATTTTTGGGGTGTTTCTTTAAAAACTCCAACAAAGTTTGAGCATGTCTCTTCATATTAGTAGGTACAGATGCTATAATCAATGAGGTGTCGTCTTCAGTCTTTGGTTCAATCGAGGTGGATTGTTTCTCAGACTCCTTTTTCGGCA
Source organism: Maratus speciosus (assembly GCA_963932465.1). Classification (NCBI taxonomy): domain Eukaryota; kingdom Metazoa; phylum Arthropoda; class Arachnida; order Araneae; family Salticidae; genus Maratus; species Maratus speciosus. Next base: position 288,569,163 of record OZ010787.1, read on the forward strand.
GTACTTCTTCTCGAGGTTTCATTGCTGTAGAGGTGTCATTGGTATATTAAACTCTTGTAAATCCATTTTTCTTCTTAAAAGTTCATAATACTGTTGAACTTTCTCATGATCCGGTAAGGTGCTGTTTAAAATTTTTGCCATAGCCAAATCAAACTCACTCATTTGCTTTTTAGTAGGTACATGTTTGAAGAGAGACTCTTCCGGTACCAAAGCAAATTTTCTAGCGTGTTCCATGAATCAAGCTAGTTAAAACAGATAATACAGCTGGAATTAAAATATTTTAAAATCCACAGTTTTGTACAATAAGCTTCTTTTTTTGAAATAATGAAACATTCTTACTTCCAATTTTTCAAATTGTTGTCTTATATTTACTTAAAGACTTATTTTGCTTACAAGTGAGTGGTATGTTTCCTTTAAGTACGTTTAAACTGCATTCACAAACAGCTTTCACAGAACGGGTAGGTAATTTTTTAAGTACTTGCTTTCGTAACGCTTTTGGGCACGATTTGATTAACTCTAAATCACGAAGCTGCTTCAGCGCGAGTCTCATGTTTCATACTAAATTAAAAAAAGAATATCACACTTATTTAAGTGTATATACAAACTGAATTTGATTGGGTAAAATTTGTATACGTAATCGCATATTTTCATCCGTTTGGATCCTTAAATCGATTAGCAGATAAGAAAACGGTTTTTTAGTTGCATTATTAAACACTTCTTGTAAAAACTTTGAATGTCTCGGATATAATTGTTGACCTAAATGCATAATTTGACTTTGATCGCGCCAGTTTTTAAATAAAATGAAATATTGGGTGTCGAGGGATGCACCTGTCATTTCTTTACCCTTATGAAATAAATTTTGCATGATGAAAATAACACTCACATTCAAGTGATGTTTTGTAAACAAATACGTAAGTCTTTTTTCTGAAACAAATTCATCCATTAAATCGTCTATGATAATTAATGAATTATTGAATAAATATTCCTTAAAATTCGTGGGTAACCCTCAACAAATGTTACATCATCAATTTCGTTGAAAAGCTTTTGATAAGTACCGTAAAACCAAATCACCTTATCAGGTGGTGGATTAAACATTTCGCTTCTAAATTTTAAAAGGCCTTTAAGAAACCATGATTTTCCAACTTGTGTAGGCCCCGCACAAAGGGCTGTAAAAGGTTGTTGAAAGCGAGGGAACTCCATCACGAATAAACACACACAAGAAAGGTTACACATGAAATAAACACAGACACATAAAAAGTTTAGTTTAAATATCGATTTATTGAAAAAAATTCACATGCACACGAAATCGTTTGGCAACAAAGTTGTACATACGTCGGTCGTTACATAAATTATTGTTTACAAAATTAGTTGAAAAATTTTTTAAAGTTTTACCACGACATCGAGAATATAGGTAAAACACACAATATTGTCCGCAAACAACTGTCATTAGTAAACATCATTAGTGAAAAATGTGATACATAGCTTAATATAGGACCTTGAAAAAAGGAGGGCTCGTTTCCATATGAATCAAAGAATTCCACTTCATCAGGCGAAGGTATGAAAAAGGCTAACCAATGACTTCCAGGTTCTGATGACTTGTCTACATTGCATACAAAACAGGCAGGGTATCGCTTAATTCTTCTCGGAAGTTCATCGCTCGCGAAAACTCCAAAAAATATTTTCGGGTCATTCGATCGTGCATTAAAATTTTATTAATTTGACGGGAATTCATTCTATCAGTTGGGAAAATCACACAAAACGTGACGTGATTTACTAATTTCAATAATGTTTTCAAATTCAGCGTACACCAACACAGAAATTGATTTCTTTAAATCTTCAGCAAATTTAATTTTAATGCGTAAATTCCCTTGATGTTGTAAATCCAGGTGGGGACCATCACATAAATCTGGACTTAAATCAAATGCATACAATGCATGCCCGTTTGCAAATTCTTCACGTGATAAATAAATTCCGGAATTCAGATTAAATCCCGAAAACAAACGATGACACGCTCTTATATAAGTGTTTTCTTTAAAATTTAATGCCAAGCGTTTAATCGGAACGGGTTGGCCGTCGACATATCCGCTCAAAAAGTTTACTTTATGGAGATCAAACTTGAAGGGATTCAAATCATATTGCCCGTTTATAGATGCATTTTCTAACAATCCGATAATCACACGTTTCGGCATCTGCCCCGAAAACACATTATCTTGCATAAAGGACCGACTTCCACTAGATATAGAATAAGTCTTGCACAAAACACGGTCGATGGGATATTTCGCAGAAGTTTTTTCTAAACCTTGCGCGTTAACACACCTGGATTTACTTTGACTTTACGAATGAAAAGGGATGCTTGTTCTAAAATTGCTTTAAAATTCAAGTCTGGTATGCTTGGGTCATTTGGTTTTACAGCCATTAAACAAAACTGGGGTTTACTGCGAATCATTTTAATTTTTAAATCCACCATGTTCAATAACAATCTGATTTGTTGAAAAATGTCACAATGCAGGGGTCCGATCCTATCCAATGTATTACTATTTTTTGTCAATTCATATCGTTTTTTCAATCCAGGGTTGTCACCAGAAGTTGGATCCACAGTTCCCAATTTCTCATCTTTGTAAAAACATTTCACATCCCAATAAACTTTTCTTTTCTCCATAATTCAACAATGTTTCGATGTAAGCGCGGTAAGGATAAGTGCTGCTAGAGGAAGATATTGTTCTTCCATTCAAACTCACATCGATTTGAGAAAACAAGGCTTGTAAAAATAAATTCACGGGAGCTACACGATCGGTATCAGCTAGGGCAGTCTCATCCAATTTGGTGATTTTCACTTTGACATATAGGTAAGACGAGGATAAATCAATGTAGTCATCCCCATTTCCAGAAATGTTAAATTCCACGGGAACGCCGTCATGAATATTCGCTAGAGGGTGATATTCTACAACTCTTTTTCAATAGCCGTTTGCATGGGTGGAATTAAAATCCAGCTCCGATATCGCGCAGTCTGCAGAATCTTTATGAATGAGTCCAGACATCATTAAGCAAAAATATCGTGTGTTTTCACTTTCTTCACTTTACGTCGAATGACCGTTTTATTCTTTAGCTTACGCTTTTTATTACGTCTTCCTGATCCAATCATGGATCTCATCTTAGTACCTACTTTATCTGTTGAATTTCGTCCGGCTTCTTTCATCCTTCGTTTGGCGGCGACTTTAAGGTTTTCACCATGTGACTTATCGTTTATTACATCCACTCCTGAAGAAAACAACTGCTTTCCTTCAGCCTTCGCTCCTGATTTAAAGAGTTGTACAGTAGCACGAAACAGTGAGCGAAACAATCCGCCGCATCCATATCCTTTTCATAGAGAAGTACCATGGTAATAATTTAACCCACTACCCGACTAATAGGTATAATAATCTTCGAAAGACTTGGCACAACATTAGTAAAGGACCAACATTATGAGAGATACTTTTGTCGAAAATGAAGTTTCGCGATCAACTTCCCAAGTTCGAATGACATTAATCACCCTGTGTATACTTATAACGGTTTCAATAGTCTGAAAACTCTTTCGAGTGATCGGAATGTAATGCGGTCTATACAACACTTCATGAACCATCTCACCGTCTTGTCTCTTCATGGCGACCACCCGTAAAAGCGGGCGAACCGTGTCACCGACAATTTGCGGTTCAACCAAATCCGTGTAAATGTACATCAATTTAAAATCAGTATGGGAGTCGGCTATGAAGGGGCTATCAAAATTCATTGAATGACCTGCAAAAGGTTCACCTACATTACCAGGTGGAAACCCTAAACTTTCTTCTAATCCAGGATCAAAGTTGATTTGTGCATTTTTTCTCAAAGTCACTCTTACTTTTTTTGAATTTTTGTTAAAGTTGAAGGAAATTTTATCATGAAATTTTTGATAATTGAGCACTTTAATAATATCGTTGGGAGTTTCATAAAACCCAGGAGGAATTCTAACTTTTTTCTGTTCAAATTCGCCTATTTCATATTCAGCTTCGTTTCTAAGTCTTCCATTCGTCCATTCAATATTCTCTCCCAAAACATATTCTTAACCATGAGTAAATTCTGTTATATTGTTCCACATATGAGGGTAAATGAGTTCAGTCAATCCTACTTCCCATTCACCTTTCAAATCCAAAGCAGAAGGCACCCTCGTTACAAAGTGAGATATTTTATTCTCTGGGAAATAATTCAGCGAACTGTCCGATGGTAGCGTCACGTAGAAAGACATCTTTCGAAATGATGTATCAATATCAAAGAACAGAGGTTTTATAACGAAAATAAATTAGAGGAGGGTATCCATTGATTAAATTTAGCAGGGTAACCTTTATATTTCACTTTATATTCCACATGTCCTTTCCGCGAACGCTTTTCTAATATCTTTTCAATAGTATAATCCGCTGTCGGTTGCACTCTTTGAATTTCCTGCGCGTAAAATGTACCTTGGATGGGTTCGTTCATCAAATCTTTAATCCGATATACAGGAGGGTCTCTCCGCACACATCCCGTTATCACAAAGAGTTCCTCAGTCCAATTTGTTTCATATCCTTTTACAAATGTTAATTTTTGTTTAGAAACGCGAACAATTTCCCCCACTTTAAACACACATGGTTTTGTTTTTATATTTTCTAAATCCCCATAAAGAGTTAACCAAACATCACTCTCGGTCTCAGGTGTCACTTCTATGGGCGCTCTCTTAATGCTGGAATGATGAGTGTGGTTATAACTTTGTAATAAAAAGTCTAACACATCGATAAAGTTATAGGTGTGATAATGTATAAAATATTTCCACATTTAGGTTTTTAAGGTGCGATTAAATCGTTCTACCACCGAGGCTTTAGTATTATCATTCGTTGTGAAAAATGGAATCCATTCTTCTTTAAAAAACCTTTGAAAAAGATGATTTTGAAATTCCTTTCCAGCATTTGCTTGTAAAAATTTGGGTTTTCTCGTTGAAAAAAAGGGTTGGAAGGCTTTCACAATATCCTCTCCGCGTTTCGTTTTGAGTGGAATTGCCCATGCATACTTAGATAGAATATCTATACAAGTCAAAATGTAGCAAAATCCACGATTAACCTTTTGAAAACTGTTTAGATCCACCAGATCTGTCTGCCATTGTTGATCGTTCGAATGCACTATTACACAATGCGTTTGAAACTTTCTTCGCACGGGTTTGTGTAGTGTGTAGGAGTCAACCCCACTTAACCATTTTTGTATGGTTTTCTTGGATACTTTTCCTTTGGCTGCTGAGTGCAATATATTGACACCACCAAAACTTCCTGCATGACTTGGATTCTGATAAATCTCCTTCATTGCATCATACAAACTTAATCATACAGAAAAAGATAAATTTCCCATGTCATTTAATTTTAAAATAAAATCGAATGCAAACTTTTCACTTCCGGTAAACACATAAATTAACGAAAAAATAATACAAATTGTCATGTACAAGCAAACAACGCTAATTGCTACTTCTCCCGAAGTCATTTTGAAAAATGATGCAACTGCAACATGTCATCTCTTCTTAAATACTAATAAAAATACCATAACTTCTTGGCTTGATCGGTTAAACCCACGACAAATCATCAAGCCAAGAAGCTATTTTGCAAACGCGGGTTCGAATCACATACAATTAAAACTTACAACTAAATAATATTCTCATCGAAAGAGGGCGACACCATTTTAAATTTAAAAAAATAATTTTTAAGGAGGCAGGGGTGGGAAGTAGGTTTGTGATCCTCTCTCGTCTACTCTCTTGTCTACTAAAAAATATTCTCTTGTTACAGTACACTTCCGACCTGAAATCAACCCCACCCACCACTTTAATTTTATCCTCCTACTCTAACATGCCATCTCAACACGCAGGAGTTATCATCTCAACATGCAGGAGTCACTATTTCCTACATCATACTCTAGTATGATATTCAGCACGCAGGTGCCTTGCTCCTTGCTCCTGCTTGCTGCCGCAGAACTGTCATTCTCTGTCTACTTTCGACACTTAAAAAACATGGGATTCGATTTGTAGCTCAATATATGGGTGCCCCATTTGCTGACCGAGAGGAGCAAAATCGAGAAAATTTCTGCTGCCGTATCTTTACTCGGTTGGCTCAAAAACGAGCCGTTTTTTGATCGATTGTTGACGGGCGATGAAAAATGGGTCCTTTACAACAATGTTCAGCGCAAACGCACATGAAAACAGGCAGGTGAACATGGCGACGAAAGGGAAAGGCCAGTTTGCACCCGATGAAGGTTATGCTCTGTGTTTGGTGCGATTGCAAGTGCATAATTTATTTTGAGTTTCTCCCCGCTGGCCTAACGATTTATTAGGACAAATACTGTCAAAATTAACCAATCTGAATCGAGAAATCAAACAGAAACTTCTGATTTTGTCAAATCGCAAGGGCGTAGTCTTTCATCACGACAACGCCAGACCACACGCTTCGAGACAGACGCTGCGCAAACTGAACAGACTGAAATGGGATTTCGTAACTCATCCGTCGTATTCACCTGATATAGCACCATCTGATTATCACTTGTTCCGGTCATTTCAAAATCATTTAAATGGAAAAGAACTTGTCTCTTTGGATGCCTTAAAATAACGTCGTGTCTCCGCTCTTCGAATCTAAACCGCGCAGTTTTAATGATCGGGGCATCCGTATGCTGCCAGAACTTTGGAAACAGATTATAGAAAACGATGGAGCATATATCATTGATTGAATAAAGAACTTTGCTTGCCTAATCACTGTGTGACTTTTACTCTCAAACTCCGCATGAACTTTTGCACTCACCCGATACATCAAAGAAATGTTACTAGTACCATAAAAATGAATGAATGGAGTGAAAATTTATATTTCATCTCCTTAGTTGGTGGCGATTTGTGTAAATCCGGTTTATAAGAGTTTTTTGCTTATCCAAGGTGAGCTTGGTTCGTATTAACGCGTATAATCGGAAATCTACTGTAGTTGATTTTCGAATATTGACTGTGTTGAGTGATAGTTAATGGCATATTTATAGTCATCTTGACAGAAATTTTGGAGGGGGGCCAAACTCTGACTACGCCCCCCCCCCATTGGCTACGACCTTGGGTGGATAAGTTAATGCTACCTCCGCCCCCCTCGCGTTCGAATGTAGAAATTTCGAATACGCCAATCGTTAGCCCTCAATTATCTCTAATTTGACGTCTAATATTAGAATTTGCTCTTGTTTCGATAGCAAGCCATTTCAATTACAAGTAAGGGGCTAGCATTAACTTACCTTCCCCCCCAACCACACTTTTGAATATCGAATTTTCAAATATCCTAATACTTTAAATTAGCTCTAATTTTCATGTTAATATGAGAATTTGCTTTAGTTCCGTTATCAAGATTTTTCAATTACAAGTGTAGGATGGGGTAAGAAGTAATGGGGCTGAACTGTCAAATATCAAAATTATAAACATTCTTATATTTTTCTCTCAATTAGTACTAATTTGATCTCTAACATTACAATTAACTCTGGTCCCGGTATCCACACATTTCAATTAGAAGGATTGGGGGAAAATCTTCGTTATTAACGCAAGAAAATTCTAAAATTATACGAATACATGAACACGGGGAAAAACTTCCCCATTCCTTAATACTTTTAATTACCATGTGTCCCAAAAATGACTGATGGATTTTAAAATTCTATAATTTGCAAACGGTGACAGATATTAAAAAAGTTCTTGCAGGATTGCTATGTGAGATGTCAGGAGTTTTTATGCTGCGATTCTCAGTTTTAGTTACAGATAGCATCGATAGATGGTGCTGCAAGCAATAACCGCTAAATCCAGGCTCGATTTTTCGGCCTCTCTCTTCTTCCTTGCGAAAAAAGGAGATTAAAATGCATTGAATGGATCCCGAAGTACCAAAAATCGGGTCTGGACTGAGCACCTATTGCTCTCAGCGCCATCTACTGTTTGAAATTCGAACTAAAATCAAGAATCACAGTAAAAGAACTCCTGACATCTTACATAACCTTCCTGCAAGAAATTTTTTAATATCTGTCACCGTTTGCAAGTTATTGAATTTTAAATATATATATAACGGCTTTCCCGTCATATATTCATTTTAACCTCCTCTCCCCTCAAAAAAATCAACATTTAACTTTACTGTTTCATTTTGTAGTTGTCATCACCCCCCCCCCCCTTAAAATAAAATATTTAGTTTAAATTTGACATTTTATACTTAATTTCATATGTCGTTATTCATTCTCTTTCCCCCCCCTCCCTCACACTACTGTAAGTTTCCCTTTTTACTTTTTAAAGTTCGTTTTAAATGCAGGCATCATTTATCTCAGTTCCTCTTTCACTTTCACACGGATAGAAAAATATCTTAACCGCAGTGATGCTCCGTTGAGATAAAATAAAAGAATAAAATAGAAGGGAATGTCTTTCGCCTCGCACCCGACAATATCTTATGCATATTTTCTCCGCCTCTTGGCTTGCATTAATAATCAATTCTCACCCTTGTATTTTGTCGGATAAAAGCCATATGCCCCTTGCTGACTAATTTCAGCTGTCGTTAAATCTGTAACGTACATGTAATATCACGTGTTAGCTAGGTCTTCAATCACACCGCTTTACCACACGAATTTTAAAATACTTGTAACCATATAGCCCGCCATGGCGTAAGTTTTAGTTCTATGTAATGCTTCGGGATTCTTCTGATTCCTTTGTCCACGCCACACATATTCATCGCCAATATAGTACATATGTTCCCATTCATCTCGCCAATGAGTGAGTGATTGTAATGAACATTTTCCACTACTCCCTCTGATCTTAAACGTGACGGACCTCGGCTTTCCGCCCTTCGGGGCCGCCCCATCGGGCAGTCTTGTGTTTGACTTCTCCCCGTCCCTCTGTACTTTCATGGCCCTCCTTTAAAAGTTATCACAATAAAAAGTTTAAGTCTCCCAAAGTATTGTGTTGGAGTTTTTTTAATTTTCTGTGAGCCTGGGTATACGAAATCACTGTCACACTATCAGTCATTTTTGGGACACCCGGTATATACTACAAGATTCACTCTTAGCAGGCTGATTGCCTTAAACATGCCAAAAATGTAATGTGTAAATGAAACTATTGATGAGTGATAGTAGTATACAGGGGGAATTGACGAATACAATAGAAGGGGCGTGTCCACCTGTTAATCAAAAGTGGGCGTGTCCGGTCACGTGCTATAAGACGAGGGGTGATTTTTTTTTCCCGCGGTGGCGTGAGACCTCTGGCGAATACAATAGAAGGGACGTGTCTACCTGTCAATCAAAAGGGGCATGTCCGAACACGTGCTATAAGACGAGGGGTGAATTTTTTTCGCCTGTAGAAGGCATGGGCGATTTTCTAGGAGGGGGTAAGAAGTGGGGAATGACAATATTTACGTGCTATAGAAGAGGGGCGTATTTAAGTTTCGGTTTCTGAAAGTATGACGTAATCAGTGGATTTCAATTTAATGGCATGGAATTTATTTTTTATTTAAATGAACTTAATTTTAATTTAACTAATTATAAACGAGTTTATTTTTCATTTTAATTTAAACAAATTAACTTTTAATGGATGATTAGTTCAGAATTTTTAATTGGTTTCAAAGCTATTTTTATTTTTTAATTGATTATTTTTACAATGATTATTTTTTTAATTGGGAAACTTTTTTATTGGATGCATTATTTTCATGATGACGTAATCGGTGATTCGAATTTATTTAACAGCATGAATTAATTAAAATTAAAATAATTTTAAGCTGATTATTTTGAAATTGATTTTAAGCTTTTTGAATTGAATTTTAACTTAAGTTTTTTAATTAAAACTTTTTTTAAGAAAATGATTATTTTTTAGAATTAGGAAACTTGTACAAAAGCTTAACCCAAGGATTCGAACCCGTATAATCTTGGTTAGTAGATGAACGCGTTTCCCAACTATATATATATTAATGATAAGAACGATGATAATTTTTAACGACTTAGAATTTAGTACAGTACCTTATTTATGAATATAATATATATATAGTATTTTATAAAGCATGCAGCAGTATTTACTCGGATATAAACTATAAAAGTATGAAAAAATATAAAAACAAACTGAAAGAAGACTTTTCAAATAAAAAACACCTCTCATGGAATGCGGGATTTATAAATTCAGGGGTCGCATTCTATAGGGAAACTTTTATTGCTCCTACCACTATTTTGAAAATAATATCTTCATCGAACCTTTCTTTAGAATATGTTAAATAAAATTATCATGAAGGTAACTCATTAAGGGTTCTGGTAGGAACAATAAAATTTCCCCCATATACTGCGACCCCTGCAAATTTAACATTGATGAATTAAACAATTTTCAGTCTACATAAAACGAACAGGTGAAACTAGAAGAAAAAATACACTCGTTCATCTTCCTCGAAACTTTAAAATTAGCTTTCGTTCTGGTTTGAATTCAGCTAACATAATTGTTACGGTTGAACCCCAGATTTTTTTGTCTCATTTTAATTAGATTTGAGTTATCGTAGTGACAAATTATGCCACGCCCGAGTTTTCTCAGGATAATTAATTGTAATACAGTGAAACTTGGATAATTCGAACTTGTTTAATTTGATATTCTGGAAAATTCGAATTTTTTGCTCGGTCCCTAGAATTCTGTATTAAAATAATGTAAAAAAATCGTAGATATTTCGAATTTTATTTTGGATAATTCGAAATTTTCGTACAATTTTTCTGAAAATTTTGCGATAAAAATTATTTCTGAGACTTTATTCAGCTGAGGTTCAAAATATATTAACGGTCTTTCTAAGGGGAAAAAGGCGATGGTTTAGAATGTCACTATGTGGGGGTTTCCAAGGAATTTTCGGACACAAGCAAAATCCTGTATGAGGACCATGTCAACATAGACCAAAATTTAGCTGTGTGTGGCAACTGTTGCGGACATTATTGCTTAACACTAGAACGGCGGCAAGGGGTCATTTTGACCCCTGCCAAACGAATACATGTCGATTCGAACCAGAAAACGTTTTATAATTTAAAATTAATATATGCTGCGCGAAAATAACTTAAATAAATAAGTTAAATAATTTTAAGTAAAAATTCTGATGTGAAATATTTTTATAAAACTTGAGTAAAATTTCCCGCCGTTCTAGTGTTAAGTGGTGGAGAACAACCAAGCTGAGGACGGACTATCTGGGGATGAAGAGAACAAGGAAATACAAGTTAAGCCCATGCCAAGTTCGTCAAAAGCTATTAGCCCAAGAGCCGACAGCACAAAACTATGTTATCAACCACAAGAAAAAATACTTTATTTTATGGGAGAGTAGAAATAGGGGAATCTAATGATCCATGTCTGCCGGAAGTGACGTGGTGCATAAGCCAAAAATTAATACCACTTCCGGTGCATTTTTAGAGGCTTATTCTAAGGTATAAAGCACAAGAAAAATAAATTATGGAAAATGTCGAGTTCATTTAGTACTATAATAATATCCTGGTCTGCCATGTCGCAGCCAGTGCGAAACACATGCCAGACGTCCTTTTATCGAAATTATTTTTAATGAAAACCTAAGTTATTGAGCACAAGGATAATTTGTATCTTAAAATTAAGTTTTAATATAGTTATTATAGAAAATCGATGTCTGCCAAAGTTCAGCTGTTGCTAAACGTTCGGCAGACCAATTTATAAAATGTGCGTTCATACCATTTTGTATCGATTTTATCGAATAAAACTAGTTCATTTGAGAAAGTTTTGCTTCCCTTTTGTCTAAACTATGGCAAAAAATGCCTAGATTTTCCATAGTTTGGACAAACCCATTTGTCTAATCAGAGTTTGAGCATCGTATGTCGTCACTCTATTATAGAGGCACACCAGCAGTGTTAGCTATTCCTTTCACATAAAAATTGCGAATATTTCCCATTAATTTTCAATTATATAAAATGAGATAAACTGCGGTAATATTTTGTATAAAGGAACTGTTGTAGGGGTCCGAATAAATATTTTACTAAAACTATATTTGAAACGAGATTAACCAATTAGAAATTTCAGTTTTTCGAAAATTTTCACTTTTTGAAAATTTTGCCAAATGCAGACTTGTTATTGGTCAGTCTGGCTTCGAAAGTAGCAAAACACAAATCTGGATGCCCATCAAATTGTATCAGCGTTAGGTTTCTGAAGCATTCCACATCATCCATGGTATTAAGAAAGTGACGCAAAACTTTCTCAAATGACGTACTTTTATTCGATGAAATCGATACAAAATGATATGAACGCACGTTTTATAAATTGGTCTGCCGAACGTTTAGCAACAGCTGAACTTTGGCAGGTATCGATTTTCTGTAATAACTATATTTAAAGTTAATTTTAAAATACAATTTATCCTTGTGCTCGATAACTTAGGTTTGCATTAAAAATAATTTCTATAAAAGTACGTCTGGCATGTGTTTCGCACTGGCTGCGGCATGGCAGACCAGGATATTATTATAGTACTAAATGAACTCAACATTTTCCATAATTTATTTTTTTGTGCTCTATACCTTAGGATAAGCCTCTAAAAATACACTGGAAGTGGTATTAATTTTTGACTTATACACCACTTCACTTCCGGCAGATATGGATCATTAGAATCCCCCACTTCTACTCTTCCATAAAATAAAGGTTTTTTCTTGTGCTTGATAACATAGGGTTTTGTGCTGTCGGCTCTTGGACTATATGGTGAATATACATGAACTTCGACGCTTTTTTGAAGGTCAGTCTAATGTGGAGGATTCAATTTTTATATCAATTGATAGGTTGGTATCATATGCTATGACTTAAAGGCTGCATTCAAAGAAGCAATCATAAATATCTGACTTTATTCTTAAAAGTGATGAATATAATTATGTCAGTAAAAAATGTTTATTTAATGAAAACAAATGCAGCAGTATTCTTAGATAAAGTTTATGTGTTAAATCTTTCATCGTGGAGTTAATCTTTGTTTTGTTTATCTCTTCTTTTTGCGAGAATATATGCAATTCGAATTTTTGAACAATTTGAACTTTTCTCTGGTCCTTTCAACTTCAAATTATCCAAGTTTAACTGTATATACGAACCCGAGGTAACTCGGGATAATCAGGGAAGCGGTTAACAAACCTCTCTGCGAACGAAACTCCGTTATACAACCTATCCGTAGATATATTAGTCGAGGGGATCGGACCCATAGAAATCGAGATAGAAAAGCATCCCGTGGCGGTAAAAAGTGGAACTAAAATATGTAAGATTATGGTGCATAATATAAAAGAGTGGTCAAAGGGCTGTGCAATGATGTATCACACTATCACATGAGGGTTGTCGGAAAAGTTAGAAAAGTGGCCCGGGGGACAAAGTGGGTGAGGGTGAAGGGAGATGCATAATATGAAAAAAATGGTCACAGGACTTTCCAATGGTATATCACAGGAGCATGAGAGGTGTCGGCAAAGTTAGAAAAGTGCCACCGGGGGTGGCAAAAGAGGGAGGGGAAACGGAAGTTGCTTAATATGAAAGTTTGGTCACAGAGCTTTCTAATGATAAATCACATGAGGTGCTGGGAAAAACTTAGAAAATTGCCCCAATGGGGGTCCACTCTCGCGCACCTGGAATCCACCCAACCCCGTCATTGAAATTTTTATATTTAATAAATAATACTTATCAGAGGGCCCCATCAAAAAACACATCTAAAATTGTATTTATTGTAGAAAACGCTACGGTTTTAAAAATTTATTCGCGCATTCCCCTTAAATTCAACTACCCATCCTTCTTTTAAATTTTTAAGTGTTATCAAATTTCTGAAATTTTAAAATCGATCAAAAAATTGGATGTAAAATAATGATAATTAGTGGAGAAGTGCTTAGATTTAAATAATGTGCCATACAATCAGGGCCGTAGTGACCGCCCCCATACCCCCCAATTGGGAGGGGGGAAGTCAGGGGCCAAGCTATTGTACCTTTCAGTCGAAACATTTTGTTTTATTGAAATTCATTTTTTTTGCCAAAGATCTTGGTCAGATTTAGAAATAAAAACAGATATGTGCTTTTTTTCTATATCCACCATTCTTTATAAAGGTTTTTAAAGGCTCTAAATTCTATTTAAAAAATAAAATGGCATTTTAATATTTTGGGGGGGCACCTATCAATGGGCGAAAAAAGGTGAAACCAAGGGTTCAAAACTTCTTTAATACTATTAATTCCTTCAACCAAAACAGATATGAGCTTTCTTTCTACAGCAACCATTCTTTTTAAAGGTGCCCAGATGAAATAAATTTTGCAGGCTCTAAATTCTTTTTGAATTGTCTTTTTTAGGGACCCCTATAAAAGTGCGGAAAAGTTGGAGCCCAAGATTCAAAACTTTTAAGTCCATATTTTTATTCAATTTTTTTAAATATATGCTTTTTAATCTCATTGAGGGACCCAATAAGTTTCAAAACTTATTTAATACTATTACTTCCTTTAACCAAATGCGCTTCCTTTCTAGTCATTATTCTTTTTAAAGGTGCCCTGATGAAAGAAATTTTGCAGGCTCTAAATACTTTTTAAATTGTCGTTTTGGGGCCCCCTATAAAAGTGAGGAAAAGTTGCAACTCAAGATTAAAAACTTTTAGGCCTTATTTTTATTATTCAAATGTTTTAAAAATATGCTTTTTAATCTCGTTGAAGGCCCCAATAAGGTTCAAAGCTTTCTTAATACTATTAGTTCTTTTGACCAAACAGATATGCACTTTCTTTCTATAGCCAGCATTCTCTTTAAAGGTTCCCAGATAAAAAAATTTTGCAGGCTCTAAATACTTTGCAAATTTCCTTTTTTGGGGCCCCTCTTAAAAGTGAAGAAAAGTTGGAATTTAAGATTCAAAACTTTTAGGCCTAATTTTTTTTTTCAGATGTTTAAAAAATGTATGCTTTTTAATCTCGTTGGGGACCCTAATAAACGGGCATCTATGTGCATCGCATATGCCGCCTATCCCCTTATGTTCGACCTGTTTATTTTTTAACGTTTCATTTCTCTTGTCTCGATAAATTACTTATGTTAACGATATATAAATTATACTGTATATTTATTTAATCTACTAGCAGAGCTTCGCTGGTTGTTTTATAAAAAAACCCTATTTTTTGGAGTTCATCATTGGGGGCCTTCACTGCCTTCCTCAGCGTAAACCCGTTCCGGATATTTCTGCTCCGATCTTGAATCAAACAATCACTGAATTATTGTAATTTTTTTTCGATAAAAGTGATAATCTCCAGATGAAAGGGAAATTTTTCCAGCATCGTAGCTCACGTTGTTACAGGAACCAATTTGTTATTTTTCCACTTCAACTTAATTATGACAGCAGCAAAATCTACTGGATAATTCTTCGTTTCAGGAAAAACATGTCAAAAAAACTCCGCAAAACGCGAAAAAAAAGTGTAAAAATCTTATAAAAAATTGGGCAACAATTCAAAAATCCCGGAGAGAAAATTGACTATAACGGACCAAAAAATTGAAACTGGAATGTTAAAAAATCGCCGTAAAAGACAAAAATACGCTAAAAATCACATAAAATGATCGTGAAAATTTCAGAAGTTGCTAAGGATAAAAATTTCTATAAGATTTCTAATTTTCTAAAAGACTGAAACATTATTCCTTTTAGGGATGTCAAAAATCCGCGCCGCAGAGGGCAAAATTTACTGTATTGGTATAAAAGATTGAAACCGGGTTTCTTTTACACTTTCAAAAAAAAAAAAAAAAAAAAACTGTGAATTGAAGGTTTTTTCCGTTACTTTTTTCCCCCTTAAAACACACACACACACACACAAAATGCTTCGATTTGCCCCTTTTCCGTGAAAATATAGAAAACTTACCAATCTAATGTAAAAATTACCTAACATCCTTACTAAATATAAAGATTCATTTTCGTCAAATCAAATCATAGGAATGTTCCGCCAACTGTGCTGCATTGTACTTTTCCCTATTAGAAACTGAACTTTTACGCATGGCTTTTTTCCTTCATAACACGAAGCAGTCGCGAATCATATCGATCAAAATTTCTAGAAATTTTTCTTTCTAAAGATGAAAATTTCTTCTAATGTGAGAAAAAATCTCTTCTAATCACAGGGGTCTTAAAAAACGAAAAAAAAAAAACGTTCGTGACAAATTCAAAAATCACAAAGGACGAAATTTAGTTCTTCGGGTTAAAAGACTGAAACCTGATTCCTTTTACTAATGTAAAAAAATCGCGTCGGAACGCGAAAAAAAGTTAAAAATCACATAAAAAATTCACGAAATATTTAAAAATCGAAGAATACTTTACTGTATACAGCTAAAATGGAAAGATGGATTGAAAATAGATTCCTTTTATGAATGTTGGGAAAAAAGCACGAAACTCGAAAAAATACAAAAAATGGCGAAAAAAAAATCGAATCTTAAAAATCTGTTTGGAGGTGCATAACTTCAGGCATACAGGTGACCTTCCTGTCAAATTTTGTCCTGAACAGAAAAACATTTCGCCAGACAAAGAAAAACTGGACAGACAAACAACTGTCTTTATTATTATCTACTAGGAAACCCGTCTTCGTTGCCCACAGAAAAGCACCTTCTATCCGAAGGATTTTTTTTTCTTTTTAAATTTCAACTTGGGTGACAATTTTAAACTGGAGAAAACTGGAAAATATGAAAACGACATCCCAAAAGTAATTTTTTTTAAATCAGTAAATCTGTACATATGTATCACCAATCAGAGCAGGGGAAAAAAATGTTATAAGTGAGTATTTTCTCCTTAAAAAATCTGTCCGGGTCACGCTGATGGCATTGTCAATCTGAAGAGAAAACTGAAAATACGAAAACGGCTTCCATATTTTTTATTTATTTATTTTATTTATGAGTAATATTTAGCGGTTTATAACTGGAATTCACTTTCAAACTCTTTTGCCAAATTTTGTCCTCTGCTGTTTTTAAATTTTTCGAGAATTTTTATGTGATTTTAGCTTTTTTTCACTTTTTCTGGTAGTTTAACATTCGTAAAAAAAATAAACCGGTTTCAATCTTTTAGCCCAATATATTTGCAGTAAAGTTTGCTCTCTGTGAACTTCGAATTTTTAATGCAATTTTTGGCGTTCTTTTGCGTTCTTCTTCTATTTGTTTGACATTTTTTTCCTAAACGGAAGAATTCTCAGTTAAATTTTGCAAGTGCTTTGATTAAATTCACCTTTTAAGAATACCAAATCTATTCTTGTAGCAACATGAACGAAATGTTGCGAGTTTGAACTTAATCTGGGTTGAAATAAAAAATTACAATAATTGAAGGTTCGTTTGATTCGAGATCGGAGCGGACATATCCCGTATGGGTGTAGGTTGCCGAAAGCAGTGCAGCGCAATTAGAAATTAGTTCAGAAAAACCGACCAGCGAAACTCCGCTGGTGTTGTTATAAAATGGAACACGGGTGGAAAATTAAATAGATAATTTTCTAAACTAGGGGGTTCGGCCCCCTACGAGCTACGTTCGCCAACTCCCTCTAATCATAACCCTCGCCAACCGCAGTCTTTAAAAGCACGATAATTTGATCGGCTTTAAAAATATTTTGAAAGATTGAATTATAATTTTAAAAAATCCCTTTCGCTTTGGCCTACAGGCGGAGGTAGATTTCGAAGTTAAGTACTAAATTCACCAACAAAACTTAAATCAAGATTAGAGATAAACCCAGTTTCTTCACTGAGAATGAGGAAAAATCAGCTGCTGTTAAAAGATACAATGGCTGTTTTCGTCTTTGATTAAATGAAATCAGTTAAACATTTCAAAATATGTTAATATAAAATGAATTGAGTAAACAGAGTCTTTGTCTCTTGGTATTTTTTTAACAAAGCGAAACGAAAGTTCTTTTAAATAAGATATTTTAAATGTACCGTTTTTAATCTGACGTAATTTTCACCAATTTTTTCAGTAATGTGATTATGACAGTTTGGCGGAACCTGTGGGCCTGAGGTGGAGGAACTGTAGAGTGTCGAGGTCTGTGGAGGCACTTGGAGACGCGCGCTGATAAGAATCGGTGGTGGAGGAAACGCATTTCGGCGCAGGAGATAAGAGGGAGGCGTGATAGAGTACGCTGTCGGGAACTGATAAGAAATTGTATTTATTTCGGGATATGAATGAACTAGCGAGACTTTGAAAATATTTGACGGAATTATTTTTTGGGAGATATCGTATTATAGTACGAAGGTATTTTATTTAGTTTCGAATTTTATTTTGAGGAGATAGAAAATTATCGAGGAAATATTTATATTTTGCAAACTTTATTTATGGGAGAAAGAATTATTTTATGAATTTTATTTTTATTTTGAAATCTTAATTTGACTAGTTAGAAATTTTATTTTGAGAATTTTATTTTCAGGTGATAGAAAATTTTATTTTTTTTTCTTGCAAACTTCATTTTTATTTTTGAGGAGATAGAAAATATTTAAGCGAAATGTTTTTAATTTAGGAACTTCATTTTTTATTTTAAAATTTCTTACTGATAGAAATATTTTACGAATTCTATCTTCGAAGTTAATTTTTAATTTTAAGGAGATAGAATTTTTTTTTTTTTTTCGAACATAATTTTTATTTAGGGGAGATAGAAATTTTTTGCGAACTGAATTTTATTTTAACGGAACTTTATTTTTGTATTACGAATTTTATTTTGGAACTTAATTTTTATTTACGGGAGATAGAAAATTTATGAGATTTTTTTTTTTTTTTTTTTTTTTTTTTTTGAGGTGATAGAAAATATTTTGAGAAGAATTTTATTTTCAAACTTAATTTTTATCTTAGAGGAGATAAAAAATTTTATTTTGAGAAGAATTCTTTTTTAAAGTGTATTTGTGTGGTTTTTATTCATTCTAATAACCAATGAATATGTCCAATTTGTTACTTATTGGTGACGGTGAAAAACAACAGCATTATTGCCTCATCAGAAAATTTTCAAGGCATTTGGGTGATCTCACGCATCGTGATGTAGCATCGTACTACTGTTATTGGTGCTTGCATCGATTTTCTTCTGAAGATGTTTAGAAAAGCATTCAGTGTATTGTAATAAATTTAAAGCTCAACGGATTCAAATGCCTACTCATAACAACAATATACTCAAGTTTTCCTAGAGATGCCTTTAGAGTTATTAGCAGGTTTCGAACCCACAAACATTTGACCAGACTTCTCATTTTAACCCATCACATTAACCACTAGACACGTGGGTCCGTTGTTTTCTTACATGAATATGCTTTTCATCTTTAAGTTTTATAGCTACTTATTTTGATGTATATATTTCCTTTTAAAACCAGTGGGAGATAGAAAATTTAGCGGAAGCGTTTTATAACATGACGATATTTTTAATTTTTGTTGCGCGAATGAGTTTTACTTTGTTAACTTGGAAAAATATTTTTTTTCTTTTAAAATTTTCTAATATATATATGTTGTTCGAGAGGAAATTTTATTAGTGAGTGAGAGACATTATAATAATTTTATCACATTTGGAATTGAACGGGTGTTAGACAATTTTCGAGGGAAAGACCTACTTTCCTATATCAGAGATTTCGCATAGAGTGTTACCACTGAATAAAATGAAATGTAAATAACTAAATAAAATTAAAAGATGTTGCCACTAAATAACATGAAAAGTAAATTACGAAATAATAATAACATTGAAGTAATAATAATAACAATGACAACATTGAAATAATAATAGTAAAAAGCAAAAATCAAAAGAAGTATTTTGTTGGTTGAAAAATAAAGTTTCTCTTTAGACTTGATATATATTTTGCAATGTTCACTATATATTCACATATTTATCGATGTGTTAGATCTTTTCGGAAAATTAACTTGATTTTTGCATATTGTTTGTGAGAAAGAATTTTACTTCTAAAGGAATCATTTGAAGTTTTTTTTTTATAAAATGGTATGGTTCGACTTAGGAAATAATTTTACTTTACATAAAATGAATTTTTCAAACTTCTGCTTGAGGAATGAATTATGTTAGACTTGAAACAAAGAAAAGAAGCACCACATTTTTCAGGGTAGAAATCTTGTCTTTGTGTTTTATCGAACTTGAGAGTTCTTTAATGTTAACAGATTGAAGATAGATAATTTACTATAAGTTTTAAGCACTTTCAAGTAATTAGAATTAAAATTAATGAACGAGTGTTATCACTAGGCAAAATTTAAAATAAATTAATGAAATTTATCATTCATTGTTATGTATGTTTAATTAAGTATTTAATTATATTATAATTTTCTTGAGAGTCGCAAGTTCAAGATTAAATAATTCCCTTTTAGACATTCTGCGCATTTTCAGTAAGCATTAAATAAATTTACAGGAATAAATGTTACGAAATTACTGTTAAGTTAACGCGCCTACCATATTATATGATATATGTCACGTGACTAAAAACATTTTTTAAACCAATCATGTTTGAGTATTTATAATTTTCTGCACAAGCGCGCCCCCTACGTTTGTATAAATTTGCATGGCACGAGATAATTTCACCATTCTGTGTATTGTCATTGAAGTGTTAGGATCTGCTCAAGTGATTCAGTTGTTTTAATTTATGTCGTAATGGAATGAAGCATGAAATCATCTTTGTTAAGTGTTGCTGATGAATCCAACTCGAAAATTCAACACTTATCACCAGGATTTAAGGATCAAGACATGGAATTTTCATCGTCACCCGTTTCGATTGATGTGAAACCTTCTTCACCAGGATTGAAGAAACAGAAGTTCCCTTCGTGTGTACTACTTACAACAAAGCCTTTTCCAGAAATTTTGTGTTGATTAGACATATGAAATCACACCTCAAGAAAAAAACATTTGCTTGTGATTTGTGCGAAAAATCTTTCATTCAAAATAGTGATTTACAACGATATAGGAGGATTCATTCGAAGACCTCTGTAATGTATAAGTGTGATTTATGCAATGACGCATTTTCAAGAAAATATGACTTATTAAAACACAAAACGATTCACAAGACCCCCAAACAATATAGTTGTGACCTCTGCAGTGACGTGTTTTCGAGAAAATGTGACTTATTAAAACACAAAAAGGCTCGTGTGAGGCCCATTCAAAAATATCCATGTGATAAATGTGATGAAAGTTTTTGTAACAAGTGTTTTACTGAGACATAAACGCACTTCACACAGGGTTAAACCAAACAAACGGATTCTTCTTTAAAATATGCCTTGTATGAAAAAGTGAAGCATTTTCAAAGACAAAATGCTCTTAATTAGCTTTCTGTAATTAATCTCACACCTGACGAAAGGAATGATAAAGACTTACACATAATTTTTAATAGTATAAGATCGGATATTTTGAATGAATTAAATTAACATATGGCAGAAAAAAAAACTCATTGAAATGGTATGCATCAGTTCATATGGTTGTTAGCCGTTTAGCACATGATGGTGAAATGGACTATGCTACTCCCTTTTTCCGTTCAAGAGAAGAGCAACTCTGGAGTTGACGAATGATAACATACCTCTATATATTGGGAAGCCTTTGCCAAAATGAATAACTCCTTTGAAAAGTTCACACAAATAGGTACTGGATGGATGTTAGATAGAATTTTGCATTTATAAGTGTATTCAGCTAAACTTGGCATGTATTAAAACGTGTATACCTTGTTTAAACTCTGTTTACTTATGTACTTGATAATGTAACTTTGAAAATAAATATTTTGTGAGTTAACATGCTTTGTGTTTTGTATTTTTTTGTCACATATTAACATATTTTACTATTATCATACTATGTAAATTATTTTTAACATTTGAATTGGTTACAAACACTATAATCTGAGTTCAAAAACATTTATTATATCACACATAAATCTCCTTTATTGCAAAATAAAATTCATTTGAAAAATGAATGCTAAAGGTTAGAATTCTGTAGAGATTAATTAGACATACCAAAAATCCACTAGCTTGAAATTTATCTTCTTCGAATAGCGACTCAACGTGTAATAAGAAAAATAAAAGATGGCGTATTCTTTATCAGCTAAACACGAAGTCACGTGTTATCACATGACTTCACTCTACTATGCGAATGGCTGATAGTACAAACACGTTATTCGATATCAGCGATGTCAGTAAGCGATAAGAATAGCTAGATTATCAAAATGCATAGCATTGCTATCCGAAACTTGTTTGAGCCTGTTTTTGCTACCTGTAATGAAATTTAATTTTTAATTACTTAGTTAAAATCTCCAATTGCTATTTGTGATTAGCTTGTTAATTGATTTTTATAATAATAAGTGATTTATCTTCCTATTGTTTAATTTCATTAAGTATTGATCTTAGAAATAACTTAATTTTCTTTGTAAAGCGAAAATCCTTAGATTTCATTCACTTAGCCTTTAAAATTTTGTTTTGCATGTTGGAAATTAATTCAAAGTATTGAACGATGTATTTGTGAAACGATCTTTTTCTAGAAAAAGGGATGCTCGTTTTCAAATGTACTTCCTGATATTCCGTAAAATGCTTTCGCTGAAAGATTTCTGTAGCCTAAACATGATAAATAAAACGGTTGACAACAATCGCTGGATTAGGAATCAATGGCTTTTCATGTGTTTTTCTGATTTTTTTAAAAACTGTGTTTTCAAATTGTAAAGTGTTTTTACATTCTAAAAGTTTTTGCTAACCTAAACATTTTTAATAAAACTGTTGTTATATATAAAACTCGTTGTGTTAGGAATTTATGTATTTTTCTTGAACGAGTGTTGGGAGATATTTTTTCTCTCTCAGCGGAAAGTCAATATATATGAGTGTTAGAAAATTCTTATGAGAGAAAACTGGAAAGAAAAAATTATGAGAGACCTCGGATATTTCAAGCAAATACTAATCATACATTTTTCAAGAGTTAAAAGAAATCATTTTTTATGTGCGAGTTTTCTCGCATAAGAATTTTCTAACACTCATATATATTTGAATTATTCTTTTTTGCTTGCAAAAGAAACTTAAGTTATTTCTAAAATCGATACTATATATTATAAATTAGTTCATATATAAATCAATTATTGTTTTAATTATTATAATTATTAATGAACGGAAGTGATTTAATTATACTTAACAATTGTTTATTTCAATTATCTAATCTAACAAAAATATAAATATATACATTTCTTTCGTGATTAAACTTGCATTTTAGGATAAGTAAGAAGCAATAACATGTTTAGACAACTTCAGACAAGCTTAAACATGATTAGACTTGTTTATACAAGAAGCGGATAGCAAAGACAGACCAACATGGGCACACACATGTAAAGAGTGATAAAAATGGCGCGAACGGCGCTTCTGAGAGTTGTTCTTATCGTCGAGTGACGTTACAGATAAGGAATCACGTGGTTGCATCAACCAATGTAATGGTAGGAAGTTGTCACGTGATATACTGTTTCACGATAAGGATTTGCCAGTCGTACTGTTAAACGCACATGTCATGATCAAGCTGGTGTATTAGGTAAGTGTTGAATATATTATAATTTTAGATTTGTTAGATGTTACAGTTTTAATGTTTTAAAATAAAGGTATTAGGGTTCATAATTATTTTTAAAACAATAATAAAACTTTCAAAAATAATTTGAAATTGACAAATAAACTGAATAGACGAATTTAAAGTTTTGCAGGTATATCTCATAAACTAAGTTGAATTGAAAATTTTAAAAGGTTAGTTACACAAGGTTTATCATAGAAAATTTGCCAAAGAAATATTTAAGTTGGAATACTATCAAACCTAGTCAACATAGAAATATTTCTAATTACTTGCAAACTAATATGAGACAGTGAGAATTTAATGAATTTGAATATAATATTGTGGTGATTTTTACATGTATCCAAAAATGCTTAAGTGAGTTTTCGTAGCAATTGCATAAACTTTGCAAAATTTTCATTCCAACTCGATGTTAAATGAGTTTGAGTCTAAGTTTATCTTTTCAAAAATATTGGCCTACATCAAGTTACAACAAAGTCTATTTGATAAGTCGCTTATTTTTCGATTCTGTCATCGGTTTACTTTCTGCACTTGTGCAGATATAAAGGGTTAATACTATAAATAATAGATTCGTGTGGTAAGAAGTTGGTTGGTTGGTTAGGTGATGAATAAACATATGGTTGCCAGGATAAACAATTGAATGCTAGGATGAATTCATTTACGAGTTAAAGCAGAAAAAAATTAAATTTTACGAACATTCAACCTTGTAATATTTTTCTTAACGTAACTTTTTTTCTAAACTTAACTTTTTTTTCTTTACTTAATTTTTTTTTCGTAACTTGTTTTTTTTCTTAAATTTTTTCCCTTAATTTTTTAACTTCATTTTTTCTTAACTAAATTTGTTTAACTTATTTTTTGCAAAAACTATGCTTTGTTAACTAACAAATATTTTTAAATTAGTTCTCATGAATTATCCAAGGACTCTCATCGTTCTCTCTTTCATGCATGTGTTTAACCCATGCATTTACCAAAAATTTTAAGAAATCAAGCAAACCTATTAACCTTACAAGATTCTCATATTTCTTCCAAACAAGTGTTCAATTCATATATTTTTCAAAATCTAAAGGACTTTGATCATTCTTTCTTCCAAGTGTGAGTTCAACACTTGCAATATTTATGAGCATTAATCAAATAAACCTTCTTAGAAAAAAGGACTCTCATTCTTTTTTCCTACAAAATCGTGGCATTAAATAGATTTTCAAAACAAACTATCTTGACTCAGGTGCCATGCAGTATCAAGAAAGATTTTTCCCGAATGAGTTCACAAAAGGTAACCACGAACTCTCATCATTTATTCTTCCAAGCACTTGTTTTTTCATAAAATTTTTAGGAAACATGCTTATGTTCTCATGAATCTAAGGACTCTCATTGTTCTTTCGTCCACGAAAGTGTTGAAAAACTTTAAAGAAACCAAGAATTCTCCTCGTTCATTCTACCAAGCATGCAATTTTCATGAAATTTTTAGAAATTAAGCATATGTTTTCAAGAAACCAAGTTCTTTTTCAATGGAAACACTTTCAAATATTTTACAAGTGAAATAATTTCTTCGAGTTATGCAAATATTTTTTAACTCATCTTCGAGCAATGAAATCATTTTCAATTCTTCAACTATTTTACAGTCAAATAATTTCTTCGAGTTATTTTCATGTCTTTCAAAAATTTTCAAGCCAAATAATTTTTGTGAATATTTTTCAAGACTCATTTTCTAAAAATGAACATTTCACAAATACGACTTTCAATACTTTGAAATAATTTGCAACATGCAAAGCAAACATGATTTAATAGACGAAGGAGAATAAAATCTAAATTGACTTTCCGCTGAGAGAGAAAAAATATCTCCCAACACTCGTTCAAGAAAAATACATAAATTCCTAACACAACGAGTTTTATACATAACAACAGTTTGATTAAAAATGTTTAGGTTAGCGGAAACTTTTAGAATGTAAAAACACTTTACAATTTGAAAACACAGTTTTTAAAAAATTCAGAAGAACACATGAAAAGCCATTGATTCCTAATCTAGCGATTGTTGTCAACTGTTTTATTTATCATGTTTAGGCTACAGAAATCTTTCAGCGAAACCATTTTACGGAATATCAGGAAGTACATTTGAAAACGAGCATCCCTTTTTCTAGAAAAAGATCGCTTCACAAATACATCGTTCAATACTTTGAATTAATTTCCAACATGCAAAAGAAAATTTTAAAGACTAAGTTAATGAAATACAGTAGGCGCTCGATTTTATGAACCCCTTTTTTCACGAACTCATTTACTGGTCCCAACCATCATCCCATTGAACTAATGTTACTCCCTTTTACGAACTTTC
Organism: Maratus speciosus; assembly: GCA_963932465.1. Lineage (NCBI taxonomy): Eukaryota > Metazoa > Arthropoda > Arachnida > Araneae > Salticidae > Maratus > Maratus speciosus. The sequence goes on from OZ010787.1 coordinate 288,594,985, forward strand.
GATTTTACGAACACATTTTATGAGTCCCCCCGAGTTCGTAAAATCGAGCGTCTACTGTAGAAGGATTTTCGCTTTAAAGAGAAAATTAAGTTATTTCTAAGATCAATACTTAATGAAATTTAAACAATATAAAAATAAATCACTAATTATAAAAATCAATTAATAGGTTAATTATAATTGGGGTTTTTAACTAAGTAATTAAAAATTATCTTAACTTGCATTACAGGTGAGGTAGCAAAAACAGGCTCAAACAAGTTTCGAATAGCAATGCTATGCATTTCGATAATCTAGCTATTCTTATCGCTTACAGACATTGCTGATATCCAATAACGTGTTTGTACTATCAGCCATTCGCATAGTAGAGTGAAGTCATGTGATAGCACGTGACTTCGTGTTTCACTGATAAAGAATACGCCATCTTTTATTTTTCTTATTACACATTGAATCACTGTTCAAAGATGAATTTCAAGCAAGTGGATTTTTGGTATGTCTAATTAATCTCTACAGAATTCTAACTTTTAGCATTCATTTTTCAAATGAATTTTATTTTGCAATATAAGAGATTTATGTGTGATATAATAAATGTTTTTGAACTCGGATTATAGTGTTTGTAACCAATTCAAATGTTAAAAAGTAATTTACATAGTATATGATAATGTGAAATATGTTAATATGTGAAAAAAAATTACAAAACACGAAGCATGTTAACTCACAAAATATTTATTTTCAAAGCTACAATATCAAGTACATAAGTAAACAGAGTTTAAACAAGGTATACACGTTTTAATACATGCCAAGTTTAGCTGAATACACTTCTAAATGCAAAATTCTATCCAACATCCATCCAGTACATTTTTGTGTGAACTTTTCAAAGGAGTTATTCATTTTGGCAAAGGCTTCCTCAATACGTAGAGCTGTGTTTCCCAACCTTTTATTGACCACGCCCCACCAAAGCATCTGTAAAGTCGCTATGCCCCCCCTTAATATGTAATTATGTCCCCTATTATTAAAAAAAATATTTAAACTATTAATGCACAGGAAGCATTATAAAGTCTTAGAACTCTTTTCACATTTTTTAACTTATAAAATCATAAATGTGTTTTTAACATAATTTCATAAATGTAATGAGGTTATACATCTTCGCCTTTATACAAGAAGTGATTTGTTGTACTTTTCCAACTCAATGTTAAAGAAAACTGTTTCACTGTCTGCATTTTTATCTTGTCAAAATATTTTAAAAGACATTTAACGTTAAAATTGATAACATTTACACATTTTATAATTAATTTTTGTAACTTATTAAGGGTTGGTGGAAAAGTTTCGACACTAAATTGTCTTTCTATAGATAACACAATACGCAAGAAGAATTTCAAAATTCTCATTTTTATCAAATTTAAGTAGTCATTCCCATCACAACACATTTTCTTTGTTTTTCCTTTCCAATATCGTTAATTGTCCATGTATTATCCGACTTTATAAAATGTATATATCATCTTGTAAATTTATTTTCTGTGTGGGACACTTGCATTAAAGCCATAGATATTTACTATCTACCCATTTTCTTTTCTAATGCTATTTAAGTTTTATAAAGTTGGTAGTACCGCGTTCAAATATTTCGAATGTTTTTTATGTTTAATATGTTCAAAACAGTGAAATGTATTTATACTTTTAAGTAATTTATATGTAAAAGATTATTCCTGTGACATACAGCAGAGTGACCAGAAAGAGGAAGATCATTCAATAAATAATCAAAAGCGTTACGAAATATTGTAAAATAAGTACCAGAAAAAGTATAAGATATTTTAATACTAGAAAAAATGTCAAAATACATTAAAAAGATTATTTTTTTAATTATTCTGGTTTGAAATTTATTTTACACAATTAGAAACATTTTAAAAATTCAACAATAGAACTTATTTTTTTTAAGTTTTGCTTCTATTCCATTTATTTAAAGACAAAAGCAACTGTGAATGAATGTGTAACAAACTTGAAATTGCCCCCGGTGGGGCCTACGCCCCACGTTGGGAACCACTGATGTAGAGGTATGTTATCATTCGTCAACTCCAGAGTTGCTCTTCTCTTGAACGGAAAAAGGGAGTAGCATAGTCCATTTCAACATCATGTGCTAAACGGCTAACCACATGAACTGTTGCATACCATTTCAATGACTTTTTTCTGCCATCTGGTAATTTAAATCATTCAAAATATCCGATCTTATACTATTAAAAATTATGTGTAAGTCTTTATCATTCCTTTCGTCAGGTGCGAGATTAATTACAGAAAGCGAATTAAGAGCATTTTGTCTTTGAAAATGCTTCACTTTTTCATACAAGGCATCTTTTAAAGAAGAATCCGTTTGTTTGGTTTAACCCTGTGTGATGTGCGTTTATGTCTCAGTAAAACACTTGTTAGAAAAACTTTCATCACATTCATCACATGGATATTTTTGAATGGGCTTCACATGAGTCTTCTTGTGTTTTAAAAAGTTATATTTTCTTGAAAACACGTCACTGCAGAGGTTACAACTATGTTGTTTGGAGGTGTTATGGCTCTTCTTGTGTCTTAATAAGTCATACTTTCTCAAAAACACGTCACTGCAGAGGTCACAACTATGTTGTTTGGGTGGGTTGGTTGGTTGGTTGTATTTATGACGGCCAATTATCTGCACGAGGGATATAGGCCCCTATGTTGTTTTGGAGTCAAATGAATCGTTTTGTGTTTGAATAAGTCATATTTTCTTGAAAATGCGTCATTGCATAAATCACACTTATACATTACAGAGGTCTTCGAATGAATCCTCCTATGTCGTTGTAAATCACTATTTTGAAAGAAAGATTTTTCGCACAAATCACAAGCAAATGGTTTTATCTTGAGGTGCGATTTCATATGTCTAATCAACACAAACTTTCTGGAAAAGGCTTTGTTTCAAGTAGTACACATGAAGGGTAGCTTCTGTTTCTTCAATCCTGATGAAGAAGGTTTCACATCATTTGAAACAGGTGACAATGAAAATTCCATGTCTTGATCCTTAAATCCTGGTGATAAGAGTTGACTTTTCGAATTGGATTCATCAACAACACTTAACAAAGATGATTGCATGCTTCGTTCCATTACGACATAAATTAAAACAACAATAACTTGAGCAGATCCTAACACTTCAATGACAATACACAGAATGGTGAAATTATCTCGTGCCATGCAAATTTATACAATCATAGGTGGCGCGCTTGTGCAGAAAATTATAAATACTCAAGCATGATTGATTTTAAAAATGTTGTTAGTCACGTGACATATCACGTAATACGATTGGCACGTTAACAAGTTTCGTGACCTTTATTCGTGTAAATTTATTTAATGCTTGCTGAAAACACGCAGAATGTCTAAAAGGGAATTATTTAATCTTGAACTTGCGACTCAAGAAAATCATAATATAATTAAATACTCAAACATACATAACAATGAATGATAAATTTCATTAATTTATTTTAAATTTTGCCTAGTGATAACACTCATTCATTAATTTTAATTCTAATTTCTAGAAAGTGTTTAAAATTTATATTAAATTATCTATCTTCAATCTGTTAACATCAAAGAACTCTCAAGTTCGATAAAACACAAAGACAAGATTTCTACCCTGAAAAATGTGGTGCTTCTTTTCTTTGTTTCAAGTCTAACATAATTCATTCCTCAAGCAGAAGTTTGAAAAATTCATTTTATATAAAGTAAAATTATTTCCTAAGTCGAACCATACCATTTTATAAAAAAAAACTTCAAATGATTCATTTAGAAGAAAAATTCTTTCTCACAAAGAATATGCAAAAATCAAGTTAATTTTCTGAAAAGATCTAACACATCGATAAATATGTGAATATATAGTGAACACTGCAAAATATATATATATCAAGTCTAAAGAGAAACTTTATTTTTCAACCAACAAAATACTTCTTTTGCTTTTTACTATTATTTCAATGTTGTCATTGTTATCATTACTTCAATGTTATTATTATTTCGGAATTTACTTTTTATGTTATTGTGGCAACATCTTTTAATTTTATTTAGTTATTTACATTTCATTTCATTCAGTGGTAACACTGTGCGGAATCTCTGCTATAGGAAAGTAGATCTTTCCCTCGAAAATTATCTAACACCCGTTCAATTCCAAATGTGATAAAATTATTATAATGTCTCTCACTCACTAATAAAATTTCTTCTCGAACAACATATATATATTAGAAAATTTTAAAAGAAAAACAATATTTTTCCAAGTTAACAAAGTAAAACTCATTCGCGCAACAAAAATTTAAAATATCATCATGTTATAAAACGCTTCCGCTAAATTTTCTATCTCCCACTCGTTTCAAAAGGAAATATATAGACCAAAATAAGTAGCTATAAAACTTAAAAGATGAAAAGCATATTCATGTAAGAAAACAACGGACCCACGTGGTCCAGTGGTTAATGTGATGGGTTAAAATGAGAAGTCTGGTCAAATGTTTGTGGGTTCGAAACCTGCTAATAATTCTAAAGGCGTTTCTAGGAAAACTTGAGTATATTGTTGTTATGAGTAGGCATTTTAATCCGTTGAGCGTTAAATTTATTACAATACACTGAATGCTTTTCTAAACATCTTCAAAAGAAAATCGATGCAAGCACCAATAACAGTAGTACGATGCAACATCACGATGCGTGAGATCACCCAAAAGTCTTGAAAAATTTTTGATGAGGCAAAAATGTTTTTTCCCCGTAAGTAACAAATTGGACATATTCATTGGTTAATAGAATGGATAATAACTACGCAAATACAATTTTTTTTAATTCTTCTCAAAATAAAATTCTTTATCTCCTCTAAAATGAAAATTAAGTTTGAAAATAAAATTCTTCTCAAAATATTTTCTATCACCTCAAAAAAAAATCCAATTCGTATAAATTTTCTATCTCCCGTAAACAAAAATTAAGTTCGAAAATAAAATTCGTAAAATAAAAATAAAGTTCCGTTAAAATAAAATTCAGTTCGCAAAAATTTTCTATCTCCCCTAAATAAAAATTAAATTCGAAAATAAAATTATCAAAATAAATTTTCTAACACTTGAAAATAAAATTCGTAAAATAATTCTAACACCTCTAAAATTTTATTCTCAAAATGAAATTGCTCTGAAATATTTTTCTAACATCTGAAAATAAAAGTCGTAAAATAATTGTATCTCCGCTAAAAAAAGTCACAAAATAAGATTCAAGAAAATTTTCTATCTCCTCAAAATTAAAAATTAACTTTTTGGGGGGGGGGGGGGGGGGCACTGAAATATATGTTTGGGGAGAGGGTCTCAGAAGACCTTCCTACGGCCCTGGCTACCTAAAATGTGGCTTACAATATAGAAATCTGGTGTTACCTTAATTAGAAAAAGTACTTATCAGAAAATTTTAATATCAATATGTTATCTCAGTGGATACAAAGGATCGAGAAACAAATTTTCAGTGTATATTATACAGAATAAATATTTTCAATAGTGGAGAAATAGGTAAATATAAATTATTATTATTATGGTGCATTAAATATTTGTTCAGATCAAGCAATCTATGTACTAGTGATGAATAGAAATTATGTTCTTGTAAAGTTTGTTTGTTGATTTCTGTTTATTTTGCAGCGATAAGCAATATGTCAAATTATGTGTATTAAAAGTACCAATGTGCTTTAAATTTTACAAGCCTCTGTTCAAAAAGTGAAGCCTTATTTTAAAGATTGCCTTAATTTGTTTAAAGAAAAGTGGATTTCTACAATTGGTGTTCGGACATTACCCTTCCCAAGATTTCTATTCAGTGCCACATTCTCCCAAAACAAACTAATGGAGATTATTATTATAGTTCTAAAAAATGGCGCCTATTTTTATTTTATTTTTTTTTTTTTGGGGGGGGGGGCTCCAAATCTGTTTCATTGTCTTTCATTCCTATATATGATTTCTGAAATATGACTGCACAAAACTTATGCCGTAAAACTAAGAAATGCTATAGCTTTTCGAAAAAACTTCAAGCACAAAGAAAACATGCACCTACATAAAAGGGAAGAGCAAGATTGAAAGGGATAATGGACAAGGGTTAAGAAAACAGCATATTGGAAAGCAAAAAGCACCAGCCAACCATACAAGCATATTACCCAATCGAAAGAACACAGAAGGAGAATTATGAAGCAAATTAAAAACAGTCTGAAAAGATACTACAAAATAAATACATATACATTATATATATATATGAAATGATTCCGCTTGTACGTCATATTATTTGAGTGTAGTAGTCATGGCCTTACAAGAAGATGAGGCAGTTGGTACTGAACCTGACTTTTATTTTTCTGTAATAATACATGATATCATCTGAAGTCAGGTCCAGTGACTTGGAAGATGTTAGGACCCAAAGCTCTCCCTAAATCATTCTTGATATTCTACAGAGGACTGCATCATAATCTGACTGAACCTTCCCTCTGCACCGCGCTTTTAATCCGATAGTTATTACTTTTTCCAGCAGAGGGCAGAAGTAACAAAGTGGGAGGCTTAATCTTTCATGATTGGTGCATTATCTTTTTTATAACTGTTTTTTATGTGGAGACAAAGAGTCTGAACTTATGATTGCACAACAAGAGCTAATTCTAATTTAAATGTTAAATATTATTTATGAGGCAATCATAATATGAAATGTCAACCAGACAAAAGCTACTTATGATTTATTGCTTATCGATTTTTTACTTTGATACTAATTAAACCAACATATTTACTTTGATTTATTGATTTGAAATTAATCCTTTGTTGTTTATAATTTGATTCTTAAACTATCTAGCATAGCCTGAAAAACTCATTTTGTTTATGCTATAAATATAATGATGCTTCCCAGATAATTTAATGTTTTATGATGACTGTCTTATGTCAACAAAGGGTAATTTCTTTTCCAAATCTGTTTCATAAATATCAATCAGTGTCAAAGATTTTTATGATGAAGAAAATATTTTTATTTATTTGTTTTAAGAGTATGAAAAATAAGTTGGGTTCCCTGATTTAAAAAAGATTTTATCTTTTAAAAGGGGGCTTATTTTTATTTACTTATTTTTATCCTTTCATATCCCCCCCCCCCCTTTAAAAGTGAGAACCAGAGGCTTTGCCTGCAAGGTCGATGGAGCTCATTCTAGTTAAAAAAGTAAATCTATTAAAATTAATTTTGGATTTCTCCTCCCAAGTCAGCTGGACTTACTTTCACATTTAAAAATACATTTTACATGATACATTGACGATATAATGCAATATAGTAATATAACAAATCAAATATTAATTACAACTGCAGCAACATTTAAGACATAAATATTATAGGAAACATACTCGAACAACTTCTTCCGGAATAAAACAAAATATTCTCATGTATAAAGTTTTTCAGTTTGAATAATCTGTCTTTCATGACACATGTGATATCTTTTAAAAGTCATTGTAGCAGTGCAGTCTCTATTAATAGTGCTACTTATTATGTGAGATTCATATAAAATTACATACTATTCAAGAGATTCGACAAAATGATAAAAAAAAATTACAGAACACACAGCTTCAAAACATAATATGATATGATACAAATAAACACAAAATATTCAAGTATACTATTTAAAATATAAAATAACAAATGCAAAACTTTTTCAATAACTAGCACTTGTGAAATACAAATATACAACATAAAATATTTCTAGATTCCTTATACTCAGGATTGATACCTTACACACTTATGAAGTAGTCTTGGTAATATTTCCATCTTTTCAGATAATTAGTTTTTTATTCGATACAGTCACAGGATTAATCTCACATTAGTAAAAATATTGGACTTCAGAAATGGGAAACTATAGTCGAAAATAAAAATGTAGTGAAAAATAAATGTCGTTAGACAAATAGCATTTTGTAACCAACTGTGGGACAATACAGGGACACCAGGAAAAGGAATCAGGTACGTCATTGTTTGCAGACTGAGGATATGAAATTCTTCAGTGGCGTCAATAACCCCCGGCGAGACTCTCCCAAGTTATATCTGTATTTTTATTTTTATTGAACCCTTTCATTGAGACAAATTTTCAAAGCCAAAGGGATTTAACAGCATAAGATCTGAGAGAAGGCAACAATTCTGTACTTGATGCCATTTAAGTAAACCTCGGACATCCCACACATTTTTTCAATTGGTACACGTTATTAATTGTGTGTCCGAACACTAAAGATGTCGTAGGTTAGCCTGTTAGCATCACAAGAAAAAGAATTGCTACCTGCATATCTGTCACTCCTTTGGCATGGACAAGACAGTTTTAGCATTTTTTTTCTCCCATTAATACCTTGTTTCCTATATCTGGCACTTTATTAAAATAAAACTCAAAGTAAGATTATGTGATTCATGAAAGTAATCATATTTTCTGAAAATGTAGTATAATTGTTGAGAATGTACTCTAAATGTAAATACTTTGAATATTGAAGCTAATAAAAATATAATTCTTCATAATAGCAAAGTAAATATAATAAAAATAGCAATAGTATCAATAATACATCACAAGAAAAACTTTAATTATACTTTTTGAAACATTGTTGAGTCTAACTGACAAAAACAAATATCTCAAGAGAACATTAAAAGCTTAAAAAAAAAAGAAAAACGCTAAAATAGACGACTTGTGGCATGACCCCCGACTTTCCAGCAAGGTCATATTCACTTTGATTACTTACTGTCGTCATTACTCTTGATTATTTATGATTAAACACATAAAATATTACATAGTTACACCGGGACTACCTCTCCTTTCCTTTTGACCCCTTTCGGCATTTATTTTATTAACCATCGGAGACTCAGGGGTCGAATTTCCTGTTTGCTCTGAGGGATTCATTGTTACTCAATTTTATTATATAATATGAACAATAAAATATACTTTAACTAAAAATAATACTAAAAAAATTCAAGTCATTAAAATTAATTCGTCACTTTTTGGGCTGTTTTATTTAAGTGAGTACTTTTCTTTTATACCTGGTTACTCACACAACTATCAACAATATAAAGAAATAAAATATACTTTCAAAAATCCTAACAAATTATTACCCATTGTACTACCAGCCTATCAAATATGACTAAATAAAAATAACATTCTTTGCAAGACTCAATAATAGTAAAAATATCAATGATTCTCACATGAAAATATTAACAATATATCAAAATAAATAATTTAAATAAAATCCACTTTACGAATTTCAAAAAAATAATAATAATGAGGATTAAATACTATAAATTTAAATAAAAGTGTCAATAGCAATTTTCACTGTTTTATATCTTCTTCACTAAAAATGTTTTTCTTCTCTATTTGAAAGTAACACAAAAGTGCATTCCTGAATGTCCTTTTAAATGAATATTTCCCTTTTGCACACTTACTAGAAATATATATATTTTTTTTACTTTATTGAACGAAAAATCCTTTGGTATCCCTCCTATTTTGCACGGCATTCCTTAAATTGGTGGTACTCTTTTCACTGCTCATACACATTTGTTAAATTCGTGACACTCTTTTCAATGTTCATTCACATTCCTTAAATTGATGACACGCTTTTCAATGTTCATTCACATTCCTTAAATTGGTGGCACTCTTTTCACATTTCCAATTTTTGAAGCCCAAGAACTTGTTGCAGTAGTAATCATTTCCATAACAGGGCGCAAACACCTTATTCATTGCAGATGACAAAGAAAAATTTTAGATCCGTGCTGGCATTTTAATTCTATTCCGAGTGAGAAATTAATCCACTGGGATCTTCTGTGGCAGGAACCACTAAGAATCCCGCCGACTAATGAAATGATTCCGCTTGTATGTCATATTCTTTGAGTGTAGTAGTCATGGCCTTACAAGATGATGAGGCAGTTGGTACTGAACCTGACTTTTATTTTTCTGTAATAATACATGATATCATCTGAAGTCAGGTCCAGTGACTTGGAAGATGTTAGGACCCAAAGCTCTCCCTAAATCATTCTTGATATTCTACAGAGGACTGCATCATAATCTGACTTAACCTTCCCTCTGCACCGTGCTTTTAATCCGATAGTTATTACTTTTTCCAGCAGAGGGCAGAAGTAACAAAGTGGGAGGCTTAATCTTTCATGATTGGTGCATTATCTTTTTTATAACTGTTTTTTTATGTGGAGACAAAGAGTCTGAACTTATGATTGCACAACAAGAGCTAATTCTAATTTAAATGTTAAATATTATTTATGAGGAAATCATAATATGAAATGTCAACCAGACAAAAGCTACTTATGATTTATTGCTTATCAATTTTCTACTTTGACACTAATTAAACTAACATATTTACTTTTATTTATTGATTTGAAATTAATCCTTTGTTGTTTATAATTTGATTCTTAAACTATCTAGCATAGCCTGAAAAACTTATTTTGTTTATGCTATAAATGTAATGATGCTTCCCAGATAATTTAATATGTTTTATGATGACTGTCTTATGTCAACAAAGGGTAATTTCTTTTCCAAATCTGTTTCATAAATATCAATCAGCGTCAAAGATTTTTATGATGAAGAAAATATTTTTATTTATTTGCTTTAAGAGTCTATGAAAAATAAGTTGGGTTTCCTGACTTAAAAAAGATTTTATCTTTTAAAAAGGGGCTTATTCTTATCCTTTCATATATATATATATATAAAACCATTAAAAAAACATTAACAACCACCAACATGAGCTGTAAAAATTACGAATAAAGTGAAAATAATAAATAAATATATATATACATCGATCAGGACCAAGAAAATTTTCCACAATATACAATACTCTGCCCTAGACAAATTTTATTCTATGGATTTACAGAGGCTTTAAAATCTTTCCGAGTTACACAGAATTCCATCTTACACAAAGTCTGTCTTATAGAGAGTTTATTATATATATAAAATCACATATACATACATACGGGGTGTTCGAGAAGTCTGCAAACAGTCAAATAATTCGAGAAATACATATCACATTGAAAAACGGAAAAAATACGTGTTGAATATTTTTTAAAAAGCTATTCAATGATATCAAAGGTGACCTCCCTACACCGACCCCCTCCCAGGGGGTTAGAGAGGGTCCAACTTTGAAATCTTGAATGATAACCCACATTTTTTAATTACAGATTCCAATTCTATGGGCACATAACTTTTGCATTTAACATATTTTTCAGATCCTCGTTGATCACGTTATAATTGAGCAAAATTCGACAATAGCATATTTTGATTTTCCCAACCAGGTTTGCGATCTCAAAATCTGATTGGCCAGAGCTTTTGTTGTTGAAGTAGCAGTCTTGACGGGAATAGTGTTTCTCGAAAACTATCAGTGGCCATTGTTTCACTGGCTGAGCAAAGGATGGGGAAGTAGCGTAAATTTCAGGGATGGGTGGGATTATAGATTTTGATGATTGATTAATTATTGTAACAACGAAAAAACAAGTAGGGCAGAAATTTTTTCAATAATTCTAATAAAAGTAATAAATTTTTTCAAATTAATATATTTATTCAATTAAACATTTTTTGCATAATTTTAAACCTTTAATTAAAAAAAGTAATTTAACATGTTCGGGACTAGTGATGCATATATGCATCATCAAAAGGTGCATGTGAAATTTGTTTTTGGCACCATAAATAAATAAATAATAATGATGTTTTAATTTTCAGATGGAAGGATAATGTAGAAAATTGTTTATTATTACAATAAAATAACAAATGTGACAAAATAAACAAAAACGTAATTTGCAGAACAAATTAAAAACAGATCCATTTATTTCCAACATTTTTTAAGCCTGAGAAGGGACATATAATATATTTCATTCAGTTATTTGTTACAAAAATTTAACATTAAACATAGAACTAAGTTAAACCAATTGAACATTAAAAAATAAAATTCAAACAATATGATACTTAAATCACCCAAAAAAACTTAGATTCCGTTCAAATTAAATCAAAATAAATTTTAGACTTTTAAAAATGTATTTTACATGTGCCTCATTTTGTACACACCCATCATAAAATACAAAATCTGTAATACAAATATTTGTAATTAAAAAAAAAAAGTCTAAAATTTATTTCAATTTCTTTTAAATGGAACCTAGGATGTTTTAAGTATCATATTGTTTGAATTTTATTTTATTTTTTAAAGTTCAATTGGTTTAACTTATTTGTTACAAAAATTTAACATTAAACGTAAAACTAACTCAATGAAATATTAAATGTCCCTTCTCAGGCTTAAAAAATGTAGGAAATTGATTTGTTTTTAATTTGTTCTGCAAATTACGTTTTTGTTTATATATTTTTGTCACATTTTTTATTTTACTGTAATAATAAATAATTTTCTACATTATCCTTTCCCTATAAAAATTAAAACATTGTCTCCCCCAGCAAATAATCAGAGCTTAAAAAGTTAAATTTTTTTTAAATTTAAAAAGATCAAAATTTTTCAATTGTTTAAAATTATTAAATTTAAAATTGTGAAAAAAATGTTAAATTGAAAAAATATATTAAATTACCAAAAAAAAAAATTACATTTATTAGAATTATTGAACATTTTTCTGCCCTATTTGTTACTTTGTAGTTGCAGTAATTAATCAGCAAAATCTATAATCCCACCCACACCTGAAATTTACGCTACTTTCCCATCTTTTGCTCAGCCAGCACAAAAAGATTTTATGTGTTTTTTGTTTAATATTTTGTCCCATTTGTTATTCCATAGACAAAAAAAAACATACTTATTAGATTAAAATTAGATTATAAAAACAGAACCCATCGAAATGCAGAATATCCCCAAACAATGAAGATTATCTTTTTTCTGTTCGGGAGGGAAAGTGCATATATACACATTAATTGATCAAAATAAGCAGGTTATTAATTAGCAATGTTTGACGATTTAAAAAAAATGTAAATAAAAAACTAATTTAATATATTTCTATTAATTTTTATGGCAAAAGCATATAAAGTGCCACCAAAACAACGGCCACTGATGGTTTTCAAGAAGCACTATTCTCGCTAAGATGTCCACTTCAATGACGAAAGCTCTGGCCAATCAGATTTCGAGATGGAAAATCTGGTTGGGAAAACCAAAATATGTGTACACGAATTTTTCTCGGTTACACTGTGATCAATGAAGATCCAAAAAAAAATGTTAAATACAAAATTTAGGTATTTTTGCCCATACAATTCGAATCTGCAATAAAAAATAAAAAATGGAGGTTATCATTCAATATTTCAAAATTGGACCCCTCTGACCCCCAGGGGGTCAGTGTATGTGGGGGCTTTGGTATCAACTTTGGTATCAGTGAATAGCTTTTTAAAAAATATTTAACACACACTTTCCCTTTTTTCAATCTGATATGTGTTTCTCTAGTTAGACTGTTTTCAGACATCCTGTAAAAATAAACGCACACACAAGGGGTGGGGGCAAAAATAACTGGAATTTCTTTATAAAAGCCTATATTTATTTTTTACAAAACAACCACAATGTCATGGTGGAAACACCAATCTCCCGTCTGTCTTCAAGCACAATTGTACAAAATTTCTCAACATTTTCGTCCAATCTGGAAGTTGGAGGACATTTAGAATGACGTCTGTAATCGATCAGAATTTCACCTTTTTTTTAAAAATGAGAAAAACACTCTCACACTTGAGTTTTTCCCACAGCATCACCTTTATAAGCCATTTGCAAAATAAAAACTTTTCAGCATCATTTTTACAGAGCAGGAAGCAAATTTTCAAAGCCAACGCACTATTCACTTAAAAACAAACAAACAAACAAACAAAAAAAAAACCAAAGAGCAAGATAAAATGCTTTTACCAAAAATATACACTGACCAGACAACCTTCCCTGACAAAAGCACTGAACTCTGAACAAGTTGTGTGACATGCACCTAGTACAGTGAAACACTGGCGCAGAAGTTGGGGGATTGTCACCACTAAATTTTCATAGTATTCTTCGCCTTGAATAAATCTCGCAAATTCTATCCTGAAATAAGACGAAGAATACAATTAAAATTTAGTGGTGTCAATTCATTCTCTGGTGCTACACTGTTCCATCACTGCTACAGTAGGAAGAATGTGTGCAAGCCCCACCCACAGCGCTGCCATTTTTGGATCTCTCCATGTGTGTGTGTGTGTGTGTGCTTAAATAATTAAGTATAATTTATATATTTAACATAGATGATAATCTGTAATATTTTATAATGGATATATATTATATGGCCATAAAAAAAATTACAATTTACCAACAAAAATTGTGAAATTATAAATAGAAAGAAATTTATTCATTGACAATTAAGCTATTCCCCTTAACATATTCAACATAGATTTGAAAAACAAAAATAAAATGAACAGAAAATGAATAATGGATATTTGTAGAATCTAGGCAGATTCTTCAGGTCCCAACTGCCTAAAGCTGTACAAATAAAGTGTATGGTTTCATCTTCATATTAGTCATAAAAAAGCTAAAGAATATTAATTTGGGACTACCAACACACAAAATATAGAGAAATAAACATTGAAAAACAAATAAGTTTAAAATAAAATGTTATTAAAAAGAATTAAGAAATAAAATTCACATTACCACATTGAAAGCATTGCTGACCAAGAATGAGGCGGCATAAAAACAATTAAAGGAGATTATTTGCGCTTGTTGCCAAAAAACTTTCTAAAAAGTTGATGGAGCAAGGAGTAATAATGTACAGTATGGTCAAGCATACTCCTCAATATATGCGACTCTCTAGATAATTTAAAAATGAATACAGTGCCCGCCGCTTAATAAAATCAGCCGCTTAATCTGATCAAATCGTGGAAACCGGAATCAATACAAACTTCTGTTAAAACTGTCGCTTAATAAAATCAGCATCGCTGGTTAATAAACTCAATAAATTTCTTCAGTAACAAATTGTAGTAGATATGTGCAAGCAAAAAATTAGTTTAATCTTTACTGAAAATTTTATTTTTTTCCCCTCGGATTTCGTAGAAGGTTACTAAGAATGAAAAGAGGGATGAAAGAGGAATAGGATTAAGTGTAGATGTATGGGGGAGAGGATAAACGAATGCATTCTTTCAAAGATTATTAGTATAGCGGTAAGTTTCAAAAGTTGTTGTTACAGTGACCGAAAGTGGTTTATGTATTTTTGTTATTTTTAAAAGAAAATTTAGTTCAGTTTGATTCAGTTTTGTTTCATTTGCAACCGCTGACGAGTGAGATGTCTAAGCGAAAGAATTTACACTTGAAATAAAAGAGTAAAATTTTAGAGAATTATGATAATTTAGCCAAAGGGAAGCTGCGTCAAAGCTTGGGATTTCTCAATTTGCTTAGGAACAGAGACAATATTGAGTTTGAAATTGTAGCAAACAGAAATTTGAGGCGCAAACGGAAGCGAGAAGGAAAAATAGAAGACGTCGAGGCAGCACTTTTAGAATAGTTTAAAAATACCAGGTCAAAAAAAGTTCCAATTTCTCCTAGAATTTTGAGCAAGAAAGCCAAACAGTTCGTGCAAATGATGAGTGTTGAAAACTTATACCCACTGATTGCTGATTGTCACGATGAAAAGAACGAAACAATATCGTTTACCGCAAACTTTAAGGCGAAAAGTGTAACGCGGATTTGGACGCAGCAGATTACTGCTGATCAAATATTTTGACCAATTTGTTGAAAGACTATGATCCATCTCAAATCCTTAACACCGATGAAGCAGGACTGTTTTATCGGGATTTACTAGAGCACACTCATAAGTTCAAAACAGAGTCCAGTGAAGGATGCAAGAGAATTAAACAATATGTAACTGTTCTTCTGACGTGCAACATGGCGCAACCATTAAGAATAAGGCTCCTATAATCCGCACTGACTCACGCCGCCATTTAATTGCCGGTAGGAAAAGAATGATTGGCCACGCCGCGTGGGCAACAATCGCTCATTGGTCTAAGTGGGAAACAAAATGCTTGACGATTCAGCCTGTATTATAGGAGACCTAATTAAGAAAATACATTTACCGCGCTGTTTTAAAGGCGCGGGGCTACAGCCCCCCCGAAATTTTCGAAAATGATATGAAAAAATGCTGATTTTTTTTCTTTCTTTTTTGGAAAAAAATTTAATTTCTTTCAATCATACAGTAGACTAGCCATTCTCATTAGTCCCATATTAGTCCACATTGACACCAAAGAAGAGCAAGGGGGCTGGTGGGATTATACCCCCCCCCCCCCGGCCTCCCAAAATAGTCGAAAAATTAAATGAAAAAAGTGTTTTTCCTTACTTTTTTTAGATAAATCTGTAATATTTTTTCTTCTGTCATACAGCAAAATAGCCATTCTCGTTAACACCATATTAGTCCACATTGACATTACACCATACCAAAGATAGGGAGGGGGCTAATGGAATTGCAGCCCCCTCCTCTCGAAATAGTCGAAAATGAATTTAAAAAATAGTGAGGATTTTTTTCTTTCTGTTTGAGATAAATTTTCAATTTCCCCCCTATCATTCAACAGACTAGCCGCTCCCTTCGCTTTAGTTCCATATTAGTCCACATTGACTCCATAGAACAAAAATGGGACTGATGTATGGGGCTACAGCCCTACCCTCCTCTTCCCGAAATAGTCAGAAAGTTAAACGAAAAATGTGTTTATTCCTTACTTTTTTAGATAAATCTGTAATTTTTTTTCTTCTGTCATACAGAAAAATAACTATTCTCGTTAACCCCATACTAGTCCACATTGACATCACAGTATACCCAAAGATGGGGAGGGGACTAATGGAATTTCAGCCCCCTCCTCTCGAACTCGTCTAAAATGAAATGAAAAAGTGCTGATTTTTTTCTTTTTGTTTGAAACAAATTTCTATTATGTCCCCTATCATTCAAGAGACTAGCCGCTCTCTTCTCTTTGTTCCATACTAGCGCACAGTGACACCACATTATACCCAAAGATGTGAAATGGGCTAATAGGATGCCTCCTCCCAAAATAGTCGAAAATTAAATGAAAAAAACTGCTAATTATTTTTCTTCTTGTTTGAGCTAAATTTGTAATTTTGTTTTCTGCAATCCTTAATTTTTTTTTTTCAGATAAATTGCTAATTTTTCTTCTGCCATGCAGCAAAATAGCCATTCTCGTTAACCCCATTTTAGTCCACATTGACACCACAGCATACCAAAAGAAGGAGGGGGCAACTGATGTGATTACAGCCCCCTCCTCACGAAATAGTCTAAAATGAAATAAAATATATTGCTTTTTTTTTTCTTTCTCTTTGAAATAAATTTGTATTTTTTTATCCTATCATTCAACAGACTAGCCGCTCTCTTCTCTTTAGTTCCATATTAGTGCACAGTGAAACCACATTATGCCCAAAGAAGTGGAAAGGAGGTAATGGGGTTATAACCCCATTGGCCACGAAATTTGGGGTTATAACCCCCGAATTTCGTCAAAGGATCACGAAAAAACCGCAAATATCGTTAAAGGGTCGCAGAAACACTAATTTTGGCTAAGGGTGGCTGATAAAACGGCAATTTCGTCAAAGAATCGTAGGAAAAACGGGAATTTCGCCAAAGGGGCGCGAAGAAAGAAACGTGTATTTCGTAAAACAAAAACTGCGAATTTCGTCAAATAATCGCGGACAAAAAGCGAATTTCGTCAAAGGATCGCGAAAAAAGCGCAAATTTCGTTAAAAGGTCGCAGAAAAAAAACGAAAATTTCTACAAAAGGTAGCGTAAAAGACGAGAATCTCATCAAAGGGCTGCGAAGAAATGCAAATTTCGTCAAACGATCGCGAAAAATCCCCCCCCCTCCCAATTATCTTCTTACTCCGTCCTAACTTTCCAGCCAGTATTTTTCATCTGGAACGGTTTAAAATCATTATTATTACTCTTTCTTATAGTTTTATTTCTTATAGTTTTCTTGATTTCTTATAGTTCTTAGAGATTTCTTATAGTTTGGCTTATATAAATTACAAGGAGCATTATAGATTCTCTATTTTGGAAGATGAGGAACAGGAAACTTCGTTGAGGGACCATACTTATTGATGGGTTTAAAGATAACATTAAAGTTGAAATGTTTTAAAACTTCAGATAATTTGAAAATAAAAGATAAAAAGGCAGATTAATCAAATTATCAGGTTTGTTTTTGACAGATTTAGAAAATGTATATTTAGAATTGTATAGATTTAGAAAGGGTCTACTGAATTTATTCATCACATTATCAATAGCAAAAGTGTTGAAACTCCCAAAAGAGGTTTCAAACCTTCTTTTATCAATAATGCTGTGAATAAATTCGATAGACCGTCTAGTAAATCCCCTTTTTAAATTTGTTAAAACCGAACATGATAATTTGATTGTTCTGCCTTTTTATCTTCTTTTACGTTTCAAATTAACTTAAATTTTAAAACGTTTCAACTTTAATATTATCTTTAAACACATCAATAAGTTTGTTTTCCTCCACTAAATCTCCTGTTCCTCATCTTCACAAATAAAAAAATTATAAAGTTCCTTGTAACGGCTGTATTTTATCTTTATATAGGTCAAAGTAAAAAAAAAAAAAAACAAATCAGTTTAAAAGAACACCCTCATTATGTCTCTAAGAAATGTCAATCTCCTATTCCCAACCATTCTTGGGATTCTAGCCATTCTTTTAATTATCAAATTGCAAAAATTATCTTTAATGGCAATATTAATAGCCAATAATAATTTTTTTTAATGCCTAACATGTGAGAGGTTCTTTGAAGATGCTTGGTAGCGCGTCACCAGTCATGATTCTGGAGCTGCGATTGGCACTACAAGAGGAATGGGCCATTATCCCACAAAAGCTCATTGACAACCTCATACTCAACATGGTTAGATGACGCAAATCCTACAGTACATTTTGATCCCCATATCCCCTACTAAAGACTGGATTTTTCTTTAAAGCAGCATGTCATATTGACATTCGTCTTCTGTTCAGTTGTGCTTGAAGCTATCTTTTCAAAAAAATTCCTTTTGCATTCTTTGGCTTTCTTTTTTGGAAGTTCCGTTCACTTTTCCCATATTCTTACATTTTGAGTATATTACGGTATGATACGGAGCTCTTTTGTATGATGTTACATAAAAAAACAGTCCCATCCATAACTTTTATATACTAGTATACATACAATATTTAAATAATTATGGATTCTTTTCTTCTTTTAAAAGGGAAGCACATAGAAATTTGCGATTTTTTCTTCATAGTTAATCATGTGGAAAGGGGGGGGGGGGAGAAGGAAAGACAAATGATCCATATTGAGACAAAATTCTCTTTGAATCAAAGTTATTGTTTAAAAATCTATCCAATTTATGTAGAGATATATTTTTCAAAGGAATACATGTAAGATTAATCTCAATTTTAAATATTTTATACCAATGAATAATTCTATTTTGTTTCCTAAAAGAGAGAAAATCGAGGTTCTGGAAAATAAAATAGAATTCAGGTGTAACTTTAAATTTGTTCAGGTTGTAGAGATCTGAACTATATCAGACTCCCAGTTGCAGAAAATTTTGTAGCTGTCTGCGACAAGCTTTTAAAATTTCATAATCTGTCTGCAAATTTTGCATGTAATTTTAAGGAATAAATAATACATTAAACTTGGAATTTTTTATCGTTTTATTCGTTTAAACATGGTAAGCATGATGATTATAATTAATTTTGCTTATAACTTTTCATCAACTAACTTCTTGTAGGATTTCTAAAATGGAAAGGATACGCACAATCATACATAGACAATAAAAATGCTTTTAAAAACCTTCGGAAGCTTCAGAGCTCATTTGTTCTTTCTTGGAGTTGGGAATTTCTGCTTCTTTAAATATGTTTTCAAAATTTTTAGCTCAGGGTAATTTTCAATTAATATTTTGACCAGGGTGGAGCATTCTTGAAACTATGTGTGCTCAAGTTTTTTTCACCATTTCACAATCACGCGCACCACATACAACTTTCAGACATGCTACAGGCTCAGCGGAAAAAAAAAAAAGCTGAACTTTCACGGCCTCACGCACGAAAAGCGCCGAGTTTTTTCCCACAACCCTTTGATGAAATTAGTTATTTTTGCAATTCTTCGATGAAATTCGTGTTTTTTTCGCCGACTTCTCATGAAATTCGTGTTTTTTTTGCGGTCCTTTGATGAATTTTGCGTTTTTTCCCGATCTCTTGACAAAATTTGCGTTTTTACCGTGGCCTTTCGAGGAAATTGACGTTTTTTCGTAATACTTTGACGAAATTGGCATTTTTTTTCATGGCCTTTTGACGAAAGTTGCGTTTTCCCCATCTTTTGACAGAATTCGCGCTTTTTCCACAATCCAATAGCGAAATTTCCACTTTTCCGCGATCTTTAGACGAAATACGCGTTTTGTTCGCGATCTTTAGACGAAATACGCGTTTTGTTCGCGATATTTTGACGAAATACGCGTTTTGTTCGCGATATTTTGACGAAATACGCGTTTTGTTCGCGATATTTTGACGAAATACGCGTTTTGTTCGCGATATTTTGACGAAATACGCGTTTTGTTCGCGATATTTTGACGAAATACGCGTTTTGTTCGCGATATTTTGACGAAATACGCATTTTGTTCGCGATATTTTGACGAAATGTGCATTTTGTTCGCAATTCTTTGACGAAATTTGCGTTTTTTGTGCGATATTTGCGTTTTTTGTGCGATATTTCGACAAAATGTATTTTGTCTGCGATATTTCGACAAAATGTATTTTGTTTGCTATATTTTGACGAAATTTGCGTTTTGTTTGCTGTATTTTGACGAAATTTGCGTTTTGTTTGCTGTATTTTGACGAAATTTGCGTTTTGTTTGCTGTATTTTGACGAAATTTGCGTTTTGTTTGCTGTATGTTGACGAAATTTGCGTTTTGTTTGCTGTATGTTGACGAAATTTGCGTTTTGTTTGCTGTATGTTGACGAAATTTGCGTTTTGTTTGCTGTATGTTGACGAAATTTGCGTTTTGTTTGCTGTATGTTGACGAAATTTGCGTTTTGTTTGCTGTATGTTGACGAAATTTGCGTTTTGTTTGCTGTATGTTGACGAAATTTGCGTTTTGTTTGCTGTATGTTGACGAAATTTGCGTTTTGTTTGCTGTATGTTGACGAAATTTGCGTTTTGTTTGCTGTATGTTGACGAAATTTGCGTTTTGTTTGCTGTATGTTGACGAAATTTGCGTTTTGTTTGCTGTATGTTGACGAAATTTGCGTTTTGTTTGCTGTATGTTGACGAAATTTGCGTTTTGTTTGCTGTATGTTGACGAAATTTGCGTTTTGTTTGCTGTATGTTGACGAAATTTGCGTTTTGTTTGCTGTATGTTGACGAAATTTGCGTTTTGTTTGCTGTATGTTGACGAAATTTGCGTTTTGTTTGCTGTATGTTGACGAAATTTGCGTTTTGTTTGCTGTATGTTGACGAAATTTGCGTTTTGTTCGCGATTCTTTGACGAAATGTGCATTTTGTTCGCGATTCTTTGACGAAATGTGCATTTTGTTCGCGATTCTTTGACGAAATGTGCATTTTGTTCGCGATTCTTTGACGAAATGTGCATTTTGTTCGCGATTCTTTGACGAAATGTGCATTTTGTTCGCGATTCTTTGACGAAATGTGCGTTTTTTGTGCGATATTTCGGTGAAATCCGCGTTTTGTACGTGATATTTTGACAAAATTTGCGTTTTACTCGTGATATTTGGAAGAAATTTTCCTTTTATTCGCAATATTTCAATAAAACGTGTGATTTATCCGTGATTCTTTGACGAAATTCGCGTTTTGTCTGCGATATTTTGACGAAATTTGCGTTTTATTTGCTATATTTTGAAGAAATGTGTGTTTCGAACGCGATCCTTTGCCGAAATTCGCGATTTGTCCGCGATATTTGGACGGAATTTGCGTTTTATTCGCGATATTTGGATGAAATTTGCGTTTTATTTGCGATCCTTTGACGGAAATCGTGTTTTTTACGCGATCTTCCATCGCAATTCGCGTTCTTCCGAGGGAAAAAAATGTCCGAAAGTTGCGGACAATCATTTAAATTGATTTTATTAGTGCAGACAAAAATTGTCCGCAAGAGATTTTCTTTGTCCGCGACTATGTCGCCGTGTTTCTGCCACTGCGATCAGACTTGCCATATAGAAAGAACTAATGTATTTCTAAAGCAGTAAAAATATGGTAAAGTCCGCTGAGCCGAACGGTAAGATGAAGTAATCTACTCAGTCACCATCGATCTTGGACATTTGACAATCAGTGACAGTTTGCTAATGCAAAGGAACAGTCAGAACTCTTGTGATATTTAGCGTGGGAAAATAATTCACAGGCCTTTTCACATGAACAGATGATTAGAGAGTCTGTGTGCAAAAAAGAGGAGGTTCTTAAGGTGTCCATCAGGGGATAGCGGAAAAGGTCCCTGGGAGGTTCTTGAAAAGAACGGACAGTTAGTGGCTGAGAAACTCACTATTGTTTTTAGAGGGAGATAATTGAGATATATATACGAGAGGAGGATGGAGAGGAGATTAGATCTGGCTAGAGTTGGAAGAGCGACTTTTGAGAGGAGAAAGTTCTCTCCGGAGAAAAGTTGAAGGCCAGAAAGGGCCGAGGTTTATAATTCCTAGGACCGGGGACTTATACCTGGGATCAGCGGCAACAGGGCACTGGGTGCCGTCGTGTTGTAGAGATCTTAATCTCTAAAATAAGACAAGTGTCTGCCGATAGAATAGTGCATTGCCTTGTGGACTTAATCGACGAGCTGCCACCTTCTCATCAACACTATTTCGATTAATGCATAATTTTTTTGTTCAACAAAATTACATTGTTGTGTACATAACTACGTATATTTACTCAAGAATATCTTTTATTTTGTTATAAAAATCATGTTGTCATATTCGAAGAGAATATTAGTCGTTATGCCTTCGAAGTAGAAACCCTCGACCATCGCTACCGCCTTCTTAGGACACGGCACAACTGGTGGCAGCGAACGAAACGAACTTTTATGCAAAAAATAGTACAGATGAGATTGTTAGCAGACTGTGATTAAAAACAAAAGAGAGCTGAGCATCGAGCAGCAGGACAACGTCATAGCCGCAACACAGCGAAGGAGTCAACAGTCCAGCGACCCAGGAGAAAGCAAAGGGACATCCAGGAGATCCACTTAAAACCAAACGGAGAGAGCCGACAACCGACAGACTCCCTTGGAAAGGCCTGACCCTGACGCAAAGAGAGTGACTGATACTTCAACAGCAGCTCACTGGCCAAAGCAACTGTGACTGGACCTCAACACAACAGAGCAGGTAGGCTCATTATTTTTTTGAATGGCTATCTTTTTTTTTTTAGTAGAATTTAAATGTTTTAAATTCGGGATCTAAAGTTGTGAGATAGTAAAATTGTTGTAATTTGTAAAGTAAATATTACGATAAGGGCATCAAGCCAAGTAAAGTAGAGGCAAATTCATAGGCATTTAAGTTAGCTCAAGCTAGGGAGCAGATTAAAATCTGGTTTGTATTCGAAACGAATACAAAGGAAAATTGTTTCTAAGAAAGGAAGCGGAGAAATTTTTCTGGGGATATTGCAATAGCAAGGCGAAAAAAAGGGCTCAGAGGAAGAGTTTTTTTAAATTAGAGATGCAAGTAGTGTAATATTACATGTAAATTGTGAGGAAAATTAATTTATGTTAGTTAAACTACTGAATAAAGATATTTTCTACAAATTTATGGTCAGAACACTGATTACACTGGTCATGGCTTGCAAAGAAGTGCTCAGATTTGCAAAATTTGAAAAGTTTATTCGAAATATATGTGTGCAATTTCTATAAGATTTTACTATATATTGTGTTTTATCCTGTGTGTATAGGGACTTTAAAACAGAAAAAATTATCTTGCACATTGGTTATTTTTAAAAAAAGGGGAAAGTATCCAAAAAATTTCACAGATATTTTAAATTTATACTTTATATGCTGTATTTGTATTTAAAATTTGTTTATGTAAGCATTTACAGTAAAAAGCTATATTTTGGATAAGGATGAAATTATTTTATAGTGTCAGTTGACAGGTTTTAAATTCTCCGAGGAAATTATTGGTATAATTTATTGAAATTGTGTTAAAAATAAGGTTTCATTATGACAAGGGTAACCGCATTAAAACATTGCAGAAAGGTTGATCTACAAAACTTAGCAGCAGAATTGGGGGTAAACCTTGAGGAGGGGTAAACAATACAAATAATCATCCAAAAAATTGAGCAGTCAAAATAGTTACGAGGAGGACATTGCGCTAACGCAAGCCAGGTATATTGTACAAGATAGAGAGAACAATTTAGCTAGGGAAAAAGACCGCGAAAAAGCGGAATAAAGACCGCGAAAAGGCGGAAAGGGAACGCGAAAAGGAACAGTTATAATTAGAAAGAGCTAAATTAGACAGCGCAGACAGAGAGAAAGAAAGGGAATTCAAACTAGAAGAATTAAGATTAACGCAAGGCACAGAGAGAAGCAGTTCCAGTGCGAGTAATCGTTCTGATAGAGGCCCAAAATTAAACATAAAATCTATTACCGATCCAGTCCTATTATCGATACATTCGATCCAGAAAAATCAGACAACTCTTTTTTTAAATTTATTTCAGACAGGCAGAAAGGTCGGGAATCGAGTCAGATGACCTAGTAACTCATCTTTTAGCTTTATTGCCCATAGAAATAGCAGAATATTACAAGAACCGTCTGGCAGTATGGACAATTTTGCTCACGTGAAAAAATTCTCTTAGAACGATATAGGTTAACAGCAAAGGCCTATCGTTTAAAATTAATGATGCATCAAAAAAATACAAACATCCCATGGAAAGACCTAATCTTCGAATTAAATAGTTTTCAAGATGGGTGGTTAAATGGTTTGGGTATCAAAAGTTTAGAGGAGCTAAAAGACTTGCTTATTACGGAACAAATTAAATGAAGAGTGCCGACCGAAACTAAAAATCATTTTATCGATTCGTGGGAAGAGTATAAAAAACCAGACAAGCTTGCAAAAGATTTGGACGGGTACGAATCAATAAAGGGCGAAAAACGGTTCGATCGCCCAAGCTACGGAGAAAGGGAAACGAGGAAAAATCCGATAATAAATCTAATTGGCGGGAGAAAAACGATGATAGGGAAAAACAAAAAGCCTTCGAAAAAACAAAAAAAGATACGTGCTTTGTTTGCGGTGGAGGGCACTGGAAGCGCAACTGCCCGGAGCTAAAAAAAGGGAAACACCGCATAAAACGATACACCATATTAGCAGAGAGCTGGATTTAGAAAGTTTTGAACCATATCTCAGTTGGGGGAGGGTAAATGGCATGGAAATTACAATTCTCCGCGACAGCGGAAGAATGTCGGATGTATGCCCTGAAGCTTGGTTAAAAGTAGCTAATTCAATGGGAACGTCAGCTGGGTAAAACATCCCTTGTTTAGCGATCTTTGTTGCCTTCCCATAGCCGAAGTTACGCTCGAATTACCAGACAAAAGGCTAATTACGACCAAAGCCATTGTCACGAAGAATCAGACATTAATTATTATATCTTGGGCCATTTAACTCAAAATCTTATCGATTCAGGAAACGCATTGAAACCTCAAACCTTACACGCGGTCAAGCTCAGCTGGCCAAAAAACCAGCCAAAGAAAACAAAACCAATAGCAGTCGAAATTTGGAGCCGTGCATTCAAGGGGTCAGTCAATCACGGGAGATTAGTCTGGAAACAGCGACGCCAGACGACGAGTTAGAGGGGAGCAAAGGGGAGGAGCCGATTTCCTTACCACCGCTCGTCCAAGACGAGACCTTTTTATTGAGCAAAATAGAAAGGAAAGATTTCGAAACTGCGCAGAGTGAAGACAAGTCGCTTGAGATAATCAGACAAAAAGCGCGTGAAAAGAAATCATTTTTTGAGTACAAAAACTCCATTGTTATTAGAAGGGTTAAAGATCACAGGGGTTCGGAGAGAGAACAAATCGTGGTTCCCACAAAATTCAGAAAGGCAAATGTGAGTGCCTTTCACGAGAGCAGTGCGGCGCATTTGGGAGAAAAAAAACAAAAGATAAGTTACTACGGTACTTCTTCTGGCCAAATGTTATCAAAGAAACACAGCTTTACGTAAAATCCTGTACGCCTTGTCAGTTAGTGGGAAAATCGGGCGAAACAAAAAAGGCCCCTTTGGCGAGGGTACCTGTAATCGCAGAGGTATTCTCAAAACTTTCAATCGACCTGGTAGGCTCTTTAACTAAATGAAACTGGGAAATAAATATATGTTGACAGCGTTATGCGTTTTCTCGAAATATCCAGAGGAGATTCCACTAGAAGACATGTCATCGGAAACAGTGGTACAAGCACTTATGCAGATTTTTAGTAGGATAGGCTATGCTAAAGAGGTACAGAAAGACTTAGGAAAATCGTTTACGTCAAACTTAACGACGGCTTTCTTTGAGAAATTTTGAGTCAGGTTGCGTCATTCCAGTGTTTGCAATCCGAAAGCAAATAACGTTGAACGCCTGCACCGTACGATTAAGAGGTTATTAAAAGTAATGTGCCTGGAAAGTGGGACAGATTGGGAAGAAAACCTGCCGCACGCACTTTTGGCAATACGCAACGCAATCAGCGATTCCACTGGGTTCAGCCCAGCAGAGTTAGTGTTCGGCAAAAACCTCAGGACACCTGAGACACTTTTATTCGAACAATGGACGGGGGAGAACAAGGAGCCAGAAGTAGTAACAGAATACGTTTTCAAGCTCATGAACAGACTGAAAAGATGCTAAGAATTAGCGGAGCAAAATCTGCTAGAAAATAGAGAAAAAAGGAAAACATGATATGATAAACAAACGATTGTACGCGATTTTCAACCCGGGGATCAAGTTCTAATACTAGCGACGCAAAAACCGCATAAAATGGCAGCTAGCTGGATAGGTCCTGGGAAAATAAAAGAAAAAAATTCAGAGACAAATTATGTAGTAGAGGTTCCGGGAGGCGCGCGAAAGAGCAAGTTTTCCACGTAAAACTATTGAAACCGAACATACAACGGGTGGAAAAAATAAATATTCTGGCGCACTTATGCGACGGGGAAGAGTATCAGCATGACTTGGAAATAGCTTTCCCACTAGATGAGCCCGATAACTACAATTTTGAGGAAATTGTAAAAGAGAGCAATCTGACGGATAGGTGCAATAGTGAACAACTACGGGAATTAGAAATCTTACTGGGGGAGTTCAGGGAGGTTTTCTCAAATAATCCGGGGGTGACAGACATGGAGGAGTACGATATCGAGGTAGTTAGTGACAAATCAGTTAGAATTAGACCGTATAGAATGTCCCGCAGACAAGAAGAAATTTTAGAGAAAGAAATTAAAAGGATACTCGAACTTAATATTATAAAGGAAGGGGAGTCAGACTATTATTCGCCATTAATTCTAGTAGAATCAGCCGGTAAGGAGCCACGCCCATGCGTGGACTTTCTTCGGTTAAATACAGTTACTAAAATAGAGTATTGCCCCTTGCCTAATATCGAAGAGAGAGTGGAGCGTGTGGCGGCGGCGAAGTACATAACGGTATTGGATATGACAAAAGGCTATTGGCAAATCCCAATGACCCCGCGGGCCCAAAAGTACGCAGCATTCGTAACAAATAAAGCAACATATTTGCCTTTAAGATTACCCTTTGGATTAGTCAACACTTCATACAGATTCTCCAAATTTATGGCAAAATTGTTAAAGGGACTAGAAGATTTCTGCCTGCCGTATCTGGACGACATGGCGACTTTTTCAGAAACATGGGAAGCCCATTTGGAACACATTCGAGATGTGCTATCCAGAATTAGGGACGCAAATTTGACTGTAAAAATTTCAAAATGTAAATTTGCGCAAAGAACAGTTAAGTACCTAGGGCATATTGTGAGGGAAGGACAAAGGAGGCCAGCAGAGGCAAAAATTAAAGCAATCACGGAATTGGCGCCCCCCCCAGTCAAAAACCGAAATCCGCAGATGTTGAGGTATGGCCGGGTATTACGCTAGATATATCGAAAATTACGCGACTATCATAGAACCGCTCACAAGAGCATTAAAAGGAAAAAATAAAAGGGAAAAAAAACATGGGACGAAGAAATGGAAAGGGCCTTTCAAACGCTGAAAGAGAAACTCATGGCGGAGTCCATTCTGTACGCACCAAATTATGAGGCAGAACTTATAATACAAACGGAGGCTTCAAATTTCAGTGTAGGGGCTGTCCTCGCGCAGAGAATAAATTCAGAAGAGCATCCCATCATATACCTAAGCAGGAAATTCAGTGAAACCGAAAAAAATTCAGTGCAACAGAGAGAGAGAGTGCACGGTGATAAACTTTGCTATAAAAAAATTACATCATTATATCGACGGACAAAAATTCCTCATAGAAACAGATCACAGCCCTTTAACATTTTTAAAGAACAATGGAGGAAATAGTCCGAGGCTTTTAAGGTGGGCACTGACCTTGCAACCATACCAGTATGCCATTAAACATAGACCAGGAAAAGACATCACGCATGTAGATTTTTTTAGTAGAGCAGAGTAACCTTGGAAAAAAAAAAAATTGTATATAGTATGTTATCATTCCTTTTAATGTTTGACAATATAATACAATGTGAAGTGTTTTGAAATAGAATAAAGTGTAAAATATTATACAGAGTGTATAATGAATATATTTATATTTTGGAGGGGCAGACAGGCAAATAAAGCTTTTTTTTTTCCTTTTTTCTTCTTTTTTTGCATGTGAGCCATTCATATAAATTTTGAGTCACCTTTTTCTCTTCCAAAATATTCTTTTAAAAGGGGGGGGGGGGGGGGTAGTTGTAGAGATCTGAACTAGATCAGACTCGCCATATAGAAAGAACTGATGTATTTCTAAAACAGAGTAAAAATATGGTAAAGTCCACTGAGCCGAACGGTAAGATGAAGTAAACTACTCAGTCACCATCGATCTTGGACATTTGACTATCGGTGACAGTTTGCTAATGCAAAGGAACAGTCAGAACTCTTGTGATCTTTAGCGTGGGAAAATAACTCACAGACCTCACATGAACAGATGATTAGAGAGTCCGTGTGCAAAAAAGAGGAGGTTCTTAAGGTGTCCATTCAGGGGATAGCGGAAAAGGTCCCTGGGAGGTTCTTGAAAAGAACGGAGAGTTAGTGGCTGAGAAACTCACTATTGTTTTTAGAGGGAGATAATTGAGATATATATACGAGAGGAGGATGGAGAGGAGATTAGATTTGGCTAGAGTTGGAAGAGCGACTTTTGAGAGGAGAAAGTTCTCTCCGGAGAAAAGTTGAAGGCCAGAAAGGGCCAAGGTTTATAATTCCTAGGACCGGGGACTTATACCTGGGATCAGCGGCAACAGGGCACTGGGTGCCGTCGTGTTGTAGAGATCTTAATCTCTAAAATAAGACAAGTGTCTGCCGATAGAATAGTGCATTGCCTTGTGGACTTAATCGACGAGCTGCCACCTTCTCATCAACACTATTTCGATTAATGCATAATTTTTTTGTTCAACAAAATTACATTGTTGTGTACATAACTACGTATATTTACTCAAGAATATCTTTTATTTTGTTATAAAAATCATGTTGTCATATTCGAAGAGAATATTAGTCGTTATGCCTTCGAAGTAGAAACCCTCAACCATCACTACTGCCTTTATTAGGACACAGCACAAGGTGTATTAAAAAGCTTTGTGACATCTTGAAGTTGATATTGTCATAATATATGACACATTGCATTTTCTTAATAATTTTATTACTCACCCACTAATTAAAAGATTTCTTAAGTCAAAATAATAGACATAATTTTAATAAAAAAAATATTCACCCAGAAAATTAACTTCAATGGGCTCATTTTCTTTTTTTTTTTTTTTTGTGATAAGTTAATACATTGAAAACATCAACTATTCATGGTTTGTAATGTATCAAATAACTAATTAAAAAAAAATCTCTTTTACTATTAAGCATTTAAAAAAAGTCATGTCATTCTCACCAGTAGAACACACAAAAGCAGTTAAATATGGCAAAGATTTTTATTAGTAGTCTGAACTTTAAATTTGGTGTTTTTTTGCTAATCTCCAAACTGAAGAAAATTATCTTTAGAAAATCATGAAGAGAATACCAACCCTTTTAAAACAATTAGTTTCCAAATTCTGTTTTGGGGTTTTCATTTTTTGTGCAATGTTTAAAAATCTGCATCAGTTTCAGAAATCCAAATATGGAAAAACAAATACCAACTTAATGAACATAAATTTTTCTTTATAACGATGTCTTTAATAATAAATATTTTTTTAAACCAAAGAAAAAATATTTAAGTCCTTTCACGAATTTGCCTGACATTTTTTTTTTTTTCTCAGTGCCTTGGAAGATAGCTCAGCTGCTTTAGAACAATTTTGTAGGAGTTTTGTTTCTATGCATGCCCTGGGAAACCTCTGCAACAAAGCATCATTATAAGAGAAAATAAAGCTACTTTAACAGATAAACACAACACAGTCATTTTTGTGCAATAAATCTACATTTTTTAAAAAAGATGTTTAAAATTGCATTTTGTTTATTTCAGTAAATTCTTTCAGAAATCAAGAATTAAGATGAGCACCATATTTTGCATTTTTATAGTAATTTAACTGCACTTCATATTTTTAAATAAGGAAGCAAAATCTAATACTGTCATTATCCACTTTTTAATTTTATTACCACCAATTTGTTTGAGAATTTTTTTTTTTTTTAAACAAAAACTCAATATATTTTTTATTGGAAATAAGCTTTATAAATGCCAAATAATAATAATAATAATATTCAAATAAAGGAAGAGAAACTAAAATGCACAGTGAAAGTTTCTCCTATTTTACTCCTCAAACTCAAAAATGTTTTTTGTAGCTCAAATAAACTTGCAAGAAATAATGCATCTTGAAATAGGTATGGCACATTTTCTAATACTACTACCGATTTGAAATTTTTAATTGTTTAATCACTGCTGATATTGGAAAAAAATATTTGTGGGAACTGTCTTTTCCGTAAAGTAGATGTTGATGCTACCGGATTTTTGCTATGTCAAAAGTAGGCTTTTAAAAATTAATAGTTATTATTTATGGTTCATACCAGGATTGTCAACTCTTAGCCAGGTCAAAAAAAGCAAGCTGTTTTTTTTTCCCGGTTTACAGCGAATTTATATTACATTTACTTTTATAATTCAGCTGACATATTTATACTTCTGACTACAAATCACTAGCAGCACCATCTATGTGTTATTCCAGCATTAATATCTTCGTTATTGATAAACCGAGTTAATCACTTGAGGTAATTCCTGGTAAAAAATCAATACTATCAAATTATTATAAAAACTATTAAAAGTGTTCTCAAATATTTTGCAGAATAAGCACAATTTGATTTTTATATAGTACACCATTTAATGTATATGCATTTATAACTGAAACAATTTTTTTAAAAGACTAGGAATTACCTCACAATTAGTTTGACTTGCTTATATGAAAGTGTTTAGTATAGTATAAGAAAATTTTATAATCACTTTTAAAAATTTTGGTATGTCATAATTGAACTGAAATGAAAATAAATTAATTCATACTTTAAGAATGACACAGATCTTTCTAAAGTGTAAAAATCAAGATCAATGTTTAGCAGAAATTTCAGTAGCAATTTTGTATATATATACATTTTTTTTTTTTTTCAAAATTAACTTTTAACTAAAGAAATAATTAAGGTAAAGTACATTTCAAAGCAGAGGGTTCATTTTTTACAGTTACAATTTTAATGTTTTTTTATATGTAACAATGAAAATTACCAATAACTCCCTAGAAACTCATTGACCAAGAATTACTCCATATGACTCATATTCCAAGTCAATTGACTGTCATTAAAATTTATTAAAAGACATTTCAAACTATGCAGTTTATAATTAAAATGCTTTAATGCATAAAAGCCAATTATGGACAAAAAAAAAAAAAAGGCTAATTTTATCCCCTTTCCTCAATAAAAAATAAAAAAGTTAAAATCAATAAAATAAACAGATAAAATCAATAAAAGTCACTGACATGGCTTTTTTTTTTTTTTGGCAACCTTGGTTCATACTTGATTTGAATAACAAAATCTGTAACTTTTCTAAGTTCTCCAGACCCTACTTTATACCAGAGTTGGCATCGTTTAAACCAAATGATTTTCTTCTCAAAAAAGTTTTTTAGAAGAAATTAATGACATTTTCTCATTTTTCTTTATAATTTAAGTATTTCAAATTATTGGATATAAATAATTTCTACTTTTAAAACTATATTTCAAATAAGCATTAGATTAAAAAAAAATGACCTAAACCCATTATATGTATAGGATGAAAATTAGTATGTGTAGAAAAAGCTTAAAACATGTGAATTTATCAAATAGAATTCAAAATTTAATATAAAATATTATCATTTAAAAAAATGCAAATTATTTAAAGCTATCTGTTTAACATGTACGGTGATTTTGAATATGGAGCCACATAACTGCACATGATGATTAAGTCAAGCTGTAAAAAAAATTCTTGATTGGGGAAGATTATCTTGAAGTATTAAAATCAAAATATGAAGTTGAATAAGTGCATTTAAAAAATGAGTGCTAGTTATAACATTTTAATATTATTTTATTTTTTCTGTTCTGTTGTTGAATCTAATGACCAAAATGACTTCGAATTGTCGCTGGAAACTCAAAAACTCAAGAAGCATTTCAAATCACTACCAATAAGGTTATCTGAGTGAAATATGCTGGCTGGTTGTCGGCCCAGTTAGCTTAAACGGAAAAAAAGCATTGGCCTTGTAAGCCAAGGATCTGGGTTCGATTCCCAGTCTGGGCATTTTTTCGCTCAGTTGAAAATATTCAAATTCGTATTTCAAATTTATTTTTTAAATAACTATGGAAAAGAATATTATATACATCAAATGTTTACTATTAGTAATCATTCAAAAGATTGATTAAAACAATTTTCAGGGTTTCAATGTTTCACCATGTAGAGCAGTTTATTCTTTGAATATAAGACTGTTTACTAATACTGTTTACATTAAAACATGAACTTTTTCAACTTCCTACATAAATTGGCAGTAATTATTTAATTTAAATTATTTTCAAATGAAGTTATACTGCTTATATATCCAACAATGTCATTTTCATCAATAAATGTGCATGAATATGTTACGAAAAAAGTGTTTTTTTAAAAAAAAGTTTTTTGGGGAGGGGTGTTGGAGGGTTTAAAAAACTGATTTCTGGCCAACCCTGCTTTATACAATTCCCTGATCATAATTTGCAACATTCTTAGAAAAACAAATTAAAAATCTAGATCTTAATGATTAAATTTATAAAGCAATGAAGAATACATTGATACATTAATAAGAAAAAAATGTAAACTTACCTCTGGAAATGAGACTAACTTATAAAGTTGAAATTAAAACACCATTTCATTTGATATTTAAAATGTAAAAAATGATAAAAACAAAAACTCAAGTGGATTCAAAGTAACTTTTTACTTATGAAATTGAATTTGCAGACATAAAAAATAATGATAAAAAGTAGTTTTTTTTCAGGTTTAGAAATTTTTTTTTCTGACTTTTTGAGCATGTATCATCTTTCCTGCCAAGTAACTAATAACATTTTTAATTATGAGGCAAAATTTGATTACAAAAACACATTATTTGCTGGCACATCTATTTTATAAATTTCCACGATGATTGGTAATGAGAGTAATTTTCTGTGACCTCTAATTTTTTATAAGCTGTCTCGTCCGCCAATCTTCTTCCAGATCGCAACCAAGATTTAACGTATGTTTCAGGGCAAAATTCTTTTAATGGAGGTGCTACACAGCTCAGAAATATCAATGAACTTGCTCTTTCAACACAGAGGGAATTCCTTGCATCTGTCATGATATTGTTCATACTGCTAAATGCCCTTTCGCATTCAGATGTTGAAATAGGTATCGTTTTTACTCTTTGGAGAAGAGGATTTAATTCTGTAGGCTCAATTCCAGTATCAATAAACTCTCGAGAAGCAGTTATAAATTTCATTTTTTCTGGGAAATTAAATAAGGTACACAAATTAGAGATACTTTCTTCCCCATATCCGATTCCCACATCTGTCGGCCAATTTTTCTTGAACAGTACATTTATATTGTGCATAAAAGTATCACATTCTGCTTTATTAGATATATTAGTACTCTCATGTGATGATCGGCTTGTGTTCTCAATCTGTTGTTCAAGTTTGACACAAGACTTCTGAAAAACTGAGACGGATTTATCTGTGCAACTTTTGGGTAGTTTTGCAATTCAGTATTTTGAAATTGCTTATTGTCAATAGCTTTAGATGCCTCTTTTACATATTCACCTGGCAAATCACACATAAATTCTAGGACTTTGATTGTACGTCGAATATTAGCATCTGCATCAGGCAAAGTTATATCTTGGCGTTGAAGTAATAAAGACAGTTCACTTAATTCGGTAAGTGCATCATGCATAATTCCTAAATTCATAATAAACTGAAATGACGTAAAATGTCTATACAGCCCTTCATATTTCGCTTGTTCTCGGGAATCTCGCAATTTATCAGCTTTTGCGACCCTGAAATGGGTTGCCAAAGCTGCGTAACTGTCCCAAACAGCTTTAACAGTTCTTAGACTTGATGAAACCCATCTTATGGTGAAAATTTTTCCAACCTTTTTCAATTTTTTATCTAACACAGCAGAGCATGTCATTAGTTCTCTCTGATTTTTAGGCAAAAGGCTGTATAGTGAATACAATTTATCAAAAAACATATGAAAATGATTTATACCTTGTACTTCATTTCTGGTATCACTAACAGCTAATTCTAGCCTGTGATTTGAACAGTGCCAAATAAACAAAGTAGGAAATAATTTTTTTTAATTCTGTTGCCACTCCTGCTTTTCTACCCAACATAACAGATGCTCCATCACAAGCAAAAGAAATGAAACTTTTTTAAAAGGCTTCGTTCATACCATAAGTTTTTAAATGTCTAAACAGGCATTTGTAATAGCTTGTGCTGTGGTGGCTTCCAGTTCAATTAAATCCGAAAAGGAGGACACGGGTTCATCATTTGCTGAAAAAGGACATCGTAAACACATTACTAAAGCTGATTTTCTACTAACAGTTGTAGATTCATCAATCATGATGCTTATTTTTCGGTTGTTTTCTATTATAGTTTCAGAAATTTTTCTTTTCATTTCTTTGGCAATGTGGTCGAGAATATTAGCACAGCTGAATCTTGAGTGCAATACTCTACCCACATGTATACCATTAAGTTCTTGAAGTTCCACATCAACAGGAAAGTCAGTATACGGCCTATTCTGTTTTGCAATTTTATATGCAGTGCGAAAAATTTTAATAGTAGTTTCCAAGTGTTTCGCATTCATTGCATCAACAGTTGTTTCAATTTTTCGTTTTTTAGATTCAACTTTTATAGACTCTGCAGTGTTAGGAGAAATTGATGTTTTATGTACATATATCTTTTTACTCAAACTTGTTTGTTCTTTGGCTTTACTGTCTCCATTGCTGCCTACTTTACATTCAACCCATTCCTTTGAAAATTTGATTCCAGCACCTCTCTGTGTGCCCATGCCACTTGAGCTAATTTCACGACAAACACGACACCCTAATAATTTGTTTTCTACTTCCAACCATGCATTTTCTGAAGAAAAATATTTATATTGTTCTTCAGACCAACAATCTGGAAAAATAACAGAAGCTTCAGCATTCGAATTAAATCCTTCGGTATAAACATCAGGCAGATCACACTTCACTTTAGTTGATGGGCACTCTGTTTTACTATTTTCAGTATTATTGCTGAAGTTAACATCAGTTCGCTGTTTGTTACCATTCGGATTACTTATCTCTGTTGTTTGACTACTTTCACCATTATTGTTGGAGTTAATAACAGTTCGTTGCTTTTTAACAATTGGATTATTTGTCGCATCTTCATTTGAAGATGGCCTTTTCAAAAATTTCCACATTTTCACACGTTGCTAAGTTCATAAATATTACAAAAAATAGTAAAATAAAAAGCTCAATCTAAACTATACAATATAAATAATCTTAATTCAATTTCATTCATCATCAGAAATTTAAAAATCGACCACTACTTTTCTAAACACAAGAACAGCAAGCGTATATACAAGAAAATAACATGTCGATGTCAAAGTAATCAATGCACGATTCCATGTGATAAATAAAATTTGGATTGAGTAGCGTTGAGTTGTTTTGCAGCTAATATCATTGAGTACAAATTGCAGCAAAACTTCAAATCAAAACCCGGAAAATAAAGTGGCACACTATGTGTTGCTATGTGAAAAAAACGCGTTTGTTTTCATCGAATAAAGATGAGGCAGCTGATGTCACAGACGGAACGGTGGTTTCAAGCGATCTGATTGGTCGAAATATCCCCTTTCTTGATAAGTGAAAACTGAATGGAGTAGAGTAAAAGCCGTAATCCAGATAGATTTTCGCTGTTAGCGAAAAGAGATTGACCAATCAGAAGCCTGTATTTTTGAAGGCTTTTCTGTGTTTACTTCAAACTGCGAAAAGTACGCAAAAAAGCACACTTCTTATTGGTAAATCTCAAAATACATATGAATGCCGGCCAATATTTCGTTTTGTGTGGGATTTAAGGAAAAAAAAAAAAAAAGGCAGTGGTTTTGAGTTTTTATGAGATTTTATTTTTTTACAGTAACAAACCAAATATTTCTGGGAATGGCATTCCCACGCGTTCCCCCCCAACCTCAGCACTGTGTTTAATCTTTATTCAACTTGCTTAAACAGGCATAAAACCAATAGAGTGAAAAAATGTCCAAGTCAGTTTTTACCTACAACTGATTTAAAAAAGAGAAAGAAACAAAGGAAGTAATATATTGCAATATCTAATAATTTTAACACT
The DNA here is from genome assembly GCA_963932465.1 of Maratus speciosus. Taxonomy (NCBI): domain Eukaryota; kingdom Metazoa; phylum Arthropoda; class Arachnida; order Araneae; family Salticidae; genus Maratus; species Maratus speciosus. Next base: position 288,631,912 of record OZ010787.1, read on the forward strand.
GATAACCATTTCATACACATTAGCAAAGAAAAATATTATCAATATTAATAGGCTACTTCAGTCACGTGAAAAGATTTATTCGCTAATGCTAATCCTATGGAAGAAATTTATAGGGATATCGCTTTTTCATTAGTTTTAAATTATTTTTTTTTTTGCATTGGATAGATGAGGTAGATCTGCACAAAGGCCTTTTACTTTTTAGATTGCAGATTTTTTTTTTTTTTTTTTTTTTTTTTTTTTAAGGAGGATGCTTTTACTTTTGAACCAGGTTCCGAAAATGAAAGCATCTTCATTAAATATACCTGTAAACAAAATTGAAAAAGTTAAAAACGTCATTCACACAGATTTACCTCAGCTATCCAGTGCAAAAAATAAAATTAAAAAAAAAATCCTTTAAAAATATTAAAATGCAAACGAGATATCTTTATAAATTTCTTCCATAGGATTAGCATTAGCGAGCGGGTCTTTTCGCTTGACTGAAGTAGCCTCTTAAAACCAAATCTTCAATTCAACCTAATTTTTCTGTTTTTCTAAAAGGAACATTTCTTTTGGTTACTTTCTAGTGAAACATCCTGCACAACAAGAAAAAGAGTTTTGAATTTGCCAAGAGCCATGTAACTAAGACTATTTTTCAAGGAATCTGTTCTTGTAAGAGCAAAGTAGCCCCTTAGAAACATTTTCTAGCAGGACAACGAAAAAAAGATTACTGCCAAGATAAGAAATGAATGTTGTCTCCATCAGGTTTCTAAGCAGCATTACTATCCAAGTCAATCTTTTTTTTTAAACTAGCAAACATTTGTTAGAAGAAATCAGCAGTGAAATAAAAAAGTCAGCATAAATAACAAAGTTCAATTCATACGTCAATTTAAAACAATTAGAATAAACTTTTACATGAAACATCAACAATGACCATAGCATAACATTTAATCGAAGAAATAAAATGAAAAGAAGTGTCTACTGAGCATTAAATATAAAATATTTTTTTTTTCTTATTTTAAAAGCTAGAATGAAATATCAATAAAATTATTCATACAGAAAAAAAATCATTCAATATTCTAAACAAAAATAACATCTTTATTTTGAAAACAGTAAAAATGAAAAACAGTAAAATGTCATTTCTTAACAAAGTAAAAGCTTGATTTCATATTTAAAAATGTTTAAAAATAAATAAAATAGCTTACAAACAGCTCTTAACTCTCAACAAATATAAATTTTAAAGGAATATATTGTTTTTACTTCCTGTTAGCTGCAGAATTAATTGAGTATATTAATAAAATGCTAGCAAGTGCATTTTAAAGAATATTTTCCAGGCAGCAGTCTTAAAATCCAATAGATTCATTTTGTAAAAAGTTATGATGTCACCTCAAAAACTTCAAGAAAGTACCACAATAATGCCCAGAAAGATGGCACATAAGATCTTAATTTAATGGTATATCTTCCTTGTCATCAGGACAACTAAATAATAATTCAATTGACAACTTCTCCCTGAATACTTTCCATGTTTTAGGCTTGTGAGGATTGTCCAAATAATCCCTGGTAACTAAAAACCTATCAAAGAAACAACATCCATAGAATGCAATAGATTTTGAGTAATCAAAATTAAAATACTTGAATTACAAATAGCTGAAAAGAAAAAACTTATTGATTAAATACATGCAATTTAATACTTCATTAAATATTTTGACTAGTAAAATATATGTATTGCATATAAATTTTCCACATTAGTAAATGAAAAAGACAATAGCAATCGTGCCAAAAATTAAATCTATTTTTAAGTCTTGAGTACTCCTATTAATTGAAGCATTTTAAGAGCTAGAAAGTTAGTGCATGGAATGCTTCTGAAAGTAATGGAATATTGTAGATTTACCAAATTGATTAATTTTAATGAAAATATAGAAAGAAAAAGTTTCTAAATAATTACATATGTTTCCAGTAAGCTTTTCTATCATATGCATACATATCATTTATTCTATGAAAACTTAAATTAAAAAAACACTAAAATTTCAGAAAATTTAATTTTGGTTAAATATGGTTTACAACAGAATTTGGAAAAATACATTGAAAACCAGTTTGATACAAGATATATTGGCTTTAGAACCTCGCATACAAAATATTTTTCAAATATAAAAAATTTCAAATACAAAATACATTCAGAAAATTTAACAATGATTACCCATTAAATTGCATTTCACAGATGCAAAGTGCTTTTGCAAAATTGCTTAAATTTTTTGAAATTACAAGTTTCCTAAGTAAAGGAGGAAAAAACAGTATTAAAAAATTAGTCTACTATATAAAATGTGTCCTCCTGTAAACAAAGAATTTTCATGGATAAGACAAAAATGGCATGCTATTTAATGCCACATGCTGTAAATTGTTTTAAGGAAATTTCACGAATATCATGGTGTTCAGAAATTCAATGTACGGAAGTGCAATGTCAAATAATACTGTTTTTTAAATGTCCATTAATTTTCTGTTATATATTACAAGTGTTTATTAAATTAAAACACAAGCTTCTCTCACCTATGCATTGCTCTCAGTTATGCATGGTTTTAAATAATTCCATCAATTGTGAATATGGCACTGCATTAAAATTACTCAAACATTCATAGCATATTGAATATCTTCAATTATCTTGTGAGACAGTATTTATTTAAATATAGTCTCACAATGTTAGTAAATTTCTGCTGAAATAATGATAATTGTAAATTAAATGTGGCTAGTTATTTTCTCATAGAATGGAAAAAAAGTGTTCAATATTTTACTTTTAAATTAAAAAAAATATAAACGTACTGAAACTCTCTCGGCACAATGAACAATAACAGTTTTTAAACTTTTAACATAACTATATTGTTAATAATAAGTATGAAATAGTTTAATATTTTATTTTAAACAGCCAGTCACATAACCATCATATGCATAATCACAAGTGTCTTTATCAGGTACATGAGTCATGTTTAACGAAATTAATGTTTTTGTAAATATTAATAGTTAGAAATTTCTTTCTAAGAAAGCTTCCGTTTTCTACTGAAATTCACTCTAGGTCTGGAAAACATTTTTTAGTTGGAGGCTAGTTTATATCTTCATTGTATTAATTATTTAATAAATGCTATAAAATCAAAGATGAAATGAGTTAAAATATTTTGGATTCCAAAGTCAAGATATAAATGTTCAACTCTAATAAGGATGGGTCCGTAAACAATAGTCCAATATTTAATGTACTCAGTGGCAAATACAGTTTATGAACAATCGCAATGTATATCAAGGAACAGAACTATATTTATAAAACAGTTACTCTCAATTAAACTGATATCAAAGGCACAGAAAATCATTTCATAACCTTGATTCAATGAATACCAAAAAGACTAGGAATAATATTAAAATAAATTGTATAACAGTATAAAACAAAAATCTTATATTTAAATGAGTTAAAATTTATTGTATCTTCAAAAGGTTTATTTATACATTTCCACATAATATTTTTTTACAAGTGGCATTATGCCTCAACTTTTCCATTATCAGTAACAGACATTTCGAAATATTTCTCATCTAATATGGTTCATTGTGTGTTACCACAATAATTTAATTATCTTATCACATTTTCATAGAAAGCTTCAGAAGTATTATCCATCTTCACTCAAACCTTTGCAATAATTGAAGAACTGAGTGGAAGAACATGTTAAGTAACAAAAATTACATTTGAAGAAATTTGATGGGAAAGTTTTTGTTGTCAATTTTAATGATTTATTTTTGGTTTGATACCATGTGTTTAAAATATTAACAGGTGTGGTACTGAACTCTATAAAAAAAACTTCTATTTTATTTTTAAATATCAAAAAATATTAATATTATTTACATTATTAAATATTAAAATATTAATAATGTCTTAAATCTTCAATGCTAAATAGAATTTTGGTATTTTAGATTTACCATGTGATAGAATGCCTGATAACGCCTTTGTCCAAAAGATAAAATAATTTTTAAGAAAATGTACCATAACATGTTCTTCCAATCAGCTCTTCAATTATCAGTATTATACAGGGTGCAATATGCTATCTATCGCCGACCTTTAATTTCTCAACCATTGGTCTTAGACATATAGTTCCAATTACAAAAACGTTTCAAATGAGCTAAATATTCATGTTGTGGCATTATTTAAAGTAAAAAATCAATTTGATAAAAATTACAAAAACTAACTTTTTATACGGTCCCCCAGTCCCTATAGTTATATTTAGTAAAAGTTTACACATATCATAACAGATGTAACACAAAAAGTGACATCTGTACTACAAAAATTGACACATTTATTCAATTTCAAAGTTTGAGATTTTTTCACATGATTTTGCCTTTCATTGAGGGATCAGTTAAAAGATGAATTAAAATAATTCAAGATCAAAATCAGGGTGCAATGTCCTTTTTACGGCGAAGCCACTTTTAGCCGGTATCGTCACTACATTTGAACGTTGTTCGACCAATAAAAGTTAGCTCAAATTTTTAGATGAAATAACCCTTTGGTGATCCCCGATTTGATGATACTGGCTAAAGGTGGTTTTGCCATAAAAAGCACATTGCACTCTGATTTTGATCTCAAATTGTTAAGTGAGATTCCGGGATATGTAAATTGAAACGAAAATTCGAAAAGAAATATTTAAATCTGATTGAAACAAATTCAATTCACATTCCCCGAAATCACACTATGGCCGTACGTATAGTGGTAAAGTAGTACGCGTCGTAACTAGATTAAATTGAAACTGAAAAAGAAAACTTTAAACATAAACAAAGAATATGTTACTCACCCCATGAAGATAAAACACTCAAAGGAAAACACTGTAAATTGCACAATTAAATTTATTATAATCAGACACATTAATTATATCAGAAATACTTTTAGATCCGGATCTTGTGATACATTCCATACATATTATATTTTTATTCTAACGTTTAGTTCCTAAAAGTTCTTGGATAGTTCAGGTACTGTTTCACCATAAATAGTTTCATTATCCAAATAATTTAAAATAAAAAATTCGAGTTACTAATGTTTATTTCCACAATATGACCTTTCAAGCATGAGGTCAAACAGAAATTCTATCCAATTATTATAGCAATCCAATGGATGATGAGTCAGATAGGTATAATGGTGAGCTTTTAAAGAATATGGACATCTGATTATTTCACCTGAAGGCTGAGATACGCTGAGTCGGACAAAGCAATTTTTTAGAGAAGAGGGGATATGATTCAAAATATGGCAGTTTCCATAATTCTGATGAAATAATTGCCATTACGATGAAAACAAATGATTATTCTTCATCCAACCAAACCATCACAATGAGAAGACAGTGCAGTTTATCGGTGCGCTCCGCATGGAATCCGAGGAAAACATCATTACAGTTAAACGATGCACTCATTAAGAAATTGAAAATCGGAATGTTTCTAAAAACTTTAGGATATAGAATATTACACGCTGATCGTTCTTTATTGTAATTTTACTATTGTGTAACATTCAAAGAAGTTAAAGCGAAGTTAAATTGATGAATTATGTTATCTGTTACGCTCGCCGGGGCCTAAGCCCTACAGCGAAGAGAAAAGATGGAAATACGTCTATATGGTACGGGATTTCGAATTCAACTCCCTCAAAAAATGATTTTCCAAGACGATTTTCGGCAGTTGGGAAAACAGATGTCCAATCCCCGTTCTCCACGAAGTAAGATCCCCTACGAATTCCTAAACTCAGGAGTTCAATAACCCTCTCGCGTCCCCACGCCATCTCAAGAAGAGCTGTCAGAAAAGAAAAAACATGGCCGTCAAAACGCAAGAGTGCGCGTCTTTTAAAAGAGAGAAAAGATTAGAATATATTTTCGTACTTATCTGGTAAAGTTGAAAAGCAATTGGGCTGAAATTTTACCAGAGTAATGAGAAAAAATATTAGAATGTAATAAATGTGATTTGAAATTAAAACAATTAAAAATAAAGATTTTAGAATTTTAATATTTAAAAACTTAGTAAAGTTTCCTGTCAAATTGAAAGATCATAATTTGAAGTAGTCTTAAAATAAACAAAGTATACAAATTTAAATTTATCTAAATTTAAGAAGGGAGAATGTTATGTCAAGCTTTTAAAACATAACAAATTACTTTAATTCATCTTTTAACTGATCCCTTAATGAAAGACAAAATCAAGTGCAAAAATCTCAAACTTTGAAATTTAATTACTGGGTCAATTTTTGCAGTACAGATATCATAATAGATATAACGCAAAAAGTTTGACATGAGTAAACTTTTACTAAATATAATTATAGGGACTGGGGGACCGTATAAAAAGTTAGTTTTCGTATTTTTTATAAAATTGATTTTTTACTTTAAATAATGCCACAACATGAATATTTACCTCATTTGAAACGTTTTTGTAATTGGAACTATATGTCTACGGCCAACGGTTGAGAAATTAAAGGTCGGCGATAGATAACATATTGCACCCTGTATTTTTAGCATGCTTTAAAAACGTGAACAAAACTGAATGATATTTCCTGTATCACATAATTTTTTGGCAATTTCTATAACATTAAGAATTATAAAACTATTTGTGTAACCAATTAGCAAAAATGCTTGTGCCGAAGCTAACAACCTATTCATTAATATCCTTATGATAACATTTGAAGACTAAACAAAACAGCCAGGTATATATTTCACCTACTGTGAAATTGCTGATCTGTGGTGTAAACATGACAATTTGAAATCTAGAAAAATGTACAGAGTACCTCGAAAATACAAAATAGTTGGAAAAAGCATAACATATTATTAATATACTTTTATTTTATTGGTTTAAAATATAAAATACAATTGCATTATGAAAATGTATTTCAAATACATGTATTTCCGACAGTGCCAAACTTTGCTAACAACATTGTGATTCAGTAGTACCAACTTATATGGACCTGTGGGACACCAATAATTTGAACTCTCTGCTCACCCAATTTCAATTGATTTAATTCTTAATTTATTTAATCGCTGAAATGAAATTTTGTTTTATTGATGTTCTCAAAAATAATTATGTTTGAAAAATTCTAAAGGTTTTCAAATCTTATACTATAATGCGAGCAAAAATTGTGTGTGTATGTATGTGTGTGTATGTAAATTTTATCTTAAAAACGGCTCTAACAATTTTGACGAAATTTTGTATTTTACCATTTTCGGGCATGATAAAACCAATGGGATGGGTTACGTGTTCGAGAAAATTCGATTAGTGGGTCATTTTGGGTCAGCGTCAAGCTAATTATATCTAAAGAACAGCTCAATCGATTTTGACTAAATTTTGTATCCAACCATTTTCGGGTACGAGAAGATTATTGGGCTAGGTCACGTGTTCGAGAAATTTTGATTTGTGGGTCATTTTTGGGTCACTGTGGGTGAAGCTATTTATATCTGAAAAACGGCTCTAACGATTTTCACTAAACTCTATATTCTACAGTTTTGAATTACGGGAAGACCATTGGGCTAAGTCACATGTTCGAGAAAATTCGATTAGTGGGTCATTTTTGGGTCACCGTGGGTCAAGCTAAGTTTATCTAGATAGCGGCTCTAACAATTTTGATGAAATTTTGTAATCTATCGTTTTCGGGCACGAAAAGACCATTGGGATGGGTCACGTGTTCGAGAAAATTTCATTAGTGGGTCATTATGGGTTAGGGTCAAGCTAATTATATCTAAAACACGGCTCAAAACATTTCGACAAATTTTGTAATATACCGTTTCTGGGCATGAGATGACCATTGTACTAAGTCACATGTTCGAGAAAATTTGATTAGTGAGTCATTTTGGGTCACATTGGGTCAGGGTCAAGCTAGTTGAATCTAAAAAACAGCTCAAGACATTTTTACAAAATTTTATAATATACAGTTTCTGGGCATGAGATGACCATTGGGCTAAGTCACATGCTCTAGAAAATTCGATTAGTGGGTCATTTTGGGTCACAATGGTCAGGTTCAAGCTAATTGTATCTAAAAAACGACTTAAACGATTTTTACTAAACTTTGTATTCTATCGTTTTCGGGCTCGAGAAGACCATTGGGCTAAGTCACATGTTCAAGAAAATTAGATTAGTGGGTCATTTTGGGTCACAATGGGTCAGGGTCAAGCTAATTGTATTTAAACAGCGGTACAAAACATTTAGACAAAATTTTGTATAATACTGTTTCCGGGCATGATAAGACCATTGGGTAGGTTCACATGTTCAAGAAAATTTAATCAGTGGGTCATTTTGCATCCTAATGGATTGGGATCAAGCTAACTGTATCTAAAAAACGGCTCAAACGATTTTGCCAAAACTTTGTATTACAGTTTCTGGACAAGGTAAAACCATTGGGCTGGGTCGCATGCTCAAGAAAATCCGATTAGTGGGTCATTTTGGTGATAATGTGTCGGGGTCACGCTAACTGTATCTCAAAAAGGCTCAAACGATTGACAAAAATTTTTATTATACCGATTCACAGTACAAAAAGACCATTGGAAAAGGTCACATGTTCGATAAATTTCGTTTAGCAGGTCATTTTTTTTATAATATGGGTCAAACTTATTTTATCTAGAAAACGACTAACGATTTTCACTAAATTTTGTATTCCATCGTTTTCAAGCTCAAGAAGAGAATTGTGTTAGGTCGCATGTTCGAAAAATTTCGATTAGTGGGTCATTTTGGGTCACTATGGCTCAGGGTTAAGCTAATTGCATCTAAAACAGCCAGAATGATTCAGTGGGAATAATATATATAAAAAAACACAAAGCTAATTTTGACCAAGCTTAGCTCGGTCATTCCTGCTTGTTAGGCTTACAGGAGTACTGTAAGCCCCTTCAGCTGATGTATAATTCAATTTCTCTGAGAAACAAATTTCCCGCATATTTTGCCATCCGTTTTGTCTTGAATTAATAAAGCATTTAGGGGATTAAACAGCAAGTTTTCCTTGACATAGCAATTTTCATGTTAATAAATATGTATATAATAAATATTTATGAGGAAGAATTCATAAAAGCATAAGGGGCATTCTCACAATCTTTTGACTTTCATGTCCCTGAATAATAATTTTTTATTTAATACACTTTTGTGGTTTTTTTTATTTCATATACTGGGGAACATCCCACTGCATGATTGCACAACAATATTAACAAGATAAATAAGTTTTGGACGATGTTGGGGGTCCAAATACCTGGAAAATCCTATACCATCCCGTGTTCCTGGTGCTGATTTTTAAGTTTGGAGCTGTCTGGATAAAATTGTTTCAATAAAAATAATTCAATGTAATTTTTTTCTGAAACTGGAACTATTGTTTTATATAAATATGTAGCTAAAAATTAACCCACACACATTTTTAGGGTTGTTATTTTTTAAACTCTGTGCCTGGGTTTTAGATTCCTTACCATCCCTCTTCTAAAATTATACAGAAAATCATTTCAGATGCAGCCACAGAATTTTTTTCAAGTTTTTTCTCACGCAGAAGTATGCTAGAGAAATAATGGCTAAAATTCTTTGGCAGGAAATTTACTGTAGAATTTAAATCAGCATTTAAATATCAATTTCAAGCATCGTGGCTTGATTGATAGTCTCACCGTCTCCAAGGATTATTCCTGCACTTTGAGGTAAATTAAAAAAAAAAAAAATTAATTTAATCCAACGTTAACAACTGTTTCTAAAAATCAATGAACATTGTGGCTATCACTTAGGTGGTAATATTCCTTACCGTCCCTTTTTTTTTACCATTTCGTCCCTTTTTTGAATACCATCCCCCTTTTTTACCTTACTGTCCCTTCAACGTCCCTTTAAAACAATGTTATACAAAAATTCTGCATTAAAAGTACTACATTGTTATTATTTCTTATTTGAATGTCCTGTGGGTACTATGCAAATTCATTATAAGTCAAAATTTAGAAGAAAATAAAAAGTTATATGGGTAAAATGGTAAGGAAAATTAAACTCGCAAGTTTAACTTAAACCTCAGCTAAATAAAAAAATTTTTGTTGCTGACCATTTTTTCTTTATTTTGAATCATTAAGGCATTCGTCTATCAGATTAAAATGTTATTTTAGCAAGTTTAATTTTGTCAGATTTTTTCCCCCAAAAGTCAAAAGATTGTGAGAATGTCCCACAGTTTATTAAAATTATTTATTAAATTATAATAATTTTATATTTTGCTTAGAAAAAAACCAAATTAACTTTGAATTATCTTTAGTCATTCACTCCGCCCCCACCTCTGTCTCCACACAGACATGCATAAAGGGGGAAAAATTATATGCCTTATTTTACTCAAAAATTTTTGAGCCCACCTAATATTTTTCAAAGTTTGGCACTACCATTGTGATTTTGTATGTGCAGTAGCTCATTAAAGACTATTCCATTATTCAAATTTTAATATCTAGGAGTTTCATTCAAAGAAAAAGTAACTTGATTATAACAATTTGGGATAAATAATGCTTAAGTGTCAGTTTTGAAGATTTTTTAAAAAGAATTATCATATTTGGTTGTACTTTAAGGGGAAAAAAATTATTGATCAATATAAATGAAGAAACTTTACAGGGTCAATCCATTTAAAGTGGTCCAGAAAATCCTTTATTCATTGCTTGACCTTTTTTAAAAAAATCTGAAATTTTTTGTACAACAACCCTAACATGATGGAAGTTCAAAATAACTATTATTTTAATTTTATTAATTTTTGTTTGTGCATGGCGGCCATCTTTGTTTCATCGCCTGCAGGAATTTTCTCACATGAAGGGTTTACGGAATTGTAAATAAGGTGTATCCCACCGAAATAAAGCCACTGTGATTGTGTGCTGTAACTGGATATGAAACAAACGAATGAAAACAAAACAAATATATTAAGAAAGTCTATATGCAAATACATATTTACAAGAAGTAACTCACTCTCTGCCTTACCTGGGCAGGAAAAAAAAATGAATTTATAAAAGAGGGGAAAGAGTGTCCTGCCGAAATAAAGCCAGTACTGTTAATAGACAAATATATCTGCCATGGTTATATATGACTTGAAATATAGGATGTGGAATACCATTTACCGATCCTTGGAGGAGAGTAGCATCAATATTCTCCCATGCTTCAATGATGACAACCTTCAATTTTGCCATAGACAAACTGTTTGCCATTGGCATATACAGCCCTATTGTGGATACCTCACATATTTTCTTGGGGATTGAGATCAGGGGAAAAGGACAGGCCATTCCATGACATGCACCCGATTATTCAAAAACCATTTCCAGGAAGATTTTGAAATATGAATGGAGGTCTTGTCCTGCTGGAATATCCAATTCAGTTTACCAATTCTCTTTTCAAATGACAGTAAATGGTTTTCTAGCATTTCTTGGCAATCGGTAGCCTTCATGCGTCCTGAGAGGAAAGCCAGGTTATGTTTACCTCCATAGCCGAAGCCTCTTCGCACCATTAATGAGCCTCCACCTTGCTGTCTTTAGGCGAAATTTTCTTCTTTCCTCATGTCATACCAATAGAGAGCAAGGCCGCCTGGCCCATCGAAATTATTTTTCTCATCTGAGACTATAACACGTTGCCAATGGTCTTTCGAGGTTTAATAATATTTGGCCCAATCGACTCTCCTTTGCATGTGGATAGATTTCAACATGGGCTGCTGTTTCCTTTTCCTATATCGCAAGTTGCTTGTACGTTTTTCAATTCGTGAAAAGGTTGATTTTGTCAGTGATTTTATCCTCTTTGGCCAATGGCTTTAGTGAAATACCACCTCCTGAAAGATGATGCAAAACTTCTCTTTCCTGCCTGGAAGTAATTTTTCTGCATGTACACATCCTCTTTTTATACCCTATGCATTGCCCTGATTTACGAAATTGTCTATTACGGTTTTAGATCATTTGATTTGCTTAGATACTGGTCTATGTGAAAGATCTTGTTCCTTAAAAGCTATTATCTGTCCTTTCTCAAACTTTGATAGGTGGGTTTTCGCATTGCAATACTGCAGGAGAAATAGAAAATACAACGTTCTAAAGTGTGCACAAAGTTTGACTGGCACAGAACGAATATGACAATTTCTTGACTTCATAAATATGTTGAACTGCAGCAGCTTGAATGTCGGTAGTTACCAATGTTACTAATATTGGCAGTGGCTTTACTTCGCCATGACACTTTTCCCCCTCTTTTTTTATGCATTCATATTTTTCACCTACCCAGGTGGGGCAGGGAGTGAGTTACTCCTTGTAAATATTTATTTGTATATAGACTTTTCTTAATATATTTGTTTCATTATTATTTGTTTGTTTTGTGTTGAGTTACAACACACAATTACGGTGGCTTTATTTCATTGGGACACACCTTAATTCATTGTTTATTTCTCAGATTCAAAGGCAGATTAAAGCAATTTGTACAAAATAAATTGGGTTAAAAATCTGGAAATAGAGTAGTTTTCGAAAATAAATCCTTATTGGTGAAAATTCAGCATAAAGTTGCAGTTTTTTCCAAAATTTGTCCGTTTACAAGAAGAAATTTTTCTAGCAAGGAAAACTCAACATGACATATTTTTTTTTACAAATAGGCCAAAAGTACTTGTACTCACACGCCAAGATCCAGATCTGGGACTTGCTTTCTCTTCGCTAAAAATAATCCCAAATTGTTCAAAAATGTCAAAAATTGCACTTTTGAGGCTTTGATATCTCTGGTGGGGCACAAGATAAAAATCTGAAGTTCTGGTTTTTGACAGTATTTTATGATAGTGTTATGCAAAAAATTTTTCAGGAAGGAGGTTTGACTACAAGCTGGGGTATGACAAGGGCAACATGTCAAAACAATACTCCAAACTATTGTTTTGTTGAAATGACAGTTAAGTATTTATCTCAAACTGTCATTTAAATTTATTTTTTTATTATCTTTAAATAATAGTAACAGAAAATAAAGTCTTTTACAAAGCTTAGCAATTAATTTAAAAAATAATTATGCCTAAGGCCTACATTTTGTATGTTTTCAGTAATTTATGTTGCAAGTAATTTTAGTAAGTAAAAGAAACCTCAGAACTTTCACATAAAGAAAAAAAATATTTTTATACAAGACCTCAGACAAAAACAGAATAGGGAAAGAGAAAAGCTGTTAATGTTGACATACTTGTTGATACATGATCAAACGTATCAAAACACATTCCTCCTTGTTTGTTTAAAATCCACAGTTTTGATCTTTCTCAAAGTTTTATTTGTACGAACCAAGTCTTGTCATCTTTTTATAACTTTATTGAAGTTCTTGGCCCTGCTGGCTTGTAGAAATGAATTTTGAAATCACTATGTTCAAGTCTCACTTCATTAATAATTCTTAGCTTACTTTCGTATGCAACAATGTCATTTTTCTGCAGTATAAATTTTGAAAGGGCTTTGGACATCTTTACTTTCTGAAAATTACTTGAGGCTTATGCATAGTAACATCGTATAAATGTTTCATTTACAGGAATGTACTTATGGTAGGAACAATTTTCAGGGACTGGCAAACAACATTAAAATTGTGGTTTTTAAACCAACAAGCAGGAATGTGTTTTGACATGTTTGATCATGTCTCAACACGTATGTCAACGTTAACAGCTTATCTCTTTCCCTATTCTGTTTTTGTCTCAGGTCTTGTCTAAAAATATTTTTTTTCGTTTATGTAAAAGTGCTGAGGTTTCTTTTAGTTACTAAAATTACTTACAAAAAAAAAAATTACTGAAACTATACAAAATGTAGGCCTTAGGCGAAATTATTTTTTAAATTATAAGTCGAGGAATTTCTGACAATTTTCGGCAAGCAAATTGGGGGGTCGACTTATATGCGAGTCAATTAAAAAAGAAAAAGAAATTTCGATTACTGCAAAATTCTGGTTTTTGTATGAATATATTGTGTATGAATAATAAAATATTATATAAAATATACAAATAATAATAGTTTATCCTTAAAAAAATTCTTCATTGATTTGTTTTTGTTTACTTATACTTTTTCGAATTAGCAAGTGAAATCTTTGGTTTGATTTTGCGCAAAATTGAAGTAAAAAGTTAAGGGTCAACTTATACGCGGGTTTTTGATTTTTTGCAGAACTTGCATTCGAAAGTTAGGGGTCAACTTATACGCAAGTATATACGGTAATTGCTAAGCTTTCCAAAAGGCTTTATTTTCTGTTACTATTATTTAAAGATAATAAAAAAAATAAATTTAAATGAAACTGTGAGAAATACTTACCTGTGACTACAGCAAAACAATAGTTTGGCAGTATTGTTTTGACATGTTGCCCTTGCCATACCTCAGCTTTTAGTCAAATCTCCATTCTGAAATTTTTTGTGCATAGCACTACCATAAATACTGTCAGAAACCAGAACTTCAGATTTTTATCTCGTGCCCCACCAGAGATATCAAAGCCTCAAAAGTGCGATTTTTGACATTTTGGAAAAGTTTGGGATTTTTTTTAGTGAAGAGAAAGCAAGTCTCAGATCTAGAACTTGGCGTGTGAGTACAAGTACTTTCGGCCTATTTATTAAAAAAATTATGTCATGTTGACAGTTTTCCTTGTGAGAAAAAAATTCCCTCTTGTAAACAGACAAATTTTGGAAAAAAACAAACTTTATGCTTAAATTTCACCAATAAGGATTTAGTTTCAGAAACTACTCTATTGCCAGATTTTTAGCCCAATGTATTCTGTGCAAATTGCTTTAATCCGCACTTGAATTGGAGAAATAAACGATAAGTTATTTAAAATTCCGTAAGCCCTTCATGTGAAAAAATTGCTGCTGACAATGAAACAAAGATGGCTGCCATGCACAAGCAAAAATTAATAAATTAAAACAGTCATTTTGAACTTCCATCATGTTAGGGTTGTTGTACAAAAAATTTCAGATATTTTAAAAATGGTCAAGCAACCAGTGCTGGACCACTTGAAATGGATTGATCCTAGTGTTCTCAAAGGCAAATAAAAGAAAACCTCCTGTTTAATTTTTGAGTTATAATTTATATTATAAGACCATAATTAATATTTATGATATGAAATCAAATATCAAGTGTACATATATATTGAACTTCAGAAACATTTCCTGAAAGTCATTTGCTACCATAATTTCTGAATGGTAATCTTTGCCTTATTTAATTGCAAAGTTTGTCATTAAATAAGGCAAATTATTCTATTCTAAAATAACGGTAGTTTAGTAGCCTATGGGCTAGAAGTTGTGCACCTCATCATATAAAGTGACGGGTATTTATTTAAGGGTAAATACTCTGGGTATATATCCAGATAAATATCCAAAATGTGTATTTACTTTTAAATTAAATATAGCTATGAAAAAAACTTTGCATTGTTATTAGTTATAATGGTTTACTGTAAAAGAAAAATAAATTTAGAATTTTAGACTTCTTTCAACTTTTAAATGTTAAAAAAACATTTTACAACTGAATATTCAATTTAAATGTTTTTCCAAATTACAATGAAGAATGTAAAAAAGCTAATGTATTTATTTAGAAGAATTTTATTTAAATTTACGTAATAGGTCAGGGCCGTGCAAAGCAGAAGGCAAAGGGGGCAGTCACCCCGGGTGCAGAAATTGAGGGGGCACCACATTTATCTATAAACCTTGTCGTCGTTTCTTCTTTTTTTTCCTTAAAAAAATATAGTATATATTTACATAATGGGGCATTTTTTTCCCCCCAATGAAAGTACGTCCATTTTTCATTTCAAAGTTATAGCATTGGCCCTTATCCTACATCCAAATACAAATTTATGAATAAAAAGTGTTTCGTTTCAAAACTTGTTTCAGATCTCTTCCTTAGTTTCTTTCGTTAACCTTCTCTTTTCTGAGTGTTTAATTCTATTTCTATGCCTCGTGACAAAAATGTATACTCTCAATATAGCATGGGGTTTCCTTCTAGGAATACAAAACGGTTGCAGACTGTTATACTATACTGTTAGACACATTTTTTCTACACCCATTTTCCCCATTCCCTTTTCCAAAAAATAAGTGCAATTTTCTCTTATGTTATTTAGTTGTTTGGGAATTCTGAAAATTAAACATAGTTTCAAAATAAACGTGAAATATGTATTTTGTAAAACTTATTTCTGTTTCTGCTTTTTTCAATTTTGTGACACATGTCATAAAAAAATTGTGTGTGTGTGTGGGGGGGGGCGCCAAATTGAAACTTTGCCCCGGGTGTGGTTTTCTCTTCGCACGCTGCTGTAACAGGTATACTAACAGGTAACATGTGCAGCACCACTTCAGCTAATCTTTTAGTACTACCAAGGCTACTCCAGTAAAAGAGACATTTTCATATCCATCTTACAGGACTTATTTTCCAAATATGCTCTATTTCTCTGCAAAAAACTACATATGTTTAAAATTGAGTGCTATCTAATTTCATATGATGGCCAATATCATAAATAAAGGTTAAACTATCACGTAAATCTGGCAATTTTAGGTTGCAGTTGACCAAAAGAAAAAGACCCCATTTATATTAATCACCAAATTGTTGCAGAAAAACAACCAAAATAGCCATCCGACTGGAAATTATGTATTTTTTCAATGTATATAAAAAAGGCTTAGGGAGTTGCTCTTCATGCTAAAGTTGTACCAAACTCTGAAATTTTCATTACAAACACCTAATTTTTACATCCTATTTGTTTTTTTTTTACAAAATTTTACCTAACAAAACAGTAAGTCAACCAGTCAAGTAGTTTAAGAACTATGAAGATTTAAAATTTAGAACTCCTAATGTTAAAGTGACTTTTAATTATTGCAAAACAGTAATGCAGGTAGTTTAAGCAGAACTCTAGATCTACTTTGCAGAATAAGTTATAATTTTATAAGCTGTTGCAAACTGCATGTATTCATTACTGAGTAACAAGCATTCTCTAGGATACGAAGTATTGCATCGTTACTTTGGAATACGACTCGTTATTACATCAAATTTCAATTACTACAATCACTTACGTGATTGATGAATGGATCTGGGTAGTCGGACGGAAAAAGTTGGGAGTTTTTGTTTGGACTTCGGATTCTAAAAATTCGGCGTCAGTTGTTCCCACAGTATCACATACAGGTGTTCATTTAGTCATTTCGTTACTTTAGTACTGGTTTGTAAAGAGCCGTACATTCATTGAAAATGTATGAATAAGTTTTGGGAGGAAGATTTTGAAGTCACGTGTATGGAGGAGAATACTTATGGAGGAGTTTGATTCTCCATGCAGCGGTGGTTCACAGGTTCGTAGGTATTGTAAGATAAAAAAAACTCCAACATTATAGGTGAAAGAAAGTACGGTCAATGTTTATTCATTCTCAAATGAAAATAAACAATTCGTAGAAAAAGCATCAGATAAGAAGCTATGTAGATATATAATTATCCATGATAAAGTGCTCCGTAATGTCAAAACAGGAAAAAACCAACAGCGGCCCTTTCACGGACCTTACAGAAGAGGGGTCGGTAGCCAACTGAACTTTTTGCATACCGAATAACATGACTTGGCGTATTACATTATCACCAACTAACAAAGTTTTTTGACTCTGGAATTACAGAGACAAAGCATCGGCAGCAGGTTTAGCAGACAAATAATGTGGCATCCCCCCCCCCCTTTCAGCACACCCACAGGACGTGAAGCAACCCTACATGTTTCAAGAATAAGAGCGACATTAAGTCTGGCTTTTTTTACATTAACAACAAATTGCGCTTAAATGTGATTGTGAAATCTTTAACGAATGTATGGAACATGTTGCAGGCTAAGATAAATGAAATATAATTTGAAACTGCAATTCCAATAAAATACTTTTTTTTTTTTTAATTTCTTTTTACCCGTCAAATTCTAAAAAGGAAATAAGAGTGACTTATTTAAAACGCAGATAAAATACGATAAAGAAAATGAACCGTTAAAAAGTTCAGATGCACTTAGGTTGTATGTGTCCTTGATTACTTTTAAATAAAGACCGTTAAAAAAAGAAATAAATATGCAAGAATGGGAATTTTGAATAAGTGGAAAAAAAAAATATGAAATTATAAATCTTTGTACATGTTGACTTAAGTTTGTTGTGAAAAGGAAAGAGAAAAAAAATATATATATGAAGGTAGAACTACGTATTGTTTTAGGAAAAATAATTAATATAATGACTTTACTTGTTCAAAGTAGATTTTGAGTAATGGGGGGGGGGGGGGGAACCGATATGTTGCAGAGAAATCTGCCACATATCTCACCAGGGCAACAGAGAAAATCTGTGACGTTACGTTGCAGCTTTATAGGAAACCAAACACTTTGTCCATCTTCAAACACAATTATACAAAATAAACACATTAGAAAAATAATTATACATAAGCTTACAATTTGAAAAAATATATATATATATGTTTAAAAGTTATATGCATTTAAAGCATAAATTCAAATAGGTTGCTTAAGCCTTTGGATCCACTGCAACTTTAAAATCAGTGAGCAATCAGTTTTCAGTACCAAAACTCACTTTTTTTTTTTTACTTTGATCCTATATGGGATCAGCCATGTAATACACATTTGCAAGCATTTAAAGAAATAATTAAAAAAAAAACAATTCAAGTACATTAAAAATGAAAATTAAAAACATATGAAGTATGAGTATTTGTAAATTAAAACTTAAATGTAAACATGAGGAGGATAAATGTAAAAATTGAAAATTCGTGCATGTGGCACAGGACCACAAAATAAAGAGGGGCCTAAAGCACGCCCATAAAAAAGGTGTGGCCCTAATTCTTGTAAGTTTACAAGTATTATGGCTTCAGTTTAGAACCTCAGCCCTATAGGAAGAGGGAATAAAAAGGAAGACTCACATTGCACACAACATGAGCCTCCTCGCTCCCCAGTAGATCACAGTGATCTGCAAAAGGAGCGCATTTCAGTATCTCATATAAATTCTTTGTAAGTAATTTGAATTGGAAAACCAATTCACATGAAAGGTGTCTCTCATCACAGTGCCGTGTGAGCCCACAGGGCAAAAATTTTGAACGGTTCACGACTTCTTGGGGGAAATGCTTAGAAAAAGGGGAAAAAAACTATGTTGTAGATATCAGACTTCCCAAAAAGGACAATCCTAAAGTGCTGAGAGATGAAGTGTCATAATACGTTAAAATTATGTTCAAGTCATGTAAGGAGGTATAGAATTTAACTGAAGATTTTTTTTTTAATTTTAGACATAAGTGACATGTAAAATTATAACCTTTTTTTTATGAATGACAAAAGAATATCTAGCTAGACTTGTTACTGTTAAGTTGTAAATAAAAGTGAAAGCGTTTAAAATTAGCTTATTTTGCTTAAGTGTGTAAAAAAAGAGAAAAATGCAAAGTGACACAGAATATTGTTCACACATGATCGTCGAAGCAAAACATGCATGGACCAGCCACAACATTGTCAAAGATCACCTATAAACATCATATGTATAATCTTGGCCAGAGATTGACAACATAGTGTCAAAATACATAAATTCAAAATAAGTGTTGTAAATAATATAAAGATTATCTTTGTCTTAAATTGTAAGTGTGTGTTTGAAAGTTACTAGTGAAATTACTGTTATTAACATGACTTGAAGGATCAAACAAATGTCCATAATGAGGTGGTGCAAGGAGTAGTCTATATGCACACGAAATTAGTGATGGGCGATTCTCGAGAATTCGACAATCGAGAAGAATCGTCATCGTAAAAAATCACAATCGATACAGCCATCGATTAATTCCTAGAATCTACAATCGAGATGTTTTACAATCGATTATAACGAGAAAAGCTAAAAACAGTTATTGGAAAACTTAGCTATTATTCTGGCCGACAATTTCATAGTAGTGATAGGGCTTAGTGGTGGGCGATTCTCTAAAATTTACCAATCGAAAAAAATCGTTATCGTAAAATACACAATCGATACAGTCATCGATTATTTTCGAGAATCTACAAAGGAGATGTTCTAGAATCGATTATTGAAATCATTGTTTTTACATATATATAAGGCAGATTTTATTAAATATAGGGTAACTGAAAACAGATGGAATAAAAAAACAACAAACCAAAGGGAGGCTATAAAGGAGCCATAAGACTGGAAAAGTCTTGTAAGGGTGCCCCCTGGTTGAAAAAAGCTGAAAAAACGCGAGTAGCTATGAAGCGGTAAGGGGAGTTTAAGTATCAAAAATTAGAATTTTTTGGCAATTAGCACCAAAATGGCCAAAGAAATACGAATCAAAAGCACCCCCTAGTGGCAAAAACATGAACTAAAGGATGATAAAAGGGATCAAAATTTTTTATTGATTTTTCTACGTCATTTGAGATTGGATCTTTAATTTCCCCATTTTTAGAAAGACTTCGACTGGAATACATTAAACGAACCCCCGCGGGGAGCAAAGTAGGGGCAACAAGGAAAGTGCATAATATGAATAAGTGGTCACAGGACTTTCCAACGATATGTCACATGAGGGGTGTCGGCTAAATTTAGAAAAGTGCCCCCGCGCGGGGGCAAAGTAAGGGGAGGGCCGCGGGCAATATATAAAATGAAATGGTAGTCAGAGCTTTCCAATGATATATCACATGAGGGATATCAGCAAAAGATAGAAAAGAGTCCCAACTCCCAGGATTCCAATTATCGTGCCCCCCGAAATATATCCTGCCCATCCTTCTCTTTGAAATTTTCATATATTAAAAATTATTTATCGGAGGGCTCCGTAAAAAAATCCGATCTAAAATGTTTAAAAACGCTACGATTTCAAAAAAGTTCGAAAAGTGCCACTCTCGGGGCGCCAAAATTGGGAGGGAAGAAGAAAGGTTCATAATATGAAAGAGTAACTTTCCGATGATAACCGAAAACTTTCCGATGATATATCAAATGACTGGTCCAAAAAAAAGTTTGAAATCTACCCCTCCCACGTGGGTTCCCTCTTTTATCCCAGAATATACCCGGAAATCACGCAGCCCCACTTTTCACCCACAGCACCCCCCCCCCCCCCTTACGCAGCCACCAAAATTTTATATTTAATAAATAATATTTATCGGAGAGCTCCATTAAAAAACCTCATTTAATGATATTTATTGTAGAAATCTCTACAATAAAAAAAAATCCCCCCTGCACCGCTCTCCCCCCCCCCCCGCCCCCTTCCGGAATTCAAGTCTGGGAGGAGAAAGGTTCATAATATGAAAGAGTGGTGAAAGGACTTTCCGATGATATGTCAAGGAGAGGTTTGGTAAAAGTTTAAAAATTATCCCCCCCCCCCCTTTGTCCACTCTCGCGCACCCCAGAATTCACTCACCTTCCTCTTTGAACTTTTTATATTTAATAAATAGTATTTATCTGAGTCTCCAGGTATGGGGCAGCTTGGCAGAGCTAAAATAAGAGAAACATTGAAAATTCGGGGCAAAATGACACTAAATTGAACAGTAAAGTTTGAAACTAGGACTATACAGAACTGAATACATAAACCACTATGCTTCATAACCCACATCGGTTAATAGCAATAAAAAGATAAGTGCCAGTTAAACTGATGGCATTGAGCTCACAGGTTATTCACACTAATTGTATATTATACTCTTATTTCAAAGAATAATGTCCCTCAAAAAATAAATGAAGGGAAATATACCCTGTTTGCCCCTTTTATACTTAACCAAAGAACCTCCAAATCAAATCAGGGAAACTCCTTAACTATAATAAATCAGTATATCAAATTTGAAGAAAATCAGATAATTCTGCATGAAAAAAAGAAACATATCGCTAAATTAAGGGTGGTCTAACCCCTTTAACCCTTTTATACTTAAATAATGAACCTCCAAATCTAATCAGGAAAGCTCCTTATCAGAACGAACATAGAAAAAAAAGTAAAGTAAATTGAATAATTCTCCATGAAAATCCATTTATCTAAATTAAGGGGAGGGGACTTGCCCCCTTTTCGCCCTTGTATACTTAACCAATGAACCTCCAAATCTAATGAAGGAAGCGCCATATCGGAATAAATCGGTATATTAAATTTGAAGCAAATAGAATAATTCTGCATGAAAAGCCCATTTATCTAAATTAAGGGGGGACCAGCCCCCTTCTCCCCCTTTATACTTAACATGTAAACCTCCAAATCTAATCAAGGCAACTTCTTAACATAATAAACCGGTATACCAAATTTGGAGCAAATCTAATAATTCTGCATGAAAAACCCATTTATCTAAATTAAGGAGGGGGTCTACCCCCCCCCCCCTTTTCTCCCCTTTATACTTAACTAATGAACTTCCAAGTTTAATCAGGGAAGCTCCTTAACATAATAAACCGGTATACCAAATTTGGAACAAATCGAATAATTCTGCATGAAATCCCATTTATCAAAATTAAGAGGGGGCGGGCAGCCCCCCTTCTCCCCCTTTATCCTTAACCAATGAACTTCCAAGTTTAATCAGGGAAGCTCCTTAACATAATAAACCGGTATACCAAATTTGGAGCAAATCGAATAATTCTGCATGAAAAGCAGATTTATCTAAATAAAGGGTGGGGGGGGGGGGGTCCAGCCCCCTTCTCCCATTTTATACTTAACCCGTAAACCTCCAAATCTAATCAAGGCAACTTCTTAACATAATGAACCAGTATACCAAATCTGGAGCAAATCGAATAATTCTGCATGAAAAACCCATTTATCTAAATTAAGGAGGGGTTCTACCGCCCTTTCCCCCCTTCATACTTAACTAATGAACCTCCAAGTTTAATCAGGGAAGCTCCTTAACATAATAAACCGGTATACGAAATTTGGAGCAAATCGAATAATTCTGCATGAAAAACCTATTTATCTAAATTAAGGAGGGGGGGGGGGACCAGCACCCCTTCTCTCCCTTTATCCTTAACCAATGAACTGTCAAAACTAATCAGCGGAACGCCTTATCAGAATAAACCTAAAAAAAATTGAAGCAAATTGTACATTTTAATCAAGAGTTATCGCGTAATGTACATGCATGCACACAGAACCGACAGGTACATTAGCTCTCAGGCTTAGATAGCCTGTGAGCTAAAAAGAGATTGGATAAGCAGATGGACTCCTTTGAGAAATTATGATTTAAACCAGAAATGCGGTAAGTTTGACTCTAAAAGCTTCATTTCCATCTCGCATTTCGGCAAATCTCATCTCGATGATTTTTCCAGCATTTCGACGCTTCCAGATGGGAAGCTGCTCGATGGTTGGTTCTCTCGCGGTTTTAAACCTTTCGGAATGGGAAGTCTCTCGAGAGTGTCTCTCGCCATTTTCAACCTTTCCCGATGGGAAGCCTCTCTCTGGTTTCTCTCGATCTTTTCGAAATCTCCCAATGAAAAGCCTTTCGAGGATTTCGCTCGCGCTTTTCAACATTTCAATATGAGAAGCTTTTCGAGGATTTCTCTCGTCCTCGGCAGAGAAGAAAAATAAGAAAATTTATCGAGAGTACCAAGGGACGAGATAGAGAAAGAGGCATGACAATGAGCTGTGAAATGAAGCCCTAATTTTCAAAATTTCTCTTATTTTAGCCCTACCAAGATGTCACATACCTGGAGCCCTCCGATAAAAATTATTTATTAAATATAAAAATTTCAAAGAGGAAGGTGGGTCGGGTGATTTCGAGGAAGGAGGACGTGAGAGTGGAATCATGCGGGTGCAATTTTAAAAATTTTACCGAACCCTTCCTGTGGCATATAATCGAAAAGCCCTTTGACCACTCTTCATACTATGAACCTTTCTTCGCCCAAAGGGGGATGGAAAAGGGGTGAACAAATTTTTAAAACCGTAGCCGATTTCTATAATAAATTTAAATATCACTTTAGATGTGGGTTTTTTTATGCAGTCTTCCGGTAAATATTTATTGAACATAAAAATTTTAAAATGATGGCTGTGTGAATTCCGGGGCGAAAGAGTGGGCTCACGGGGGGTGGGAGGAGGAGCAATTTTCAAACTTTTTTAGGACCAGTCATGTGATATGTCATCGGTAAGCTCTCGGATGACTCTTTCATATTATGAGACTTTCTTCCTCCCCTCCCCAATTTGGCCCCCACTGCGAGGTTAGTTTTTTCCGTTTTTATCATTTTAGATCAGATTTTTTTTATGGAGCCCTCCGCTAATTATTATTTATAATATATGAAATTTCAGGACACTTTTCCAAATTTAGTCAAGACCCCTCATGTGACATATCGTTGGAAAGGTTTGTGACTACTTATTGATGTTATGCACTTCCGGTGACAGTCCCCCCCCCCCCCCCGGGGACACTTTTTCAAATTTAATCAAGACCCCTCGTGTGAGATATCGTTGGAAAGGTCTGTGACTACTTATTGATGTTATGTACCTATGGTGTCCCCAGCACCACTTTGCCCCCCCCCCCCCCCCGGGGCACTTTTCCAAATTTAGCCAAGACCCCACATGTGAGATATCGTTGGAAAGGTCTGTGACTATTTATTGATGTTATGCACCTCCGGTGACAGTCTACCCCAATTTGCCCCTCCCGGGGGACACTTTTTCAAATTTAGCCAAGACCCCTCATGTGAGATATCGGTGGAAAGGTCTGTGGCTACTTATTGATGTTATGCTCCTCCGGTGTCCATCCCCCCCATTTTGCACCTCCCCGGGGGACACTTTTCCAAATTTTGCCAAGACCCCACATGTGAGATATCGTTGGAAAGGTCTGTGACTACTTATTGATGTAATGCACCTCCGGTGACCGCCCCCCACCCCACTTTTCCCCCACGGGGTGTTTTTCTAAATTTAGCCGGGACCCCTCATGTGACATATTGTTGGAAAGGCTTATGACCACTTACTCATGTTATCCACCTCCCGCACCCCTCCCCCCCTTTGCCCCCACGGGAGGGCTTTTTTATAAATTCAGATCCAGACTTCTCATGTGACATATGGTTGGAAAGGCCTAAGACCTGTGACGACTTAATCATATTATGCAGCTGCTGTGTCCCTCCGCTAGCTTTGACCCCTCCCCCAAGAGATCTGGTCCGAGGTTCATTCGTTTCGATATTATATATTTTACAAGATTTCGTAGTGCGTGCACACCACACCCGCCTGCTATCACATATCAGTGCCGTATATAGCGGGTAACCTGTTCATGATTTCATTTTACAAGATTACGTATAAATTAGGGGCCCCGATTAAAGAAGGGGCCCCGCTAGCGGTCGAAGTCACCTAGTCTTTATTAACATCAACGCATTCCAGTTCACCCGCAGACGATTCTTGATAAATGTATGACGTATATAATACATAATATATGATTTATAAAAGAAATTTGCAAACTGCAGTCATCGAGAAAAAATTTACACAATCGAAAATTATCGAGATGTCCATACAATCGAGAAAATCGAGAAAAACATCTCGTTATCGCCCATCACTACACGAAATGCTGTATCATCAGCAGTATGTAATCTTTTTATCCAGAAAGAAACGGGTGAATGTTTATGTGAAACTATGCATGGTCCTGTATATTTGGGTTTAAATTTGTCAATTGTTTTTAAGTATACAATGTCTTCCAAACAGATGTTTCTTAATTTAGCTTTTCGACTGTACAATTTTATATCTTTTACCATGGGCAGTTTTAATGTTAAAATAGGCTTTTTCATAAATTTTGTGCAAGTC
Organism: Maratus speciosus; assembly: GCA_963932465.1. NCBI lineage: Eukaryota > Metazoa > Arthropoda > Arachnida > Araneae > Salticidae > Maratus > Maratus speciosus. The sequence goes on from OZ010787.1 coordinate 288,657,468, forward strand.
CTCTAGTAATTTATAAATTTCAATATGTTTATCTAGAAAAAGTTGATTACATGAACGATCAAAAGCGTCAAAAATTAATGAAAGTTCATGACCAAAATGAAGTAAATTAGGGGAAAATAAATGTAGTAGAATGTCTTGAACCATTGTAAAGAGATTTGTGTATAAAAATTGTATTTTCAAATGAGTGAACCTCTTGTAAAAGAGTACTTAATTGAAGTGTTAATACACTCCAAAGGACTGTTTGATTGGGGGTGTGAAGCAGAATTCATGAATTCGTAAATGCACAAAATCAACAGGTGCTCATGCTCAAAAATTAAGAAATCGATTAGTGTATCTTTTTTTACTTTAAATGCAAAGACCTTTTCAGGAGATACTGTCAAAATGGCTGTTTTGAACCAAATTTCCAGATGTGACAGTAATGGAATGATAATAAGACAGCAATTGATCATTAACTCGAGATATAATACATTAGGCCTGGGCCTTAAATTGATTTAAAGCTTACATCAGAAATCCAATTTAACCATTGTCCTTAAAGTGATTTAAGCTAACATTCGAAACAGTGATTTAGCTGTTGTCTTAAATCATGATTTAGCCGTTGTCTTAAATCGCGATTTAGCCATTGGCTTTAAATCGATTTACAACAAAATACTGATTTAGAGCTAACATCAGAAAACTGATTTAGCTACTTTGATGCATCTACCACTGGCATGGCAAGCTGGTGTTAAATCGATTTAGCATAATCCGATCTAAGCAAACATCACAAGCTTCAATGCTTTCCAATTTAAGTAAAACATGGCAAGCTGGTGTTAAATGGATTTAGCAGGATCCAATTCTGAGCAAACATCAAGCTCAATGCTCTCCAATATAAGAGAAAGGTGATTTAAGAAAATTACAATTTAAGTAAAAATTGATATTTATTTTGTAAACGAGATTCAGAGTTTAGGAAATTGGAATGTATTTTTTAGAAATTAAGAACTTATATGATTGAAACTTGAAGAGAAAAAGTAAAGTTTAATTCTTAAAATCCAAATTAATAGAATCAGTTTATATGCTAATGCAAGCCTTTGATGAAAAATTTAGTTTTCACATATTTGAGTAATATTTTAATATGTATTTTTTATTTTCTATTATTCTGCAATTAAACTATTTTAAAGTAGAATCCTGCATTGTTTCAAGATTGTTTTCCTGAAATTGATTCAGTATTTATATGATTTTTAAAATAATAAAGTTTTATATTTAAAATTCATTGTCTTTCATTTCATATTTTTATGCATTGTCGTGATGAAAAATTCATTTTTAAAATGTTTTAGTAACATTAATTACAAAACAATAGAAAATAAAAAAATATATGTTAATGAAAATATTTTAAAGTAGAGTCCTGCATAGTTTCATGTATCCTGATTTGGTCATGATCCGCATGAAATTTTTATTTTTCAAATAAAATTTTTTCTTTGTAATTGATTGAGTATTTATAGTTGAAATATAAGAATAAAGTTTCCTATTTAAAATCAAAGTTCACCGAATTTCAGATTTTATTTTTATGCATTCTTTTAATGAAAAATTCATTTTTCACATGTTTGGATAATATTTTAATATTATATTCAATATTTTATATTATTCTGCAATTAAAATATTTTAAAATATTCATGCATCGGACTTGACATTCAATTTCAATGCCAGCCATGCTGAAATTTATTCATTATTTATGTCTTGGAAAAAAAAAAAAAAAAAAAAAAGTCTTGTGGTTAAAATCCAAATTCATCCATTTTTAGTTTATATTTCTATGCATTATTTTGCTGAAAAATTAATTTTTATATGTTTGGGTAATATTGGAATATTTTAGTTTTAATTTATTATTATTTTGTAATTAAAAATACTTACTTTAATATAGTTCTGTAATGAGTTAAGTAACTTTATTTTTACAGCAGAATGGGGGAGGAGTGGAGGGGGCATTCATTAGATTTTTCTGCAGATCTGAGATTTTCTGCTATTTTGGCATTCTGATATCATTAAAAAGAGATATTTTAACATTACATTTTATTACTAACCAAACAGGATGACAATGGTCCTGAAAAAAATCAGCAATTTCAGTAATGTGCTCTGAGGTTCACATTTTCAATCCTTCTCCATCCACTATATAAATGTCAGCATTTATGTTAAATTTTATTATAATCTAAAAGTAAGAAAGAAATAAAATTGCACCTTATTTCTCATACCTTTCCTCTTTCTTTTTATTTTTACTACTTTTCTCATGGTAAATGAACAGGTTATTTCATCATTGAATCTGCTTCTGTTTACCTCAATAACTTTAATTCTGTGTATGTTGTTAGCAATGAGGTGCTACTTGGGTGGGCTAGGGGAAGTCGTACCCCCCCCCCCCCCCACCCTCTTCCTTAAACCTTTTCCCCTGTTATAGCAGCCATAACAAAGTCAGACCAAAAAAAAAAAAAAAATCATTTTCTTTTATATTATTTCTTAAAGAATGAGTTTATAAAGTGTATTAAAATAGGTCACTAATTTTTAAAATAGAAAAAATGAGTGGTTTGGGGCATTCAGAGTTTTTTGTTGTGTGCAAAATATAGCTCTTTTCAAAAGGTAATTTGAAAAATTAAAAGCTAAGTATACTAAATAATACAGGAGGGGGGGGGGGGGGGTGCATAAAGACCATATTTTGTTACTAAAAATTTAAATATATACTTCCATATTTTAAAAAGGTAGAATCTGCTAAATCGTGATTTAGCATTAAATTGCGATGTTAGATGGTTGATAAATCAATTTAAGAAATTTCTACATCGCCCACTCTTATAATACATTTATTGAAAAGTGAAAAATGCTGTTTGATTCCATATTTTTAAAAATCATTCTGACTGCCAATTTTATGATTTTATGTATTAAAAGATGTCTAGTAATGTGTCAGAAAATTTAATGATGTTGAGCAGGAGAAAATATATTTTTGAGATTAGTCTTAATGCTACCTTCCATTATAGACAGGTTACTGCATCACAAAGTTTACTGTTTTCAGTAAACAATGGACATTTGTATTAATTATATTGCATTGGTATTTTTTTCTTTAGTATATATAATAATATATGCAGTAGACTCCCTCAAATCTGCATAGCTTGGAACCAGCGGTTGTGCAGATATTAGAATTTGGTGGATTTCTGGTCATTGCTTTGTTTACATTTTTTAAACAGTAATTTGAATGTAATGATGCAATCAAAATTATAATGTATGATTGCAATATAATAAAATATTAAAATAATTAAAGTAATAAAGTAAAATGATGAAAAGTAAAAGTCAAGTAAATAATTAATAAATAAATATACATAATAAAGATTAGATACATTTTCCTTTAATTATTCAATGAAACTTTCCTCATAAAATGTACCCTATTAATTAATTCACTTCAAAATCATAAAGTAAGAAAGTTTTATTTTAGTTTTAGCCAGCCTTAATAACCAAAAATGCTTGATTAATATTTGGTAAAAAGATTGCAATTACCAGATATATCAGCAATATCTTGATTTTTTTCAGAAATAGATTTATGCTTCCTTTATGAAAAACTACAAGTTCAGTCATATTATCGAAAATTACATATTAAAATACATATAGAATGATATAAAACTAAAAAATTCTGTAATTTTGCCCCTAAATCTGAACTGAAAGTTTCATTGTTTACATCTGCAATGATGTGCAGATTTTAGGCATTTGCGGATTCAAGGGAGTCTACTGTATAGTAAAACCTGCCGAGACAAAATAGGAAAAAACGGCAGTCAAATTTCGATTTAGACAGTTTTTCTGTCCAAGCTGATAAAATTGTATTGTACTATGCTCGTTGAACATTTCCATTCATAGCAGAATTCAATTTTCACAGGTTTTATTGTATTTGATATCATATTTCAAATGTTTGCACTTTTACGCAGATTTTCGTTACAGAGAAGTTGTGCAGTAGCAAGATTACATTATGTGTCTAGGTCTAGGTAACAGTAACAAATTCTTCCAAAGACCTTATGTGCAGTATATAATTAGATTTTCTACAGTTCTGTGAACATATATTTCACATGAAGTGCTTTAAGCATAAAGTTTTATATTTTCTGAAATGTTAAATCAAGGAAGATATACAGATAGACTTTTTATCATTTCAGTATAAAGACAACAACTAAGCTTAATTTTAAAATAAATTTAAAAAAGTCATATCCAGTTTAATGGCTAATTTTTTTCTGACAATTTGGACATTAAAATGTTTTGTTGCTTAGATTTAAAATATCTATAGCAAGACAAAAAGGACAAATGCCATTTTTTTCTCCTTTTTTGTTAAATTTGTCCCAAATAAGTTTTTCTTTTTTTACAATTAAGATACAGGAAGTAGTTGGATATTGTAAGGTAATTTTTTTATATACTAAATGAATTTGAAGTCCATTTGATCATATAAAAAATGTGATTGACTGTGGTGACAATTTATGATAACATATACTAATTAATGACTACAATATTGTACTTCAAGGGCTATTGAAATTGTAACAAACTTTAAAATCTTTCACACCAGCACCTCATTTTGGCATATTTACATTCTCTGTTAAATTTTACCTTTAAATATCAATTGAGAAGTTATTTGGTCAGATAGTTTAGGAATTGTGTGTAAAGTTTTAAACTTTAATATTAAATTTATTTTTAAGGTTCCATACTTAAAAAGTAAAAATGGAACCATTATAAGATCATTTTACTCGTAAACTATGGAAAGTTCAAATTGAGGGAAGTGATAAAAACTATTGACCCACATATTTACAGATTATTAAACATTCACAAATATATTTAGAAAACATGTAAAGGGGCTAATTAAGTTACCTGAAAAAAAATTTCTTTGTATATCATGTGGGGTATGGTGTGAAAGGTTTTGTAATGCTGAACTCAAAAATAGATTTATTTCAATTTTAGGTACTGTATACTTCCTCAAATCTGAAACACTAAAATCCACAAACACCTAAAATCCACACATCACACATGTAAACAAAAACTTTCAGTTGAGATGTAGGGGCAAAATTACAGAATTTTTTAGTTTTATATCATTCTGGGTGTATTTCAGTAAGTAATTCTCGATAATATGACTGAACTCGTAGTTTTTCATGAAGGAAGTATAAATTTATTTCTGAAAAAAATCAAGATATTGCTGATATCACTGGTAATTACAATCTTTTTACCATATATTTATAAATTAATCAAGCTTTTTTGGATATTAAGACTGATTAAACCCGAAATAAAACTTCCTTACTTTACAATTTTGATGTGAATTAATGGGGTAGTACCTTTATGAGGAAAGCTTCATTGAATAATTCAAGGAAAATTATCTCATCTACATTATACATATTTAATTATACATTAATTATTTACTTAATCTGTACTTTTAATAATTTAATCAATTTTAAAATTATCTTACTTTATCATTTTAGTTTATTACTTTACTTATTTTAATATTTTACTATATTGTAAGCATTCATTATAATTTTGAATGAATTATTACATTCAAATTACTGTTTAAACAAGTGGGTAAGTGATCGCAGATCGCACAGAGGGTTACGTTTAATACTTCTTTCAAGACACTTTATCCTTAAATTAACAAATCAAAATTGTTAATTGAAAAATTATTTAATAACATCCGTTAATTATGACTTTTTCAAAATTTTATGATTTGTCGTTTGATGTGAGGTGTTCAGCTATAAGTATGCAAAATTTCATGTCTCCAACTTAGTTAGGGGCTGAGTTAGAAAAATTGCTTAAAATACACATGTTAGAGACCAGAAGGGTAAATATAAGACTTTTTCAAAATTTTATAATTTGTCGTGTGATCGCAAGTGTTCAGCTATAAGTATGCAAAATTTCATGTCTCCAACTTAATTAGGAGATTAGTTAAGAGCCCAGAGGAATAAGTATTACACTTTTTCAAAATATTATGATTTGCTGTTTAATGTCAGGCGTTCAGCTGTAAATATGCAAAATTTTAAGTCTCTAACATGTACAGTTTCTGAGAACAGGCTCTGTGATGGACAGACAGAAGAGCGAGATGAACAACGTTTCGTCAAATGAACGAAACCCTTAAAATGTAAAAGTCAGAAAAAGACCAGAAATATGCAAAATTCTAAAATCCGCACAATCTCTGGTCCCAAGCTGTGCAGATTTGAAAGAATCTACTGTATTATATTTTCAGAGATATCATTGAAAATGTAGTGCAAAAATATGTCCCTCCACCCATCTATTTCCGAACCTACTGAAACTAAAATTATGAAAAAATTAGGTGTAGTAGACGTTTATTTAAACCTTGCAGGAAAACTATAGCGAATACCCTAGGTCACATAGTTTTTGAAGTAACGCATTTTTCCGTTACACACAAATTTCGACTTGCGGGCATTCTCCAGACGTGTTAAGCAGTGCTGGAGGTACCTGTCATAGCAGAAGTATAAATGCATTGTTGATAATGATTTAAAAAAAAAAATAGTAATTAGCCGCAATATTAACCCTTAAAGATACAGATGGTTAGGATGTACATAATGACAGAGGCAGCATACTCTATGTACCATCAGTGTTTAAAGTCTAGATAACTTTTAATAATATATTTGTGTAATGCAATGCTCAGTAGCAGTATAAAAGCAATAAATGTCAAATTGTTAAAAACAGACTAATTTAAGTGGAATTAATCACAAATACTGTCGGATTCAAGACTAGTTTGCATTAAGTAGATCTCTCAATACACCTTCCGTGTCAATTAAAAACCTATCTCGAAAAACACGCCACGGACCAAGGTGACGCCCAGTTTTGCGACCTCCTTTCGAAGTGTGCTTAGCACAATGTAAAGTTTAAACTTTATACAAGCTTTTTGTTTTAGCTACATTGTAAAAAAGAAAAGATTATTACTACACTGAATTTAGTTTTATGAAATGCCAAATGAAGTTTAAATATGTACTACTTTTATTGTCAGTACTGAATTAAGTTCATCATAAACAGATTAGGATAATGTTATAAAATATAGTTATACAGGATAGCAATATTTGATATTATTTAAGCTTCATATCTCATTGAACTTTTATGATATACCCATTCATACTTTAATAGACACAGCTATACCCAGCCTTAAGTTTTATAGTCTTTTACAAAATCTTATTATTCTTTTAGCAACGACTTTTTTTATAGTACAGTTAATAATTCGTATATTTATTGTACGGAACCTTCTGAGCCGCATTTGACTGTTTATTAATCTTTGGAAAACAAATTACAATGTAGGTAGTTTTTCAAGTATAAATAAAACACTACTTGGCAAAATGAGCTATAATTTTGGATTTGCATATTTGAAGCATCTAGAAATCAATTTACTTAAAAAGTTTTAAAGGTTATAATTCATATTGCTTTTGAAAATTACTCAAAATATGTACATTTTCAAATTAATTAAAAAATATATGAAGTTCATATAAATACATATATATTAAGTATTTATAGTTCTTTAGAGGCTTCAAAATATGCAAATATAAAATTGCAGCTCATACTGCCAAGTACTTTGAGCCATTCTTAAAAACTATCCACACAGCAATCTGATTTGCAAAGATTTATAATTCCTAAATTATTTTACCGAATTATTGCACATTAGGCACCTAAAAGAAGAAATTGCTGAAAATTTCAAATATGATATCAAAATAGGTGCTAGTAAACTAATGAAACTTTAAAAGTTTGTTACAGTTTCAAATGTAGACAACTTCCGACACATAGTTTAAAAGTATAGCATTAATTAGTAGGTGTTATTACAAATCCTTTGGTACCAGTCACATTTTATACAATGATCTGTGGCAGAGTTAATAAGAGCGGTATTTATTTATTTTTTCCCATGACTGCACTATAATCCTGAATTATAAATAGATGATCTGGCTGATAATCACTTTTGAATTACTGAATTTTTTAACCCTTATGTCAATGACCGGGTACCTTTTCTCTTTTCATGCCATTTTTATGTTGTTAATATCAAAAGAAACTAAAATCAATTTAGATCCCCATTATTTGAAGTATTCACTGTCCATTAGTATAATCAATTTAAATTTCAGAATTTTTTTATTACTATTTTTGGGCTTTAAACATTTTTATACCTGTCATCAATGACCAGGGTACCCAGATACCCATGCAAATTTTCTGTTGAAAAATACAGATATTAATTTGAAAATAAGAGTTAGACTTTTTTTAAGGTACAAAATATTTCATTTACGTGAAATTTTGTGGACAAGCTGTACAATAGCAAAAGGTGTACAAATGTGTATCACATACTGGCTTTCCACATTGTTTACATGATTTTCTGATTTTTCTGTGCCGTTTTTGTGATTCTAACGATTATACATCTGACACCAACTGCTTTTATACTTCTTGTTTCTTCTCGCTAGCTCTTTGGATTGGATTCTGAACGTATTGGCAGCTTCAAATACAGGCAAAGATTTTTTTCAGTATACTTTCAATTCTCGATTTGGTAGAGAAATATCTCATAGCCTGTACATTTTGTGATTGATCTTGAATCGCTAGAAGCCTCGAGATCACCTAATTTTTGCAATAACAGGCGATAATTGTCTGTTCTATTTATAACCATATTGTTATTTGCAGTATGTATAAGGTAAGTAGCAAGTGCTGCTATATCCAAAGTATGGAAAAAAAATGCAAGTTGTCATGCGGTTGTACACCTATGTGTTGTATATTTCACCAAAATTTATCCATTATATCCTTGCCATAATTCGTTCCTTTTATAAAACTGAATCATTTCGGGTTTCTCTTTCGGTCCTGTGATGGTTTTATCATGATGCATAATAGACATTAGAATGACAACTTTGTTCCTTTTTGGAACATGAACAAATACTTATGTCATTATGAAATCCAAATTCTGTGGATAACACTTGATCGATTTACTTGGCCTCATTTCTTGGGGAAGATGAGGGGAATTTGTTTTTTTTCAAAGTGCCAACCATTGTGAACTTCCAGTATAATAAATACATGGCCATAGAAAGAGAAGAAAAAAATTGTCTATGGTGATGTTTCGTCTAAAATCCTTGATTTGAGTCATGAAGTCGTTCACAATTCTTTCATCTTGGTTTACATCACACTCTGTACCTGTTTTTATGGTGCATAGTACGCCACTGAGAGGTTAATAATGGTTTGCATTACATTCCTAATATATTTTGATGCCATAATTAGCTGGTTTAGACGGAATATATTGGGTGAAACTTCCCCCCCCCTCGATACGGAAGTAACTGCTTATCAACCGTTAAGGCTCCTGTCCCTGCCGGCAAAAGCACTCACGAGCTAATGCTATGGAGAGGGATTTATCTAATATCTCGTTTGCATTTCGACATTTTTAAATAATTTTTTTTTTTTACACTGGATAGCCTAGATCCGTCTCTACATCGAAACTTTTTACTTTTTCGATTTAAGTTGCAGATATTTTTTAGAATGACACTCATTTTCAGAACCGGTTTTGAAAGTGAAAGTAACGTTATAAAAAACATCTGCGACCAAAATCGAAAAAGTAAGAAAGGTGCGATGTAGAGATGAACCTCGGCTATCCAATGCAAAGAAAAAAGTACTTAAAAATGTTGAAATGCAAGCGACATATTAGATAAATCCCTCCCCATAAGATTAGAGTGTTTTTGCCGGCAGGGACAGGAGCCTTAAGTCTTCCGTCGGTTTATATTTTCTCAATAGGTTAGAATTTAGCATAGTCTATAAATCACAAATTGCTGCAGGTTTAACATTTTGAAGACATTCCACACGTGTGTTCTGGTTGTCAAAACGAATAAATCTAAGAATATTTCCGAATCGGTCAACACTCAGACTTGTTTGATATAATGGATAATTTTGTTTTCCAAGTTTCTATTGTGTGACCTTTGTTTGAATTGTTCACACCTGAAGTAATATTTATAAAAATGCACCAAATTCCTCTTCTCTTAAGTCAGGGCAGTTACACTGTATGAAATAGGGTTGCTTTATGGCTCGCGTATGTTAAAATTTCAGCAGGTACCCTGGTACCCCGGTCATTGGACACAAGGGCAAATTTTGGTCATTGACATAAGGGTTAAATAAAAATTATTAACTGTAGATTTTTAAAAGAAATTTTCATATTTATATTACTGTAATTTGATGATTATTACTATTATCAGAAAAAATATGGCATGAGTGTTTCCCAGTAGCACCAAATGTCAAAGTTTCAATTTTCAAAGAGACTGCAATGTGGATGTTTAAGTCATATTTAAAATTTATACAGTAATAATTTTATGTTAACTGAGCATGGAACCACTGACCAAACTGAAAAATAGTTATTTTAGAGAATGTTGGGGAAAAAATTATAAAGTAGATTTCTGAAGAACCCTATATTTCATATTTTATTTAATTTGATGTCAACTGTTAATATAACGTTGACCATTTTTAAATAATATGCAACAGCGTGAGCAGAATTTCATTATAAGATTGCACAAACCAGTGGAGTAAACCAAACTTTGATGGCAAATAAAAATACAGTGGACAATCTTCAAATTTGAAACACATGCAATTACAGAATATTTGTATTTTGTTCATATTACTAATTCATATGTAAACTTAAATTATTTGGATAAATTTTATGCAAAATGCACACTTATGTCAGTTGACAGAATGCATTCAAATAAGTTTTAAATTACCTTTGCATTGCTCAAAGATCTCTTTTTTGATTGAGATTGCAGATCTCTTTGCAAAATTACATTTTTATTGAGCAGTTACATTACTGTTACATACACTTACATTATGCATTGCATGAAATTTATGTGTATTTGCTTTGCAATTTTTAGAGTTGTTTGCTATGCCTCCTTTTAGTGGTTATTTCATTTTTGCATGCATCTAATGTTACCTATGTGTGCAGCAATTGCTTCCTATACATAAGAAAGCATTTTAAAAGCCTTTGCAGCTATTAAAATTTATTTATGTACAGGAAACCACTAAAATGTTCAACCAGGTCATCCTATTTATGTTAAATTAAGCATGAAATATCTATTCAGCAACCACAAAAATTAATTTTCAGAATGATGCTATATTTTAAAACCAGCCATGCTTGGCATATTTTCTTTAATGCCATGATGTAACATTAAATAAAACATATCTGAAATATAAGTTGCCTCAAAACATCCTTTGAAAACTTTCAATTATTGTTTGGAACAAAAGTACTCACTATAGCTCAACCATAATTTAACATTCAGGAAATCATGTATAGTGAGTCCTATTGCTCACGTTATATGCATATACTTGTGAGCATAAGACTAATAGAAATAGAAAAGCCATAAATGTTATGGGAAAGCAAAATGGTTAGCAACTCTAACTATAAATTGACACCTTCAACTTAAGTTCAGTTAACAAGGATGTTAAGAGTGCCAATTAATAGAAAATCAAATAATTGACAGTGTATGGTATTTGAATAACTACAGAAATTCTCAATCTATATTATAAAGCAAAAGATATGTCTGAGTAACGTTGGTGTGATACTGATTGTGGCAATTACCTGACCAATAAATTTTGCTTTTATTGCAAATTTTAAATGTATTAGAATGTATTAACAATATGAATTGTCAAGAAGTTAAGAAAAATCCACTTAACATAATTAACAAAAAAGTTAATAAAGGGAGCTGGCCTGATAATATGAAAGTTCTAATGAGAATTAATAACTTAGCAGTAATCCCAGCAATTGTCGGCAGACTCAAAGACCACAAAATAAATATGCCAATAATTAAATGCTCAAGCCCCACATATTTTATGGAAAAAGCTTTTGTAGTTTTATTGAAAAATATTTTGCCCAGCTCTGATCATGTAATTAATTCAACGTATGAGTTCATTCAATAGTTGAATCACATTAATTTACCTCAGAATTATTTAATAGCCAGTCTAGATATAGTCTCTTTATACCCATCTATTGATACCCAAAAAGCCATTACAAATATAAATAATTGCATTGACCGCATGGAGAATATTAATAATATGAAAACTACACTAAAGAGTGCTCTTAATCTTATAGTTAATAATAATTACTTCACTTTCGACGACAAAATATACAAACGAAATAACAGAGCTCCAATGGGTTCTCCTATATCAGGATTATTAGCTGAATTCCTAATACAACCACTCGAAATGGATATATACAAATTGGATTATACCCCCCCCCCTCCCCCCCATGCATAGATCAGATACATAGACAGGGCTTGAAATTCAATTTTTCCAAGGAGGGGAGTCTCCCTACCAACATTTACAAATGGAGGAGAGTTGAGTTATTTGGGAGGGAGAAAAAAACATTTAAAACCCACTGATATATTACATGCTATTTAAAGAATTACATTAATACAGACATGATAAAATACCATTGAAGCAATTTAAATCAGTAACTCAGAATAATTATGCAAAATGTTTTTTGTCATAGGTCCTTAACACTGGGATTGTTAAATGAAATTCTGAATTTAATATTTTATTCAATTTTGGAGGCACTTGTGACACACAGCGCAAGCACAACATTTATAACTTTGGAAATTATTGGAAACGTATGGTTATGCTCTCTTAAAAAATTTTCAGAAAAGTTTGCAATTATCTGACATGTCTTCATTTTTAACTACATGCATGAACAATGTATATTCGGTGCTGGCATCATCCATATGTATTTCTGAACGAAATTGTTTTATATAATCGAATTATAGTCAAAACCTGACTACCTGGTATTTTCTTTGATTGAACAAGCTTCTATGCATTCAAATTTTAAACAAAATCCAAAGTTAGAAATGGAAGCTGTTGATTAATTTCTTCTATTACACGAGAAATGTAGTTTAACTAGTTTAACTTTGTCCAATTTCTGTGAATTGGAAGCATCAACAAGTTTGGTGTTTCTAAATATGTTTAATTGGAGCTCTCAATTTTTCTTTCATGTGCACCACAAGATCTTTGCAGTCCTAATCTTATTTTTGTTTAGTACAAAATCTAGACCAATTTGGCAGAGCGCAAGGGGTGATTCTGAGTGAAATTTTTTTTCAGAAATTCACATCGCATTTTCGGAAATACGGCGGCGGAGGGGGGGTAAATCCACTCCCGGTACTAAGTGTTTTTTTTTTCGCGCCCCTTTGATGAAATTTCCCGTTTTTTCGCGATCTTTTCACGAAATTTGTTTTTTGCGATCTTCTGACGAAATTTGCCTTTTTCGCGATTTTTTGACAGGAATTGCGGTTTTTTCACGATCTTTGACGAAATTTGCCTTTTTCGCGATTTTTTGACAGGAATTGCGGTTTTTTCACGATCTTTGACGAAATTTGCCTTTTTCGCGATTTTTTGACAGGAATTGCAGTTTTTTCACGATCTTTGACGAAATTTGCCTTTTTCGCGATTTTTTGACAGGAATTGCGGTTTTTTCACGATCTTTTATGAAATTTGCGTTTTCCCGCGATTCTTTGACGAAATTAGCTTTTTTGTGATCCCTGGACGAAATTCGAGATCCTTTAACGAAATTTGCGTTATTTTCGCGATCCTCTGACGAAATTTGCTTTTTTCTCGCGATCCTTTGACGAAATTGGAGAGTTTTCTTCGAACGATTAACGAAATTGATCTTTTTCGGCGATCATTCGTTAAAATTCGCGATATATTGTACGTCCGAATTTTAGGATTTATGGCGGATTTTTTTTTAATTTTCGGAAATGACTGCCTTAATATTTGTGGCAAATTCGGAACAGAATCACCCCTGCATGACACTTAATGTCCTTTTTGGAGCACCCTTTTTTGGATATTTTTCTTTTTCTGTCACGGGAAAAAATATCCTGAAATATGCCAATGAGGCGTGGAAAAAAATCATGAATTTCTTTGATCAGTCAAGGAAAGGAATGTCGTGAAATTCGTCGATTGGTTGCGGTATAAAATCGCGGATTTCGTCAGTCTGTTTCAAAAAATAACCGTGAAATTCGTGGCTGATTCTGACTAAAAAAAAAACTGAAATTTTCTGGAAGATTACAGCAGGGAATGGGAAATCCTCTCCCGGAATTATTTTTGTTGCAGGTCGAGTAAACTCTGTTTTTGGTTCGGGTTGAGTGCAGATTCCTGCAAGTTGGGTTCGGGTTAAACCTAATTTTTCAAAATTTAGTTCAGTATACTATTTCAGATTAAAAACTATACCTATAATAATAAACATACATATTTGTGTGTTGTTTTTTCTAAAGAGACTGTTGTTTTTTTCGTGATCCTTTGACGAAATTCGCATTTTTTCCGCGATATTTTAATGCAATTCACGTTATTATTTTTTTGCGAAATTAGTGTTTTTTTCCGCTATCTTTTGACAAAATTCGCTTTTTTTTCGAAATCCTTTGACGAAATTCATGTTTTATCCGCAATCCTTCTTTGACGAAATTCGTTTTTTGCGATCCTTTGATAAAATTCGCATAGTTTCGCAATCCATTGATGAAATTCGCGTTTTCTTTCAGCGGCCGTTTGACTAATTTTGCGTTTATTCTGCGATCCTATGACAAAATTCGCATTTTTTCCGCTATCCTTTGATGAAATTTACGTTTTATAGCGATCCTTTGATGAAATTTACGTTTTATAGCGATCCTTTGATGAAATTTACGTTTTATAGCGATCCTTTGATGAAATTTACGTTTTATAGCGATCCTTTGATGAAATTTACGTTTTATAGCGATCCTTTGATGAAATTTACGTTTTATAGCGATCCTTTGATGAAATTTACGTTTTATAGCGATCCTTTGATGAAATTTACGTTTTATAGCGATCCTTTGATGAAATTTACGTTTTATAGCGATCCTTTGATGAAATTTACGTTTTATAGCGATCCTTTGATGAAATTTACGTTTTATAGCGATCCTTTGATGAAATTTACGTTTTATAGCGATCCTTTGATGAAATTTACGTTTTATAGCGATCCTTTGATGAAATTTACGTTTTATAGCGATCCTTTGATGAAATTTACGTTTTATAGCGATCCTTTGATGAAATTCGCGTTTTTCCGCGATTCTTTGTTACAAAATTGGCGATTCTCTGCTACGAAATACACGATTTTTCCTGCAAATGATTAACGAAATTGATTTTTTTTCGGCGTTCATTTGCCGAAATTCACGATATTTTTCTGTTATATTTTTATGAGTCCAAATTTCCGAATTTATGTCCGATTTTTCATAATTTTTGGAACCGAATAAAGACGAGCCTCTTTAACGCAAACACTCAAGGGGAAACTTATTTTGTTCATGTTATTCGAACTTAAATACATTACATGGGAGATTCTCAAAAGGTGGGATCTTTAAACGTTAACTATATGTAATTTTTAAAATTTTCAAATTTAAGGCCAAATTTTTTTAATAGTATAGTATTTTGTCTATAAATATAATATATAAATATTTTAATAATATGTCTACAAAATTATACGCAAACATTAAAAGACAGCCAACTATTCTGGAAAGTTAATGATTAAAGCATTTAATTAGCAGTTGTGTACGTTACAAATTGTGGATATTTGCAGATTTTGGACGTTGCTCTTAGTATTTAAAAAATTCTTAAGACTAAGAAAGTAGTAAATGTGTCTGTATACATATATATATGTATAATTAACTTTTTGTTATCCAGTAATAATAATAATAAAATCAAATGCTTTGTTATGTACGTTACTTTCGGACATAACAAAATACAGAAAAATGCTTTATAGAAAAGTCCTATCTTCAAAAAAGCAATCAGCTTGCCATCTTTTAACGAAATTATCAAAAAATCATCCGTTTCCTTTATGCATTCGTTGTTTACCATTAGAACCACCTGGAAAAAAGTTAAAACTCTTTTTCTTGGTGGTACATTGGAGCAGTTAACGTTATGAATGTCCGAAATTGGCCTCTTTAGCATAAAATAATAAAATTTTAAGATATTTATACAAAGCTTTTACAATAAATTATGTCATTTTCTATCTCTGAATAGAATTAAAAACTCAGTGTAAAAAAAAACTAATAAAGTCAATGATAATTAAAGTTATGTTTGAAAGGCTTAAAGTTATGACTTCTGTCCAGTGCCCACCTTTTGAGAATCGCCCACATACAACTGGACGGGGCAATTAGAAACAGTTTGTGCTGAAAGTAATTTGCGTTAAGCGTGTTCGTGTTAACGATGTTTGACTGTATCTTTAATTTTTGGAAAATTCGGAGCACAATCACCTCTGGTTTCGGCAATCGGTCGAGGAAAATATCGCGAAACATGTCAACTGATCTCGGGAAGAAAAATAGTGAAGTTTGTCTATGAGTTGCGGGAAAAATCGTGAATTTCAACGATCTATCGCGGTAAAAAAACTCGCAAAATGTGTCAATCGGTCGCACGAAAATATCCAGAAATACGCAAGGTGTTCGCGAGAATTGATCGTAGTTTCAAAATGCAAAATTTTCCGGAAAAGGGTGAAATTTGTCGGACGGGAACTTCCCGCCCACGATATTCGTTTGGGCGGGATTTCAAAATTTTGGACGCGAATCCCGCCATCCCGCCCTGAAATTCAAGCCCTGCGTAGACGATATTTTCATCATATGGCAACATGCAGATACTTTGCTCAATAACTTTTTAAACCAGATTAATAGCCTTGATTCTAAAATTAAATTCACATTGGAAATAGAACAAAATGGTACGCTACCTTATTTAGATGTATTACTAATCAAGACGCACCAAGGAATAGAACGCACTGTTTACAGAAAACCCATAGCCAGTAAATCCATTATCCCTCATAATGCTCAAGCAACTTTTTCATACAAAGTTTCTGCATTTAGACATTCTATTCATAGAGCATTCACTGTTTGTACCACCGAGCAATTAATAATGAAATAAAATATATGATATTGCAAGAAACAATGGATACAAAGAAAGCACCATAGAAAATTAATTAAGAGCTTGAAGAATAAAAAGAAAAGAAATTTCAATCCACAAAATTGCATGTTATCCACTTTACAATAATTTCCTGGTTTCTTCGAATGCTTGAAATATAAACTCAATAAATTCAATATCTCCCCAGTCGCAAAACCCTCTATGAAATTAAAAAATATAGTATGCAAGAAAATAGACCCAATAGAGTCAAACCAGTTATCAGGAGTATACGAAATACCCTTCACAAAAGAAGATGGAACAAAGCAGTTTTATATAGGTATGACAAGTAGAAAACTTAAAACCAGAATCAAAGAACATATAGCAGACATCAAGTACAACAGAAGAACCACAGCTTTGGCCAGATTATGCAGCGAAGACCCGTTACAGATCAATTTTAAAAATAGCAAGTTAATTTATACATCAAGATTTCATTTACCATCCATAATCCGAGAATCAATAGAGATATTTTTACGCAACAAGAATATTTGCAATGATTTAGTGTCCCTTGATTTACCTAAAATTTGGAAAGAGATGCTATGTAATTTTAATAACAATAGTAAAAATTAATCCACACTCACAAATAGCCAAGATAATTTTATTTTATGTTTTGCAATGTTTTTCATTATGCATGTTGTCTCGTGACATTGTTTACAATGTTATTGTTTTGTTAAATTATATGAAAATTAATCCACGCTCACTAATAGCTAATTTAATTTAAATTTTAATTTATGTTTGAAATGTTTTTCATTATGCATCATGTCTCGTGACATTGTTTACTATGTTTATTGTTTTTAAATTATGTGAAAATATTTTCTATCATAAATGATTTTGAAAATGTCGCCATTGGTGCGACGAAACGATCGTCAATCTTAATAAAGATATTTTATCACTTTTTATAGCATTAAGCATTATTTTACTTAATCTGAAAAAAATTACTTTATAAAACAATGTGTT
Source organism: Maratus speciosus (assembly GCA_963932465.1). Lineage (NCBI taxonomy): Eukaryota > Metazoa > Arthropoda > Arachnida > Araneae > Salticidae > Maratus > Maratus speciosus. The sequence goes on from OZ010787.1 coordinate 288,675,318, forward strand.
TGAGAAGTATATCAATTTACCAATTTATGTACTAGTAATTTTCAAGCATGAATATTTTAAATCTACATGGAATCCAATTGCAGAAGATCTTTTTATACTTAAAAAATTCAGCATTATTCATAGAATATTACAGGGAAACAAACAAAATTAAAATGCAAAAAAATAAATATCAAACACAAATTCAACAGATATGTAATCTAATTACATGCTTAAACACTGAAATATTTAGAATCACAAAAGAGGCTATAAACAGTAAAATGTTTTGCAATTGACCGATGACATGTATGCTAATATAAAAGTACCAAAAATCCTTTTTGATGTAGCTGTTGGAAAATGCAAGAAATTATGTGAAATATAAAAAGTCCATTAGTTTTAAATTAAAAAGAATTTTCATATATGTACTATATACTAGGCAGTATATTGGGTATCCTTAACCCAATAAACCTTAGTTGTATTGCCTTGTTTTCCTAAACACAAAATTAATGCCCAATGCCTTTTTGGCAATTTGCTGCAAATAAGCCTTAATGAATAGTTTAAATAAGGCTAATAAATTTTAATAAACCTAAATGAATAATTTAAATCAGCTAGAGAAATCTATATTTACAGTAGACTCCCTTAAATCCATACAACTTGAGACCAGAAGTTGTGTGGATTTTAGAATTTGAGATTTCTGGTCACTGCTTTGTTTACATTTTTTAAACAGTAATTTGCATGCAATAATGCAATCGTGATAATGAATATTTACAATATAATAAAATGTTAAAATAATTAAGTAAAGTAAACTAAAATAATAAAAAGGTAATTTTTAAAATGATTAATGTATAATTAAAAATGCATAATAAAGATGAGATACATTTTTCTTGACTTATTCAATGAAACTTTCCAGTTAAAAAGGTATCCTATTAATTCAACATCAAAATCATGAAGTAAGGAAGTTTTATTTCAGGTTATAGTCAGTCTTAATAACCAAAATAGCTTGTTTAATAAACAAATTTATTTGGTAAATAGATAGTAATTACCAGTGATATCAGTATATCTTGATTTTTTTTTTCAGAAATAAATTTATATTTCCTTCATGAAAAATCATGAGTTCAGTCATTAACTAGAATCATATTAAAACAGAAAGGTAGAAATTTCAGTTAAGACGGTGCTCTTGAGCAGTATGCGCATAAGTCAACTCTTATGGGTGGACTCATCCTATTAAGGCATTCACCCATCACAGAAATCGCAATCTCTTCTGCTGTTACTTCTTTCGACCAGCTCGGGACAAACAGCGCTAGCGCAGACTCTATAAGCGCTAATGGGAATTTAAAGACATTCCTGTCTAGAGACACACAGATAGACCAACTGTGTTATACTGCGAAAAAAATATTTCCAAGTATGTAGTTTAAAAAAAAGAAGGTATTTATTCTATTTTATTTATTTATCATAAGATGTAGAGATATCCATCTCAAAGCTTTATTATTTTAATGTTTGCAATACTCCAACGAATGATATTTGCTTTGTTTATTTAAAATGCTGCCAGTCAGAAGAGCAGACTTGATACTCGCGTAATGCAATTGTTGATATTTGGAGTTTGTATATTGAAATTTTTATAATAGTTATGTTCAGGACTTGGGAATTTTCAGAAAACTTTACCAGCTGAAGATTTATTTTACCAACCAGCTAGATGCAATGTACAGTTAATTGTTGTTATGACAAAATGTACATGACTTATAGAATTTAGTACCATGTTTACATCCTGGTAAATATGAAAAGTTGAAAAATATAGCTAACTATTAAAAATAGATGTATTTCTCCATCCTTGGCTTATTTATGTGTTTTTCTTCACAATGCTGAAAGTTAATTTTTTAAATAATGTTTTTAAAAATTTTTAATGGCTGTATTCAGGGTTTTAATTGTATGTAATCATTCTGTCTTAACACCTTTTCAAAGCTACTGGAAATCATATGTATATCTGTTTTATTCCTAAGCTTATTGCTGTATTAAAAGTACACAAAATGACTATATTTTTTAAGATTTTAGTAAAAGAAATTTATTAACTTTCAGTAAATTAAAATTTTATATTTTTCAAATATTTTTTTACTATTTTTAATATTAAAAGCCTAAAAGTAATTCCATTATTTTTGTTATATCAAAATTATTCCAAAATGTATGTTAATGTGCATTTTTTTCGACTCTGGCCATGCAAAATCTTTATTCCAAACTATGCAAACATTGTGAATCATTATTTATCTCAGTCATTTTTAAAAATGATTTATTTATAAATCACAAAAAATCTTGATTTGTTATTTTTCGAATATTTTTTTTTATTAAGTTGTATTTCATATTTTTTGCTGATGCTGAGATAAAAATTACTACTTTATAACACGGCTTGAAAAATTTGAACATTTTTACATGCCTGTTCGGGCATGTGGTAGAAAAAAAATTGATGCCCAAATAAACAAATTTACATGCCCAACATGACGATTGCATCTTGAACGCCACCAAAAGTACATGCCCGATTGGGCATGTTGATAAGAATAATACATGCCTGATTGGAAATTTTGCATGTCGGATAATAGATTTTTGAGCCCTGTTTTATAATGAGGATTGCATAAAACTGTTTATGTCAACTTGGAGAGGAATAATGTCAATTTTAAACTTTATGCACCCTGCAGCTTTTTTCTTTACTATTTTATGCATGCAACAGCCCATTTTAATTGTTTTACTATTATAATTGCTAGAGCTTTAAAGAATTTGAAAAATTGCACATAGAATAAAAACAAATGAACTTTTCAAAATATGAAGGAAAACACATTAGAATGTAGCTTTTATAAGAATTTAAACATACAAACTCCAATTATTAACTTATTTTGCACTTGCATTACGCGAATGATGATCTTCTGACTGGCAGCATTTTAAATAAGCACATCCTCTAGAATATCGTGATTTTGCAAACATCAAAATAATGAGGATAACTTATAATAAATGAAATAGAATAAATATACTGGGTTTCTACATGGGTCTTTTTTAGCTACTTGCAAGCTTAGCCTTCTTTAACCCTTTCAGAAGCAGAAGAATTTTGTTCGTAAAATGATGAAATAATTGACTGACACCAGAATATTCAAATGAATTTCTTAGAAAATAAAAACCGATATTTTTCACTTTCATTACAAAAACAAAATTTTATTAAAATATTCTTGATGCCATTTGTCAGTTTTGGAATTAAAATTAGGTCAGCTAGACTTCTAATTGGATTTCTATTTGTCAGTGTAACATAAGTTGGTGTTGAAATCAGATATTTTCTTCTAGAAGTGATATTTTCAGCTCTGAAGGAGGAGGGATTTCACTTCTAAACCATTAATAAGCATTGTCTCAAATTTTATAGAGGGATTTCAATGTACAGGGCAAGGGGGGGGGGGGATATTCCCATTAAGCCACCTGAATTCATCACTGGCATACATTATCAAGGCAAGCTGAAATCATCATATATTTTTAAGAATCTCTTAAAATAATCCCCATTGTACATTGAAAAGTGTTAAACGGAAACACTACTTTATTTTTAAAGAATGATATTTACTGTAATGAATCACAATTTTATGCATGCAGTTCAAATTGAATTTTATCAATTCGATTTAATCTTGATTGAATTTTATCAATTCGATTTTTAATTTCAATTTTTTTTATTTTAAACACATTTGTTTTGATTCAGTAAAATAATTCATGAAAATCTATAATTTTCAAATGATCATTTTCAAAAATTTTTTTCTTCTAAGTTTTCATGGGAATGCTTGATTTTTTAGACCCCCACCACCCCACCACTAACCAAACTGGCTTATTTTTACTTGGTAGGCACTACATTAATTATTATTTACCACCTTATCCCATAGAGTTTATAAGGCAACAAAATGTCTTCATTTTTAAAAAAATCATTTGTTTACCTCAACGCTTAAAGACATTTATAATTTCTTGCATGGTGTTTAAATTGTTTTATTTTATGGTATACTTTAATTTAAACATATATTTGTATTCATTTAATGACAGATTTTGTTCCGTTCCGGAAGTATAACCAGCTCCTCCTAGAGAGCAGTCTGTAAAAAAGGTAATTAAGCTGTTGATCGTCAAAGCATCAACACGTATGTCAAACCACTCCATCCAAACTACGCGATTGATACTAATTATGATTTGCAATCTATTCAAATTTGTGAAATTTATGTTTGTGTAAGTGTCTTGTGCAGTTTTAAGTGTGAATAAATTCAATTAAAAAGAAAATCAAACATCTACAGCCCACCATATCGAACATTGTGGTCCTAAACAGCCTGAGAGCTACTATGGATAAGCTTAACAGATTAAAAGACACCGTAAAGGCTGCTACCACAAGATTAGAGCAGTTTCTAACAGATACCAGTGATGTAAAAACAACGAATGTGAGCATTTTAGAAGTCAAATGAAAAAAAGACAGAAGCTCTTCAAAATAAATTGGAGGAAATAAGAGAGCAGTATTTCAACATCCAAGAATTATCTTCTCAACAAGCGCAAGAAATAGAGAGGGATATTGACACTGCTAATGAGAGGTTCGAACAAGTGGAGGTAAGCTTAAAAGTTTTATTAGCATCTTTTGAAAATAAATGTAATAATGTAAGTATTGATGATCATGCAAATGAAAACAAAACAAAAGTGCGCCTCCCAGAAATTCCATTGCCTTCATTCAGAGGCGATTACGGTGATTTTGCTAATTTTAAAATGCAATTTACTAACTTGATTGTTAACAATGCTAAATTAGATAATAGTCAGAAGCTATTTTGTTTAAAAGCTTCTTTAAAAAATGAAGCTAAACATTTAGAATCACCTGATGATGATTTTAATTCATTATTTCAAGCTCTGATACACAGATACGAAAATAAAAGATTGCTAATAGATTCACATATTTCTGCAATTTTAAATTATAAAAAAATGCAATATGAATCCCCTAAAGAATTGAATAATTTTATTGATTGTATTAACAAAAATATTCGTGCACTCAAAATTATGGAATATACACAAAATCATTTATTAGAAGGTGTGTTTATAAATATAATTCTGAAAAAATTGCATAACGAAACTCAAAAGCAGTTTGAATTCTCTTGAAAGCTCAAATGTTCTGACTTTTGACTATTTAATTTCCTTTTTGGAAAAAAGATGCCTTGCGCTAGAAGCAATAAAACTTTCGACTGACGCCAGTATGTCTCAATCGAAGCTTTCGAAATCTAAGAATAATTATGCAGTAAATAAATCCAGATCATTTTTTATCAACGATAATAAAAATAAATTAAAGCCATGTGTGTTATGCAATTCGGATCACCCCCTTTTCAAATGTTCTGTCTTTTTAAACATGAGTATTCGTGAAAGGAAAATGATTGTAAATAAGAATAAATTATGTTCAAAATGTTTACGATTACATCACGGCCAATGCAATTCTAAATTTACTTGCAGAACATGCAAATTGTCACATAATAGTTTACTACATGAAGTAAATGATATGTCAGAAACGGCAATAATAAATAAAATAACGAGTTTGTGAAAAATAAACAAATAAGCAATTCTGAACCTGAGAATAAAGAAACGCCATTAATTGGTTCTAATTTATTACCAGAAGATAAAAGAAATTGCACAATATTAAACACAGCTATAATATTAGTAACCGATGTGTTTGGAAATAAAATTAGATTAAGAACAATCCTAGATAATGGGTCTTCAATCAACGTTTTAAGTAAGACCGCATGCAAGAAATTAAATCTAAAACCAAAACCATTCAAGGGTATTGTTTCTGGCATTAACGAGTCATCACAGGAAATAAAGCAAATTATCAATGCAAAAATATCAAATGAAAAAGGAACGTTTTCTAAAACATTAGAGTTTGCAGTTCTACCAAAAATAACAAACAGTATTCCAGTTGAAAGATTAGACATTTCAAATTTATGCATTCCTAACTACATAGAATTAGCGGACAATAATTTTCACATACTTGGTCAGATTGATGTACTGATTGGTAGCAAGGTATTTTTTGACATTTTAAAAAGCGAGCAAATTCGTTTAGCAAATGCTAATTGTATGTTACAGAATACAGTATTTGGGTACTTAATTGCAGGTTCACTTCCACAAGTTAAAAACAAGTCATATTGTTGCCTCTTAACTGAAAATAGCTTAGACAATACCCTACAGAAATTTTTTGAAATAGAATCTTTACCTAGGGATAATAAAGAAACTGTCAAAGGGGATGAAGAAATATTTTGTGAGGAACATTTTAGAAGCACCTATAAACACGACCACACCAGTAGATTTACAGTACAGCTACCAATGAAAGAAAATGCAGAATCAGAGTTAGGAAGTTCTAGAGAAATTGCAACTAGGCGATTAAATAGTTTATGGGCTAAATTAGATAAAAATAAAACAATGGCTAATTTATATACAGCTTTTATGGAAGAATACGAAACTTTGGGGCATATGACATAAATTAAAAATGAAAACAAAAATAAGCTGTTTTAATCCAGCTGCTCCACATCATGCTGTGTATAAACCGGAAAAAATATCCACTCCCCTGAGAGTTGTCTTCAATGCAAGTTAAAACACATCTAGTGGTTACTCACTTAATTCTATTTTATTAAATGGAGGAATGGTTCAGCAAGATTTATTTTCGATTATAACTAGATTCTGTACCCACAAATATGCATTCTGTGCAGATATTAAGAAAATGTACAGGCCGATAATGATCGACCCACTACAGGGAAATTTGCAAAAAATTCTTTGGAAGCCTAGTAAGGATGCTCAGATAAAAATATATGAACTTAACACAGTTACATATGGCACTGTTAGTGCTCCCTTTCTTGCCACGCGAACGTTGAAAGCTCTTGCTGATGAAGAAAGCAAAGATTTTCCCAAGGCTGCAGAAGTGATTCATAACGACATGTACGTTGACGATTGTTTATCTGGTGCAGGTTCCTTACAAGACACACAGGACTTGCAATCTCTATTAATTCTGATCTTAAAAAGGGGAGGGATGGAGCTACACAAGTAGGTCTCTAATCATCCTGAATTATTACAAGACGCAGCCATATCAGAATATGCATTTGACGAACACTCGCAGCAAATTTCTGTAAAAACTTTAGGGATGCTTTGAAAACCTCAATCAGATCATTTTACTTTTAAAATTAGTATCGAACCCAAAGATGTTTACACTAAGAGAGAAGTTTTGACACAAATTGCTAAAATTTACGATCCATTAGGCCTAATTGGCCCTATTCTAACCAAAGCAAAAATTTTCATGCAACATTTATGGGAATTAAAGATAAGTTGGAATCAACATCTGCCTGCCAGTTCTCTTCGGGAATGGCAAAATTTTCTGATTAAATTGACAGAAATAAATCATCTTGTAATTCCGAGGTATGTTTTGTCTGACAACATTGCAGGTCTAGATTTACACGGATTTTCAGATGCTTCTGGAAAGGCCTATGGAACAGCCATATACATAAAATCTCTCCACAACTGGACAGTTCAGGTCTAATCTTCTGTGCAGCAAGTCCCGTGTGGCCCCCTAAAGCCAATGACCATCCATCCCGCAACTAGAGTTGTGTGCAGCTCTACTTTTAGCAAAACTGATTCAAAAGATAATTCCCATCCTTCAGCTATGCTTTGAAAAGGTGCGGCTATGGACAGACTCTTCGATTGTTCTATTTTGGCTTAATACACCATCCTACAAACTTAAAACATTTGTTGCCAACTGAGTTACCACGATCCAGTCTATTTCTGAGAATTATCACTGGAACTATGTATCCTCAAAATCCAATCCAACAGATATCTCCAGAAGTGCAACAGCCAAGGATCTGATCAATAATGATTTGTGGTGGTTTGGTCTGGAATTTCTTCAAAGGGAAATTATAGTTCCCAAACAATTTCCTACTCTCAAAGACATTGACTGTGATCATGAACTCAAAACTGATTTTAATTTATTGGCTTTTCATAGAGACTAACGATTTGTTTCATGTATTATATAATTCTTCTAATAATTTCCTGAAACTAATACGAATATGTAGTTTTGTTTTTAGGTTCATCAATAACAGCCGCCATAAAGATATTAAACTGAAGCAGCTTACTGGAATTGAGTTACAAAATAGTACAACTTTTTTAGTAAAAAAAGGCCCAGGAAGGTAAGTTTGCTCCTGATTTAGCAGCACTCAGAAAGGGGCAAACTGTTCCTTCTTCCAGTAAGTTAAAGGGATTAGATCCTTTCATTGACAACTGCGGATTACTTCGTGTCAGTGGCAGATTAATCTATTCTGACCTACCCTTTGATGCTAAGCACTAATTAATTCTGCCCAGTGATCACAAGCTCACTAAATTAATTTTTGATTACTTTCATAAAAAGTACTTTCACATAGGTGCTCAGGGATTATTTCATCAAGTATGGATGAAATATTGGCCTATAAAGGCTAAAAGCATTGCCCAAAAAACAGTGCACACTTATGTTATGTATTTCAGGTATAACCCCAAAACGCTAGACCAATTAATGGGAGATCTCCCATCGCAACGCGTAACACCTAACCACACGTTTCTCAATTCAGGTGTTGACTTTTGTGGCCCCCTTCCACATTAAGTACAAAAATCAGAGAAAGGGCACTTATTCCAAAAGTTGTGGCCATATTTATATGCATGGCTACCAGGCCTATTCATCTAGATAGTAAGAGAGTTATCCGCTGCTGCATTCATCGCTGCACTTAAAAGATTTTGCGCTAGGAGAGGCAAAGTAAATACGCTAACTTCTGACAATGCCACTAATTTTAAAGGTGCATCAACAGAATTAAATAACTAAGAAATTATTGGTCACTCCCAACGAGGAATTATCAAATTTCTTTGCCAAAGGATTCATAACTTGGAAATTTATCCCTCCGTGATCTCCTAATTTTGTCAGTCTTTGGGAAGCTGACGTTAAGTCCTTCAAACATCATATGCTTAGGGCCGTAGGTAATAATAAAATTACTCTAGAGGATTTTGAAACTTTAGTAGTCCAAATTGAGGGGATCCTAAATTCCCGACCTTTATTTCCACTTTCTGATGGCATAAATGAGTTTGAAGTGCTTACGTCAGGGCATTTTTTAATTGGCAGACCCATTAACAGTATTCCAGAGCCTAATGTTATGAATATTTCGGACAATAGATTAACCCATTGGCAATTAATTACCAAATATGTTCAATGCATTTGGAAACGTTGGTCTATTGACTACCTAAATCACTTGCAGCAGCGCAGTAAATGGCAATTTACCAAAGAAAACAAAGCTAGGATCTCTAGTGTTATTAAAAGAAAAAAATCTCCCACCATGTAAGTGGGCTCTTACCCGAATTATGGAAATAATTCCAGGCAAGGACAACAGGGTTAGTGCAGTCAAAGTCAAAACTGCATGTGGTATATTTTTAAGAGGCATTTCAAAAGTGTGCCTGTTACCCATTCAGGACTCTTAAATAATTTTTATGCATCATTGTATTTCCTTTATATTATTTTAAAGTAATTATCCTAATTGTTTTGTATATTAAGTATTTTGTATTTTAGTATCATTTGTAGTGTTTACTAGTTAGCTATTGTATTATGTTTATTAAATGCTGAAATATTTCATCCCCAGGCGGCATGTTCCGTTCTGGAAGTATAACCAGTTCCCCCCTAGCGAGCAGTCTGTAAAAAAGGTAATCAAGCTGTTGATCGTCAAAGCATCAACATGTATGTCAAACCACTCCATCCAAACTACGCGATGGATATTAATTATAATTTGCAATTATTCAAATTTGGGAAATTTATGTTTGTGCAGTTTTAAGTGTGAATAAATTCAATTAAAAAGAAAATTAAACGTCTACAGCACACCATATCGAACAGATTTCATAAAAGCATGATTTTTGAATGATCATTTTAGTGACAATATTAATTTTTATCAAATTTTTATTTAATGACAACTGTTATGCTTGGCAGCAATTGTGTGGATAAGTGTAAAGTACCCCCCCCCCCCCCTCCCACACACACTCCTCTTTTGCATGTGGGAGTGTAATTTTTTTTTTTTTTTTTTTTTTTTTTTTTTTTTCCCAGAATGGGTTTATTTCCATTTAGAAAAGTTGGAATTTGATTTTTCAAATGATTTATTTAAATTTTTGTTATAGCTACATTTGGTGTTAATTTTTTATTAGTTTTATATTTTGTGAATATGTGTGTTGTTATTTATACTTTTTATGAGTATGAATTACAGATGCACCAAGTACTCCATATTCAGCCAAATGAGAGCTTTAATTTTTCTAAATGTGAATTATAGTTGTACAGAGTACTCAGAGTTTAGCCAAATTTTGACTGTATACACAGTAACAAAAATATTTAATTATATCTATCATTGAATCAATCCAATGCCAAGAAAAGATCAATGAAGTTTATTAAAACCATGTGCATGATTTATTAACTCCCTAACCTGTTAAAGCTTGAACTGCAAGCAACTTTAGGTATATCATAGGAGCATTATTGTACTTTTCTGTTTTACAAACACCATTCTCGCTAAATGTAATAATTTACACCAGTTGAAGAAAATGTTCCAAAAGTGATAATTTGAAAATTATAGGTTTTTAATAACTTTTATTAAATCAGTACAAAAAAATGTTTAAAATAAAATAAAATCCAATTTAAACTGCAATCCAATGGCATCAATTTTTAAAAACTAAAAATACTGTGTTGTCATATAAACTTTGAGATAGGGTGAAGAATAATGACTAATAGTGCAATGTTGTCTTATTATATAAAATTGTGCTGCATATTAATTCTGCATTTATTAGTTTTTTTAATGATGTGTAAAGCAAAAATAAAGTGAAATTTTAAAACTGTATTGGTAAACTCGGTATTGGCAGAGTTGAGAGTCAAAATATACTGAGGGTTCGATGACATAGATCAATGGATTTTTTTTTTTTTTTTTTTTTTTTTTTTTTTAATGTTATGAAGTTTGGTATTTTGGATATTTTTATATGTGTAAATAAATTTTTAACTGCTTCTGTTTTAACTGACTGTTTTGTAGATGAATTTTTGCTCCAGCAGATTTTTTTTACCCCCTCCGAAATATATACCTATGTGTGTCTGTAAAAGCAAATTGCTTCTGTTTTCAATTAGTTGATCTTTAATTTTGTTTTAAAGGAAAAAAGAAAGGAAAAGAAAAGTATAAATTTAGAATATTAGTTTAGTGAGTTTCAAAGTTAAATGTGATGTTGAACTTTAGTTTAATTTTAGTTAAATTTTAATGTTGAATTTAGTTAAATTTTAATATTGAATTTAGTTAAATTTTAATATTGAATGTAAACTCAACTGTAATTTAAATCCTGAGATGTACCTAATTTAAACAAACTTTTTTAACTGTAAATTTTCAAACTATGAACCCAGAAGGCACTCTCACAATCATTATTGCCATGTCAAAAATATTTAAAATATATTAAGCTATAGCTTGATTATTTATGTTATAAAATAAATAATGCTTTAATTGAAAACTGAATAATGATTTTCCGTACATTAGCTTAAATAACAAATGGAATTTTTTTAATAAGCTTATGGCTTGCTAAAATATGAAAATTAACAAAATAGTGAGTGTTCAAATTTGACGCCACTACAAATTATAATAAATTAATACTTTCTTTTCAAAGCAGTAGCTACAGTTTACTTTCCACTTAATATGTTTACTAGGCATCACTATGAATAAGAGGCATTTAAGAATTATTGCTTCATATGTGGAGCAAAAATTATTTGAATGTAATATAAAAGAAGGTAATTTTAGTATGCGCTTTCATGCATGTAGCATGACTTGCCTGGTGCATATCTGCATGTACTTCAATTCAAAGAATTTAAAATCAATATTTTGTTTAATAACACAGCACAGGAAAACCATGCACAATTTTTGGTATGTGATTTAGGTACATGCAAAATTGCATTCATATAAACTATGTTCTGTTCCACCTAACGAATCAATGATGTTATTGGCAAGCATATTTGTTCAGATTTTTACATTCGCACTTAAAACAATTTCCAATTGTTCTTTTGCTATGAATTATTCTATAAAATTTTTAAATATTTTAAGCTGTCATGAACTTTTTTTATATGATACCACCAAGTTATTTGCCGTCAAGTTTTGATGAGTTCCATCTAGTTACATATTAAAATGCATATGGAATTATATAAAACAAAAAAATTCTGTAATTTCCCCCTACATCTGAACTCAAAGTTTCATTTTTTACACCTGCGATGATGTGCGGATTTTAGCATTGCAGATTTGAGGGAGTCTACTATATTCAATGAAAGATAAGAGTAAAGACTAATATTTTTCTCACTCATCCTTCAACATTCATCTGTATTATTTAATTTCATATTTTAAAAAGTTATACCTGTTATTAGTAATGAAGCTTGTATGGAACCAGAAGTAAAATGGACACTTTTCATAACCTTTAGGAACATTTTTCTGACAAAGAAAAAATTAGCCATTAGTTTATAAACAAAAAAAGAACAAACAAATTAGCTAAAAAATTATTAAGCTTACAGAAGAACACTGAAACTGCAATTTCACATCGCCATGCAAAATTGGACAATTTAATAAGGTAACTTCCAGAACATCAGCTTCTGCTTTATATTCAGCCTAAGAAATAGAGCACACTTTAATAAATAGTAAATCAAATCCAACTTATTAAAAATAAATGCGCAATTCAGTAAATGGTATTTTCCACTAATGAACATAGACAAGCTGACAGCTTCATTACCTGACAGTTTTTATTTTGGCCAAAGTCACACTCAAAAACTTTCATTCGGCCTATAAATACTTCACATGACATATCTGAACCATCACCTTTTCCTATACCTGAAGGATCAACAAAAAGAAAAGTTAGCAAAAAAACTTTAAAATTCTACATATTTATGCATAAAAGAAATCAGCAAAGAAGTCCCTACAAACAGCACTTTTAAATATGTAGAGTAAATGGGGAGAATTGGGGACAGTTTTATTACATAATTTTATTTATTCATTTGGCTCAGGATCAGGATAAATACAAAGCATAAGAATGATAGATATGTACTTGTCCTAAACCAAGAAGGTAGCATTTAAAACATAACAAAACAAGCATCGCCAATTATCTCCATTTACACTATAACATATATTCAAGATGCTGTAGAAGTCCATATTTATATAGAACTTTTTAAAAACAAATTGCAACAAACCAAGACCGGTTTGAAAATGTTAAAAAGTAACATACAATGGAAAAGTTTGGAATATTTTAAATCCCTGGTTTTTCAGACCTTATTAGTGAATTAACAATTGGTTCTCAAAGTGTTAAATTTTTAAATATGTAAAACTTAATCATTGTCAAATTATACTAAATATTAATGTTACAGCAAAATATAATGGTCTTCCCATGAGAACTTGGCCAATGAGTAATGCGAATTTAGATTAATTTATTTGTTAAGTAAGGAGAATCACTACTACTAACTAGCAAAATTTAGTTTCCTGCAGCATTTGTATATGCTAGAAACTTTCTTTTCCTATAGAATCACCAACTCCTTGAAGGTCATGGGACAAATTATTGAGTAATCACTACAATATGAAAAGCAAGAGGTACATAAATACAGAGATGTAAAAATTTCAAACTAATGTCTGATTAAAATCAGATTTTTTTTAAATTTTAAATCATATTGGATTTTTTTCTCCCTATTGAGTGGCTACCAAAAATTATAAGAATCCAATGAAATTAATTACACCTTTATTTAGATGATATAAGTGAGCATAATTTATATTTTCATCAATTAATAATTAATACATAAATAGCAAAACCTGGAAATAAGTAATTTCATTAGTTAATAGCACAAAATCAAATATAACAGCTGTTCTTGCACTTGTACTTTGTAAAATTACTGCAATCACATAAATCTAAGTTTACACACATGTGTATGCTGTTAACCAAGAAAATTATGAAAATAAAAATAAACTTTTCAAAAAAAAAAAAAAAAGTAACCGACTTAAAAAAAAGCCCTAAAAAGAATTAATTCTTTAACATTCACTAATAACAAAGTGTTATCCAATAACCACACATCAGGTATCATGTATCGGCATAAAAGCCTTAAATTTAATATAGAATTTAATATCCACCAAACATGGTTTTTCTAGAGAATATTTTTTACAAGAGATTAATTTATATATTTATGATTTAATTTACGAATACATACATATAAAAAGCAATCAATTACTTTTTGAAGTTAGTGCCAATCTATCCTAATTATAGTAAAATTGTGAATATGTTGTACCAATTACCATGAATAAAGTGATAATGGAAAATATGACACAAAGTCAAAAAAAAAAAAAAAAATGCTCTATTTCTTCAGCAACTTATTTATTTAATCATTATTGATTGCGAATGTTTGGCACCAACTTCAAAAAGTAGTTGATTACTTTTTATATGTACATATTCATAAATTAAATCATAAATATGTAAATTAATCTCTTGTAAAAAATATTCTCTAGAAAATCCATGTTTGGTGGATATTAAATTCTACATACTAAATTTAAGGCTTTTATGCCGATACATGATATCCGATGTGTGGTTATTGGATAATGTTTCGTCATTAGAGAATTTTAAAGAATTAGTTAAAAAAAAAGTGCTAAACAGAATTAAGTCTTAATTTTTTTTTTTTTTTGAAAAGTTTATTTTTATTTCCTACTTTGTAGTTATTCATACCGTAATACATATTATCCTGATTTCAATCAATATCTGCTGAATAAAAAATTAATTTGCCATAGAAATTATAATTTACAATAATTATTTATTAAACAAATACTTTAATAAATTCTTTGTAATTTCATTTGAAGTATTGATTTTATTAACATTTAATACTTATGATAGTTTTTTAAACAAGTGCATTGTATTCACAACAATCTACATTTGACATTTTATTAACATACATCTGACCTGTGTGCTTGGCGTCAAGTGCCCGCTTATACGTCATCGTCAATATTTACGGATGAGAAAGCACACACAAGGAAATTTACAACATGGAAAAATATAGCAGGGAGCTTCACAAAGAGTGTGCAACTGAGCCAGCGGGATACTCGCAAGCGATTAGCGGTGTAATGCCTTGACCACTCAGCCACGATGAGCCCGTCTGCGAAATTCTAAAATGGTGGGCCAAAATCACAGTCAGGTGAAATACAGCCACCCAATTGGTAGTGTAGTCGCATGGTTTTAAGAGCGATAAGGGTGAGTGAGGATCACCAACTTGTTTCTCCATTTGAATTTTGAAAGGAGAGGTGAAAAGCAATTTTGAAGCGATTGTTACCTTATTTACATTTATGCATTATTTACCTTATTATTTTGGTCACTTTTATTTATAACAAACAATCGAAATTAACTCAGTTAAGATATTTTTATAGCATTTTATACAATGAGAGTGAATAATTTAGATTATAAGTTGTAACAATTTTTAAATGATATGACATAACAAATATTCTTTAATAAAAATTTAGTTTTCATTGAAAAATACTTGTAATGTCATTTAAAAATTGTCTATAAATTCCGTATGGTAAAAATCAATAAATTTTCTCCTGTACCCCCCCCCCCCCCCACCCACACACACAACCATTTAAATCCATAAAATCACAAAAAAAAAAATAACATTCTAGAAAAAGTCAACAACTATAAAAAAAAAGACCTTTTTCTAGACTTTAAATTGGAAACTTTAAATTAACAAAATTATATAAAAAAAATTACACATAATTAAAAAAAAAAAAAAGAATTTAATGTTTTAGCATTAAATGAAAAAAAAAAAACCCTTAAAAATAAATCCAAAAACTTTTTTTTTTAAGTCGCTCCATAAAATAATTATGAAAGTAAAAAAGTTTGTTTTTAACCCTTTATGACCGATGGTACATTAAAGTGCCATTAAAATAACTTGTTATGAAACTAATTTAATATATTGATTAGTAGTAATACTATTTAGAATGAACTATAGATATTTTACTTTATCTTGTTCCAAAAAACATTATTGGTTGCACAAAAAACAATAATTTATTTTATCTTTGCATCTTTTTCAGCTTTGACATTGACAGATTGGCGAGGGGTTTGTAATTCTACAAAATACTTAAAAAAGATTTTAAATAAAAGATTTGAGGGGAGTTACAAATATTGCACAAAATCCCTATAAATTCAATCCAATTAATTTTGGCAAAATCCTAAAATTTATTAAATGATTGTGTAAATCTTCTAATGTAGTTTCAAAAATTCACAAAATATGCTTTAGAAGATGAAATTTTCATGAATTCATAATTATGGACATAAAAGGTAAACATTCTTTTATAGACATTCAATGTTTATCTTAAAATTCAAGCCAAGTTTCAAGAATGCTATTCAAGTCCGCTGCAATGTGTTAATTTGGCGTGGACATTGATTATGGAAATTTCTTTCGCTTAGTTTACGATTAGAAAAGCATGAACTTGTGCATTTATTTTTAAAATCACAATTTTTTTTTTTCTTTTTTTTTAACATATGCAAAAGGAACCGCTTTTATAGAAAGCGTTACTTGACGATATTATGGAGCATTCTCATTGGTTAGAATAGAGATTTCTATAAAAGTGGTGGAGTGACTATGAACCAAATGTTGCAGATTTTTTAACAATGTATCTAATGACATCGAAATTGGTTGCTGACAATCCATCTCTAAAGTGCCCTCACACATCAGAGCGCTACTAAGATCGTCCATGCGTCAGTGCACAGCAAAGTGATTTCCATATGTCAGTGCACAGTACTTTCTTATGTGTAGTCAAAAGTACTCCCCTTCAGTAAAAAACTAAAAAGATTAATGCTAGCAAAAACCGCACCATGCATCAGCAAATAAACTGCAGCTATCTAATATCCATAAAAGTAGTAATGGCATCAGAAATGAGTGGTAATGTTTGGATGTTTAGTCCGAATCTGGAAACCTGAACCTGACAGCCTTTACGTGAGAGTGGCATAACATTCTCTGCTCGGATTGTGCTTTAAAAGATGCTTTTGTCCAAACTATAACAATCCTGGAAATTTTCTATTCCAGAACTTGACGATGGTTGCCTGAACAAGTTCAGGCATATGAATGAGAAAATTTAACAAGCTTGTTGGTAATGACAGACTCACTAAGATGGTTCGTGGTGACAAAAAAAAAGGATTTTGATGACGAAAAAATTAAATGAAAAATGTTTCATGCTGACGAAAAAAAACAAATTAAAAATCGCATTTGTCTAGATTTGTCTCAACCAATCAAATAACTCCGTATGACACCACTTTCCTATCGAGGAATCCTACCTGAAAAAAATCTGAAATCATTCTGATATCTAATTCGATAACTGAATCTGAATCTAAAGACAATTTTGCTACACATAGCAATGCACTCTACTGTGTATTGACATTTGAAGGCACTTTGTGACTTGAACACAACAGGTACACTCATACTACAGCGTCTAGAATATATAGTGTGGGAATCTGCTATCCAAACAGCGCTAAAAAGTTGTATCCCTTAAATGTGCAATGATGCTGAAATCCAGGGAGCCGATCGCACGGCATCTGCGATACATTTTCAAATTTCAAAGTAAACATCGTATTATTACAGCGTCTAGACCAAATCGTCTTGGAGTTTTAAAAAATATCCTGCATATGTCACTGTGATTGACTCATTGGATTTCAGCATCATTTGACATTTAAGGGATCCAATATTTTAGGACTTTAAGTATTACTGGGATAGCCGATTTCCACACTATATATTCTAGATGCTGTACTCATACTACAGTGCCTAGAATATATAGTATGGAAATTGGCTATCCTTGTAATACTTAAAGTGCTAAAATATTGTATCCCTTAAATGTGCAACGATGCTGCTGTAATACGAAAATCCCGCAGATGTCGCTGCGATCTTGGGATTTTAGCGGTATTATTGCACATTTAAGAGATAAAAATTTTTAGCGTTGTTTGGATAGCATATTTCTACACTAGGCATTCTAGACGCTGTACTCATACTCAGGCACTTGTGCTACAGTGTCTAGAATACAGTGTGGAAATATGCTATCTGAACAATGCTAAAAATTTGTATCCCTTAAATGTGCGACGATACTGCTGAAATCGAAAGAGTCAATCGCAGCGACATCTGTGGGATTTTCTTATTACATTGTATAGACTAGCAACATTCTTGTAGTTTTAGAAAATATCCTGCAGATGTCGCTGCAATCTTTATATTTCAGCAGCATCGTTGCACATTTAAGGGATACAATATTTTAGCGTTTTTTTTAAGTATCACAGAGATAGCCCATTTCTGCTATTCTAGTCGCTATACTTGTGCTCTGATACATGAGGAAACTTGTTGATTTTAAACTTTTCGACACCTACTTGCGATATCGTTTTGTATATTCCAGTTTGGTGGATGACAGAACTTGGGCCGGGATCCAGATAGATTTTTCGCTCTTAGCGAAACGAGATCGACCAATCAGAAGTCTGCATTTTTGCAAACAGCAAAAAGTTCGCAAAAATGCAGGTATCTGATTGGTCAATCTCGCTTCACTCACAGCGAAATATTTGTCTGTATCTCAGCCCTTGTCCAGCTAAGTTTTCGCACTTTGAAAAGATCTCTTATCTCTAAGTGTAACAGCATGAAAGATGAATGCTTATAATTAGGCAATTGCTTCAAAAAGTATTTCAATTTTGAAAGTTTTTTTTTTTTTTAAGTTATATTTAAATGTTATATTATATTTTAATGTTATTGTTTTGATGAAATTTGAATCGGACTACACGGGTAACTTACACTTTCAAACAAAAAAAGAATTATCAAAATTGGTTCATATCTGCGAAAGTTATGTGTGAACAAGGCCAAAACATACATACAGGTTGAATTGATAACCTCCTTCTTTTTGAAGTCAGTTAATTACATTTGTTAATACATATACACAGTAAATATAATCGTAAGAATGGCCAGTCATACCTGCAATTTACATTAATTTCTTAAAAAACATTGAAAATCAGCATTACTACATTACTATTCAGTGGGCATTATTGGCATTTAAAGCTTAAAAAAAGAGTTTAGTTGCATTTTCTATCCTTAACTGACATATGAGTGCAAACACAAGAAATATTCCTTCAACTACAACTGTAGCAGCAATTTATATGCTTGAAATTTTGATATTAGTTTTTTCTCCTTGTTTCACAATAGCTGTTGAGCAGATATTATCATTCCTTCATTCTCCTTTAGCTCTAATTTGTAGTTTTATTATTTATTTATAAAGTAGAATTGGTACTTTTATCCTTCTTTAATACTTTATGCACCGATAGTACTTTTAAGTACCATTAAAGAAAATTTAATATAAAGTTTATTTAATCTGTCTAATAAAAAAAATAGATTTTACTTTTCATACAAAATACTTTGCTCGATTATATTTAGAAAGCACAGCAAAACAGTCAAAGCTAAATATTTTATAAAGTGGAAATTTTTTCTACCACTTTCACAAGTGTAGCTTTTCTCTAATTAAAAAATGTTATATGAAATATTTGCAAATATAAAAGCCTTTCCATTTATAGATAAGATCAGAATACCTTTATTTACATTGTTTTTATAAAGAATTGTGATATTTCCTTAACAGCATTTTTGATAATCTAATTATTCTTGTAAATACAGTAGAAGATCTTTATAATGCAAACCTAAAAATGCAAGGTTGTACATTATATAGAATTTTGCATTACATGGATCAAATTTCACACACCATTCAATTTACCTTGTTAACATGGTATATCCAACACAAATCAAAATATATTAGAGTATCTTAATACTGTATTCCTTATTACCAAGAGTTAATAAATTTTTGCATAATATAGTTTATTCCACACAATGCTAAATTTACTTTAGAAACATTGTCCAATCCAAATATACCTGTATCAAATCATTCATTCTATTATTCTACTCATTTTTAGAAATGTTTATTGTAATAGCAATTTTTTCATTAAAAAGTTCTGAATTAAGAATAGAAAGTTGAGCTAAAGTTTCAAATTTAGTTTTCTAATAAGTAGCAATTTTTTATAGTGGAAATGCAGGTGCTTCTTAACTGTAAAATTCATTGTTTACATTTGAGAAGTTGTGCGATATATAGAATTGCGTTACAAAGATCTACTGTATTTAACAAAAAAAGAGCTATAACTACCAATTTATTCAATCAGTTTTAATGAAAAACCTTATCTAAATTTCATACTATAATATAAATTTTCTAATACCTTCAGACATTAAGGAAGACATGTGCATTAAAATATTGGAATAATGGTACTTCCAAAAATATTTTTCTCTATTGAGAAAACTAATTCAATAGGTGCTTGGAAGAAATTTGAAAAGAAACAAAATTTACCTGCAACAGCTGTAATTTTAATTTGACAAAGTCTCAACTTAATTTTAGGGAGGTGGCACACCACCATATTTTACTCTCACCTCTTGAAAATAACCAACATAGTGATTCTGAAATCATTATTATTAAGGCATAGGCTAAGGGTTCATAATTAAGGCAGAGCAATTTGTTGATTCATAATTTGGTATATAATGGGTGCATCATTCTTTTACATAGATAAATTTATATAAATAAAAGAGTAAATTTGACTACTGAAATGAAGTTATTTTGTCAATGTAAATCATAACAGATTTAATTATTTTGAAATAAAATGTGTTTTATGCTTTATGCAAACATTCATATTTTCACAATTTATAGCTAGTCTTTATAAAATTTTGTATAGTATAAAATTTCATTATGATGGTTGAATTTGGTAATAATTTTCAAGAACTTTAATAAGTAAAATTTAGAACAACAAGAACTTCACATCCCCTTTCCCCTACGAAAATGAAATTGGCATGAAAGTTCAGCTTTCCCCCCACCCCCCCAAATTGTTACACTGGCCCATTGGCTGTTCTACAGGGAGGGATAAAGGGTGATAATTTCCTTTCACAGAACCCAGATGTTAGTAACTTTAGGTAATTTTTCTGAATTTGTTTTTAAAAAATCAATAAAAACATACAAAATTATTTCACCCAATGAAAGCTCTTCCCAGCTATCTCTCTGGAACCACAAATGGATTGGTCACTATCCTGTTTGTCTTTGTTTCTGTACCTTTTATAAAGCTAAATTCATATCTTTAAAATAAATGAAAGCATATTTTCACTTCCTAAAAAAAAACCTAACAATCTCAGATTTCCATTTTTTTTATTATTACAGACGAGATTATAGTTTCTGGTACCTACAAAAATTTTAGAAAGACATCTAGCAGAAAAATGTTCAATTTAAAATTTACTACAATTTATGTTTCTTCTGAAAATTGATTTTACATAAAGCTCTTCCACCACAAGAACCTTATAGCTACCACACTGTGAGATGCATTTGCATTGTATAAAATGTGTGAATTGCCACTAATATTGAGAGATAATTTTGTTGCACGATTTGAGTCATGTGAATAATGACACCCTTCACTGATTGCCAAAATCTACATTGTGTCCCATCCCTGCTTACCAAAAGGTTCAACAAGCCTGGTCTAAAGGACTATGTAAAATTAGTTCAAATGCATATTAAGCCAAGTGATTATCTTGCTGACTAAAATGAAGACCTGTTCATATTCATGGCTTTGAAACCAACATGGTCTGAACAGTATGACTATGTAAGCTTTTCAAGATTTTCCCTTGTACAAAAGTGATAATTTGGGATGACTTTACCTACAAAAGTCCTCCCTAAAGGCATCCTCCATAGTAATAAGGGCATACTTTTCAAAATTTTCCATAATGAGAATGACTGCAGTACTATTTTTTGAAAAATACAATATATAGAATATAAAGATAATACAAAAGAATTTTCACATATAATTTTATTCTATAAATTCAGCTACTGGGTAGTCTGGTAAAAATAATTTAATAGACATTCTCAATATATACAAAAGAAATACTAACCTATAAAAGAAGAACATGCAATTAAAAAAAAAAAAGTGAAATTAATTAACTTCAAGCAAAATATAAACTATTTAAGTGCAAAAGGATTATACAGCTTCTAAAATGATGTAGAGTTAAAAACAATGAGATTGCTCTACAGTAAGCATTTTTCTCAATGACAAAATTAAAAAATTCACATCTACATGCTGTGCTTTAAACATGCTTATACTTACTTAACACAGGTTGTTTAGGGTCACAGAATGGAAGATTTAAAGTGAATTTTAAATCCAAGAATGAACCAAAATATCTGTCAACAAATGTATTATTATAGATATGATTTTCTCATGGATAATAAACTGCTATCAATATGATAATGATTCTTTTAAAGTTTAAACATGGATACATTAAAATATTGGAATAACAGCACTTCCAAAAACATTTTCTCTATTGCGAAAACTAATTCAATAAGTGCTTGGAAGAAATTGAAAAGAAAAAAAATTTACCTGCAACAGCTGCAATTTTAATTTGACGAAGTCTCAACTTAACTTCAGGAGGTGGCACGCCACCATATTTTTCTTTTACCTCTTGAAAATAACCAACATAGCGATTCTGAAATCATTTAAAAACATAAAAAATAAATTGAAACTAAAATGCTCACATTTTAAAGTAAATTGCTTAAAATTTTAGTATTAAAATCAATGATTATTCAGTGTGAACAAATAAATTTTCAACAACTGATATCACACACACAAAGAATAAGATTTGTTTCTAAGAGGTAAAAACAATTCTAATGATAAAAATAAATACCAGTTTATCAAGTGTAGAAATGTTAGAAAAGTATTAACTTAAAAGAAAAATTGCACATACACGTAGTCATTGGCAGCATGTGCTTTATTTCACAGGTGGGATACCTATATGACAAGTATGTCAGTCTAGCAGAAGACAGTAAACTAAAGTCATACTATATTTTCGACTATAATACAAATAGTAATGTGTATATCCTGTGGTTAGCCTAAACTATCAGGTGAGAACATGGGTGAGTTTAGGGCATGTAACCTAGATGTTTCTAGCATCACAGTGGCAGCATATGCTAAGTGTCATGGGAACCTGCTAGCTTGTCCCTTAGCACACCTCTACAGCAGGAACACTCGAGTTTAGTCTTTGATGGCTGTCAATAGGGTATTTTCTCCAGATGTTGGTTCATGAGGTGTGTCTAACAAGCGGCATGCTTACAAGGGCATTACTATGATGCTTGGGAAGGTTTCCACTATCCTCCATGTTTGTGAGTGGCACCTATTATTCTCCTTGGTATATTGCATGTACAAGCTGTACTTCAACATCCAGGTACCAGTGGGTAGGGGGGTAATGTTCCTAGGCAGGGGGTCAGAGAGGCCCAGTCCAGTGGATTAGATTATGTGCTGGTGTGGGGTGCCACCTGGAGGCTTGTATGCAAGGCCCACAGTCAGCTTACTGCCTTAAATAGGGTGTCTATGTGCTCAGAGAAAAAGTTTCCACATTTTCCTGGGATCATGAGTGTCAACTTCTCTTCCTATCCATTGCTGATGAATTAGTTGTTCCTAACATAGCTTTCAATCTTTGAAGGCTGGGGGGATCATCCAAGGTGAGATTCTGAATGGTGTACCAGTTTGTACCAGAAGCAGGGATGAGATTGTCCAAAAAGCAAAAGAGCTGAAAACTGCGCGAACAACGTTTGAACAATGACAGTTATGAATTTCAAGCGCAACAAATATAATTGCTATTAATACATATAATTTACATACAATTTAGCTTTGCATAAATTAAAAACAAATTATTAACACGAATTAGGCAGAAATTATTTACTTACTCTAATGAAAAGTTTATTTTACCACGAAACAGAACATTAATGTGAAGTTTGCCATTTTTTCGTGATCTTTTGACGGAAATTGCCATTTTTTCGCGATCTTTTGACGGAAATTGCCATTTTTTCGCGATCTTTTGACGGAAATTGCCATTTTTTCACGTTCTTTTGACAGAAATTGCCATTTTTCACGATCTTTTGACAGAAACTGCTGTTTTTTCGCGATCTTTTGACAAAAATTACCGGGTTTTTTTCGTGATCTTTTGACGAATATTGACTTTTTTTCCGATCCTTTGACGAAATTGGCGATTTTTCTTTGAACGATTGACGAAATTGGTTTTTTTTGTGACCATTTGTCTAAATTTGCGATACATTTTATGTCCAAATTTTCAGATTTATGACCGACTTTTCTTTAATTTTCGGAAATGACTGCCGTAATTCTTTGGACTTTTCAGAACATAATCATCCCTGATTCTGCGATTGCGATGAAATAGGATAACCACCGTGCGCGATAAATGACTTCTTGTGTTGAAATATAAGCACATTATGATGCGGATTAAAATAATTTTATGACTTTTTTTTTTATTTAAATGAATGAAAAACGGATGTCTGCACGAAATAAATTCTTGAAAAATGAGAAATTAAAAAAATGGCAAAGAAGTGAAAATTCGAAAAATATCGAAAAATCGGAAATTCAAAAATGACAAAAAAGCGGAAAACCGCGGATCCGCGAAAGAATCTCATGCCTGCAGAAGCTCAGCTTTGAATTACTGTGGTGACCAGATGTGGCGTATGTTTGAAGATCAGGGAAAGTGACACATGGACAGTGCTGTTCCATGGCAAGTAGCATATGTCATGATGGCATGATTCTGGTTGGTGGCAGTCCCACCTGGCATATTGTGCATAAGGGCTCCTCAGAGCTTGGACAGTTGAGAAGGTTTACCGTAAGGTATGTATGTTAAAGAAAAAAGCCACAATATTTTTTAAATGGAAAAACTTATGTATTTGAATATTAATGAGTGTGTTCAGTTTTATAAAATCAAAATAGAAAACAGTTAATAATTGTAGACTAATAAGCCTATAAGTACAGTTAATAATTGTAGGCTATTTCCATAATTGTATTAACATAGGGATTAATTTTCTTTCACTTTGGATTTGGACTGTGGTTGCATTTAAGTGTAAGATCAACTTCAAATCTAGGTTTCCAGCTGGAAATTTTTCTTTTTGCCAAGTTCGGGTCTGTTTCAGAGTTGATTTTAAGTAGAAATTTCTGGTTTGGGTCTGTTACAACCTGACCCATGCAAGACTAATGGCCAATGATAATTTACACAGATGACAATGAGGATATTAAATCCCAAATCTTCATGTGTCAAGCAAATTTAGATTTTTTTAAAGTGAATTTTAGAAAGGAAACCATGCAACATGCACGAAAAATATGATATTTATAGTTCATCATTGTTTGATTAAAAAATCATTTAAATGTAAATTCATATAGTAATTCAATTTATATCCATTTATTATGTTGATTTTGAGAATTATTTTGTAAATTAAAAATATGTAATTTAATACTCATAAATCAAATTGCACTACTATACTGTTTAACATCAAGCTAATGATTTGACAAAAGTTATCAGACTGAAATTTTTTTAATAAAAAAATTAATTAAAAAAGGAAAGCAATCATCCAAGGAAAAAGTATCTTATATAAAATTAAAAATGTTTTATATTATTCAAAAAGAATTAATCCCATCACAAATAAATACAGAATTTTTTATTGACATTAAAAATAAGACTTGGATAATTAGAATAAAGACTGATTCCTATCAGTAAAATTTGCCAATCATGTTGATAATTCTTAAGGGTTCGAATTGTTTCGATTAATTTTTCGAAACAACCATTCTTTTCTTACATGAGGCCGGGCAGATTTTGCCCCAAAACCCTATTCAAGCTGTTCTGAACATTGTTAGGCAATAAATGCCAGTAAGATGCTAAGGTGTATGATTGTGCAAAATACAATACAGCTTCATGCACAAGATAGGGGTACCGGACTCTGGAACCTTCAATACCAGAGAGGAGTGAGCAGTCCGATATTGTAAACGTGATTTATGATTTCCAGAACATAATCCTGTGGAAGGAGACTCTGGACGATAACAGTGAGAAATTTTAATATTTATTTTGACTCTATGAGCTGCAGTCCAAATTATCTTAAGTAGGCAATATTTAAATGAAAATTTATGTTTAATTTTAGAAAATTGAATATGGAAATATTGATGGGGCTGTACCCCAAGTGCCTTACATAAGGAGCAACCCTTGCAAGTAGTTTAACAATTTATTTCCAACTCAATTGTTCAGATTGGTAAAGGTATCATATGACATTTTCCCAAATGAGTGAAAAGTGTCCAGGTCAGGAGTTGAACCTAAACCCTTTGGCTTAAACTGCCAACACTCTGCTTATTGAGCTACCTGAACAAACCACTAGCTGACAATTCTGTTAGACAACTCTCTTGGCAATAGCACCTGGTCAATCATTATAGACAACTCAATAGAATATACCTTAGGCAATAGAACATTAAACAATGGACATGTAGGTAGGTACACTTTATTATTTTTAACTCCATCATACTGATTGGCAAAAGGTATGAGATTTGACATTTTTTCAACTGAGTGAAACAGTGCCCAGGCTAGTTGTTGGTTCAGATAGCTCAATACGTAGAGCATTAGCAATTTACACCTGAGGTCTTGGGTTTAACTCCCAGCCTGGACACTTTTCAATCAGTTGGAAAAATGCCAAATCTCAATTTAACAAATATTGCAGAAATTCTAACTTTTAAGTTATTAATCTAGGATGTGGAACCTGAATTAAGCTACAGAACAAAAGAGACTTATGGATGATTTTGATGTCGTAATTACACTACTAAAAAAACAAATCTCAACTTAAATTTAAAACTCATAAAGGAAAGATAAATTACAGATATTAACACTCATAACAGTATAATCAATATTTTGTTTATTGGCTTAAACCTTTTATATAAAAATTTGAATTTAGAGCTAAAATTATTTTTTAAATAGGTGGCAGTAGAAAATTAAAATATTGATGTGCACTAATATAAATGATCAGCATTCACAGTTTGATGTCAAGAAGTAAATACAAGATGAAGCATTCGAAAGGAATTTTGATGATTCAGTACGAGTCATTGTTTCAAAAGATATATTGAACTATATTAAGAATGGTTAAAGTGGACATAATGTTTACCTGACTTGGTGTTTCAACACCTTGAAACTTGCTGCTTTTAGAAAGATCTGTGCGTCTATTTCCAAAGTAGTCCAAACTAGCCTGAAAAAAAAAATAAATATTCTTTAGAATTTTATACTAAATGGTTTTTAACTGCCAAATAGTTCCATAATTAAAACTATCATACAATAGGGCTATAGCAATGATCACCAATACTCAGACAAGATGCTAATTTTGCACATCTAACTTTTTATTTATTTTTACAGCTTTCAGTATTACAACTTTAATTCCACACCAATCACATATGTTATCTGCTGCCACATTTTCTGGTTCACGACCCGAGTGCAAGTTGTAAAGTAAGTAATGCATATATGACTAAACTTTGAAGACTTTTCACGTACTCTTCAAAAAGCTGCAAACTTAACAGTAATAGAAAATTTTAAGTTTGAAACCACAGAAGTGTCTCAAATATTCTGAGAAAGTTCTAGTATAACAGATGATCATTTACAAAAATCATAAAAGATAAATTGAGGTATGTACACCTAAAACATTTTTTTTAATAAGATTAAATTCGTATAATTAGAAAATCATTCTGTGTCATTGATGAATTAATTGCATTTTATTTTATATGAAATTAAAAAGTATTGGTGATAGGGACAGAAAGCCAACTTGGGCCACACATACAGTTAATTAATAATTATGTATATATATAATAAACATAATTTATATATATGTATGTATTCATTACTTAAAAATTTGGGACATTTTTGTTTTCAGCCAAAAATAGGAAGATTACCGAAATTTGGTTGTGGTCTTAAAAACCTGTTTCGGTTTATTCTTACTATCAAATATTGGGTTCAAAAATACACTTATACTAATTGTTATTCCCAAACAACATCAAAACAATTTGTAACTAAAATCATGACAGCCATAATGACACATTTAGTAATTTTTTTACAAGCAGGTATATCTAGCCTACTACAAAATTAAAATAGAAACCACTCATGATGGTAAAAACAACAATGTTAAACTAGAAAGTGATACAGTGCTCTCCTGTGATGTCTTCATTACAATCAATGAAAGTACAACTTAACCCTTACAAGTTGGCATCTGAGCTCGCATGCAAATCAATGACCATATAAAACCCTATATTATCTATGTTATGTAAAGAACAATATTTTAAGTAAGATTAGAAATAAAATAATCTTTGGTCTATATCTGCTGAAAATAAAATGTAACCCAAGACAAAAATTTATGTATGCTGGCATACTTTTTGACAAGAATAAAATATGGAAAATATTGCCTTCAGCTAATATTATAACATTAACATTTTGTGTTTTTGTCACAAGCGTGGGAAAACACCTTGGCAGACACCATTTTTTTTATAATAAACTTTTAAGATAAAAAAAAAAAAATCTTATTGCCTTTGAAATTGACATCTTTCATTGAAATAGAACAACTGGAATCAGTATCAGGCTACCAGAAGTATCATACATCATTGGTATCAAGAAAATGTGAAGCTTTTCAAATGACTTAATTTTCTTTGATAAATAAATACAAAATTTAAAAATCTGTCTGCTTAAGTGTTAGCCACAGTTGATAATATAAACATTAAAAACATACATAAGTGGTAATTTTTGGCTTGCACTACATTTTACATTTCAGCAACCACCTAGGTTCTCTTATTTTTAACTGTACAATTAAATTATTTTTTGAATATTGATTTCTTTTATTCCTATTAACACGAGATTTTGCATGGTTGTCACTTAGACAATTTGTACAGTGCAGTATACTATGAGAAAGCTTTCTAACATGGCATAAGTAGAAAAAATAACACATTAAGTAATAAAAAACAAATATATTCAAGTAGACTTGTCTTAAGTTAAACAGAATAAATTCTAATTAATTACAGTCATTTCCTTCTGCCTCATTTTTATATCTTTAAGCTACATTTCACTGAACTGGTCTGAAATTATAACATCTTTAGCATGAAATGATATTTTACTTAAATCTTAGAGGAAGCAAAAGTTTTTTTTCTTCTACATAAATTAATCTAAACTAGTTAGTGCCCGTCAAGATTTGACGGTAAATAACTTGAATAATTCATCAGCAAAAAAAATTCTTTAATTTTTAATCAGCTGCTTTTAAATTAATTATTGAATGATGAATTTCTATATTGCATAAGCGATTCTTATTTTTTTTAAGGTGATAGATGGTGCTGCCAGTCAAACCTATTCAATGAAGTGAAAGAATTTTAAGTTTATAATTTACAACTAATTATATGCTTGCTTTTTATCAGAAATTTACCAAAAAACACCGGATAGAGAATTTATTTTTATTTATTACGACCTCATTTTTTAATAACAATATTTAATTTCATTGATTTATTTATTTATTAAAACTACACGGGCATTAAAAGCTGCCATGAATTTTATTTTTATCTGTCTCACTCTCTAAAAACCTAAATTTGAAACTTGATGCAGCTAACGATTTATAATATATATTTTATTACTTGAATTTTATTTTACATTTTTATAAATTTTTTAAAAATTAAACCTGGATATCAAGGTAATTTCTTTTATAGCTCTTATATGAATATATATTTTTTTTCTTTCCATTTTTTTTTTTACGCAAATGAATGAAAAACTTTTCTTTCTGACAGACACACATATATATATATTCTTGATAATGGTCAGAAAATATAACGAAAATTTTAGATCAGCTCAATTTATTTAATTGATAATTACATGCAAAATATTTTAGCTTAAATATTTTAAATATAGAATCATTATTTAAAAAAAATATTGAGTGTTAAATTTTATTTAATTATAAAGCATTAAAATAATAATAATATAAAAATCCTATAACTTCTCTTCCAAATAGAATATGTCCTTATTGAAATGAATTACCGACAAATATCATAGTTTGCCACGCTTGGGTTCGAACCTGCGTTGTGTACAAAAATTCGGAGCTATAAAGAGCCTCGTAAACCCGCTACGCTAGCGGGGATTCATTTAACTCTTCTAAATTGAAGAGGCTCGAAAATACAGTTGACGCATACGAATCTCTCGAATTTGAGTTCTGATCTCACAGAAATAATTTCGCATTTTAATAATTTATATCTTATTTTTTCAAAGTAGCTGCTACAACTTAATATGCTAGTTTCCTTCATGTCTAACTATTGGCAATTCATAAGATGGATCACAGAGTCCATAACTTTTAACTATATGACAACCACGAAATAAACTGTATCTAGCTCTTAATGTAGGTACAATAAATTTTTTCATTAATAATGCTAAAAGAGCCAAATAATATTAACTTTGTGAAAGAAAGAAAAGCTTGTTTACAGTAAGATCGAATAGCAGACGAACTTAAATGTGCTGTGCGTCACTCCAAAGGCAGACTTGTACTTATGTACTGCGCATGTGCAACTGTAGAATTTTAATTCAAAATTATGGCTAATTAATAAAACATTTGAATAAACGAATGGACGATAACAAATCTGTGGCCAAATATCTTTCATTTAAAAAAAGATTGGTGCAATTTGATACAGTAGTTTCTTCTCACGGACTGTCGAAAGAAAACGCTTAGCATTTTAAATATATAGATTTATTCTATAACTAGCAGACCTGCCCGGCAATGCCCGGGCGCAAGATGAATGACCCTTAAATTAACCTCAAATATGTACGATTTTATATCTTTAACACCAACCTGAATTTATATTTTTAAATGAAAAAACATTGAATTGACAGTATATGCTATTTGGTATTTTATTTTTGGAGCCTACACACACCAAAAGCAAGTGAAACCATGACAAAACACTCAGGTTTTTACTGATTTAGTCGATATTTTCACACATTTAATTTTGTAAAAAATACTTCTACCCATCTGACCGTTTCAAAACTTTTGTAGGTGATGTAAACCTGGACTATTGGGATGCTCTATAGAGTTTGTAGTAACATACAGATGTTTAGTTACTTTTAGCATTAAAAAAATAGTCTTCATGAAGCATGAAGTGATCTGAGCTTGCCGGTGTAGTTGAAAGTGTTAAAATTCACATATTTAAAAACTGATTACACCATCAATTAGAAGAAGGTTACAGCTTTAAGAACATACTTTTTTGGTTTGTCAACATTTCTAAAATTACACCCTGGAGGGGTGTTGCACTAAGGGAGAAAAACATTTTTCTTTGGAAAAACAACCCTTTGAAAAAAATTTTCAAAGGGTTAATTGAGATTTAAAAAAAAAAAAAATTGTGGCATTTGAGATGCAAGAGTATGACATTTCAGAATATGTCTTCCACTTTTAACTTTACTAACGGATTTGGCCGATGTAAGTTAATAAATAATGATAAAATCAGGGTTGTAGTGGGTAGCTGCCTGGGTACCCGCCTTGGCTGGATTTTTTAAAATATATTTCTGGAAAGGAACAAATGATGTATTTGCTAACAGTTTATGGTTATTTTGTTTTCTTTATTTACTTCTTTGGATTTTAGAAAATATATTTGTACTAATTTACTTGCACTTTTAGATTGGGAAACCTATAATTTTAAAATGTTTCAGATTTTAATCTAAAATGTAAATTTAAGCTTTTCAGCTAGCTTCAAGATTATTATATTTACTAAACTTATATTTATTAAAATAATAAGAATAGTATATGCAAAGAAAATATTTTATTCATAGTTATACATTTGTCATTAATAGCAGTTGACAGGACACTGGTCTGATTTTGATCTGATGAAATGTTCCATCATCTTTGACTTGAACCAGTTAAAAGAAAGCATACAATGCCATTTACATTAACCAATCAGAGAGCTGCTTCTGAATATTAAATACAAGTAATAACAATGAGCAGTGATGATAATCTTTCTACAGATTGCATCATTTTTTAATTATTTCTTATTGAATAGTGAATGCAAAAATGTAAATGTTTAAAACTAAAACTTAACAAATGATCATTTGCAATATTTAGTCTTATTGCATCAGCCTATTAAAAATTAAAGTAATTTACATTGTGATATATATGTATTTCATATTTATAATGGATGATACTAATTAAAAAAAAAAAAATGAATATCCTATTAAGGGTGGTTGTGCACAGCTACTGTTTTAATTAACCCTCCGAGTGGTTTAGACGTATTTTCCTGTTTCTAAAAAACAACTTAAATCTGTTGTAGAAAAAAATATTTTAAAATGTAATATCAAATACAGGGGTATGAAGTGTATTTTAGAAAGAAACAGGGAAAGAAAATTTACATTAAGATTTTTATAAGCATTTTATGAAAATGCAGGAAAGCCCTCAAGACGCTCGCCAGGTTAAAAAAGAAATGCATTTAGGCTAAGGCAAAATAGAGGTCACATGGTAATATTAAGTGAAGTTTTTGAATAGGAATAATTTCTTCTAAATGAATTATATTAAAAACTGAAATTTTAACCATGTATGAATAGATTATGCATGCATAAGAAAAATTTTTGTTGTAAGGTTTTTTTTTTTTTTTTTTTTTTTTTTTTTTTTAAACAATCTATTAAAGACCTTGGAGGGCCAAGACTAAGCACCCTGGAGGGTTGTTGCAATAAGGGAGAAAAACATTTTTTGGAAAAACAACCCTTTGAAAGTTTTTT
Organism: Maratus speciosus; assembly: GCA_963932465.1. Classification (NCBI taxonomy): domain Eukaryota; kingdom Metazoa; phylum Arthropoda; class Arachnida; order Araneae; family Salticidae; genus Maratus; species Maratus speciosus. The sequence continues at coordinate 288,707,968 of OZ010787.1, forward strand.
TTCAAAGGGTTAACCGAGATTTAAAAAAAATTAATTGTGGCATTTGAGATGCAAGAGTATGACATTTCAGAATATGTCTTCCGCTTTTAACTTTACTAATAGATTTGGCCGATGTAAGTTAATTTAAAATTCCTTGTTTTTAATACTCATTTTTAAATTCCCTCAGTTTTTTTAGTTTTCCTTATACATTGGCAACCCTGAAGATTATTATTTGTGAGGAAGGTGGAATTATAGTCCACATTTTGGCATTTTAATCCAATTTACTTGGGAAAAATTGCCCATTTAACCCGGGGTTTTTTTTAATAAATCTCGCCCAGGCTGAGTTTAGAAAAAAGGATTTTTTACAACCCTGGACAAAATACCCTGAAATTCTTTCTTTTCGATCTTCATTTTCAACTGGTACGTAAATAAGGTTTCTATGCATGCAACAGCGCTTTTCCCCTTTCACGAGGACCGAGATGAGTTTTTAATAGTGAGTTGTGATTTTTAATTAATAATAAATTATTATTAGGAATTAAGAATTAAAAATTCTGAGTCTCAGGTGCATCACGAGACACTTTGGGCCAGAGGTCTGCATGGAACTGGCTCTCAGGCCGGCAAAATGAAGGCGAACTTTTAAACAGGACAGCAGAATTAGAACAACTTTTTCAACGGGCTGGGGAGGTAAAAAATTGAACAGCCTGCCGGGCCAATAGAAAAAAATTAAGCAGGCCTACCGACCCAATATTAAAATTTAAACGAAGCAAATAAAATATGAGCCATTTTCAATGAATGACTTTCACAAGAATAAGTATAAATGTGAGTCACGAGCCGATGCTATCTTTACAACATCACTACAGAAATATAACATGTCCAACGTAGAGATCGGCATTGATCAGTTACATGGTGTCTGATCCCGTGCTTAATTTTTTCAGCACACTTATGCCAGGCCGAAATCGGGCTTGCATTTCTATTTACATAATGAAGCCAGGACGGAACTGGACTTGATTGTTCTTAGGCTGTGCAAGACAGGCAATATGTTTTGTAAAAAATATTAATAGCGATAATGAACTTCTGTGAATGGAATCTTTGGAAATATACTTTAAGGTGGCTCTCAAATTCACTGTTCAACAACGTGAAACTTTGACATAGGTATAAAAAATTGACAGGCCTGACTATTGAAGGGATTTGGAATCAAATAGTTTTCCATTTTTAATAAATAAATTACTTATCGAGGTATAAGGAGATTCTTGTTACGTGACTGCAGGTTTTTCTCCTTTCCCATGCTGTCGCTTCTGGAAATTAGATTCAAAACTAATTTTGACAGTATTTTCTCAATCATATATCACCTTTAACAAAAAATGGATAATGCCATTCGATTACATAGTTACTAAATAAGAACACATGCTAATCGTATACGTTTCCGAAAAAAAAAAAAATGAATTCAGAAATATGTCAGAAAGTAGCTTCCTTTGGATTTCAGAAAAATAAATGACAAATATATTCACAAATCTACTTTTTACTATGCAGTTTCAAAAGTTATGTTTTAAACCCTCTTTTTTATTTATTTATTCTAAACTACATTAATTTTTTAATGAATCCTTATTTGAATGTTGAAACATCTAAGACTGAGTAATCATTAATGTTGCTATTGTATATTTTCTTTCTTGCAAACACATAGTAATTTAAAAATGTACTGTAAAATTATCCCATAAATATGTACGAGTATTCTTTAAAAGAAACTTAATTGCATGTTAAGGCTGTTCTCAAATCCAAAAGGGTCAACTTTCTGCATAAGTTTTAATTCATTTTTGTTTGGAAACGCTTGAAACTAGGTGTTATTCAGAAATTATGTCATCTAATTGTTTTTTCCGTTTTCTTGTAAACGCAATAGATCTTTTAGAAAATACTGTCAAAGTTGACATTTTGAATATAATTTCCGAACGAAAGAAAATCAAGCCAGTAAGGGGAGAAAAATGCCATTTCATGTGATTAAAATCACTTATAATTCAATAGGTAATTGATTGATCAAAAAATGGAAAAAACAGTTTGATTCTAAATCGCTTCCATGGCCAGGCTTTCCAATTTTATATCTTTCCGTTAGAAAATGAATTTGTAAATGTGTCAAAATGTTTTGCGCTTGTTCAGCAGAACAATTGAGAACAGCCTTAAGAAAAATCTGATTTTTTTTTTTTTTTTTGTAGAAATTGAGTCGGGCCAGATTTGATTTTTCAACAGACCGGGCCTGTTTTCACCAATTTTTGCACGGGCCGGGCTTGGGCCAAACTTAATTTTTACACCAGCCAGGCCAAGATAGCTTTCATCTGGGCTGGGTTGGGGCCAGGCCTGGAAATTCTGGCCCATGCAGCCCTCTACTTTGGGCTAATCTCACAAAAAATTTCAGCCTCATACGTCCCATAGATTTTGCTAGCCATCGCACACAGAATGAAACATTTTTTTATTTAGTATAGGATTTTGAATTATTTAAAAATATTAATATTCAAAAGGGTCTGATAATATAAAAAATGTTTAAATAAAAAAGATTTTAGCCTTGAATAAAATATACATCTAATTGTTCTTTCTCTTTTTAACCGCACAATACTAAAATGTTACTTATCAAACATATTCAAGAGAAATTTAAAAAGTTTACAAAAAGAATTTGTAAATAAGTAATGAAGGCAAAACATATTTTAGAAAAAAAAAATATGCAATTAAAATACTCACTTCTGCAGTACCAAATAATCCAGCTTCTACAAGCCAGACACAAATCATTGTGCCAGTTCGTCCTTTACCTCCTTTACAGTGAACAGCAATAATATTACTTTTATCCTGATCAAACCATTCTTTGACATTTTTGACAAATCTCACCATATCACTAGAATAAAATTTATAAATAATTAAGAGTGACATAAAAAAAGATCAAATAAGTAAAAAATAATTCAATGACAGAAGTTTTTTCCTAAGTTATAATACTCAAAAATACAAAACAATTAAGAAAAAACACTAAATAGTTATTAGAAAATATACTACTTTTTTTAAAGAGAATAATATAGAACAAATTTATACATCAAAGTTACAAGGCTGCAACATTAAACATAATACATAACACACTAAACATGAACAAATTTATTTCAGAAAATTTGTCCTTTAAACAAAATTTCTCATTCCCAATGAAATGTTAACTTAAAAAAAAAAAAACCTGTAGAATGTCAATTCCCCCTGCAAATTCAAAACATGAATGTATTGCCCAGATCTATTTTTAGAGTTTCAGATTATAGGATGAAAAAAGTTATAGTAACTGTTAGCATTTTTAGGTATATGCTCATGACAATGAATGATCAGTGAAGGCTCGTGGTATTTGATAAGTTCATAATAAATGAAAAAAACAAAACAAAAAAAAAACCAGTTTTAAATAGATACTGCTTTTTGAAAGTATTCAGACAAGATCTGCAAACAGAATAAAAAACATGAACATAATTATAGAACTAGTCTACTTTATGATGAAAAGTTTCAATAATAATAATAAAGCATAATGCTATAATATTTCATTTACTACAAATAGATTCAAACTTTATTTAGAACCTTTAAAATTAAGATCATATCATGCATTCTCAAAGTAATCCTAAATTACAAGGATGAAAATATAAATCATGTTCTCGAAACTAATGAATTTTTGAATTAAATTAACCTTCGGAAACTTAACTTTTGTATACTTTTTTTCAACAATGTTAACATTATCAAAAGGTTAATTATTTGATGCATCAGTTGGACCAACGTAAAATAGTCTTAAAATTATGCATGAAAATTTTCTAATAAAACTTTTACATACGTTAAAGAGGGAACATTATGGTCATCTATGATGAACCTTTCTACTCTGCCATGAAAATAAGTATCATCATATGTCTTTTCACTGCATAAATTGTATACTTTGTAATGGTCTTTATGCTTGGTATCAAGAAATCTTGCTACTTCCTGAAAAATGAAACTATATATTGAATCTATTTACATAAAACAATAATAATTCAGTAAGTTTATGAATTACCTTAATAGGATTTCTGTATAGAGACATTTTTCCATATGAAGGAAAAGACATAGCAATGACTCTTTCTGCAAATGTAAAAGTTATACATTTCAATTTATCAGCACTGCTAAAATATTCATATTGAAAAATGTTAAAAAAAAAAAAAAAAAAAAAGTCAAAATACCTGTAACATAAGTTAAATCCAAGTCAAAACCATCCTTCTGGTATCGACGCTTATTTTGTGATACCATTTGACGAGCACCTTTTACTAAATGCTTCCTTTCAGTATACAGACGTACAAATGCTACTATCCTAATTAAACGTCCAGCAACCACAAGTCTAAAAAATACAGTATTATAAGCTATATAAATACAGTGGACTCCCTTAAATCCGCAACCCTAAAATCCACAAATGCCTAAAATCTGCATATTTTTTCAAATTTAAACAAAGAAATCACAGTTAAGTTGCAGGAACAAAATTCAAGATGGCGCCTAAATCCACGACTACCGCAATGTTTTTATTACTAAATTTTTTGTTAATCATTCTCTTTTGGCTATTACAGCTGATTTATTACTAAATAAATTTACATTACTTTTGATTTTGATATAAATTAGCATATCTATATCAAAAATTCCAAGGTTCAAAATGGAAAAATCCACAAACCGGAATGATATTTTAAAATTATTGCTCACAGAATTTTGTTTTTTTTAATTATAGACAAATTTATTCCTAAACATACAAAGCAGTATAAGAAAAACATTCAAGACTTTAAATAACAATGAAAATTGCCGTTCTCCGTCCACGTAGAGCTAAGAACGAATAATGATGTATACAATCTTATGATTGCTTTACCACTAGATGGCAGCATAGGACCTTTGGAATCGAATTGAATAGATGTCATCGGTAATAATTTAATATTTTTCTAAATTTTTATTTTACATAATTATTTTAATAATTACTTACTTTTAAACTAATAAATTATTTTAATATTTTACTTATTTTAATGTTTCATTTTATTGTAAGCATTCATTATAATTTCCCTTGCTTAACTACCAATCAAATTAATGTTTCAAAAAAGTAAACAAATCAATGACCAGAAATCCACACAACCTCTGGTCCCAAGCTGTGCGGATTTGAGGGAGTCTACTGTATAAGGTTTTTGAAAGAATAAATTAATATCTGCCAACTTAATCTGGAAATATAAAAATAGTAAACATAATTAAAGTTTACACATATTTTACTTACATGAGTACATTCACAAAAAAATTATTTTTACTAATTAAAAATTTAGCCTTTTAGCATAAATTTGAAAAAGTAGCTTCTCTGGTTAATTTAACATATCAATCAATTGTTAAAATAATAATTTCAGTTACATTTTTCATTTAAAATTTCTGAAAATTTCAGATAAATAATTTTATGTATTAGACCTAATACACAACAGTTTGAAAACAAAACTCCTAAGTTCATGTGAACAAAATTGGACTATTTTAAAAAATGCCACTGTGGGAAACAAAAAAAGTAAACATCTCCCAATTAAAAATATTACTTAAGAGAATATCTACATATTAAATTGAACACAAACATTTTTCAAATATAACCTCAAAATTTAACACAATAGAAAATTTCCTAGAAAGTAATTTAACATATGATAATTTTAATTCCAAAACTTTTGGGTCAAAAATTAAAAGTTGTTGTTTGGGCATAAAATTAAACCCCGATTTTGTTATTGGAATTATAAAAGTTAGATCAAATTTTAATACAGTAGACTCCCTCAAATCTGCACAGCTTGGGACAAGAGGTTGTGTGTATTTTAGAATTTTGTGGATTTCTGGTCAATGCTTTGTTTGCATTTTTTAAATGTAATAATCCAATTGAAATCATGAATGCTTACCCAGACAGCAAATAATCCTTGGCCAAACTTCTGCCGAAAGTCTTAATGCAACTATATTTCGTCCCGGTGATCTCATTTTCTGGGGTCGGGAAATATGACTTCTTGTCTGGAAGGCAGATCACCTTTCGAACATCGCCTCCCGATTACAACTGAATTGGTTTTGAAGCCTTTGCGTATTAGTTTCGATAATTTGGTCACTTGGTAATCTTTTACCAGAGTACATTGCAACATCATATGATCTTTGGCTGATTAGCTAATCATATCGAATTTTATCGCATTTATAATTTACACACATTATCTGAATTATTTTTAAATAAATTAATTTTTAAATCAAATTTCTAATTCATAATTAAGAAAATACATTTAGAAGAAATAGTTTGTTGTTGTAATAGTCTAAATTTCTGATATAATCTAAATTAGAGATCTTAAAAATTTTCAATTTATTTATCTAATAATTATTTTAATTTAAAAAAATGTTCAGACTAAAAGTATCAAATTAAATTTTACTTTTTGGAGGAGAAAAAAAAAAAAAGATGATAAACTTCCTTATAATTTATACAATAACATTATCTGAAGTATTTCTAAATAAATTAATTTTTAAATCAAAAATTTCTAATTCATAACTAAGAAAATACTTTTAGAGCAAATAGTTTATTGTTGTAATATTCTAAATTTCAGATATTATCCTGATATAATCTAAATTTCAGATCTTGTAATTTTCTTATCTAAATCAACAAAACAGCAAATATCTCTAACCATTTTATTAAGTATAATTTTAAGTATGAATGTCTATATGTAATTATTGAAAGAACAAACAAAACGCTTTTAAATTGTTAGTTTAATTTTGCACTAATTGCACTGCTATCTAAGTTTTTAAGTTTACTGATTTGCAAATAATAATGTATTCTCACCAAAGAACATTTCTTGGAAAGTATTTTTTCCCCCATATTCCTTCCACTGTCTACTTACAAATGATATCCTTGAAACATGAAAGTCTTGAGCGGGAGGGAGATAAGATATTGCAGGGCATTGGACAGTTTTGTTCATGTGACACACATCCTATCATCACTACAGGGGTATCTATACAGCGGAAACAAACAATAACACCTCAGTAAAAAGATTTATTTTTCTTTACTTTCCGATTGCTGGCCGATTACATATATAAGAATATTTTTCCGATTAATTGACTTGTAATAATAATACAATTTCCTGCCGATGTTTTCCCATTACATTATCTAGATAAATCACTAGATTTTGTTCAGACGATATTATGTGAAACTCTCCATTCAACTACTGATCATTCACTGACAATTCTGGTATTATGCTGAAATTTAGCCAATATCTCTTGCTATTGGGGTACAATATAGTAAAATATTAAAATACTTTAATAAAGTAATAAACTAAAATAATAAAAATTAAGATAATTTTTAAAATGATTCAAATATTAAAAGTAAAACAAGTAAATAATAATGTATAATTAAATATGCATAATAAAGATGAGATACATTTTCCCTAAATTATTCAATGAAACTTGTCTCATAAAAGGTACCCTACTAATTTACATAAAAATCATAAAATAAGGAAGTTTTATTTCAAGTTTTGCCAGACTTAATAAAATAAGCTTGATTAATACATAAATGTAACTGGTAAAAATATTGATATCAGCAATATCTTGAAATTTTCAGAAATAATTTTATACTTCATGAAAAAGCATGAATTCAGTAATACAGTAGACTCCCTCAAATCCGCAAACGCTTAAGATCTGCATATCATCACAAATGTAAACAATGGAACTTTCTGTTCAGATGTATGGACCAAATTACAGATTTTTAAAATTTTATATCATTCTGTATGTATTTTAATATGTAATTCTCGATAATATGGCTGAACTCATGGTTTTTCATGAAGGAAGTATAAATTTATTCCTGAAAAAAAAAATCAAGATATTGCTGATATCACTGGTAATCGCAATCTTTTTACCAAATATATTTATGTATTCATCAAGCTTTTTCTGTTATTAAGACTGGCTAAACCTGAAATAAAACTTCCTTACTTTGATTTTGATGTGAAATAATAGGGTTAAGAGGAAAGTTTCATTGAATAATTCAAGAAAAATATATCTCATCTTTATTATGCATATTTAATAATTATACATTATTATTTACTTGACCTTTACTTTTAATAATTTAATCATTTTTTTAAATATCTTTATTATTTTAGTTTATTACTTCACTAAATTATTTTAATATTTTACTATACTGCAAGCATTCATTGTAATTTTGATTGCATTATTACAGTAAAAGATCTTTATAATGCAAACCTAAAAACGCAAGGTTGTGTGTTATATAGAATTGTGTTATATGGATCACCTTTCATGTATCATTAAATTTACCTTGTAAACATGGCCAAATATGTCTGAAATATATCAGAATACATTAGAATAGCTTTATACTGCATTCCTTGTTACCAGGAGTTATCCAGATTATAAATTTTTGCATAATATAGATCATTTTACACATTGTCTAATTTACTTTATAAACATAGTCCAAACATACTTGGACCAAATCATTCATTATAGTACTCATTTCAAAATAGTTTATGGTAATAACAGCAATTTTTTCATTAAAAAGGTCTTAAATTAAGAGATAAAGTTGAACTAACATATCAAATTTAGTCCTCTAGAGTAGCAATTTTTTACAATGTGGGAAAGCAGGTGCTTCTTAACTGCGAAATTCATTGTTTACGTCTGAGAAGTTGTGCGTTATATGGAGAATTGCGTTATAAAGATCTTCCACTGTACATTCAAATTACTATTTAAAAATGTAAACATAGCAACCAGAAATCTGCAAAATTCTAAAATCCACACAACCTTTGGTCCCAAGCCATGCAGATTTGAGGGAGTGTACTGTATTAACCTTTTAAGCCCTAACCCATACAATTGTGTGGGTGATACTAAAGTAAAAGACTATTTCCTGTTTTTGTGAGATTCAAAACCAAATCTGCACATTTATATGAGTTAACTGGCTTCAGACGTTTTGATAAGACACAACTAGGGGACACCAACTACAATACAAGGTTAGATTTTCTGCTTTAAAAAAGACTATGACAGCAATAGACAAAAGGTATGTACTGTCGTAATTTCCTTTAAATATGATTTTTGGTGTTTGCTTAGATTTAATTTTTCTTTTCATATACTTTATTCATGATTTTAATTGATTTAGTCCTCGATAAATTTAATTAGGCTTTACAAAAGTTGAAAAACAAATGACCCACACAATTGTGTGGGTCCGGTATTTACCATTTTCAAAACAGTTAAATTTTATATTTTAGGAATTGTGATTTTTTTTAAACTTACTTTTTAGCAATTTATTTTTTATTAATTACATTTTTAAAAACGGATTAATTTTAAATTAATAGGTTTGTACTATTCATGATTTCTATTTAAAATGGATAGTATTAGATATATAATATGCACATGTAACGAACTGTATGTTTCTGCTCTGAGTTATAGATGCCATATATGATTTATAAGTTTTATATGAGTTATATGCATATCATGTGATAGATTTTTAAATTTGATAAATTCACTCCATTTTGTTGACACAGCAAGTAAACCACCAGGAATGAATAATAAAATATGGAAAGTTCAGTAAATGCTCGAGAGATTCCTTAGTGTGCTTGAATTTACCAGGAGATCAGGGAAAATTTCCATAGAGGAGCAGACTATTCCTTTTTTAGGACGTGCCTCAGTAAAGTAGTATGTAAAAAACAAACCATACTGTTGTAACAGCATCACCTGGGATAGTTTTAAATTTTGTAGTATACCAGTAGGAAAGTACAGACCTGGTCCACAAGGATCTAGGCTTAGGACCTGCTGTGGTCCTTACTCTGGTTCAGACCTAGTTTTATCTACTTTGATTGGTATTTCAACAAAATACCGCTGCTGGAAAAACTAAAAAAAAGAAATTTGAAGGATCAGGCACAATCGAAACGGAGTGAAGGGCATGCCATTTGTCAATGTCTCTTAAGAGGGGTGCGAGCATTGAGCACATCTCAGAAAATGAAATTGTAGCGGTCTGTCCAAAAACAAAAATTGTTTCAAACATTTTCATTGTGGCTGACGAAAATTATGTCAATAAACAACTTTTTTTGCTCAAACTTTTATTTTTAGATATTTGCACATGTAATCCCAAACTACACAATTGTGTGGATGTAGTCCAAAAATGGCTGCATTAACCCTTCACTGCACAATGTGCCACATCTGGCACATACCTAAAAACACTATTTCTTCTTATGTGCCATGAATTTGGCCAATATGATCACTATCCCTGTTTAAGGACAATCCAAAGAATGGAATAACACTTATTTTTGTCCATGTCAGATGGCTGCATTTGACAAAAAATTAGAATTTATTCTTCGGAAGCAAAAAAAAAAATCAATCAAGCTATTAAGGTAAAATTTACTTTCATTATTTTTAGTGAATACTTAAAAATATTAATATAAAAAAAAGTTGCAGAGTGTTAAGCTGATAAAATTAATTAAGCTTATTTAGTTGCAAAATATAGCAATACAATATTTTAAAACCCTAATTGTGTACACAGGATACATGTCATAAAATATCAAATTTTAGCTGAAAATTTGAAATTTAATTTTTTTTACTATTTTTCCCATTATTAGACCTATACATAGAGTTCAAATAATTTTTTTCATAAAAATAGAAAAAATCATGCAGTGAAGGGTTAAGACCGAACCCACACAATTGTGTGGGTCCTCCCTTGGCATAACCTGACATCAGGTATTTTTTTTTCCCAATCAAATATGACCCTATTGATAAGGGGAAACCACCCAGACTCAATTTCTATCGAAAAAACTCCTGGTCTTAAAGGGTTAACAAGAATTACATAGTAAAAGATGTACAGAATTGATATAAAAATAAAAAAGTCCCTATATCTGAACTGAAAGTTTTGATTGTTTACATCTGGAATGATGTACGGACTTTTGGCGTTTGCAGATTTTAGGGTTGTGGATTTGAGGGAATACTGAATTAATATTTTTTTAAGAGATGTCATTACAACCAGAAAAGTACCACCTAAATGTAGTTATTACTGATTTTTTTATAACCCCATCCAGAGACTGTAGATTCAGATTTGAAAATGCATAAGACTCAAAATGTGAAACTTCCTTTTTTTTTCATTATTATAAATACTCGTATTTTTTGAATAAAAAGTATACTATCAGTACCAAAAAGGTGAGGTGAACATAGACTTTTTTCGGGGGCGGGGGGGGGGGGGGGAATTCCACAGGAGTCCTGGTGATTGCAGTTTTAATATGAAAAAAAAAAAAAAAAAAAGGAATATTTACTATCTATGCATTTGAATAACTGTTTTTTCCAGACCTAAATTAAGCGTGAACCAAGGGAAATTGAAATTGATTCATTAGCTTTCAATGAGAATTTTTAATATAACTGCTAATTATCAAAAAAAGAAAAATCTGAGTTCCAGCTGCTACTCTGTCTTTGTCTAAACTTATCCAAATTTGCAGATTTCTAATGCGATGGATTTCCCCATCCATCACCAACAGACAAACACAAACATTTTTCTTTTATTGATACAGATTTTTCATTTTATATTTGCACTTCATGAGCTTAGAATAATTTTAATTTCCGGAGTTGCCGTAATAAGGAAGTACCATTTTTTATTATTTTTATTTTAAAAGTAATTAAAAATTAAAAATGAAAGTTTTAACAATTAAATTTTGCATGGAAGAATGCAAGTTTTTTTAGAAAGTTAATTTTTATGGATATATATACAGTATAGTGTACTGTAAAGTTGGGCTTAATGAATCGGAGAGTGAAATTCAATCCAAAGTTTGAATTGAACAAAAATTAATTCCGATTCATAAGCTCAAAATTACACTACAGCCGATGACGTAAGTGGTTGACATCGCTTAATGTGTTTTTTAAGAATTATTTTAAATTATATAAGATCAAATAAAATTATGTTTACTAGTTATCGTAGCTGAAAAAAAATAAAGAAAAGTAAACACTCACCCAAGTACTTGAACACAGAAAGATAATTCACAAATGACGTTTATTTAAACATATATAAAATTTGCTGATTTGAATGCATTCTTACATTATGAATTATGTAAAGATTACCAAAGTGAATGTAAAATTTACTATAATTTTAGACAATTAGAGACATATTAACATCTAAGAAAAAACAGAAGTTTACGTAATATTTCTTTTTGCAAATTAGGGATTAAAGTTCAGGAATGTAAAGTTAAATTAGGGATTAAAGTTCAGGAATGTAAAGTTAAACTAGGGCTTAAAGTTCAGGAGTGTAAAGTCAAGATCAACTAGGGACGTAGAAGGACTCTTGTATTTGGAAAACTGGAAACACGCTGTAGACAACTGGAGACACGCTGAAGACAAAGTTCCTTCAGGAATGCAGATTTTGACGATTTCAGTTCGCTACTCCATAGGCAATTTACCATTTATCGCATCGACAAAAAAAACAGATGTTCAATTCATATTTGTTGATCGAAGAACAATAAAATGTCGATGAGCAGAAGAACCATTCAGGGCTTTCAATTAATGTTCCATGAAATTTACTTAGAAATGTTTCTTGAAGAGAAAAATATTATATTTCCTTTAGATGATATACGGCCGCTAAGGCCTAACGAAACGTCGAACTCTTCTCACTCGCTCGCCGAACTCCTCTGCCGCAACAACCGGCTAAAAAAACACGGCGTCGCAGCCCCCACGAGTTACTTGCTCCAACGGCTCCCTGGTGAAGAATGATGACTTTTCCAGAAGAGTTTCACACATGAAAAGCCATTACAGAGCGCGCCAGCCAATTAAAAACGCCTATCCTCCCCGCGCCTGACGTCACACAGAACGTGCGTGTTCCAAAAGGAATGTTAAACGATTTAGCAGACGTCCGGTTTTGAGCTAAGCGTCTGTTTGGCAAAGGGGAATACCCTTCTTGCTGGAACTTTCAAAATGTCGGAAAGAATGATCTCATGGCGTCGCGCGCCGAAATTAAAAATGAGAAAAGATAGAAAATACATTTTTGCGTATTTCTGCCAAAGTATTTATCACAAGTCACTGAAAATTTTGCAATCGGCTAGAAATAAATATTTCTATCCACATAATATGATTTAAAAGGGAAATATTGATAAATAAAAGATTTCCATTTTTTATATTTTAGACTTAGAAAATTCCGATGTGTTTACACATTCGCGATGTATGTTGAAAGAAATTTGAAAGTTAAATTACTGAAATATAATAAAATACTAATTGCACTTAAATAATCTTAATAAGAGATAATGTTTACATTGAAAAATAAGGAAATATTGAATTATTTATCATTAAAATTTACATTGTAAGTTTAAAACTTGTGATTAGAAATTAGGTGTTTGAAAATGTTAATTTAAGTTGTAAAATTGAAATAAATTATATTATTTAAATTAATTTGAATGGGAAATGATGCATTATATTTTTTATGATGCAACATTTTATCTCCCGGTAGCAGAAAAAAAAAAGGATAAAAAAAAATTTTTAGCTGACAGGTTCGAAAAGATGAACCATCTGCAGATAATTCTATGCAAATTTAAAGGTAAACTACACAATATTAAACAACAATAAACACAATACAACAAAACAAATATATAAACACAATACCAAACAAGAATACACAGTACAAGTAGAAATAGAATTGTAACACAATATCAAACAATAACAAACATGGTACAGGTAGAAACAAACCACTAAAATTTATATATAAACAAAACACTGCATGGGTGAGGTTCTAATTGGCCTATAAAAATGTAATCTTTTCATGTGCAAACCCCTAACAGTAGACATATTGCAACTATGATAAAAATAAAACTATATGTGTAATCATATTTAAAAAAACAAACAAAATGCTGCATAAAGTTTTCAAGTATTGCAAAATCAAACCAATAAAATTAAAACAGGATAATACTGCAATTGTGATGTAGCTGAGACAACTGTATATCATTATTTGTAGTATTTATTTTGTTTACATTGTAAAATACCATCAATTTCTTGAACAAAAAACAAATGTACATTGTTCAGAATGATAGTTGTGCCCATTAAATTAAAAAAATTTAAGACATTAAGCTGTGAATTTTAAAATAGATCATATGTGATCTTGGACACTGAAATTTACAATATAGAATGTTATTCCCTTTAAATTATGAATAGTTGCACCTTGAAGGATTTATCGGAAGGGTACTAATTTTGTGATTATTTTTTGCCCCAAGCTATGCCGAATTTACCTTCTGTGTGTGCTCGCTATAAATTTGTTGGGAACTGAAAGAAAAAGAGAAATAACTTAGAGCAGTTGCTCCATCGTATTCTCATAAAATATCTCCACTAGTATTCAAAGAGCTGCAGCTAGGAGATTTGAGCATTGATAATTTTTCATATAATTTCTGGAACATATATAAATTTTCATTTGTATTTTTTTTATTTGTAATTTATTAAAGTTGTCTCAAAAATATATTAATTTTTTTATATATATTTTCTCATAATTTTTAATAATAGTTATATAGGATCCTATAATTAAATTTAAAATAAAACATCACATGAATAAGCAGTAAAAGTTTATATGTTGAGATCACCCCTCAATTTCAATATGATATGGATATATATTGTTCAAAAATTAGCAAAGATGAACATACAAAAAAAAATCTGTGGCAACATAATATTGCATTCCCATCATTTAAATTAAGGTAGAAAAAAAATTAGATGAAGGATAGTACCTATTATAAAATATAGAATTGTAAAATAATGAAATCAATAAATCAGTATGCTTAATCAATTGTATGAGTGAACAGTAATGGACAGTACGTAAGCGCTTACATTCTGTGACCACTAGTATTTCGCCAGCAAAATGTTGAAAACTCATAGAATTGATACAGATGTTACCACTGTATTGTTTAAAAAAAAAAATTGTAATTCAGAGAGATATATATACATATGAAGACACTAAAATGGAAATTAGAAAAAATGGGATTTACATTTGTAGGAAGATTGTAGTGCCCCAAAAAAATTTAAATGTCCATAACAAAAGAAAATTAAGTGAGTAGAAAACAAATAAAACTAACATCCTGTTGAGATGAGTTTTGATACATTCACCGTCATAATTCTGATTGTTGGATCAGTCATATGTTGAATTTGATAGTTATCGTTATTGCATATCTGGATAATTTTAAAAGGACCTGAATTTTTTGCATGGAAAGTATTAGTATGATTGAAATTCTTTAAATAAACTTTGTCGCCAATTTTCAACTTTGGAGGAGAACGACCTTTAAGAAATTTTGCATTCATTTTAAAATATTTTTGTTCATTAAGTTTAACTAATTCTCTGGTTGTTTTGATATGTTCTTGTTGTTGTTTAAAGTATTGGGAGGGTTCTTCAGCATCTTTAGGTGGTAAGAAAGTATCAATAGGTAAGTTTAAATCTCTGCCAAAAAATAAGTTTGCAGGACTAAAATTAGTTACAGAATGTTTAGAATTATTGTAGTGAAGCACAAAAAATTTCAATCTATCAGACCATTCAATTATTTGATCAGATAGTGAAGCAACTGATTCTTTCAGGGATCGATGAATACGTTCGATAACACCGTTCGACCTCGGGAAGTAAATGGACGAATTTCTACGTTTGATATTGAGAGATTTAAGAAAGGTTAGAAAGACATCAGAGGTAAAGTTTTTGGCGTTATCAGATAATATAATTTTTGGTATACCAAACCTCGAAAAGTAGTCGTTTAAAGCTTTAATTATAGATGGAGAAGTAGCATCTCTAAGCGGAATAGCTTCCAGAAAGCGTGAATAGTGGTCAACGATGGTGAGAATAAAAAATTTACCGTCATGTGACCTGGGGAGTTTACCCACAATATCTATTGCAAGCATCTCTCCGGGAGCTAATTCACACTTGGAAATGAAGGAAGGTTTTGTGTTGGTTTGTTTACTTTTGTAGGGAAGACATTTTTCACAGTTATTTACAAAATTTTGAACATCCTGAACCATTCCGTGCCAGAAATAATTCCTGGAAATTGTCTCAACCGTTTTTATCATTCCAAAATGAGCTTGGTGAGCAAGGGCAATGCAACTATTGATTAATGTTTTAGGAATAACGATTTTCTTTACTCTATTGACATTACCAGATTTCTTTTTAGCAAACATTAAAAGATCGTTATTAGGATTGATTGAGTAATTAGTGTTAGAACATGTTTTGGCAATTATTTTTTCCCGGATTTCTTTAAGTTTTTCATCATTTTGCTGCTCTTTTAGTATATTTTCAGTAGTTAGTGAGTCGTTAGTAGGTATAAAAATATTTAATGCATTTACATATAAATTAGGATTATTAGGAAGGTCCACGACACGAGAAAGAAAATCGGCTGGATTAACAAGCCCAGGAATGTGCTCAACCTTAAAATTAAAACTCTGCAAATATAAAAGCCATCTAGTTATAATTTCAGCCTGTTTTTCTAGGTTTAAATGGTAGGTTAAAGCTTTAGCATCTGTTAGAATTTTGAATTGTCTACCGTACAAGAATTCAGAAAAATGTTTAACAGAGGAATAGATAGCATAAAATTCACGTTTGATTGAAGGGTATTTAGATTCTGCCTGATTTAATTGCTTGGAATAAAATTCAATGGGGTAGAATTTGTCATTGTGTTTTTGCATAAGAATTCCGCAAATTGCAACCATAGATGCATCAGTAACCAAATAAACATCCTTACTATCATCAAAATTTTTAACTGTTGGATTAGTAAGCAAAATTTCCTGAATCTTGAGAAAAGCATTTTGACAGTCATTGCTCCAGAAGAATTTTACCTTTTTTCTCGTTAAATTTACAATAGGTTGTACTATTTTTGCAAAATCGAAAATTAAATGACGGAAATAATTTATCATACCCAGATAACTTTGAACTTGTTTCAGGTTTGTAGGAATGGGAAATCTATTGATTTTGTTTACATTATCAGTAGAAGGAGAGTGACCGTTTTTGTGTAATTTAAAACCTAGGTATGTTATTTGTTCTTTACATATTTGAAGCTTTTTAGGGTCTAAAGTGAGGTTAAATTCTCTCAATTTGTCAAAAACTTTCTGCAACCATATTAACATTTCCTCCAACGAATCAGCAGCAACAATTATGTCATCTAGAAAATATTGAACATTTTTACCTCTTAATGAGCTAAGGCAGTTATTTATTAAAGTATGAAAATAAGAAGTTGAGTTCACACATCCAAATGGCAGGCGTTTAGGTTGATAATTCCCATACTCCGTTGCAAATGCCAGTTTGGCCCTATCCTTCTGTTGAAGAAGAATTTGAAAAAATGCGGCTTTTAAATCCAAAACAGTATAGAATTTTTTGCCCGATATATTTTGCATAATGTCGTTGATTTTTGGTAAACAAATTTTATAAGGTTCAGTTATTGCATTAAGTAATCGATAGTCGATAACCATACGAAATTTAAGTTTGTTAGGGTCATCAGTAGGTAACGTCTTCTTTTTAACAAAAATGACTGGAAAACAGTAGTTTGAGGTTGAATTTTCTATAATGCCAGCCTTCAGAAGATCAGCGATTTCATTTCTAGCAAACTCCTTGGCAATTCTAGGAATGGGATATGGTTTTGTTTGTAAAGCAAAATCATGCAGTAAGTTAAACTGAGGAACAACTTTATCTGTACATCCCAGTGTACTGTATGAAGAAGAAAAAACAGCTGAATTATTCATAAGAAGTTTGAGAACTCTCTTCCTATCTGATTCAGGTAAGTGATCAACTTGAAAATTATTAGCTTTTAGTTCATTTTTACGAAGTTCTAAAATATCATCACAAATTAGCGAATTTACCTGGTATGTTTTACTGTTGTCATGCGTAGAAATTTGATCTTTAGAAATTTGTTTTAAGTAACCTAATTTAGTATTTTTGTTGAGGACAATTTTTTGACTATTGTTGTTGAATACATACAGAAGAATAGAATTGTTAACATTTGCTTCATGAAGGCTAAGATCTAAGTTTAGTGGCAATTTGGTAGTTAATGGAACAAATAAATAGTTAAATGAATTGTCAATTTTATGTAATGCTTTAAGTCTTATAATCCTGCCATGATTTGGCCGAATAATGACACGGTTAGCTGGTGTGACAAAGTTTTTGGAATCTTCATGATTAATATCGTTAGAGAGAGAATTAATATTTTCATGTGATTCAGCATTGGAATTTGAAATATCATGAATAGTATTATTGTCATTGGAACTTAGATTTTCATTGTTAAAATTAGAAGTTTGAGTAGAATCAGGATTTTTATTTTCGAAAGGAAATGTGAGGTTTCCCATGATAAGTTGAGAGTTGGCAGAGTCTAACAAAACTTTATTTCGGTTTAAAAAATCATAACCGAGAATAATTTGGTAGTTAGAGTGCCAATTATCATGGGTAACGAAAAACACATTGCTGAACCATTTATTACGAATTTTAAAGTTTAATTGTACAGCAGAAAAATAAGGAACACTGGAATTATTGATGGTCTTGATGTTTACAGATCTAGATAAAAAGTTAAGTTTATTGTTTTGTTTAAGTAAGTTAATAGTTTTAGGTTGTATAAGAGAAAGATTTGCACCAGAATCCAGAAGACCAATAAAGTTATGTTTTCCAAATGTTAATTTAATTAAAGGAAGTGGAGAATCATCAGAAAAACATGACATAAGTGATTTGGGAATGTTAACAGCAGTATCAGAATAATTCATACCCTCGTGCAAAAATTTATCATCTAGGGCTCTGTGAGATTGAGGGGAAAAATTGTGCAAAATATCATCAGAACCCTCTAGAAGTTTAAATTATTTCTTCTGCCTCTGCCACGATATGGTCGATAATTATTTCTACCTCTGCCCCTATTGAATCTCTGCACATTGTTATCGCTACCTCTTCTAAAATCTCCAGCAAAGTTTCTGCCCTGATTCTCAAAATATCTATCATTACTTGGAGAATTACTGTTAGGACTTAAAAAATTACTTGCTTGATTAGCAGCACTGTTACCCTGACCAGAAAAATTTTGCTGCGGCGAAAAAAATCCCCTATTATGCAAAGACGGAAAAAACCAGCAATCGCGCGTATTATGCTGTTTGTTACAGATATGGCAAACAGTCCGCTCTTCTTTTAATCCTTTTAACTGCTCCGCCATACTCTGCAATAATTTATTTGAATTTTCTTGTTGTTTCAACAAAATTGTAATCAACGAGTCCTGACTGCTGTTGTTTGAAACCTGCGTCGCGTTGATGGTGTTGACTGAGAAAGAGCATTGTTGTTCCAAAGCTTTTTCGCAATCCATAGCACTAGAAACCAGATCATCGAAATTTTCCTTTCCAAGTTTAAGTACCTCTGTTTTAATATCCGGTCTAAGAGCTTCGAGCAATTTATTAAACATCAATTTTTGCTTTAGAATGACCATTTGAGGGATATCCTCAGCGTTCGGAACCAATCGATTGACTAATTTTTTTACTACCTCAGCCAACTCCTTCACTGTCTGTTTAGGTTTTTGTCTTATATTTGAGAACTGATAAGAGGTTTCCTGGAAATTCTCTTCTCTGCTAAATTTTGCTCTAAATAAACGCACAAAATTTTCAAAATTATCAATATTGTTAATTTCTGGATCGCTCGCAACATATTCCTGCGCCTTGTCTCTACAATACAGGCGGAAGAGTAGAATACGATTCTCGTCGTTCCAATTCTGTATGTTACAGACATCACTAATGTTTTTAATGAAAAAATGTACATTTTCCCCTTCTTTTCCATGGAAAGTGGGAATCGCTGCCATAAGCGCGTTTAATTGCAAATCATTTGCCATATCGTAATAATTTGTATACACGTGAAAAATCAAAAGGTATACTAAAACACTGATGTATGACAAATAAATTATCCTAAAGCAAAGCAAATAAAAAAATAATAATGGAAAAGTTTGTTAAAATGATGAAGGAAAGAAAAAAAATCATAAAAAAAAATGGAAGATTACTTTTTTAAAAATTTTCTAAAAATGCATATTAATGTGCAATACAGTTAAAGTAAATAAATATACGCAAAAATGTACAAATCCCCCAAAATAGAAAAAAAGGAACACAATAACTACAAATATCAAAACATGCAACAATAAATCATTATAAATTCAAAGTGTAATATATAAAGTTTTCGTTTTTTCAATTTATGAAAAAAATATTAGCAAATAAATCTTTGAAAAATCAAATTTCTTTTCTTTACATATATTTATAGAATCAAATCTTAAAAGGAAAATAAATAAAAATATAAATCATGTATATTTTAAAAATATATTGCACCAATATGGGGTCCGCACATGAAATAGAGAGAAAAAAATATATATAAGTTTAGTGAGTATTATTTTTAAAATAAATGGTTAAATAATTAATAAGTTAATTAATAAATATACTTTATCTAATATCATGAAAAAGTAATGAAACCCGATCTCCGATCTTTAAAGTTATGGCATCAATTAATGCCTATGAGTGAAAAGAAAAAATTAATATTAAAAATGCTTAAAACAATAACTCCAAGAATGAAATCACTAAGTTAACGGCACCATTAATGTACTGTAAAGTTGGGCTTAATGAATCGGAGAGTGAAATTCAATCCAAAGTTTGAATTGAACAAAAATTAATTCCGATTCATAAGCTCAAAATTACACTACAGCCGATGACGTAAGTGGTTGACATCGCTTAATGTGTTTTTTAAGAATTATTTTAAATTATATAAGATCAAATAAAATTATGTTTACTAGTTATCGTAGCTGAAAAAAAATAAAGAAAAGTAAACACTCACCCAAGTACTTGAACACAGAAAGATAATTCACAAATGACGTTTATTTAAACATATATAAAATTTGCTGATTTGAATGCATTCTTACATTATGAATTATGTAAAGATTACCAAAGTGAATGTAAAATTTACTATAATTTTAGACAATTAGAGACATATTAACATCTAAGAAAAAACAGAAGTTTACGTAATATTTCTTTTTGCAAATTAGGGATTAAAGTTCAGGAATGTAAAGTTAAATTAGGGATTAAAGTTCAGGAATGTAAAGTTAAACTAGGGCTTAAAGTTCAGGAGTGTAAAGTCAAGATCAACTAGGGACGTAGAAGGACTCTTGTATTTGGAAAACTGGAAACACGCTGTAGACAACTGGAGACACGCTGAAGACAAAGTTCCTTCAGGAATGCAGATTTTGACGATTTCAGTTCGCTACTCCATAGGCAATTTACCATTTATCGCATCGACAAAAAAAACAGATGTTCAATTCATATTTGTTGATCGAAGAACAAATAAAATGTCGATGAGCAGAAGAACCATTCAGGGCTTTCAATTAATGTTCCATGAAATTACTTAGAAATGTTTCTTGAAGAGAAAAATATTATATTTCCTTTAGATGATATACGGCCGCTAAGGCCTACCGAAACGTCGAACTCTTCTCACTCCGCTCGCCGAACTCCTCTGCCGCAACAACCGGCTAAAAAAACACGGCGTCGCAGCCCCCACGAGTTACTTGCTCCAACGGCTCCCTGGTGAAGAATGATGACTTTTCCCAGAAGAGTTTCACACATGAAAAGCCATTACAGAGCGCGCCAGCCAATTAAAAACGCCTATCCTCCCCGCGCCTGACGTCACACAGAACGTGCGTGTTCCAAAAGGAATGTTAAACGATTTAGCAGACGTCCGGTTTTGAGCTAAGCGTCTGTTTGGCAAAGGGGAATACCCTTCTTGCTGGAACTTTCAAATGTCGGAAAGAATGATCTCATGGCGTCGCGCGCCGAAATTAAAAATGAGAAAAGATAGAAAATACATTTTTGCGTATTTCTGCCAAAGTATTTATCACAAGTCACTGAAAATTTTGCAATCGGCTAGAAATAAATATTTCTATCCACATAATATGATTTAAAAGGGAAATATTGATAAATAAAAGATTTCCATTTTTTATATTTTAGACTTAGAAAATTCCGATGTGTTTACACATTCGCGATGTATGTTGAAAGAAATTTGAAAGTTAAATTACTGAAATATAATAAAATACTATTGCACTTAAATTAATCTTAATAAGAGATAATGTTTACATTGAAAAATAAGGAAATATTGAATTATTTATCATTAAAATTTACATTGTAAGTTTAAAACTTGTGATTAGAAATTAGGTGTTTGAAAATGTTAATTTAAGTTGTAAATTGAAATAAATTATATTATTTAAATTAATTTGAATGGGAAATGATGCATTATATTTTTTATGATGCAACATATAGGATCCATTATCCGGAATCCTTGGGACCTGGGGCATTCCGGATAAGGGGTTTTTCCGTAATTCGGAACACTATCACAAATATTTTCTAATGTACATAAATATGAAATACAGGTTAGCATAAATAATATTAAAAATACTGTATTATACATTTGTTGAATTAATTCAATAAAACACAATTAAGTTTTTTTTTTTTATTTACAAAAAAAAAAAAAAAAGTTAAGTAATAATTTTAAATTATAATAAAACTTACAAATGAACAAGATCAAAAATAAAATTTTGTTTTGAGGTTCAGATGCAGTTAATTAGGGAATTAGTTTTTCGGAAAAATCCTTTTAAAGTTGGCTGCTTGTATCGTTTCTCTTTTACAAGCTGGTCTTGAATTTTATATAAGGACATTATTTGTTGTTCATGGAAATAACTTCTTTGTTCCATGCCTTGAATTAATTGTTGAGTAAAATATCATTTGTTCATTAGATATTTTTTCTACCTCCTCATTCTTGTCATCATCATCACTACTATCATCAGATGCATCTTTAGTCATCATTTCACAAATTTCACTGCATGTCATCTCATGACTAAGTGGAACATTATTGTCTGTATTGAAACAAACTTGAACTGCATCTTCATCCAATAATTGGGGAGGGAGGGAGGGAAATAATGAAAGTTGACTTTTTATTTATTTTTGTTTTGTTTACGAATTTATTGCATCGAAAGCAGACAGAAAAATACAAGAGGCATAATTATCAACACTTAAAATGCAGATTTCCGCAAATTCGCGGAGATAAAGAAATGCATAATTACTGTAATATTCCATTAACCCACCTTCCCCTATTTTGTAAACAAATAGGATATTAAAAAAAAAAAAATCCCACAAAATCACCTCCCCCCCCTCCCTTTCAAAAAAAAAAAAAAAAAAATTGCGCAAAGCGCCATATCACCTTTTTGTCTTATCAGATTCCGAATCTCTGCTTTTCTACTGTTCTATGGATGCAGCTGATCACGGTAAAATGAATGTTTCTCTCATTCTCCTAATTGGCCGAATTGTGGGTGCGCCTTTAGATGACGTCAAAGGTCGGAGCTTGCCAACAGATTTTCGATCGCGGAAAACGCCTTCAAATTCTAAGTGATGTTTCGAAAATATTTTTTTTTAAAAGGTTAAAATTAAAATTTTTTTATAATGGATTTTAGCGTTTGAAACAAAAAAATATGAAATTTAAGAATATGTAGTTAGTTTTCCCATATTTCTAAAGGTTATGCCGATGCAAAGTCATAAAAATGATCGAAAAGAGAACTTATGTCCGATGATTGCATACATTCAATTCTTATCTTTCACGGGAGCGTCATAAGTGGGATCGCAGGAGAGTGCACTTTTAAGTTCTGTTTTTTTAATTATCTCGGTAAACAAAAAAGAAAAATCTGAATATCAGGGCAGGCTTTGGACTATTCTTATAAACATTTTCGGATTTCAACATGCGGTAGATTTCGATAGCCACTTTTAATCCCTGTAAGCGGCCTCTCCGATTACTTTACGATTTTTGGCCACGTTTGGGGGGGGGGGGGATTAATGGGATATTACCTTGAGGTGAATGAGAAAAAGTTAAAATATTCAAAATATTGATTTATAAAGAATGTTAACTCTTCAATAAAATATGAAAAAAAACCTGCAAATTTTTATGAAATGAAAGCTTTCACTAAGTTTCGGTTTCGGATCGTTTAGCGTTCCGGATATTGGGACGCCGGATAATAGATCCTATACTGTATATAAAATATAAAAGACACAATTAGACAAGTCTTAGGATGTATATTTAAAGTAAAGGCAGGCTTTAATACAAATAATTTCAATTGCATGTTCTCCCGAAAAAAAAAAAAGAGAATAGTTCTTTTTTCTAATAACAGTTAATACACTGGGGATAAAAATTGAAGGAACAGCTATGAAAAGGTATTTTATGTTAATTCTATTAAGTGACGTCTGTTCAAGATCAACGTTAAGACATAATCCAATGGCGTTAGAATTTGCTACACAGAAATATGCAAATTCAATAAAAATGTCACATGTGGAAGGTGAAACATTGATAAAGAATTTGATAGATTGCAAGAAACTGCATTTAACTGAGAATGGGTGTGTTTATGAAGGCCAATTATCTATATGAGAGATATGGGCCCAGAAGGGGGGGGGGGGGGAGAAGGAGGCACTCCATGGGAGGTCTTTTCTAAGGGAACCTAACTCATTTATGCAAGAAAATCCAAGGTTTGAAGAAAACCCATGGAGAACTCTGAACGATTAGGCTGACGGGCACGATTGGGTTCAAACCCAGCACCTTTTGTCTACCATCTTTGAAAACAGAACCTTAAGGGCGCTGGTCACCTGGCAGAAAATATCGCGTTCAGCTCATATAGTAGACTGTTCCTACCCCCCTGCGAGCTGTCAGAGAGGCGTGCACTTTTAATAGCCGTGAAGTCCAAGAGATATTATCGGCTATCTGTTGACAAAATTTACGAGCCAGTAAGAACAGAAAGTTCTCCCATAGCAGCTATTTTTGTTAGTAGGGAAATACTACAATTTCTTTTGCACTTTTTAAAATACACGAGATCACATTGAACAATTTTACTGTTATTATTATTATCATTACAGCAACGCAACCGGGAATTCCACCAAGGAATAAGTTTCAATTGAATAATTTTCGACTTTTATAAATGCCTACATTTTAGAAAAGGTTTGATAAAAATTTAAATATGAAAATAAAAATTGATTCAATGTAATTCTCCTGTCTAAAATGATTTTGATGTTTCACCTTACTTTATATTATGTTTATTATATGTTCATGTTTACCTTCAAATTTAACCATCCTAAATTTTAAACAAATAATTATTAAATCAACTTGTCTGTAACTCGTTTTCATAATTTAATTTACGTAATATTCAGTGTTTGTGATTTTTTTCCTTTGTTTATGTAAAGCAACATTAATTTACTACTGAAAAATCAAAGCACAATTGATTATAATTAATTACTGTAATATGTATTTTTTTTTTTTAAATGTTTGTTTATAGATAAAAATATTATAAAATCATCAGGTAAAGAAAATATGGACAGAGTGAAGATTTTAGTCCGAGTTACACATTCATTCTTCAATATGATATATTTAAAATATTTCACAAATTTATTGAACACTTTAAAATTCGATGTTTCGTTGAGATTTTGACCCATTTTTATAAACGATAATAGATACAGCCATCGGTATTTCTCACTGGGTAAGACAAAGAAGCTGAATTCTCAATGTAGTAACCGTCCCCCCCCCCCCTCACCACCTAAAAGCGAAAAAAAAAATAAAAGGTTGTAAGAGAATTTTATCAAAATATCTCCGATTACTGAAGTTATTCAATATATTGGCACGTATTTAAGTATTTATATAATGAAATTAAACTACAGTGCAAAATGAACATAAATTATACAAAAAATACTCCAAGTAGTGTTTTTTAATACAGCTTTATTTGACAAAAGCATAATATAAGATTTCCAATAACTCAAATTAACGGCCATAAATTCGAATTTTGAAAGTTATTCCATTTAATTTTGATCATCTTTTAATAAAATTAACATTATTAAAGAATAATGAAAATTGCGAATTTCAATACATGTAACGATATCTTCCTTAATTCTCTATTCAATCAAAGGATACAATATTAAATATAGATACAACATACATCAATGTATATACGATTCACAAAGACAAAATATCAAAGTATATAATATTAATATGTATCGATATGAGGGGAAAAAAATCATTAAATGAATATTAGTATTGCGCATGCTAAGTACATACCCCTCCCCCTCAACATTGCTCCCACCAAAAATATCTAACAATATTAACTGAAAGGAAAGTAAAAACATAATATGTTTGCTCTGCATATTTAAATTTTCAAATAATATTAGTTTTTTTAAATTATGTGATTGTAAATTTTAATTAAAGATGTGGAATGCTTCCTCAAAAAATTAATATTTTTATATTTTCCCCCAAAACTTTGTTAACCTTGCCTTGAGTTTAAAAGAATTTTGTTATATTAAACAAAGAAACTTCTGTATTTATATAGTTATTATATAGTTTATATATAATATTTTCTGTATTTATATAGTTACATCCGAATGTAAATATTACCCAAACTTTCTTTTTTCTTACAGAGTATTTAAATAAAGCACATTTTTTCCCCCCTTTATGTAGATTAAAACTTAGCACTGAAAATTATTTAAAAAACATTAATTACCCAAAATATACCATAGTAGTTTTCTCATACATTAGGAAGGTTCACAGCTGTCTTCCACACATTTTAACAATTTTTTTTCTTTTCTTTTTTTTTTTCTTTTTCTGATCATTTTTTTAATAAAATTGACATTATTAACAAATATCCAAAATTGCTAAGCTCAATACATATAATTAATTTTCAGTTAATTCTGTCATTGTCATCTATTTAATTAAAGGATACAATACTCAATATAAATGCAATAAAGCTGCAGCAACATATATATGATTCACAAAAACAAAATGCCAGAGTATAATATTAATACATTGTACAAGTGAGACAAAAAAAATCATTGAATGAAAATGTGTAATGTGCATGCTGAGTTCCCACCCATCCCTCGACTTACTTCCACCAAAAATATCCATAACAATATTAACTGAAAGTGAAAACAAGAAACATAATATGTTTGCGCTGCATATTTAAATTTTCAATTAATATTCATTTTTTAAATTATATGATTGTAAAATGTGTGTGTGTTTAAAATGCTCAAAAAGGAAACCAAAAAGAAAAAGTTGACTGTGATAGCGTGACGCAGGTTGTTCACTCTCAACGGTGTCCAATGGCTGATTCCTAAACCGTTAGTCATAGACATAGTTCCAATTACAAAAATGTTTCAAATGAAGTAAAGAAGTATTTTAAAAGCGATTTCGGTCAATAAAAAGATTTTTTTTTTTTTTTAATATGAAATTTTATTTTTTATACTGTCTCATGCCCCGGGTCCTATAAGTAATATTTAGTAAAATTTTCTAATATTACAAAAAAAATAAATATCTGAGTATAATTTTAATACGTAAAAAAAAAAAAAAAAAAAAAGAAAAAGAAAAAAATATTTAAATAATAAGAAAGAAAAATCATGCACCAAGCATAGATTATAAAACACTTTCAAACACTTCCAAAATGCTTTATCAAGACTTCGCCGTTTAATAATGTAAATAAGATACCCAAGAAAACGTTTTAGAAATAGCGCATTTGAAAATCGGATATCAGCAATTACCGTCCACAGTCGAAAAGGTACTTTAATTCGTCTCTGCAGCTCAGTATATGATCTATATATTTGTACATATTCTACACAGTCTGCTAAAATTTAGTATAATAAGAAAACGCATAACACAGTTAAAAATTCACTACCAATAGGCAGAAGCGTACTTGAATTCTTTTGTACAGCCCTGTATATTACATATACATTTTTATGCACGTAATATAAAAAGTTGAAATTTAATTCAGGCAAAAACACTCTTAAAACTCTTCACTCCTCATTTTTATTTATTTATTTTTCTACTCTCCCATTACCTCCCTACCCTTCCTTTCCTTTTCTTCCTGCACACTGAGTTTGAAATACCGCATTTTATGGAAGAAACGCCGCACTCCTCAAATTGGCCTGAATAAGCTTAAAAATATCTTAATCGCCGCACCCGTTGTAAACGCCGCATCCATCGGAACGCTACTTTTGTCGAAATACTTCTTTCAATTTTAGCAGTAGTTTAAGTTACTAATATTTTATGTTGTGCATACAAGTCAAATTCAATATGTAAAATAAACATACATCTAAAATAATGGACAAACTGAAGAATTGTGATCATGTGGTTTAAACTACTGGTGTATTATGTACATGAAAAATTAATGTGTTATGAAAGACATTTTCATGAAACCCTTATAAACACACACACACACACACACACACACACACACACACACACACACACACACATATATATATATATACAATTTTTGAATGGAATTAATTTAATATAACATTTGGGGCCTCCTGTTTTCTCAGTTTTGAGTCATGTTTTCTCAATTTCGAGTCCCTTCAAAATTTTCTGAGGGAAGCAAAACCTAAACATGGCTAAATTGACTTTGAAAACTTCTCTCAGCTATTTCTATCCCCTCTAACTATTCCCCCGACCCAACTTTTATTACTCCGGAGTCTGAGCAAACGCAACGGGGTGTCGCTCCCCATGGAGTGATGGATTATATCGAGGGGGAAGACACTGAAATCATCAGAATAGAAATATATGCGTTTTGTTTTAATTATAGCTCCCTCCCTAATTAATTTCAATGAAATATTTTTATATCAATGGATAAATTGGAAACTGTACATTTTTTCGTGTTTTTTTTAATTTCCAAACGACCTAATAGAACTGCCATAATTTACAATTTAATGAGAGGTAGAAATTATTTTGGTCATGCTCCGAGTATTTCGCGTAAAATCAAATATTTAAAATTATTTTTAATATAAAATTAAAACTAGGATGAAAAGGGATAAGTTTTAAGAATTGCATACAGAAAACAAAATTCGAAAATCTTAATTTTTTCATGAGATATCCTTAGAAAAGTGAGAAAAAATATTCCCATAGGTTTACATGGAGAACGGAAAACGGGATTGTAAGTGATCAGCACCCTTAACTGAAAATGGAAGCAGGACAGAAAGATGAAAGGCCATTTCATGGCACATGTGGCACAGCTTTTCTACATGTTACGGCATTTTAACAATATTGTTATAGCCTCAAATTAAAACAACTATGCAAATCTAGGGGTTTTTTATTATTTTTAATAAAATTGTTAGAATATAAACTATAAAGTTACTAAATATAGGTATTTATGCAAGTGTCACATGCAGGACATTTTATCCATTTTTCATGGAATGGCCCTGAAAACGGGCGGATTACTTAGGTCTAGGTTTCAAATGTGGAGATTTTTAAATCTATTAAAAGGCCATTCCATATTGTGTGTGGGACAGCTTTTCTACATATTACTGCTGTTTTAACAGTGCCACTGCATATTATATATATATGTATTAGGGTGGAGCGAAAAAAATTAATTTTTTAAAATCAAAAATGGGTAGGTGCCAAAAGTTGCCTTTATACTAGTACATCATCTGTGTGCAATAGTACTGCTGAAAAAAAAATGGCTTGAGTCTGCACTTTTGGTCGAAAATTCAAAATTGGGTAAAATTTGACATTTTTTCAAAAAATTAAAAAAAATTCTATAGAGATGGTTATTAGTTAAAAGTGTTACTTAAATCTTTATTATTAATGACTTAACATATTTAAACGATAAAGCGATATCTTTGTTCTGTATAACTGGAACAAAACTGACAACTTTTGGTGAAAAAAAGGCATTACCACCAGAGTTAGGCAGTATCGAAAATACATGTATTTAAAATACATTTTCAAAATACATTTGTAATTTGTATTTTAAACCTTCAAAGCAAATGTATTTTGGAATGCTTTTTCAATGTATTTTGTATTTTCAAAATGCTCAAAATACATTCCTCCAGATTTCAAGTTTCGTTTCTAAACCGCCGATCCTAGATTTGCTACAAAGAAACACATGCCTGTCTATTTTGAATAGTTTTTGAATTTGTTTCAGGAAGTTGATATGTACACATTGATTAACATTTGCTACGATGTACGATATACATATTGATAAATTGGATGTTTACTTCTGCAGAAGCATTTTTATAATTCATAACATTCAAGGAAAATTACAAAAAATTGCTGTGTGAGAATTATTGTATAGGCAGGTGCTGCCTATTTAAAGTACATTAGAAGTGTGATGCTATTTGTTACCGCTAGAGATGTGTCATTTGTTGAGGATCGACTCCAAAGGAACGATTCCGGCAGTGAAACTGAAGGAACGATTCCATTCTGTAAAAAGGAATCTGTCCTTTTCGGAACGGTTCCTCGGAATCGTTCCTTTTTGGAACAATTCCGAAAACGAACGACTCATTGAAATCGGTCCTTTTTGGAACGATTCCTCGTAATCAGTTCAAAATGTACCGACTCCGAAAAGGACCAATTCCTCGGAGTCGTTCCAAAATGTACCGACTCCGAAAAGGACCAATTCCTCGGAGTCGTTCCAAAATGTACCGACTCCGAAAAGGACCAATTCCTCAGAGTTGTTCCAAAATGTAACGACTCCGAAAAGGACCAATTCCTCGGAGTTGTTCCAAAATGTACCGACTCCGAAAAGGACCAATTCCTCGGAGTTGTTCCAAAATGTACCGACTCCGAAAAGGACCAATTCCTCGGAGTCGTTCCAAAATGTACCGACTCCGAAAAGGACCAATTCCTCGGAGTCGTTCCAAAATGTACCGACTCCGAAAAGGACCAATTCCTCGAAGTCGTTCCAAAATGTACCGACTCCAAAAAGGACAAATTCCTCAGAGTCGTTCCAAAATGTACAGACTCAAAAAAGGACCAATTCCTCAGAGTCGTTCCAAAATGTACAGACTCAAAAAAGGACCAATTCCTCAGAGTTGTTCCGAAAAGGACCGATTCCTTGGGAATATGTTCTTTTCTTGTAGACTGGCCAGTTTTAATAAATTAAAATATGCTATTTTATTTCAAAATAACAGATTTTGATTCTATTAAAGCCGACTTTATTGCCAAAATATCCTTCTAATGTGTGTGTTCCCCGCCACCCTCCTCAAAAAAAAGAAAAGAAAAGGAGGAAAAAAGAAATTGAAGTGTGGGGTGGAGTAGGGCATTTAATAAAAATTACTATTTGATCTTCTTGTGCTAAATTAATCTGAAAGAAATAATTTAAAAAATATTTTATACGAATTGGATTTTTTCCACCTGAGTGAAAAAGTGCCCGAGATGGGATTTGAACCCAGAAACTTTACGTGCTTTACCGATTGAGTACCTGGACCCCGAAGGTAATGAAACATCATGTGTACTTTAATACACTAATACTTTTTCTAATTGGTAAATGTATCATACGAAATGAATTTTTTCTAAATGAATTCTTAAGGCTGTTCCCAAATCCAAAAGGATAACTTTGTGACAAAAGTTTTAATTTATTTTTATTCGGAAATGCATGAAACGAGCAGGTGTTGTTCAGAAACTATGTAATCGAGCTGTTCTTTCTGTTTTTTTGCAAACGTAATAGATTTTTCAGAAAATAGTGTCAAAGTGGACGTTTTGAACCGAATTTCTGCGTGAAAGAGGCATAATCGCTCAAAAATGGGTGAAAAACATGTTTGTCACATGATCAAAATCAATTATAACTCAATAGGTAATTTACTGATCAAAAGATGGAAAAAACAGTTCGATTCCAAATTGCTTCCATGGTCAAACTTTCCAATTTTATATCTTTCCGTTAAAAAATGAATTTGTAAATGTGTTAAAACATTTTACGCTTGTTGAGCAGATCACTTAAGAACAGCCTTAAGAAAAACAAAGAAAATGCTTATTTAATTAATAGTGAAAAATATTTTTTTAAATCTGATTAGAAACAGTTTTGAATATTATAAAAAATATATCACTAGACCATAAAAATTGCATTTTAATAGGATAATAACTGATTTTCAAATATTTTAATAATTGTAGAGTTACGCACTTTCATGCATATTTGACTATTTCATGTTTTTTCCTCAAACATAATTTCAATTTGAGAATCTTCTTTGTCAAAAGAAATATATAACCAGCTATGAGCGCTCGAGTACCACTTTATTTCCACAGTTTGGCGTCTTGTTTTTGTCTCCTGAAGAAGATGATTAAAAAAAAAATCTCAAAACTCTCTAAGATTGTTGTTTTAATCAACTTACATTGAAGTTTATTACAAAGAATAAAATCTGTTAGAACAAGGAATTTTTGTAAAACATTTCTTTCTTTCTTAAGATAATGAATATTTCAAAAAGCATAATGTCTAATAATAATAATAAGATAACAGTAACAGTGGTGGGTGGGATTGAAATAATTTAACCGCGGTTCACTCTCTTAATGGCCGTTTTGAGTATAAAAACGGGAAAGAAAAATCACATGCTACATATAGATTATCGGACTTTCTCCAACACTGCGACATATGTAAAGCTGCATATTTTATGCTTATTTCGGTTTAATAGATTTATGTTAACCCTCCGCCTACCAGAGGGGTTCAATGTCCCCGACAGGTATGTTTATAATGATATTTCTAATTTATTTTAAAAACAAATTTCTGTAAATATGGGGGGTTTTTCTGGGATGTTCTATTCTTTTGAGTAGAACATTCCAGAAAAAGTCACATATTTACAAAATTTTCATTTTTTTAACTGTGAAAAATCTGTTTGAATGTACCTATCGCGTCTGTTGCACCGGTCTGGTATGCAGAAGGTTAATATTGCATTAAAAAATCTTACAATATACGAATTTAATTATTGGTTTCCAAAGAATGCACGTTGTGATTTTGTACAGTTTTTTCATTTGTCATTTTATTTCTATTTTTTGCTAAATAATTAGAATTTAAATAACTGACTTTGTTTTAATTCAACGTAAAATAAAAGCAAGAAAAAAAAATAGTTTATCTTAATAATTTCTTATAATAATTCAGATTTCTTGATCGTTATTGATACTCGCAAATCCCGAAATCAATGCCACGATTAATGCCTGTTACTGTGGTGATGGATAATACATATCTGAGTTTAATTTCGATCAAAGCAAGGCTCCCTTAATGCCAAACTAAATTTAATGTCCAAGCCTAATACCAAACTTCTGTTTTTATTGAGGTAAAACTTACTGCAAATGCGACATTAAATTTTATGTATTTTCCTTTCTTATTGTTCTTTTCACTTAGAAGATTTATTTATTTATTTTCATTTTATTAAATTACATAAAGTTTTCTGAAAAGTTCGAATTTAACAAAATGTTTTATCTATTTTAAATAGTTTTGACAATAAAAAGTTTAACTCCGAATAAAAAAGTAAAATTCTCAAAAAATTAAGGTTGGTATTATCTATAACACGTTTACAACAGATGTCTTTTATTCAACGTCCGAAACATCGTCAAAAGGATAGTTCTTTATGTAGTACTACACTCTGTAATAATAATGGACATACTTTTAATTTTTTTAATTTACCAATAAACCGTTTTTCAGTTAAAATGTTAGCAAATTTCAAA
Organism: Maratus speciosus; assembly: GCA_963932465.1. Lineage (NCBI taxonomy): Eukaryota > Metazoa > Arthropoda > Arachnida > Araneae > Salticidae > Maratus > Maratus speciosus. The sequence goes on from OZ010787.1 coordinate 288,741,365, forward strand.
TTTAAAGAAATAGAACTTTGAAGTTTAGTGAATCACTATATCTTTTGGCGGAGATAATATGCACAAAATCATATATGTTACTATATATATACATATTATAATATTAATATATATAATATTATCTTATAAATATCACTAGCCATAGCCATGCTTCTAATGAATCTGTTTACAAATCATCTGAAGGAACTTCTACCCTTTCGTGTAACACAAGTGTTCCATGACTTCATGAGTTATGAAGCTCCAAAGATCCTAATCCAAACAAACATATTAGCATCGCAATTCACTCACACTGAACTGAGGTTCAGTATAAGTGGAGAGAGGGTGACGGCGGATGAGGGTGTGAAATTAGAGAAATTTCTATAGGTTCTCGTGAAATTGGAGATTAAAAAAGAGTTGTAAGTTTATTGAAATCCTACGTAGTTAACAGCAGTTCACAAATAGCGATGTTAGGGTATAAGAGAAGACATACATCAGTCACTCAGGAAAGACAGCGTGCAAAAACGTGCTTTACTTTTTAACCCTTTACAATAAAGTTAGCGTTTATGAATGCGGTTTGTCTGTTCGTCAGACCGTCTGTTCACGCTCTAAGGCAAGTCACTCACTAAGACAACACATAAGACATGTCGCTTGAATTCGCTAGAAAAACTGGTTTAAAACAAGTTTGTAACAACTTTGTTCTTTGTTTTGACCGGTTTTTGCACTTCATGTTGTGCTTTATGTCGTTCTGTTGTCTCAGTGTGTGATATACCTAACTCCCTTAAATATACTCGGATTCCCATGCAATTGATATATGTTAATGATGTTTACCATGGGATCTTTGGTATTCAATTTGAAGAGTGTAGCATTAATAGTTCATTTACAGGGGCACTCAAAAGTATTTCGTTACATTATGGTCAACGGGAAAAAGTCGTTTGCAGTGCATTTTAATGACATTAAGCTATTTCAAATGCATTAAAATTGATATATATCACTGAATTGCACCACAAGATGATTGCTATAGAATAGGGTGTTCCACTTCTGAACCAGATCCTGAAGGCAGTGATAATAATGTTGATGAATTACACGAAATATACTGTGTGCGTAAAGTTAAGGAACTGAGGAGAAAAGCGATAAAGGGGATAAAGTTGATGAAAGTACGGACACTGGAACAAAACGAACAAAAATGTAATCTATTTTAACAAGTTACATATTCAAACCAGTAGGGCCATCCAAATGAAAAATGAGATTCAGAATGAAAAATGAAATTAAGATTACCTAGAGGTAGATTTTGAAGAGGAATCTATGAGACTAAAAATTCCTAGACCCTGGTGACAAATATCAGAGCAATAATAAAATTTCCTATACAGGATGTCCACTCTCAACGATGTCCAATGGCTAATTCCTAAACCTTTAGTCATAGCCATATAGTTTCAATTACAAAAATGTTTTAAATGGGAGTAAAGAAGTATTTAAAAAGTGATTTGGATCAATAGAATCATTTCTTGAAAAATTACGAAATTTAATTTTTTATACGGTCCCCCGGTCCTTCAAGTTATAGTTAGTAAAACTTCCCTATTACATTTACAAGTAAGACAAATAAAAGTCCTATTATTCTACGATTAAAACTGACCGAAATAATGGCTGTTTAAAGTTGGAGCATATTTTTTGCTGCGAAATAGGGGTCATTTACAAATTTACTAGAAATATAAATAATCTTCAGATATATAAAAAAAATAGTTGATAGTAAAATTAACATTGCATTATAAATTTGAAATCTATAATCATTCTGAAATATTAATGCAAAATATACAGCTTGTACTAAACATATAACAGGAAAAAAATAGAATTTTCGTTAAATAAAATGTTGAAAAGCAACAGCCTTGATTCTTTGCAAAATGACACATATTTTGAAATGTTATTAGATTACACTAGGATGCAAATTTGTGTTGTGTCATGTGTTTTAGTTTTTGATAATTAATTCTTATGTATTTTGTAGCACTGAATCCAAAAATGGCCTTCATTTTTTATCACAAAGTAAAGATTTTTGCAAATCGTAAATTTGATATCTAAAAAGTGAAAAATTTACGGAAATCTGATAGTATAAAATAGACGTGTGTTATTTCTTTAACTTTTGATAATTGATTTTTTACTATTGAATCCGAAAACAACCTTCATTTTTAACCATCACATCAGGATTTTTTGCAAATTGTAAATTTCAAAGTTTAAAAGTTCAAAGTTTTAATTGAACCTCTTCCCTTCTCACATCATCGGATCCCCGAGCTGTTTAGCTGCAAGAATCCCAGTATAAGCCAAAAATTGAATAAATTCTTGAAGTAAATAAAATAAAATTGAATAAAAGAAGTTTTACATCCATTTTATAGTATCAGATTTTCGCTATTTTTTAACTTTGAAATTTACCATTTGCAAAAAAGTCCTTCCGGCCAGTGCCGGGAGGAAGAGGTAGCTTTCATATTCCTTATTTTAAAAAAGCCAACTTATATTATTCAAACACAAGAAGCTCAATTTAGTGGAAACTGAATATAGGAGATTCAATACTAATTTTTATCAATACTAAATCATTATGAATGAGAATTTCGCGAAATTAGTCAGCTATATCCAAGCTGCTTTTATTTAAAGTAACTTATATTTGGCTGCAAATCCGGCGATTTCTTAAAGTGCTTGCCATTTTAAGACAACATGGTGGATGAGGCTAACCAGTGAACTTGGTCGAGACCTTAGTAATTGCTGTACACAAGCTCACTCACATTTATATAAAAATCATGAAAAGAAACAGCTTCAAATCCTTACAAAAATCTGTCATAATAAGATTTCTTTCAAAGCACAGCTACACATGAAATAAATCCTTCAAATAATTTAAGCACTTTGTTTACGACCCCTAGAAGCATGGCTAAACTCATGTGCATTCGGATGCAGAAAAGTGGCATAAGTCTTGCATTTCAAAGTTTCGTATAACTTCATGAATTTTAGTGTTAGATGAATGGGACTTTTTTTGTCTTTCTTTTAAGAGAACAGGAAATTTTTACTAAATATCACTTATAGGGCTGGGGGACCGTATAAAAAATTAAATTTCGTAACTTTAGAAATATTTTATTGATCCAAACGACTTTCAGAATAATTTTTTACCTTATTTAAAACATTTTTGTAATTGGAACTATAGGTCTATGACTAACGGTTTAGGAATTAGCCATTGGACATCATTGAGAGTAAAGACACACTGTATAAAATAATATAAATGGACGGTCATTTGATGACATATTTTCAAGAGAAACCAATGATTACACTGAAAATCAAATAGACCTTGCGCCACCCTTAAATTTCCAAGAGGAATTATGCTTTATATCATAAATCATAAAGTTAGAAATAACTGCAAATTAATTGCACACACTGATCAATGAAATGAACTCTTAAAAACAAAATCATCTGTCCAAACATTACAAAATTAAGGTGACTGGATGCATAAGAAAATGGATGGGTACATAAGAAAATAAATTAGTAAAAAATATTATGGATTGCATGGAGTTCTATTTATCTCGGAAGTGCTTTTTTCCCCTTTGAATCCTTTATTTTTCAAAATCGTTCATTTTTTCTCGGAATCGTTCCTTTTTCTCGGAATCGTTCCTTTTTCTCGGAATCGTTCCTTTTTCTCGGAATCGTTCCTTTTTCTCGGAATCGTTCCTTTTTCTCGGAATCGTTCCCTTTTCTCGGAATCGTTCCCTTTTCTCGGAATCGTTCCCTTTTCTCGGAATCGTTCCCTTTTCTCGGAATCTTTCCTTTTTCTCAGAATCGTTCCTTTTTCTCGGAATCGTTCCTTTTTCTCGGAATGATTCTGAAAGGAACGACTCCGAAAAATTCGTTCCTTTCTGTGAACGATTCCGGCAGGAACGATTCCTTAAAAGGAATGATGTTGCCCATCTCTAGTTACCGCAGGGGATCATGGAAATTACTGCTAAATCTCAAAATGAAAATTTACCAAGAGGATTAATTATAATAATACACAATGCTGTTTACTGTTAAACAATAAATATTTTTAATGTTCTGTTGATGAAAATAAAAAGGCAAAATACCAGCAGTATAAAACAAGATATTCGATTACAGGTTAAAATTTTGAACGATAAAACAAACTTCAAAAGCTGTTTAAAAGGTAAGATTTTAGTCTTATACCATCATATATCGATTTTAACATTATTTTCCTAGTTTCAGAGTATTCCCTCACACGATGTTCTAATATGATTTACCATGCATATGATACACTGTAAAAAAAAAAAAAAAATCTGTCAAATTGACAGGAAAAAACTGTCAATTTTGGCGCCAGTTTAAAACCGTTTAATTTACAGAAAAAAACTAATTTTTCATTAAAAAGTTTTTTTCTGTAAAAAATACAGATTTGTCCTGCAAAAATTACGAAATTCAGTTTCTTTTACTGAAAAAAAACTTTCTTGAAAACAGTTTTTTTCTGTAAAATATACAATTCTTTTCTGTAAAAATTATAGATTTTTTTTTACAGTGTATTTTCATTTAATTGGGTGTGAACTTTAATATAAAAATAGTTAAATTCATTCATAAAGCATGCAAATGTTCATTAACTGTATTTACATTGAGTATATTAGATTCTGGATGTTTTAATACGGACTTGACTTTATTATAGTTAAGCATTTACACAGTGACTTTGCATTACAAAATAATTTGACACCATTTTTTATTTTACACATGCGAAGCTTACTCTGGCTTTTGATGAACTTTTAATTATCATTATCAAATATTAATCAGGGACAAATGATGAGCTCATTACATCATTTTAAATGCATACAGATAAATCTTCCGCAATCGGGCTGTACGCGATATAGATTTTTCTTTATCATGCTTGATTTTTTTTTACCATAACAATTCCGTAAATTAAGATAGTTTTCAAACAAAATGCATTTCAAAGTACTTTTTTTTCTCTATTCGATGTGCAAAACTTCAAATTGTGCGAGGATTAGACGTTAATAAATGTTCTATAAAGAGAAATTTATTACTCAGATCATTGCCATCATCAATATGACATCAGTGTTACTCATGATTTTGTTTTATAATACAGACCAGTGACCTCACTCAGATTAAAGATTCCCGATATTCTGTGCACTGTACAGAACAATAGAACATAGGCGAAAATCATTTTTTAACTGAAGACAAATATATATATTTAATTAATTTAGTAGATTTTCTCGGATTTCTAGCCAACTACACTAAAAAAGCATTTTTGAGACTTTCTTATTAGCCACCACATACCAGCAGGTAATCGCAGAAGGCTTTTATCATTTATAGCAAAATTTTGTTATTTTGATTATTTCAGCATTTAAACGTGTAGTTCAATTACATGTCTTAAATTCGTGTTCATTTATGTATTTCTGAGATTTTAATTTCGTTTGGCAGCAATTTAGTTATGGAATTATACACATAAACAAATGCTGAATTGCATCGTTATTTTACGTTCAAGGGTTAATCTTCCGAAATTGGATCACACGAATATTTGCAAGATTGGTTTAAAAAAAATTCAAGCTTGAAATTTATTTAAAAATCCATAAAAGCTGAATAAATTGAGATACAGTTTTTAAAGAAATCACATTTGAAAGTATACTTTTTTTTCTATTCCACCGTATAAAAATTGCAATTATGCGATATTTCGAAGTTACAAGACTTAAAAAAAAAAATAAAAGAAAAAAATGCTTATTTAGGTCGTTGTCACTATTGATATGAAATTTGAGTTATTCTCGGATATCTTTTTTGCTTTATAATGTAGTTTCATGAACATTTTTTTAACTTTATAATATGCTAGGTGATCGAACCCGGGTTTCCCTGATTATGGAGTATAGGTGAAAACTTTTTTTAATTGAAAAAAAATTCCTGCAATATATTTTTTAGATTGCCTACCAACACCAAAAAAGTATTGTTATACGAAAAATATCAATTATGCAATCAAATAAAGCTTTGAAATTTACCAAAATTCATATTTTCGTGTTAGCCTCATGCTAAGAGTTATTAGTCCAAGATTTTGCTAACGGCAGTCTTTTTGATTCTGATCATTTAAGTGCTTTAAGCAGGGTTCGCAAAAACCCAGGTTTTTTTTAAAAAACCCAACCCACATGGGTTTTTTCATGAAAAACCCAATTTTCCCCGGGGAAAATCTGGTTTTTTCAAAAGTACAATATATGCGATATTACATTATTGCATTCTATATTATTTATATATTATATATACTATATATTGTTCCCTTGTATACAATATAATTGTAATACTATTTTACAAGTTATAAATTATATGAATTTAAATTAATAAAGTGTCAGTGTTTCTCACAAATTAGTTTTAAATATAATAGAAGATAAAAAATTGTTAATTTGCTTTAAAATCAAATAATAAATAGAATATTAATATTTAAAATATATAAGTGGGAAGAAAAAAAGGGGTAAACTAATCAGATGTGCTAATCCCAAAACTTTCCTCTATCTCACATATGTTAATAATTCAAAATTCGCAGTGCCACATCTATGCGCATCACAAGGATTGTAAAATATAGGTTCATTGAATTGGATGCATTTAACAAGGAGATGTAAGTATCACATTGTTTTAAACAAATCATTGGATTCTGGAACCCTCCCTCTAGGATGTCCACAGCCAAAATTTCCAACCCAAACATTATAAAATCAACATCTGTAGTTCAATTTACATCCAAGTCTAATAAGCATTTATTTACATGAAAATGAAATACAATATTAAGTTTGATTAAATCACGTGCATTAGTTTGAGATAAAGATTTTGCAAAAATCGTGAAAATTTACCATATCAACACTACCTACTGTGCAATTTACACCTAAACCTAATAGGTAACAGATTATGTCAACATCTAACTGAATCTGAAGTTTGATGAAAATCCATGCATTAGTTCTTTAGATAAAGCTATTGCAAAAATTAAGATAAATGCAGCAAAGCAGCACCACCTGTTGGGCAATATTTACCAAAAACTAATCAGCATCAGTTTACATCAAGGTCTAACTGAATCTAAAGATTTGTGAGATTCTGTGCATTAGTTGTTGAGGTAGAGCACCCACAAAATTTGTCACATACAGATATTTTCTAAAACCATCAAATCGTCTTCAGGACCTTTTTAAAATGTATAAATCCATTGTAAACTGGAAGTCGAAATTTTTCACAAATTAAATACTTTCTTGTAAAGATAGAAGATAAAGTAAAAATACATATCTTTTATTTTCATGAGTATAGTTCATTTGAATTTTTTATATAAAGACATTCTTATGATATTGCCTTTACCTATAATTGTACTATGTATGTTGCCTACTATGTTGTATGTTAGTAAAGTATTTCAATGTGCTAAAATACATTTTTATTTTACTTTGGGTGTTTATGTAATGGCTTTTATACATTAATTTTTTTTCAAAATTAGCTGAAATGATTTAAATTCATTAAATATAAATGTTGTTTAAAATTTTAAATATTTCTGAAAATTGAAAAAACCCACATTGTGGGTTTTTCAAGTGGGCCCATTCTGAAAAAACCCGCCGGGTTTTTCCAAACTGGGCCCAGCTTTGCGAACCCTGACTTTAAGCGTATTGTTCAATTATATGTATATGAAATTTGTGTTTTATTTATATTATATTATTTATTTAGTTATAGAGGAAGTTTTAGTTCTTTTATGGAATGTTAGCCGTAAGAAAATATTGAACTCTTTAGATTGTTTTAACCTCTTCAGTTCCGAAGCTAAAATAATAATACAAATACTTATTCATAGGTTTTTTCCCAAACAAAATTACATCGTAAATGACAGAAAAAATATCGTTTCTGAAATTGATCCTTTAGGTGATTAGTAATTTAAGTTCAAAAATATGGATCTAAAACTACAAACCCCTTAAAAACATCAATTTAATAACCATTAACTTAACACAATCACAAATTTAACAGCTTTAAACAAGTAAATAATCTACAAATCCTTAAAAATTTTTATTGAAAACGATTTAAACGATGAAAACGATACTTATGAAATATTCTCCCTTTCTTGGTCATACTGTCTTATGGGCATTTTTAGGCATTTTGCAAACTCGAATGAAAATAACATTTATTTTATATGAGAATTAGTTTAGATGCTGCTATTTATTCATTTGCTTTGAATGCAGAAAACATTCAGCTATTAAGAAGTGATGCGAAAATGTAAAAACTAACATTTTAGTTTTAATAAGGAAAACAACCAGGTCCCCATATGATGACCCATAGTGACCGGCAAATGGATTAATATTTCGTAATTGTGCTCCACGTGATAAATAAAAAAATATTTTGTGCTTGAAAATTGTTTTTAAAATGATAGACAGTCAACTGAGATGTAGTTGCAAATTTTATTTGAAATTTTTTTTCCTGTTTGGCGGTGTAAAAATTTAAATTGTTCGATTACATACATATTAAATTTGAGTTTTTTTATTATTATTCTTTTATTTATTTATTTATAGAGGAAGTTAATTTAGTTATGAAAAATTAATCAGGAATAAATACTGAACAACTTTTAATACTTTATGTGCAAAATGTTTATTATTATTATGTAATGGAGCCATAGGATGTAATAGAAGTAAATTACAAAAAATTATGCTCGAAAATTATTATTAAAAACATAATAAATCAGTCAATTAAGATACAGTTTTCAAGCAAATTGTATTTGAAAGTAGAGTTTTTTCCTATATGATGGTGTAAAAATTGAAAATGTACGATGGTTAGAAGATTAAAAAATTGCAGTAGCGAAAATTGTAAAACCGAAATTTGATCATGAAGTGTTTCCATTCGCAAAATGATACCAGCATTATGCACAGATACGCTTGTCCTTTATAACACAGATAGATATTGTTTGTGAAATAATTAACACATTGAAGATATAAATTAGCTGAGTAAGTTTTTCAGCCCAAAACCGTATTTCAATTCTTTATAGAGTTTCAATAAAAAACAAAAATGGAAATTTTAACCAATTAATATAGTATCCACATATGTGTTATTAATACAAGCATATACATCTTACAAAGACACATTATTATGTAAATGTGGGTATGTGCTGCGTATGTTAAAAATAAAATCTAAAATACTATTAAAATATTATTTTGTAATTTTTCATTATCAACTGATGTTATTTGCGTATTAAAAGTTTGAACCAGAGATTAATGTTCATTGTACAGAGCGTTTCAAATTGTTTAATATTTGGCTTTTAAATTAATTGAAAAAATATCAAGAAAATATTTTTTACGATAATAATGTAATGTATAGTTTTATAATATAAATGATGAATATATTCAGTATGTTATTTTTAATTCAGTGATTTTTTCATAACCAGTGGAGTAGCCTGTTGGGACACGCTCTTACGGGAACATAATAATGCTCCCATATAAAAAATGCAAGGAGGTAGAGAAAATCATGGCATACCCAAAGATGAAATACCTAAATGTTGTACAATGTTGTTGGAACAGAACTCCCAATCACTATGCAGTAACTGGATGCAATTTTGGTGAAGATATTAGAGGGCTGAATAGATTCCATTAATTCCATTGCATTATTCTGCTTACATTATCATACACAAGCAATAGAAATATACGTGAAGGAGTGTCACAGCAGCATCACCCAACGTCTGTGGATACAGAGAAGAGATGGACTAGGTTGATACATAGAAAACTTATGCCAGTCTTTGATAAAAAATCACAATTCAATATATAAATAAAACATTGTGCTCAGATGGAAGGGTGGTCGAGCTATGCACTGTTGTGTCATAAAATGCAGCCACCTCCATGTGATACCACCTGGGTAGATTTGAAAACATATTCCAAACAACAATTAGTTGTATGACACAACAGAGTGGAAACGCCTTTTTGTTACCAAAAGTTGTCAGTTTTGCTCCCGTTATACAGAACAAAGATATTGTTTTATTGTTTAAATATGTTAAGTCATTAATAATAAAAGGTTTAAACAACACTTTTAAATAATAGCCAGCTCTATAGGATTTTTTTAATTTCTTTGAAAAAATGTCAAATTGTACCCAAAATTTCGACTTTTGGACCAAAAGCGCAGACTCAAGCCATTTTTTTCAGCGGCAATATTGCACGCATATGATGTACTAGTATAAAGGCAACTTTTGGCACCTACCCATTTTTGATTAAAAAAAATTCATTTTTTTCGCTCCACCCTAATATGTATTTATGTAAGTGCACGACGTTTTGTACGTTTTCTATAGAATGGCCCTGAAAAGACTGCATTTTGCTTAGGGCTTTATAAAAATTTTCTATATATCTCTGAACAGTTAAATTTTTTGGAACAACTTATCAGATAATAGCTATCTGACGATACCATAAAATGACATTAATCCCCCTCCCACCCCCTAAGTGAAGAAAAATCTTAAAATAATCAGAGGAGTACACGGGATTTTCTGTGATCTTTTAACAAAATTTGCTTTTTTTTTTTTCCGGGATATTTCACGAAATTTGCGGGGTTTTTTTCGCGATCCTTTGATGAAAATGCATTTTCCCCACGTTCCTTTGACAAAATTTGTGTTTTTTTGCGATTCTTTGTCGAAAATCACGTTTTTCCACCGTGATCTTTAGATGAAATTCACGGTTTTTTTTCGTAATCCTTCGATGAAATGCGAGTTGTTTCCGCGATCCTTCAATGGAATTCACGTTAGTTTTGCAATCTTTTGACGAAATTTGTGCTTTTTGCAGCATCTTTCGACGAAATTTGTGCTTTTTCAGCATCTTTCGACGAAATTTGTGCTTTTTCAGCATCTTTCGACGAAATTTGCACTTTTTCAGCATCTTTCGACGAAATTTGCACTTTTTCAGCATCTTTCGACGAAATTTGCACTTTTTCAGCATCTTTCGACGAAATTTGCACCTTTTCAGCATCTTTCGACGAAATTTGCACCTTTTCAGCATCTTTCGACGAAATTTGCACCTTTTCAGCATCTTTCGACGAAATTTGCACCTTTTCAGCATCTTTCGACGAAATTTGCACCTTTTCAGCATCTTTCGACGAAATTTGCACCTTTTCAGCATCTTTCGACGAAATTTGCACCTTTTCAGCATCTTTCGACGAAATTTGCACCTTTTCAGCATCTTTCGACGAAATTTGCACCTTTTCAGCATCTTTCGACGAAATTTGCACCTTTTCAGCATCTTTCGACGAAATTTGCACCTTTTCAGCATCTTTCGACGAAATTTGCACCTTTTCAGCATCTTTTGACGAAATTTGCACCTTTTCAGCATCTTTTGACGAAATTTGCACCTTTTCAGCATCTTTTGACGAAATTTGCACCTTTTCAGCATCTTTTGACGAAATTTGCACCTTTTCAGCATCTTTTGACGAAATTTGCACCTTTTCAGCATCTTTTGACGAAATTTGCACCTTTTCAGCATCTTTTGACGAAATTTGCACCTTTTCAGCATCTTTTGACGAAATTTGCACCTTTTCAGCATCTTTTGACGAAATTTGCACCTTTTCAGCATCTTTTGACGAAATTTGCACCTTTTCAGCATCTTTTGACGAAATTTGCACCTTTTCAGCATCTTTTGACGAAATTTGCACCTTTTCAGCATCTTTTGACGAAATTTGCACCTTTTCAGCATCTTTTGACGAAATTTGCACCTTTTCAGCATCTTTTGACGAAATTTGCACCTTTTCAGCATCTTTTGACGAAATTTGCACCTTTTCAGCATCTTTTGACGAAATTTGCACCTTTTCAGCATCTTTTGACGAAATTTGCACCTTTTCAGCATCTTTTGACGAAATTTGCACCTTTTCAGCATCTTTTGACGAAATTTGCACCTTTTCAGCATCTTTTGACGAAATTTGCACCTTTTCAGCATCTTTTGACGAAATTTGCACCTTTTCAGCATCTTTTGACGAAATTTGCACCTTTTCAGCATCTTTTGACGAAATTTGCACCTTTTCAGCATCTTTTGACGAAATTTGCACCTTTTCAGCATCTTTTGACGAAATTTGCACTTTTTCAGCATCTTTTGACGAAATTTGCACTTTTTCAGCATCTTTTGACGAAATTTGCACTTTTTCAGCACCTTTTGACGAAATTTGCACTTTTTCAGCATCTTTTGACGAAATTTGCACTTTTTCAGCATCTTTTGACGAAATTTGCACTTTTTCAGCATCTTGACGAAATTTGCACTTTTTCAGCATCTTGACGAAATTTGCACTTTTTCAGCATCTTGACAAAATTTGCACTTTTTCAGCATCTTGACAAAATTTGCACTTTTTCAGCATCTTGACAAAATTTGCACTTTTTCAGCATCTTGACAAAATTTGCACTTTTTCAGCATCTTGACAAAATTTGCACTTTTTCAGCATCTTGACAAAATTTGCACTTTTTCAGCATCTTGACAAAATTTGCACTTTTTCAGCATCTTGACAAAATTTGCACTTTTTCAGCATCTTGACAAAATTTGCACTTTTTCAGCATCTTGACAAAATTTGCACTTTTTCAGCATCTTGACAAAATTTGCACTTTTTCAGCATCTTGACAAAATTTGCATTTTTTCAGCATCTTGACAAAATTTGCATTTTTACTGCGATCCCTTGATAACATTCATTTTTTTTGCGATCCTTTGACAAAAATTGAGTTTTTTAGCGATTCTTTGATGTAATTCGTGTTTTTTAGCAATCTTTTGACTGCATTTTGTTTTAGGTCCGACATATTCACGTTTTTTCTTGCAATCTTTCGACGAAATTCGCATTTTTTCAGCAATCCTTTGGCTGCGTTTTTTTAGATCCGACATAATTCAAGTTTTTTTCCTGCAATCTTTTGATGAAATGTGCATTTTTCCACGATCCTTTGATGAAATTCATGTTTTTCTGCGATTACTTGACGTAATTAGCATTTTTTAGCAACCTTTTGACATAATTTTCATTTTTTCCACGATCTTTAGGGGGTGCTTTCTTGGGATTTTTTGAAAATTTGAAATTTGTTTATAAAAAGGGGGGGGGGCAATTGATTGGGAAGGGCAGATTAATGGTATTTTATGGTAAGAAAAACTGTACATATATAACAATCTTTCTCAAATTATACTATATTTTATTAAATTTTTATTTTACCATTTCTGCTAATTGGTATTACAGAATTAACAAAGATTTTATGAAATATTTTTTATAAGTGTTTTTGCTAGTTGTTCATTAATTATATATTATATATATGCATAGTTGCAAACAATTCTTTTTTGTGTTAACACTATTTTCAAATCATAATCCTTAACTTATTTAATTACAGAATTCTGTGATTAATTAACATTAAAATTAGGCAGAGGTTTCTAATCAGAAGGAGTGATAAACTAAAAAGTGGAATAGTTGACAAGTATAATGCAGGTAGATATTTAAAATTTTAATTTTGCTAAAGAAAAATAAGATGGTTTTAAATTTTACAAATAATGCATGAAATATAAATATGCGGATTGGAGTGATGACAGGAAAGGGGGGGTGGTGCTGCGGTCAATGTTAAAAACATTGGTGGCTCGATACACTTACAATCAAATCTGACAACAGCTCATCATTCTATCTCTGACTGCGCTGCTGAAAAGATGTAAAGTGAATCTTGTCTCTAACTTCAAGGTCACCCATGGCAATATTTTATTGCTTGCTTGTCTTTAATAAATGCCCTATACGTACTTTGATCTTTTTACTTGAATCTCGTGTAGGGCCTGAGTTCTTGCATCTATGCAATGTTCTTAACTGATCCAGCTAAATTTAACTAAAAATCTAATTTTAGCTATTCAGTTTATATTTTTAAAAGCCAATTTCTTTAAAAAAGATAAACAAAAACTTCAGTATACATGTTAATATTTAAGATAGGAAATATTGAACATAAAAGGAAAACACATCAGGATGAAGATGTCATAAAAAGTTGAATATATAAATAAAATTTTTAATTTTCAAAAATGGAGGAAAAGTTTTTTTTTTCCTAATTTTTTTAAGGGGGTTGGGGGATCAGAGCTGTCCGTCTCTATGCTTACTTTATATTCTCCTACTAAATGTCTATTTCAATAATCTAAAGTCAGCAGGGGTTTTTTTCATACAGTAAAAAATTTAATCTCAGAAATGACTGATTTTACAGCTAATGTTTCACAGCTATTACTACGGACTGCTTTCTTAGCCAGCAGAAAAGCAAAGTTCTAAAATGTACTGAATTTCTATAAAAATATAAAAACTGAAAAGTTAGCAAATACATTCATATATTTAAAATAAGTTACCTACTTTGCATATCCAAAACCAAGATCACTTGATGTATAAATGACAGTCACAATAAACGAGACAATGACTACCACCAGATCTACTAAATTAAACCAATCATCTGAAAAACCTCTGAGCCTGTAAAATGAAATTCATTTATAATTTTTTTTTTTTACTTATAATTAAAATACAGATGCACAGAAAGTGGTTAAATGAAATCTCTAGATGAATACCTATGAAACATATTCCCAATCCCTGTAGTAATTTCACTAAAAAGTTAAGAACAAAATATCAGTTACAAAATTCAGCACCTTCCAGCAAGAATACTATGAAGTAAAAATAAGTTTGGTCTACACAGCTTTTATCTCATATTCTAGCCAATGTAGCTATTCATTCAAAATGGGGAAAAAAAACAAAAAAAAAAAACAGGTGCTCTTGATTCCCACAACAAAAGATATTCGAAAAAAACATTCAACAGTTCTTTTATTCGTGGATGCAGTAAGTCCAAGCCGAGACTAAAAACTTTGAGTATCAGGAAAATACAAATTGAAATGGATTAGAAGATTTCCATGTCTTACATTGACTAAATAAAAAGTCTGCTCTTACAATAAAAGAAAGTTCTTGATAGTAAAACTGTTATTATTTAAGTATATAAAGTAAAATTTACTATCAGTCAAAAATTTCTACAAGACTGAAATCAGTCCTGAGACTGAAGGTCTTGCACCCATGCTTTTATTTACCAATCACTTAAGAACCGTTGTAGAAATTCTTATTAAAATGCAATATACAATCTTAATAATGCACACCTCGAGGTGAGAGATTGTGTATCTTGCAGAGCTTTGCATTATTCAGATCATTAAAACATACCTTGAAACATAACCAAATATGTCTGGAACATATCAATAAAAAAATCGTTATATCTCACATTTTGGGATCAAAAGTTTTGCAGATTATAGATTTTTGAATATAGATAATTTTTCACATTAAATTTACCTTATAAACATGGTCCAAATATGGACTAAATCACAATATTAAAACTTTAGAACAGTTTTAAAAACACAAAAATATTCAATTTAAGAGCATTTATTATTCACAGAAATAAAATAAATTAGCAATAAGTACTATACTTAAAACTGTTTCTTAAAACATTGTCAATAGTAATTTGTTTCAGTAACTCTGCTTTTTCTCTTATAAATATACCTTATATGCTTATAAATCTTTAAACACTATCTGAAAGGATAAACAAATCAACAAAATAATATTTAATCTATCACTAAGTAAATGGTACAGAAATAATGGGTCCCACAATCCATGTTATTTCTAGAGAAATAAATTTAATGATGTAAAAATTACTTGAACATTTTTTAAATACTTTCAATTATTTAACATTTTATAAAATTAAAAAGAAAAGATGTAAAAAGACCATTATGAACAATATTTAAGCAGATTCATTATTTAAATGACTGTTTTTAGATCATTAAATACTTATTTAGACAATAATGGTCTAAAACTTCATCTCGTGAGGGGGTGGGGGGAAGGTAAATTTTTAAAAAAGATACAGAAAATATGTCATGACATATTAGAGTGAAACTCATTTTTTATGCCCTTTCACCATGTAGCCATTCATTACTAGACACTAAATCCCAGAAGATCAGAGCTACAAAGAGAAAAACTCTTCTAAGACTGACCTTCCAAGCTGCCCCTCAATGAAGAGAGATTTAAAATTTAGTATAAGCTACAAAGCACATGTATGTTATAATCCAAACTCGCTCACTTCGAGTCTTATGTGCAAGCCTCATTCTCCTGTGTTTGCAGAGAAGAGGAGAACATTAAATATTATGAAACCGGCACACAAAAGTAGCATCATGAATTTCAAGAAGTTTATAGTGTCGACTCTAGGCCAATCTGGAAAGGCACAGCACACAGTGGCCCATTATATATATACATACATACATATGTAGTATACATGGGCATTATTTAACATATTAGGATAAATAACAATGTTATTAATTTATAGTTCATTATTTAGTAACAGATTAATGAAAAAACCTTATTAAATTTGGAATGCATTACCTGCAAAGTATATATATATATATAAAAAAGGCTGAAACAAGTCTAAGAAATATTTAAAAAAAAATGAAATTTGTTTTCTATATTAATAAAAAAAGGATTTAAAAATTGTACTTTCAAATAAAAAAAAAAAGAAAGTCATATTTTAAACACTTAGGAACTCTTGTTATGACATGCCAAATAAGTGTTATAATTTAAACCGTTATGCAGATTTATAGCACAGTATGTACCGTAATTTCCCCGCATTAAGTCCCGATATCTTAAGTTTTTTTCATGCCGGAAATTTTATTTTAAAAATTAAGTCAAATAAATGCTAAGCAAAAGCAAGTCATATTTTATTTAAAACAAATTCTGGTAGGAAATAGATTATCTGAGCTGCAGTGTAAACGCAGGAAATTACGGCAATCATTTTACTCAATGGGATTTTTCTGAAAATTCAAGCATGTTTTTTTAATAACGAATATTGGAAGATGGGAATAATTTCACTTTCATTGCATTTTTGGCAGAACTAGTGTGGTAGCCATTTTTGACTGAGTAGCGGTTTCTTTGAATTTGAATGTTTAACCCTTTAAGCATCCTGTAGAATTTTTCATGTATGTTTAATGATTCATAAAATAATAGCTAAGAAGAGTATTTGTATGAGAATTTGATTACGTTACATATTTATTTATCTAATGCATCAAACAAAAATAACAAAACAAATTGTGTATTAAACCAGCCATTGAATTCAAAGATTACGTAATGGAAAAACACAGGACGCTTAAAGGGTTAATAGGGGTAGTCTTCTTATTTACTAAAAGCTAATTTCTAAATTATCAGTTTAAAAAAAGGTATAGATCCAATTGCAAAAATGTTTCAAATTTTGTTATGCATCATTTAAAAATCAATTTACATGAAAATAGTTGCCTGAAAATTTGCCCTTTAATGTCAATAGTTAAGAAATTTATAAAAAAAAATGTCTGGGTCATATGTTTTATTTAGAAAAATGTTCATGTTCTAAAAAGTAAAACAGTAGAAATGTATTCTTCTATAGCTGAAACTTACTGTGTTATGATATTTACAATTTTATAAATTTTCAACGTTTTAGCATCACAAATGGAAAATTGTATTTTTAATGCCAGAAAAGCTGGAAATGCATGAAATTCAAAGTATCATAACTAGGCAAGTTTGTCCTGCAAAAATTAAGTTTTTAACTGCAAACTGATTTTAATGGTGTGGATTTAGCTCAACAAAAAACAGCATCTATACTTACATTCAAAAATTATTTCAAACATTTTGTTTAAAGGCCTAATTAAAACATCTATTGACAGCATACACAGTGATTAGTTAAGGTAAGCTGGGATAACTGGACCATAGGCTATTTTATAAAAAAAAGATGTCTTTTAAATTTTAGCTTTGGTCAACATTGCACCTTCATCTCTACTTCTTAAAACAATGTGTATCAAATCAATCATAACTTTATCTTTGCTGTGATAGGTTGCTGAAAATTAAGGTTTCTTTTTTTACAAACAGCGTCGATTTTGTTGAACTTCCTTGGCTTTTTATTAAAATACGACTTTTATTAAACAATCTTTTCTTTTTAAGATTAGGCACATCAATGCATTAATATTAAATACCTATACATATTTACTTCATGTTTTAAATATGTAAGGTCGGTGTTCCAGTTACCCCATTCTTGGAAAATTTATGGGGTAACTGGGACATGTATCTCTGCCCAACAGTTAAATAATTTTTTAGGAGTTTCTCGTACTACGGAAATTATTTCCCTTTTTTTTTTTGGGCTTGCAATAAAAATAATTATATAATACCTTATTAAAACTACATAATAAAATTTTAGAAAAGTATGTTGTTGGGTATCAAACCAAATTTCTTAAGTGATAGAAAAATCTTTAAATTTTATGGTACAGATGATCAGGCATACATAAGACAAAGTAACATTATTTAAAAAAATATTGAAACCAATAAAAAATAGTTCTGTTCGATATAAAAACATTGTTACATTCTACACAGATGTATTGGACTTATCAAACTTTCATTTAGGTAAATAATAAAGGGAATGAGATACTTAAGTACTTACGTACCCATTTGTTCATAGATATGTTTATTTTTTTCCTAAAATACCCATGTAACTTTTATACTAATTACCTATACTAAAGTACACAAGTACTTAATTCTTATGTTTTTTGTATAAATAAATCTAATAATTTCACATTTGGTGCATTTTTCAGACACCTTGACAGCAAAAGTTTCCCTTACAATGCTTTTTAGTTGATATATAATTTACATGATCTGCCTGGTTTAAGTATTTACAGTTTTTTCAACAGGACCTGATACCCCATATTAAAAAACATGAGTGGAACACAGAACCCATTTTTATGGGGCAACTGGACCCATGAAGAAAGATTAAATACATATTTTTTTTATTGTTAGGCAAAATGTAATTTTGAAAATTTCTGTCTGATAGAATGAACCTAACTGAACACATTTACAAAAGTTCAGACTTTAATTCACATTGACATTAGCTTTTGGAAGCTGAATTGGCAGAATCTCCAGAGTCACATTGTAAAATCATGGCCGAGTTGTCCCACGTAACCTTATATGTTACAAAAATAACAGGCTGTTAGAACCTGTTACCTGAGCAAGTGTGGAACAATGCAACCTGTTAATCAAAAGTAATTTCCCATCTTTAACACATATACACACACATAAGCAGAATTCTTTACAGTTGCAATGAGTAAGAAATTAGGTAAAAGAGAGTAAAAAAATACAGTAGAAGATCTTTAACGCAAACCTAAAAACACAAGGTTGTGCGTTATATAGAATTTTGCGTTATATGGATCACATCATTAAATTTACCTAGTAAATATGGCCAAATATGTCTGAAACATTTCAAAATACATTAGAATATCTTTATACTGCAATCCTTGTAACCAAGAGCTTTCCAAATTATAAATTTTTGCATAATATAGGTCAGACATTGTTAAATTTACTTTATAAATATGATCCAAATATAACTGGCCAAACCACCCCTTATATTAGACATTTTCAAAAATGTTTATTGTAATAATAGCATTTTTTTCGTTAAAAAGTTCTTAAATTAGGAGATAAAGTTGAACTAATGTATCAAATTTAGTCCTCTAGAGAGTAGCAATATTTTTACAATGTGGAAATGCAGGTGCTTTTGAACTGCAAAATTTATTGTTTACATCTGAGAAGTTGTGCGTTATATGGAGAATTGCGTTATATAGAATTGCGCTATAAAGATCTTCTACTGTACATATGTAAAAATATTAAATGGTGCACATAAAGTATTAAATAAGGGACTCATAATATCAGAAATACCTTTTCTCAGATGCCTTTAAACTACATGGTAATTTTATTATTAATTCTAGAAGTGTCCAAATTATTTATTAGTAATGGAGTTTAAAATTTGCACATTTTAATATGACAATATCAAGGAATTTGACACTATAATGTTTAGAAGAATAAAATTTCCAATTGATATCTTTCTTTAATAATAATTTTCTACTAAATAACAAAGAATGGTTTCCCCTCCACACACAGTAGCAGCAACTTAAAATGATACTGAAGCAAACGGTAAACTATATCTTTCTTACTTTTAGAAATATTTTACATTTTGAATCTGAATAAAACATAACTTTGTCTGTGTATGCATAGGCCTTCTTGCATAAGCTATTATTGAATCAGATAATTTGTAAAACCCTTTCAGCAAATTCTATTTTAACAGGAGTTCCTCATATTCTGAAACTCTGACATTTAAAGTCTTAAAAAAAAATGCCTTTAAAATCAAACTGGTGAATATGATTCAATTTCAGTGCATCAAAATTTCATAATGATAAATTTCTTAGTTTCTAAGTATTCAATATTATGTAAAAAAAAAAAAAAAAAAAAAAAAAAAAAAAGTCAGCTATCTGGCAAAGTTACTATTTACTGTAGCACTAACTTTTAGCATATGAGGTATGTCTATTAAATAATGAGACATTAAATAACTCCCACTTATTTGTATTACAATGCTATGCTTGTCCCTTTCAATATAGTCTTAGTAACACTTCACTCTAATTTTGTTTTCCACTTGTCAAAGGCATGAACAAATCAATTTCTGTCAGTTGTTTTAACATATTTGCTGTTTCTTCTTTACAGAATCAACTGACTTAAAATATGTCCCTATAAGAACAGATTTAACTTTTGAGAAAAGATTAAAGTCACAAGGTGCTAAAATTGGATGAATATGGAGGACGCTCAAGTATAGTAATATGATTGTTGGTCCAAAACTGCTTCATTGAAAATGCTTTGCAAACAGACACATTGTCCTGGTGAAGAATGAAACCATTTTTTTGCAGCCGTTTCTTTCAGATTCTTTTTCTCAACTTTTTCAAAACTTCTTTATAATAATACTAACTGTTGTACCTTCTGGAACCAATTCGCCACATTTACACCTTTGATATATAAAAAAAAAAAACCGAGCATCCAGGGCGTTCATCATCAGCATTCTCACAATCTTCGCTAAATCTTTTGTGCCACTAACACGAGACAGGCAGTCATGCCCAAGTAAGCACTTGAAGCCATCCGGTTTGTGTTTTGTGAAATTTTACGAAAAAATTCAAATTGACACATTGTTCAACTTAAACTCAGCTTTTTTTTTCTAGCATCCTACAGAAAACAGCAAACTAAACAGCAATTGACAACAAACAAAGTAATAGAATATTGCTGTTTCTCATGCAGGTCCAGACCAGTTCAAGGTCACTAAGCATGCAGTTATAAACAGTTCTGATCGCTTTGTGTACTAGGTGGAATCACAGTTACATTATTTAATAGACATACCTCGTATGAATAAAACTACAAAATTCACTAAAATTGCATACTCACCCTTTAGCTAATATTCTAAGGAGAACTTCCAGCATGAAGTAGGACACAAAACATAACGCAGCTATTTCAAAATCTTTATTTACTTTCATACTTGTATGTGGAAGAGACAAAGCCGTAATAACAATGCAAATGTCCGTAACTATCAACACCAAGCTAAAAATCCTAAATAATTTATATTAATTTAGAATAAAACTAAAAAGAAAGCAGAATTTGGAAATTTTTGTAGAAATATAGATAGGAAAAAAAACCTGAAAAGCAAGTGCTCAACAATTCTACGTAGCTGAAATTGCAGATATCTGAAAATATAAATCAACAAAAATTTAAAAATAAAATTTAAAATTTATTTAAAAATAAATCAACATAACAAGTTAAAAATTTTACTACTGCTAAAAGTCTAAAAGGCTAAGAAAAGAACTATAACTACATGAATGTTCATTTGTTCATATTTAACTAAAGATTTTAAAAGATGTTACTTTGTGAAATATTTGTAACATACTACTTTGAATAGCAAGTTGAGTAAGCTTATATCTATTATCAGTTGCAAATACTGTTAGTCAAATTACTGAAATATTCAACAGCTAGTAGATATTCCTGGATATAGTCACATATAACTTATACAATAAAAGTAATAAATATCTTTAAAATTTTTTTGAAAAATAATATTAGAATATAATTATCTGGAATAGTCCAGAAAAACTTATAAAAACATATACAGACCCAACATCAGCATCTGTAGAGTTCAGATCTGCAGGATCTGATATTATTACAGTTGTACTGGAATTTTTACCATTTGAATCATCTGTAAATCTTGAATGTCCAACAGTTTTTAAACTAGTAATTTGTGGCACTACTGCAACATCATTGGTACTTGCTGCAGCTGATATGCTGTCTCCAGGCATTGTATTTATTGTTTCTAAATGTTCAGTCTCATCTACAGTGGTCGGATCTTCAATGACTTCATTTTCAAATATTTTATATTTATTCATGACCATTGATTGACCTAAAAAGATATATACATTAATTATATTCAAACCAAGCTACATTTCAACCTAAAAATGAACATTTAACTCTTAAATATTCATATTAACTAAACTACAAAGCTGAAAAAAATGTTAAATTTCTAAATGTATTGAAATTAGGATGCTGTATAATAAAGTGCAACTAAAGCAAAGCTTGCACTTACATATTAAAAAAAGCAGGAGAAAACTTCCTTGCAGCATGAAAAAACAAAAAAGAAAGAAAGAAAAATAAAGATCCAATTTAGCATTAAACAAGAATACAATTCCTCAATCATTGAGAGAGGGATGAACATAAGTATTGGATATATGCAAAAGTAAGTTCTGTTTTTCTAATAGAGTGCAAGTGTTCTTACATGTATTGTGTACATCTGGAATACATGCTTTTGAAAAGTCTCTTCATAACCTTCAAAACATAGTATATGACATTTGATTAAAGTGTAAACAGTTTTTTTTATTTGATTAAAAACACTGCTGAAAGTCATCGTTTACTTGTAGAAACTTATAGTACATATGCTTTTTCTGATAGTATGTGTAGAAGGTGGTTCAAGCAATTTAAAGAAGGTTTATTTGATGCTGAAGATGCAGAATGTGGAGGTAAAATGAAAAAAATTTGAAGATGAAAATTCACAAGCATTATTCGATAAAGACAACACACAAATGCAACAAGAATTGGCAGAAGCATTGAATGTTGATCAATCCGTTGTCAGTAGACGTCTACATGGAATGGTTAAAAAATTTGGAAATTGGATAGCACATGAATTAGAAGGAAGACAGATTGAATGTCGAAAAATCAACTTGCGAAAGGCTTCTTGAAAGACAACAATGAAAGGGTTTTCTGCACAGACTTGTGACTGGAGATGAAAAATGAATTTACTGTGTGAATCAAAAATGTATAAAAGCTTGGGTACAGCCTGGTGAAGCTGGTCCATCACAGCCAAAGTGAACTATTAGTTCAGGCAATAGAGACCGTATAGGGGCTCTACCTAGCAAAATTCATGGTAGTTCTGGAAAAAGGCTTACTATATGTTTTTTGGGTTACTGAATCAGAATTTTTAACTTCCCACCAAAATTTCCCCCGGCAACCCTCCAAATTTTGGTAAAATGCCCCCCAAAAAGGTTATTAAAAAAGTCAATTTTTTTATTGTTTTAGGGAAAAAGTATCTAGAAATTCAGAAAGTAGACAAAATTTGCAACAAATTAGATACATGACATTATGACTTAGGATGAAGGGGTAGGGAGAATCTGCCTCTGAACATGCACGCAGTGCTGCGTGAACTAAGTTGCACAATTCCGCTTCACCACTCACACGTTTACATTCGCCCTCCTATCTCCCCTCCGAACTTTCTCTATAAAGGTTTACTTTAAGTTTTTTGGGTCGCTGAATCGGAATTTTTAACTCCCCCCCCCCCCACCCCCTGAAACCCCCCAAATAGTTGTTTTTAACTTTAATTTCTTATTGTTTTAAGGGAAAAGCATTACAAAATTCAGACACTAGACAAAATTTGCAACAAATAGGATATATGACATTATGATGTAGGATGAATGGGAAGGGGGAGGGCTGCCTCTGAACATGCACTGCGGCGCTACGTGCACTAAGTTATGAAGTCCAGGCAATAGGGGATTTTACCTGGCAAAATTAATACTAGTTCTGGATTTCGACTCACTTTATGTTTTTTGGGTCGCTGAATCTGAATTTGTAACTTCACACCAAAATTTCACCCAACAACCCCCCAAAAATTGATTTTTTGAAAACATTTGGTTTTTGAGAAAAGTGCGCGGGGAATGTTCTGAGGCAGCCCCCTCTCTCTCCGTTTATTCTACGTCATAATGTTATATACCCTATTTGTTGCAAATTTTGTCTAGTTTCTGAATTTCGTAATGCTTTTCCCCTAAACCAATAAAAAATTTAAGTTAAAAACAACTATTTTAGGTGGGGAAAATTCTGGGGGTAAGTTAAAAATTTGGATTCAGCGACCCCAAAAAAAAGTAAACCTTATAAGGAAAGTTCAGAGGGGAGATGGGAGGGCGAATGTAAACGTGTGAGTGGTTAAGTGGAATTGCGCAACTTAGTCCATGCAGCACCACGGCACATGTTCCGAGGCAGATCCCTCCTTCCCCTTCATCCTAAGTCAATGTCATATATCTAATTTGTTGCAGATTTTGTCTACTTTCTGAATTTCTAGACACTTTTCCCCTAAAACAATATAAAAATTGAATTTTTTTTAATAAAAACCTTTTTATGGGGGCTTTTTACCAAAATTTGGGGGGGTTGCCAGGAGAAATTTTGGTGAGAAGTTACAAATTCGGATTCAGCAACCCAAAAAACAAAGTAAGCCTATTTCCAGAACTACCATTAATTTTGCTAGGTAAAATTCCTCATTGCCTGGACTATATTCATTCTGATAATGTTATGCTCTGTATTTGTCAGGATCTGAAAGTTGTACATCATGAGCTACTAAAACCTTCTGAAACTGTTACTGATAAAGTCTACCGATGACAACTAATACATTTGTAGCAAGCTGTTCAAGAAAATCGACCTGAATGGGAGAATGGACAAACTGATTTTGCAGCATGACAACACAAAGCCACATTCTGAAAAGTCATTAAAGCCTACTTAAAAAGGACAGGACTGAGAAGTTCTATCCCACCTGCCATATTCACCAGACATTGCTCCTTTGGATTATTTATTCTGGTTGATAGCAGTCAGCCCTTCAAGAGGTACGATTCACATCTTATGAAAGTATAAAAAAATTGGCTGGATGAATGGATTGCTTCAAAAGATGGCAACTTCTTCAGACTGGGAATCTGTAAATTGCCTGAATGATGGGCATTAGTTGTGGCTTCTGATGGAGCATACTTTGAATAATGTACCACTTTTATATACTTGCTAAATAAACAAGTATTTTTAACCAAAAAAAAGGAAACTTACTTTTGCATATACCCAATAAGATTTTTAAAATAACAAACAGAAAAATAAACACAAAGATGATAATAAATTAGAATGGCATGCAGAAGAAAATACAGGATCATGTGTTACTATTGAGCATTACTAATTTTTTTTATCATATTACTGAACACAGGGTACCCAGGGTTTTATTTCAGAAAGTGGAGGGATATGTTGGAAAATGGGCTAATTCACATCTAAATTTTAGTTAAAAAATACTGATTTTGACAGATTTCGTTATTCAGTTTTTTTAAGTTATTTTGGTATAGATATTTGAAGAAAGACTAAGTTGTAGTTGGAAGAAAGAAAAAAGTTTATGCTCAACTTTGAAGAATCCAGTTGCGAAAAACTGCAATATTTAAAAATTCTAATGCAAACATGCATTTATTATTTTACAAATAAAAGCATGACATTTCTCATTATGGCAAGTATATATATGCAAGGACTTGAGGTGGGAGATAATATTTGGACTCGGGAACCTTTTTGTGGATTGAACTTGTTTATCACTCCATCTTAGTCTTCTACACGAGTTCGATCACAGGTCCTGCGATCCATTTACATTTATTTTAGGGAATTACATGGTTGTAATTTGTCTAGGCATCTCAAATGCGCAGGATCTAAACTTTTTGGGTTTGTTCTTGCTAACATATTGGGGCTTGTAATATTTACCAGTAGAGGGCAAAGGTGCCAATTTGGGAGAAACATTTAGTTTAAGTGGTTAATTAGCTCTTGATTGACATGTGGTCAAGATCCACACAATTCCTGGGATCTGTGACATACAAAGCTTTAACCACAAATGAAGGAGAATTGGCCAAACGTCAGTATTTTCTATCTTACATTACTTTCTGATTTTAATGGTAGTGGTAGATGGTTTTGCAGGAGGGAGATCCTGTATAAAAGGGGTCCTGCATGCAGTCCACGGTGCAGCAGATGTCAACAAATTGATGATGCAGACAGTGATACACCTGTAGCAGTTAACCAATGTGCTGCCAACTGTCTAGATGAAGCTGTATGGTCTATCAGCACCCTGTGGACCACGTGTATCATCGCACATTGAAGTCACCGTTTGAGATACTCTCAAATTTCCAAGTTGTCTGATCGTCATCGGTTCACTACTTCCAAACTCTCATCACTCTGCTGCTGTTACGATGCACATGAACTGCTTTTGCACAAAAGGAAAATCCTTCTTCACGAAGGCCAATGATTCTTCCTCATTCAAACTCCTTTAGTTATTGAAATGCCGCCCTCTTTCGTCGAAGAGGCATAGTTACGTCTCACCTAACGTTTACCAATAGCAAATAACCATCGACAATTTTCAACGTCTCGCTACAGCCCTCTATTTATATGGTTTCAGCAGCAGTCCAGAGGGTGCTGCTCAGCCCACACATGCGTAGTAAAACTCTGAAATTGGAATCATTTGCATAACACACTATATTTTACATTCTCTGAAATTTTCAGCTCAATCGCATCATTCCTTCATGGTGTTGCAATTTTCACTATATATATGTTACAGTCAAATTGGTAAATTCAGTAATTATTAATAATAACCGTGTCTTTCGGTAAATGATAAATATTGCATATTAATCATATTTACCGGTTAATAATTACCAATGAAGTTCGATCAATATGACTAATTTAGCTTAGTAACGAATATGTCTTTTACTGAAACATGTGCTTTTAATAATTGTGAAGCTAATAGCAAAAATAATTGTTAAGAGAATACTCATTTGAAAATTGGGTCCTATTAATTGGATGCCAAGTCCTAAGGGGTTAAAGATAATTATTTTTATTATTGCTGAATAAATTAGGTAAAGATCTTAAACACTAAAATAATGAAAGAATAAATAATTCAGTTTTAAAGTGCAAAGAATTTTAGCAATGAATATTAAGAAAAATGTAGCATAAGTAGAAAGTTTTAAATTTAGACTTAAATTAATTTTAACGCATAGCAAATATATTAAGAGAAGTTGCTGTCAGAATGAAACAATTCTTACACTAATAAAATAGAAGATAAAAGAGAAGATAAATACCTCGAATAGTCAAAGAAAATATATCTTGTCAACATGAAAGATGCATTGAGTTTACCAAAAACAATATTTTTTATAACAAATAATAAATTGCAATTTAAATTAGAAATTCAATATTGATACATTCATAATAATTATTTTTTTGGCAGGAAGAAATATTGTGGCGTTTGGAATCACAAAAGGTTTTTCATTTTTCCTTTTTAACAAATTATTGATTTTAATAAGGAAAGTTATCGGGCATTTGGAGTTACAAAAAGGTTTTTGTTTTTTATTACATTTTTAACAAATTATTTATCTTGACAGGAATAGCTATTGTGGCATTTGGAGTTAAAGTGTTTTTAATTTTTTACATTTGCAGGAACTTGGGTTACAATTGCCTTTACAATTATAATATTGAAATCCTTTACAACTCAGATTGGATTTTTTTTTTTATGAGCATAGGTTTATTTCATTCACTGGAACTTCATTAACTAAATTAAAGCTTTCTTGAAGACAGTAATATCCAGGGGCGTATTTAAGCAGAATTCATTAGGGGGGCATATATGACGATTTTGCCGACTAACTTAAATATATATATATATCTTTAAAAGTACGTTTCTTTGTATATATGCATCTACCCAGAGTCCTAAAATAGGCTGATTTTAAAACTCAATAACTTGCAAATGGTGACAGCTATAAAAGTAAATTCTTGCGGGAGTGTTATGTAAGATGTCAGGAATTTTTTTACTGTGATTCTCGATTTTAGTTTAAAGTGTTGGTGGTAGATGGCGCTGCTTGCAATATGCGCTAAATCGGGGCCTGATTTTTGGCCTCTCTCTTTTCTCAATATTGATGCATTAAGAAGATTAAATATATGCAGTGGGACCCTAAGAACAAAACTGCATTGGCGACAGAGTCATTCCATATATTTAATCTCCTTCTTTCGCATCAATACTGATAGAGAAGAGAAAGAAAAAATCAGACTGCAATTTAGCACCTAATACTAGCAGTGCCATGTTTCGCTGCTATTTTAAATTAACATCAAGAATAGCTGTAAAAAAAAACTCTTGACATCTTATATAACCCTCCTGCAAAAATTTTTTAAATAGTTGCCACCATTTTCAAGTTATTGAATTTTAAAATCGGTCAGTTCATTTTAGGACACCCGGTATGTTCTATATAAAATTCAACATTATTAACCCATCGAGATAAAATGGTTCACTTTAGAACGTCGAATACTTTACACTTTAGAATATTGAGGAGGATATAAGGTAGATTTAAAGATGGATACACCCACAGTTCTCGCTGGCTTTTGACGAACATTAACGATTTGGCGAATAAGAAATAAAAAACAATAGCCAAATGAAAAAAATAGTTAACAAAATAGATTTGGCATGAAACACTGAAAAAGATATCTCTAACCCCTTATTGTATCCCTTTTTTTCAATATGTTCTACAATAACCATTTTTTTTTTTTTTGTAAGTGCTTATAAAATAGATATTCGACTATCTGCTGCAGAACCTATTAAAAATAAATGTATTCCAAATGTTTTCTAAATGTCTAAATATTTCAGACATTCTTTTAGCAGTCTAAATAAAAATTTAAAATGGCTATCTTTGATTTATCATTGTGAAAATTATGCACTAAAAATTGCTATATTTCCACTCTATCCGATAGAGAAAAAAATGACTGGCCAATGATACTTTGTATACAACTAACAAATAGTATGGTAAATGACTAATTTCAACAGCAAAACTTTTCTTTATTTTGCATTTGATGCGAGTAATTTTGTTTTTATGCGACGCAGACATATAGATAGCGATTAACTGAGAACAAAGAAATAACTATTGCATATTCCTTTCTGTGTCTTTGGCTGTTGCTGAACTGAATTGGTTCTGAGTCAGCATCTCTATAAATAGAGCTATGTGCAGTAGAACTTCGATTATCCGAAGTAATTGGGACTGACCCTCTTTTGGATAATCGAGAATTTTTCAATTTTAAGATTAAGGAGAAATATATGCAATATTTCTTATTATGGTAACAAGTGCTTAATAAAAATAAAGCAATAGCAAAATATAAACAAGAATCAATTACGTGAATTTTAATTTTGAAATTAAGTACCTTTTACATATATCACAAGAGTTTGAAAAAAATGTTTTGTTTATTGCAGTTTCGATTGCCTTTGCTTTGACGTTCTATCACGAAGTTTAATATTATTAGTTCACCAGTATCACTGTCATTCTGCTGCTCCAGCCATGTCAAACCTTTTGCAAAACATTCAAAAGTTTCAGAATAGCTAATTTGTTCGTTTTCATCGTTTCACTCCGCAGCTTACAGGAGCTCAAGTTAAATTCAAAGTTCAAAGGAACTCTAAGAAAGGGGATCAAAAATATTTATATGTACTCGTAATTCGCAAAGGACTGCATGCACACAAGGAATATGACAGTTAAAAAAAAAACTTTCAAAATGGATTTTGCACACAAGGAATGTGATAGAGAAAAAAAAAAAGCTTTAAGAATGGATTTCGGTTAACCGAGAGCTTCGAATAAAAGAGGTTCTACTGTAAATGGCACGGTATGATTGAACATTTAAAGCGACATCAATTGTTCAGTAACATGGATAAGAATCTCGACGGTATTGGAAAACACACACAAAAAAAAGAACATAAATTGAGTACTCGCAATTTGGCGAATTTGCTTAGTCGCCAAATGAAGCATTTTGTCGCGATTTGGCGCAATGGTGTGCGGCAGCGAGAACCCTGGATACACCACACCTTCACTTATGTTACATTGTTGTAAATGTTCTAGTAAATTATTTTGATATTTTTTGCTGAATGTGCAGATGGATATCTGCAATTCGGATTAATTAAACAAGTTGAAGTCTTTGGCAAGATGCTACTTGGAACTTATACAGAATCAGCTTATTTATATTTACATTAAAAAGTATTAAATCAAAACTTATTTTAATTACATCTTTGTTCATTCATTGCATAGCATGCATTTTAACCCACCATTTTTTTAGACGAGTCCATCTATTCACGACAGCGCCCAAATCTAGGCATTTCAAAATATCCTTCTCAAATGTAAGCATCATGAGTGTATTCAAGCGTGGATATGTCATTGTTGTTCTTAGATATTTTTTCACAATTTTTAATTTACAATGTTCTTTCATTCGAGGCAACTGTGACTGGAGAAGTTAGAGCCAGACGACTGACATGGTTCGCAAGTAGCAGAATGTATCTCAAAGGTTCTGTTTTCATGTAAATATCGTCCATTCTTTCAGCCTCTGCGCAAAAGTCTGACAAAACTTTCAACTCTGTGTGTAATGCTTCCATATCAGGAACTGCCAATCAAGACCGCTTTCGTGAAACATTTCGGTACCGCTTTCTTAACCAGATTTGGTGTTACATTATTTTATCCAGTGGTGTGATTATGCTGATGCAATAATTAAGACTTTCAGCTATCACCACCGTAAGAGTATTCAGTACTTTCTGAAACTCCATGCGTTAGAACATTAGAAGTTCGGGAGCAAAGAGATTGTTTCAATTACCGTCTAACTTCTTTGGCGCCAATCTTCTTCGATACTGCATAGCAAATTCATTTAATGGATCAACACCTTACATGGTTTAAAAGAGAACTACACCCTATATTTCCCTATTCACATTTTCATTGTTGATTGTTTTCAGTGATTTGATACAAGTCTTCAGTATTTTCGTAGCGTCTATTTTAAGAGTCTTCGACTTCATTTTTTCAGCAACTAACTTACACTTGTACTGAACGTTCTTCAGAAAAATCATAGTGAAGCAATGAAGTCAAGCGATAACATTTTCTTTCTTAAACCTCGTGGCTTGATCATTGTTTTGCTAACAGAAGTAGAGGAATCACCCTTTCAAAATTTGTAGGATACATTCATATGAGATCCAAACTGCTTTCAACGATTCCGCTCGAGCAGTCCATCTCGCCTTAGAAAGATTCCGCAGCTGAAGAGCAATTTGTATTTCTTTGAGCTTGTCTACTAATGGCTTCTTTCATTTAGTACCTGCTGTGAAAAACACAAACATCTTCCAGCACGTCGAACACATCGCCTATAACATTGCTGGCATTGTAGATATGCGAAACGAAAGTGTTGAGTCTGTGACATTGACAAGGAACATAGGGCACAATTCGACCCACGATTTCTGAAAACGTCTCCTAAGTGTCGCTGAATTCTTCAGACGTGCTGCTTATAAAATCGTATGACTGGAAATGAATCGTATGACCTGTTCTATTTTGAGCTCATTCTTTGTAAGGATGTGCGATATCTAGCATGCAAGGTCGATATTGGTTTTGACGACTTCTTTTAAAACTTCCAAAAGCCGATCAAAGTTTTTAAATCTTTGTCGACATATTTCAGCTCAACAGCTTATCGATCGTAGTGCAAAGCATCTGGTGTCGTATCTGCCATAATTCCATAAAATTATACTTCTCGAATATCCTTGACTATCGTTTTGTGCACTACTGTAGCAAAAATTTCAATCATCTCATTTTGGGATGAAGCGAAAAGGTAAGTTATATGGTATGGGCTGAAACGTGTGTCCTCAAACATGTCCTCTGTTGTGGGTTATGTCTGGAAATTAATTTCACAATTTTTCAAAAGTTTCCATTTTCGTCTTTGTCACTTTCACAAACCAGATCTTGTCTACTCAGCATTTGCATAATATTCATTAAGATTACTACAATTGCTGTGCTGAATGTAAGGTGTTGCTGTTGCTCTTCCAGAATAATCTGTTTGCAGTTGCTCTCATCGAGTAAGTGATTATGCGTCATCATGAACTGGCAAAATAGGAAACCGCAAATTTGGTAGAAGTTGAAAGAGAAATGTGCGAACTTTCTGTTCTTTTCATTTCCTTAAGCTCTTCATTTTGTGTCCTTTATTTACACCACTCTCAACTGAACCATTTTGTATTTTTTCTCTCCCAGGTACTTCATGAAACACGCAAAAAAATTAGCATTAAGTTCTGTGCTATATTCCAAAAATGGATGCTCTTTTGTACCAAGCGCCGTTGAAATGTCGCTGTGTATCTTACGGATGGAACCGTTTATCAGATATACGCTGAGTTTTGGCTGATACAGACCTAAACTTGTCAAATATGTCTCTGATTGTCTAACTTCATTTTAGATCTTTTTCCTGGGTCATGTTCAATGATGGAATCGTTCCCACTTTCCGTAATGCTAATCTCTCGACCGTTCTTCTTGATTTCTTTCATGATCTTACTATAAATATTTGACGCAGATGAACAATTTTATTTTTCCCTGTCAATATCTATGGTCTCCTTAAGGAACAAGAAAACATTTAATTCATCAGATGGGGTAAATTTTTCAATAATCGGCTTGCAATCATTTAAACAATCAACTAAATGATTTAATTGTCGAGCACATTCCAATATACCACGAGTAATATGAATGTCTTTACAAAAGTCGTCATCAACTTCAGTGCTAGTCGATCATCTAGATGTTCAGAACTCTACTAATCCGCTGCAGACTCTCAAAAAGACTCCTTTAAATATTGAGAAACAAGTCTCTCCTGGTTCTTTCTCAATTTATTTTCAGCAGTCACGTGAAGTCGAAGAAAGGAGAGGCAAACTTCAGATTTTTGAAAGAAATTAAGACAAATGCTAAGGATTGGTGTTTTTTAGTGTATGTTTTAAGAAAAAAACTTAAAAAATTGAAAAAAAAATTGATTGTTTCAGAGTTGTATTGATCGGTACCGACTACTTAGAATTTGCCGACTGTGATCAAAGTTGCCGACATTGGGGGGGGGGGGGGAGGGCGAGACGCCCCCCTACGCCCCCCCCCAGTAGCTTCGCCCCTGGTAATATCTTTCAATGTGTACATTTGATTTAAAATGCTATGTTTTGTACTGAGTTTATGTAAGTTTTCCTTTTCCTTAGAATCAACAGCTATTAATATTTTGGATATCAAGCTCACCCATATTTGACTCTGATATTCTTACTCTAATTGTTTCTCCTACATTTGCACTTGGAAACTAACTTCAAAAGCAGTAATTTTTTTTTCTTGGTTATTTAATAACTGTTTAGGAGAGCATCGAGCTTCTTGACTATTTTTTTAGACTTCAAGTGGAAAAGAAGTCTTCCTTTTTTTTCTTAAAAATCTTCCATTTTAACATTTTTTTTTTTTTTTAATCTTTGCTATGTCAATTTTTTTCCCCCTTCACTTTGGCGAACATTCTTATTACCATTTTTGACTGAACCTAGAACAGTTACAGCAAATCTTCATTTGAATTTCCAGTTCGATGTCCATTTTATCAACAATCATTGCGTCTATACCCTCAGTTAAGATTGCTATCTGAAGTTGGATATTGTTACTAGGCTGCTTTCTTATACAACAACATCTTCATTAGTAATAATTCTTGACAAAGTACAGATGGGTAAACAATTATTAAACCTACATTTGCTTCATAGCCAAATAAAGTTGCATATGGACTGCGATCTATTCCCGAGTAATGCTCTCTATTTTTCATAATTTGAATGAATTTTATTCCTTTTCTTCACTTTGTTGTATTGTCAGTTTCAAGCCAAGTGTATAACGTCTTTTCAATGTCTTGGTTTGATCTTTCAACTGAGCCTTGTGATTGACTGTCTTGATCTCCCAAGAAAACGTTTGAGTAAATTCTACATTCCATAAACTTCTTCAATAACTTTAATTTAAATTCTCGCCCATTGTCACATTTCAAGATGCACGGTGCATCAAAAATTGTGAATACATATATCAGCTGATAAGCAACTTCCTTGGCTCGTCATACTTTTAACGCTCTTCATTGAATAAATTATGAACCCGCAACAAAAATAACACTAAATTGCCACTACTTAGCATGTAAAACATTCGAAACTGACAAAAACATTAGTGAGCGTCCCGAAAGATTCGGCTACTTGCAACTAAAATAAACTAGCAATTGATATCATCAAGTTGTTGCCAATAGATAAAAACAAATTTGCGTGCTCACAAAAGCTGTTATATGATTGCACAATAGTGGGGTTCTGACAATGAGTAGATATACGCATACATAATAAAAATCTCAAGCTAAAAAATGAAATTGATTATATTGACCAACCTTGATTAATTTGATAAATTCTCATAAATTAATCATTATCCAGTTTGTTTGGATATTTTTTGGTAATTATTAATAACCAATTAATCAACCTAACCATAACATATATTACTTACACACACACACAAGAATACATGAATGTATTTATTTTTTTTTCTCCCACTATCTCAGTGATTTACATTTCTATTTTGATATAATAGGTCCAAATTCACAATGGACAATTTTCAATTAAGCAAAGCTCGCTCAATTTTAAAGGTACAAGTATGGAAACTTTAATATTAGTTTTGTTACAGCAAATTAAAAAAATTCTGATTATAGAATAGAACCATTTATCCAGAATGATCAGAGCCCGATATGTTTGCCAGATTACTGGTTCTTCTGGATAACTGACCGGCATTAAAAGAACATCCATTTGATCAGATTTATAGAATATATGTGGCTATGACATTGTTTCTGATTTCAAATTTATTGGATTACTCCGATTAAGAATTGTATCAAATCAAGTTCAAAGATTAATCAGAATTTGAAAGAAGGCAATTTATGGGAATCCCTTAGTCTTTCAAGTTTATGCAGAATTGTTGT
Source organism: Maratus speciosus (assembly GCA_963932465.1). Taxonomy (NCBI): domain Eukaryota; kingdom Metazoa; phylum Arthropoda; class Arachnida; order Araneae; family Salticidae; genus Maratus; species Maratus speciosus. The sequence goes on from OZ010787.1 coordinate 288,776,225, forward strand.
AACTCAATATGCTTCCATTTCAAATCGTATATGTTGGATTAAGTTACATCATGCATGTGGTAATGCATCAAGTAATGGACATGTAAAACTGGGACTGTCTAGTCCCTTTTCCCCCCAGAGAGATTCTGAAATCAGCCAGTAGGCAGTATTTTGGATAACTGGTTTTCTGGTTTCCAGATAAATGATTCCATACTGAAACCAATTTTGTTTAGGCTCAAAATATAAATTCAAAATATTTATATCAATTCAGAATAGGAATATTTCATTAATATAATGTTATTTCCTTCCTTATTTTGAATTTACATTATTAAAAAGTGTCTAGATTTTTTGTCTTATCAAAATAGAAATTTTAAACCTATAATTCTTGATCATCCTTTAGTACCTTAAAGCAAGAAAACAAAAATCTGATCTTAATAAAATATTTTAAGACTTTTACACACTGTTAGTAGGGAAAAAGTGTTTAAAGCTAGACAAATATGTGTGTGCTAAATGGTCTTGCTAGCTTTTAGAGTAGGAAAGTTGCCATAATTTAAGGTTTGGAAGAGAAATTTTCATATCTAAATTTTTAAAACTTTATAATTTTTTTAAAATCCATACTTTATTTTTCAATGCTATCCAATATCAAATTTGAAACAATATTTGTTCTTTTAGCTTTGAAACATTCTGTATATATTTGAAGAAATATGCTTTGATTGTATTTTATCTCTGAGAATCTTACTCATTTTCTTATGTAGGTGTAATTCTTTACGGATTAAGCACCTAGATGTCATTCTGTGGAAAATTTTGCTTGTTTTAATTCACAAATCCCTGCTTTGATGTAATGCAACTCTTTACAAGTTGCAGCCATTTCTTTGCAAATGTTTTTTGGTAGCTCGTGATTTGAAAAGTAATGGGAAGGAAGAACAGAATGAAAAGGTATGCTTAATTTCCCAAAGAAAAGGTGCTATAACTTTTCAAATTTTAAGAGTAATGTTTGCACCTTTTCCATGAAATTTTCACGATGAAAAGAAGTCTTAAAAATATTTTGTAAATTATCCCCCAAACACACACACACACAAAAAAACTGCATTTCACAAATTAAATCTATTTCACCAATTCTATTTGAGCAAAGAGGAAAGATACATTTTCTTCAAAAGTCTCATTTTAGAGATAGTCACATTTGTTGTATTTTTTAAACATAATTTGGGCTCTAAATTTTTATATTTTGGGCATTTAAATTTTTCAGCAAACCTTATTTTCAGAAAGCCATGGAATATTTTGTCTGTGAGTGATTATGGAGATATTATCTGAAGGTCTTCCCATCAAACTTGTTCATCTGTCCAATTGTAAATAAATAATGCTTTTGATAGGAAATGCTTGCCTTTTTTTTTTTTTTTTTTAACTATTGGGGAAACACAGTGGATTATGCCTTCTAAACACGATCAGTTAAACAATGACAGCAAATTAGCAATCATAACCATAAGTTAAAATCTTCCAGTAAGATATCTCTTCAAAAACAATACAGTATTTGCATCAATAATAAAACTTCCCTAGCTTAAATTTGAATTGTTTCTATGCCAAGTATCTTAGTTTTCCCATATAAAAATTCTTTCCATCTTAGAATATTAACCTCGTTTTAACTTTTAAAGGGACATATAATCCAGGATTTTTAGTGCTGAATTCAATGCCTTATTAAATCAAAATTTTCCAAACAGCATTAAAGACTTACAGCATGTGAATTGATTGGCTGAAACAGTCTGCTGCAGTGTGGAATTCCATGCTTTGTGTTCTTATGCATTGATTGATAAAAGTGAATAATGCACACCCTCTGAGAAAGATTTTTCTTAAATTTTCCTTGTCATTCAACTCCGCACAGGCATCAGAGAGCTATGGAATATTTTGTTTGCAAGTGATAATGGAAGGGGGGGGGGGGTATTATCAGACATATGGACATTATGGAATGTAAAGATTATGGAGTTGTGGAGAAAGTATTTCCAATACTGTGATCTGTTAAATGGAATATTTTTCATGTTACTGATAGTCTTCTCCTCAAACTTGTTGGTTTGACTAGTCTAAATAAATAATGCTTTTGACAAAAACTGCTTGCTTTTTCGATCATCAGAGAAACTGGATTATGGCCTGATCCTTACATGCCAAATCACAATTGGCTGCTTCAAACAACTGAAATATAATAGTCATAACTACAAGTTAAATTCAAGACATCATTGTTTCAAAAACAAAATGGTCTGGGTATCAATAATTCAAATGTCACAGATCCACAGAAATCAACAGAAATTTTAATGAAAGTTGCCACATACACATATAAACTCATCCCCAGATCCCCAACTCAGGCTTAAAAAAATTAATATTTATCTCAAAGAATCTCTATAATAACTCAAAGAGTAATGCAATATATTTTTTTGCCCGAATTCACTTTAGGGGGAGGGGGGGGGATTTTTATAATCCCCATCACCAGGATTTTTTTCAACTTTATTCTATGCCTTATTAATAAAATGAGACAGAAAAAGTTTAGATATATCAAATGGTAACATCAATTGTTAATAACATTTTTAAAAATTTTTATTTAAAAAAATAAATATTTTAGTAGTCTTAAAATTTTTGAATGTTTTTTGTACTTTTCTGTTAGCTGGGCGCCACTGATCGCCAACCAATTTTCTACAAAATCACAAAATGCTTGAAACACTTTCTGCAACAATATTTAAATACATGAAATTTATTAAAACCACATTCTCTAACCCATACATGAACGCTATGCGCCCATTAAACAAATCACTTGGAAGAATGAAATTTGTTGTGCAACAGTCTAAAATATATGAAATTCGTTAAAACCCCAATCACTAACCGATGAATGAGTACTACATGCCCATTAAAAATAAATAACTGGATGCACGGTATCTAGATTATACGGTAGGGACCATGTGCAGCCTCCTTCTCTGTGATGACGTCAGCTGGACACCAACATTTCTCTCCTGAGCTCCTAAACACTGCTGTTTAAGCTGTTCTTTTTCTATTAAGCGCGATTCTTTTCAATAAAGTGCTCCAATATTTCGTCTCTGATGACAGATATATTTTTTCCATTATGTGTACTTTTAAGGAACTGAATACACTGAAAAAATGGGCGCTCTAAATTCAGTAAAAAGTGCTCAATTTGAAATACGTCGCATACTCAAAATATCCAAATTCACTCAAAATTGAGAAACATGTACTCATTTTTGATTCCATATTTGTGTTTAACTATGAATTGTTATGTACTGCCCCCCTAAATCTAAAGTAAAAATGTACTGGCATTTATTTCCCATTCAAAGTTATTAACAAGAAACATTTAATTGATTATTTATTAAGGAAAATAAACAAGATAACTCAAATAGATTATTTTTATGATAAGAGCATTATTTGCAAGCACTTAAATCAGCGTTTCTTAAACTTTGAGATCTCGCGGACCCCCTTTGATATGATATGCAGCTCGGGGAACCCCCCACAATTTTTTTCATAATGTAGGATTAAAAAAATATTTTAATGGTATAGATCTTATTTATTTTTCATTACAGATATTCCGTGTTTAGCTGTCGAAAAAAATCAGTTGTATTATTAAGAAAAATGGCATACATTGTTAGACAGTTAAAATATGCATAGCAGTAGTTCACATGAGAAGGATGCTGCTGTTTGTTTTCTACGAGATGTGCAATGTCTGGTTCAATGTTCGAAACATGCATTCGCAAGTATGGTTCAACATTTAATCCATTTCTATATTTGTTTTTCAGGTACACAAGACTGGAGAGTCTTTTCACACAAATATGTTGTACAGAAGGGAAGTAAATGCTTGTTAGTTTTACTTGTTAGTTCTCCATCCGTATTTCTTACTCACAACCAAAAATTAGGAAGGCTATTTACTTGGAAAGTAATTTTCATGGAACAATCGCATTATAAATCCGCAAGTTCTTCCAGCTCCAAGAATGTTACGAATTCTATTTCACTAATGTCTTGGAAGTGAAATAGATCCCTCATCCAATCATTTTCTGACTTCGATTGAGGTAAAGGAAGTCTGAAAGATTCCTTCAAGTTCTTCAGGTGTACAATGAAATTTTCAATAATATCAGGAGAGAGTGTATCGCCAGAGGTTTGTAAGAAATCGAATAATGTTTGGAATGATTCAAAAATATTATTAAGTCGATTTCCCCCAAAATCAGTTTTTTTATTGTTGGTTCTACATTGACCTGGTCTTTGAAAATACCTACCGATGTTCCTTGTAAGCTTAAATTCAGCTCATTCAGAAAACAAAACATATCCATCAAATATGCCACCCTGACAAGTCAGGAGAAATCAGTGAAACATTCTTTCAAATGGAATTTGGAATCCAATAAAAAAAGCCTTACTTCATAACACAATGCAAAAATGCAATTTAAGATTTTTCCTCATGACAGCCACCTAACTTCTGTATGCAAAAGTAACTCTTTGTACTGACTCCCAATTTCTTTGCACATAATTTTAAAAAGTCTAGAATCCAATGGACGATCCTTGATCTCATTTGCTACTGAAACAACTTCATTGAATGTAGACTTCAAATCTTCTAGCATTTTTTTCGTGACCACGGTGAATATAACAGTATGTCCAAACTGCATGTTTAGTTTTATCTTTTACCAAGCTGATAAAACCATTAATAGATCCACTCATAGCTTGAGTCCCATCTGTATTTATTCAGACACATTTTGACTAGTTTATTTTACTTGTATAAAACCGTCTAAACAGGTGAAAAGCGCATTTGTTGTGTGATATGTAATGGATTTACAAAACAAAAAAAATCTTGCAGCTTACCAGAAAATTCATAACGAACAAAAGCTAACAAATTCACATTATTGGAAACATTTAAACTCTCATTCACCTGTAATGCGAAATAAGGACTTACTTTTACAAGTTCAATTAATTGGCCCTCAGTAATTTCAAATAAGTGGGCGATTCTGTTCTTAACAGTATCATTAGATAATTAAATTTAGATCCGTTGCTGCTTTTTCTCCTGGCACTGTTGTGACCACTGCTGTAACAGCAGGAAGAATTAAATTCTCTGCAATCGTATGAGGTTTTGCAGACTTTGCTACCATCAAAGATACCTAATACAAGGTAAAAACGGCCTTTTCTGTCTTTGAACCAGTTGACATGACAAATAACACAAACAGGCTGTTCTTCAATATTAATATAGATGTTCGTAAATCCCAATGTTAAACCTTTATTCTTCAGATTACCTATGTTTCTTCCTTTGTGGTAATTTCTTCTCTGTTATATTGTGAGGTATGAAATCCTCGCCATCTATATCCGACTCCATCTCTTCTTTATGTTTTATTTTACCGGTCTTTAACCACTTATTCATATCTTGAATTTTAAAAAAAGCAAGTATGTAAGCAGAGAGACTAAAATACGAGCAGTGCACTTAAAAATGACAATGGCTGGAATTCGCTCGGTACAGTTTCCACCTTGCTTTCGCCTTTCTAGATAAGATGACTTATGGTCATATGATTGTAACTGACAACGCGGAACAAAATGTATACTTTAAGCGCTGACGAGGAAAAAATTCAGTAAAAATGTTTGGCTTACACAGAGATAAATTTGGAGGGTGGAGAGGAAGAGGGGATTGGGCTTGCCTTCCCCAACATGAAAATGTCTCCCTCGAAAGATTTAGATGTTTATTTTATGGTTATCAATAGCCCTAAATTAAAAGTTCTAGTCCTGCATTTATCCACAATTATAGCTACAGAAATTCCTGCAGAGGAAAAATGGTCAAACTTCAAAACTGGGCATGAGAACCCCCGTCGGTAAACTTGCGGACCCCCAGGGGTCCGCAGACCACAGTTTAAGAAACGCTGACTTAAATTATTTTAATATACTGTGCATAATTTAATATTTACATTAATAAACATCATTTATGCCGCCATAAATGAAATAAACCATTACAGGGTACAAAATTATCATTGTTTTTGGGTTTGATAACATACGATGTTTCAAAATTGAGAAAGCATAGGTTCATTTTTTATTCAAAAATGCTCAATTCAATATGAGTACATTGATCTACTCATTTTTGAGACTTAATCTTTTTCAGTCTATTTATATTATTATATACATGTATTAATATTAACCGATTTAATACCTTTAATTTATAATATATCATGAAATTTATCAACTAAATCAGTATAATTTTAGTTTTAAATAGTAAAATATTGCGATAAGGAAAAAAATGACAACTTTAACACGTTAAAAGATTTTTTTGCTTCTTCGCGAATATGTTAGAAGCATATTGACAGACTTATAGCTAAGGATCGACCGAAACAGATTTTTATGACCAAAACCAAAACTGAAAGAGAATTTCAGTAATCTTCATATTTTTGACTGAAGACGAAAATGTCTGAAGTTTTTTTAAAGTAATTAATGCATACATAATTATTAGTTAATTACATGTGTAGCCCAAGTTAACTCTCTGTGGCTCTGATCAAAACTTTATTTTCATATAAAATGTAATTAATTCATAAATGACAAAATAATTTTCTAATTATAAGAATTTCATCTAATTAAAAAATGTTTTTGGTATATGTACCTCGATTTATCTTTTATAATGATTTTTGTAAATGGTCATTTGTTATATTAGAACTTTTTCAAAAAATATTCGAAACACTTCTGCAGTTTCAAACTAAAAATTTTCTATTACTGTTAAGTCTGCAGCTTTTAATGAGCATGAGAAAAGAGTCTTCAAAGTTTAGTAATATATGCATTGCTTGCTTTATAATAATTTACACTCATGTCTTGAGTTAGTCATGACTGATAATTATAAACAATGAAGTTCATAACAATAAATAAATAATGTCTCATTTGAGCCGATACAGCTCAAATCAATGAGTCATGTTGAAAATTTCCAAAAGAAAAAAAGATTTTTGGAATACAGGTAGTTGCATTTGAGTTTTGGCCTGACTGAATTTTCGGCAGAATTCAGGTTTTGGACTGAAAACGTAACCGAATTTTCAGTCGATTGCTACTCAATGTTAAAAAAAAAGGCTTGGATGGTTTATTGGGTAAATATATAGCTTGGCAGGCGATTTTGGGGTGGACACTTCAAGGCGAAGGAATTGGAATATTCCCATTTTTATTATGCAAATATGCTAAGTTCTATATCGAGTAAGCAAACAAAAGGAAGAAAAAAAAAAAAAAAATCACACATTTTCACATTTGTATTACAATATTTTTATTTTCTTTAATCGCCTGTGGAATGATAGTAGAAAGACTACAAAGGAACATCAACCTCTTCTATTATTTCGCAGGTCACTTTTTTTTTTTTTTTTTTTTTTTTTTAAAGGAAAGATGCTTTTACAAGTTTAGGCCAGATAGACCTGTGATACGCGGAAACAAAAATTCATTAATCCTGAACAAATGAGAACTATTGTATGTTTTACACGCATTCGACACAACTTTATATTTTTCAAAGATTATATATATACAGTACAGAACCATTTATCCGGAATGCTTGGGGTCAGATGTATTCCGGATAACTGGTTTTTCTGGTTAACTGGTTGTGCATTAAAGCAGCATCCATTTGATAAGTTTTGTGGAATATGTGTGGTTGTGGCATTATTTCTCATTTTAAATTATTAGATTACTTTGATTAAAAATCAATGCAAAAAAGATCAAAAGTTAGCCAGAGTTTAAAAGAAGGTAATTTATGGGAATCCCTTAGGAACAAAAATTCTTCTGTTTCCTCAGCATAAAAATTAAAACATCTAAAATACAACTAATTATGTTTTCATTTCAAATACTAGATGTTGTCATCAAATTATACAATTGTTTCAAGCAAAGCCTATGTCAAACTGGCAGAGTATGACACCTTTTTCTGCAATGATTCTGAAATCAGTCTATCAGAAATATCATTCCGGATAACTGGTTTTCCCGGTTAACTGGTTTCTGGATAAATGGTTCCATACTGTATTTCATAAATTGACTTTGTTTATACATTATTGAAAATATTTCATATACATATATATACATTTCTTTAAAACAGAATTTTCATTAACCATGTTGCTAAAAACTACTGTAACAACTTTCTTCATTTTCTTCACATTTTTCTTTCTTTGTTCGTGTTAAGCTTAATTTTTTTTTTTTTAATTTTACGTTTATTCGAGGCTTTCATTCTAATGAAAGTCCGGATTCTTACAAATGTCATGACTATAAAGCCATCAAATGCCAGATATTTACTTTTTATTATATCTTTTAACATCTAAAAAACATTCGGTCGTTGGTATATTAAAGTTCCATGAAACTGGTTAAATTCTTTTCCATTTTTATAACAGTATCAAAACATTCATCTGTTGGTTTCATTAACGAGCCTCTAGATATTGTCTGCAGCCAATTTTTCCAAAAAAAGTGGGCATCTTTAATGAAACTACCATATTTTTGTGCTTTTTCAGAATTAACTCGTATGCTATATACCCTGCAATCATTTCTAACAATTTTTTTTTCTTGGGGGGGGGGGGGGGGGGGATTTCACTAAAACTTTCCTCATTTTCTTCAAAATGATTGAGAAATCCACGATTGCATATGCATTTACGAATTCTTCATCATTCTTAATATTTATTTGATTAGAATTAGACACATCAGTTTTATCCTTTATATGATGCAAAGTAACTTCATCTGTGTTTTGAGCAGGGTTTTCAGATTTGCTGCCCGTGTAGGTACCACTTTGCCCACCGGACTGGGGTTTTATTTTTAGCTTAAAAAACCCAGGTTTTTTGGGAAAAATGGGTTTTTATCAACTAAAATAACATTTTGAAAAAAGGATTTTTTGAACAAAAAAACTAACAGCAAAATGCTTCTTTACATACAAACATACAATACATGCACAAATGTATACATACAAAACATACATGCTTCTTGGCTATCATGCAATATTTATTAGATTTATTATTTACATATACAGTGAGAATTATTTAACTTGAAATTGATGGACCAAGAAAAAAAATAGTCATAATTGTAAAAAGAAAATAACTGTACAAAGTAATAAAGAAAAATATATTTAGCATCTACAAAAATGTATTTCCTAAAATTAAATATAAAAAAATCTTTTAGATTAATTTAGATCCGATTTCTCTGTCTTTCGGAAATCTGTGGAATTTAATACTTGATTTTTTATGTTGCCTATCACAATGACTACAAACAGCTATTGTACAGCAAACAATGATTAGCAATTAAATAATTAAATCAAAGGAAAATATAGCAACACAGTGACACACATTGATCTGGAAGATAACTAACTCAACTGACCGATACTTTGAAGAACAATGGAGTGAAAGTGTTCTGGTACCTAGATGACGTCACAGAAGGGAAAATGCTACCGCGCACATTTTGGTGATCCCTACCGTGTATTCTAGATACCATGACTGGATGAAGGAAATTAGTTGTGCAACAGTCTAAAATGTATGAAATTCATTAAACACCCAATCACTAACCGATATATGGGTGCTACATGCAAATTAACCCCCCCCCCCCCCCCAAAAAAAATATCACTGGACGTATGAAATTTGTTGCACAGCAGTCTAAAATGTATGAAATTTGTTAAAACACCAATAACTAACCAATGTACGAGTGCTGGGCAGCACTAAGCTTGCCTCCCTTCCCAAATAAACAACACTGGATGCAAGAAATTCATTGTGCAGCAGTCTAAAATTCATGAAATTCGTTAAAACCAAAATCATTATAATACAGTGTGTCCATAAAGTCATCGGACCAGTCACGGGAAATCAACGAAACAAAACGGAAATGTGAAATCTTCACCAAATAAAAGGAAAAACTCTGCAAGTTTCATACCTGTTCAGTGCAGTTCGATGTGGCCTCCATTTGTTGCTCTAAACACATCTAAATGATGTTCAAGTTCTTACCAGTACACAGTTAAGGATGTCTGGTGTAACAGAGTGAATAATGTCCGATTCTGTTTTAAATGGAGGCCACATCAAATTGCACTGAACAGGTATGAAACTTCGAGAGTTTCTTTTATTTGGTGAAGATTTCACAATTCCATCTTGTTTCATTGATTTCCTGTGACCAGTCAAAAGTGCACCATATGGAAACATATCTAAATGCTCTGCAATACCCACACAGTAATGTAAAAGTATCTTAATTTTATATACCCAATATTTCAACATTATAATATATTAAAAAAACTTACATAAAAATATATTAACAGAAATATTTAAATAAAACAAACTACAAAGAATTTATTTCATAATGAAAGTATGAAACAGTAACTCACATTATTGAAAATCCCAAAATCTTTTTATATTACTACATAAAATCTGAAAATGGTATCTGGGTCATTCCACACAAATTTAACCAATGGGTGTTGCACCATAGTCAGATTTTTTTTAAATTTTTATCATAGACAGACATAGTAGTGAAACCCACAAATCTGAAATTTAAAATTAATTTTTGCAATATTGGCTGAGACATAGCCATTTGAAAATTGGTCATTTTTACCAAATGGCGGCCATCTTGGAATCTTATCAGTATCTATAAATGGCCATAACTTGACAATTAATGGCTCAAATTCTACGTTTCTGGTACCAATTTGAAGCTATTTGTACAAAGAATGCATATTACACATCAAAATAGTAAAATTTCATTTTTTTACTTATTATTATGTGCAAACTGAAAATATCACCCAAAAAGAGGGCTGACTGTAATGGCCCATAAAAAAAATGAATCATGAATTTTTCTGAAACTTGGTAAAAACATTGCTCTATCTGTGTGCTTTAAATAAAAAAAAATTGGAGAGGTAAAATTTGTTGTTTTAAAATTAATGTTTTTTTACACATGGGGTGTCATTAACTAAATAATTATCATTTTAGAATCTGTAAGTATTCCTAATTTAAGAAATAATGGTTAAAATAAAATTTTCTAAACATCTGAATTAATGTAAAAGTATATTGAAAACCTCATTTGTACTAATTTCGTAGGAATCCCCTCCTCCTCCCTTCTCCCCCCCACCCTCAAAAAAAAGTATACAATTGAAAAATTTTTACACTGAAAAAGATAAGAAAATAACTTAAGGAATATAATGTATAATTAATTATAAAAAAAAAACCCTATAAATGCAATACATATAAATGAGGATTTATTTTACATATAGGGGAGAGAGGGGTCAAATGGGACAGCAGGTTTCTCTCTTTATGTATCATGCTAAATATTTCATCAATCACAGATTAGATGAAGCAATGGTACCCCAATCTTCAGTTGAAAAAAGTAGCTGATCTACGTAAGCTTGCAATTGTATAAAGAAAAAGATTATTTCAAGAATCAAAAGTAAATTTGCTTCATATACTTTTTATGCTTTCTGTATATTAATGATTTGTTTATGCATAGGTGTAATAGTTTCCCTATTTATGGAACATTATACTGAATATTACCCATAATTTAAAACTATGCCTAAAAGCAGTATTTCTGTTTATACAAGAAGTTTAATATAAAAGAAGGTAGAGAGAGGAATGGGACATGCCAGCTAAGGGGGGACTGGGGCAAGTCTAATTCTTACTTTTTAATAAGATGAGCATAAATTGCTAATATACAAATATTTTTAAAGGGTAGTATATTAATTATAACATTGAAAATACAGGGATATGTTTAGAAAAAATTTAGGTCCTTTAAAGGACCCTTCACAAAATAATTTATCTTAAAACAGGACCCTTCACAAAAAAAATTTATTCCCAAACAGGACCCTTCACAAAACATTTTATCCCAAAACAGGACCCTTCACAAAATTGTTTGTCTCTTAAATAGACCTTTCACAGAATTTTTTCACTTTCAAATTGAACTTTTCACAAATTTAGTTATTTAAAAATAAAATCATGGCCTGTAAGTAAGCAGTTGAACTCACCAAACAGCACATTACTTCGCTTTTTATATATGAAGGATAGAACATGAAGACATCGGTAATTTAAAATTCACAAAATTATGACTAGAATTTTCACAAAAATAAGAAAAACTTCACAATTTTACAAAAACAGGACCCTGTGAGAAAACTCTGGACAGACCCCTACATTCATTTACTTCAAAATATAAATAAATTGAATGGATGATTTCTTAATATCATCTCTGATTAAAAATCCTGAATTATCCTTCCACTGATGAAGATACTGGAATTTGATATTGTAGCACAGACATTATCAACCTACAGTCTTTGTTAGATTGTAAATATAGCTGACACTAGACTATTTGCTTCTTATAATACATTGTTTATAATTGTCCCATACCTCCCTGTTAGTGTGTGTGTGGGGGGAGGGGGTATGGGACACATTTTGAAATTTACAATTTCTTTAATTATAAAATTGTCTCTGAAAATTATGTTTCTATATTGTTCAAAGACATTAGAAAGTATTTCATTTTGTATTCTAAAAATCGAAATTTTTGTTTTTGTGTCAAACAAAAATGATTTTCTCATTTTTGTAAAAAGTGTCTCATTCCTCCCCACTCTCCCCTATACATAGAACCTATTTAAGACCTTTTTCCCACTTAAAAAATTAAATTTATATGGCCAAATTTTTACTTCTCACTTTACAAATTTTCTACTTATAAATTTTAATATTAGTGTGTGATCCTTTACAGTAGAAAACTTCTACTGTATGTATGTATATATATATATCATTCAGATTCAGAATGCATTAAATGTTCAGATGTAAGTATGTCAGTGTATAATTTTTATTTCAGTATATTTAGTATAACTGGACTTACTTATAAAACTGATTAAATCCTTTGTAGTTTAAATTTTTTGTAGTTTTGTAGGAAAATTTAAGTTTACCTGTCAGAGAGGGAAAAAAGTTACTTGCTTCATCGGAATGTTACAAGACATTGACTATTTTTTTTTTTTTAAACCAAAATTTTTCTAATTTACCAATGTTTTTGAAGAGAAAATAATATTTTGTATTTATCGCTAATGCTGCTTGGGGACAAGCATTAACAAATGTTATTAAATACAAGAATACTGTTTTGAATTTTTGCTTTATGGGAATGCAGTGCTCATACATGCAGCATTTCTTATTTATTGCCACATGCATGCACAAAATTTGTTTATTTTTTTACTATTTGCTTTTTACAAATTCCCTTTCCCCTCTCTTTTTTCAGAAATAATGTTTGGAAAATTTTGGTATTTTGTTTTGAAAACATTGTTTTTTATTGGGTTTAGATCAATTTTAATATTTATATGAATCTCAGACTCATTATCATTACAAAATTTTATACTATTTGCTTTTTACAAATCTCTCTCTCTCTCTTTTCATAAATAACATTTGGAGAACTTTGGTATTTTGTTTGTAAAAGCATGTTAAAAGATAGATTGAATATATATATATATTTTTTTTTAAACTAGGGATGCAACGGATATCCGGCAAATATCCGATATCCGGCATATCCGGCTGATTTTTCAATATCCGAAATATCATCGGATATCCGAATCTCGATCACCGGATATCCGGCAGAGCGCAGCAAAGCAAATATATAAGGACAAGAGAAATTGTTTGACCCAAACAATGCCAAACAACTTTTGTTTATAATGCAAAATATGAAAGTAAGTTCACTATTCATGAGTAAAAGGTAATTCTCAAAAATTTAAAGAATTGCCAGCTTTCCTAACATTGATATTTGAAATCTTTATAATAAATTTAAGAAATTATGTTTATATCTTTCATAAAATTGTACCTTTACTTTCAGAAGGTAAATCAAAATTTGAAGTTGTTTATATGACTTTAGTTGAGTTGTTAGTATGACTTTATTAATTTTCTTTCTTTCTTTTAAGTTTAACAATTAAACAAGCCTATTTTCATTTTCTTCTATCTTCATTAGAAGAAAGTATCGTAATTGAATTTTTTTCGATTTCCGGTTTTCGACAGATTTAGAAGTTGTAGGGGTCAGAGAGCCCAAAATCAGTCAGAGATCCCATTTATACAAAATGTCTGTCTGTCCGTGTGTGGCCATCGTACCATCAAAACGTGTATGAATCTATGCATAGAATTGCACCAAATTTTTTGTGAATGCTTTTGGCTATAGCCAGTTGGCCCTCCTTCAATATGGAAACATTCCACTGGAAGGGGGCGCTGTAATTGCGATTTTTGTGCCATTTTCACTATTGTAACATCGAAAAGTGTATGAAGCTAAGCATAAAATTGAACCAATTTTTTGTGTATATTTTGGTATGGCCAGCAGTTTCTCCTTGAATTTGGACATATTCCACCATAAGGTGGCACTGCAATAGCGATTTTTGTAAAATTTCCTCGATTTTTCGCAGTTTTTTGTACTGTATATTAACGGCTCATGAAGTGACGAGAACTTTGCATCCTACTAAGCTGGCTATTCACAAACAGCTGATGTACAACAGAATAACGAAAAAGTTATTGATTTTAATAAATATCATGATCAAGATTAATTTATTGTTATTCTGATTAATTGACTGGAGCAGAAATGTTAGATCAAAATCAAAGTTGGTATAATATTGAAGTATTAACATTTGGAACTACTTTTTGAAATACACTGCTCAAAACAATTAAAGGATATTTGAAGTTTTATATAAAATAAAGATATAAACGAATTTTTTTTTGCCGAAAATAGAAGAAGAGAATCACAAATGCAAATTTTTCTGGTTTTCAAACTGTGGAGTATGCAAATTTTGAGTTCGACGTCAAAAACGTCGCTTCAGCGGCAGCGAATGAAATTTGACTTTCAACTGGATAAAAGAGAATGAAGACAAGGATGATCGGCATTCAGTGATTGCTTTGTTTCGATGAGTACGATGTCTCAGCGAAGTCATTTGACAGATTCAGAAGCTTTGAGAATTGTTGGTAGGTTAGAAGGGGGCCAAACTCAAGCCGAAGTAGCGCAAGCCATTGGAGTGTCACAAAGTGTCATTTCCAGGATCTGGAACCGTTTTTTGGAAAGTGGATGTGCAGGCCGAAGATCAGGCAAGGTCGTAGACGGGCAACAACGCCCAATGAAGATCGGTATTTAGCGTTAACAGCTCGGAGACACCGAACCATGAACGCTACTCTTCTCCAACAACACCTTCGCTCGGCTACAGGCACCATGATTTCAACTCAGACTGTCTGAAACCGGCTCCATGCTGTAGGTCTGTATGCTCGCCGACCGATGGTATTTGTTAGATTAACATCAAGGCATCGTCGCGACCGCAGGGAGTGGGCAACCGAGCATGTCAACTGGAGGAGAAATGAATGGAGCAATATTCTGTTTTCTGACGAGTCCCGTTTTTCTGTGCATCCGGATAATAGGCGTATTTTCATCTGGAGGAACCGTGGCAGTAGGAATAATCCTGCGTTCGTGCACGAAAGTGTCAGATTTGGTGGTGGAGGAGTGTTGGTGTATGGTGACATCTCCATTGACGGGCGCACTGACCTCTACATCATTCGAGATAGAGCTCTGACTGGTCGCCGATATAGGGATGAGACCCTCAGACCTATTGTAGTCCCTTACGCTGCAGCAATCGGAGATAACTTCATTTTAATGGACGATACCTGCAGGCCACATCGTGCAAACCTGGTGGAAGATTTCCTTTTCGAGGAAGGAATCGTTCGAATGGAATGGCCAGCGTGTTCTCCAGACATGAATCCAATCGAGCACGTTTGGGATGCTCTAGGAAGACGAGTTTCTGGCCGCCAACAACCCCCACAAACTCTCCAAGAACTGGAAAGAGCTCTTCTGGAAGAGTGGGGCAGAATACCCCAACTCGTCATTAATAGCCTCATTGAGTCCATGCCTCAAAGGTGTTCAACGTTGCTGGCCGCCCATGGAAACCATACCCCCTACTGAAAATGATTTTCTTTGAAGAAAACACCTTTTCTTATTCTTTTTTTCTCATATGCACAAATTGTGTTTTTTTCCTTTAGTACACAAATGCGCAATAAAATGCATTTTTTTCTGCCAAACATGTGTAATTTATTCTCATATAACCTACTATGTCTGTCGACCATGTATCAATCAGCTAAACAGTTTACCAGATACAAAATCCACCTAAAACTGCAATATCCTTTAATTGTTTTGGGCAGTGTATTAAGATGTATGAGATAGAAAAAAGTTTTGGGATTGGCACATCCAATTAGTTATTTTTGTAACTTCATTATAAATATTTAAAATTAAAAGTAATTTTCTTTTTACTTATAAATATCAAAGTAATTTAACTTAAAATAAAACTAAATGTGACTTAAAGTAAAACAGTACATAATTAAAACAGAAAATCGGCATCAACTAAACCTACGTTTGAAGAAAATAACTCTTTAATCATGGGTATATTAGTAGCTATGTTATGTTTAAATTATAAAACGAAAGTATGCATTTCTTTGTGAAAATACTCTGCAATTATAGACATATTAATTGGCAGGGTTGGAAAAAAACCGGGTTTTTTTGTAAAAAACCAGAAAAACTGGTTTATTTGGTTTAAACCAGGTTTTTTTGGTTTAAACCGGGTTTTTTTAAATATAATTTCCTATTGCATACAGATGCATATCTGTTCATAAAATAAACATTTTTGGATATTATATAAGTAATATAACTTTTGAAAATATTTAAATTAAATAATTACAGTCAATTGTATAGAAAATTGGAATCATTTCTAATTTAAGCAATATTGGTAACAACTATGTCTTATGTTCAAAGTAAACCGCTCTACACAGTGAAACATTGATACCTTTTAAAATCGTATGAAAAATCCTTTGACTGATAATATAATAATCAATAAATAAACATTTGATGCAGTTTCATGAATATAATATATTATTCTATGGTTGTTATTATTATTATTTTTTAAATATCCAAATACTTCTGGTTATTTTGTTTTCTGAGTGATAACTCCAAGTGTCCAAGTCTACATTTATGGCCATTAGATTCAGCAACTAACAGAAAACATTGATTGGTATTGGTGAAATGCTATAACTAGCACTCAATTTTTGCAAGCTGTGTTATTCAATTTGATATGTTAAGTTACTCTTTTAAATTCTTTAAGGATAATCTTTCCGAATCCAGAAAATTTTCTTCTACAACTTAACCAAAATCTTAAAGATCATTGTATTTTGTTATTAACTGCTGTAAAATAATCTGCATTTTTAAATGAAAATATTTTATGCTAAATATTGAATATTATTTATCTATTTTATCTTTTCTAATTTCACATGTTTTAAGAAAAATCTTTAGGGTACCAGATATGTTCATCAGCACATGCTAATTTTCATTCTACATGCATAGAAACATGACCTAGGCTCATTATGTCTCATGTTGACTGCTGAGATGAAGTGTTAAAAGTAGAAATTACTTCTATCAATAATTTAAAACAATTAAATTACAAAAAAGAGAAAATATTATATCAGATTTTTACTAAAAAAACCAAATGGTTTTTTTGACAAAAAAACCAATTGGTTTAAACCGTGGTTAAAACCATGGTTAAAACCACTTGGTTTAAACCGTGCCAACCCTGTTAATTGGCTAAAATTTGTTATACAAATTATCAGCATTTCATTGTACAAATAAATTATTAGCAATTATCAATATAGCCAATCCCATATCCAAATTCAATAGCAATTATCAGCATTTCATTGTACAAATAAACAGAATATTTTAATGTTTAAATTACATTTTTTATGCAACATTATTAATATACATTACAGGGTTTGAATTTTGAGACAGGGTGGCAGGATTCGTGCCCTAAAGAATATTGGGGCAGGAGGCCCCTGTTTCCAAAAAATCATTTTCCAAAAATGTTTTTTGTTAAACGACGATCAAGTCTCATGACCGACTGACAAATTTCCTGATATTTTCTGCTATTGGCAGATTTCACAGTTTATTCTTACAACAAATTGACAAAATTCATGTCTGTTTTTCTGAATCTGACCGAAAAATTTTGCGATTTTTCTCCACGACCGATTGAGGAATTTCACGATTTTTTCTGGAGACCGATCTGTGAATTTCATAATTTTTTATCTCGCGATCAATTGATAAATTTAGCAATTTTATTCTGTGACCGATTGGGAAATTTTCCTGCTTGTTCTAGGAACATGAAAGTAACGATTGTTTTTCTGCATCCAATTGAAAAATTTCGCGTTTTTTTTCTCTGCGATCGGCTGAGGAATTTCACGATATTTGCTTGTGACGGACTGGCAATTTTCACGATGTTTTTCTGTGATCTATTGACGAATTTCGTGATTTTCTGCTTCCGATTTTCCCCAAACTTCAGTTGTTTTCTCACGATTGATTAACAAATTTTTTAATTTATTTTCTCCATGATTGACAAAATCAGCGATATTTTTTTCTACGACTGATTTATGTATTTTGCGATGTTTTTTGTGTGTCCCCAAAATAGGAAATAGCTAAAAGGGCAGTAACGGCCACTGGAGACTGAGCTCTACCAAATTGGCCAATAGTCAGCACTAAACAAAATGAGATTACACTTGTGGTGCACATGAAAAAAAAAAAAAACTTTGGTGAACTTAAAAAAATTATATGGAAACAACATATATATACAATAAATATTTGGAAACAACAAACTAGTTGATTCTCGCAATTCACAGAAATTAAGACATGGCTTTTTGAAATCAACCTTTTCTCGTGTAATAGAAGAAATCAATTGACTATTCCCTTTTCAAACTTTGGATATGGATTTAAAATTCCAATGCATAGAACATAGTTCAATTAACGAAAATACTAAGGATTACAGTTCTGAACAAACTTGTTTTATTATGTCCTTAATGGAATTATGTCAGAAGTAGGATATTGACACTGTTTCATCACTGTAGGATATTGACAGTACAATCACCGATATGCATTATTTATGCAAGTAAGTTAAAAATGAATGCACATCACATTTTGCAAAGTTTTTTAAAAGAGCATAACCATGTGTTTCCAATAATTTCTAAAGTTATAAAAGTTGCTCTGTACTGTTTGGCAAAACTGTAACTTGTGAAAGAGGCTGAAGCATGCAATATGGAATAAAATCTAAATTGAGAAATTCATTTTGCAACCCAATTGTTAATTGCCCTTAACATTAGATGAAGGTTGAAAAATAGACATGGTATATATATAAAGCTTGATTCTGTTCCTTTGTTTTAATAAAATAAAAATTTTAGATAATTATCTTGAATTGTTAATTTAAATTATTTCAATGGTATTTTCTCATGTCTGTATAAATGTATTTCTTTAAGTGGCGCATAAAAAAATAACAGGGTTTAAAGATTTTTCCCTCCTTTCTAACAGTTTCAACTCCCCTGCATTTATAAATGTTGGGTAGGAAACTCCCCTCCTGAGGAAACTTGAATTTCAAGCCCTGAATATTAAAAGAAATATAGTTTTTGTAAATTATATTTCAATACCTTTAAAATGTTTCAATGATGTGTGAAGCATGTTTGTAATTTATTGTTCTGAGATGGCATTATATAAAGAAATAATTCCCCATATAACTGAAAACATATCTAGTGCCGGATATCCGAATCCGGCAGGCAAAGGACCTTCGGATATCCGGTATCCGATATCCGGCAAAATCAATATCCGGTGCATCCCTATTTTAAACCAAAATTTTTTTAATTTACAGATGCTTTTGAAGACAAAATAATATTTTGTATTTATCGCTAATGCTGTTTGGGGACAAGTATTATAACAAATGTTATTAAATACAAGAATACTGTTTTGAATTTTTAATCTTATCTGTTAACCTTATGTTAATTTTTATAATGAAATTGAATGAGTTTTCGTATATCCCTTGATTGTCTGTCATCTTTTTTGTTATGACCGACTTTTTTAGCGATTTTGCAACCCTGACTATTTTCAGCGATAGAATTGATTTAAAAAAAAAAAAAAAAAACACTGGTCCGCAGACATCGTCACTGGCCCGCTACATAAAATTATATAAGTACCTTTAACCCTTTGAGTGACAGCCCCCCCCCCTCTCCTATATATAATATATATAATAGAGAATATAAACCAAACTTCCTTTCAGTTACCCAAAATTTTCCGCATAATAAAATGTAAAACTATAATTTGCTAAAAATTAAATAAATAGTACATAAACAAAAACTGAAATTATTATGTATTTTATTTCCGTTTATTTATTTTAACTGACTAAGTTTTTATGCAAATTTTATGCTTATTGTAATGTTTGGTTGCAGTTTTCTCAGGGATGGGAAAATTTACGTTTACCTGTCAGAGAGGGAAAAAAGTTACTGTTAGTTACTGGTCCTTTGGACCACTAAATTTTTTAAATTAGTGGTCCGATTGAATTTTTAGTGGTCTTGGACCAGCGGACCAGCAAGGATTTCGAACGCTGTTAGGTAAAGAGGCACTTAAGATATTACACCTGGCAAATATTAGACACCTTTTTTTTTTTTTTTTTTTTTTTTTTTACAAGTTTTATTAATCGGCAATCTATTATTGTAATTTTTTAGCCCAATCAGCTCTGAAACATGAGAATTTTTCAACTGTTATTTGAAGCACCATAATTTAAAAAATATAAATTTTTAATTCTATTAACATGAGTACTTTACATTTGATAGATAATTTGTATAGCACTTTAAGTTATTATAACTATTTGCATGAAGAGACGTAAAAGCCAGCCATGACCAGAAGGGAGCAGGGGGCTGACCTCCCCCTCTTTTAGCATCATCTTGAGACCTCTCTAGGTTTCTTAATACTTTAATAATAAATGGCATCCATATTGTATTTACCGTATTTTCGGGCGTATGAGCCGTGGTGCATACGAGTTTGAAAGTATAAAATATTCTAAGTGCGGCTCTTACGCTAGGGCGGCAGATACGGTGATTTTTTTTCTTTTACAGCAATGTCTTATGGCATTTTTTTTTTTGGTTAAACCGATATTTTATGACGCCATTTTCTCCCCTTTGATCAATAGTTTCATGCTCTCGAATTGGTACCAAAATATTAGAAAATGTCCCTCAACCGCAGATGTCCGAGAAATATTTGTTCTGTTTATTTTTAAACAATCAGTGGGATGAATAACGTTTGTCTCACCGGTTCTCAAGTTAAAAATGATTACATTTTCCACCCATCCGCCAATAATTACTTTACCCTCTGGAATGTACAGCTGTCGCGAGCTTATCTCTTTATAAACCCCCCTTCCTTCCACTTGCAAAGCAAAACTGCTCACAGAGTGCTTCACTCTGAAATACTGGTCTCTAACTAGGAAAATCTCAAATCCCGGCATAGAACTTTTGTGGAATGCGTCTCCTAATACACAGTAAAAACACTGGAGAGCAAGATTTTTTTCTTTATTTATTTATTTTTTTTTTTGAGTACCGGACTCTATAAACTCGGCCCCTAAAATAGAGGCCGTACCCGACCAAACAAAATGAATTCAAACTTTGAAACCGGCCGGGTCAGCAGAATTAGTACAGTTTTTTGATGAGCCGGGTCGGATGATAAACAAAATAAACGGTCCTGACCAATATAACAAATTAAGTGGGCTGACTTCCGCAATATAAATATTGGGTTATTTTGCTCATGCAAAAACACCGGCTCGCTAATGTAAATCCTAAGAAAGGAATTTTTTTTTAAATATGTCGTTTGCATTCCATTATTTTTAAATGATCTTTTTTGCATTGGATAGCTGAGGTTGGTTTCTACAAAGAGTCATTTTTACTTTTTCGATTGTGTTTAGAGGATTTTTCTTCTTTTTTTTTTTTTACTAGAATACTTTCACTTTCGAAACTGATTCCGAAAATCAAAGTATACTACGAAAAACATCTGTAAACAAAATTGAAAAAGGTTTTTTTTTAGAGATCAACCACAGTTATTCAACGCAAAAAAAAAAAAAAAAAAAAAAAAAAAAAGCATATTGAAATGCGAACCATGTATTTTTTAAAAAAATTCTTCCATAGGATTAACCTTAGCGAACTGGCGTTTACCCTTGAGTGAAGTAGCCGATCCATAGGGGGGAGAAATGGCCTGGCCCGTACAAAAAAAAAATTAATGACCCGGCATAAAAGCTAAAAGTTTTGCCTTACCCGGAAAACATTTAAAATCTCGGCCCGACCCGACTGAATTTCTTCAAAACATTGATTTTTATGCTGATATGGTTAAAAATTGTTTCATACGAAGAGTTCTCAAATAAAATACTTTTTATCTGTTTTTTTTTTCCTGTTTATAATCTTTATTTTTAAAGAAGTGCCTAATAAAATTACTCAAGTACACATTTATAACTAAAAAACAAACATAATTAATTTTGTTATTTCTTGACTTAACTAAAAGATAAACACACTTGATTTCAAATTCATTCCATCTCCTCAGACCGAACGCTCTGACACATTGCCCTATAACCTTGATGTGTAGTTGGCTAATAGTTTGTTTTGTTCCTTTGAAAAGAACTTTGAATGCAGTAGAAAAAAAGAGGTAACGAGATAAGAGATATTTTTAATGCAAAGTGGATTTTCTTCCCTTTCCTTAAACTTATGCTATGTAAAACTATACCTTCATAATAATTATCATAATAATAACTTATGATGAAAAGGAAAGTCTAAATTCTGAGCAAGAAATATTTTTAAAACTTACAAAATTATTTTTAAAAATGAACAAGAAAAGATGCGTATGTAGCAAATAAAAAATAAAATCTGCCACAAACAGAATCAATGAAAGGTATCAATAGGGGAACTGCTAAAGAAAAAAAAAAAAGAAATAAAAAAAGGAAAGAAAAAGAAAAAAGGAGAGTTTCTAGTTATCCTAAAGTGGTTTCCGTAGTGTGAGATCTGCACATACTCTTTTCTGAAGATTCTGTCCGGGCTGGGTTAGGGCATTACTTTTTTCCTGAAAGATCGGGCCGGGCCGGACCTAACTTATTTTTTCTGTACAAAGCCTGGACTGGTTTCATTCCTAGTCTTCACGATCCAAAATTTTCAGTCCTAGTTTTGACAAAGCGTATGAAAATCATTGTCTCATCGTGGCCTGGTCCATTCAAAGGTCAGTAAAATTAGGCCTGGACCAAAAATGTTTGCAAAAAATGCATACATTTTTAAATCGCTATTATTCTACAATTAAACATTAAAATTTATTCTTTTTAAAGAGTAATAGGATGTCATACGCTTATTAAAATATAGTGAAACGAGTGAAAAGAACCTGCCTATGACGGAATCCTGTTTTAAACTGAACAACGTGTTGAGGATCTTGTCTATAACGCTTTTTTCTTTTTTATACAATTCCGTCTTAGCAGATTTTACTGTATAACATTTTCAGATTTTTAACACTTCAATACATAAAATATGGATTAGCAATAGTAATGATAACTGAAACATTTACTTACAAAAAATAGAGATTCATTAAAAAAGTAAATATCACAGCCTGCGGCACTTCATCAATGTTTTGTAGAAATTCACTCGGGCTGGGCCGAGATTTTAACTTTTTTCCGTGCCAGTCTCGGGCCGAACTTTTAGCTGTTATATCGGGCCGGGCCGAATTTTTTAATTTTTTACCGGGTGGGGCCAATATTTCTTTTGTACGGTCCGGACCGAACTTTTAATTTTTGTATCGGGCTGGTCCGTGCCGAATTTTTTCTGTGAGTCGAGCAATCCCAGATCGAATTTTTTTCTACGAGTCGGGCAGTCCCGGCCTAAAAATTTCGGGCTGGGCCCAGAAATTTCAGCTCGTGCAGACCTCTAAGTGTCTCTATACGATATTTCAAGACCTCTAAAATCCGGAAAAGCCGCGGCTGAAATGATTCCAGAATTTAGATTGTACAAATATCAGTTCCTTGGGTGCGGCGCTTCCGTCGATAAACTTTTTTTTAAAACAGATTTTCATTGGTGCGGCGCTTATGGTGGGTGTGGCAGGTGGGTTATTCTCTGCAATAGTGCAAAAAGTGCTTCCCAGCCATATAAATGCTCTTAATTTCATTACATTTTTATTTATTTTTATTTTTATTAGAAGATCTAAACATAGTTTATTAGGGGCAGAAAGTAAAATTTAAAAATAAATAAATTTAGTATTTAAAAATATAATATATATCATGCAAACATCATTCCCTCACCTTTCCCCCACCTGTACTACCCTATTTTATTGCCTATTTCTTTCCATCCAGAAATAAAAATAATTAAAAATACCCTAAGCAAAATAAAGTTCTTATTTGGTACATTACAAAAAATAATAAAAATATTCATTTTTACTATTATTATATAGTCTATTCAATCAATTATGTGTTTCCCCATGTTAGACCATCATTCCCTCACACATTGCTATTATCTCAAATATCTACCACTAGTGAGCAGTAGCAGTCTAGCATCCTTCACAGAGAAGAAGCTATTTTGAGCACTTGCCAGTCCAGCAACATAAATTGGTGGTGTAAGATTTTGTTAATTTTTCAGAATTTTTTTTTAGTCAGTATATCCGGAAGCGTTTTTATTAGCAGTCATTCCCTCACACAGAACATTCATTTTTTTGTAAATATCAAAAATTTTAATTTTATCATACATTATATATTAAGTGTTTCTCTTAAAGGAAACAGTTTGGATTTCTTCATAATTTTGCATTTTCCCCCTACAACTAGTAAAAATGTCTTATTTCATCATTCCCTCACTTGTCATTCCCTCACATTTTTTATTTTATTTTTTCCACAAATTTTTATTTTAATTTTTTTGTTAAGTCAAATTTTTAAAACAATTTCCATTGCTATTAAAATCTTCAATAATTGACTGATTTCTTACCATTTATCTAATTTTTATGAAAATTTACATATGCATCATTCAAGTCAGACTGCTTGGCCAAATTTGCAAGTATTGTAGAGAACAACCCAGGTATTCTCGAAAATATGGTAAAAATTTTTACACTTTGCAATCAAAAACGTTTGAGAGGTGGAATTGACCTCTATTTCTGTCTGTATATAGAGTACACTCCCTCTAATTTGCACAGGTTGGGATCAAGAGTTTTGCGGATTATAGGTCATTTCTTTGTTTACATTCTAATATTTGGAATTTAAGAACAAATATAGTAGTAATCAACCTGTAAATAAGTAACACAGAAATGAAAGAAAATGGATTTTTTTATACATAAAAAAATACATTCAATATTAGAAATGCATTTAAATGATAATACAAAATTAATAGAAAACATTTGTACTTTTTTTAAACTTTCAAATATCGCGGTGATAGTGGTTTGCTTTATAACTTTTAATTTATGCTAAGCAGTTTAATCTTGAAGTTTTTTAAGAGTCAGGATGCCTTGATCAGTAACAAAGGTAGTTTGTTTTTCTAAAAAACTAAGATATTTATCCTCAAAAGCTAAACCCACTTTGAAAGAAATTTTAATCTTTTATACAGCCAGCAAATGTGTTCAGAATATATTTACAAGACATACAAAACATTTCCTTCTAATGGATGCAGAAATGCATTTAAATTTTTTAAATAAATTCATCAGGTCAGACAACTGTTATTATGGTCAAAGTGCACATTATCTTGCTTAAAAAAGATTTTAACTGTTTGTTATATCTGAAATAATAGTGCAGATTATAGAGTCACAGATTAGAGGGAATGGACTGTACTCAGTATTAACACCTGCCTAATTTATTATTAAAGTGTGTGTGTGGCAGGGGGGGGGGGGGGGGATCAGACACCATTTATCCTCACCAGAAAAATTTCAAAGCCTCCTTGCTGACTTTGCCGGCCGATTACAGCATTGTGTAAAAGTATATATACATAATAAAAAAAATTTATATAGCTATTCTCCGACAGTCAAAACTGTATGATATGTTAATAAGAGTTTTGTAGTACAGTGCATAATCACTATTACGGGGATAACCTCTTTTGATAAATGACCCAGTTTTTGGAAATGTGAGAGCCTTAGACCTACAATACTAAAATTCTATTGACATCAGTGCTTTGACACTTAGGGCTTTAGATAATTATGACTTCAATTTTATGCTGACAGGAGAACTTCTAGATAACTCATTTTTTTGCTTTTACCTAAGGTTTTACTTTCGCCAATCAGCAAGATTACACAAATTTAGAGAGAATCCAAACAAAACAGAATAAACTTAAAGTCAGCAAATTTATTAATAAAGGACAACTTTTTTTTTTTTTTTTTTTTTTTTTTTTTTTTTTTTTACAAAATCATGTATGTTATTTAAAAGAATAAATAACACTTCATACTAATTAACATATCTTAACACTGTAAATTGCATTGATTTCAAGACAAAAGTAGTTAATGCTTTTAAAAAGAAGTAAAACTTTATGCATTGTATCATACACTATAAAACGGTAAAGAATTAAAAAGCACCAAATTCCAAGCAAAAATAAATAATGACAAGATGACATTAGACAGTTAAAACGTTTAAATTAATAATGTTTATTTTAATTCATTAATGCTTTAATAAAACGCTTACTTGAAAATTTTAAACAGGTCCGTAATGACAATATCGTCTGTTATTAAAGAAGATGCAGAACAACTCAAAATTTCATAATATTTAAGGTTATATTGTTCTATCTTCTTATTAAAACAATGCACGAAGACCTAAACTTTAAGGTTCGCTGACCTACAATTCTGAAGATTTTTACAGAAATGTGTAACCAACGAAACAATTAGGAACGCCTCCTGTCATGGGCGAATTCCCTCCAGAAATTTATACTTTTTACCATGAAAACAAAACTACAATGATGCAGGCACAGTCACGATTCTACATAGTTAACAAAATAAACAAATGGAAATTTCATGTCCACGCGAAAGACATCATGAACCAATTCAGCTTCAATTGTGCGAATATTTGCAATTCAAGCACTAAATCTGCCATCTGGTGTTTGAAGTTTTAAGCATATCGTCCTCGGAAAATAATCTTAAAAAGTATGGCATTACATGTATTTTTACCTTGTTCATAATGATTATATTTAGCACAATTTCCTTCTTCATGCGAGTTATGCAGAAGATCATGCAGAAGAATTTAAGAATAAAAACTTTCAGACGAGTTTATAATAGATGATTTTCCTATGCCTACAGCCACTGCCCAGTGCTACAGCGCACTTTTTAAGCCCTTTTAATTGTGAATACGGTGAAGTTAAACATTTGATTAGTCGAGAGCATGGGCGTACACAAGGGGGGGGGGGGGTGATGGGGCTACAACCCCCCCCCCCCCGAAATTGTCGAAAGTGATATGAAAAAATTCCGGATTTTTTTCTTTTCCTTTTTGGAAAATTTTTAAAAAAATTTCTATCAGACAGCGGACTAGGCATTTTCGTGACACCAATGAAGAGAAAGGAGGCTGATGGCGTTACAGCCCCCGTCCTCCCGAAATATTCGAAAATTAAATGAAAAAAGTGGTTTTCCTTACTTTTTTAGATAAATCTGTAAATTTTTCTTCTGTGATACAGCGAAATAACCATCCTCGTTAACCACATATTCGTCCACATTAACATCACAGCATACTCAAAGATGTGGAGGGGACTGATGGAATTACAGCCCCTCTTCTCGAAATAGTCGAAAATGAAATGAAAAAATAGGGCTGATTTTTTTTTTTTCTGTTTGAGATAAATTTGCATTTTCCCCCTATCACTGAACAGACTAGCCGCTTCTTCTCTTTAGTTCCATATTAGTACACAGTGACACTACATTATACCCAAAAAATTGGAAGGGGGCTATTGGTGTTGCAGCCCTCTCCCAAAATATACGAAAATGAAATAAAAAAAGTGCTTATATTTTTCTTTTTGTTTGCGATAAATTTGTATTTTCCCCCAATCATTCAACAGACTAGCCGCTCTCTTCTCTTTAGTTCCATATTAGTGCACGGTGACACCACATTATACCCAAACAGTTAAAAGGGGCTAATGGGAGTGGGGGGGGGTTACAGCCCCCTCCTCCAAAATAGTTGAAAATGAAACGAAAAAATAGTGCTTTTTTTCTTTCTGTTTAAGATAAATTTGTATTTTTTCTCCTATCGGTCAACAGACTAGCCGCTCTCTTCTCTTTAGTTCCATATTAGTGCACAGTGGCACCACATTATCTCCAAAGAAGTGCAAGGGGGTAATGGGGTTACACCCCCCTCTCAAAATAGTCGAAAATGAAGTGAAAAAATGCTGATTTTTTCTTTTTGTTTGAGATAAATTGTTTTTAGCAATATAAAGAACTAGCCATTCTGGTTAGTCCCATATCCGCGAACAGTTACACCACAGTATACCCAGCGAGGGAAAGGGGGCTGATGGGGTTACAGGGCCCGTCGAAAATGAAATGTCAAAGGTGCTGTATTTTTATTTCTGTTTGAGATTGAGATAAATTTGTAATTTAGTTTTCTGTTTAACCGCGGATTAACCCTTCTCGTTAGTCCCATATTAGACTACATAGACACCACAGCATACCCAAAGAAGGTGAAGGAGACTTTATTTTCAGTGGTGGGGAGAACAGTTTTATAGATTTTAAGCTACAATGACTTTCTTTTAGATGAAAGTATATAAAATAAAACCCATTAACACTTTTAAATAACTTCGGAGTGGGGCGGCCTCAGGATCGGACCCGTACCCCCCGCCTACAAAAGCTGATTCTGAGATTTAAAAAATTCTGACATTCACAGCAAATTTTCTGAGGCAGAGGGAGTAAGGGGATCCTTTCTCGGCACTAATTATTTTTGTTGCAGTTTGGGTTAACTCTGTTTCTTGATTTTCATTAACTTGGGTTTACATTTCTGGTCGATTTCAGGCTGAGTGTATAGATTCCTGCAAGTTGGGTTCGGGTTAACCAAACTTTTAAAATTTAGTTCAGTGTATTATTTCAGTTTAAAAACTATAGCTATATTAATAAACATAGTTTTTTGAATATATGCTGTTTTCTAAAGAGACCGCCGTATTTTTTCCAAGACCCTTTAGTAAAATACAAGTTTTTATGACGACCCTTTGACGAAATTCGCTTTTTCCCGTGATCCTTAGACGAATTTCGCTTCTTTTTTCCGCGACCCTTTGACGAAATTTGCGTTTTTCCCGTGGCCCTTTGACAAAATTCTCGTTTTTCCGCGATCCTTTGTCGAAATTTGCGTTTTTCCGCGAACGTTTGTTGAAATTTGCGTTTTTCCGCGAACGTTTGTTGAAATTTGTGTTTTTCCGCGTCTTTTTGTCGAAATTCGCGTTTTTTTGCTGTCCTATGTCGAAATTCACGCTTTTTCCGTGTCTTTTTAACGAAATTCCCGTTTTTTGTGATCCTATGTCAAAATTCTTGCTTTTTCCGCGTTTTTTTAAAAGAAATTCGCATTTCCGCGATCCTTTGACGAAATTCGCATTTTTTGCGATGCTTTGATGAAATTCTCTTTTTTTCCGCGACCCTTTGTCGAAATACTTGTTTTTTTTCGAAATTCGCGTTTCTAACCGCGGCCGTTGGACGAAGTTCGTGTTTTTCAGTGGCTCTTATATGAAATTCGGGTTTTATGTGATGCTTTGACAAGATTCACTTTTTCTGAGCAGTCTTTTGGCGGTATACGTACTTTTTTATGATCCGTTGACGAACTTCGCGTTTTTTCGCGGGTCTTTGGCAGAATACGCGTTTTCTTCGCGATACTTTGTCGAAATTTGCCTTTTTTTGCAGCTTTTGACGAAATTCGCATTTTTTTCGCAGTACTTTGCCATAATTCAATTTTTGTGATCCATTGGCGAAATTCGCGTTTTTTCGTGCACCTTTGGCAGATTACGTATTTTCTTCGGGACACTTTGTCGAAATTTGCTTTTTTCTCGTGAATTTTTTGACGAAATTCGCGTTTGTTTCACGGTCTTTTGACGAATTTCACGTTTTTTTCCGAGATCCGGTGTCGTTTTTTCCGTGTCCCTTTGACGAAATTTGCTTCTTTTTCTGCGGTCCTTTGACGAAATTCGCCTTTTTGCGGTCATTTGACGAAATTCTCCTTTTTTTCGCGGCCCTTTGATGGAATACGTGTTTTCTTCGAGTTCATTTGTCGAATTCGCGTTTTTTCCGCGCCTTTATGACGAAATTCGCGTTTTTTCCGTGACCTTTAGACGAAATTTTTTTTCTGCGGTCTTTTGACAAAATTCGCGTTTTTTCCGCGGTCCTTTGACGGAATACGTGTTTTTTTTCGCGATCATTTGTCGAAATTCGCTTTTTTTCCGCGGCGCTTTGACGAAATTTGTGATTTTCAGCGGTCATTAGACTAACTTCGCGTTTCCTCCGCGATCATTTGACGAAATTTGACTTTTTTTCAAGATCCTATGACAAAATTCGCGTTTTTTCACGGCCCTTTGACAAAATTCTCATTTTATCCGTGGCTCTTCGACAAAATTCGCACTTTATCCGTGGCTCTTTGACAAAATTCGCATTTTATCCGCAACCCTTTGACAAAATTCGGGTTTTTTCCGCGATCCTTTAAGGTAATTTGAGATTTTTTTTGTCTGCGAACGATTGACGAAATTGATGTTTTTCGCCAGCCATTTGTCAAAAATAGCGATAAGTCCGAATTTTGGGACTGATGACCGATTTTTTTTTAATTTTTGGAACCTCATGCCTTAAATTTAAGGAAAATTCGGAACAGAATCATCCCTATCCCCCCTTTCCCCTCTCTGGCTACGGCCTTATAGTGAAAAATGATTTCTGTTTACAACACCCATGTGTTTCGTAAGATATAGAACATTATGGAAATTTAAGTCAGCTCCCTCCCCCCCCCCCCTCCCCGAAATAAAATCCTGGGTACGCCACTGGTCGACAGAATTTTAGATTAAAACAGACATGGCAAGCCTGCCACAATCATCAAGAGAACCGCTTGATTGGTCCATGAACGTAGAAGAGATGTTTGAAATTTAGAGCTGCGAGTGTTGTAGCGGTAAAAAAAAAAAAAAAAAAAAAAAAAAAAAAAAAAAAAAAAAAAAAACGGAGGGTACACTCTATAAGCAGAGGGTATACACTAGAAACATGAACATTCATGGCTAGAGTATGCGTTATAGTTTTATTTGAGAAACAAAGGTGTACGGAGCTTCAAGAAAAAAAAATCCAGAAGGTATACGCCCAGATAGCATGTAAGGTTTCCGAAAACGGTCGTTTTTGCTTTACTTTCTAATTATCCTGCAAATGCATCTATTTTCGTGATAATCGTGTAGCCAACCCATGTTCGGAAATCATTATGATCCGTACGATTTTTGCGCATGCGCAACTTATTTCTTTTCACAGCCTTAGCGTAGCGTCTCCCAATGGCGTCTCTTTTGAAAGCTTACGTTGTTCTACGAAACGAACTGTTGTTGTTACGTTGTTCAAGTTTATTCTACGTTTCTAACATTTACAGAAAATGCGGTAAGTTTGCCATTACTTTTTACTTATTAGCAGGGCCGAAACAGAGCCTTTTTTGCACCCGGGGCAAACATGGATTTTGGCGCCCCCCCCCCCCCCCCTCTTCCACAAAGAATATTTACAAAGAGAATTTTACTAATTTTATAATAGACGACTTATTTTAAAATTTAAAATATGTAATCATAAAATATGTAATACTGAACTACATAATCTACAGTGGCGGATCCAAGGGGAGGTCCCTCTGAACATCAACAAAAATATTCTAAAGATCATTTTTAAAATGACATATTCAGTAGAGTCCAAATTATCCGAGTCCCGCCTAACCGAGTTTCCGCTTTCACCGAGTTATTTTCTTCTGACGGACTGATGGCTTCCATTATTATGAAACAGCCATTATAAATGAAGAGTTAGGTGAAGATGAAAGAGCAGTCGTAAAAAGTTAGAACTCTGATTTTCTGGTCCGAATGGGAAAATCAGAGTTCTAACTTTTTACGGCTGTTCTTTCATCTTCACCTAACACTTCATTTATAATGGCTGTTTCATAATAACGGAAGCCCTCAGTCCATCAGAATAAAATTATCCTTTCCAAAGGTATAATCCTTCATTTGGCGCCCCTTTGTTCTGGCGCCCGGGGCACATGCCCCCTCTGCCCCCCCCCTTAGTTTCGGCCCTGCTTATTAGTATATATCATTATTATTTAAATCGTTCTTACTGTAGCCTTTTTTCTTCTGTACTGTCTTATATTTAAGATTTCTGTGTAAGTTACATGGGGAAAAGGTAATATTTGATTCAACGCTATTTTGTTTAATTATGTTATACAGCATGCTACATTTTTAAATTAAACTAACTTCTATAAACATGATTTACTTAAAACATGTTATAACGTATCGTTTCACGTTTCGTAACCATCGCGAATTTTGAAATGTATTTTGATAACATAACTGCAGTTCCGTTATATATACTTTTAACACATAGGATTGACGTAATGGTAATGTAAATGAACCATAAAACACGAAATCGAGAAAGTGTAAGGAGTTTTTTGTAGGAATAAGTGTTTAGGAACATATTTTATTATAATAAAACATTTTTAATTATGATCGAGGCTATACTAGTGTTTTTATAATTAAAAACACTTAAGTCTTTAAAATGTAGGTATATTGTTTGTTATCCCTTTTAGCGTCTATATATATTTACAGATGATTTTCTGTTGTAATTAAATCACATTCAAACAGAAATCTTTTTTTTCCAATTATATTAGAATTGTTAAAAGTCTATTTAAAAAAGCTTTATATTCAAAAGGTGTTTCTTTAATATATTCCTAAAAAATCGCATTTTAAATTAAAAAAAAAAAAAAGAAAAATGCATTCAACCTTCGTTCTTATTTTAAGGAGAAAAAAAAGTATCATATGTTAAATAATATTCATATTTAAACAATAATAATTGGGCACAGATGTCATATTCGCCCCATGTTGGCGCAATTTTTTTCTGACGCCAATATCATATATGCAACGGGTACTTCACTGGCGCCAAAGTGCCGTTATTTTGCTTGATTTGGTAACCCGGATTATGTTGTTTATGCTGTTGATGTTTTCGCCAAATTGGCAACCGAAAACAAATCGCACCAATATGGGGCGAATATGACATCTGTGCCAATAAATGTATAATTATAATGTCCTTCATTAAATTTATTTGAGAATATCTTATCCGTATTGCACAAACTCCCTTTTCGCTATTCCTATATTTATAGTAGCTATATGTAAAATTTAAAAACTGTCTTCAAACACAAGTAATTATTTAAAAGTTTTTCTGCAAAAAACCCCCACTAAATCATGTGCATGTCTACATCTCAAAAAAATAAATTTGCTATGTGTAGTGAAGAATAAAAAAATTACTTATTAAAAACAAACATACATTTACAGTAGAAATTAATTTTCGTATGTCATTTTGCCAGCTGATTGAGAATCGACAAAGCTTTTAATATTAAGAGACATACCGGGTGTCCCAAAAATGACTGATGGATTTTAAAATTCAATAACTTGAAAACAGTGACAGATATTTAAAAAATTCTTGCAGGAGGGTAATGTATGATGTCAGGAGTTTTTTTACTGTGATTCTTAATTTTAGTTCGAATTTCAAACAATAGATGGCGCGGACAGCGATTGATGCTCAGTCGAAGCCTAAACTGACGTCACTCCGCATTGACGCGAAGGAAGGAGATTAAGGCTATGGAGTGGTTCTAGTTCGCCAGCACAATCTTGTTCTTAGGGCGCGATTCTGAACTCATTCGATATGATTTCAATGGAGTGCGTTCTTGCGATAGAAACAACAAATTCTTCGATAGTGGAATACAGGTTTAAGAACTGGGCATGAATTTAAGAAGTAGTATTCGAGTTTGCAGGCGATTTTACATTGATGAAGTTTTATTTTCCCGGATTAAATTACTTTTTATGGTCTGATTAAAAGAATATTTTATGCATTGTATTTTAAAACTAGGTGAAGAGATTTAGAATTTTTTGTTGTTGTTAAAAATTTCATAAATTTTATTACATTCTAATAAATTTTAGATCTTTTAAGGAAGCTCATCAGTAGGTTTTTATGAATGTTGGATAATAATCGTGAAAATGGTTAATAGTATATTGCTGTTCAAAATAACTACTTAAAAACAAATATTAGAATTTATCTTGTTTAACCCTTTTGAATAGGGGTATTATATCGTTGCATTAAAATAATAATAAAAAAAAAATGAATGCTAGTTAATAAAAAAAAAAATTTGACAGTATGATATTAAAATATTGTACTACATGCAGCTTCATCTTGATGTTTGATAAAATAAAACTAGTAAATATTTTTTATCTACATCTACTATTTAAATTGTAAAAATGTGTTAAAAGAATTGTTGAAGTTAGAATTTTTACGGTTTGGCAACTCTTTCTACACACAAATGCTAATATGCACATATTTTTTTAATAATAAAGATATCAATGATATCTAATGTGATAAACTAAGTTCAAATTAAACTTGACAAGAGTCTAAAACTTAGTAGTACTTAAATTATTGAAGGCCACAAACAAATTTTTATTGAAATTTTTATCTTTATATAAATTAAGACCGTGTTTCTAATAACACATTTTGTTGGAATGCAAATGCATAATTTTAAAACTTTTTGTTTATATATATATATTTAAAAAAAAAAATCATGAATCGTAATAATCAGGGCTTGGCAAATGCGGTCGCCACTTGCAACCAATATTTTTTACTCGACGACCAGGATTTTTAATCTGGCGGTTTTTGTAGTGTTAACGAAAGAACAAAGTGTAAACAGCATTTTCCATATCATGCACAGAAAACGACATTCTTTAGCCAGCTAGCATGTCATGTCATGTGATTAGAATGTGGGGAGAGGGTAGGTCGTTCTTATGGGTTGTTTACCAATGTTTTTTGCAAGAGTGTTCTGTTTACAGTTTTTCAGGGAAATTTGGTAGTAGTGGCCCAGGGGGGGGATTGAGAGAGAATTTTAAATATTAGAATAATAACTTTATTTAATAATGATATATATAACATAATAATGAATATTCTATAATTATACGTGTTTAGTGTTTAAATTATCGTCCATAGTAAATTTGAAAAAATTCCACTGAAAATCAGAAGGGCATTTTCTAGGGGTGTGTGTGTGTGTGTGTGGGGGGGGGGGGTTACTTATCCTTATCGATTTCATTGATTCATCAATCCTTAGATTGTTGTATTAAATCAATCCTTAGATTGTTGTATTAAATCAATCATTAGGTTGTTGTATTAAATCAGTACTTTGATTGTTGTATCAACCCATAAGAACGAGCCACCCTCTCCCCACATTCTAATCACATGACATAACATGCTAGCTGACTAGAGCAGCAGAGAATGTCATTTTCAGTTTATGATATGGAAAATGCCGTTTACGCTTTTTTCTTTCGTTAACACTACAAAAGCCACCAGATTAAAAATCTTGGTCGTCGAGTAAAAAATATTGGTTGCAAGTGGCGATCGCATTTGCCAACCCTGATTATTACGATTCATGAATTTTTAAAAAAATATATATAAACTAAAGAGCTTTAAAATTACAACTGCATTCTACAAATGTGCTATTACAAATACGGTCTTAATTTATATCAAGATAAAAATTTCAATAAAAATTTGTTTGTGGCCTTCAATAATTTAAGGACTACTAAGTTTCAGACACTTGTCAAATTTAATTTGAACTTAGATTATCACATTATATATCATTGATATCTTTATTATTAAAAATATATGCATATTACCATTTGGCATCTGGACACGATAACTTTCACAATTCTTCACAAATCTCTTACAAACTGATACATAAAATCAAGGGGCATAAAATCTCGGTAGGGTTTGTTAATGGGCAAAATCGGACCAAGGGGATGGAAATAGGAAGGGGTTTTGTGAAAAACCGAAAAAAAACCCTTAACTTCTTAATTTTTGTACATATCAAATCAGTTTAAAGTTTTTATTACTTCTAAAAATAAGACCAAAAATTTATGTATCAGAGATTTTTGATAAAATTAAAAATAGGCTCAAAGGGCGCAGAAAATAGGGTTTTTGGGAGAAAAAAAATTCATAACTTCGTCAGTTCTCCAGATATCAAATCCAATTAATTTTATTACAAATCTCCTTAATATTATCTACAACTTTTATATTCACAAGTTTTTGATAGGACCAATTCGTACCGCAAAAAAAAAAAAATTAAAAACGAAAAGAAAAAAGGGGGTTGAAGAAGAAACAAATTCATAAATCCGTCAATTCACAAGATATAAGATCCCCATGATTTTATCATATATCTTCTTAATATTGTTTGCAACAGTTATACATACAATTTTTGGAAGGACCAATTGTTACAGCAAAAACAAATTAAAATTACATAGCTGGTGAAGAAAAAAAATCATCTTATTAAGGGTGTATTCAAATCCAAACAGCTTATTTTCTTACTCATTTTTAAATTCATTTTTGCTCTCAGACGCATCCAATTGGTAGATTCTCTTACTCAGAAACTATATAATGTACCGAAAGATCGATTTTTTGATAGAGGCAGAATATATTTAAAAAAATGATGTCAAAGTGGGCATTTTGAACAGAATTTCCCGACGCGATTGTGTTAGAAACGAAAAATATTGTCCCACTGAGAAAATAATTGTTTATAAATCAAGTTTTAATTAATTGAACGAAAAATAAAAACACAGGACCCTTATAAATCTCTTCAAAAATCACGTCAGCAAGTTTCATATTTTTTCTATTAAAAATGAATCAGAAAATTTAGAGTTGTTGAGCATGGAAAAGTATTTTTTTAATATCGCCTTAACATGATTCTCATAAAACCAGCTATTATATAAAAATGAAATAAAAACTCGTCAAAAGCGACCAGATAAAATTGTTAAAGTGGGTTTATCTCTAATCATGATTTAGTTTTTTTTTTTTTTTTTTTTTTTTTTTTTGTTGAAATTAGTATACTTAACTTCAAAATCTACCTCCGCCTGTAGTCTGGGCCGGCAGGGATTTTTAGAATTATACCCGCGCAATAGCTGAACCGGCATTTCCGAAGATTTGAACTCATTTTTCTCCAAATGACGTGTTTGGGCATAAAGCGCAGAATATCTCAAACTTATCAATATTTTTTCATGAAAATTAAAAAAAAAATATGTTCCAGTCTGTATAAACTGAACTTAAAATTTCCTTTTTATTGTTCAAAAAAATATTTTTTTAGGTGATTATACTGCTGAAATTTTCAAAATTTTGTATTAGCTAAATACAACTTTGTATTAAAAATATAAAAATGCTTTAAATACAAATTTATTTAGGTTCAGGGTAATTATTGTAATCTAAAGTACAATTAGGTACAAAAAAAGTAATTTTAGTGACAAAATTTATTTTGTAATCCTGCGCGTAAGCTGTCATACCAATTTTCTGCTCGACAAATATCTGAAAGTTTGAAGCCCCTTATAAATACTAATTCTGCAACATTATTTTTTTTTCAAATACATGAAAGGAAAGAACATACTACCAATTTTCTGCTCGACAAATATCTGAAAGTTTGAAGCCCCCTATAAATACTAATTCTGCAACATTATTTTTTTTAAAAAATACATGAAAGGAAAGAACATACTTATATCTTTCATCCCATTTGTGTTTTTAAATCATATGCATTTTAAAATATTAAATGATGAAAATGATCTTTTTTTTTCCTTTTGTCCAATTTTAAGAGTCCTGCCCCGAGACCCCTTAAAAGATCTAAAATTTATTAGAATGTAACAAAAGTTATGAAATTTTTAACAACAACAAAAAATACTAAATCTCTTCACCTTGTTTTAAAATACGATGCATAAAATATTCTTTAAATCAGACTATAAAAAGTAATTTAATCCGGGAAAATAAAACTCCATCAATGTAAAATTGCCTGCAAACTCGAATACTACTTCTTAAATTCATGCCCAGTCCTTAACGCTGTATTCCACTGTCGAAGACTTTGTTGTTTCTATCGCAACAACGCACTCCATTGAAATCATATCAAATGAGTTCAGAATCGGGCCCTAAGAGCAAGATTGTGCTGGCGAATGAGAACCACTCCATAGCTTTAATCTCCTTCCTTCGCGTCAATGCGGAGTGACGTCAGTTTAGTCTTCGACTGAGCGTCAATAGCTATCCGCGCCATCTATTGTTTGAAATTCGAACTAAAATTAAAAATCACAGTAAAAAAAAAACTTCTGACATCATACATTACCCTCCTGCAAGAATTTTTTAAATATCTGTCACTGTTTTCAAGTTATTGAATTTTAAAATCCATCAGTCATTTTTGGGACACCCGGTATATAACGTTATCAACTTTATAGTAATTTTGTAATCTTTCCGGCCTTTACAATATCTTACATTATCATTCCTGGATTATGTCCCACCCTTCCATCACTAATCATATTGTTATCAGTGTCTCAAAGTTCTTTTTATTTTTTTCCCTTTCATTTTATTTTACATATTTTCAGTTATATGCAAATACCGTGTTTACTCGCGTAATAGTCGCCCTCGCATAATAGTCGCACCCCCGTTTTGAAGCAGAAAAAATCGTCAAAATATTTTCTTCGCATAAAAGTCGCAGACTTTTATTTAGAAAATAGAAAATCATCAGCTGTTCAACCCTTCCCAGAACTAGTACTCATAATGGATTCATCTGTTCTGTTACTCCCATTGACATACCCGATGGTCACTCCATTCTTCAGATACCGATTCACGTTATATTAGTGATACTGAAACCTTCAGTGAAAGTGATTTATTATAAGAGTTTTTTGTCAAAATTTTCACAAAGATTGTTTGTAAATTTTATGTCTATAAAAATATTACCGCAAAAAGGAAAATGGTATTTAATAAACAGCACATAATCTGGTAACCTTCGGAAAGTCAAATTTTATTATGTGTTTCTTTTTTTTTTATACCAGTAATGTTTTAGCATCAGAGTGTACTATATTGTGTACTAGATTTCCCCGCATAATAGTCGCACCTAGACTTTCACAATGAAAAATTGGCAAAAAAAGTGCGACTATTACGCGAGTAAACACGGTATATTGTTATACATCTGTTATTTATAAAATTTTCTAATAAAGAAGAAAGAGTCAGTAAAATATCACTATATTAAATATGAAATAAGTTTATATCAATAAAAATTTTAAAAAGCATTTAATAATAGCTCTTTGTTACATAATGTATTCAACAGATATATTGTTTCTTGCCGCTCTTATCAACAAAACACATAGACAACATTCTTCCTCTTTATTTTACTAATAAGCACAAGTATCACTTCAAACGTACTATCTGGTTTCTCCAACAGCGGATTATAATCAAATATATATAAAAAAAAATAGGAAAGCCAAACGTTGAGGTATTCCACATTTCAGAATGAAATAATTGTATATAATCATTTAATGATTTTAATAATAACTTAGTATTTTCATAAAAATAGATAACTGAATATTTTGATGCAAAGAAACAGTTACAAATAGAAAAATGAATATTTTGGTTGGATCAAAAATGGTAACAATACCGAAAATGAATCTTCTCCCTCTCCCCAGAGATATCTTAAGATATCAAGTGCCAAATTCCTCCTCCCTGAAGTGATACCGTTATATTAAGCACAGCCTATAAAATCATGAGCCTTAAATGCTTATCAGTTAGCTTGTTAATTTTAAAATTGCCCATCAATACTTTTAGTTATTAATAGTAAATTGGAAAAAATGAAATCAAAATAAGAATTATTTAAAAATTAAATGTTTTGTAAATTCATACAAATTAAAACTTGGTTTATTATTATTGTTGTTTAATTAATAAATATGAAATTACCTTACCATTCTTGTCCCTCCCCCCCATAATTTTATCTGTACTGGCATCAGATCCGTGTGAAAATTGACAGGGCATTACTACTTCTTTTGGTTTGGTACTACTTGATTATCCCGTCAACCAATTTCACCAAATAAAGTTAGTACATACTTTTAATAAGTGTACTTTTAGTAGTTGGCCCAATAGCAGAAAATCCTCCAAGTGTCTGCAACAGATACTTCAGGGGCAGACCATAGGCGTAGAGTTTTCAAAATTATTGGAGGGGCTCAGCCGGTGCGCAGACTACGGGTGGTCTACAACCCCTGGAACAGGAAATTAATTTACTAAATAATGAATATAAAAACAGCAAAAACTGCTAAGGCAAATAACCTTTGAAAATTTCCGTTTTATACAGGTTTTCGTCTGCCTTAGCAAGTAAAAATTCAAAGTGTTCCTTTGAAATGTTTGCCATAAGACAGGATTTCGTTATAGACAGGTTCCGTTTACACAGGTTAACCTTTTATCCATACAGTAAAACCTTTGTCGTAAGCGACCGAAACTCCGAAACAATACGTTTAAGACAGGTTTCTGGCTAATTAAGTAAAACTGTATGTCAATCTTTCCTTCTTCAGCATGAAAAGTTACCATTTAAGACAGGATTTTGCCATAGACAGGTTCCGTATTCACAGATTTTACTCTACATAAAATATAAATATCTATAATATATCTATACTAATAAAAGACAAGATCGCTGTTTGTGTGTGCTTATTGGCGATGGCTAGGAAAATCTACTGAGCGCAGAGGTATGAAAATTCATGTAAAAATAGTTCAGTGCAGGTTATGATGCCCCTGAGGTTCAGATTTTTAATTTTTTGATAATTGGCCGAGATATTAATTAAAAACTCACCAAAAAAGCGATCTTTTTAAAAAAAA
Source organism: Maratus speciosus (assembly GCA_963932465.1). Lineage (NCBI taxonomy): Eukaryota > Metazoa > Arthropoda > Arachnida > Araneae > Salticidae > Maratus > Maratus speciosus. Next base: position 288,816,761 of record OZ010787.1, read on the forward strand.
AAATTGGCGGAGGCGAACTCGAAGGAAGGAAGAACTAAATACAAATTTTTTTGTCGTTCTGTTTTATTGTCCATCAGCCGTGCCGTTTAAAATACGGAAAAACAGACGACGTATTCTTATAATTCGTATTTTTACGTCTCAAACGTCGCAATCAGTTAAGAAAATATGTTTTATTATACTCTTTGAAAAAAAAATTTCAAAAAAGGATTTCTCAGTCAACTTTTTCTCCTTTTTGAAAACGCTTACGCAGGGCTCAATTTTAGCGGTACCGATTCACAAAAAATACGTATTTAAAGCTAAGATCTTCTTCTCGTCGACGATTTAAACGGTTTTCTACAAGACTAATTTTAATTCTTTAAAAAAATTCGTGACCGCAGGTCATTTCGCGCTTCCTCGTGACGAGACTATCTTTTTTCAACAATCTTTTTAGAGCATTTCGAAAGACTGGATTTTACATCTATTACAAAAATTTCGTAATGTTAGAACGAGTAGAAGTATTTAAAATAAAATAAAATTGAGAAAATTTCGACGAAAAAGATAAAAAGCGGAGGGTTTTGACGCGGTTTTGATTGGCTTTGCTATTAAAATAGGTTTTCACTATTAAATATGCATATTTTTCATGAAATTTTATAGAGTACTCGGATACCGTTATATTTATAAAATAACTAAACCTGCGGCTGTACGATCCATGAAGTATCAGGGCCTACAGTGCCCAACTCTGTTTACTTGACCCTGGGAGTCGAGGTGCTATGCAGCATGTGCCCCGGCCGGTTGGGCAGCCCAACGCGAGACCCTCGGTATTTAGTTCCCAAGCAAGCTTGGTAGTACTCATTTTATCGACCCCGAAGAGATGAAAGGTTGAGTGAACCTTATCCAGCCGGGAGCTGAGCTTGCGACCTGTAGCGTGGCAGAGTTATATTTATAACACATTAAAATTTCGGACAGTTCGGACGACGAAATATTTTTGTATTAAAGAAACCGACGCGAAACAAGAAAAAAAGGAAGAAGAAAACATGTTTCTTTTAGAAGTCGATATCAATATTTTTTTTCACGAAATTTTTACACGGGCTGAAAAACCGTTTATTTATAACCGATAAAAATTTCAAAGAGTTCGGACAACAAAAACTATTCTTAAAAAATTATGAAATGACCCTACATGGAAAACAGAAAATGACTTCTTACGAGCGCTTTTACCATTAAAAGTCAATATATATATATATATATATATATATTTCATTTTAAAATATAAATTCGGTCAAAATCGGATTAAAGGTATAAAATCATAAAAATTCGCGGTTTATTTAAAGTTATAATCACGGACCCGGGCAACGTCGGTTGGGTCAGCTAGTCTATAATAATAAGGAAAGAAGTTTGTCTGTCGGCTATGTTCTGAAAAAACTGCTGCACGCAGCGCTACAAAATTGGTATGACCCACGGTGGGTGATTTACTGATTCTAGTTGGCCAAAAGTCGATTTTTAAAAGTTTATCCTAGCGTAATTTATTTTTTGCCTGTTATAGCTCACTAGTTAAGGCGTTGTACCCTGCTATTGGTTTTGATAGAAATATAATTGTATGGTCCATAGACTAGCGCAAAGTTGGTGCTTCTTAGTTGGGAATGAATCAATCAATTTTTGTATAGTTCTTTAATCTGTTACTTAAAGCTGAATAAAATATACTGCTCAGTTATGGACGCTTCCAAACATAATATGGAATTTGTTTTATCGGATTTATGTGCATAAAGTTTGCACATATCAGCTGTTATTTCTAATTTAATGTCTCAAAACACTCTGTATTTTTTTTCAGTTTTAATATAGAAAACGTTATATGTTAAAGCACGATTAAGCTAAATTTTTTGTATGATTAAATAGTTTAGATTATTACCTTTTCGTTCCAGTTTAATTTGTCTGCCCGTAGGTGCCCTCCCAGTTCTTAAAATTGTTTTTAGCTTATTAAGTCTAAATGAATTTTTTTGAAATTTTAGTTCAAGTACAATTTTCTTTTTATCAAAGACAGCAGAATTTACGTTAGTCACATAAATAAACTTTTGCACCATTATGCAATGGCAACAGGATTTAAAATTTAACAAAAATGTGAATTTGGTTGAAAATATTTTGTTTATAGAGGAAAATTACAATGAAGAGCACGTGAAGTTCTGCAAGAGCGAAATGTTTAAATTTATGACCAAATTTGGACAAAAATTGCCAGTTGTATGCAGATATCTCAGGACAAAAGGATTTAAAATATATCACTTGGCTTCAAATTTCGAGTAGTTAAAAAATTGATCCAGACAAATTCTCCAAATTCATATTTGATACAATGCAAAACATAATGTAGGCATTTTTTCATGATATCTTATGATTTCCATTCTTTACATAAGGTTCCTCTGTGCAGAGATAAATATAAATATACAACACAGCATTTTCATTAACCCATTCCCTGCCATGATCCCCATTTGGGGATCACACGTATTTGGCAAGAAAACGCGTTTCACACCAGTAAATATGAAGACAAATATATACTTTCTTTCACGAGACAAATTCCTTGATAAAATAGGATAAAAATTACTCTACTTTTAAAAGTGGTGGGAAATCCAAAATTTACATTTTAACGAAGATAATAATTTGGGAGTTAATGGGTTAAAGCTGTCGAATGTTTGCCTCGTATGTTAAATTTTAGAAAAATAAATTTTAGGATTTGTTATAATAATACAAAAATTGTTTTAGCACTTTAGCTTCCATACCTTTAAAAAAGTTATCATTAAAATAATCAAGAAGAAAAGAACGTAAAATAATGAGTCAATCAGATTATGAAACATTTTTCAACGCATTCGGAATAATAAAACTTCATAGCTTAATAACTTGAAAAACGATGTCTAAGTAATATCTAAGTGCAATAATTTGCAAAACATATAACACTTTTGAAAACACAATTTCAACCAAAAAAAAAAAAAAAATTAAATTGCTGAAAATTTTGTACATCCCTGTATATGAAGTATAGATTTATCATCTATTTCACACTATGCTAAAATTTAGAACAGTTAGTGAACGCATAGCACAGTTGAAAATTCATCGTCTGCAATTTCCGTCAATAAACGGAAATGTACTTCAGACATTTGTGCAGCCCTTTATATGATTTATAGAATTTATACACACTAAATAGTATGCAATGTTTATAATTTAAAAAAGTGTTCCACAACTGAAAACGCACTTCCATCAATGAACAATATTCATGCAGAGAAAAATACAACTGATTTATTTTGTGTGCCCCTGTATATGAAAGAGGAATGCACATCATATAGAACAAACACCTCGGAGATATATATGAATTTAAATATTTTTAAAATAGTGTAACATGAACAAAATACACCACAAACAATTTTTCTCCATAGACCCTAATGTAAAATAATTATTTTAGTGTCCCTGTAAATGATCGATAAATGCTATCCATACCATATTCTATAGCAATCATCTTGTAGAGCACTTCATAGATATGCATATAAATTAAAAAGTGTTTGAAATTATGAAACCTCATTAAAAACCACCGCCAACGAGTTTTCTCCATCGACCGTAATGTAACGAAATACTTCTGATTTGTGAATGTCCCTGTAACGAAATTATGACTAGGCATCTTTGGAAGCGTCTATAATGGAGCAGTATATTTTATTCAACTTTAAGTACCGTATTTTATGGAAGAAACGCCGCGGCGTTTACGAGTTTAAAAGTTAATTTTTTTCAAGTGCGGCGTTCACAATTTTTTTTTTTTTTTAAATACCAACTGAGTTTCCTTAATTTAAAAATTCATAAAAATATTTAAAATCGGATTTAAATATTTTAAATAAAACTTCAGACATCTTAAGATATTAAAAAAGAGGCATCCTACATTGCTCAGAAAACTTTGATTAAAGTTAGGTCAATGTGACGCTGTCGACAAAAGTAGCGTTCCGATGGTCGCGGTATTTACAACGGGTGCGGCGATTACAATATTTTTAAGCCTAGTCAGGCCAATTTGAAAAGTGCGGCGTTTCTTTCATAAAATACGGTAACAGATTAAAGAACTATATTCAGATTGACTGATTCATTCCCAACTATAAAACACCAACTTTGCGCTAGTCTATGGACCATACAATTATATTTATATCAAAACCAATAGCAGGGTACAACGCCCTAACTATTGAGCTATAACAAGCAAAAAATAAATTACGCTAGGATAAACTTTTAAAAATTGACTTGTGGCCACCTAGAATCGGTAAATCACCCACCGTGCGCTGTAGTAAATTTTTTCCTCAGCGATTTTTGATTTTTATCGATTTTTGCGATGTTTAGCGTTCCGCTGCTATCTTTTGATATTCGTAAAAGGAATTGGGTTTCAAATTTTCAACCCAATATAATAAATTTTATTATATTTTCAATAAAGTTTTTTCAAAATTCGAACAGCGATTTTGGAATTTTTTATGCATTGTTTAGAAATTTTTCGCGTTCCGCGGCGATTTTCTGCATTCGTAAAAGGAATCCTGTTTTAATCTTTTAGCCCATAATAATAAATTTTGTCATCTGCGATTTTTGACTTTTTGAGATTTTTAGAGTTTTTTCGCGATTCGCTACAAATTCTTCGCAATTATTGACTACGATTTTTTGAGTTTTTTCGTGTTTCGAGCTACTTCTTGACGGACTGGACGAAGCTGGCCAGGTCAGCTAGTTAGTGTATAAATGTATAATATAAATACTACAGAGTTGCGCACGAAATAGCGGCCCTGCTGTCTTTGCCATGAATGTGCTTATACAGATAGATACTTTATATGAACATCGAAAAGTTTGAAAATCACGAAAATCAAATCAAATGTCGGTTACACGAGAAACGGCCATCTTTCCATCTTTTATCTGTGCTCTAATCAGATCATATCGGATACCATTTGTTGTCCGTTAACGCCGTCTATGACGCCGAATCAGAAAAAGAAATTATTCCCAGAGAGTGTGCCCAGTGTCCAGAAAGGAAAGGAAAACCTAACATGGAGAGTGCTTAGTTTTTTCCCATATGCTACGCTAAAAATTTCCAGTTGTTTTACTTGTTTACAAAAGAATAAAAGTAAACAGCAAATTTAGAGAAAGAACAATTATCCTAAAAACTTTTGCAAATTATATGAAATTCCAAAATCTGAGTTTTTTTTTCTATGTCCGTTGGCGTAAAAAAATATAGCTCATCTGAAAAAATTATTGGAGGGGCCCGAGCCCCACGGGCCCATATAACTCTACGCCTATGGGGCAGACAATAATCTGCAGGTAAAACAGGTTTGACAGGTTGCAAGTTTTACAATCGAAGTGTTAATCAAACGATCACTTTTTTAAAAATGTTATTATGCATTTTATTAATTTTACTAATAATAATCTTAAGTTTTTGTATTAAGTAAGAAAGAGCCAAACATAATATAAAGTGAAATAAGGGTTCAATAGAAAAATAACCTGCAAACGAAAAAAGAAAATCTGCGACTCCCATCTCTAACTTTCTGCTACCGGTGTAGTTGATAATAAATAATAAATATAAATTGGTACAAATATACATTACAAAATGTATTGTAGTGTTAAGCCCTTCATGACAACATATGTGTGATATAAAGTGTGTACACAGCCCTTGTAACTATTACTATATCGGAATGGTAATTTTTACGGTACTTTTCGGTTAGCCGGGCGCTAGTATTATATATACATACATATATATGTATATATACATGTATACATAACACTGGCGCCCGGCTAACTAAAAAGTACCATTTTTACCTTATTTAATATAAATTTATTAAATAAGGGAAAAGTCACTATTTGAAAATAGTGGTACAAGGGAGGCTTGTCATGAAGGGTTTAAAAGTTTTTTCTTCATTGTTATTATTTTATGTTTTATTTTTTAGTTTCAAGAACTAATGACATCATCTGGTAAAGATGCTGAAGTCGTGGTTGCTAGCATGTTGAGAAAATTACAGATGATGTTGGAACAAAGTCCTAATAGGGTGCAAAATCTAAAATTGCCCAGCAAGAAGTGGAAAAGACAGTAGTTTCTAAATTAACAGGTTGGTTATTATATATTTTAACAAAATTTGTGTATAGTGAGTTCATGCACAGTGATACGAATGATGTTTTCTTTTTCCTATGAAAGTTTGTGCTTTTCTGTAACTGTACGCCAGTGTTAAATATATAAATATAGTTACACACACACATATATATAGTGAAACCTCCCTGTGCGACAACCTCCTTGACCGATCATTTTTTTATGGAACGAAATTTATTCCCATAGGCTCAATACTAATTTTACCTCCATTCAGAGACCATAACATTTGAACTCCCTCCATGAGCAACCCATTTTTTTGAAGAACATGAAACAAAATCTGTCTTTTCCTGGTCGCTTGAAGGTTTTATTAGAAAAATAATTCCAGAGGATGCATTATTCATCAAACTTCTAAACTAAGTTTAGATTTTTTTTTTAATTCTTGTAACTTTTAAGTGTTTAAAAACCCCTTTGTGCCTTTTTAGGCAATGAATTTAACTCTGATGACAAAATAAGAATGACGGTCAATAAACTCCTCTGCCCTATTCTGTCAGGAAACTCCCAAAGAAATAGATAAATTATTGCAATTGTCATTATTTGTTCCCGTCCCTCCAAAAATTGCATTTATTTACTGAACTTCGAAAGGACTGGGAACTCCCTCAAATCCACACATTATCACAGAAGTAAACAATGAAACTTTCAGTTCAGATATAAGGGCAAAATTATAGAATTTTTTAGTTTTATATGATTCCGTATGTATTTTAATATGTAATTCTTGATAGAATCCCTGAACTCGTGGGTTTTCATGAAGAAAGTATAAATTTATTTATGGATAAAATCAAGGTATTTAGCGTTGACTCTAGAAAAAAGGGCCGCCGGGCGGGAATTTTATAAAAAGGGGATACTATTCTAAAAAAGAACACATTTTTTCAAAAGGGGAACACTATTCTAAAAAAAGGGGCACTTTTTTTTCAAAAAGGGCACATTTGTACCTTGTTCACAAAAAATATTTTGAACTGGTTTGAAGCGGCTTAGAGTCAACACTAGTATTGCTGATATCACTGGTAATCGCAATCTTTTTACCAAATATATCTATGTATTAAACAAGCTTTTTTGGTTATTAAGATTGGCTAAACTTTTAAAAGTAAATCTTTTTTACTTTATGATTTTGATTTGAATCAATAGGTTACCTTTATGAGTAAAATTTCATTGAATAATTCAAGGAAAATGTATCTTACCTTTATTATGCATATTTAATTATGCATTATTGATCATTTACTTGACCTTTACTTTCAATATTTTAATCATTTTCAAAATTATCTTACTTTTTATCATTGTAGTTTATTACTTTACTTAATTATTTTAATATTTTACCATATTGCAAATTGCAAGCATTCTGTATAATTTTGAATGCATTATTACATTCAAATTACTGTTTAAAAAATGTAAACAAAGTAATGACCAGAAATGTGCAAAATTCTAAATTCCGCGCACCACTGGTCCCAAGCTGTGCGGATTTGAGGGAGTCTACTGTATATAATTCTCGATATATGACTGAACTCATTGTTTTTTTCGTGAAGAAAGTAACCTGAAATAAAACTTCCTTACTTTACGACTTTGATGTGAATTAATATGATACCTTTATGAGGAAAGTTCCATTGAATAATTCCTGGAAAATGTATCTCATCTTTATTATGCATATTTAATTATACATTAATTATTATTTACTTGACCTTGAGGGGAGAGTGGGGAGGAATATGATGCTTTTTACAAAACTAAGAAAATCAACTTTGTTTGACACATAAACAAAATTTTGATATATAGAATACAAAATGAAACACTCTCTAATGTCCTTGAACAATATAGAAACATAATTTGCAGAAACAATTTTATAAAGAAATTATAAATTTCAAAATGTGTCCCATACCCTCCCACTAACAGGGAGGTATGAGACAGCTATAAAACAATGTATGATAAGGGACAAATAGTCTGTTATTGGCTATATATAGTCTAACAAAGATTGTAGGTTGATGTCTGTGCTACAGTATCAAATTTCAGTACCTTCATCACTGGAAGGAAAATTCAGGATTGTCAATCAGAGATAGCATTAAAAAATCATCAGTTCAATTTATTTATGTTTTGAAGTAAATGAATATATTTATAATGTTATAATTAATATATTACCTTCTAAAATATTTGCATATTAGCAATTTACATTCATCTTATTAAAAAGAAAGAATTAAACATGTCCCATTCCTCCCTCTACCTTATTTTATGTTAAACTTCTTGTATAAACAAAAGTTCTACTTTTAGGCATAGTTTAAATTATGAATAATATACAGTACAATGTTCAATAAATAGAGAAACTATTACATCTACGCATATACAAGCCTATTACTACTATATTTTACTAATATATAGAAAGCATAAAAAGTATAGGAAGCAAATTTACTTCTGATTCTTGAAATAATGCTTTGCTTAATTCTTTAAAGTAAATCGGCATGTCAGACGATGATTAAAAATTAGTTTAATTAAAATCTGTTTGTATGTCCAATAATGAGAAAAAAAATTTAATTCAAGGTATGCAACTGATATAAAAGGTTTGATAATTCTCACTTTTATTTTTCAATTTTAGAAATTATTTAATTATTTTTTTTAATATTTTAACCCTTTGCACTCAATGTTTTTTTTCATTCGTATTACCAGCAACTCAAAGTGATTTTAGTTATATCTTATTATTTTTTTAATTCTTTATGAATACAAATGTTATGATATATAAAAAAAAAACTGAAAATTATTACATTTTGTAATCGTAAAGTGTGATAACTCTTGAAGCAATTGCCAATATGTAATCTTGGCTTTTCTAGACAGATATCACAAAATTATTTGCATTGTCTCCGTAGCGGAGCCCTCGAGTTTGAAGACAAATTTTAAATGGCTCCGCTCCGGAGTCCTTGAGTGCAAAGGGCTAACTTTTTTTCAATATATAGTGTATTTAAAACAATAAAAAATGGTATCAAAATTCAATTTGTGCGATTGCAGCATTGTATTTCTACAGTCAAAGATTTTGCACCTTAGCCGACTAAAATTTCGATTATACGCCTTTCTCAGTTATGCATCGTTTTAGAAAGATTTCCTGAAAGACGTATAATTGGTACTTTACTGGTTTTTTTTTGGGGGGGGGGGGGCTAAAATTGTCATATTGCCAGAGCAAAAGTTCTTTATCTACAGAACGACAAAGTCAAAAAATCCATTTACTCTTGCTCGACTGAAAATATACACAATATTTTGAAAATAAATATCAAACTTCATGATATTTTGAAAATAAATATCGGATATGTATCCGTTTATATATATCACTGAACCATGCTGTTTGTAGCTATAGTGTTTACTCTGTAGTGTATACCCTCTGGTGATAGAATATAATCTTTTTTTTTTTCACCTATTTCACTAATTATTACTCTTTCTCACTCTCCTTTTTTTTTTTTTTTTTTTTTTTTTCATCATCTGAAGATATAAGAAAATGCTCTTTTATGAAACCTTTAAACACATAAAGGCTAGATTTATTATGGCTATTTGTGCTTTTCATTATGTAGGGATTTTTTTTTTTTGTGTGTGTGTGTGTGTGTGTGTGTCACAAAATCAAAACGTTCGTTTTATGAGTAACAATCCCAGATGAAGATTCTGGCTGTGTCACTCTCGATTGTGTACAGTATAACCTCGAAAATCCGGCATTATCAGGACCATGACGATGCCGAATTTCTGACTTCAAGAATACTTTTAATAGTCTTAATGGTGCCGTTATTCGTAATTTAATTCATACCCAAAAAAATAGAAAATTAAATATTTTAAAAAATATTAAAATTAAAAGTTTCTATTCATATTTTCTATGTTATAAAAAAAATCTAATATATATCATTTCTTCTTGTGTAATTTCCTAATCATCGGTGTCAATTTTATTTGCTTCAATTCTTCGAACAGTTTTTTAACAATTTTTTTTTTTTTTAAATTTTACACAAATGTAGAATATCGATATTGAAAATACAGTCTTATTTATCTAAAACAGATGTTAGTTTTCCAGTCAAATTTAAGCATTTTTCCACTGATACATTTTCTTCTGTACTCAGAAGGGATTCAATTTAGCATAGCATCTGCGATCTCACTGTCAGCTAATCCATCGCTTTCAATCTCGAAATTTTTAATTCTTTAACAATTTATTATTTTTCTTTCTCCTATAAGGTGGGAGGGAGTGTAAAAAAAAAAAAGCCGCGAGATGACTTTGATGCCGGATTTTCGAGGTCACACTGTACTTTATTTACTTTTACTATATGTATGTAATTTGTGTGTTTATAATTTTATTTTTTATTTTTTCTAGAGAGAAAAGAATGAATCAAGAAGAAAGTAAAATTTAATGAAGTTCCTGTTAATTATATCAATTCTTTATATGTAAATAAATTACTATATCAATTCTTTATATGTAAATAAATAGAATTTTATAAACTGAATGATGTTTCATTTGTTTTCGAGACTATTTCCTTGATACTGAGAAATATTTTTCATTGCTTCAGTCTTAAGTTATTAAAAATAATTACAATCAGAAAAAGAACAATTTAAGTGAGTTAAATTATACTTTAAAAAACTCAGACCTGCCAACTGCTACGAAAAAATCGTAGTTTCTACGATTTAGAGCTAAAAACTACGATGCTACGAAAATTGTCTAAAACTACGATTTTTTTCAAAAAACACACACGCCGAAAAAAATCAATTTCGTCAATCGTTCGCAAAAAAATGCCAATTCGTCATAGGATCGCAGAAAAAAGCAGATTTCATCAGAGGATACCGAAAAAACGAAAATTTCGTGAAGGAATTGCGAAAAAAAGCAAATTTCTTCAACGGATCGCAAAATTTGTCAAAGGATCCCAGAAAAATACGCGAATCTCGTCAAAGAATCGCTAAAAAAACGCGAATTTCGTCAAAGCATCCCGGAAAAAACGCGAATTTTGTGAAAGGGCCGTCGAAAAAATGAATAATTAGTGCGTAACCGCCTCTCCACTGCTGTAACCTTTTAGAAAATTTTCTGACAATTTCTGAATTTTTTTTTTTTTTTACTCAGAATCACCCCAGCTCTCTGCTCTCTTCATAGGAAACATCATACACAGACGAAAATCTTTATTCTTTATGTTTGTTGTTATAATACATGTAGTTTTTAATCTGAAAGAATATAAAGAACTAACTTTTGAAAAATCGGGTTAGCCCAACCTGCATGAATCTAAATTCGGTCCGAACCGAAAGTAATCAGAGTTCACCCAATATGCAGCGTAAGAAACAGCACCCATCCACCTAATCAACCAACCTCGAGATTCATTTGAATTTTGGGTGCTACGATTTCTCATTTTCAAAAGTTGGCAGGTCAGAAAACTAAAAAAAATAATGTTAGTTTAGTATTTGCTCTGTTGTACATAGGATAATATTTCTCTGGTAAAAGAAAAACATTGGAGAAGGGAGGAAGGCAGATGATTTTTAAAATTTGTCTTATTGTAATATGTAATTTACATTGTTAAACAAGCAAGAAATTACTATTTTTATGTAAAAATGCTGGAAAGATCATTGAATTTGTAAAAAAAATTCTTTTGCATTTTGCATCATTAAACAATTTTCAGAGAAAAGACTAAATATATTCCTGTGGTCATCAACCAGAATCCTATGGAGGATTTTTTTTATAAATCTGACAATATTCTCTAAATAATAATTGAAAATTCTAAGAAATAAGTCTAACAAATGAAAGAATTAAAAAATTTAATGAAGTAGTAATATAAAAAATATACAATCTTCTACAGTCATTAAATGTACACTATATTGGAATTCCACATATTTGATGTGCTATTTATTGTAGGTAAACACAGATTTCATTATATATGTATACAATAAAAAATTATCTGATCCTGAATAGTGAACTGGATTCAAAAGGTAAGTAGCTGAAAGTATAATTAAATTTTCTATGTATAAGCATAGACATAGAGTTGTATGTTTTCAAGTCCTACCAGTAACATTTTAAATACTTTTTCTTACCCTCTAATATAAAAAAGCTTTTAGTTTTTTTATTTTATTGAATTTCTCCTTTTTCTTTAGTTAAAGAATATATGTCAAAAAAAAAAATCCCTTTGCTTTTTTTAATTTCAAGTTCATCAATAATTTTCAAGACTCAATGCCTATGTGTATAAGAATGATTTTTGAATATTAAATACGTGAAATTTTTCAAGTTGCTTAAGCGTAAATAAACAGAGTGAAAAATGTCGAACCCGGATCCTTGAAATAGTGCTCCAATGCACTGTTGATTTGCGCCGAGTTAGCGATGTAAAAAATTTCACGTATTTAATCTTGAATAATTTCACTGCTGATAATTAATTAAAATTTTACTTGGAATGGTTTTTATTCAAATGAAAGTGTTTTTCCTTAAGAAAATTTTCTTTAATGGGATTACACATCCCTCATGCGTAGACACTTGCATGCTAATGTTAATCCTATGGGAGAATTTTTCTAAATATCTCGTTTGCATTTCAATATTGTAAATTTTATTATTTGTTACATGTGGTCAATCTGTACAAAGACCTTTTTTTTTTTTTAAGTTTTCAGTTTTGTTTACAATGTGTTTTTTTTTTTTTTTCATTAGAGTACTTTTGCTTTCGAAAGCAGGTCTGAAAATATCCTAATAAGCAAAAAAACTTTGTAAAACAAAGTCGAAAAATGGCCTTTGTATCAAAACTGCAGGTATGAAAAAAAAAAAAAAAAAAAAAAAAAAAAAATCCAAATGCAAGCGAGATATTAAAAAAAAAATCTTCCAGCGGATTAACATTAGCAATCAGGTGTTTCTGTGTGGGTGAAGTAGCCTCTTAACATTATTAAGCTTTTTTTATTATTAAAATAGGATCTAATAATGTAGCGAATTGATAAAAATTAAACATATATTTTATACATACACAGTAAAAGTCAGGGGTGCTATCATTCCCTCTAAGGAATTTTGCAATATAATTTTTTTTTAAATCGCAAATTGCAAAAAAATAAAATAACGTCTTAAAAACATAATAATTCTTCATAATTTAAAAAATAAAGTATATTCAAATTTTAAGAATTTCTTTCAAGGTAAAAAATAAAAAATGAACATATTAATTAAAATAAGCAATTTGATAAACATGTGGACTAATAAAAACCAGTATTTTTCAATGTGTAGATAATATTTGACTAAAATTTAATTTTCCACAGGAACAAAAAAAAAAAAAAAAAAAAAAAAAAAAAAAAAATGCTCAGCTCAGAAAATTCTAAATTGAGTTATTTATCTCATTTTTCTATCAAATAAGATTTTATGGTTTATAAAAACCCCATTTTCATTTTTTTTATGCATGCTTGTAATAAAAGCCTTTCATCGATCTTTGATTGTAACTACCCTTTCGTTTCTTCCTTTTCACATGCTTATCATGAAACACTTACAAACTCCCTCAGATAGCGTCAACTAGGAACCTGTTTCGATCCTTTACAAAACATTTACAAACTTTTCATGCAAAGCCTTTAAAAAGCATTCAAACATTTACGTAGCATGGTTGAAAAAAGGCTTTAAAAAGCAAAAAATGCTATCTGGGGCGTATATACCTCCGCATATCCTCCACTACAGCCCTGTCAGCTGCCAGAGGCACAGCAAATAGCAGAGATTCAGATTTGCATTGAAAGCATAGAAGTTATTATTATTATTTTAATTTTAATTAATTTAAACTGCTCATAATGGCAATATGGCTAGCATTTTTATTTTATTTTTTTATTTTTTTTTGTTGTGGTGTTACAGGCTATCTACAGCCATTAGCTGAAACAAGCTTTTCGAAATAATCCAAGCTAAATTATATTTGCAAATTTATGATTTATCCAAAAATAAAAATTTCATTTTATTTTATTTCATTTTCTGATCGCATAAGGTTTTTTATTTCAATAAATCATCTATTTTACATATTATAAAGCAACATAATAATGATACGCAATCAAATTATTATTTTTTTAATTAATATCATTAATGAATATTTTAAATAATGAAAAACATTATTTATCATTAGTGAACATTATTAAACAATTATAAATTATTAATACTATCTTTATTATTATTTATTAAATAATAATAAAAATAAATAATTATTTAAATTATTAATTATTTGAATTATTATTATTCATTTAATAATAGTAATTATTATTATATATTAATAATTAAGAACTGTTTATGTATTTTTATTTATATTATAATTATTTAATTTCAAATAAATAATTCTATATATTTATACTATTTAACAAATAATTTTCTATTAATAATAATCACTGTTGGTATTAATTATTCTGTGTATTTCAAAATATTATATATTTAAGATTTTGCATGTTTTGGTAATTTCTAATGTTACCTTTCTCAAAAAATCTCAGGCTTGAGCTTAATTCCCCCTCCCCCAGCTTTTACAAATGCGTAGAAATGAAAGGATTATCATTTAATGCTGTTCTCAAATCCAAAAGGGCTATTTTCCGATACATTTTTAAAATTCCTTTTTGTTCGGATACGCATAGAATTGACAAGTGTATTCAGAAACTATGTAATCGAAAGGCAAATTCCATTCTTTGGCAAATGAAAAAGATCTTTTAGAAAATATTGTCAAAGTGGGCGTTTTGAACCGAATTCTCGACGCAGCAACTCGAGAAAGGAGAAAAACTTGTCGTCACTTGACCAGAATCACTTAGAACTTAATAAGTAATTTATTTATCAAAAAATGGAAAACAAGTTTCGATTCGAAATCGCTTTAATAGTTAGGCTTACCAATTTTATGCCTTTACGTTTCAAAATGAGCCAGTATGTTTTGCGTTGTTGAGCAGGGAGCTTGAGAGCCGTCTTAAAAAGAAAGTCTAAAGTAGCCGGTATTCTAATTAACGCACTAAAGGCAAAAAGGTGGTGGTGGTAGTGTGAGGGGAGAGGAGAAGGGTGATTAAGAAATATACCAATATGACACTAAATATTAATTTTAAAAAACCCTCTTTGCTATTGTGATTATATAATGCATGTAAAACAACATAACGAAAGCTCAAACATCAGAAAAAATTCAACTTATAACTATTTCAAGGATTTATTAAAAATAAAAAATAATAAAAACTATCTTCATTAATTGGTGCTGGGAGATTTTAGAAAGCTGTAAAAGTTTTTTGCTAAATTATTACGAAGCATCTTGGTTTTTCTTTACGTTGGTTTTTGAATGTGTCGTATTCGTGTAAAAATATTTTTACACGCAGTAAATAAGATTTTTCATTTTGCACTTTTTATAAGTAACGGTGATTCAAAGTTCATAACTCCTTTCAGAAAACAGATCCATACTTTGCCACATATTTCTTAACGTGGATCTGTCAAATAAAATACAGAAAAAAAACATAAATTTAATGCTACTGTGGAACTACTATTTATTTGCATCAGAAAACTAACATGACATACTAAAATGTAAAGGTGAGCTAAAGTGACATTAAAGTAGCAAAGGCAAAAGTAAATAAATGCATAAAATATAAACACAGTTTTTCCCCCTTGGGAAAGTTTCATGATAAAGGCCATTCAGTTACAAATTCAGGGGCTCGCCGCTTTCCCTCAGAAAGATTTTATGCATTTTGATGATTTATAAATACAAATTCTCCTGGAGCTGCAGCGTGGAAAAAAATATAATAAAAATATGTGCGTATATATCTAAGGTAAAGTAACCTAATTTCGTCCTCTTTCTTAATATCGTCCCCTTTTACCTCTCCTTTTCTCCGTAAGTGGCGCCACTTACCACGCAAGGCACAAGGAACGGAAGGTAAAAGGCGTCAGTAGTGAAAGTTTCGTTCGCCAAGACGCATACATATATTATAGACGCCGGATTTCCTATTTTTAGAAGACTTGGGTTCTTATTACGTCATTTGTAGAGCGTTATTTACTGTATTGAAAAGTATTTATTTCTTACGCTGTTAAAAATCTGTAGCTTTAGCTGCATAGTCACTCCATCGTTTTTATAGAATATCTCTATTCTGACCGATGAGAATGCTTCATAGTATAGTCAAGTAATCGTTTTCGATAAAAGTGGTGGAGTGATTAGGTTATGCAGCGAAAGCAACAGACTTTTAACAGTGTATTCATTGCATGTATTCTACGTAGGTAAGATGCTAACAGTAGCATACAGCGAGCTTTAGGACGTTCAGTTTATCTTACAAGAACCCCAGACTTCTCATAAAAGTAGACCCCAATTTAGTAACCTTTTCTTGAAGCCTACATCTCTGCCCTCCGTCACGTGATGGAGGGCAGAGATGCGCGCCAAACTCGTTTCACTCCCGGCAAAATCTCTCTCGAGATCTTGAGTTAAACGAGAATGAAATCGGAAAGTTGCCAATAAAGGGATCACTGCCAAGAAAAGACATCCTTTTGGAGATGAAAGAGGGAAAACATGTTGGATTCAAAATCTGGCTGAAAGAACAATGGGGTTTGGTCTCTACTCCTATCTTTCCTCTGACAAGGGGACCACCAAACATGGTGCTCACTGATTTTGATGAATTTAAGGTATGTTATAGAATCCTTATCCCTAATTATTCCTGTGAAGGGATTTCTTCAAATGGGCCTTAGATATCGAGAAATTAGGGGTCAAAGTTCAGCATACGTTTGAAATACCCGTTAGTTTAAACATTTCAACGAGTCGTCCGTGGCGTTGACGCAGAGTGTTCGTTTGGCAACCGGACGGCCCGCGTTCGATCCTACCTCTTGACCTTTTTTTAAATTAATTTTATATTTTGTCTCTTTACAACTTTTAAGTATGGTTATGAATTGCTGCAACTTTGCATTTTTTTATATTTTCCTAAAAAATATACAATTACGCTTATGATTTTTTTTGACTGAAACTTATATATTTTATATATTTTAACTTATATATTTTATATATTTATCTCTACTGACTGACGAAAATCCAAATTACGTTATGTCCAAATTTTAAAAAGCCCCACCAGTGGCTGAGAGGTTCTGCTCTCGAAGCTGGTAGACGGGAGGTGCTGGGTTCGAACACAATCGCGCCCGTCGGCCTAACCGTTTCGGAGTTTTCGTGGTTTTCTTCGAAGCCGTGGTTTTCCATGCGTTAATACGGGTTAGGTTCCCTTAGAAAGACCCCCACGAAGGGCACTCCCCCCAGGGCCTATATCCCACGTGTTGATAATCGGCCGTCATAAACACAAACCAAACCAAACCAAATTTTAAAAAATTATTATTTAACTTTATATATTTTTATATTTTAAGCAAAGTTTAGAAATAATACATTATATATGTTTATTTAATTTATTGAATTTTAAGTGAAAATTTATTATTTCGTGTAAATTATAAATAATAATTTTGATGTCAAATGTCCCAATGTGTTTATATTTAGATGAATAAAAATGAACAAATTTTTCATTCTGACAAATAATGATAATAAAGCAAAAATTGTCAACTGGAAATGTAAAAGTACTTCCGGCCAGTGTCGGGAGGAAGAGGTAGCTTTCATATTCCTTATTTTTTAAAATCTAGCTTATGTTATTCAAACACACGAAGCTCAATTTAGTGGAAACCTATTATAGAAAAATTCAGTACTAATTTTCATCAATACTAAATCATTATGAATGAGAATTTCGCGAAATTAGACAGCTTTATCCAAGCTGCTTTTATTTAAAGTAACTTATATTTGGTTGCCAAATTCGGCGATATCTTGAAGTGCTGCCATTTTAAGACAACATGGTGGATGAGGCTAACCAGTGAACTTGGTCGAGACCTTAGTAATTCCTGTGCACATGCTCACTCACATCGGAATCGGTTGATATATAAGAGTGCTGTCGCAGGCAAAAAATCACATTTTTCAAAATGTCACCCACATAAAGAAATTCAAACTGCTATATCTGAGCCATTTTTTAAGATAAAGACAAAACAAAAAATGCCCCGGAATCTTTATATCAAGGTCAAACACAAAAGAAAAAAAATCTTTTTCAATTTCTAGTTTTTTTTAATACCTCATTTAAAATTTTAATTTTTTTTTAATTTTTAAATGGACGCCATTTTGAAACAAGATGGCGGATGGGGCTGACCAGCGAACTTGGTCGAGACATTGCTATATACTACCCACATGCTTTCTTACATCCAAATAGGTTAGTTAATACGTGTGTTATAGCGTGGCAAATATCAGATTGTTTCAAAATGACGAGACGCTAGAAATAAATAGCCATAGTAGAAATTCAAAGTGCTATAACTCAACTATTTTTTAAAATATAGACGGAACAAAAACTGCTGAGGAATCTTTGTATAAAGGTCAAACACATAAAAAAAATCTTTTTCATTTTCCAATTTTTTGATATCTCACTTTAAATAAAAATAATAATAATTAATTTTCCCTTTTGAAACAAGATGGCAAATGAAGCTGGCCAACGAACTCGGTAGAGATAGTGGTATGTACTATGTACACACCAAGTTACATCCGAATCGGTTCATAAATACGCCTCTTATCGCATGACAAATATCAGGTCGTTTCAAAATGTCAGCTACAATAGAAATTCAAAATGCTATAATTCAGCCATTTTTTTAGATATAGACGAAACAAAAACTGTTCCGGAATCTTTGTATTAAGGTCAAACACATAAAAAAAATCTTTTTCCGCTTTGAATTTTTTGGTACCAAATTTCAAATTTAAATTAAAAAAAATTTAAATGGCCGCCATTTTGGAACAAGATGGCGGATGAAGCTGGCCAACGAACTCGGTCGAGACATCGGTATGTACTACGTACATACGAAGGTACACCCATATCGGTTCATAAATACGCCTGTTATCGCGTGACAAAAATCAGGACTTTTCAAAATTTCAGCTTTGCTAGAAATTCAAAGTGCTATAACTCAGCCATTTTTCAAGATACAGACGAAACAAAAACTGCTCCGGAATCTTTGTATCAAGGTCAAACACATAAGAAAAAAATATTTTTCCATTTTAAATTTTTTGGTACCACATTTCAAATTTTAAATTTTTAAATTTTTTTTAAATGGCTGCCATTTTGAAACAAGATTGCAGATGAAGCTGGCCTACGAACTCGGTCGAGACATTGGTATGCACTATGTACAAACCAAGTTACATCCAAATCGGTTCATAAATACGAGAGTTACAGTGTGACAAAGATCAGATATATATATATATATATATATATATTTAATTTGCTACTTGTACATGGTTTAAAGTGGTCTTTGAAATTCTATATCTTGGTATGTCTTCGAATTTAATTGTTTCTTTAAATTTAAATTGTTTATTATTAAGGATCTTGTTATGATTAAATTTTTTATATTATTAAATTTACATGTCATGGGATTTGTAAGCTTTTTAGGTAGATTTCGTATGAAATACTACCTATTGGGATCGATCCTATGTTGGAATTTCTGAAACATTTTTGCAGATATACGCCGATCATGACCCCTAGAACCCAAAACCACCCTCAGTAAAAAACTTTATATATCTATTTATCTATCTGGCTGTCTATCTATATATATCACTGTCTTCTGGACACGATAACTTTCGTAATTCTGCACCAATCTCTTCCAAACTGATACATAAAATCAATGGGCATAAAATCTCGGTCAAGTTCGTTAATGGGCAAAATCGGACCAAGGGGATGGAAATAGGGAGGGGTTTGTTGAAAACCGATAATCCCCCATAACTTCTTAATTTTTGTACATATCAAATCAGTTTAAAGTTTTGATTACTTCTAAAAATAGGGCCAAAATTTTATGTATCACAGATTTTTGATAAAGTTAAAAATGGGCTCAAGGGGCGCAAAAATAGGGTTTTTGGGAGAAAAAAATTCATAACTTCGTCAATTCTCAAGATATCAATTCCAATTAATTTTATTATAAATCTCCTTAATATTATCTACAACTTTTATATTCACAAGTTTTTGATAGCACCAATTCGTACCGCAAAAAAAATTAAAAACGAAAACAAAAAGAGGGTTTGAAGAAGTAAAAAATCCATAACTCCGTCAATTCAAAAGATATAAAATCCCCATGAATTTATCATATATCTTCTTAATATTGTCTACAACATCTATATAGACAAGTTTTGGATAGGACCAATTCTTACAGCAAAAACAAATTAAAAATACATAGCGGTTGAAGGAAAAAAATCATCTAAGTAAGGGTGTATTCAAATCCAAACTGCTTATTTTCTAACTCATTTTACAATTCATTTTTGCTCTCAAAGGCTTCCAATTGGTACGTTTTCTTACTCAGAAACTATATAATGTACAGTAATGGTCGATTTTTTGATAGAGGCAGAATATATTTTAAAAAATGCTGTTAAATTGGGCATTTTGAACCGAATTTCCCGAAGCGGATTGTGTTGGAAAAATCATTGCATTAAGGATGCACTCAAATCCAAACTGCTTATTTTCTGACTCATTTTTAAATTCATTTTTGCTCTCAAACACATTTAATTGGTAGATTCGCTTATTCAGAAACTATATAATGTACCGCAATGATCAATTTTTTGATAGAGGCAGAATATATTTCAAAAAATGATCTCAAAGTGGACATTTTGAACAGAATTTCCCGAAGCAATTGTGTTATCACTTTCTTCTGGCCACGATAACTTCCGCAATTCTACACAAATCTCTTCCAAATTGATACATAAAATCTAGGGACATAAAATCTCGGTCAAGTTCGTTAATGGGCAAAAGAGGACAAAGGGGATGGAAATAGGGAGGGGTTTTGTGAAAACCGAAAAAACCCCATAACTTCTTAATTTTTGTACATATCAAATCAGTTTAAAGTTTTTATTACTTCTAAAAATAGCGCCAAAAATTCGTGCATCACAGATTTTTAATAAAATTTAAAATAGGTTCAAGGGGCGCAAAAAATAGTTTTTGGGGGAGAAAAAATTCCTTACTTCGTCAATTCTCAAGATATCAAATCCAATTAATTTTATTATACATCTCCTTAATATTTTCTACAACTTTTATATTTACAAGTTTTTGATAGGATCAATTCGTACCGCAAAAAAAATTAAAAACGAAAACAAAAAAAGGGGGTAAGGGGGGTTGAAGAAGAAAAATTTTCATAACTCCGTCAATTCACAAGATATAAAATCTCCATGAATTTATCATATATCTTCTTAATATTGTCTTCAATATTTATATAGACAAGTTTTTGATAGGGCCAATTCTTACAGCAAAAACAAATTAAAAATACATTGCGGTTGAAGAAAAAAAATCATCTTATTAAGGGTGCATTCAAATCCAAACTGTCTATTTTCTTACTCATTTTTAAATTCATTTTTGCTCTCAAACGCATCCAATTGCTAGATTCTCTTATTCAGAAACTATATAATGTACAGTAATGATCGATTTTTTGATAGAGGCAGAATATATTTCAAAAAATGATGCCAAAGTGGGCATTTTGAACAGAATTTCCCGAAGCGATTGTGTTAGAAACGAAAAATATTGCCCTACTGAGAAAATAATTGTTTATTAATCAAGTTTTAATTAATTGAAAGAAAAATAAAAACACAGGTCGCTTATAAATCTTTTAAAAATCACGTCAGCATGTTTCATATATATATATATATATATTTTTTATTAAAAATGAATCTGAAAATGTGCCAGAAAATTGCGAGTTGTTGAGCATGGATAAGTATTTTTTTTAATACCGCCTTAACATGATTCTGATAAAACCAGATATTATATAAAAAGGAAATAAAAACGCGTCAAAAGCAGACAGACAAAACTGTAAGTGGATTAGTATACTGAACTTCGAAATCTACCTCTGCCTGTAGGCCGGGCCGACAGGGATTTTTTTTTTATGGTGTGTGGTCGATTGGGTGCATCATGAATCTATTTTTAGCTTATGCTGGATTCTTGTACAGAAATCGACTATGCTTTTGCTTATATTGGCGTTTTATGTACCCCTGATGAAGTGAAATGCTATATAAGCTTCCGGCTCCATCCTTCCTTCTACTTGATCTATTCTCTGTTTACATTATGTCTTTTATGTGTTCAACAATTTTTGTCTGGTTTCTTGTTTCATAAGTCTTTAATAATTTTTTTTTCAAAAATATTTTGGTGGTTTTTCATATGTAAATATGGATTAATCGTATGCAATGTGCTGGCTATTGGTGGATTTTGTTTAATTAATATTACATGCATAGGGTTCCATCTGTATTTTTTATAATGTTACAGTTATAATTTGCTGCTAAATTTATTAAATTAATTATTGTAATAGGAATAGATGATGATTTGTAATTATATTATGGGTATATATGGATATATATATATATCAACTTTTGAACGGAGGGTGGTTTCTGGGTCTGGGGGTCATGATTGATGAAAATATAACAAAATTTTTTGAAATCGCTTTCCTCCGAACGGCTGCAATAGGTAGCTTTTTGTAATGAAAGCTACCTAAAAATCGTCTGCGGATCTCACATGAGATATAACTTATGAAACATATACGTATTTTAAGAAATCGTCACCTAGACTTTCATAATAAAATCTAAATAAATCAATTTTTTTAAACTGATATATTTATCTTCTTTTGAAGACGAGTACTAGGTAAGAAATTATACTCTATATAGGAAAATTTTCTGTATGAATTTTCCGTTTTGAATATTTTAACGATATATGTCACCCGATTAATTGTATATTTACTAAACTTAAATATAAATGTCAGTAATATTATTTTTTTAAATCATGTAACATATTTTAATATATTTAAAACAAACCAAGTATTAAAAAGACAGGGTAAGGTGCCCTATTATCGTCTGCCAGTCACTTTTAGGCCCTTGGAAGTTCTAATTTTCAGTGAAAATCTACCAAACTCGAATTTTACATAGATTAACTACCCACACACATAGAAACATAGGCAAATATCATACAAAAAAAAATTTAACAATGCGAAAAATTGTTTTTTTCAAAAGTATCTAAAAAATGCAAAAGAAAAAAAAATGGTCAAAATTTCGTCCCCCCAAAAATCCAATACGCCGAGGCTTAACTTATAACTAAATGAAAATTTATTTCTAAATGAGTAAGTAATTTAATTTACATTAAAGTAAGGCACAAAGAAATGTACTAATTATCAGTGGAAAAATAACATAACGAAACATTACCATAGTTGTCAACCTCCGGATTTTTTTCATACCAATATTTTTATGCAGAAATACTTGCTTTATACAATCGCAGTTTTAACGCAATTAAATAAAGAAAACATTTTTGTAAGATTTTACTGGTATAAAAAAAATCGGGAGATTGGCAACTATGCATTAGCCATCCAAACACGAAGAAAAAATTTAAAAAAATGTCATGAAAAAACATTCCTAATTTCGTCCGCGGGACGAAAATACGAACTGCAAAAGGGGCGAAATTGGAACCACGCTACTTTCCAATATTACGGATCTTTAGTTCACGTAAGATGAACTGAGCGTCCTAAAACTCATTGTATGCTACTGTCAGCATCTTAGCAACGTAATATACATGCAATGAATATGAAACAAATACCTACAGTGCAGTAAATAACGTTCTACAAACGACGTATTGAGAACTCAGGTTCTAAAAATAGGAAATTCGCCTTCTTTAATTTATGTATGTGTCTTGGTGAACGAAACTTTTAACACTGACCCCTTTTACTTTTCGTCCCCTGTGCTTTGCGTCATAACTAGCGCCGCTTTCGCAGAAGCGGAGAAGTTAAAGGAGACGAAATTAGGAGAGGGGACGAAATATGGGCACTTTGCCCTATTTGTTTTGTTATTTTTTTCTAGTAAAATACAGGGTGGTTATAATTAACGTTACCCTGTTTAGACATACGTAGAGTCCGGTCTGGTTGACAGATATCGATGAAACTTGGAATATAAGTTATATGGACTATGGGGAAATGAAATCTGCAATAAAAAAAAAAAAATAGTTCAAATTTCGACCACCAGGTGAGAAGGAGTCGCATGAAGACAAAAAATCTCAAACTGAAAGCACAAAACTTTTTTTATTTAGAGCATATGTCCAATGTGCATTCCATTTGCGTCAAGTACATGTTCAAAGCGTATTATAGCGTATTCAACAGTAGCGCGAAAGGTTTCTCGATCATTTGCAGCAACATGAAGAGCTATGCTTGCTTTCAAATCAGGTGGAGCCTGTATGCTTCCTCCATACACACGATCTTTCAGAAATCCCCACAACCAGAAGTCACAGGGATTCAAGTCCGAAGAACGAGGAGGCCAGGTTGATACGGTAGTTTCTAAACACTCTCGCTCTTGTAAGGATGGGATGACCAGCTGCTGAAGGAGGTCGCAGTAACAAGTACCTTTAATGGAACACCTTCTAGGACCCTGAGAAGTGTTCTCCAAAAACAAAGGACCAAGAATGAATCAGCCGTAAAGCCACACTATACAGTAATGTAATCAGGGTGAAAAGACTGTTCATGCACAATATTAGGACTTGCAGTACACCATACGCGACAGTTCTGAGTATTCACTACTCCGTCTATGGTAAAATGTGCCTCGCCCAACCGCAAAATGTTCAAAGGCCATTCATTGTCAACGGCTATTCTGGCCAAAAACATCCTCGAGTTCGTGTGTCTGTGTCTGCAGGGTTCACCGCTTGCACAACGTGGATTTTGTTTGGATACCACTTAATAATGGATCGAAGAGCCTTTCGTACTATAGACCAAGGGAGAGACAAATCACGTGACACCGCTCGAGCACTTGTCGAAGAATATTGGGAAACAGACGCATTTTCGACCACGGCAAGAGTAACATTTTCGGCATTTGAAATCCCTTCCGTCCTTTTCCTTGCAGCATACCCAACTTCCCAGTCTCTTCAAATTTAGACATAATCTTTTTCAAAACCTGCCTCTACATTGGTCCTTTTCGTAAACCTTTCAAGAGTCGATATTCTCGCAGTGAAATTGACAAATTACTGCCGTTCTGATAAACCAATTTCACCAGTAAAGCTCGTTCCTTCTTCTCTAACGGCATGGTGCAGAATGTCTTTACGGAAGCGACTTTATGGCTTTTAAACCGCTCCAGATTTGCATATAGTCCTTTCTCGTAGATGAAAACCGAAACCTATCGGTCGAAATTTGAACTAATTTTTTTATTGAAGATTTTATTTCCCCATGGTCCATATAACTTATATTCCAAGTTTCATCGATATCTGTCAACCAGAGAGGACTCTACGTAGGTCTAAACAGGGTAACTTTAATTATAACCACCGTGTACTATGCATTATTTGAGACTTGTATTTAAATTCAAAAAGGTAAATAACATTAATTTTATGGAAAGAAATTTTCTGCGCAAATTAAAAACAAATTAATCTGTAATTCTGCCAACAGAAATGTTAGTTTAAAAATTAGAGAAAAAAAATAGATGTTTCCACGAAAAATCGAAAACGTAAGTCGATTTGTCGATTTTTTTAGGTTCCTGTAGAAATTCGTAACTTTGGTTAAAATTTATAAAGTGTCAAAAGTATGAAATTAATAATAAAAAAAAAAAAAAAAAATCGGGAGCCAGCATCGAACTCGGGCCCTACGGCTGATGGGCGAGAACTCTGTCGTAACGCCACGCAATACCGGCTGAAAATTGCAAACTAATGAGTATTTGAAACGCATGCTGAACTTTGACCTCCAATTTTTCAAAATCTAAGGCCCATTTGAATAAATCCTTTCACCAGAGTAATTAGGGATAAGAACTCTACAATATACATTAAATACATCAAAATCATTGAGCACCATCTTTGGTGGTCCCCTTATGAGACAAGAAATGAAGCTCCGCCATATTGGGGAGTAGCGTGATTCAAATTTCATACCCTTTGCAGTTCTAATTTTCGTCCCGGAGACGAAATTAGGAACGTTTTTTCATGATAATTATTTCAAAATTAAAATAAAGTTTAATATAAAATAAAATAATAAGTATAATAGACTAAAAAAAAAGTTTAAAATAAAATTCTAAATGAAAATAATCTTTTTACTTAAAAAAAAAACTAAAAAACTTTTAAAATAATTTATAAAACACTTTTATTTTTATTAAAAGAAAAAATATTGTCTCTCTTGATCGTTGCAGATGGGGCTACGGAAGAAGTGGGATAAAGCCCATATTAAGTTGACTGTTGAAGGCTATAAAGCTGTCAGTAAACAGTACAGTGTCCCAAGATCAACATTGAAAGATTATATAAACAAGTAATAAAAATCATGCGTACAGCATAGATTATGAAACACTTTACTACACTCCCTGAAAGCTTTAACGAAACTTCGTTACCTAGGGAAATAAGGTAAATAAGATAACTAAGTAAACATTTAAATATCTGATTTCAGTAGTTACCGCCCATAGTCAAATATGTATTCCAGTTCTTTTGAACAGCCCTGTATTCGATCTGTATGTTGATATATACACTATATAAAGGGAAAATTTAGTTTAGCAATTAATACTAATAGATGGAAACATACCTGAATACTTTTGTACAGCCCTGTAGTTTACCTAGTACCTTTATTACATGCCACTATTTAGCTAAAATTTAATTCAAACTAAAACACGCTTAAAACTACTGAAATTACATTTCCAGAAATTATCACCCATAAGACGGCCATGTATCCAACTCTTTGCGTCGCCCTGTATATCATTTCATCTATATTCTACAACTATTTCTTAGTACACTAAATTCAGTTCAGCGTAAAAATGCATAACTCCTTTACAACCCACCTTTAAGCAATTTATGCTCATACTCAGTAACCTTTACGAATTCATTTCTGTAGCTCTGTATTTGAACTATAGCATTTATACGCACTTTATAGTATGCATAAATATAGTGAAAGAGTAGGTAAGTGTGATCTCAGATCGCACAGAGGGTTTCGTTTAATATTCCTATCAAAATACTTTATCCTTTTGAAAAATCTTTTAGTTCCACATTTCACAACCAGGGGCGCACTCTATTCTAAACAAACCTCTATCCGAACGAAACTCCGTTTTATATACTATCCGTAGATATATTAGTTGAGGGGATTGGGCCGATAGCACCCGATATAAGTAGGCGCCCCTGGCGTAAAATGTGGAGCTAAAATATGTAAGGCTTATGTAAGGTGAATAATATGAAAGAATGGTCAAAGGGGTGTCAGCAAAAGTTGGGAAAGGGCTCCCCGGGTGAAAAGGGCGGAAGTTAGAAAAATTGCATAAAATACACAAGTTAGAGCCCGGAGGAAGTAAATAATATAAGACTCTTTGAAAAGTTTATGATTTGCCGTGTGGTCTGAGGTATTCAGTTATACGTATGCAAAAATTCATGTCTCCAACTTAATTAAGGCATCTCTTAGAAAGAATTGCTTAAAATACATATGTGGTAGCTCAAAGGGTTAAACGTAAGACTTTTTCAAGATTTTATGATATGTCGCCTGGCCTCAGGTGTTCTGCTATAAGTATGCAAAATATCAAATCTCCAATTTAATAAGGGGCTCAGTTAGAAAGAATTGCTTAAAATACGCATGTGAGAGCCCAAAGGGTTAAATGTACGATTTTTTCAAATTTTTATGATTTGTCGTATGATATGTGGTGTTCAGCTATAAGTATGCAAAATTTCACGCCTCCAACCTAAATAGGGGATCACTTAGAAAGAATTGTTTAAAATACACATGTGGGAGCCCAAAGGGTTAAATGTACGACTTTTCAAAATTTTATGATTTGTCGTTTGATGTGAGGTGTCCAGCTATAAGTATGCCAAATTTCACGCCTCACACGTAATTAGGGACTCACTTTGAAAGAATTGTTTAAAATGCACATGTGGGAGCCCAAAGGGTTAAATGTAAGACTTTTTCAAAATTTTTTGATTTGTCGTATGATGTGTGGTGTTCAGATATAAGTATGGAAAATTTCAAGTCTCCAATATGTATAGTTTCTGAGAACGGGCTCTGTGACAGACGGACAGACAGAGGAGCGAGACGAATAGTGTTTCGTCAGATGAACGAAACCCTAAAAAAGCGCATATCATAATTAGAAATGCATTTCGAGCAATCATTACTAATATACAGTAATTCGGATACAATATAGTACCAGAAATCTTTTCAAGTACACCGCAAACAATTTCCCATATACCATTATGAACGGAATTCTTTTGTATGGTCCTGTAAATGAACAATAACTATTCTTTGCACCGCATATGCAACAGAATGCATATTTTAGTGGACTTCATAAATGAATATCAATTTTACTATGTTTGAAAGAGTGTAACGCCATTAAAAATCATTTGAAACAATTTTTTCCCATTGGCCGTAATGTAACGGAAAATTTTTGACTGTCCCTGTAAATGAACTAAACAGGCTACAAACTTCATTTGAAATAGGGAACATGCTATGGTAGAGGTCACTAACATCCAAAAATTTCAGAACGATCCGAGCATATTTACGAGAGTTAGAGCGTGGACAGACGGCCAGACAAACCGAAGTCATAAACACTTTTCAACTTTGTTGGAAAGTGTTAAAAAGGTGCAGATAAAAGCGCAGAAGACTCGATTGAAATAAGAACCGGCTGGAAAACAGTTTCCATTTGAACTAGAGAGTGGGTTAGTTTTATACTGTAAAGAAATGGAGCGAAGTTTCTATGGACTTTTTGCAATAATTTATCCCACCCCATTCTCGTCTGAGACAAAAATGGCAGAGACCATGCGCTGCTTTTTGAAGCGACACACGGAACTCTTTGTTCGAAAACCTCAATCATTATCGCTAGCTCGCATTCAGGGGTTCACAAATTAAAGTGTTCAACTATTTTTTTTTTTCCATACTCAAGGCAGAATTAGATAAAATAAAATTCAACCCGACGAAAGTGTACAATGTAGACGAAACTGGCATCACTATTGTCCAACACAAAGTCCAAAAAATCGTAGCAATGAAAGGAAAGAAAAACGTCCATAAAATATTGACTACGGAGAGGGGTCCCTTAGTCACTGTAGAGGTGTGCATGTCAGCCGCAAGGATGTTTGTGCCTCCTCCTCATGATATTTCCGAGGAAGCTCATGAAGAAAGATTTGAACAGTAAGAACACCCGACATAAAACTCTAAAAATACAAAAAGGCTTTCGGAAGTATAAAATAAAAACTTTCCTCATACGTGAAACAAGTGTAAGTGCAGTAATGCACGGTCAGCCAGAATTTACTTTACTTGAAGTTTTCAATGTAGTGGCATGTTTTCTCCTCCCCATTTTTCCCTCTGTGACATATAGACCGGGAGCCGGCAGCACAGACAATCACCTCATCGAGTTCACGGATGAAATTGTAGGATTAGTTAAATCTTGATTCTTTCTAGTTAAATCTTTATTTTAGCAAAAAAGTTATTTACAGGCTTCGGCAATATTACATTTATAACTCATAAAAATTTCAAAGCGTTTAGACAATAAGAACTATTTTTTTTTAAAAATATTAAATGACCCGAAGTGGAAAAAGAAAGTGAGAAGAAAACACTTTTTAGCTGCCGAAAGCAGTGGGGCTCTGTATTATTAAGTTCGTTTGGAAAGATTATCGTTTAAATGTATAAATTCATTCAATTATGTCTTTATCATTTATCACTATCTTATTATCATTTATATCTATACCGGTCTTTTTTTAAAAATGCAAAATGTGTACATACCGGAGCATGCGTAAGCACGCCCGGTGTACGCTAGCAAAGGCAGTGGGGCACTCAACTATAAGTTTGTTTGGATAGATTTTCATTTGAAAAAAAAATCAATAAAAAATAGAAGGTGTATACTGTTGAAAGCAGCGGGGTCCCCATCATTAAGACCGTTTAGAAGGATTTTCGTTTAAATATATAAAATCATTCAACATTGATTTTAGGCGTATGTAAGGTTATTATCACGGGCCAGGGCAACGCCGGGCGGGCCAACCAGTTATATCATATATTGTAAACTCAGATTTTATACTATTTGATTAATTTGAAAATTTCATGCATTCTAATTTGGGAAAATAAATAAAACATATATTTAAATATAATCAGTGAGCAAAATTGTTTCTGAACAAAAGCAGAAAGTTACGAAGGAAGCAAAGATTACAAATAAATTATGATACTTTCTAAAAAGATCCTTCCACGCTTTTACAAACTTATCAAATATGCTTTAGTCTTAAAATGGATTTATATTTAATATTATTTTGTAATATATATATATTACATATACTATATATAGAGGTACTATGTATAGAGGAGAGAAACATTTTGGAAATAGTCAAACGAAGTATTCGTACGCAATACGCAGATCAATTCTGATATTTTTGTAACTGCAAATTTTCATATTTTTCACAAAAATACTTGAGTAAAAAATAAATTTATTATATATGATTATAGCTGCGTACGGAACCTTTATAAACACCGTATATTTAATAAATATTTCGGAACAACTTGTAATACTGATTTGATTAATATTCTTAAATATCTTATGTCATGCTTAAATAATAAGTTGCACTACTGATGTAATTAATTTTTTGTTTCTTATGTTTGTCTGTCAAATAAAAATGCATTCATAAACAAAATATTTGCGGTATTACTATAAAGTTGCCGAAAATAACACCAAAAACAAATTAAAAAATTTCCTCCTCAAGCAGTGATGACATGTGGTTAGAAAATCCCAACATTGCGTGGCTGGTTGCCACATAAGAAATGCCCTAAAATTTTCAACGCAATAAACATGCGGAAATGTCGAAAAAATAACCTTTGACACAATTTCTGTTAAAAATTCCTTCAAAATTATTGAGCACATAAGGAAGATTTGATCGCTGAAACAAGAAATACAGTAGTCAACTTAGGACCAGAGTATTTCAGTAGTCAGATATTATCGTGTTGATTCAGTCTTAGCACGCAAAACAATTACAGTTTTCCTGGAATAGAATTTAAAAGCTCTTAATAAATATTCAAAAGTAGATTGTATCAAATATTCAAGCATAGTTTATTCTGTTTCATTATTTTACTAGCATGTAATTACCGAGTTCTCAGCTGCCACTATTAGTCCAAGAGCCGACAGCACAAAAACCTATGTTATCAAGCACAAGAAAAAAACCTTTATTTTATGAGAGAGTAGGGTAGGGGAATCTAATGATCCATGTCTGCCGGAAGTGAAGTGGTGCATAAGCTAAAAATTAATACCACCAGTGGTTCAATCGTAGGTTTATCATTGTGTTTTCCTGCTCCCAGTCCTCCATGTTTTCATACCTTTGTTTGTAGGACAAACACAATGATAAACCTACGAGTGAACCACTGGTGCTATTAATTTTTGGTTTATGCACCACTTTACTTCCGGCAAACATGGATAATTAGATTCCCCTACTTCTACTCTTCCATAAAATAAAGGGTTTTTTTTCTTGTGCTTGACAACATAGGTTTTTGTGCTGTCGGCTCTTGGACTATATGTTGTCCAGTGAATTAAGGGGAAAAAGACTTTCAAAAATCATTATTATACTCCTAAGACAATTGCAGTTCAGCTTTAGCTTTATTAAAGTGGCTATCTTTCAGGAAAATTTTCAGGGAAAACACAAGTATTTTCTTGTAGAAAAATTCGCCTTATTTAATCGCGCGATTAAATAAGGCAAAATTTTCTATATGGAAATACGGGTATTTTCTCTGAAAAATTCCTTGACCAGTTGTCACCCTCTTTATGTTACAGTGAATCGACATTTAGAAAATTATATTTCCATAGGAAAAGACAGTTGTCATCAATAGATTTAATTGCTCAGCTATAAGAAAAGGCGCAGCCAACAAATGCGACAGGCCGCGATACTTCTGCCCTTCTTTGCTGTCACGTGGTTAGAACAGGTTAGTTTCTCCAAATTGGTGGACTGCCATGTGGTCAAAGCAGCCAAGATCGGTAAAGTACCGCAGTCTGTCTCTTTCGATGGCAGGAAGGAAAGGGCAGCTAGACGTCACTATGGTCAAAAAGGGAATTTATCAATAATCAGTTTTTATGAGTTACGATAGAAGTAAAAATTCAGACGATCTTATTTGTCTACATTACGATTGGTCTACGCCTCCCTAACCATTCCTGCAAAAATCACCAAGGAAAAAAGTAGCGCACGGAAAAACTGTTTTGTTGATACCACTAAACTATATTTGGTTAATATAGCTCCAACCAAATATTTTGGTTGGAATGACCAAATTTAGGTTGGGCTAACAAATGATTTGTTGAATTAACAAATTCATTTCGTTAGTCCAACAAAAATTTGATTATTCCAGTCAAAATATTTCGTTGGAGCTATATTATCCAAAGTTTAGTTGTTTCAACAAAACAGTTTTTTCCGTGTGGGTAGAGTGGTGACGGGAAGGTCTGCCTGCATCACTTTGAATCGTACATGGTATTTGATCGAGGGCTTTCAATGATAATGCATCTCAAAGCATAATATAACCAACATTCGCTTTTCGTTGTCCCATCTTCATCATCTGTATACCACCTGTATTTTGAACCATCTGTACATAAAACAACAAAAAAGGGCTAAAATAGTTTTTACGCACATATCTAATTATATGAAAATATGATTGTATGTCTTGGGCCGTATATAAAATCTCGTTTGGAACCATGTGACGCGCCTGCCGCAAGTTGTGTATGGCTGCTCTAACGAATAATACAGTATACAGGTAACATTCCATTTTTATACGACCTACACTTAACGAGTTATGATACTATGAATTTTATGAATTTTTAGATTTTTCCGGCACTAAAAAGGCATTTTTTCGTTTTGGTTCAATTATTATAAAAATTTAAATTTCGCAAAAAAAAAAAAAAATAAATAAAAAAAAAAAATAAAAACTGATTATCGAATCAGTTATTTTTTTAATTAATTTATTGATTATTATTATTAATTTACTAATGTTGTTATTTATTAATGAATTTTAATTTGATGAAGAACAACATTTGCAACATAATTGTAATTTGGAACTAATATACCTCTAAAACTAATGGTTTAGGAAGTAGCAATTGGCGAACGATAAGAAAGAACACCTATATAATACGTTCATGAATTAACACTTTCATTGCACTTACCAATTATTGAAGTTCTTCCACCTTGGAGCGTTTTTTTTTTACTTTTTTGATCACTTATGGGCAGTTGGAAGTCCCTATGCCTACCATGTTAAATTAATGTACCTTCCCAGCAAAGAGGAAATTGCTGGCCAGCAGCAAGATAGATGCTGGCAATGATGGAGAAGTTCTGGCTAATGGTCTACCACTGCATGACCACTGCTGGACCAGTCAACTTTGCTGTTGGAAATCATCAGATAAAATTATGATCGGCCTCCGTTCTATCTCATGCGCTGGCCCACCACACCATGGAAGTGCACGAACTTTTGCTGTATTATTTATGGGAACCCTTATGCTAGGTGGCGTAAATCATCTAATTTATAAAAAAATTCAGTAACTGTAATTTTTATTCAAATATTTTAATATGAAGTGTAAAAATATTTAAACAATTACGTTTCAAGTTTAACAAATAATAATTTATTAGACTTTTAAATATTTTGTCAAGTTTATATTAAAATAAGAGTTATTTTTATCACTCCGCAGCAAATTAATGAATTTGAACACAAATTTGAAATGAATATCTTAACACAATTTAAGCTGTGAAGCTATTTTTTTTTAAACTGTAAATAATATAGCACCATTACCACCTAAATAAGTAAATGAATAAATAAATAAATTCTTTATTTCAACGCACTTTTTTTTCTTCTTCTTAAATCTAGTTTTACTAAGTTACAAAGGATTTCGGTTTTCATAATTTACAGATTTGAGAATCAATCAGCGTATAAAATGTATAGGATTTGTATACAATACAATAATTTCTATACAAGTTTAATAATTGGAAACGCAAATCACAAAAGAAACAAACTTGAAATAGTGTAATGAGAGCGTGAAAACTACGAGCGGTCGCAGAACTTGTTCATGCCCGATCATAGAAACCAAACACCATCGAGCGCTGTTAGTACTTGGGAGGGTAACCACATGGAAACCGCTGCAAGTTCAAACATTTTTATAGAAATTCTATAAATATTTCTGTTATAGACACTTCTACAGATATTTCTATAGCTTTCGGTGAAACTAGCTTATAGAAAAACGGGCCATAATTCTATAACATTCTATAATACATTTTCTATAAGTTTTTTTTAATAGAATTCTATAAGAAATTCTTGTAAGGGAAGGTGCTGGCTCAGTAAAACAAAAGCAGTAGGATAGGTGCTAGCACTATAGGAAAAGTGTCGGATTGAAGTAATGTGACGGCATACCAATGCTGGTCTGCCATTGGCCAACACTACGGACACTTTTGTATTGGTTTAAGTAATGGCACCATTGCACTTTACCGCTGGTGGCAGTGCTGGCTGCCATTTTTCTTCCAGCTGATGACACACTGTTTCTTTCTTTGCTGAGTTTTCTCAGAAACTATCAAAGATATTCACTTGAATTTTTTTATATACTTAACAAGATTCAT
Source organism: Maratus speciosus (assembly GCA_963932465.1). Classification (NCBI taxonomy): domain Eukaryota; kingdom Metazoa; phylum Arthropoda; class Arachnida; order Araneae; family Salticidae; genus Maratus; species Maratus speciosus. The sequence goes on from OZ010787.1 coordinate 288,851,289, forward strand.
TCCTAATAAAGTTAAGTCAACTTTATAAACATATGTTATTTAATTATTAAAAAAAAAAAATCTGGAATAAAATCCACTTCCCAATAACAAAAATCTTGCATTTTTTCCGAAGAAAAACGTCTTTATAAAAATTTTGTGCAAACATTTGTAACAAAATTCACTTCAGATTGATCAGGGATATGTGCGAAATATTCTGGTAAGATTGCAAACAATAATATGTAGTAGTCTCTATAAAAAGGTACATCGAAATTCTAAAAGCAACATTTTGAGAAATATGAGTTTAATTTAAACGCATGTAATGTTTATGTATGATTTAAACAAACTGAAATACTTAAAATTTTTTAACTTCTTGTTGCCGTAAAAAAAAAGTAATATACCACTAAAAATAGGAAAATAAAAGGATTTAAAGTGTTAAAAAATACAAAATACGACTTTTTCACGAATTCGACTTCCAACTGCCCTTAACTTTTATTTTAGCGAAAAATAGCAAAAAAGCTTTAAAAAATGTTTTTTGACCATAAAAATTAATTTTTTGTTCGTCGTAACCAGTATTGTGTGCGCCAAAGGATATGGATGTCTAGACTAAACCGTGACGGTAAACATACCCGTATATTAGACATTTTACATAATCTTTCTTCGAATTTCTCTCCTTTAACACACGCACACGCGCACGCTAGAGAATTGTGTGAGGGGAAACAAACAATATCTACAAACAGTATTTATTTTCTTATCTCTTAACGATACCATAACTCTAATAATATTTTATGAAACTATATAATTAAAATTTTTATAAAACTGAACTAATAAACAAAGATAATAACCCTTTATTTAAATAAAAATTTAAAAAAACTTTGCTTTAAAAGGAACAAAAATAACAATTGACGCAAAATCACATTCGGACTATTCAATACTGAATCCAAAGAGCCCATGGGCGAGTTGCTAATTTGTGGGGGAGCGAGTAAAGACGGCGACAAGGGAAAAAACCCGGAGTAGTACTATACTTTGTACTATACCTTCCTCGCGTGTCGGACTGCTAGCATAGTACAGGTACTATAAGCGGAATGAAAGTTTTAAGCCTTTCTCCAAATAACCTAATATAATGATCACTTCTAAATTGAATTTTTTAAAGTCCTTTTCTGATTGTCACATGTTAAATTTCCCTTTTAACACTTTCCAACATAGTTGAAAAGTGTTTATGATTTCGGTTTGTCTGACCGTCTGTTTGTCTGTATTCTGACTCAAGTGAATATACTTGGATTGTCATGCAACTGATATATGTTATTTCTGATTACTGTGAAATGTTCGGTATTGAAAATGAATCTTGCAGCATTTATAGTTTGTTTACAGGGGCTTTCAAAGACTTCCGTTACATTATGGATTATGGGAAAAGGTCGTTCGCAATGTATTTTAATGATGTTACACTATTTCAAATATACTGAAATAATGTACGTCAGTTTGGTGCACTACAAGATGCTTACAATAGATTATGGCGTGCATAGGATTAGTCGTTCATTTACAGGGACGCACAAAATAATTTGGTTACATTACTGTCTATATAAGCAATATTTCTTGGTGTGTGTAAATTTTATAGATCATATGCAAGTCTGCACAAAAAAATCGAGTACATTTGCTTTTATTGACGAAATTGCTGAAGGGGGAATTTTCAACTGTGTTATGCGTTTCCTAACTGCGCTAAATTTTAGTATATTATATAGTACATCTATAAATTCTGTAGATCATATACATGGCTTCACAAAAGAATTTGAATACCTCTCCGATCATTTATGGTAGTTGTTAAAATTTGCTTTTCAAATGTGTTATGCGTCTTCAAATTGTTTGCTTAGATATCATTTTTCACGTTATTAAACGGTGAAGTTTTGTTACTCTCCTCTGAGTGTGTTGGAAAAGGTTTCAAAATGTATGTTTGACGTATGATTTTTATTTCTTGTTTCTTCCTTCTACCAACTGAAAACTGGCAAAGTATTTCCTTTATCGAACAAACATTCAATATCCGTGACATCTGCAACCATTAGAAAACCCGATATCACCTCAAAATATCAATATCTATTTGCTTTAAGAACAAGTAATGATGGATGATATACAACCTGTAGGTAGTACTAAGCGATCAAAATTTTCCGCGGGGGAGTAGGGGTGACAGATCTATTATTGTAGTAACCAAGTAGGGTCATCAGATATTTTTCCACGATATAATGAGATTTAGACAAGAATGGTGAGGGAAAATTTTATCTCATTGTTGCGTGTCGAAAAGGAACAAAAGAAAATTGAAACAAGAAAGAAATACATTTCCTTTATTTACGCTCGTGTTTCAATAAAATTATCAAAGTTATAAGAATTTTATTCTTTAGTTTAGGGAGAATATATCCCGTGGTTTGCAACAATACAGCAAACTGGTTGATTAAAGATTGATGAGTAATGTAAATATTTATTTTCTTCTACTTTACTTACCCCCCCCCCCCCTTTAGAAATTTTTATTTGAATTTTGAGATGATGTATGCGGAATATAAAAGTATACACTTGTTGATCATACAGAAATGAAGATTAAGTGAGTTGCTTTAGGATTTATTAAACTAACACTTATTTATCTTCAGCTATCTGATTTTTTATTTTTCATTTTCCAAGCTTTCACCTTTCAGTTCGAATCAGAAACAAATAGATATATCTGGGTGGGTGGAAGGGGGAGGAATACATATCGGGTGATACAAAACTCATAAAAGAAAGCAGAAATTCAATAATTCGAAAGTATAGCCTGTATCACGATGTGGTTTTCAATGAAATAGAAAGATACCGTATTTTTGCCAGCAAAAGAAATTATTCCAAAATAGTTGTACTTTTGATTGAGAGCCAGCTCCGTAGTGGGCCCAAAACTGCTCCCTCTCTCTATTTAAGTCATTATGTGTCAGAAATTACAGACAAAATCCTTTTCTATGCTCTGCAGGTAATATATGGTGCATTCTCACAATCTTTTAACTTTCATGTCCCTGAATAATAATTTTTATTTTAATACACTTTTTTGTGTTTTCTTTATTTCATATACTGGGGAACATCCCATTGCATGACTGCACAACAATAGTAACGAGATAAATAAGTTTTGGACGATGTTAGGGGTCCAAACACCTGGAAAACTCCTATACGTCCCGTGTCCCTGATGCTGATTTTTAAGTTTGGAGTTGTCTGGATAAAATTGTTTCAATAAAAATAATTCGATGTAATTTTTTTTCTGAAACTGGAACTATTGTTTTATATAAATATGTTGCTAAAAATTAACCTGCACACATTTTTAGGGTTGTTATTATTTTTTAAAGTCTCTGTCCCTGGGATTTAGATTCCTTACCATCCCTCTTCTAAAATTATACAGAAAATCATTTCAGATGCAGCCACAGAATTTTTTTCAAGTTTTTTCTCATGCAGAATTATGCCAGAGAAATAATGTCTAAAATTCTTTGGCAGAAAATTTACTGTAGAATTTAAATCAGCATTTAAATATCAATTTCAAGCATCGTGGCTTTATTGGTAGTCTCACCGTCCCCAAGGTTTATTCCAGCACTTTTCGAGGTAAATTAAAAAAAATTGATTTAATAAAATGTTAACAACTGTTTCTAAAAATCAATGAACATCGTGGCTATCATTTAGTCTTAACATGATTTTCCTAAAAATAGGTGGTAATTATCCTTACCGTTCCATCCTTACCGTCCCTTTTTTTACCATTCCGTCCCTTTTTTCCAATACCATCCCTTTTTTTACCTTACCGTCCCTTTTTTAACACCCCTTTAAGACAATGTTATACAAAAATTCTGTATTAAAAGTACTACATTGTTATTATTTCTTATTTGAATGTCCTGTGGGTACTATGCAAATTCATTTTAAGTAAAAAATTAGAAGAAAATAAAAAGTTATAGGGGTAAAATGGTAAGGAAAATTAAACTCGCAAGTTTAACTTAAACCTCAGTTAAATAATAAAAAAAAAAAATTCGCTGCTGACCATTTTTTCTTTATTTTGAATCATTAAGGCATTCGTCTATCAGATTAAAATGTTATTTTAGCAAGTTTAATTTAGTCAGTTTTTTCCCCCAAAAGTCAAAAGATTGTGAGACTGCCCCATATACTGGGTGATACGAAAATTACAAACAAAACAAAAATTCAATAATTGAGAAAGTATACACAGTACCACGACGTGATTTTCAATGATGTACACAGAAATTATACCATATTTTTGATGGCAAGGGTTGGGTTGGGTTGCTTTTTGACGGCCAGTTATCTACACGAGGGATATAGGCCCGGGGGGAGTGCCCTCCGTGGGGGTCTTTCTAAGGGAACCTAATCCGTATTAACGCATGGAAGATCCACGGCTCGAAGAAAACCACGAAAACTCCGAACGATTAGGCCGACGGGCGCGATTGGGATCGAGCCCAGCACTTCCCGTCTACCAGCTTCGAGAGCAGAACCTCTCGGCCACTGGTGGGGCCCATTTTTGATGGCAAAAGAAATGATTTCAGAATAACTGCATTTATGACTGAGAGTCAGATCTGTAGTGGTCCCAAAAATGCTACCCCACTCTATTTAAGGCATTATGTAGTATAAATTACAGAAAAAATCAGTTTTCTATGCTCTACAGAGAATATATACCAGGTGATACAAAAATCACAAAAGAAACAACAATTCAATAATTCTAAAAGTATAGAAAATACCATGATATGATTTTCAATGAAATACACAGAAAGATACAGTATTTTTGATAGCAAAAGAAATTATTCCTGAATAGCGCATTTATGATTGAAAGTCAACTACGTAGTGTCCACAAAATTGCCCCTCTATCTATATTTGAGGCATTATATGTCAGAAATTACAGACAAAATCCTTTTATATTTTCGGCAGAGAATATATACCGGGTGATACAAAAATCACAAACGAAACAACAATTCAATAATTGTAAAAGAATACACAGTACTGTGATGTGATTTTCAATGAAGTACACAGAAAGATGTCGTATTTTTGATAGCAAAAGAAATTATTACACAATAGTTGCATTTATGACTGAGAGTCAGCTCCGTTTTGGCCCCAAAACTGCTACTGCAATCTGTTTAAACCATCATGTGGTAGAATTTACAGACAAAATCTTTTTCTATACATTGCAGAGCTTGCCGCCTCTGACAGCTATTCTCATTAATTCCATCCGTCAAACTGATCATTTGCAGTGGTGTAGTTGTAAAAAAAAAAACAGAGGGTATACGTTCTAAGCAGAGGGTATACGCTCAAGGCAGAGGGTATACCCTAGTACTTTCTTGAGAAACAGGGGGTATACGGTGTTCCTTAAAAAAATCTAGAGGGTATACGGCGTATACCCCCGTATACCCTCCACTACATCTCTGATCATTTGAAATTCTAGTTGTGTTTGTTTGCTCAGCTGTACAAAGCGCGGACACAACTGAAACACATCTTCTCGGTAGCAAATGCAATTATTCTGGCAATAGAACTTTTCTAATTAAAAAGAATACCATGTCTTACTGTACATTTCAGTGAAAACCGCATTGTATTACTGTCTATACTTTTTGAATTATTGAATTATTATTTATTTTGTGACTTTTGGATCACCCGGTATAGAGGAAGTTCGGCTATTATGGAATGGTCAGACAATGTGGAATACTTCGATATCTAGCCCGTACGGTGCTCCAGCCAGGCGTGAAACTGCAAAATGACTTTCTAGTACATTCATTATGCACTGAGATTGATTTTGTCTGGGCAGCTGTTGTTGAAGTGACGCGGTGAAATTGAATCTTAATCTTAATTTTTTCAGTTTTTTGCAGGAAAGTAAAAAAAAAAAAAAATCGTATTAATTATAAAACCTTTTTGTTGGGGATTTTAACCAAGATCAGTATTAAGTTGAAGAGTTATATTTATTGCTGTGTTAGTCAGTTTACCTCTATGCTAATTTGTTGACTATTGAAGAGGTTATTTCTTTTTCAAGATGACGTGTCAGGTAATATTGAATACAATGTAAACAACTGTTTCAAAACGAGTCTAGTGAGGATGAACAATCATTCCATTACGATGTATCATCTGAGATGGGCTTTTTACCAGGTTTCAAGCCAAATGAGGAAGATGTAGTGTGCCTGTTTTGCAATGGAAAATATTCTGAGGATGGAAGAGGGGAGACTACGTTTGTGATTTTTGTAAAAATTAAAACAAATTTTTAAAAAAGCTGATGATTTAAAAATGATGTACTAATGTTTACTTATTAAATAATTTTGGCTATTCTTTTGCATTTTTAATATTCCTTAGAACTCTATTCCATAACCCGACTGGTTACCGTTACCAGAAAAGGGTCACTTTTTTTAAAGCTAAATATTGATGTATATTTTTTTTATCCCTCTTTAAGCTCTCAAAAAATGGGTTAAAAAATAGCCGATGTTTGTTCTTTACTAACTTTCAATGTATAACTTTCAATTTTCATAATGTTGACTTACAAATAAAAATATAAATGGTATTTATTTGCAAGTCAACATTATGGAAATTGATATATATATTTCTACTTTTGTAGTCATCTGATACCTATTCATAAGAAATTCCATTAGAATCTGCAATATTATCATGTCAAAGTATCAGTTAAAGATTCAAAACATAATTTATACTTAATACATAATTTTTAATTTGAACAAATTCCTTTATTTTTATGCATACACAATTTTTGTTGGTAATTTGTAATGGTTTATAATGGTTTTATATTAGCATTCATATTATTATGCTGCATAAGCGCATGTAATTATGAATGTAAGTCTATATCGATATACTCGTATTCTGATATAATTTCATCCTGAATGTCAAAATTTCATTTTGAACTAATTTTTCTTATTATTAATGGTATCGTATATATTTTTTAATTATATAACAATGGTAGCTATATGATTTTAGCAAACTTATAAATATTAAACGCTTAGTTCATTGCTACAATTACGCATTATCTAAGTGTAATATCAATATGATTTCCACTTTTGTAGTCACCTGATACTTACTCATAAAAAATTCGATTACAGGCTGCAATATTATCATCTCAAAATATCACAGACAGACGGACGTACCAGACGACGACTATAGGTGTTACGTATTTATATAATTACGACATTTCCTCCTAGACCATAATGTAATGGAATACTTTTGAGTGTCTCTGTAAATAAACTATGAACTCTACATACTTTATTTTCATTACCGAACATGGCATAGTAAATCTCAATAACATATATCAATTACAGAACAATCCAACTATATTAACGCAAGTTAGAGTTCGGACAGACAGACAAACCGAATTCATAAACACTTTCAACTAAGTTGGAAAGTGTTAAAAACGCAAAATAGGTTGAAATTTGACTTTCAGAAATTTATACCAATAGACGAAAACATACTTGAATACTTTTCTACAGCCCTGTATTTTACCTACTATCTTTACATACATGTCACTATTTAGCTAAAATTTAGTTAAGACTAAAACACTCTTCAAACTAGTGAAATTACACTTCCAGAGATTATTATCCATAGACGGCCATGTATCTAATTCTTTGCTTGGCCCTGTATATCATTTTGTCTATATTCTACAAACATATCTTAGTATACTAAATGTAGTTCAGCGTAAGATGCATAACTCATTAAAAAACTTCCTCTAAGCTATTTTTGTTCATACTCAGTAAACCTTGCGAATACTTTTGTGTAGCCCTGTATATGATCTACAGCATTTATACACACAACAAATATGAAAAAAAAAAATAGTTAAACTTAAGAACTCGTATCAGAACTAAAAATGCACTTCCATCAATCATCACTAACATACAGTATTTCGGGTATTGTATAGTATTTGAAATCTTTTGTGTGTCCCAGTAAATACTATGCACTATCCATTATACAGGAAGTAACTTGTAGTAAACCTCAGCAGCGTATATCAATTTCATTATATGTGATGAAATTTAACATAATTAAAATACGCCGCAAAAAATGTTTCCCCTATACCACTATGTAACGGAATTCTTTTGTGGGGCCCTGTAAATGAATAATAAATATTCTTTGCACAGCATATTCTACAGAATGTATATTTTAGTGCACTTCATAAATGCATATCAATTTCATTATGTTCGAAAGGGTTTAACATCATTAAAATGCACTTGAAACAATTTTTTCCTATTGGCCGTAATGTAACGGAATTCTTTTGACTGTCCCTGTAATTGAACTATACATCAGGTTTTCATAAAATTTGTAATGACTCGACAAAATTCTGCAGCAATTACTATATTTTTAAAATTTCAAACCATTCGGTTCGGTAGTTTTTGCGCTGTTATATGCAGACAGACAGACAGACGGACGGACCAGAGGACGGCTATAGATGCTACGTATTTATATAATTACAAACGCACCTAAAAAAAGGAATCCAATCGCCAATAAAAAGTATTTATATAAATTTGTAATTAAATCTATTCACTGGAGGTATGTAAAAATTTGAAAATGAAAACGAAATAAGTTGTACAAAATCCTTTGCAGAATAAGAAGAAATATACATAAATTAAACCCTTGTCTGTTTAATTCATCCCTCCTTTCTTTTTATCACGTAAAAAAAGGTAGAAATTAAACTGATTTGAATTTAAAGTTTAAAAAAATCTCAAAATTAAGAGAGTTATATTTAGTTGATGCCTTATAGACATACTGCTTTGTTTCCTTCAATTTTCAGTAAAATTTAGTTTTTAACTCATACCTAACAAAACTACAACTCCTGGTAAATTACACACAGCTCATATTCAAAATATTAGAATAATTACTTTTTTTTTTTTTTTTTTTTTTTTTTTTTACAAATTGAAAATTATCGTTTGGTAATTTAATGTCTTTTAATGAAAATATGCAAACGATATTTTTATTAAGAACTTATTGTTGATTAAACTTATTTATTTTAATTGAATTACTTTTTTGAAAATTCAAAATATTAGAATATTTATTCAAGTAGTTCAAAATATTAGAATATTTATTCAAGTAGTTCAAAATATTAGAATATTTCACATTAATTTTCCTTTAATTATCACCGATTCATAACTGGTGGCATCATTGATTAAATTCAGACGATTTTATTTAAAATCAGTATTCTTTTTGCAGTTTGTTTGCTTTTTCGTCTTAAAATGGGTCGTGTGAGTGATATTCCTGAATCTATTAAACTTCATATGGTTGATTTGTATCGGCACGGTAAAAATCAGTGTTATACAGCTAATTATTTACATTGTTCGCAAACAAGCATTAGTAAAACACTAACACAATATTAAAAAAAGGGAAATTTTCAAAATAATCGCCGAAATGGCGCAATTTAAGTTTGAATCTCGTGTACCGAAAACAAAACCTCTCATGACTGCCAAACAAAAGCGTATAAGATTGAATAGGTGTAAATCAAGACGTTTATGGAGCGAAGAAGATTGGAAAAATCTATTATTTAGTGATGAAAGTATGTTTTGTGTTTCATATAGTAATCAAGGTATTCGAGTTTGGAGAAGGAAGCAAGAAGCATTTGATAAAGAATGCCTTAAACGTTCCGTAAAATTTGCCGCTAGTGTCATGGTTTGGGGTTGCATGAGTGCAGAAGGATCTGGAAAGTTATGCATCGTCTATGAAAAGGTTAACTCTCAGATATATCAAGAAATTTTGGAATATTACATGATTTCATCATCGGAAGATTTATTTGAAGATGATTTCATCTTTCAACAAGATTTAGCGTCACAGCAAACCGTTGTGTCAACTAAGAACTGGTTCCGCCAACGCAACATAAAGGTACTTCCTCGGCTACCAAACTCACCAGACCTTAATCCCATCGAAAACTTATGGTGTATAATGAAGAAAAAATTCCAAAAAAATCCTCCTTCAAGAAAAACTGAGTTAGTGGCACGTATAATGTCTATTTAGGCTTATTTTATTTATTGATAGAAATGTTTGTAAACACCTTGTATATGGTATGCAAGATCGATTGTACGCTGTTATGAAAGCTAAAGGGGATGGTACAAAATATTAACTACCATTTACTTCATATTCATAAGGTAATACTGTTGCGTAAAATAAAACATTCTAATATTTTGAACCAATCTAAATTTTATTCAAATATTTTGATGTGTTTCAGAAAACTGTATACCTAATTTATTGTACTGTCTTTTATATTTGGTAAATGTTAAAATCTTATCTAAACATTCCAGATTTAATTTATAAGAAATTTAATTGCATTTACTTAGAGTCAAAAATGGAAAATATTTTTTTCTTATTACTTTTCCTCAATTATTCTAATATTTTGAATATGAGTTGTAAAAAAAAAAGAGTAATGGAGAATACTGATCAAAATTTATAAAATTAACTCATAGGAAAGTGTCGCAGAAAGTGTGATATTTCATACAATACTAGATAGTAATCAGCTACTCTCTAATACGATGCGCTAGCAAATAACTTTTTTTTGTAGTTTCGATTTCCAAATGAATCAGCATTTCATACAGGCGTAGAAAATGATCACGCAATATTTTGCAATGAAGAAAGTTTGCATTTTGGATAATATCCTGTATAAATAAAGAATTTGCTTTGATTTACGAAAAACAACAACAACAAAATATTTTACATGTGTCATATGCGTTTGAGCTGATACACATTTTAGGAGTAGAAAAGGAATAGTAATGTAAGTGCTATTGGGAAACTAACGATTTGCAGTTGTCATAAAATAATAAGTAAGATTTGTCCGTTTTTCTATTGAATCTTAGAGCCCCAGTAGTGATAATTGAAGGCGCCAATAAAGCGCTTGTCAGCGCTGTGAAACTTTTGGCGGTTGGTGCGGGAACACCTCGTGTGCATCATCCTTGTTACAATCCTGGCCTTTAATAGTTATTATAAATGTAAACTAGCCAAAAGCCCGCCTTAAATATTACTTAGGTATAAATGAAAATTTATTCCATAAAAAATTTACTTTTTAAAAGTTTAATTAAATAATAAAGTGTTTTTGCATGAAGAGCAATTCTAATGTTCACTTGGTTATACTTTTCTAGAAAACTACAAGTTCACTTAACTTGAAATCTTCCCAAAACATTCAAAATACAATGCTTGATTAAATGAATTATTTTGTTTATTTTTAGGGTTTCGTACTTAAAAAGTAAAAGCAGAACCATTATAAGGCCACTCCTGTGTCTGTCTGTCACAGCAATTTTACTCATAAGCGATGGAACGTGGAAAGTTCAAATTGGGGGGAAGTAATAAAGACTATTGACCCATATAATTACAGATTATTGAACATTCACAAATATATTTAGGAAAAATGTAGAGTGACTGATTAAGTTACTTTAAAAAAATCTTTTCTTTGTATATCGTTTGAAAGCTTTCGTAACACTGAACTCAAAAATACATTTCTTTTAATTTTAGGTATTATATTTTCAGAGATATCGTTGACAATGTAGTGCAAAAATTTGTCCCTCATCTCTCTATTTCCGACTCTACAGAAACTAAAATGATGAAAAAATTAAAGATAGTAGACGTTAATGTAAACCTTGCAGGAAAACTATAGCGTTTACCATAGGTCATATAGTTTTTGAGAAAAGTGCATTTTTCCGTTACACACAAATTTTGATTTGCAGGCATTCAGCGAAGGTGTTGGGATGAGCTGGAGGTACCTATCGTAGTAGAAGTATAAAAGCATTGTTGATAATAATTTTCCAAAAAAGTCGTCGGTAATTAGCCGAGATATTAACCCTTAAAGACACGGACGGTTTGGACATACACAATGACAGGGGCGGCGTACTATATGTACCATCGGCTTTTAAAGCCTAGATAACAACTTTTATTTGTATATTTGTGTAATGTAATGTCCAATAGCAGTATAAAAGCAATAAACGTAAAATTATTAAAAACAGACTAATTAGAATTAATCACATAAATACTATGGGATTTGCGACTAGTTTGCATTGAGTGGATCTCTCAATACGCCTCCCGTTTTTTTTTAAAGTTAATTAAAAACCTATCTGGAAAAACGCGGCACGGACCAAGGCATTGCAACTTGCGACCACTTTCGAAGCGAGCTTAGCACAGTACCAAGTTTAAATTTTGAACAAGGGTTTTGTTTTAGCTACACTGTAAAAAGAAAAGATTATTACTACGCTGAATTTAGTTTTATGAAATGCCAAATGAAGTTTAAATATGCACTACTTTTATTATCAGCACCGAATTGAGTTCATCATAAGCAGATTAGGATAAGATTTAAAAGATGTTATACAGAATAGAAATATTTGATATTATTTAGGCTTCATGTCTCTTTGAACTTTTATGGTATACCCATTCATACTTTTTAATATATACAATACAGCTATACCCAACAATACGCTGTATAGTTTTTTACAAAGTCTTATTATTCTTTTAGCAACGACTTTCTTTAATAATACAGTTAATAATTCATATATTTATTGCACGGAACCCTCTGAGCGCTAGTAATACTCGCAATTGACCGTTTATTTCCAATCATATATTATTTAAATTTATATGAAACGCATTTTCTAAATAATCGCATTTCGTATAAATTTTTAAAATATATGATTGAAAAAAAATAAACTAATTAATTCATTCACTATGCCATGTATTGCGAATTTGGATGTTTATGGAAGAATTCAAGATAAGTGAACTTATAGTTTTCTTAAATGTATATCCAAATGAGCATTTTTTTTTTTTTTTTTTTTTTTTTTTGATGCAAAAACACTTTAACAACCAGACAACTTTCTAAAAAGTTTTTTTACAGAATAAATTTTGAATAAATGCTTAAATAATCTTTTATATCAGTTGTAAAAAATATAATGATATATTCATTAGGAAGAGTGCAATATGAGTAGGGGAAAGTAGGGTAATGACGCTCAGCGGGCAATTTCGCTCACTCAAATATCTTTAAACAGAATAAAATTGAAAACGCGCGATCGGTACCGCCACTTAGCAAACATCATTCTAAGTTCCCAGTAAGGATATAGTGACCGTCGGAAGGAAAGTGTTTTTGTGCCCTCACATTATTAGTTTACAGTTGTTTTATTATAAAATTCTACAACATCTAACTCGAAGGTAAGGGTACACTCTTACTTACAAATGTTAATTTACTCATTAAGTCTATAAAATATATACATTTAGCTGTACGTTCATGCTTTTATTTATTTTTGTAGTGCGCTGTTACGCCAAATATAACGCATTAAAATCCAACATGGAGATGAAGGGTAATGGCGCTCACGTGAAGCTTTCGAAGAAGCCAAACGTCAAATTTACAACGAAGCATAACGGTTGAAAAAATAAGCTATATGACACCAGCTCAGAGGAAGACACTGATGAGTCGCAGCTGTGTGATGATGATGACCTAGATGATTTGCTTCTAATCGGACAAGATATGGATACAGAAATATGCTGTTTTTGTGTGAGAATTCGGGAGAGATAACGAAACGTGGTTTCGCTGCACAATATGTGGAAAGTGGTCGCAAAAAGCCTGCAGTGATGTGAACAGTCAACACAACTACATATTGTCGTACTTAAATGTTGTATCCAAATTTTTAGTGCAATTACCCTACCATGTCGGGCATTATCAATCCATGGTATAATTAAGTAAAAAGATAAACAAAATTCCCAAAACTTTTATTCAAATAAGTTGATTGCAAACTTTGAAATTATACTTCGTTCATAAAATACTGATGTTTTGTGTAAATTTAACGAGCTGTTCATGTTTTCCCTTAAGTGAGCGTCTCACTTAAGGGTGTACTTTCCCCTATAACCCTTTATCTATTGACGGTACGTATAAGTACCATTAAAATAACTTGTTATAAAATTCATTTAATACATCGATTAGTAGCAATACACTTTAGAATGAGTTATAGATGCATTACTTTATCTTGTTCCAAAAGAATTATTGGTTACACAAAGCAAAAATACTTTTAAAAGGATGTTTTCATTTGTCTTTGCATCTTTACAGCTTTCTTGGCGTTGGAGGGGTAGGGGAGGGGAGGGGTGATTTTTCAATTCGGAAATATTTCTAGCTTTCTATTGTAAGAATATTATATTTTTACATATCCTAATTCCACAAAATACTAAGAAAAATATTTAAAATAAAAGATTTGAGTGGGGTTATAAATAATGCGCAAAATCCCTATAAATTCAAATTTAATTAATCCTTCAAAATCCTTCATGATTATGTAAATCTTCTAATGTAGTTTCAAAAATTCACGAAAAATGCTTTAGAAGATAAAATTTTCATGAATTCATAATTCAGTACATAAAGGGTTAATCAACAGCGCCATTTTTTATGTTTTTAAATTGTAGAAAAGTACAAAGTCTCCTTAAATGCATAATTTTGGCCATCTACTTATAATAAAATCTGAGTGCAGGAAACTGTCGGAAACCATGCCGGTGCGAACCATTCTGGTCTGCGAATTAACCGTAGTTAAACGCCATGTTAAGCTTAATGAAAAACATATGCTAACATATGGCATCTAAATGATATTTTTTTCTACTTGAAATCATGTCTGTTCAACATATTTTCATATAAAACATGTGTATCATATCCATTTATAATGTATTAAGTTCTAAATTAAAATTAAGCTATTATAAACATAGAAATAAGATCTAAACAAACGATACTGTTGCCATTCAGATTCAAATTCCAGCAAATCTGCAAACACATGAATGACTCTTTGAACGCTTCATTTAAAAAATACAGGTTAACGCTGATGCTGGTCTTAAAAGATTTGTAAAGTTATATTCAAAACCTTTAAATAATTTAACTTGGTTTAAAACCTTCAAAAACTATCCAATTAAGTTCTAAATTTCAGGGCCAAATCAACATGAACAACAAGTTCTAAATTAAAAATAACGATAACTATCGCCATCTGGTGGAGAAAAGATATAACTTTCGCTCTAGGAAGGTCCATGCAAGCACATTGCATTACATGTATTTTTAATTTATTCAGAGTGATTATTCTTTTGCACAATTTCAGATATTCTGTGATATTTTGTTTTCTGTCTTATATGACAAAGTAAAAATTATCCGAATTTGAATATCTAAAACCTTCAAATGCATTTACAATAAAGAATTATTTCAATGGTACTTTAGCATTAATTAAAGGAACAATTTTTTCTGTACCGAAGGCTGCGAGCAGTGCCTCTGTTGGCCGTTATATTTCCCAAAAAATTAGGAGCTTATGTTTCTTGCTAATTCTTTTGGCGTCAACTTTCTATTGTAATCGTACTTTTTTTTACAATGCATTTTATGAGACTTGAAGACATTGCAAATAAAATGAATATTTCTTATCGGTACAACATATTTTAATTATCTTGCAGATAAAATTTTGAATTTTAACATAGTTTGTAGCGAAATAAAAAGTCACGCTAAACAACAAATTTTTAATGTAGAGCAACAATATACAGGGTGTCCGGTCTCAACGGTGTCCAATGGCTAATTCCTAAACCGTTAGTCATAGACATATAGTTCCAATTACAAAAATGTTTTAAATCAGGTAAAGAAACATTTTAAAAGCGATTTCGGTCAATAAAAACATTTCTTAAAAAATTACGAAATTTAAATTTTTATACGGTCCCCCGGTCCTATAAGTTATATTTAGTATTTTTTTCCTATTACACTGACAAGGAAGACAAAAAAAGTCCCATTCACATAACGCTAAAATTGAGCGAGTTATGAAACTTTAAAAATGCATGACTTATGCCACTTTTCTACTCTGAAAACAAATGAGTTCGGCTTGGCTTTGAGGGATCATATACCAAGTGTTTAAAGTATTCGAAGATCTTACTTCATGTGTATCTACGCTTTGAAAAAAAATCCTACAATCCTTAAGTCTCAAATTGGCTAAAATAACATATGTTTTATTTTGTCAGGATTTGAGACTGTTTCTCTTATGATTTCTTTTAACAAAAGTTATGTTTTTATATAAGTTTTTATGTTACTTCAACAATCGTATGTATGTTTTTCCAGTTCAAAATTTGTACTCGAACTTTAACCCACTTTTAAATATCCGATCGAGATTGCATTTTACATACTGGCGCAAATCCGATAACAATCTAATATTATTAAGATTTTCGGTGGTTACCATTTATACTTCTTTTACAGGATAACACAAAATAATTCGGATAGATTTCTGCCAAGGAGATAAGAAAAAGTTTTAGATTAGATAATACAAGACTGCGATTGTTGGGTTTTTTAACTTTGATGTATTTTTTAGCACTGAATCCGAAAATTACCTTAATTTTTAACCATCATGTCAGGATATTTCGAAAATCATAAATTTTCAAATTTAAAGAATAACAAAAATCGAATACTATAAAGTAGAGGAGATGGTTGTGATTTTTAACTTTTGATAATTGATTTTTACGCACTTTTTAGCACTGAATCTGAAAATGACCTTCATTTTTAACCATCACGTTAGAATTTTTTTGCAAATCGCAAATGTGTAAGTTAAAATATAGCGAAAATCTCATACTATAAAACATATGTAAAACATTTTTTATTTTATTTTATTTTATTTTATTAAAAAATTTATTCGATAGTTTTGCTTATCCTGGGATTCTTACAGCTAAACAGCTGAGTGGTCCGATGAGATGGGGGAGGAAATTCAATTTTAACATTGAACTTCTTAACTTTGAAATTTGCATTTTGCGAAAAAGCCTGATATGATAGTTAAAAATGAAGGTCAATTTCGGATTCAGCGGTACAGAATATATAAGAATCGATTATCAAAGCTAAAAATCATGACATAACCAAACTTTTGCAGGCTTGTACAGTCTAATAATATTTTAAAATACGTATCATTTTGTGAAGAAATGAGGCTGTTAATTTAGAATCATTTTATTTAACAAAAATTCTGTTTTTTCTTTCTTCTTAAATGTTTATTACAAATTGTATATTTTCCATTAATCTGCCGGAATGACTAAAGATTTCAAATTTATATTCCAATGTTAATTTTACTCCCAAACATTTTTTATATCTGACGAAATTACATTTCGAATAAATTTGTGAATGACCACCAATTTGCAGCAAAAAATATGCTCTAACTTTAAACAGCTATTACTCGGTCAATTTTAATCGTAGAATAACGGGGCTTTTTTTTGTATTACTTGTCAGTGTAAAAGGAACATTTCGCTAAATATAACTTATAGGACCTGGGGACCGTATAAAAATTTAAATTTCGTATTTTTTTAAGAAATGTTTTTATTGACCCAAATCGCTTTTAAAATATTTCTTTACCTGATTTAAAACATTTTTGTAATTGGAACTATATGTCTATGACTAACGGTTTAGGAATTAGCCATTGGACACCGTTGAGACCGGACAACCTGTATAATAATAAACAAGCATTTTCGTCATAGAATGTGTAGCTGGAAATGGCGCGTTTAAGTGTTGGTGACTAAATTGTGGTTTACACAATTTCTTTGCTCTAATCATAAAAAATCAAAGGATAATACTTTTTGATTAACAAAATGCATGAGGCACTTTTTTTAGGTAGCTTTCTTTACAAAAAAGCTACCTATTGCAGCCGTTCGGAGGAAAGCGATTTCAAAAAATTTTGGTATATTTTCATCGATCATGACCCCCAGACCCCGAAACCACCCTCCGTTCAAAATTGATATATATATATATATATATATATATATATATATATATATATCTGACCTATGTCACACTGTAACTCCCGTAATTATGAACCGATTTCGATGTAATTCGGTGTGTACATAGTACATACCAATGTCTCGACCGAGTTCGTTGGGCAGCTTCATCCGCCATTTTGTTTCAAAATGGCGGCCATTTAAAATTTAAAAAAAAAAATAAAACTTGCAATGTGGTACCAAAAAATTAAAAATGGAAAAATATTTTTTTCTTATGTCTTTGACCTTTATACAAAGATTCCGGAGCAGTTTTTGTTTCGTCTATATCTTAAAAAATGGCTGATTTATAGCATTTTGAATTTCTAGCGTGGCTGACATTTTGAAACGTCCTGAATTTTGTCACGCGATAAAAGGCGTATTTATAAACCGATTTGGATGTAATTCGGTGTGTACATAGTACATACCAATGTCTCGACCGAGTTCGTTGGCCAGCTTCATCCGCCATTTTGTTTCAAAATGGCGGCCATTTAAAATTTTTTTAAAAATTTAAAATTTGAAATGTGGTACCAAAAAATTGAAAATGGAAATATTTTTTTTCTTATGTATTTGACCTTTAAACAAAGATTTCGGAGCAGTTTTTGTTTCGTCTATATCTTAAAAAATGGCTGAGTTATAGCATTTTGAATTTCTAGCGTGGCTGATATTTTGAAACGTCCTGAATTTTGTCACGCGATAAAAGGCGTATTTATGAACCGATTTGGATGTAACTTCGCTTATACATAGTACATATCAATGTCTCGACCGGGTTCGTTGGCCAGCTTCACCCGCCATCTTGTTTAAAAATGGCGGCCATTTAAATTTTTAAGAAAAATTTAAATTTGAAATTTGGTACCAAAAATTGAAAATTGAAAAAATATTTTCTTCTTATGTGTTTGACCTTGATAAAAAGATTCGGGAGCAGTTTTTGTTTCGTCTATATCTTAAGAAATGGCTGAGTTATAGCACTTTGAATTTCTAGCGTGGCTGACATTTTGAAACGTCCTGATTTTTCTCACGTAATAACAGGCGTATTTATGAACCGACTTGGATGTACCTTGGTGTGTACATAGTACATACAAATATCTCGACCGAGTTCGTTGGCCAGCTTCATCCGCCATCTTGTTTCAAAATGGCGGCCATTTAAAAAAATTAAAAAATAAAAAATTTAAATGAGATACCAAAAAATTGGAAAATGAAAAAGATTTTTTTTGTATGTGTTTGACCTTAATACAAAGATTCCGGAACAGTTTTTCTTTCGTCTATATCTTAAAAAAAATGGCTGAGTAATAGCATTTTCAATTAATCTTGTGGCTGACATTTCAAAACGACCTGATTTTTGTCACGCGATAACAGGCGTATTTATGAACCTATTTGGATGTAACTTGGTCTGTACATAGTACATACCAATGTCTCGACCGAGTTCGTTGGCCAGCTTCATTTGCCATCTTGTTTCAAAAGGGTTGCCATTAAAAAAAATTAAATTTAAAATTCAAAATGAGGTATTAAAAAATTGGAAAATGAAAAAGATTTTTTTTATGTGTTTGGCCTTGATACAAAGATTCCGGAGCAGTTTTTGTTTCTGAAAATTTGTTCTTTTGTTGATATCTTAAAAAATGGTTGATTTATAGCACTTTGAATTTCTAGTATGGCTAACATTTTGAAACGATCTTGTATTTGTCACGCGATAACACACGTATTCGCCTATTTCGATGTAAGAAGGCATGTGGATAGTATACATCAACACCTCGACCAAGTTCGCTGGCCAGATTCATCAGCCATCTTGTTTCCAAATGGCGGCCATTAAATAAAAAAATATATATATATTTAAAGTGGGGTGCAAAAAAATTAGAAATTGAAAAAGGTTTCTTTCTTAAGTATTTGATTTTAATATAAGGATTCAGGAGCATTTTTTGTTTGTCTTTACCTTAAAAAATGGCTCAGATATAGCAGTTTCAATTTCTATTGTGGGTGACATTTTGAAAAATCTGATTTTTTGCATGCGACAGCACTCCTATATATTAACCGATTCCGATGTGAGTGAGCATGTGTACAGCAATTACTAAGGTCTCGACCAAGTTCACTGCTTAGCCTCATCCACCATGTTGTCTTAAAATGACAGGCACTTTAAGAAATTGCCGAATTTGGCAGCCAAATATAAGTTACTTTAAAGAAAAGCAGCTTGGATAAAGCTGACTAATTTCGCGAAATTATCATTCATTATATTGATAAAAATTAGTATTGAATCTCCTATATTCGGTTTCCACTAAATTGAGCTTCGTGTGTTTGCATGATATAAGTTGGCTTTTTTAAAATAAGGATTATGAAAGCTACCTCTTCCTCCCGGCACTGGCCGGAAGGACTTTTTTTTTTTTAAGTCAGAAAAATATTTTTTTAAGTATTGTTTTGAAGATTTATCATTCACTTTCCGTCATTTTTGACCGAGATTATATACTAGTAATTAATAATTGGGGCATTTATACATAATAAATGCAGATTTTTTCCCTTAAATATTTTTCCACTTTTTTTTTTATTTGATCCTATTTGTTCAAATTAATCTTAATTAAGAAACGAGAATATAATGGATTTAAAATCTTGTAATATATAATATACTTAATGTAAAAATATATGTTATGTGTATGTCAAATTTTAGTTTTACTTACCACTGGTTTTAACAATCATTTATTGGTAAGTATGTTGCCAGTATATGATGCTCATTAAGTGAAGCATTATTAAATCATGGTAATTTGCATCAAGTTAAATATATACTCCCTGCCCCCATTTACTGGTAATATATAACAGCTGAGATTTATAATCTTAAAATTATATAAATATTAATTTATGTTTAACCTAAGTCCTTAGAGAATGGGATTGAAGTAGTAAATATTTGCTTACATCCTTAAAAGAAAGTTTTTATTTGAGAAGAGTTCGATGAAATGATGGATTCAAGTAATCTTATTTGGAACCCAGTTAAGATATTTGCTCATATTCGGAGGTGATGGCGTGAGAGTTAAAAGTAACCATGCATTTACAGAGGTTGAAGAAAAGTTAAACTTGAAGAGCTGAATTAAATCACTATTAGCAACGAGTGATCGAGAAAATAAACAAGCTCTGTTTTTTTACAAATATCTCTCCGAAATTTAGTAACAATAATTAAAAGGTTTATGAGTGTGATAAATTTAGAATTCTATAAACCAGCGTTCCCCCTACCCCACGCTGTCCGGTTCACGGTCATGCCTATTCTTCACAGTCTACTGAAGTATCCCCTCAACCGCAATTTTTATACCCAATAATATCTATAGATAAGACAAATCTATTGATAAAATAAAACCGACTTAAAAAGCCTTTTTTAAAGCATTTTCTTTTATAAAAAAGTTAAAAAGAATAATACAAACTAATTAATGAGAAGTGATTTGAACCAGACTCTGTAACTCTTCGCAGCCCGTTAATGAAGTTTCCATGAAACAAAAGAGTAAGCAGGTTTTGGATAACCCTAACATAATCCATAATAAATGTTTAAGGGGGTTCGCTCGTGTGACGGCCTGTATTTGCAGCATTTTTGGGGAAATTGTTTTTTTTTTTTTTTTTTTTTTTTTTTTTTTTTTTTTTATGACAAATGAAAAAAATAGAACTTTGAGTTTTTGATTATACATTTATTGCTATTTCAAGAATATGTAAAACAAATTTCAAGCAATAATCTTTATTAGAACGTAAGTTACACCACTCTGAAGAGACCTGCCTCCAAAAAAAGGACGCTCACTTCCTCACGATTTCGGCTGATTAGCTTATCTGAAAAAAAAAAAAAAAAAAAAAAAAAACGTCGTTTTAATCTGTAACCCTAAATGCATGGAATGAACTTAAATCTTTTGAAAATAATGAAAATTGTGTTTTTGGCAGACTTCTGATTTTTTTTTTTTATTTCATGATTTTTTTAAATTTTTGGTAAGAAAAATAGAAACATTCGGAATTTTCTGATGATCCTAGGTCACTCTGTGCGTCTACGTGTGCTGAGTGTACTCTATAAATTTCAAGGGAATCGGTCAAACCGTTCTCGAGATATGATGGAGGAAAGTTTGAAAAACAACGTTTTGATAAAAATGCATTTAAAGTTTCAAGTACAGTTAAAACAATGAAAATCTGAACTTACCATCAATCTGCGATGTCTGGTCCATAGAGCATTCCTTCCTCTTCCTCTTGGTGGTCTTCTGATGCGGATTGCTCTGCTCTTGCTTCCATTCTGGAATTTTTCGCAACGCCACTCGTGCACCGTTTGGAGCGCGCGACGCGCGCTTCATCGCGGTTTTGTACATAAGTATACGCTTTGTGGACATTGGGGCATCCCATGATTGCCATTATTTTTAATACTCCTTGGAAATCTTTGTTGAATATAATAACAGCAATGTACGTTGCAATCTCAATGATTTTGGCGCCAGAGTGTAGATGTTTTGTAGCGAAAGTCAAAATCAAGGAATTTAGTGATTCGTTATTGTTTCCGCACCTAAACAACGGTTCAACAATTCATCTCTTGACAAATCTTCATAAACAGGTTTTATAACTTCTTGGACTTTTGGTAATAAAGGTGGCTTGTCGTGATGGAATTGTTCGAGCTCACCACGAGCTACCGTCTTGCGCCATTTACACCAGCTGTCTTCGCCTTCCGGACAATAATCATGCCGAAGATTTTCATCTGATGAACTTTTATGATAGAAAGTAGCCCAAATTTCTTTCTTCATGTCGTCAATAGAATCTGGGTGTCGCCGAATAGCTAACCCGTAGAACTTCGTCATTTCGATGATGATTTTGTTAGTGAGTTTGCCTGAGCCTTTTCAAACGATTTCCTTGACTATTTTTATCTTTCTTTACATTGCGTAGTCGTGTTCCCATACTTTTTTCTACGTGAGAAAATAAGTAACTCTAGAAATTTCCTTCAATTAACTGTGTAAACCACTTCACTCGACTTTCCAAACATCTGCTTCTTCTAAATGCTATATCTTTATAACGAATTTGGATTTTAGAAAATTATTTTACCATCGCATTCTAGACATGTTAAGAAATCGATTTATGCAAAAAAGAAAAAAAAATCGATTTTCTGAACCCATCATACGGGTGAATCCCCTTAAATGAATAAAAATGTATATTTTAATGAGCAAACAAGAATCCAAAACGAAACACCAATCTTTCGAGACTTTTTTTTACGTCGAGCGGCTATAAACACCAATAAAAACAATTCCCTTTACAGTTTCATAAATAATAAACATCAAACAAAAATTTAGAATATTTATAGTTTTTAAATTCCAGTATAAACTCCAGTATATAAAATCAAGAAGAATCTATAAAGGCTGTTCTCAAATCCAAATTTTCTGAAATCGTTTTTATTCTCAAATCCACTAAAATAGCAACTATTCTTATGCAAAATCTAAGAAATCGAATTGCGCTTACCCTTTTTCGATAAAGGCAAATGATTTTTCAGAAAATAAAGTTGAAATTGCAGTTTTGAGCCGATTTTCTGGACGGCATAGACAGAGAAATGCCACCATGAGAGAGTAATCTATTATAACTCCATATGTAATACATTTACCGAAAAATTGTGAAAAGTCATTAGATGCAAAATTGCTTTAATAGTTCTGCTGTCAATTTCATGCTTTTAACCATGTAAAAATTACCTATAAAAATGAATGTGTGAGAAAGTATCACGCTGTTGAGTGGGAAAGAAATATTTTTGAGAACACCCTTAAGTAACGCAAATTCACACCGTAGCCTGATTTTGGGTGTAACATTTTTAACGACCAAGTGAAATTACATAGCGTATTTATGATCTATTCATATGTATAAAATTTGGGTGTCTGTCTGTAATTTTTAGAAAAAAACCGCATATTTCTAAGTTCACTCGACTATTTAGTATAGTCAAAACATTTAATTTTTTTGTCTGCCTGTTTGTCCCGAATAGCTCCAGAAATAGTTTCACATTACTAAACTCATCAGAGTTAGATAGAGAATGTTTCTGGCTACAATATGCATTTTGTAGCATTTTGATATCTAAACTAGTTTTTGGGAAAACAGGATAAAGTAATAGTTTTTAGAGAATCAGTCCACCAATTATTCGATATTCAAAACATGTGAACTAATCAATCAATTTTAAGAAAGCTTACAGCAATTGGAAGGTGTAATTCAGATCTGTAACTGATAATAATTACATATCAGTCAATTTTTAGCTTACTGTTCATTCATAGTCATTGAAAAACTACATTATTAAGTATAAAGAACAATTAGTCCGTATTCGGCTTCAAAACCAAGATCCATGTTATTGATAAGCAAGGAAATGATCGCGTAGGATACAGTTAAATGTTTGTCTCATAAAATATACAAACCTGGTTAGAATAATGTATTTGATTTTGCGCCAAAACACACTCTGTAGAATATGCCAATAGGCTGTCGACCTGATTACGGGAGATGTAACGATAATTAAGGTACCTGGCCTCATTATGGCTCACACAAGGTTTGATTGCTTTTTTCACCAAGTTAATATGATTTTTCCCGCAAACTATTTATGCTGTTGCTTAGAGGGATTAATGTGGTAAATAAAAGAAAATACTTTATACTTGTAATTATTTTATTAAAAATTATATAAGCTGAAATGTAAAAAAATCCCTGCCGGCCCGGCCTACAGGCGGAGGTAGGTTTCGAAGTTAAGTATACTAATTTCACTAACAAAAACCAAATCATAATTAGAGATAAACCCACTTTAACAATTCTATCTGGCCGCTTTGACGAGTTTTTATTTCATTTTTATATAATGGCTGGTTTTATCAGAATTACATGTTAAGGAGGTATTAAAAAAAAAAACTTTTCCATGCTCCACAACTCGAAATTTTCTGGCACATTTTCAGTTTCATTTTTAATAAAAAAAATATTAAACTTGCTGATGTGATTTTTGAAGAGATTTATAAGCGACCTGTGTTTTTATTTGTCGTTCAATTAATTGAAACTTGATTTATAAACTATTATTTTCTCTTTAGAACAATATTTTTTGTTTCTAAGACGATCGCTTCGGGAAATTCTGTTCAAAATGCCCACTTTGACATCATTTTTTGAAAGATATTCTGCTTCTATTAAAAAATCGATCATTACGGTACATTATATAGTTTCTGAATAAAAGAATAAAAAAATCGATCATTATGGTACATTATATAGTTTCTGAATACGAGAATCTACCAATTGGATGCTTTTGAGAGCAAAAAGGAATTTAAAAATGAGTAAGAAAATAAGCAGTTTGGATTTAAATACACCCTTAATAAGATGATTTTTTCTTCAACCGCTATGTATTTTTTATTTATTTTTGCTGTAAGAATTTGTCCTATCAAAAACTTGTCTATATAAATGTTGTAGACAATATTAAGACCATATATGATAAATTCATGGGGATTATATATCTTGTGAATTGACGGAGTTATGGATTTTTTTCTTCTTTACCCCCCCCCCCTTTTTTGTTTTTCTTTTAATTTTTTTTTTTTTTGTGGTACGAATTGGTCCTATCAAAATCTTGTTAATATAAAAGTTGTAGATAATATTAAGGAGATTTATAATAAAATTAATTGGATTTGATATCTTGAAAATTGACGAAGTTATGAAGTTTTTTCTCCTAAAAACCCTATTTTTGCGCCCCTTGAGCCCATTTTTAATTTTATCAAAAATCTGTGATACATAAACTTTTGCCCTATTTTTAGAAGTAATAAAAACTTTAAACTGATTTGATATGCACAAAAATTGAGAAGTTATGGGGTTTTTTCGATTTTCATAAAACCCATCCCTATTTCCATCCCCTTGGTCCAATTTTGCCCATTAACGAACTTGACCGAGATTTTATGCCCTTGATTTTATGTATCAGTTTGGAAAAGATTTGTGCAGAATTGTGGAAGTTATCGTGTCTAGAAGAAAGTGATATATATATATACACCATCTTTTTAGTGATTATTATGCATATAAGTTTATTTGATATAACTAATGTTATACTGTACGTATTAAAATTGGGTAAATAGTTTTTATTATTATTCCTCTATACTTTTTAATATTGTTTTATTTTCAACTTTGTATTCCATGATTAATTATCAGTTTAATTTGTTTGATTGTCACAATCATATATTTTTAGCTTTTTTATGGCTAATTGGAAGAAAATTCACACACTATATTTGTGATCTTTAGGATATTGGGAATTTTAGAATCTGACAATCTTCTATAAACATCCATTTTTTATTTATTTATTTATTTATTTATGTATTTTCTTTACTGTTCATTTTTTATATGTAATGGTAATTATTAAGGTTTTTTTATATTATTATTACATATAATTTATTTTATTTTATAGCATATAGCTATATTCTATATATTATCAATGTTAATTTTTTTTCTCTTTTTTTTTTTTTTTTTTTTTTTTTTTTACTTTCTCAGTGTAGATAAAAATGGGTTTGGTAATAGAATATATTGAAAGCATTTTATTAACATTTAATTAATTTAAATTTTTTTAAATAATTTTTTTGAATAATTTTATATTAGGATTTGTGTAGTAATGCAGTTGATATGTTTTTATTTCTTTAGTTATTATTAGGTTCTTCTTTTTGTGACATTTGAATAATGATAATAGTTTTGAAATAAAATAATAGGTGGCAGCACCAAAAATTTTGTCTTTTTTAAAGCTTCTATTAAAGTTATAATTTTATTTTTTTACGCCAGGTGGTATTTAACGCTGTATCTTGACAATATTGTAAAATTGATATTAAACAATTTAAAATTGTTTTTAGGTATTTTAAATAATGTAATTATTTTCTATTTATATTATATTAATTGTATTTATCACGGTATTTCAAAATGAATTAACTGAATCCATAGGTTTTAATTTCTGTGTTAACTTAACTGTTTTATTCACCTTAATCTTATCATGCTTATGGGTGGCCGCCCCTCCGGGTGGTTCCGATCCGACCCCTTGAGTGGGGGAGGTGACCGGAAGCTCGGCAGAGTTCGTTGTGTACGAATGCGAGGGGGCCGGATGGGGACGATTCGCCACCTCCTAGAGAGACCTGCGGTCGACAGGCCAAGGGTCCGGTGGCCACGGGTAACGGACGTTGTGCATGGGTGCGTAGGCCCTTCGGGGTCCTTGACTCAACGCACCCCCGGCAGCCGGGTTCTCTGGCCAAGCCGGACAGCGACGCTCCATAGGTCGATCCCGGTGCCGGTCTACGGGCCGGACGGTGTCGCCGGGCAAAGACTAGCTAAGGCGATAGGACCCCATCCACCATTTGACTAAGAGGGACCCTGAAGTATGAGTGAGGGCTTTGTAGAGGAAAGTCCTCGGTGCTCGCTAGTGACGACGGGGCTCGCGGGAACGCCATGCAGGGACTCCCGGAGCAACCGAAGGGCGAGGGTTACGGACAGCGCCCAGGTTACTTTATGACTTGGGTGGCTCATCCCTCCGAGGACCTCAGCTGGAGCAGTTGAGAGCCGACCCTTAGGGTGGTAGGGTTTGGCGGTGCCCCCGTTGACCAAGGAGCGGTCGCGTGGGGAGGCCAGTATGGCTCTGGTTGCTCCATGTCGTGCCGTGACCCTTGGGAGGGGGTCGGCCGGCAGGTCCACCATCGAACGCTATTCCCGCAGGGAAACGGGCCGGAGGCTCGCCGGCAACGCGGCGGCTCATCGTGCCTCAGGTGAACTCTCGGTCCGATCCAGGTCCTCCGTGTCTATGCGGTACCGGAGTTTGCCTCGCCTGGTGATGAGGACCTAGAGGTGTCTCCACCTAACTTTCGAACGCACTAACAAAGGTAGCGGTCGGTCACTGCACGGGGTCAGGGGTCTTCGGGCCTGGGTACCCTCGACGACCGTGAGGTAAGGTAGTGGCGGGCGGGCTTCTGTCGGCCTCCGCTGGCTTCTCTGTCCTAGGATGGAGTCGAGTCGGTGGGGGCTGGCGGGACTCCGTTCCGTCCGACCCCCTAGCGAGGCGGAGTCTATTCCGTATAGGTGGAGCTTTTCGTGCCCGCCTGGGGTCGCTAACGGCACCTAGTCTGGGCCAACTGGCTCCCGGCGTGATCCGCGAGGGGTTCTGTCGGTTGAGCCGGGTGGTCTGGGCGAAAAGCCAGGAGCTGGGTCGCTTTACGGCCGGAGGGATTTTCCCCGTCCTCCCTGGTTTTCAAGCTAGGGGCTCCTCACTAACTTTCTTATCGGCTGGCCCACAAAAATGTCTCTGCCGGAAAATGGTATCTGATCTTGGGGGCCTGTCCGTAAATTAAATTCGGGTCGGGAAGCCTCGGTTCAGTCCGTGGGCCCAGCGTCTTTATAGGCGTCTGGTTCCTGCGATGGCTTGCGGGGTCTACCGGCTCGAGTAACCAAGTTTAGGGACCACTTGGTTTTTCTAGCTGGGTGGTGAGGACTGTCGTAGCGGCCGTTCGTCTCTTCTTGGGAATAGCCGTCACCGTGTGCGCTGGGCAGCGGTGTCGGTTTGACCGGAGTTGGCGTGGGGTTCCACTCTGTTGGGGCTTGTCTGGCGGTGACCTTCGGGACGCGTCGCGGGGCTTGCTTCACGGGTGGTTCCTTGCGTCGACAAATGGGCCTGAAAAGGGCCTGGGACCGGAAGATGAACCCCTCATCTTATCATGCTTATGGATTCCATGTGCGGGAATCTATTTTGAAAATCTACTGGGAAGTTATTCGGTAAGTTGTGTAAGATTTTTATTGCTATAAATTAAGTATTTAATGGGTTGTAGTGTTTTTTTCCATTTCATGCTATTTGATAAAGTTCTGTTTTCATCTCTAGACAATTCTTTTGGATCTATTGGTTGTTCGAGTACAGGAGAATTTTTTTTTTCAGCTTTAAGTTTTTTTCTCACAGAAAACAACCGATTTGCTTATATCATTGAATTCTGTACTCTTGAAAACGTAATTCAATATATATACAAGTTTTTCATTTTTTTCGGAATCCATATTCTTCTTTTTTATTCTTCCTTATTAATTCTTGTAATTAAGTATAAGGTTCTTTATATTTTATACATACAGTTCTATATTATAGGTTTGTGGCATCCATTTTTATTGTCAATCATTCCCAATAATGCGGTTTTTGATGATGGTCGGTAATGTTTAATTAATGGTTATATATATATATCTACTAACTTTAATTATCCATATTTAGTTCTTATTCCCAAATTTCATAAAACTCCAATTAAATTTAGGACTGTAACTGTTGGTTGCAATACCTATAATAATAAAGCCAATAAACTTCTCTTAAAAATTCTTAATCAATTATATGTACTTACTACAAACAATGATAATACACATTGTATAAAAAATAGCTATCAACTTGTCAATATTTTAAAAAATCTTCATTGTGTATATAATATAACGATATATGACTTCAAAGATCTTTTTAATAATATAGGCCTATTAGATTTACATAAAATTATAAATGCATTAATTAAAAAGTATTATAAAAAACTGGAATTACCATCTAATATAGATATTGCATATTTTAAATCTTTAACAAACTTCATTATCTATAATAATTATATTTTGCAAGATAACACTTTATATTTACAGCATGTCGGTATACCACAAGGCGGTTGTACATCCAGTTTACTATCAGACTTATACTTATATCATTATAAACGTACTTTTACTAACAATCATTTACATTTATATCGTTATATTGATGACATAATTTTAATTGAAACTGATCAATCTGTAATTACTCAATTTCCAGTAGATTATCCCACTAATTTGGAATTAATGGAAATTCTTTTATTTAACAATACAATTAGCTTCTTAGATCTTAAAATTACAATAAAAGACAACAAAACAATCACAGATTTATATGACAAACGTAAAGAATTTAAATTCAAAGTTAATACATTTACAAATTTTAAATCTTGTCTACATCATTCTGTTTTTCGAAATATAATACTTAATCATTTATATAGAATAAAATGTTTATGTTCTTCTCCTCTAATTAACAATAATATTAAAAAAACTAATTTAATATGCATTAAATCATGGTTTTCCAAAAAAATTCATATATTCATTAATATACAATTAGTACTTTACTTACGTGATCTTTTAAAACAAATTAACACATGCGTAAACAAAATTACAAAAAAATATATAAAACATAAAAAAAATCTATAAAAAATTAAAAATTGTAAAATAATATAAAAAATTATTATAGGTTGGATGGATGGGTAGATGTTAGAGTACGGAGGAGGGTGGTGTTGTCTGGATAATACGCAATGGTTAATTTAAAAAAAATGGGGCTTTTGTATTATTACTATATTTTTGATACGTATTTTATAAGGACGTTGATTTGATATTTTATATGTAATTGGTGACTTTCATTAATATTATATTTAGCTTAATTAAAGTTTTATCTTATTTACGATCATTTGTTATTAAATTTTAATTTACTAAGGACAATATCATATTAATTACTAATTGTATGCCATTTTTATAGTGATTAATATACATATAAGTATATTTAATATATATAGAGTTATACTGTATGTATTAAAATTGGGTAATTATTTTTATTATTATTCCTCTATTCTTTTTAATATTGATCTATTTTCACTTTGTGTTATAAAATTTATTATCGGTTTAATGTGTTTGAATGTCCCACATTCATACTTCTAATATTTTTATGGCTGTATGAAAATAATCCACACACTATATTTGAGATTTTTAGGTAATGGGAATTTAAGTTTCTGATAATCTTCTATTTACTTACATATGTTTTATTATTTCCTGTTCATTTTATAATTATCTTATATGTAATAGTTATTATTAACGATTATTATATTATTTTTAATATATATTTATATTAATTATTATTGAATTTATTTTGTTTTATAGCATATAGCTATATGCTATATATTATCAATGTTATAGAATTATTTAAATTCTTAGTGTAGTTTAAATGAGTAAGATAATAGAATATTTTGAATGCTTTTTTTTTAATTTTATTAACAATAGTTTTTAAAAAAATACATAGTGGTGTTTATATTAGGTTTATAATTATCTATATATAAGGATTTGTTTGGTTTTGCTGTTAATAAATTTTTTTACATTCAAAGGCTATCAATTGTTCATCTTGTGACATTTGAATAATAGAAATACTACTAGATGGCAGCACCAAAATTTGTCTTTTGACGATAAGTTATAAATTTTGTCTTTTGCAGCTCCTTTTCAGTTATAATTTCCTTCACCAGGTGGATTTTTTAGCTAAATTTTGACGATATTGTTAAATAGTAATTAATTAATTTAATTGTGCATTTTAGTTATTTTAAATAATGTAATTACTTTCTATTTATTTTATTTTATATTATATTAATTCCATTTATCATGGTATTTCGAAATGTATTAACTGCATCCTTTGGTATCAATTACTGTGATTTCTTAACTGTTTTATTCACCTTAATCTTTACGATATTTTGGTAGCCATGTGCGAGTGGATATATTGAAAAATACTGAAATATTAATCGGTACGTTGTGTATTATTTCTATTTTATATCCTATAAATATTTAAACAGGTTTTATTGATTTTTCCATTTCATATTATTTGTTTCTATTCTGTTTTCATTTTTAATCTATTCACTTGATTATAATGGTTGTTCGGGCACAGAGAAAAATATTTTTTAGCTTTAGCTTATTTTTCTCACAGAAAACAACCATATTGCTTATATCATTGAATTCTGTGCCCTTGAAAACGTAATTCAATATATAAGCTTTTCCATTATATGTCGGTGTCCACTTTCTTATTTTTTCTTCCATAATAATTTTTATAATAAATTATTTGGCACTTTTTTAATACTTACAGCTTTAGTTCATAATATTTACGGTTTTTGATGGTGGTAGGTTATGTTTAATTAATGGTTATATATATATATATATACTAGATAGATAGATAAAGTTTTTTTCTAGGGGTCATGATCGGTGTAGATCTGCAAAAATTTTTCAGAAATTCCAACATAGGGGAGAATGTAATAGATAGTATTTCATACGAAATCTTCATAAAAGTGTCATATGGGCTATATTAGGAACACCCCGTTCTCAATATGGCCCACTTTGTAAATTTTTAAAAAATTGCAAAGTAAAATTAGAAAATTACAAAAAATGCACATTATTATATGTTTCTAGGGGGCTCTGCCCCCTGCAAGCTACGCTCGAGAACCCCCGTTCAGATACCACAGAATCTAAAAACGCGCTAATCTGACGGGTTTTAAAAATATTAGAGAAGATTGAATTATACTGAAAAAAGCTGCGCAGATCTCCCTGTAAACGGGTTTCCATTCAATTCGCTTTGATTGCAAAAATTTAAGATCGAATCAGTTGCTGTTAAGACATCCAATGTTTGTGTTAGTTTTTGATTAAAGAGGATCAGTTAAACATTTGAAAAGAAGCTAAAATAAAACAAATTAAGCATACAGTCTTTGTCTCCCGGTATTTTAAAACAATCTCTATAACAATAGCCTAAGTCATGTGACTATCATCAACAGTTCCAGTCGGACCACTTCGCTTTTTATACTCTAGGTGCCATTTTGATTCTTTAATGTTAGCCAGGCACAGGTGATAAGCCGCCAAATATTATTCTATAGCCAGCATTTCATCTATATTATAATAGTTCAAGTCATCAACTGCCGTAAACAAATACGGTCTGATCCCTTCGCCGTTCATATGAAAGTTTGGCACACATGTCATATGCGTCCCATATTGGCGCGATTTTTTAACGACGCCAATTTGGGGAACGCATCAACAGCATAAACAACAACATCCGGCTTACCATATCAAGCAAAATAACAATACTTTGGCGCCAGTTAAGTGCCCGCTCCGTATATGACATTGGCGTCAGAAAAAAATCGCGCCAATATGGGACCGTAAGTTTTTCATTTTGATTAAAAAATCAAAAAAAAATTTTTCGAATAAAACTACATAAAATTTACCATGGTTGCAAAGAATTCTTGGTACTGTTACGCTAGCCGGATGCAAATCTCGCCAATAGCTTTTTTTAAACTCGCCAGTTAGCACTTTTTTTTTTCGAGTGGTAATATTTGGCCAGATGTCGTATACACACAGTAGGTTCGGCGTGATTTTTTTTTTTTTTTTTACGAAAATTTGGCAAAAACCTCGTTTTTAAATACCAGTTACATATGCATTTTTGGTATTACTTAGTTATCCCGTCGACCAAAAATCTATCGCCAAACCATAAGATTAAATGCCAATAATGGTTGATCGTAAATGTCACATTCACTTGACTTTAAGCAAGTTACACGTGTTTACGTCATCAAGGGATTTTTATTTCGACTTTTTATTTGCATATTTATTAATGTTATACTAATTTATTTGTTCTTTCGTTATTTAAAGTAAAAATTATATCAATTTGTATAATTTGGCGAAATTGGTCGAGGGAATGACTAAGTTAGTACCGTATTTTTTAATTATTTTCTATTATTTTCTAAAGGAAAAAAAATTAATAATTATAGAACAAAATAATTTATATAATTTATAAAAAGAAATAAAAGTAAATAACTATTTATTTTCAAATAAACAACAATAGCTGGGTTACCATGTCAATCTTTTCTGAAATATGAAAAAAAAATATCTGTTTGATTAAAATTTGAGTTGCCACCATTAGAAAATTGTATATAAAATTAGAAAAAAAATTAATATTTCGAAAACAAATTCGAATTTTAAAATTCTAATACCAGTTTTGAGATCTGCGGATCAATGCTGATTTTTCGTGTCAATTTCATCGCAAAGTATTCCATATTTTAGGAGAAATCGCTTGAAACATAATCTGTTGTATAATCATTCGATTCATATATCCGTTTCATAAATTCGTTTCATTAGTATTTTATATATATGGTAGATATAATATACAGGGTGTCCGGTCTCAACGGTGTCCAATGGCTAATTCCTAAACCGTTAGTCATAGACATATAGTTCCAATTACAAAAATGTTTTAAATCAGGTAAAGAAATATTTTAAAAGCGATTTGGGTCAATAAAAACATTTCTTAAAAAATTACGAAATTTAAATTTTTATACGGTCCCCCAGTCCTATAAGTTATATTTAGTGAAATTTTCCTTTTACACTGACAAGTAATACAAAAAAAGTCCCGTTATTATACGATTAAAATTGACCGAGTAATAGCTGTTTAAAGTTGGAGCATATTTTTTGTTGCAAATTGGGGATCATTCACAAATTTAGTCGAAATATAATTTCGTCAGATATAAAAAAATTTTGGGAGTAAAATTAACATTGCAATATAATTTTGAAATCTTTAATCATTCTGGCATATTAATGCAAAATATACAATTTGTATAAACATTTAAGAAGAAAGAAAAAACAGAATTTTTGTTAAATAAAATGATTATAAATTAACAGCCTCAATTATATACAAAATGATACGCATTTTAAAATATTATTAGATTGCACAAGCCTGCAAAAGTTCGGTTATGTCATGTTTTTTACCTTTTGATAATTGATTCTTATATATTCTGTACCGCTGAATCCGAAATTGACCTTCATTTTTAACTATCATATCAGGATTTTTCGCAAATTTCAAAGTTAAGAAGTTCAATGTTAAAATTGAATTTCCTCCCCCATCTCATCGGACCACTCAGCTGTTTAGCCGTAAGAATACCAGGATAAGCAAAAATATCGAATAAACTTTTTAATAAAATAAAATAGAATAAAATAAAAAATGTTTTACATATGTTTTATAGTATGAGATTTTCGCTATATTTTAACTTACACATTTGCGATTTGCAAAAAAATTCTAACGTGATGGTTAAAAATGAAGGTCATTTTCAGATTTAGTGCTAAAAAGTGCGTAAAAATCAATTATCAAAAGTTAAAAAATACAAGCATCTCCTCTACTTTATAGTATTCGATTTTTGTTATTCTTTAAATTTGAAAATTTATGATTTGCGAAATATCCTGACATGATGGTTAAAAATTAAGGTAATTTTCGGATTCAGTGCTAAAAATTACATAAAAGTTAAAAAACCCAACAATCGCAGTCTTGTATTATCTAATCTAAAACTTTTTCTTAAACTCCTTGGCAGAAATCTATCCGAATTTTTTTGTGTTATCCTGTAAAATAAGTATAAATGGTAACCACCGAAAATCTTAATAATATTAGATTGTTATCGGATTTGCGCCAATATGTAAAATGCAATCTCGATCGGATATTTAAAAGTGTGTTAAAGTTCGAGTACAAATTTTGAACTGGAAATACATACATACGATTGTTGAAGTAACATAAAAACTTATAAAAAAAACCATACTTTTTGTTAAAAGAAATCATAAGAGAAACAGTCTCAAATCCTGACAAAATAAAACATATGTTATTTTAGCCAATTTGAGACTTAAGGATTGTAGGATTTTTTTTCAAAGCGTAGATACACATGAAGTAAGATCTTCGAATACTTTAAACACTTGATATATGATCCCTCAAAGCCAAGCCGAACTCATTTGTTTTCATAGTAGAAAAGTGGCATAAGTCATGCATTTTTAAAGTTTCATAACTCGCTCAAGTTTAGCGTTATATGAATGGGACTTTTTTTGTCTTACTTGTCAGTGTAATAGGAAAAAATTACTAAATATAACTTATAGGACCGGAGGACCGTATAAAAATTTAAATTTCGTAATTTTTTAAGAAATGTTTTTATTGACCCGAATCGCTTTTAAAATGTTTCTTTATCTGATTTAAAACATTTTTATAATTGGAACTATATGTTTATGACTAACGGTTTAGGAATTAGCCATTGGACACCGTTGAGACCGGACACCCTGTATATATATATATATATATTACATATATAATAATTGAAAATTTTTTAAAGCCAAGAAAATCACAAAAAAACACACACACACACCACACACACAAAAATTTAAAATTAAAAAAATATATATTTATTTATTTTTACTAAGAAATGTATTAACTGAAGAACAGAAGTGAAACAAAATTATGTTTGTAAAAAAAATATATACGCTTAAAGTCACTACAAAGATATGGCCCAACCTGGCCATAATGGGAACCTCAGCTATTTTTTTATTTTGCCCCCAAAAACCGAATGTACTAATAAGTAATTAAAACTATTCATAGTATCATAAATAGATTAACGGTGTTCTATTCATTTTTACTTTGTATTAAATGCTAACAAATATTAATGATATGAAATATTCCTTACCTTTAAGAAATAATAACACGAATTTTTTTTGGCCGAAAATTTTACTTCCTCTGCCAGTAGCGTCGCCCACGTGATATGGCATCACCTTTATTGTTTTTTCCCGCTTTCTATCGTCCTGAGGGTCGAAAGTATACCACCATCTACTGAATTAAAAAGAAAGTAAGTGAAATATACGACGTGGGCCATATTGGACCTAGGTACCTTATTTTATGTCGATCCGATTTTTAGCTTCCAAGTATTTCATTTTAATTTTTAAACTGGGTTAGTAATCATAAGTAGCTAACATTTAATTACCGTGTCCACTGCTCAAGTTGGCATCAATGATAAGAAACGAAATGTTCACTATGCTATTAAATGTTTAAATCATTAAAACGCAAAAAAAGTTGGTTTCAACAATATATTTAATTTTGCGCCAAACCAGTCACTCTAAAATATACCAACTAGGAGTGGACACGATTACGGAAGATGTATGAATAATAATAATTTTATACCGATCCGATTTTCAGCTTAAACTTATTCATTATAATGTTAAAACTGAATTAATAAAAAAATTAAAGCGCTAATATTGCGTAATCGTGTTCACAACAAGGTTAGCATAGGTAGACAGAAAATGATCACTTTTGATAATTTAAATAAATGAAAATAGATGAGGCTGTTAAGAATGTACTATATTAAAATCTCACTGTGTGTTTGTATTTCATAACTTTCCCCCCCCTAGAATGTGAAACGCTGCGCGTCAGGGGTTTTAATTATTCAATTATTCATTGGGGATTAGTATCAATTATTTACATAAATCCGAGGATGTCATAATAACTATAAAAATTTCACATTTTGAACTAATTTATGAGATTTTTATTTATTTGTTATTTATTTTTACATAATTTTTAAATGCATTTTTGTAATAATGGCAAAAAAAAAAAAAAAAAAAAAAAAAATCCGCTATTTTCGACAAAAAAAAAAGTAAAATAGTAGGATTATATATTCTTAATTGTCATTTTCTCATTAAATTTGAATTTTTTTTTTTTCAATTTGAATAAATGATACATCACGATTATCGTCTGTTATCCGAATTGGTGAAAAAATATTTTAAATTTTGTTCCGTTTATATAAATCAATTTAATGACTTTTTGTTTGCTTTCCGATTAAATGTGTATTACAAAATATGTTTATGTGACTTATATCCGCATTAACTTAATTATTACGCAAAAGCTGAAAGATTGCAATATTATTGATCAGTATGAAATACCAATTTCTGAATTTTAAAACAATGTAAATGAATGGCCTCAGCTAGAACATGGAGCTATTGTAATGTTATTTCCTTTTCAAGGCCGATTCTATAGCGTCTAGAAGAAAGACTTCTACATTCGTTGTCGTGTACACCCACTAAAGGAGATTTCGGAGACAACCCGACAACGAGGGACCATATTTGAAAAAATTAAAAGAAAAATTCGTTAAGTAAAATACATTAAACGATCGGACCGATGCTCCTTTGGCCGCACTCCTTGCTCTAGGTGCCATCTCTCTTTTAGACGCCGTACATAGGGGAGATGGGGGCACATGTGAACACGGGGCAGATGTGAACATCGCAATTTTTCGATAACTATTATAAGTTTTTTTATTTGAAAAAAAATTACTAAAGATGATTGCATCTGTAGACATATGGTAAAAGTTTTTTGAAGCTCTATGACATTTTGTTTGTCCTCTGTAGCCAAAACACTGTTTTTAGATCTCAAAAGTAAAATCTTTGTTCCAAGGTGACAAGCGAATAACTTTATTTATTCATTTATTTGAATTTGAGTGTTTTAACATATGCTATGAATATTAATAAACATTTTTAATAACGTTCTTTTTCTTCTACAATTGAGAAATGTAAATGATTTATCAATTTAACAGAAGCAGCCATCTGGGGCACTTGTGAACAGACTAGTTGGGGCAGATATGAACAGTTAATACGTTCCCCAATAATCATTCTCTGATTCTGCTCCTTTTAATTAATTTCACGAGAAAGAATATCAGTTCCATTATCTACAATTTTCCTGAAATAGAAGACATTTTCCTCACACGATGTTGATTTTGTATTGAAACTTCCACAAACACATCTTTCAGAAAATGCATAAAGAGCAACAAGCTCGTTTACGTTCAATTGTACTTTATATAAATTTAATGTTTTCTAAAATGCAATACGTGTTATATATTATTT
Organism: Maratus speciosus; assembly: GCA_963932465.1. NCBI lineage: Eukaryota > Metazoa > Arthropoda > Arachnida > Araneae > Salticidae > Maratus > Maratus speciosus. The sequence goes on from OZ010787.1 coordinate 288,889,374, forward strand.
TACTAAACGGTTTACAACAATATTTTTTATGCATTGTTGATACAAAAGTATTACCTTGAACAAATTTGCAAATTTTTCGACTACATTTGTTCTAAACTTGCATTGATGGCTTTCTTCCATCTCATAAACAGTTACGTATATGATGCTTTGAATGGAGATAAATACAAGTAATATTTTAAGAAAGTAAAATTTTTAAACTTATAACTACCGTAAAATCCCGATTGTACCCCCCCCCCCCGCTTCTTTCAAAAGCAAAAGAAGTTAGGGGGGAGGGTTATAGTCGAGATTTTTTTTAAATCATTAAAAAATCCTTCTTTATCTGTATTTTACAGGTAAATAAGGCAAATACAGGAGTGAGAATCATTCGTATTTCGGCAGATTTCTTATAAATAGTATGTAAATGGCCCCTCCCTAAAATTTCCCCCAAACAAAAACCCTTAAGCAAAATTTCAATGTTTTAATTTCTTTTTTAAAATTGCTTCTTTATTTTTTTTATTTTATTGCAACAATACTTAATGAATCATCTAAGCTTCCCCCCCCCCCCCAAAATCTACTTATTTTCATTTTATAATCTTTGTCTTAAACATATCACCCAGAAATTAGAGAAATATATATATTTTTTTCTTTATGGTGAATTTAAAAGGTAATATAACTAATGATTACGATGACAAATGAATAACAGAATAAAAAGCATGTTAAAGGATATTTTTTCCTTGTGTTCACATGTGCCCCACGTGTGTTCACAACTACCCCGCTGATGGGGCACATGTGAACATTTTTTTGAATTTATAAAACTATTAAAAAATGTAAGAAGAACTATACAGGTGATTTATTAAAAAATACCATGTGTGAAAGAAAGTTCTGTTTACTATACTAAATAGTTTTTGTTTATAGAAATTAATCCAGTTATGAGAAAAGCTATATTTATGCGAACTGTTCACATGTGCTCCCATCTCCCCTATACTCATGATAGAAACCAGTGTTGAATTCAGACTGGAGAGGACTAGGGGACTGACTGGTTCAGACTAGGGACTGAATTCAGAGGGATTTCAGTGGCTCCCGGGGGGACATTATAGAGTTCCAGGGAGGGGGGGAAATTGCACTTTTTGACCATTAAAAATACAAAATCTCAAATATCTTCAGGGGGGGGGGTTCACCCTCCGGCCCACCCCTTGAATTCAACACTGATATAAACAAATGAAGGAATATAAAATCATGAGATGTCCAACTGTTATGTCCAGTTTCTTGAATCAAGATACCGCTTTACGCTGAGTTTTTGTACTAATTCTGCTGTCGTATATCATTTGCATACTAACAATAGATGCTTTTTTAGACCGTTTTCCATGATCCTAAAAGTGGAATGCTTTATTAGATGAAAATGACATCATATTTAATACGAATCATGTATTTTAACACTTTAAATGAAATATTTTTTATGCGTAAAAATGATATCATTTTCATACCATCAGTTTCTAAATTTTTCAAAGAACGAAATGTTTCGACAAATGTTGTCACCCATGAAAATAGCGTCATTGAAATGGCACACTGAACAACGTTTTACTATAATTTAGATTGCCATTATAAGAGAGAGGTGACATACGCTCATGGCGCATACTGAGATTGGAAGATATAATTGTAAACGTACCAATTTTTTTTAACCCAAAATCCTCTTGAAAATCAAATTTTTGTTTATTATTTACAAATATGTCACCCTTCATAAAGGCACTCAGCCATAATTATATGAAAATCACGTAATTTTCAAAATGTTATTTTCGCAAATTTTAGTTAAACTACATTTTAATAATAATTTTTTACTTATAATAATTTAATAAGGGTAACATGATAAATACTATTTTTTAAGTGTATAAAATTAGATTTATTTTTCCCTAAAACAATCAAACGATGTCATACAATACAACTGTTGCTATGCAGCTAGTTTATTCATAGAAAATGTAATATAAATATAAATTATAGCTCTTAAGGAGACGGTTTCTTTCATTTTATAAACAGGCTACTAAGTAATTCAAAATGTCCTTCGAGAACTTAAATAACACTTCATGTTAGATTGTTTTAACGCGATAGAAATAAAAATCCTACTACTTCTTGGAAATAATTTCTTTGATTTAAAATTCTAAATCATTATTTCAAATCTCCTACAACTTAACTAGTGGGCTACTAGTGAATCGATGTCTGGTTCAAACGCCGGTTCAGACTTAGATGCTTGTAATGGATTCTACTTTATACCGGTCAATTTAGTCCTCATATGCAAAAGAGAGTTGAAGAAACCCCAAATAACAAACCATGTCTCCTTATGAGCATAAAGTTTTTCTTTTCTAATCGGTTGCACTAACAGAAAAGACAAATAAAAGCATGAATTAAAGATAATGAGTGAACTATAACGGAGATAAAAATTTAAATGACTACTAAGATCAGAGCAGTAATGACTATTTAACGAAAACAATTAGATAAAAATGGAATGCCTTGAATTTCTTATCTACAAATAAATCTGTCATTTTGAAAAGGAATAAAGGACTTTTTTCCGCTTGATTTTTTAAAGATATTAACATTTTGTTCGGATTCTGGTTCATGAAGGATAGAAGCATAGATTACCCATGCAAACGAATAATGTTCACAGTTCTTTTATTGTGTGCCATATAACTGGAAATCTATCATCTTAGATTTGAGAACTTACCTGTATTCGAGAATAAAGTATATATCAATATAAAAAGAAAATAGGAGACGTTAAGATGCTATATACTTTATACCAATAAGCAGTGGTTCACAATAACAGTGGATGTTGAAGCAAAAAAAAAAAAAAAATCTTAATACACTTCAACGTTTTTCAAAGTGTACTTTTGCATATATAGAGGAAAAGGTGTAAAACCGGACACAGGTATAAATATGGGCACCTCCCGAAGTGGCTATTGGAGGTGCTGAATACTGGCGGCAAGGATAGTACTCTATGCCACTTGTTGATATAATATAATACAGACCAGTTGGAACCATTTTTTCAAATAATGCGAATGCAGCGTGAGTTATTGTGCGAATTGGTGTTTGTTCGGGACTGCAAACTTTTGACAGGCATCTGAAATCGTTTTCTTTTCATGTCCTTATAGTTAGTTTAAAATAATTTCAGAGTGATATTGGGAAAGCGAAGATCTTAAGCTACTTTTAAAAGCACACATTTAGTCATACACGTCTTTAAGTTACATGTGAAAGTAGCCATCTTTTTTAGTTGGGGTTGGTGTAAATATGGGCACCCTTTCTTGGTGTAAATATGGGTCCCCTCTTTTTCGAATTATCTTGATATACAAGCACATCAAACTCTAGCTATACAAATTGGTGAGGCTGCTGAAACACCGCAATGTTCCCCGGGAACATTAAATGTAGTTACTTCGGTCGACATAGCTCACGTCCCCAACATGAAGAAGAGACCCACTACTCGTGGACGCAAAGAGGTAAGGTTCAGCGTCATCACTGGATCACCATGCAAGGATCAGTTGACCAAGTCGCTTGACAAAAGTGCTCCCAAGGAGACATCCTTGAGATTTCCCGGAGTAAGAAACCGGTCGGTTGGCAGGGGTGGAATGACCAAAGGCCTTAAAAACAATCGACCCATGAAGCGATGCGATTTATCATTGAACTCATCACTGACCCTTCCCCACCCCCTAGTGGACAATGATGAACATATGAACCTAGATATCAACGATGGGACTAAACCAGTCTCGAGCGATGCAATTTGCATCTTTTGTGATGGAAAGTTCTGTGAAAACACTCGCAGAGAAGTGTGGGTTAAATGTGTTATGTGCCAAATGTAAGGCAAACTTATATTGTACCGGGCTGAAAGAGCCAGTTATGTTTTCGATTTCTGATTTTTTTTTTTTTTTTTTTTTTTTTTTTGTATTAAATAAATTCTCTACTATTTTGTATTGTTTTATGCTGTTTTAAAACATTTTAAACTAGTTTTTGTGACCTTTTTTGGAGAGGGCCCATATTTACACCCGATTTTTTCTGGTGCTCTTTTCAAAGCTTTTAGTAAATCTTCGTGTTCGAATTGAAATAATTGATATTAATCATTGTTTTGCATCCTCTCATTTAGTAAACTTGTTATAGTTGTTGTTGAAGGTAAAAAAAAAAAAAATATTTTTTAAATATGAAAGTAACTTTAAGTCAAAAACAAAAGAAGGTGCCCATATTTACACCTTTTCCTCTATGCTATTTAACGCATTTTATAAATAACTATATATTTTTGATTAATCACATTTTTTAAATGACCACATTTTTGAATGAAGATTTTCATGAAATGAATTTTGTTTTAGGTAGCTTTCATTACAAAAAGCTACCTATTGCAGCCGTTCGGAGGAAAGCGATTAAAAAAAATTTTGGTATATTTTCATCGATCATGACCCCCAGACCCCGAAACCACACTCCGTTCAAAATTGACATATATATATATATATATATATGTATATATCCATATATATATATATATATATATATATCGAAAATTTGTCTCTTTAAGATAGCTCTAAATTTTAATTTTTCTAGCTCCATTTCAGTTATAATTTAATACACCAGGGGGTATTTTTAGCTAAATTTTGACGATATTGTTAAACAGTTATTAATTAATTTAATAGTGCATTTTAAATAATGTAATTACTATCTATTTATTTTATATTATATTAAATGAGTTTAACAAGGTATTTCAAATTTTATTTCAAAATGTATTAACTGCATCCTTTGGTATCAATTACTGTGATTTCTTAACTGTTTTATTCACCTTAATCTTTATGATATTCTGGTAGACATGTGCGCGTGGATATTTGTAAAATACTGAAATATTAATCGGTATGGTGTTTATTATTTATATTTTATATCCTATAAATATTTAAATACGTTTTATTGATTCTTCCATTTCATATTATTTGTTTCTATTCTGCTTTCATTTTTAATCAATTCACTTGATTTTAATGGTTGTTTGGGCACAGGGGAAAAAAATTTTTAGATTTAGCTTAATTTTCTCACAGAAAACAACCATTTTGCTTATATCATTGAATTCTGTGCCCTTGATAACGTAATTCAATATATAAGCTTTTCCATTTTTTGTCGGTGTCCACTTTTAGGTAGCTTTCTTTACAAATAAGCTACCTATTGCAGCCGTTCGGAGGAAAGCGATTTCAAAAAATTTTGGTATATTTTCATCGATCATGACCCCCAGACCCCGAAACCACCCTCCGTTCAAAATTGATATATATATATATCTAACCTATGTCACACTGTAACTCCCGTAATTATGAACCGATTTCGATGTAATTCGGTGTGTACATAGTACATACCAATGTCTCGACCGAGTTCGTTGGCCAGCTTCATCCGCCGTTTTGTTTCAAAATGGCGGCCATTTAAAATTTTTAAAAAATTTTAAAACTTGAAATGTGGTACCAAAAAATTAAAAATGGAAAAATATTTTTTTCTTATGTATTTGACCTTTATACAAAGATTCCAGAGCAGTTTTTGTTTCGTCTATATCTTAAAAAATGGCTGCGTTATAGCATTTTGAATTTCTATCGTGGCTGACATTTTGAAACGTCCTGAATTTTGTCACGCGATAAAAGGCGTATTTATGAACCGATTTGGATGTAATTCAGTGTGTACATAGTACATACCAATCTCTCGACCGAGTTCGTTGGCCAGCTTCATCCGCCAATTTGTTTCAAAATGGCGGCCATTTAAAATTTTTTAAAAATTTTAAAATTTGAAATGTGGTACCAAAAATTTCAAAATGGAAAAATATTTTTTTTTATGTATTTGACCTTTATACAAAGATTTCGGAGCAGTATTTGTTTCGTCTATATCTTAAAAAATGGCTGAGTTATAGCATTTTGAATTTCTAGCGTGGCTGACATTTTGAAACGTCCTGAATTTTGTCACGCGATAAAAGGCGTATTTATGAACCGATTTGGATGTAACTTCGTTTATACATAGTACATACCAATGTCTCGACCGGGTTCGTTGGCCAGCTTCATCCGCCATCTTGTTTAAAAATGGTGGCCATTTAAATTTTTAAGAAAAATTTAAATTTGAAATGTGGTACAAAAAATTAAAAATTGAAAAAATATTTTCTTCTTATGTGTTTGACCTTGATAAAAAGATTCGGGAGCAGTTTTTGTTTCGTCTATATCTTAAGAAATGGCTGAGTTATAGCATTTTGAATTTCTAGCGTGGCTGACATTTTGAAACGTCCTGATTTTTCTCACGTAATAACAGGCGTATTTATGAACCGACTTGGATGTACCTTGGTGTGTACATAGTACATACAAATATCTCGACCGAGTTCGTTGGCCAGCTTCATCCGCCGTTTTGTTTCAAAATGGCGGCCATTTAAAATTTTTAAAAAATTTTAAAACTTGAAATGTGGTACCAAAAAATTAAAAATGGAAAAATATTTTTTTCTTATGTATTTGACCTTTATACAAAGATTCCAGAGCAGTTTTTGTTTCGTCTATATCTTAAAAAATGGCTGCGTTATAGCATTTTGAATTTCTATCGTGGCTGACATTTTGAAACGTCCTGAATTTTGTCACGCGATAAAAGGCGTATTTATGAACCGATTTGGATGTAATTCAGTGTGTACATAGTACATACCAATCTCTCGACCGAGTTCGTTGGCCAGCTTCATCCGCCAATTTGTTTCAAAATGGCGGCCATTTAAAATTTTTAAAAAAATTTAAAATTTGAAATGTGGTACCAAAAATTTCAAAATGGAAAAATATTTTTTTTTTATGTATTTGACCTTTATACAAAGATTTCGGAGCAGTATTTGTTTCGTCTATATCTTAAAAAATGGCTGAGTTATAGCATTTTGAATTTCTAGCGTGGCTGACATTTTGAAACGTCCTGAATTTTGTCACGCGATAAAAGGCGTATTTATGAACCGATTTGGATGTAACTTCGTTTATACATAGTACATACCAATGTCTCGACCGGGTTCGTTGGCCAGCTTCATCCGCCATCTTGTTTAAAAATGGTGGCCATTTAAATTTTTAAGAAAAATTTAAATTTGAAATGTGGTACAAAAAATTAAAAATTGAAAAAATATTTTCTTCTTATGTGTTTGACCTTGATAAAAAGATTCGGGAGCAGTTTTTGTTTCGTCTATATCTTAAGAAATGGCTGAGTTATAGCATTTTGAATTTCTAGCGTGGCTGACATTTTGAAACGTCCTGATTTTTCTCACGTAATAACAGGCGTATTTATGAACCGACTTGGATGTACCTTGGTGTGTACATAGTACATACAAATATCTCGACCGAGTTCGTTGGCCGGCTTCATCCGCCATCTTGTTTCAAAATGGCGGCCATTTAAAAAAATTAAAAAATAAAAAAAAATTAAATGAGATAACAAAAAATTGGAAAGTGAAAAAGATTTTTTTTGTATGTGTTTGACCTTAATACAAAGATTCCGGAACAGTTTTTCTTTCGTCTATATCTAAAAAAAATGGCTGAGTAATAGCATTTTGAATTTCTCTTGTGGCTGACATTTTAAAACTATCTGATTTTTGTCACGCGATAACAGGCGAAATTATGAACCTATTTGGATGTAACTTGGTCTGTACATAGTACAAACCAATGTCTCGACCGAGTTCGTTGGCCAGCTTCATTCGCCATCTTGTTTCAAAAGCGTTGCATTTAAAAAAATTAAATTTAAAATTCAAAATGAGGTATTAAACAATTGGAAAATGAAAAAGATTTTTTTATGTGTTTGGCCTTGATACAAAGATTCCGGAGCAGTTTTTGTTTCTGAAAATTTGTTCTTTTGTATATATCTTAAAAAAATGGTTGATTTATAGCACTTTGAATTTCTAGCATGGCTAACATTTTGAAACGATCTTGTATTTGTCACGCGATAACACACGTATTCGCCTATTTCGATGTAAGAAGGCATGTGGATAGTATACATCAACACCTCGACCAAGTTTGCTGGCCAGATTCATCAGCCATCTTGTTTCAAAATGGCGACCATTAAATTAAAAAATATATATATATTTAAAGTGAGGTGCAAAAAAATTAGAAATTGAAAAAGGTTTCTTTCTTAAGTATTTGACCTTGATATAAGGATTCAGGAGCATTTTTTGTTTGTCTTTACCTTAAAAAATGGCTCAGATATAGCAGTTTCAATTTCTATTGTGGGTGACATTTTGAAAAATCTGATTTTTTGCATGCGACAGCACTCCTATATATTAACCGATTCCGATGTGAGTGAGCATGTGCACAGCAATTACTAAGGTCTCGACCAAGTTCACTGCTTAGCCTCATCCACCATGTTGTCTTAAAATGACAGGCACTTTAAGAAATTGCCGAATTTGGCAGCCAAATATATGTTACTTTAAAGAAGAGCAGCTTGGATAAAGCTGACTAATTTCGCGAAATTCTCATTCATTATATTGATAAAAATTAGTATTGAACTCCTATATTCGGTTTCCACTAAATTGAGCTTCGTGTGTTTGAATGATATAATTTGGCTTTTTTTAAATAAGGATTATGAAAGCTACCTCTTCCTCCCGGCACTGGCCGGAAGGACTTTTTTCTTTTTCTTCCATAATAATTCTTATAATAAATAATTTTTTTTTATACTTACAGCTTTAATTCATAATAAATGACGGTGGTAGGTTATGTTTATTTAATGGTTATATATATATATATATATATATATATATATATATATGTGACATTTGTCACACTGTAACTCTCGTATTTATGAACCGGTTTGGATGTAATTCGGTGTGTACGTAGTACATACCAATGTCTCGACCGAGTTCGTTGGCCAGCTTCATCCGCCATTTTGTTTCAAAATGGCGGCCATTTAAAATTTTTAAAAAAATTTAAAATTTGAAATGTGGTACCAAAAAATTGAAAATGGAAAAATATTTTTCTTTTATGTATTTGACCTTTATACAAAGATTCCGGAGCAGTTTTTGTTTCGTCTATATCTTAAAAAATGGCTGAGTTATAGCATTTTGAATTTCTAGCGTGGCTGACATTTTGAAACGTCCTGATTTTTGTCACGTGTTAACGGGCGTATTTATGAACCGATTTGGATGTACCTTGGTGTGTACATAGTACGTACAAATATCTCGACCGAGTTCGTTGTCCAGCTTCATCCGCCATCTTGTTTCAAAATGGCGGCCATTTAAATAGTTTTAAATTTAAAATGAGATACCAAAAAATTGGAAAATGAAAAAAGATTTTTTTTCGTATGTGTTTGACCTTAATACAAAGATTCCGGAACAGTTTTTGTTTCGTCTGTATCTAAAAAAATGGCTGAGTTATAGCATTTTGAATTTCTATTGTGGCTGACATTTTAAAACGACCTCATTTTTGTCACGCGATATCAGGCGTATTTATGAACCGATTTGGATGTAACTTGGTCCGTACATAGTACATACCAATGTCTCGACCGAGTATGTTGGCCAGCTTCATTCGCCATCTTGTTTCAAAAGGGTTGCCATTTAAAAAAAATTAAATTTAAAATTTATAATAAGGTATTAAAAAATTGGAAAATAAAAAAGATATTTTTTATGTGTTTGGCCTTGATACAAAGATTCCGGAGCAGTTTTTGTTTCTGAAAATTTGTTCTTTTGTTTATATCTTAAAAAAATGGTTGAATTATAGCACTTTGAAATTCTAGCATGTCTAACATTTTGAAACGATCTTGTATTTGTCACGCGATAACACATGTATTCTCCTGTTTCGATGTAAGGAGGCATGTGGATAGTATACATCAATATCTCGACCAAGTTCGCTGGCCAGCTTCATCAGCCATCTTGTTTCAAAATGGCGGCCATTAAATTAAAAAAAATATATATTTAAAGTGAGGTGCAAAAAAATTAGAAATTGAAAAAGGTTTCTCTCTTAAGTATTTGACCTTGATATATGGATTCAGGAGCATTTTTTGTTTGTCTTTATCTTAAAAAATGGCTCAGATATAGCAATTTAAGTATCTAATGTGGGTGACATTTTGAAAAATGTGATTTTTTGTCTGCAAAAGCACTCGTATATATCAATCGATTCCGATGTGAGTGAGCATGTGCACAGCAATTACTAAGGTCTCGACCAAGTTCACTGGTTAGCCTCATCCACTATGTTGTCTTAAAATGGCAGGCACTTTAAGAAATCGCCGAATTTGGCAGCCAAATATAAGTTACTTTAAATAATAGCAGCTTGGATAAAGCTGACAAATTTCGCGAAATTCTCATTCATAATGATTTAGTATTGATAAAAATTAGTATTGAATCTCCTATATTTGGTTTTCACTAAATTGAGCTTCGTGTGTTTAAATAATATAAGTTGGCTTTTTTAAAATAAGGAATATGAAAGCTACCTCTTCCTCCCGGCACTGGCCGGAAGGACTTTTTTTATTTCTTATTTGTTTTTATTTCCTTTTTTAAAATATATTATTCATTTCGAAAATGATTATCTCGCGAGAATACTTTTTGATTTTATTGCAACACACAGCTGAGGGATTTTTCGTTTGAGACTGGATTGAAAGATTTTATCATACCTGATGTAGTTCCAAAATTTTCAGTTCTCTTGTAAAATTAAGAAAACTGTAAAATGTACGAAACGTCCGATTCAACTTTTATCATATAGTAAATTGAAAATAAGAGTGATAAAACTATCAGAACTTTATATACTGTAAAGATTGAATGACACGTAGAGGTTGAAACACTTTTACAAAAAAAAAGAAGAAAAAAATACTGTTAGTCAATAATTCAAGTCATTTTTGTTACTGTCGAAAATTTTTAAATTCTCCTGATATTTGCATCAATATTTCTAAGTAACATTTTTAAAACAAGAATTAAAACAATATTTTCCACCAAAATATATTTTTTTCAACAAATAATAATAAAAACTAATCTTTTGTCTTTCTAACAGAACTTGAAGTTTGTTCCTAGTGAACCCTTGTGAAGTCAGTCACCGGTGGCTGACACTGAACTTTCCGTTTAGAAAGCATCATTCACCGATGACTGAAGGTCTAAAATATGATATTAAACTAAATATATATATATATATATATATATATATATATATATATATATATATATTTAAGTAATTACTGAAAATTTATTTAAAATTTATGCACCTTTTACTTATTACAGGACCTTCTTAAAAATTACTTAAAACATTGTACATTTTTCAGCTTCAGTATCAGTCACCGTGGCACTTAACGTGTTAACATATTATTTTAAACTCTTTTTCAAAATGAAGATTTTCAACGATTAATTTATCGTAAAACGCAATAGTAGAGAAACAAATGCATGCAACGGGAGGAACTTTTCATGAATATTGCAAAACTACTATTAAAGAGAATAGTTTAGGTTCATTAACATAAGGAAATATTTTATTTTCTTTATGATTGCTTGCATATAAAGTTATTTCCGAATTCGGAATTTTTTCCATAAGCAAATATTTGCACATTAGCCAGCTTCTCGCATAATCTGAAGCTTTTTTCGAGAATGGTCTGTTTTTTGTGGAACATGTAATTATAATCATTATTCATTTTTTACATTGTGGATAATTAAATTTTTTCTGGAGTTAACATGTTTTGTGCAAATGTATTTGTGCGAAAATTTGTACAATGTATTTTGTGCAAACGTGTTTAAAGTGATATTTTATATGATTTCCTAAATTTTTACTTTTCGAATATATATAGTGCAAATAAAGTATTGTACTCAGGATGTGTGTATATGTGCGAGTGAACAGGATAGCTGCTATAAGGTACTTCCAATTGAGCTCCTATTTAGTAAATATATTATAGAACCCTGTCTCAACAAGTGTATATATTTGCTTAGAGATTGGCCGAAAGGTTAGGTACTTAGCTTATCACCCGACTGCCAAGAAGGGTTATGTGTTTCACGCGTATCTGGGTATGTGAATTTCTTTATACCCTCGAAACATCCGAACAGCTGGATGGATTTTAATGAATAGGATCTCTATCGATTCGTCTTAACCTTCCGATGGTTATAGGATAGGTTTTGTGTTTAGAAATTCAAAATGGCGGCCATAAAACATAAAATGGCGGTAGAGACGAAAAAAATTACGCACCCTATTGAGTGGTATATCATTGGATAGCTCTTTCAAAATGAAGACGATGTTTCATTGACTGTTTTACAGTCAGAAGCTCCGTTTAAATATTACACAACCTGGAACTTGTGTAGGTAGGATCTCTAGCTTTACTGCAACTCTAACCTTCACAGACATCTATAGACCTCATCAAAACAGTGTTTATAGATAGGAACTAACAATTAAACCCAACTTTAAAGTCATCAATATAAGTAAATAAAAAATATAGGTAAGTAATATAAAAAACAGTTTCACATTGATGGGAAATAATTAATTAGTTCGCTTTTTACACAGTCGGTTTTTTTGATTTTTTAAATTTATTTTAAAATCCTTTTCAAACCATTTTGCTACCGATTCTATTGGGAAAAATCACCAAAGAAATGTGACAGAATATATATGAGAAATATTGCAGACGGTGTAATCAGAATTAAAGGCTTAGAAGTAACATTTCTAGTTTCAGAACGGGAGGTCCAGTGTTCGAATTCAGCTGGTTACATTGTTACGAAAGGGTACGAATAGTCGTGTAGAGTCATTTCAGATTTTTATATAATTAATCTTAAGTAATCTTATTTTATCGAATTAATAAATTAATTATTTTTAATTAAACAAAATGCAATTTGAAGAAATAAAGAAATAAATATATGAAAATACTTAAAAAAGTTAAGATACCTTAAATTAAGAAATGAAAAACCATGGACATTTCTTATACTTCTGAATGATGAACAGGACGGATGATAAGTAAATTGAAAAATTTTGTAAATTGAAATTTTTCATAACTGTTTTGTTCATAAAACATGCGGAATATTGATAAGGATGCTTAAAAAGAATGCGAGGCTTATGAGATGTGCATTTGGATGTTTAATAAGCAGTTCGCCTTTCTTCACCCACCCAACCTGGCGGGTTTTCTAAACGAAATTATTGGTGGGGCCCCGACTACCTTCGGCAGCGTATACTAGGTTTTCCAACTTCATTATATTCATAAATCGTTAACACGGCGATCTCTGTAATGGAGGCCTGCGTGCTTGGCGCGCATAAGACTTAATGCTGTAATCATTATAGCAGGAGCCCACACAACTGGGCCGCTATTAACCATTTATGTGCTTCGCCAGCATAAATCGTTAACGTGGCGATCATTACTTAAATATTAAATCTCTACTTCAAAATAACATTTATTGAAAAATGGAGACGATGTAATATAAATTCAATAAAGATTGTAATCGAGTCTCTAAAATCCGAATAATTAAAAATATCTTATAAATCGTTATACGAAAAAAAAAATCTAATGAAAATTTGAACAAGAAAATGATCATGCATAAAAAATCTAATCAAAAGTTCATTTTTTTTTGTCAAAAATAAGGTAATTGTGCTGCAATTTAGACCATGAAAAAAAATATATATGGACAAAATATTATTTCGTACGGACAATGTTCTCGCGACGTCACAATGAATATAAATATAATTTTTTATCGGATTTTAAACGCAAAATACAAGCTTTTAAACATATTTACCTTAATTTACCATGCAAATTAAATATATAAATTCAAAAAGTCACGTTCTTTGGGATTGTCCATACATTATCATTTTTTAAACGTTCTTACTTGGTTTCTTTTTTCAGATGTTGTAACAGGAAAGAGAAAGAAAAAATAATTGTTGAAAAAAAAAGGTTTTGGACGAAATTTAACCACATTTTTCACGAAACATTAAAAAAGTAATAATAAAAAAAAAATCGAATTTAAGGAACGGATGATCGAAATCGCTTCCTTGAAGTTTAGCAAAATTTTAAGACATGACAAACTCTCAGGGATTGCTAAGCTTTGCGTTTAACAGACATTACATATATAACATAGATGCATCAGCTTGGCAGCATTTAACAGTATAGATGATTTATAGTTTTAGTACAGTGAAAATATACAATTAAAACGCACCAAACTTCTGAGTAAATTGAGGTAACTAAATTTTTCCGTTTTCATGTAGGATAAAACCACACAGCCGGGTGAAGGCAGATATCTCATTTTTGACTCAATTTGAGCAACCTTCTTCCGGGTAAGGATTGAAATATTTACATCTAATAAATCAGAAGAAGCGGCTATGATGGTATTTCCGTTTTGGCATACGTTTACTTTCTGTTTTGGAAAGTTTATTATTTTAATGTTTGCTTGTTTTTAAAATTCTTAAACATAAACACATTTAAGATATTAATTTCTGCCTATACATCCGCAGCGCTTAAAAAAAGTACAATATTGAATAAATAAATATATCTTTAGCTCAATTGTAATACTGAATGATGAAAAAGCACAAAGTCTTAGCAATATCTTCATAACCTTTTAAAAAAATTGTTTTTAGGGTTCCGTACTTAAAAAGTAAAAACGGAACCATTATAAGATCACTCCTGTGTCTGTCTGTCTGTCACAGCCAGTTTACTGGGAAACTATGGAACATGGAAAGTTCGAAATGGGGGAAGTAATAAAGACTATTGACCCACATATTTTCAGATTATTAAACATTCATAAAGATATTTACAAAAATGTAGAGGGGCTAATTAAGTTACTTGAAAAAAAAAAACCTCTTTTCTTTGTATATCGTGCGGGGTATCGTGTGAAAGATTTCGTGACGCTGAACTCAAAAATACACTTCTTTTAATTTTAGGTATTATATTTTCAAAGGTATTGTCGAAAATGTAGCGTAAAAATATGTTCTCCTCCATCTAATTCCGAATCAACTGACACTAAAATTATGAAAAAATTAGGAGGAGTTGTCGTTAATTTAAACCTTGCAGGAAAATTATAGCGATTGCCCTAAAACAAGTAGTTTTTGAGAAAATAGCATTTTTCCGTTACACACAAATTTCGATTTACGGGCGTTCAGCAAAAGTGTTGAGCTGCGCTGGAGGTACCTATCGTAGCAAAAGTATAAAGTTGATAATGATTTTCGAAAAAAAATCATCAGTATTTAACCGAGATATTAACCCTTAACGATACGGACGGTTTGGACATACATAATGACAGGAGCGGTGTACTCTATATACCATCGGCTTTTAAAGCCTAGTTAACAACTTTTAATGACATATATGTGTAATGCAATACCCAGTAGCAGTATAAAGCAATAAACGTCAAATTGCTATAAACAGACTAATTTAATTAGAATCAATCACATAAATACTATGGGATTCGCGACTAGTTTGCATTAAATGGATCTCTCAATACGCATCGAGTCACTTTAAATGTTACTTACAAACCTATCTGAAAAAACGCGGCAGGGACCAAGGTGGCGTTACATATTTGCGACCTCCTTTCGAAGTGCGCTTTTCAAAATGCCAAATTTAAACTTTGAACAAAGGTTTTATTTTAGCTTCACTGTAGAAAGAAAGGTTATTACTACGCTGAACCTAGCTTTATGAAATGCCAAATGAAGTTTAAATATGCACTGCTTTTATTGTCAGTACCGAATTAAGTTCATCATAAACAGATTAGGATAATATTAAAAAATGAGTTATACAGAACAGCTATATTTGTTATTATTTAAGTTCCATATATCTTTGAATTTCCATGCTTATCCATTTACACTTTTTTAGTATATACATTTATACCCAACCTGACGACGTAAAGTTTCTTACAAAGTCTTAGTATTCTTTTAGCAACATTTTTTCTTTTAATAATACAATTACTAATTTATATATTTATTCTACGGAACCCTCTGTAGGCGAGTAATACTCGCACTTGACCGTTTATTATTATTTTTATTATTATTATTTTTGTCATTTGTTTAGCAAAATTTCATGCTTACGCCAGACAGCGTACACTCAATTCAACTAAATATATTTAAATTTCCTTTTTACTGCATACTACTATTACACTTACCTGTGACCTGAACTAGAAGTTTTACTATATCTTCATATATCTACTGAAATATTTCAAAATATGTCAAAAAATACATATTTTTAATTAAAAATTACCATTTTTGTATTCGAGTACCTGTAAAGTAATTACATTATCACAGAGAGCTTAGAATAGTAATATCGAAAGCATTCTAACAAAATTTAACTGAAATATGTTTGAAAAATTTTATGTAATGAAGTTTATTGAACAGGGAGAGAACGGGGAAATTGATTTTTCAAAAATTTTATTTAAAAACTTCTTTTATATTTTTCAGATCCATACAAAATTACTCTAGAACTGTCAATTAAAATTTATTAGTGTTTTTATGTAAAAAACGTAAGAAAAGGATGCATTTAAACATTGTTTATAGTTCTCCTGTCCTTCCTACGCCCACTTCTGGTATTTGATTTATTACTTCCTGTTTATTAAATTGGCTTCAACTGCTCTTCTAATAATCATATAAATAAAATTAAAACAGATTTGGAATCCTAAACGATTGATCTCTCAAATAAAACAATAAGAAAATTCTCGAAAATTCTCACGGAAACGGCCGTTTTAATGTACGCAGATACATTAAAGGTATTGAAACTTCTCATATTGTGTGTAGTATATTTAAGAAGAACTTATTTTTGACAACGAAACTGTTGCTAACATTTTATAGATACATTTTTAAAGGTTGTTTTACGATACTCATATTTTGAGGAAAGACCGAATATCCTATATGAGATAAAACCGGATATTGGAAATCAATACTTGGAGAAAAGACAGTCAAAACGACGATTCAAACATAATGAAATTCATATGCATCACTGAGATGGACTACAATATGCTTTCTATACAGGTTAGAGTAAGTAGCATTTATAGTTCGTTCGCAAAGACGCACTAAATACTTTCATTACATTATGATGGAAATTTTTTGCAGAGTTTTTCAATGATGTTACACTACTTCAAATAAAATGAAATTTATATGCATCACTGAGTTTCCCTACAACATATGTTCTACAGATTATTGAGTACGTAGCATTTACTGCTGATTTGCAGAGACACACAGCACTCAGCGAATATAAGCGATAATTGCTTGGAGTGCATGTTTAGCTGTGAAAAAAAAGCATTTTAAAAGTTAACTCATTTTTACTGTATTACATAGTATAGATAAATTCTATAGATCATGTACAGAGATGCACAAAAGAATTCAAATACATTATGCACTATGCACAGCAACTGCTGAAAAGAAATTTTTATTACGTTATTTGTTTAGTTGTTTGATTACTTAAGAGGGACAGCTCAGACAAGGAAACCAAGTCTGTAGAGCATAGTGTCCCCCCCCCCCGGTCGCCCTTTATTAAGTTCTTACAAAAAGTTTAGTTTTAAAAAAAGTTTAGTTTTTTATTTATGTATCTCACTTCGTTGTATGAAGAAATAAAATATCCTAAAACTATTCTGATAGTATTGGGAAAAGTTTCATAATCGTCCGCCGCTACTCGTGGAACAGGCGGAGCGTGCCGTCGAAGTTTCCCTTCTTTTCAACTGTAGCCAGAACGGTACTAGGTCTGATCACGAAAGATCCCACCTGATGCATAATGTTTCGGCCTAGTTTTTTAACTGATTCAGATTTAATAAACTTTTATTTTATGATTGTGCATATACGCATGAGATCTAGAGTTGCCAGATTTGGCCTTTCTTTAAATTCAGAAATTTTACATTCACACTAGAAATTCTGTATAGCACTGTTTTCTTTATTTAATGACAGACGTTTCGTGATTGCCTAAAGAAAAAAAATCTTCTTTCAGAATTTCTGATGTGAATTCAGTGTTTGTAAATTGAAAGTAGAGGCCAAACTGGCAACCTATAGATGAGATCTAGAATTTTTTTTTTTTTTTTTTTTTTTTTTTTTTTTTTTTTTTTTTGTATGCATGTATGGAGACCTTCCTTATGCGAAGTAAAGTCTTTAAATTGTAAGTTATTTTTTTAGACAACCGTTGATTTAACATAGGATTCAAATTTTATTTTTAAAATTTTATTTGAATTTAATTTTTTCGATTTTCTTCCAAATTTGAATTTAAACTTAATTTTTTTCATAAACTTTAAAAAAAAATTATTAACTAAAGATCTGCGTATTCCTATTAAATAAAAGTTGTTCATTTCTGTATGTCGCAAAATTTATTTCTTAGTTTAAATTATGTTAAACATTACATTTTTAAAAAATTACGATTTAAAGCCTTTTACAGAATTTTAGAGTTATAACGGTAGGAGTGTGACGGTATTTTGTTTCAATTTCTGTCAATACAGTCAATTTTATTTTATACACAAGTTCAAAATCTTAATCAGTTGGTTAATAAATTGTTAATAAATGTTTAATAATTTTTTTTTCATTTTAAAACGACATATTTTTGCCGAATTGTCAGTTTCAATTCATTTGATTTGAGTCTAAGCCATTCTTCTGTATTGTTTCTTTTAAATGTGATACATATTAAAGTAGCTTTATGCATGAAAAAGTTCTTTTTTCAGTAAGATTATGTATGTGAATTTTTTGGTGTTATCTTTTATGTCTTCCTTCCGGTGCTTGCCTTACTAACATATTTTTGTGGAAATTCATGCGCTGCCATTGTTATTGTTTTCTTATCATTTAATTACGGTTTGAGGAGTTTAAACCAGCCTTTGTGTTGAGCATGCCCCATTTTTACTATCAGCTTTTAAAATTCAGCACGCTAGAAAATTATTATTATAAGAAGTTATTGCTCATAAATTAATTGTGGAATATTGAGTATGATTTTGGAATGGTGTCCAGGAGGTATTGTATACAGTTACTGCAAGCGATTTGCTTGCGTGTGGAATCAATAGAATACGCCATCATTTATGTCTAATTCTTGATTTTTGTGAGATAGTTTACAGAATACAACTTACTGTCTAATAGTTTTTAAAATTCTGTTTAAGTTCTTAAGTATTAAAAAATATTGTAAAATACAAGTTGATTCTAAATTGCTTTTACAAAATAAGAGGGGTGATAGTACCCATCCAGACGAGCAATAATTACCATAGAACATGGAGTCGCAAACCACTTATTGAGTCACATGTACAGACTGTTTCACCCTAACTGAAGTCGGCTTGTCGGTAATAATTTTGCGAAAAATAAAAATATTGCAAAGAAACGTAAATGTACCCTATTTTGTATGAAATGTGATAATATCACAAAACGTTCTGGAAAAACAGGGTACTCACAGAATCGATGATACCGTATGAACTGATAATCACAATCCAAAATGTGGAGCGTAAAATGCATAATGCTGGCGTGTATAATGGAAACTTCTACCATTTTTGTTTGGTGTGTTATCATATTTTCAACAAAAGGCAGCATGTCAGTTAAAAGTTTCATTATAATATACTTCAGTTTGCTGAAGATTATTACCGTCAACCAATATTCGGTTAGGGTAGAAACACTCTGTATTTGTGACTAAATAAGTGGATTGCGACCCCATGTTCTATGGTAATTTTCACTCGTCTGAATGGGTACTATCACCCCTCTTATTTTGTAAAAACAATTTAGAATCACCCTGTATTGTTTCATATGGTGTTTAGACTGAAGTTTTATATTCAATTATTGTTGTATTAAATTATATTAAGAAAAATATAGATGGATGCCTTTATTGAAAACCTGCGATTGTCTTTATTTTCTTTTGAATGTCTAGAGAAATAACATTTAGTTCTGGAAAAAATTATGCTTTTCTAAACCACAAGACAACATAATTGCTTATTTTGTGCTTTCTATATTAAACAGATTTTATTAACATTTATTACGGATTTGTTGCTTCCAACTCATAAAAATATCTTAAGCTGCTCTTTGTCAATATGGTCTGGAAAAATCTCGCTGTTATTAGTAAAAAGATGGTTTTAGAGAATCTAGAGCTGCACTGGATATTACCTTTGATTCACTTATTTTCAATTAACTAGAATTCTAAAGGAAACCTTACATTTCCACCAGATCCAGAAACCTTAGAAATAAGCAAATGCAAAACTAACAAATAAATATAAAATATTGGACTGTTAACTTTTGAAAATTTTGATTAGATTCACTAAAAATCTTTACTTAAATTCTTTACTCCAGAATAGGAAAGTGTGATGATATGGGATAAATGTTAATAAGGATTTCCGTTTACGC
Organism: Maratus speciosus; assembly: GCA_963932465.1. Taxonomy (NCBI): domain Eukaryota; kingdom Metazoa; phylum Arthropoda; class Arachnida; order Araneae; family Salticidae; genus Maratus; species Maratus speciosus. The sequence continues at coordinate 288,909,524 of OZ010787.1, forward strand.
GCACCCTATTTTCTTTGATAGTTGAGAAAACTTCTGACATGATTGCAGACATTTGGGAAAAAAAGTATCGTTCTAGTTTTGACGAAAATTTAAAGGGATTTAGATATAAACGATTATAAAAATGTTTTCAATATTAGTGATAAAAGAACAATTTTACAAAAGGTAAAATTTGCCTATTTGCTGCAACACAAGAGTAAAATATGAGTAGTCATGAGAAAATATTACAAAATTATGAGTTTGGAAATAAAAAATAATATTTATTAAACTTAGTTTGAAACTGTTATAAATAGAGCAGAGTTATAAAAACGCAGGGTTTAAGGTCCTTTGGTGTGGCGTTAAGTATAAAGTACATCTATGAAACAGTTCATTTGAAAATAACAGTTCATTTATTAATTCAGCTTGAATTTTAAAACTTAAATAATAAAGATATATACATGTACCTCCAGCTATTGCTGGGAACTTTGTTATATTGATATATTATAACTGCAACAAGGAGTAAGTTTAAATTCCAGTTCCATAGTTCATCCATTACATCACCTCACACCACGCTCCATGGAGTTCTTTCCCACAAGATATACTTACTGAGTACATCAAACTAGAATAAAAATATGCATACAGTTACAGTTAAAAGAGAGTGCCTTTACGACCGAAATGGAGAAAGAAAAACCGGTTCGGAACGATATAACTTCTGTACAAACCACACGACAAATTGAGGGGGACAAGACTTTGTTCAGATTTCCAACAGAAATCTATATTTAAATTACACTTGAGGACGTTAGTTTCAAAACTCGCCTTATCCAAAAAATCAAATTTTGGAAAATCGTGAAAAACATCTAATTACGTCCATTGGTTTTCATTGTAAACTAAGATTTTACAGTGGCAGAAATAAAGAATAAAACTAGTTTTTTTTTTTAGCATTGTTGTGTTTTTTCGGTGCAGGTTTATCAATAGAAGAGGTTGATAGAGAAAACACGATTTTTTAAATTTTGGATAAGGCGTATTTTGAAACTCACGTCCTCAATTAAAAGGACTATAAAGCGGGCAAACACGAAGTTTCTATATTTGCACTAAATCATTGAAGATTTCCTCTTTATATACATTGAAATGATTTTATTGAATGGTATGAAATATAAAAAAATCTGTTTGCTAAAAATTTAACACGCAAATTCATAATTGGAACTATTTTTTAAAAAAATTACCGAAAGAAAAAATCTTTAGGTTATACCAAAGCAAGAATTCTTAAAATTCATGAGAATTATAACAAAGGAAAGGCTTGAGAAAATCTACACTGTTTGATTGAAAAATATCTAAATATTTCTAGAAAAAGAATTTCATGCTTATGAAATTCTTTAGCACAGTAGTTAAAATAAATGGAATTTATAAATATATTTATTAGGCATTCATGCATAATGAGATTAAAATAGTCAAAAAGTGCACGATATCTTCAGTAGTAATAAATAAGTGATCGTAAAAGAAAAGTAAACTTCAATTTCATACCGTGAATAATAATAAATATATGTACACTCTTAGAAATACTTTCTTGAATTCACGGAAAGTTTCCTGACAGCAATGCTACCAGGATTTTTCCGTTAATAGACGAATATCCGTTTCTTTTGTTCTCCGTTACAGGAGTTAAAATATACGTCAATTGAAGAAAATGAGTATAAAATAAAAGTTGTAGATCTTGGAGTCGAACCAGATACTATAGTGTTACGAGACCAGTACTCCAAACACTCGGCTACAATTGTACAGCAGGAAATAGTTTGAAATAAATATGTTTGCCTCAGATGGGTACGGGTTGATTAATTTCTTTAAAAAGCTTTGAATTTTGAAGTTAATTTCGGGACGATTTCATGTTTCATGAGATAGTGGCCGGTGTTTTAATACTTTATAATTTAAAATAGGAAAAGATATAAATTATAATATTTTTTTGTAGATTGCTAGATGTAAAACATAAATATTATATTTTTATGCGAATATGGCTTTTCGAAAAGTAAAGATACAATGCCGCATACACACTCAAAAAAATCTTATTTGATAAAATGTTTATTATGAATTATTCACAGCTATATACCTTATTTTTCAACATAATTGTCGCGGTTGTCCAAGCATTTGTTTAGTCTGGGTACAAGCTCCTATATCTCATTGTCATAGAAGTCTGCCGCCTGTTGCCGAAACCACATTTCAACTTCAATTTGATCTCATTATTGTCGTGGAAGTTTTGCCCTGCAAGATGTCTCTTCAGGTAAAAGAATAAGTGGAAGTCACTAGGTGCAAGGTACGGACTGTATGGCGTATGGCTTAAAACTTCTCACTTGAATTTCCTCACCCGCTTTTGCATAGAGCGTGAGGAAGTCGAGTGCATAGCCGATCTCCTTCTTTTTGTGTTCTTCCGTTAACATTTTCGGAACCCAGCGTGCACACAATTTACGGTACCCTAAAATCACAGTCACAGCTTCATAAAGAGTTATCATAGACACTTTATGTATGATTTTGTGCAACTCTTTCATTGGGAGACGCCTATTTTCTCGAATCGCTTCCTCTGTTCTTTCAGGAAGGGCATCAGAGATCACAGATGGTCTACCTGTTCTGGGTTCTTCATGAACATTAGTCAAACCACTAGAGAAAGCACAACAGCATTTCGTTACATTTTGTCGATTCATAATTTTCCCAAAGACAGAAACAATTTCTTTGTGAATTTCGGCTGGACGCTTCCCGTTTGCATAAAGAAAACGTATGACGGATCGAACTTCAATTTTGGCGGGATTTTTAATTGACGCAGCCACTCTAAGCATTTGCTACACGAAGCAGGATCACCATAGAATTAACGAATGACTGCGGGGGAAAAGTCAAAGATTTAAGGTTACAATCTGTGTTGCCAACGCGCTCATTAAAACTTTTTTTCTTCTATCGTCCGCATTGTATCTTTACTTTTCGAAAAGCGCTCGTATACACACACACACACACACACACACACACACACACACACACACACACACACACACACACACATATATATATATATATATTTTTTTTTTGAGTAAAATCGATTTTTTTTCCATTTAATATTTTAATTAAAATATCTATTTTAAATGTGTTCATTTAAAATATATTTTAAATGCGAATATTTTTTTTATAACTAAAAAAATAAATTATGAATACTTTTAAATGAATGAGAAAATTAATTGTTATTTATTTTAAAATTTGAAAACGTTTCTTTTCTTTGTTGTTGGTTTAGTTTTTTTGTTTTTTTTTCTTTTCTTTTTAAAGTTAAATTAGAAATCTTAATTTATAGAATTTTTGGTTTTTGGTTTTTCGTTTTTAAAATGAATTTGGATTTTATTATTAATTGAGCCAATACACATGCATGCTAGGAATGAACGGAATTCCTCCCTCTTTTTCAGGCTTTCGGGAAGAATTCTAATAGAAAATGGGATAATGCAATTTTCAGTTATACTAATGCAATCAAAAATTGAAATTTATTTATGAAAATCAGAAAAAGATGAATTTTAATAATCAAAGGAGATTAAAAAAAAAAAAATATATATAACAATGTTACAGCATAACTTTGATATGTAGCTATCATATTATGCTAATTATATTTTATTTAAAGCATATTGTTACATTTTTAAAATATCCATGTTGCTTTTTAAATTTTTCTCTTATATTCATGTTTGAATTGAATTTCATTTTTTTCAATATTATTCGTAAACATACATAAAATAAAGAAAATTCCTAAATACTCATTAAAATTCCAATTTAGTTAGAGCAGTTCTAGTAGTGCCTTATGCTTTTACGATTTTTGTTTTTACATCCAGATTTTTAACAAAAAAAGTTATATTCTACATTTAAGTACAGTAATAAAAGGATGTTATTTAAAAAAAAAATTATTTTTACTTTTATTCTGTTCTAGTCATGAAGTTAAAATATTATTGAATATATCGTCGCTACCATGTCAAACTATCCAATGTGAAAAAATGCATTTTTCATATTTTGTGCCATTTTGTTGTATTGTGCATGATACGTACTAATCAAAATCGTCACCGTGTCTAGCTCATTTAGGAACGTAGATAATGACTGTTTCAAAGTATCTAATATGCACTTTTTTCTAAAATTTACAATGTCAAACTGTCCAATATGGCATTTTCGATCCTTTGCCGCAAATGTTTGGATATTTTTCTTTTTCTAAGCATCCATACCATGTCAAACTATCCAATATGAAAATTGTTTTTTTATTAGGAAGACAAAAACTGTTTTATTTATGGATTGAAATTTAACGCAATTGACATATGTTTTTGACGTTTACTGTAGCATATGTTTTCCATTTTGTTAATGGAATGTGAGAATTTTTAGTTCATTGGCACTCAAAAGAATCCTGTTACATTACACTCAATAGGGAAATAGAGCGGTGTCTTTTAATTGCGTTACGATATTTAAAATATAATGGAATTAATATGAATTTATAAAGTGTATTAAAACATATTTTATGCAGAATATGGTGTGCAAGAAATTTATTATTATTTACAGGTTCATACAAAAGAATTTTGTTGTATAATGGTTTATAGAAAAAAAGTGTTTTAAGCATATTTTAATAATGTTAAGATATTCTAAACAAAGTGAAATTTACATCCGTAATTGATTTACATTACAAGTTGCTTACTGTAGAATATGACATGTACGATAGTTATCGTTAATTTACAGGGACACACAAAAAATTAGGTTAACTGCTGTTTATTAGCGATAGTTGTTTGAAGTACGTTTTCAGTTATAGTATATGAGTATTTAACTTTTTGAATATTACGTGGTGGTATAAATTCTATAGATCATATGCAGGGCTATACAAAAGAATTTGTAAGCATTACTTTGTATGGGCGTGAATTTCTTAAAGGAGGTTTTTAATTAAGTTATGCTATTTCGGTCTTTTATTTCTTTTTACTATTCTAAAATATGTTAGTAGAAATTCCTAATATGCAGGGCTACGCAAGGAACTGAAAAACATGCTGGATATGACTGGTAATTTCTGGAAGTGTGTTTGTAACAATTTTTTGCCTGAATTAAATTTTACCACATTACGTAACATGTATAAAAATCTGTAGATAATGTATAGGGTTATACAAGAAGTTCGAGTATATTTCCCTTTATTGGTGGAAATTGCTAAAGTTTGAAAGTATAAATTGCGTTACGTGTTTTCGAATTAACCTCTTGCGCGGGAAATTGATTGGCAGAAGCCGTCCATATTTTTAAAAAATATTTCACACCAGAATTTTTATTTAAAATTATTAACTTATCCATTTATCTAGTTTTTTTCTTTGTATATTTTAAACTAGTTTTATAAAATAATTTCTGGTTCGAACCGAGATAAATTCATTTTCCGCGGGCTTTCTAGTGTTAATTCAAGGCGACGTTCATAGCACGTCTTTCCTGCGCAAGGGGTTAAACTAAATTGTCGCATACTATCTAGATTATATACACATCTATAGATCATTTACAGGGCTTCACAAACTGATTCGAGTATTTTTTTTTGTATATAGACAGTAATTGTTTTTTAGTGAATTCATTTGTACATTTCTGTATACGAGGTATAGAATTCATATACAACACCCAAAAAAACAGTTGAATTTAAAAGTGCACATCGAAATTCAAAAAAGCACTTCCAGCAATTATAGACAGTACTGTAAACCATTTCTTTTGTGTGTCCCTGTAAATGAACGACAAATGCTATGAATACATGCCCTATTTTTTCTGTCGTAATCTTCTTGTGTTGGAATTCAGTATTTTATATCAGTTTTAATACATTTGAAATAGCGTAATGTCATTAAAATACTCTCCAAACGATTTTTCCCTACATATCATAATGTAATGGAAATCTTTTGAGCACCTCTGTAAATGAACTACTAATGTTACGTACTTAATATGTAATACCGAAAATGCCATTGTAAGCACCATTAACATTTTTCAATTGCATGAAAAACCTAGTATATTTACGTGAGTTAAAGCGTGGACAGACAAACCGAATTCATAAATACTTTTCAACCTTATTGGAAGGTGTCAAAAAGTATAATAGGTTGAAAATTCACATTCAGTAATTTCTACCAATAGACGAGCATAGCTGTTCTTTTGTACAATCCTATATATTACTTACAGATTTTTATACATTCCACATAATAAGCTAAAAATGTAATGAAGCTAAAAGACGCTTAAAACTACTAAAATGATATTTCCATAAATTATCATCCATAATTGTTCATGTTTCTAGTTTTTTGCGTGGCATTGTATATAAGTTGACTTATATTCTACAAACATTTCATATAGTAACTATATTTAAGCTTTGAAATGCATAACACAATTAAAAACTACGTTTAAGTAGTTCAGAATCATATTTAGTAATGCTAACGAATTATTTTAGGTAGTTTTGTATACAATCTATAGAATTTATACATACCACGTAGTATGCATATAGTTTTAAAACGCATATCATAATATAAAACGCATTTCCAACAATTATCGCTACTAGAATGCACTTTAACCGAAATCTTTTGTGTGTCCCTGTAAATGAACTATAATTGTTGTACACGTCATATTCTAACATAGGCATATTGCTCCACACCTCAATAATGTATATAGATTTCATTATGTTTGAAATAGTGTAACATAATTAAACTAAACCACAAACGTTTCTTTCCCCAGTAAGCGTAGTGTAACGGGATTCTTTTGAGTGTCCCTGTAAAAGACCTATAAATTCTACACTCTCTGTTTTCAGTGACAGACATGTCATAGTAAACGCCAAAAACATAAATAAGTTATATGACAATCCGTGTACACTTACGAGAGTTAGAGCACGGTGAGACGACAGAAAAGTAAACCAAAAGTCATACAAACTTTTTAACGATCAGGAAAGCCTTGAAAAAACGGATTACCAATTTATCATTCTCCACGTTCGTGATAACATTCGCAATTATTGCCTTAAAAGAGCCTATTATGAATGTCTTCCAAATTTTCTTCAAAGTCATTTGTTCCAACTTTTTTTAATGGGGGGTTAAATAAATCAAAGGTTTCTATTCGAAAATAGCGGTAGAAAACGCCCATGAGCTTTTTAGAAAAAATAGCGTGAAGTTTACTATTTATAATTACGGGTATAAAGTTCCTGTTGTTGTCGTTATTAAAATTATATTCGTTATTAAAATTATTAAAGAAAATTCTTAAGAGTTTTATATTGAATATGTAAATGCCAAAATTTATACAAATTAAACTATTGAATACGACACATTTGCAACCATAAAACGGTGAATCTGTGAAAAGCACAAAATTTTTACAAGTCAAACTATTCAATATGACATATTCGCTACTATAGAATGGCAAACCTGGAAAAAACACAAATTTCTACAAGTCGAACTATCCAATGTGGCATATTGGATAGTTTGAGGCCGAAAAAGTTCAACGAAGCTGAAAACGTACAAATAAGCATACCATATCAAACTATCCAATGTGATTTTTTAGCGAATAAAATTATTCAAATGATTTATCGCAACAGCATGCTTAAATAGGATATAAAACAGCACCCCAAAAATATAATAATTGTTTACTGCTGCTTGGCGCTGATTTTGAATCCACAATTAAAACAGTTTTTTTGCCCTCCTAAAAAGTGTCTATTTTCACATTGGATAGTTTGACATGGTACCGACGATATATCTACATTAATTGCTGAACATTTGCATGTGATTTGTAATAAATATTACAGAACTCCAGCAATAAAAAGTAGAATAAATAAGATGAAATCATGTACTGAGAATGCACTTTTATGAGAGGCTGAAGGAAATAACCTAAAATCTTTATCACCAACACATTGGGTGTGAGTATCTGGCGTAATGGATGGAGGACCCATCTGCAGTTGATGAGTACTCATGATCAAATTCAAATCCGGAAGAAAGCAAAGCAACAGAAACTCGGGTGTAACAAAAGACAAGAAAGAAAAAAATATGCGTCAAACATAGATTATGAAACACTTTCCAACACATTCAGAATAATGTAACAAAACAGTACTTTTAATAAGTTAAAATATTATGTCTAATTCAACCATATGGAAGCGTATAACACATTTGAACACCCGATTTCAGCTGTTCCAATCTACAATCAGAAAATTATTCGAATTCCTTGAGAAGCCGTGTATATCATACATAGATTTGTATCTATTAACTACATGCATGCCAAAATTTAGTTCAGTTAAGAAATACATAATGTACCTCAGTTGAAAATTCCCCTTCAGCAATTTCCGCTAATAAGGAGAATGGTACGTGAATTCTTTTGTGCAGCCCTGTATAGGAGGTATAGAATGTATATACAACGAGTAAAATGCAAAAAAAAAAAAAAAAAGTTAAATTTAAAAGCGCATGCCGAAATTGAAAACGTACTTCGAGCAGTTATTACTCAAAGACAGCAATGTAATCGATTTATTTTGTGTGTCCCTGTAAATGAACGACAAATGCATAGTGTAATTTCATTAAAATACTTTGCAAACGATTTTTCCCCATATACCATAATGTAATGGCATTCTTTTGAGTGTCCCTGTAAATGAACTATATTAATCCCATACACTCCCTATGCAATACCAATCATGCCTTGGTGACCCTAAATAACGTTTATCAATTGCATGAAAATCCGAGTATTTTTAATGAAGTTAGAGCGTGGGCAGACGGACAGACAAACCGAATCCATAAACACTCAACTTTGTTGGGAAGTGTTAAAAAGGGGTGTAAACTACCTGTCAGTAACTCTATAATGTCTTTTTTTTCTAATATGAAATTTTTTTGTAAGGAATCATAAATGATAGATTTATACTTAAGGATATTCGTCAGTGAGATCTCGAATTTCCCTTGCTAACGTTAAACCTATGGGCGTGTGATGCATTCGTGTTTTTAAAATACCTCCTCGGGGAATTAATATCTTAAATTTCTTTTTGTACTGTTCTTAAAGGATATATCTTTTTTTTTTTTTTTTTGGCAAAATATTTCTAAAATATATGCTTAATTTATAATTTTATGCGTTACAGTCTTAGAAAAATTGAACAAGATAAAAATTAAATAAAATTAAGCATATATTTTAGAAATAGTTTGACAAAGGAAAAAAAAATGCATCACACGTCCATAGGTTTAAAGCTTTAACATTAGCGAGGAATTTGAGATTCCACTGACCAATAGTCTTAAAAACTGAAAATTTTTCAGAAGTTGTTCTGGATATAAACATATTAATGAGATCTAGAAACTCAGGCGAAATGAATTTCAAATAGAATCTTCAACGCGAATCACTGTTTCTCATGCTAGAGATAAAGTTAAAAAAATCATAGTATTTTTCAGAATGAACACTTCCAAGAATGTAGTGGACATTGAATACTTACACTGTAAAAACAACAACAACCCTAAATTTGATAGGTAAAGCTGTGAACTTGAGACGAAAGCAAAAAGTCTCCTTATTTTTCGAAAAAAATATCTGTGTTTTTATAAGATTTCTGTTTTTTTCTTTTTTTTAGCTAAATACTATTTTTACGGTTTAAAAATTTCTAAAAAATAAGTACAAATTTTTATTATCATTCCACTATTTTTTCCCTCTCAGACATATGAGATTTTAAAGAAATTTTAAAAATAGTTCTAGAAACAGAAGCGTTACTGAAACAATTCGTATGATCGTTACGTAATATGGGGCATTCTCACAATCTTTTAGGTAGGTTTCGTATCAAATACTACCTATTGGGATCGTTCCTATGTTGGAATTTCTGAAAAAGTTTTGCAGATCTACACCTATCATGACCCCTAGAACCCAAAACCACCCTCAGTAAAAAACTTTATATATCTATCTATCTATCTATATATATCACTTTCTTCTGGACACGATAACGTTCGTAATTATGCACCAATCTCTTCCAAACGGATACATAAATTCTCGTTTAAGTTCGTTAATGGGCAAAATCAGACCAAGGGGATGGAAATAGGGAGGAGTTTTGTGAAAACAGAAAAACCCCTATAACTCCTTTACTTTTATACATATCAAATCAGTTTAAAGTTTTTATTACTTCTAAAAATAAGGCCAAAAATTTATGTATCACATATTTTTGATAAAGTTAAAAATGGGCTCAAGGGGCGCAAAAAATAGGGTTTTTGGGAGAAAAAAATTCATAACTTCGTCAATTCTCAAGATATCAAATCCAAATAATTTTATTATAAATCTCCTTAAAATTATCTACAACTTTTATATTCACAAGTTTTCGATAGGACCAATTCGTACCGCGAAACAAAATTAAAAACGAAAACAAAAAGGGGGTTTAAAGAAGAAAAAAATCCATAACTCCGTCAATTCAAAAGATATAAAATCCCCATGAATTTATCATATATCTTCTTAATATTGTCTACAACATCTATATAGACAAGTTTTGGATAGGACCAATTCTTACAGCAAAAACAAATTAAAAATACATAGCGGTTGAAGAAAAAAATCATCTTAGTAAGGGTGTATTCAAATCCAAACTGCCTGTTTTCGGACTCATTTTACAATTAATTTTTGCTCTCAAAGGCTTCCAATTGGTACGTTTTCTTACTCAGAAACTATATAATGTACCGTAATGGTCGATGTTTTGATAGAGGCAGAATATATTTTTAAAAATGCTGTTAAAAAGGGCATTTTGAACCGAATTTCCCGAAGCGGATTGTGTTGGAAAAATCATTGTATTAAGGATGCACTCAAATCCGAACTGCTTATTTTCTGACTCATTTTTAAATTCATTTTTGCTCTCAAACGCATTTAATTGGTAGATTCGCTTATTCAGAAACTATATAATGTACCGTAATGATCGAGTTTTCGATAGAGGCAGAATATATTTCAAAAAATTATGTCAAAGTGGGCATTTTGAACGGAATTTCCCGAAGCGATTGCGTTAGAAACGAAAAATATTGTCCTTCTGAGAAAATAATTGTATATATATCAAGTTTTAATTAATTGAACAAAAAATAAAAACACAGGTCGCTTATAAATCTCTTCAAAAATCACGTCAGCAAGTTTCATATTTTTTTTAAAATTAAAAATGAATCTGGAATTATGCCAGAAAATTTCGAGTTGTTGATCATGGAAAAGTATTTTTTTTTTTTTTTAATACCGCCCTAACACGATTCTGATAAAACCAGCTATTATATAAAAATGAAATAAAAACTCGTCAAAAGCGGCCTGATAAAATTGTTAAAGTGGATTTATCTCTAATCATGATTTAGTTTTTGTTTGTGAAATTAGTATATTTGACTTCGAAATCTACCTCTGCCTGTAGGCCGGGCCGGAAAGGATTTTTTTGACTTTCATGTCTCTGAATAATATTTTTTATTTTAATACACTTTTTTGTGTCTTTTTTTAAAATTTCATATACTGGGGAACATTCCATTGCATGATTGCACAACAATATTAACGAGATAAATAAGTTTTGGACGATGTTGGGGGTCCAAACACCTGAAAACACCCATACCGTCCCGTGTCACTGATGCTGATTTTTAAGTTTGGAGCTGTCTGGATAAAATTGTTTCAATAAAAATAATTCGATGTAATTTTTTTCTGAAACTGAAACTACTGTTTTATATAAATATGTAGCTAAAAATTAACCTGCACACATTTTTAGGGTTGTTATTATTTTTTAAACTTTGTCCCTGGGTTTTAGATTCCTTACCATCCCTCTTCTAAAATTATACAGAAAATCATTTCAGTTGCAGCCACGGAATTTTTTTCGAGTTTTTTCTCATGCAGAAGTATGCTAGAGAAATAATGTCTAAAATTCTTTGGCAGAAAATTTACTGTAGACTTTAAATCAGCATTTAAATATCAATTTCAAGCATCGTGGCTTTATTGGTAGTCTCACCGTCCCCAAGATTTATTCCTGCACTTTTCGAGGTAAATTAAAAAAATAATAATAATAATCCAATGTTAACAACTGTTTCTAAAAATCAATGAACATTGTGGCTATCACTTAGTCTTAACATGATTTTCCTAAAAATAGGTGGTAATTTTCCTTACCGTTCCATCCTTACCGTCCCTTTTTTTACCAATTCGTCCCTTTTTTCCAATACCATCCCCTTTTTTTTTACCTTACCGCCCCTTCTTTAACACCCCTTTAAGCAGTGGTGGGTTTCAAATAATTTAACAACCGGTTCGCTGCTCGAATGATTTTTGATGCATAAACAAAAAAGGAAAATGACGCATCACACATAGATTATGAAACACTTTACAATATTATAAGAGCATTTTTAAAAAACTTTGATCTCTTCGTACAGTGAAAAAAAAAAATCGAGAAACATGGTTCCCTATTAAAGGACATAATTTATTTAATAAATATTCGGCAATCATGAAACTCTGATTAGAAATTTTTTTATCAGAAACTGCCATCGATAATCTGCAGTACAATACAATAAGGATAACACAAAAATAGCAGAAATTTAAGCTTAAGAATTAACCCATGTCTATGATCTAACGTTGCAATCAGCTAGATATTAAATGCGCTAACTGTAGGAAGAGCTCGAGATATTGCCGAAGTTTATTCTCGTGAGATTACCAACTTATTGAATGTCAAGCATTCCTATTGACATCCTTGCTTTGGTGATAAATGCTTGTAATTTCTTCAAAGTTAATCTCGATAAGTCGGCTCTTGTGAGTGGTAGATGTTTGATTTCTGGATTTTTTGAATGCATGTTTCATGTTGGGTTTTTTCATCAAAGCCTCAAATTTCACCGAGATATTTGTCAATGTCGTCTTTTATAATTAGTTCCAAATGACTCTAAAATTATTTTTGTAGTAACAAAATTGTGCACGCGAAAAAGAATTTTCTATCAATAATAAAATTTTGTTCAGTTCAAAGCATGCAACATCTTTTTAAAATCCTTTCATACAATAACTGCCCATGAATAACAGTTGCCGACGAAATGGATCAGCACACTATACATGTTCATATTGAAACTAGCAAAAATAAATTCGAATTATTTTGGGTATCATGTAAGGAAAATAACTTTATGATGTTGAAAAGTTTAAAAAGCGTATTCAAAAAGGTAGTATATTATTTCATATAATTAATACTTAAATAAAACAATGAAGGAGGAATAAAAAACTAGATTATAGTATAGCAAAGAGTTTTAAAATATTAAATAACTTGGGTTATTTGAGATATATCTTCTTGATAAGCGTCCTCACTTTCAATTTTCTTTGTCTTTACTCGAACATTATCGGATCTGTGCTTCTTTCTTAACACACATTCACTATAAAAGTTGGAACCCATTCTTTTAGAGGTTTTTAGGGCAATTAGGCTAATCGTCATTATGTTTGATACATTAGAAATAATTAGTCGACTTCTCTTCTCTGACCATATCATGTTTATCTTTGGAAACCCCTTTTCCATTTCGGCTGAACTTGTATAGCACTTATTCAGACAATATTTTTAGCCTTTTGAATACTTTTAAAAAACTCCATAGCTTTAGAAAAATATTCAATATATATTTTTTAAAACCTCGCTAATCATTAATATATCATATAATCATATAAGTGACATTAAATATAAATAATAGTTCTTCAGCTGTTTTCCATTGAAGTTTACTTCTCCAATATTCCCGTAATGTGACAGAGAAAAAACTGTAGCTTATTCCTATATTCAAATTGACTATAACTTCCATTCAAATGTTCAGAATTCAGTAGTCTACAATTTTTTTTAACTCGTTACGTTGTTTTTAAAAACGTGTTTCTGAGCACACTAAAGCATTTAAATGATCTTCTACAAATTTGATATTTTTTCAAGTTTCTGAAATAATAAAACCCTCATCGTCGTATGTGCTTTTTCCTTCCGAAGCATTTTAAACATTTCCTTATTCCTTTTCATTCTTTATGTTGCTTATACTTGTTGTTCACAGTGCTTTTGAAACACGAACACTTTCGTTTAAAATATGCAATCATAAAGGCAATACCATCAGTTATGTGTTAGAGTGTCATTCCTTATCGCTGACCGAGAGCTAATTCCTAAATCGTTAAATTTAGAATTCTTTTCATTTCAAAAATATTTCAAATGTTGTTCATCATCTTAGAAAACATTTTTACTTTAGAAAAAATTACAAAATTAAAATTTTTATGGGGTCTTTCGTGTCGTATAATACATTTAGAAAAAACATTATCCATGCTATAACAAGTGAGACAAATTTTTGCACGACCAAAACTTCTCGAGTTATGATATTTAGAATTTCAGAAATTTTTACCATTTCTTAGTAAAATAAAAAGGGGAGATAGACAACGTTGGAAATTCATAGAACATCAGGATTCGGCAAGTTTAGTCCATACAATGTTTTATCATCTGTTAGAGCGTGGAAAATCTTTTTCTAAATGGATCTTATAGAACTCAGGGATCTTATAAAAATTTTAATTTGTTACATTTACGAAAATAACTACGTTGATTTAAATGACTTCTAATATATTAAGAACAATATTTAAAAATATATATACGCAGTTGGAAGTATATTACTAAATCTAACGATTTAGCCATTAGCAATTGATCAGTGGTAACGCAGGGAACATTCCGTATATTTTCAAAAGAAGCAGTCAAAGCAAACTAGCTTTTTATTCGAATATAAGTAGTTATTTTAATGTTCAATAAGCATGCCATATTGCCATATTACTAGGATTAGCCTATATGCTGCCGATTTGTATCCCAAAATTCTTCAAATATTTAAAATTTCATATATAATTTTTTAAGTTAAATTTGCTCCTTACAGGACTGATGAAAAAAATATATTTTTTTGCAAATGAAAAATAATTTAGTAAATGAAACAAATCAGAACATGTCAGAGTGTTGTGGTTAGAAAATGCTGTTGTGTAGATAAGCATTTTAAAAAGTAAATTAACGTAAATGTGATTTTCGCATTTGAAGTATCATTTTAACAACCGGTTTGCCGAACTGAGCACAAATTAACAACCGGTTCTACCGAACCGGCGCGAACCGGCTGAATCCCACCACTGCCTTTAAGACAATGTTATACAAAAATTCTGTATTAAAAGTACTACATTGAATTATTTCTTATTTGAATGTCCTGTGGGTACTATGCAAATTCATTATAAGTAAAAATTTAGAAGAAAATAAAAAGTTATAGGGGTAAAATGGTAAGGAAAATTAAACTCGCAAGTTTAACTTAAACCTCAGTTAAATAAAAAAATTTTCGCTGCTGACCATTTTTTATTTATTTTGAATCATTAAGGCATTCGTCTATCAGATTAAAATGTTATTTTAGCAAGTTTAATTTTTTCAGATTATTTTCCCAAAAGTCAAAAGATTGTGAGAATGCCCCATATATATTATACACTCGCACCCCCAATAATAATAATAATAATAATAATGTGACAAACTATTTGCAATAAAAGATTAGCAAATAGCTAAATCAGGTTTTTATCACATATTAAAGTGCTCATAGTTAAAAAACAACTACCCAAAACTAACAATTTCCATAAAAATATAAATTAGTGAATTTAATTTATGAAAATGAACAAACAATTACCGAAGATTGTAAGACAGAAAATGGTAAAATAAACGACTTTTGCAATAAAACTGCAGTCAAGATACTTTATTAGGAAAGTTCTGGACTTTTTTTTAATTCATGCAAATTTAAGCTGAGTATGGGCCTTTATAAAATGTGAAAATAAAAACCTTTTTGTGCCAAAAGAGGAAATATGAAGCTTACAGAAATGCCGGCATAGAATTTATTGCGATAGTATATGAATAAATTATATTTACAAAGTGCACCATATGAATGATTAAAAGTTACGTTGTATATCTCAAAGTTATTCTTTAAAGAAAAAGAAATATTGCTGCTGAAAATTTTTGAAACACTTTTGTAATTAATAGAAATCATATTGCACTGTCTTAAGTCACAGTTCTCTCTTCAAAGTCACCCTTCACAGTTTAAAAGAGGAGATTTCTACACTATCAAGATTAATGTAAATAACATTTTACAGCGGATAAAGTATTTCAAAATGAGAAAAAAAAGAACAAAAGCCATATTTGATTCCCTAGTACTGAACAGAGCTTATAAAAATACTTAAAAGTACTTA
Source organism: Maratus speciosus (assembly GCA_963932465.1). Taxonomy (NCBI): domain Eukaryota; kingdom Metazoa; phylum Arthropoda; class Arachnida; order Araneae; family Salticidae; genus Maratus; species Maratus speciosus. Next base: position 288,925,622 of record OZ010787.1, read on the forward strand.
TCAAAAACATTTAGTAAAACTAGAATAGATATGTTTTACGGTATGGTGTTTAACCCCTTCAAGGGCGGTGGTTCATTTTTGGACCGCATAATTTTAATGTCTAAATGCCATATTGGCGCCAGAATATTAGAATAAAAATTTTCATTTCATTAAGTACGTGAACAAAAGCTTTTGCTTACTTTATAATAAATTTGTTTCTAAATTCTGGTGTCATTCACTCATTTCAGCATCTTACGAATAGAAGTAACTTGCCCCTAAAAGGGTTAAGTACCACATTATCTATCGCAGAAAAATAGGGGGATCGATACTTAATATGCCTCTGAAACAACATGAAACGAACCTAATTCTTAAAAATAATTTACTCCTAGATATGAAAAATGCAATACATAAAACAACATGATACGAAAAAAGATCTTGCGGTTAATTCTCAAAGTTAACTAAATAAAAACAAATTTTAGCGTCCGTTTCTGTTTTACGCTAAAATATTGCAAATTAGTAAATATTTTAATAAGTTTGTCTCCAAATACCTTATTTTATATAGTTCAGAAAATCTGACTTCACACCAGAAAGTTTAAATGGTTAATTTCGCTTTATTTAAATACGGAATGTCTGTTATTAATTAAAACAAATATTTCTATTTTAATTTTCTGGTGTGAATTAGGTATATACGAAGAAAAAAATCGATTAAATTCAAAACACTGTTGTTTGCATATATGCAAAGCTGCGCACTAAAGGGTTAAAATGTCCAGAAATGTAGCTTAAATTTGGGGGAGGATAAACTTTGAAATACAAAGATTTTTTTAATTTGCTCAAAATATCACAAAAAATGCTTAAAACGTAACGGAAAACCTAATAATTAATTATAATTTTTGCACACTTTTAAGTAATCTTATTTTTATTAATCTTAACTTTGTTTAACTCTAAAGATTTTGTTGCGCCTAGTCACATTTCTGAAGTTGTAAAATATACCTCTTTCTTAACACTTTCCCGCAACGTTTAAAAGTGTTTATGACTTTGCTTCATTTGCCTGTCAATTTGTGTATGTAACATTTATACATATATATATATTTTTTTTTTATGCGGGTAGACCAAAAAATTTCGAAGCATTATTTGCTATCACCAGTAATTGAATGAAGTAAATTTTAACCCTTAAATGGGCGATTTTTTATTTTGTTTCGAAAAAATTATATATGATTCTCTGAAAGGTTTATTACTCAGAAAAAATAATGAAAAAAAATCAGAGATATATTTTTCATATAATACGTCAATCTTTTCTTCTGTTGCACATCTGCAATATAAGTAAAAACTACTGTCGTGTGGCTGTTTTACTCTAAAATAATGCAAATTAGTAAATACTTTAATATGTATGTCTCCAAATATCTTATTTTATATAATTATTTGTTTTATAAAACTTAACCTTTAACCCTTTAATTCCCAAAATAGAATACGTTCTAGAAATTAAGTAGTTCAGAGAATCTGACTTTGCACTAGAAAGTTTCAATGGTTAATTTCGCTTTATTTAAATACGGAATGTCTGTTTTTTAATTAAAGCAAGTATTGCTATTTTAATTTTCTGGTCTGAATTAGGTATATGCGAATAAAAAAAAATCTATTAAATTCAAACAGTGTTGTTCGCATATATGCAAAGGTGCGCACTAAAGGGTTAATGATGCAATGCAATTTGAACTCACCGATATGTTCATATGTATGTTGCTGACGTTGTTCTACATATCTATTTATACATATTGTTTGTTATAGTAAACGTTAGACAATCATTTCGCCCCGTTAATCCATGCTAAAAACTTAACTTTCGGGATCTCCATATTTTTTGGATCAATTATTTAATTTTTTCTGTTCAATTTACTAAACTTTCACGAGGAATACTTACGGCTCCACAGATTTAAAGTGCATGTATATATAAAGTGAACAGGGCTATGTTTGAATGGTTGAACTCCGAATCTACGGTTTCACGGATGCGAGCTCGAAATTGTCTTGCAAGGTCGGAAAAATACCTTAATAAAAATGAAAGTTCTAACCTTGAATATACGTTTGTAAATAATGAAAATTTAAATTTGCGTTTTCTTTAAAAACATCTAAATATATCTGGGTTATTTCCTCAATGGTTCTCTGCAACATTTAACAAAGAAAATATATTAATAAGGACATTCTTTAATTATAGATAAAAGTAATCGATTTCTGCAAAGCATCATAATTTTATTGATGATATTTTATCGCGAGAGGTTAACCACCGTTAGACTGTATTTTTATAAATATGTTGCTATTATTTCCTTAGCAATCAAAATATTGCGTGATGTAACAGGTTCTTTTTAAGTTTTGCATATAACACGTTAATATTTCATTAAATAATGCATATCACACACACATAATTCTTTTTTTGTTGTTGTTGAGTCACCAAAAGTATTTCATCGATGGTGTTTTCTACTAAAAAGAACTCGAGTTCGGGCGTGGTCTAAATATAAGGGCGTAGTTACGATTTCGTTGCCTAATAGCTTCAAAAATACTAAATTTGACGGGTAGCCTTGGTGTGTAAGTAATCAGGGCTTCATGAGATCGCGAATTACTTCAAAATTAGGAAAGTAACTTAATTTTTGTGCTTTAGCTTTTAATAAAAAAACTGTCGACAGCTTGACTGCCAAAGTTACTTCTCATAAATGTACACAATAATAATCTTGTGTTGTAGTTCTACATCCACTTTAATCCTGTACCGAGTCAAATTTCATGTTTAACTTTTATGATTAAACTTTGCATTGAGTAAAAATAACATCATTATATTTGAATAACAGAGTAATTGAGAATTTCAAGAGGAATAGCAGAAATTGAAATCTACTATTTGGCATTCACACTATTCATTTATGTCAATCATCAGTTCAGGGGCTGTTTAAAGTATGGGACAACTGAGCAATGTCCCTTGGGTTCCTGAGTTTGTGAGTTTCCAAATTTATTATGCAATTATTATAAAGCTGATTTTTAAATCTTGTACTGGATATAATAAATATTTTGTTAATAATAGAAATATTATAACATTTGGTGAATATATAGAAAAAGGGGCCGCGCAATGAATACCAGACCCTGTTCTTCTCGTTGGTTCGATAGGATTTTGACTTTCACTATTTGAACTATCATTATATTTGAAATAGTGTAACATCATTGAAATACGCTGCGAACGATTTTCCCCATAGATCATAATGTAATGGAATTCTTTTGTGCATCCCTGTAAATGAACTAAAAGTTCTACTTTCTTTGTACTATATACAAAGAATATAGCCGCAGTGACGCATTTCAATTTCACTATGTTTGAAGAATAGTAACTTAATCAAAATGCATCGCAAATGATTTTTAATCATAGACTATAATATAGCGAAGTTATTTTGTGTGTCCTTGTAAACGATCTATAAATGCTACACACTTCATTTTCAATAGCTGTTATTCTGTAGTAAACCTTAATAACATACGTCAATTACACGTTGTACCGTAATCTTCGGCCTATAATTCGCGGATCAAACAATTGTGTTTGGAACTAGTAATCTTATTTTATAAAATGTAACTTATTAAATCGCGGTAAATATTTAATTTCAAATACTAAATAAAATTTCTGGGTCGAAACATGATTGTTTGATCCGCAGATTATAGGTCGGAAATTACGGTATATTTACTAGAGTTAGAGCGCATGCAGACGGCCAAGACAAACCGAAGTCATGAACTCTTTCCAAGTATGTTGAAAAGTATTAATAATAACAAAATTTAATTATTAACGTCATTTAGTCACCAAATTCCTAAACAAAGAGTAAAAAATAAATGATGTGTTTTAATATAAGTGTTGTTAACTTTGTAAGGAATAAGGATCAATCACTTCGTAAATTAACGGTCAATTTTTCCTTTGAATTATTTTAACAAGTTTTTATTTACAGTTTTTCTATCATATGAACGTCTTAAACTTACAGCTTAATTTGAACCGGCCAGTTGACATGGTTTAGTTTTATTATATGTAAATATCCAACTGGGCGAAAAATGTCCAGACCAGGATTTGAAACAGGGATCTCCTGGCTGAAGCCGCCAGTGCTCTACCGTCTGAGCTATCCCGGACAAATCTGGTGGAACTTTTTCACCCAGGTAACCTTAATGATTATAGCATCTGGTTTGAAACCTGGTTCAGCTCAACAGAATAAATCACAGGTAATGGAACTCCAGAAATCGCCGGATGCGTAATTACACTAGATTAATTTTAACACAATTATTCTAATTGGTAAATAAATCATATTAGATGTAAATTTCCAACTGGGCGAAAAATGTTCGGCTCAGGATTCGAACCAGGGATCTCCTGGAATCCTGGAACTCCAGTAAATCTAGTGTAATTACGCATCCAGCGATTTCTGGAGTTCCATTACCTGTGATTTATTCTGTTGAGCTGAACCAGGTTTCAGACTAGATGCTATAATCATTAAGGTTAGCTGGGTGAAAAAGTTCCACCAGATTCGTCCGGGATAGCTCAGATGGTAGAGCACCGGCAGCTTAAGCCAAGAGATCCCTGGTTCGAATCCTGGTCCAGACATTTTTCGCCCAGTTGGAAATTTACATCTAATATGATTTATTTACCAATTAGAATAATTGTGTTAGAATTAATCTAATGGTTTAGTTTGTTCAAGTAGGTGTTTTTAAGCAACTTAAACAAAATGAACTTCTGTTTTCGGCGGTTATGTAGTATGTGTGTAGGAAAGTATGTATATAAGTTTTATGTCCCATATTTTCTTAACAAGTGCTGAATAGATTTGAATGTAACTTTTTATATTATAAATTCTAGTATTCTAGGGATTAATCTAAATATAGATATAGTTATGGTATGGTTTTTTTTTGTTTTTGCTGCGGAAAGTAAAAAATGTTAATGTATGATTGTTCAATGCGTGTCAAATGTGACCTATGCTGGCAACGAGAGTGCCTTTATAAATAAAGAGCTGTTGACATATTAGCAGTAAATATACTAATACAGATACAGTCAGATAGATACAGATACAGACGAAGCAATACAATTTGATTTATGGAGAGGATTTTGTATAAAAATTGGGTTTAATGTTTAGGCATATAATTTCAAGCAAGCTGCAGATTAAGAAAGAGCCAAAGTCACTTTCATAATTTACTTGTTTGAAAATGTAAACCAATTGCCTCTTCTTTATAAGTATTTAGTTGGTTGACTACGTGCGTTAGGTCATCTTTTGCACACGAGGACTAAACAAACCGGGGTCTTTGATTAAAGTGGAATCTGATCCATTACAAACATCCATGCCTGATTGGGATTCGAATCCGGCACCTCTCGCCTAGCATAGCCAGCGCCCTAATCACTAGACAAGCAGGTGGGCATGAATTTTGAGATTTGTGAAAGGAGTCTTTGCAATGGATTTCGAATTTACTTGTCTAGCTTTATAAAACATCTGAGACATAAATTTTTGAATGTTTAAGAAGCATTTTTAGCAAAATAATAAAAAAAAAGTGGAGGGAGATTTTTTGGATGTCTCTGTTACCAGATATTCGCCGATAATCCAATTCCATCTATTTTTTTTTTTAATTTATTTAACATGACAAGTTTTCATTAGTATTTACTTGGCTTTCCATTAATGTTTACTTGCCTGAAAATAACTTCGAATTGTTTCAAAAAATTATTCAACTGTTCAAAAAACTTTCTCAGTTTTATGGCATTATTTTTATATATTATTGCATTTTGGCAAGTTTTCATATTTTGAATAATTTTTAATGTTATTTATTAATTAGTGCGTTTAAATTTTAGTGCTTAGTAATTAGACTGTTTTCAAATAGATATGTTAATTCACATAAGGAGGTCTTAGTGCTCCATATTTTTGCTACCACTATTTCCAAAGAATAATATTTGTGTAGATTTCAAATGCATATGTTAAAGAAATACACGCTCTATACAATTAATATACATAACACTAGATACATTTACTAGATACATTTCAATTGCCAAGTTATCACAAACAAGAACAAAAATAGCCATTCAATTAGGAATGACGTCTTCCTTGAATTAACAAAATGAAAAGAGTTTAGGGGGCCAACTTGATATTGAAAAAGAATAAACTTAAAATTTTTAATACGAACATGTGATTTTGAACATGTGATCAGAATACGAATTCAGAGACCCTCAAATTAGACTAGTCGTAACTTTTCACGAAGTTTGTATGATTTGTTCCGAAGATATTGAGTACTAAATGTCTGATGAATTTTGGGGTTTGTCTCAAAAGTGAAAATTGTTAACTTAAAGCTCATATTTAATTCAAATTTTATTAATACATTTCAGTGGAAAGTACTATTAGTGTTAGATAAGCGTTAAATAAATAGTTTAAATTTTCTAACAAATAATTGAGACCGTTGCTTTATTTTTTAGTAGTTTTGAGCAATTAGTTTTTCAAAGACTGTATGATTCCTTGAATGAAACATTAAAATGTAATTTAACATTAGGAGATTAACATTTTACATCTTTCTAATTGCTAAGTTTTTTCAAGGGTTGATTTCAAATTCTGTGTCTAAAGTAAAAATTTACCCTAGAATCGAAAATAAAGTCAAATTTGCAGATGTGTGCTGAAAATGTTAAAGTTTTATACTATTTAAATGTGGAGATAGCTCCCTATGTTTACTTCTTTAATGTAAATTTAATATAAAATTAAAAAACGAAAAAATTCTAGTTGAATGTCAATTTTCGTTTTCTCTGCAGTAATTTAGAGATTAAAATGTATACGATGGGGTTATTTCCCCCCTGCTCTATATTTTATAGGCTCAAAAGTAGCTAGACTTTTTCATTGTAAAAGCTAAATAAAAAGTTAAATATATTTACCCTTTTTCCTCGTAGTTTACCGATTAAATTTTGGTTTTTCGTGATGCAATAGTTCTTCTAAAACGTTATTTCAAAAATATTTTAAAATTTTTCATACTGAAAATTTAGTCAAAAGTATATATACTTAAAAAGCATATAATATTAATGTTAGGTAATGAATCAAGTGTTACTTTCATTACATCTTGCATCTTACTTTACACAGCATTGACAGACACATCAGTCAACACGCTCTCGTAAGGTGAATGTCTATGGCTGGGATTCCCAAAATTTTAGACTAGAGTTCTACAAAATCAAAATATTTATACTTTTGTAGTAACGCCATGTAACTAAGCTAATGCTAATAGAGACTAATTTAGAGTAGAAAATTTGGCACGTGTATCATAGGCCTCCACTCACAAAGGAATCCCAAAGTATTAAAGAGGCCTAAAAAATAATTAATCTATATACAGAAGGAATTACAGGCTCCTTAAAAAAACATCTACACTGCTAAAAAAAAATAGGGGAGCAAGCAAAAAGTGAAGAGAACTGTGCGAGACAGTCGTGCATGGGCATAAAATGGAGAGTACGTGTGTATCAATGCGCAGTACAGAAAAAAAGATGCAAAAAAATTTGCAAGAGAGCTTTAATTCCTTGAAACGATGGATAAAGCGCGAAAAGATGGTTTAGGGCAACAATTTAGTTATATGTAAATGACAAAAAAAAAAAGTACTGTTTAGGAATCATTCAAGGTATTTAACATGGCGTGTGGTTTTCTCTAAAAGATAAAAGAGCCGCACACCTCTTTTCCATGGATTCGATGACATTATCGATAAGACTTTGAGGAGTACTGTTCTGCTCTCAAGAATTGCAATCTCCAATTCCCAGACAATAAAAGGAGGCCTTAATCTCGCTGAAATGCGTCGTCCGAGTGTGTCCCAAACATGCTCGATCGGATTCAGGTCAAGAGAGCATCTTGGCTATTTCATACGCTGTATTGTTTCAGCTTTAAGGATGTTCTCCACAAGACGAGCTGTATGCGGTCGGGCATTATCATGGATGGAAAAAAGGAATCGCCTATTGCTGCAGCATTAAATACGACATGAGGTCTCAGTATCTTGTCTGTATGACTTTGGGCCACCAAAGTGTCATTCCGAATGATATGCAGGTCCGTATGTCTATCTATGCTGATTCCAGCACATACCATCAACCTACCTTGCCCGTAATGTGATCTTTCATGAACGCATGTGGGATAGTGCCCATTTCCCTCTATATAAAAACATGCCGTATGTCACACACAGACTGAATTGGGACTCGTCTGTAAACAGCACTTGACTCGAACGACGTTGCCTCCAATCTCGATGTTCAGTTGCCCACCTTCTTTTGCTATACAGTCACTTGAGGTCAATAGAATACAGACCATTGGCTTACGTGGATAAAGACTACCCTGATGAAGCCTATTTTCAACTGTTTACCTGCACACCCTTCGTCCTGTGTCCAAGAGCATCTGTGTTTTCAGCTGAGTAGCATTGCCTGTTCCGTCTCGACGGGCTATTAACAGGATATACTGCTCATCAGTTTCTACGGTAGCACACGGCCGACCATGATTTGGTCGACGACTACCATTCCCTATGTCATGGAATCGATTCCACAGACTTGTACTTATTGGTGTAATTATTTGAGTAATTTTTGTTAAAACCATGTGCTACCCTGAATTGTTTTAAGCATTGTATGCCCAGAATCCCCAAGTTAATAAATTGGTACCTGAATGCTACTATTTCTGAAATTATAGCATTATGAATACTTAATAAAATGTAAAAAGTTCACAAAACAATTTGTAGGATGTTTTAATGGCATGCGCTTGTATGTAGTATTAGCTGAGTTATATAATACATACTATTTTGCATGTGCTAACTTGACTTGTATCGTTGATACGACGAGGGATCCTGCTTAATCAAGTACAGCGTCCTCAAGTCCGGTTCAATATTTGTTCATTTTAGCCATATCTGATTCAATATTTAATATATTCCTAAATTTTGCTTTAGCCCAGTGGTTGGGAGGTTGAATTCGGAATTAATTAGGGGAAAGCTGGAAACTGTTTTAATCCCTTCAGTTTAGTTCCAGAATGAATATGCTATGTTTTCCCCCTCCTACAAGGTGAGCGTTAGGAAATATTCATTGATTTATAGTAAAAAAAACATGTTTTTTTTTTTAAATACCAAAGCAATATCTTAAAACAACTAACTCTATCAAAAATATTGTCAATACAAATGTTGTACAGCTTAAAATTCTGAGTAAAATGAGCACCTACACTTAATCTTTTTGTTGAATATTAAGGTCACAATTCTATTTAAAAGTTTTAGCCCCGTGGTCAGGGAGGCGAACTCAGAATTAATTACGGGAAAACTGGAAATTGTTTCAATCCATTCAGTTTAGGTCTACAATGAACGTACTAAGTTTTTATCTTCTTACTAGGTGAATGTTAGAAAATATGTACATATTTATAGTCGAAATGCATGTTTTTTTTATTACCTTAACAATATTTCAAAACAACTAACTCTATCAAAAACATTGTCAAAACAAATGTTGTAGAGCTTCACATTCTGAATAAAATGAGTACCTACATTAATATTTTTGTTCAACATTAAGGTCGCAATTCTATTTCAAAATTGTGCCTTAATCGCTACTCAAGAACTTGAAGCTAGGAGGGACCAAGTTACCTTAACAACATCTCAAAATAGCTAACTCTATCAAAATTATTGCCAATACAAATGTTATAGAGCATAAAATTTTGAATAAAAGGAGTACCCACATTAATATTTTTGTTCAAAATTAAGGTCGCAATTCCATTTCAAAATTTTGTCTTAATCGCTAATCAAGAACTTGAAGCCAGGAGAGACCAAGTTATCTTAACAATTTCTCAAAACAGCTAACTCTGTCAAAAAAGTGTGCAGTGCATACAAATGTTATAGAGCTTAAAATTCTGAATAAAATGAGTACCCACATTAATATTTTTCTTGAACATTAAAGTCGCAATTGTATTGAGTTTAGGAAGAGGGGGCGAGAAAATTCACCAAATATTTTCTACGATATTGAAATAATCTCAAATACCTGTTTTTATTTTATCAATAAGCAGCATTATGTGTTTCACTTTATAATTAATTAAAAAAACTTATTGTCACTTTAACTTAACTGATAAGAAACATTTTTCCAGAATACTGCCTTTTGGTGGAAGAAGGCATATTAATTGAGATGGCACACATATAATTTTTATAAAACTTCCAATTCATAAATTTCAAATAAAAAAGTGTAATTTTTTACTTACTCTGTTAAAAGTGTTGGCAAAAAGTCACCTCTTATATACACAGTATGACTCGCGCGCTGATATCAAATAAATAAATCAATGTAAATCTGGCCTTTTATAATAAAGCAATTGAATATAATAATATAGGTAAATTTCTTACCTTTATGTTGTTGCTCAGCAATTCCTTCATATGAAGTGTGGCATGCATTTATCCAAAACTATATATTTTTTCTTGTAGAAATTCATAATTTTAACTTTCTCTAAAGTGTAAATTCAAAAAAAGAAAATAAATGTGAGTATAAACACTGTAACACATTGTAGTAAACTAAGTAATGAGCCTGTTTTATGTTTCACTGGAGTATAATATGTATTTTTTAACAAACATAATTATGCTGCTTCAAACGGCAGCTTTTTCTTATATTTTTGCATCTTTTACTTACAAAATCTACAGTTCAACTAAATTAATAATAAAACAGTTTTTTAGTCCTTTTTAGTTCTTTTGTGAGGATGACGTAAAACTCTTGCTTCATGCGTGGGTTAACATAAACATATTTTATTGATGAATGTAATTGTTCATTTTGAATAGCATAATTTAGGAAATGAAAAAAGTTCGGTGATTACACGATAATTGATTACTGCTTAATCTATTTTTATAAGTGTTGAAGTATTTGTGTCCTTGAAGATTACTGCTTTTATTTCCTGTTTCGAAATCAATTATTCGTATCTGAGAGGGTTATAATTTATAAATCCATCAAAATGTTTGCAGGAAACTGCCCAGTCATTCGAACGTTTTATAGAAAACGGTTTCATAAGCGTATATACTGTATTGGATAAGACATCCTGATTTAAAATCTCCATAAACCCTCCAAATGAAACATATGAAACAACAAATGAACAAATGAAACATAAAAATATATTTTGCTGAGAAAAAAATATTGTTTTTCGTCGAAAATTAAAATCATTTCAGTAGTTATCGTGAAAAGATATATGAACGACAGCTGTTTTACATGTCATTCCAATACTGATATCGCCAACCTCAAACGAATGTTTTAACAGAAAGATTTTTTTTTTTCTTTACGTAAAGATTGTAATAATTTTTTCAATATTCCGAAGACTTTAAATTTTTATGAATTTAACTTAAAATGCTCGTATACTTTTCGTAAAATATGGAAGTTTAAAATTGTGCTATTGGTTGACCTTGAATTCCTCTAGCGACAAGGCTCCTGAATCATTTGTTCGTTCGCCCCCCGCTCTCCAACCCTTGCACTTTATTTTCCACCTGCTTAATTTTAATACGTACGAGCTGTTATTCAATCTATATACATCATACTGAATACTACCCATATTTTAAATACAATATCGGAAATAATAATATTTCCCATCATTTACGAATTATTTTTTAAATATGCTAAAAATCATGAAGAAATGCACTTTTTAAGTTATTAATTTGTTCGTAGCGGCAAAAGCTTAACTAGAAGGAGGAAGAAACTTAGTACGTTTATTTATGACCTATGTTAAAGGGATTAAAACAATTTCTAGCTTTCCCCTAATTCATTCTGAATTCGGTCTTTTTTTTTCATCACCTACCACTGGGTCCGTAATCAAAAGGTTAAACCACAATTTTCAAAATATCCAAAATAAAGACCTAAAATAATTACAGAAACATGGTAAATGCCTCAATAAATAAAGCAAAAACATATATATATATATATATATAAATTAGAAGCAGGGTGGAGTGATAACCGGGTCTTTCTGGCTTCAAGTTCTGGATCAGCGATTTAGGCTAAACTTTGAAGTAGAATTGTGAGCTTAATGTTCATCAAAAATATTAAGTGTGGGTACTCATTTTATTCAGAATTTTAAGCTCGACAACATTTGCATTGACAATGTTTTTGACAGAATTAGTTTTTTTTTTCAGATATTGTTATCGTAATTAAAAAAACCTGTTTTTCGACTATAAATCTGTACATATTTTCTAACGCTCACCTACTACGGTGGGGAAAACTTAGTATGTTCATTCTAGATCTACACTAAATGGATTAAAATAATTTCCAGCTTTCCCCTAATTAATTCAGAATTCGGCCCGTTTTTCCTCCCCTACCACTGGCTATTTTATTTAAATAAGGGAAGAAAATGCATTCTCACTGCAACTAACGAAAGTGAGACAAAACGCGATACTTCATTGCCTCTTGGACGTCACGTGTTGAGAATAGGCTTATTCCCAACAATTATCGAACTCGCACGTGATCAAGGTAAGTTGAAAAGCAGCCTATTTCGGTGGAGTGCCATCGCCTTTCTCCTTCGTTGATTGCGATATTCACATAGATAAGTTCTGTTAAACACAAGCAGAAATTTTGCAGCTTTAGCTGAAGTCAGTAATTTTTTTTGTTCAACTGAACAAGCAAAACTCCGTTAATTCATACTTTTAAAAATGTTTCCCAGATTTCTTTTACAGGATAGCAATATGGGTCCTTTTTTTCTTTCTGGTAAGAGACGATGACAAAGTATTTTCCTTGAAAGGGATTTCTGATTAAAAATTCTTTTGTTAAATTTCCTGGAAAAGAGTAATTGAAATCTGCAATATAGCATTCATACTATTCATTTATGTCAATGATCAATTCAGCATGTACAGTACAGCCCCGATTATCCGCGGAATTTGGTGGCAAGGGCACCGCGGTTAACAAAAATCCCGGATAACCCGAAAAAAGACTGAAAATTAAGTGCAAACACGAAAAAAAAAATTGAAACATAAAAACTATGTTTTATTGTACAAAAAACATAATAGGGGAGAGCAGCCTAATTTGGACCGCCGCTTTAATTGGACCGTTGCCATTCTGCAGTTAATTACAGGAAGAGACGCCATCTACCGCTGAAATCCTACTCATCAGAATGACGTCACTCACGATTAGAAGAACCAACCGCCTACCACGTGTTGTTTTCAGACAATTTTTAAAAACCTAAAGTTAGCTGTTTTGATCTACTTTTTCCCTACTAAACGTAAGCGAATACTTTAAAACTAAGGTGAGTTGTTATGTTTTCATATACATATATAAATTCATCTGTTAATTGCGCATATTTCTCACGTGGCTTTGTTTGATTTCGTTTTTGTTCTTAGTCTTGAAATTATTTGTTTTAAAAAATGACGCAGTTGCCATAATTGGATCATTTTAAGTTGCTTAAATTGGACCAGATATGCGATCATAAATTTTGAAAATTAAGTGATGAATTTCGAGTACGGTACACTTTGTACACTATTTTTTTTAAATATTTTATAATGGATTCCTATCTCCATGCAAGTTTTTTTTTTTTTGGGGGGGGGGGGGGGTTATATCTGGATTAATTTTTTTATACAGTTTAGGCCTATATAAACAAAAAAATATTTTACATGTTTATGCAATAAATTTTGTTTGCAATTTCTTTTATCGTGTATGTATTTGTATTTATTTTCTTTGAATACTTTATTCCTACGGCGTATTTGGTTTACAGAGTTGAATTCAAACATTTTCTTCATGGAGGGTATTTGAGATTCCCTGAGGAAGGGCAGACTTTTTACTGTTCTGGCGGGTGGAATTACACTTTTTTGCCATTAAAACTCATAAAACCTCAAACCTTCCGGGACGAGGGGGGTGAATTCAATACTGTTGAATATATAATGTTTGCGTATAATTAATCGTAGCGTATTTTTCAATAGAGCATATTTTTTTAAACACTTTTATAATATAATGTTAAAAAAGACACGGACAAGCTGTCTGAAAAAAAAAAAAACAGGTGAGAGCAAAAGCTGTTAAAGATATAGGAAATAAAAAGGAGAGAGTAAGTTGTGAAGAAATTGACCTGCAATAAGGCTGTAGCTACAAATCCTCCCCAAAAGCCAAAAAATCATTAGAAATATTATATCCTTTGCTAAATTTAGTTTTAAAAAAGTACAGAGGGAGCCAAAAAAAAAAACAGTTGTGTTAACATCTTTGCCATATAAAGTAAACCTTGAAATGAAAAAACACAAAAATTCAACTAAAAGGAAGCTATCATAGCTTAAAAGAAAATGGAACATCAAGTTTTAAAAAATAGGCGTAACGTAATTATCAAGGAAATGATGAAAGGGGAGACCTACAATCATAATGTAAAGAAAACTTCTGTTGCAAAAAAAAAAAAGTCTATTAATTCAGAATCTAAAAAGAAAAATGTAAATGTGATGATTGGTTTTGCCTGATTTGTAAGAAAATAAAACAGCAGAAATGATTCAGTGTTCATATTGCCAAATACGGTTCCAAGTCGTGTGCGCTGGGAAAAAAAATCAATAAACGAAATTCATGTGTAAGCTTTGCATCACTCCTTAAATGATATTCAAGTAACTGGCAATTAGTTTCATAATTTCTATTTTTAATTACTGATAACTTTGATTTATATTTTGAATACATTTTGATTTAAAACAATTGCACTTATTTTCAGATATTTGATTTCATTACATTTCATTGCTGTTTGATTGTTTCAGTAACCGCAAACTTTGCTTTTAATAAAATTAGTTATATTCCCTAGTCATTAAAACAACCTGATTTTATTTGGTCCAATTTAGGAGACTGGTGGTCCTACTTAGGCCACCAGTTGCTGAATTTGGAACACTTTTGACAAATTTTTCAAATTAAAATAAAATTTAAGATTTTCAAAAAGAAAATGATCTAAAGTTTTATTTAGTTAGTGGATGAATTGATTGACCCCGTGTAGTGATATTTTTCAGATATTCCAAAAATTAAGTCAGCTACACCTGAAAATAAGCGAAGTGGTCCAAATTAGGCTACTCTCCCCTAAAACTTTTAAAATACACACATATGTACATGTACAGTACAGCAGAAACCTTCTAACAGCAGAAAACGTCTAAAGCAGTAAAATAAAGAACAGTAAACAAAAAAACAATGCCATACATAACGTGCAAAAAGTGTTGAGTTACACCTTTTTAAAAAAATCACGCTCATTTTTGCTTCTACGAGGGTGAATCAAATATAGACCGGAATTTTTGGTTTTTAATTTATTGGTACAAGATACAAAACAGAAAGTTACATATTATTTTTCTATATAATCTCCTGAATTCAAAACACATTTTTTCCAATGGGTCGGAAGTTTTTTGATGCCGTCATCATAGGAAGAAGAGGGGTGTGTCTCCAGCCAATTGCGCAAGAAGGCTTCAACAGCAGTGTCATCGCCGAATCGTTCACCTCCTAATGCTTTTTTCAAAGGCCCAAACATGTGATAATCACAGGGGGACTATAGGGAAGGTGATCCAGTGATAATCAATGCATTTCCTTCAACTTTTCGCGAGTCAGTTTGGCTATATGGGGACGGGCACTGTCATGAAGTAAAATCACTTCTCTGATCGGAAATTCACGTCTTTTCCGCCGATATGCACGTTTTGTTTCATCCAACAGTTGAAAGTAGTAGGCAGCACCCTCGAGAATGTCCCGAAGGGCGCTAATGTTTTCCTCGGTCAAACTTGTTCGAGAGGGGGGTGGGTGTGGGGGTGTTTTCAACTTCTGTTCATCCTTCCACAAACTTTCTGTGCCAGTCATACACTTGGGATTTCTGCAGGCATGTCCCCCCAAACTGTGCTTGAAGTCTGTCAGGTTCTGAGAAACATCTGCTATTAGAACTGGGGTTCTATATTACTTTTGCCTTAATATATTATATATTAAATAGGCTGTGTACTGGAATTTCAAAATAAATCTTTCCTTATCTAAAACTGGATCTAAGCCGGTGAATATGTATAGATGGTATGAAGGGGAAAAAAGATAGTTGGAGAGGGGTGTGCCCAACCTTTTGGGATGTCTGTGGAAGATGGGAAGACAAAAGCCTTCCACGAATTAAGAAAAGAGTTTGAAATGGGAGTCAGGTAGAAAATTCCGGAGGGGTTACGTTGAGAAGGAGCAAGGGGTTGCTGGAAGGCAGTCTCTTATGCTGAGATAGTCAGTTTGGAGCGTAGCGCGCAAAGTGGACGGGTGTCCCGGGGGAGAGCTCTTAGAGATAGAACATAGGCTTAGAGCACATAGGTGTTGGGAGATCGAGATTGATCTCCGGAAAGTTAATTTAACGTGTGTAGAGTGAGAGTGGTTTAACGTAGTTTAACAGTACACAGCCAGCATTTACTGTATTCAATTTAATGTTGAACCGGATCATCTATATCCGAGTTTGTAAGTGTAAATAGTCTTTTGTTGTTGTGTAAATAGTGTGTAAATAAACTGTTAATTTAGTTAATTGAAAGCGTTGGTTTTCATTTAAACAATCTTCTCAGTGCGTGACCGATATCACGTAATCATATCGGTGGTGGCAGCATATAAATAATAAGGATTTTCTTCGAAGTTGTGCGGACTAAGAGGAAACTCCGACAAATTGATGGCAGTGACGGGATAGAATCGTCTCAGACTAGTGACCAGCGAGCCGTGTTGCAGTGTGTTAGTGCCGGAACACCCAGTGGAATTCTTGCGTGGAAATGCCGGATCGTCGAGCGGAATTTTAGAGAGATAAAAATCAAGCGTCGAGCAGAAATACAGAGTGTGTGTGCCCTATCATCTGTACAGCGAACCGAACTAAAGTGTTGTGCCCTATCGTTGTTGCAGCGAACCGAAATAGTGTTTGTGCCCTATCATCGCTACAGTGAATCAAATTACGGTGTATTACAGCCTGAGTGTGGAATAGCACCAAAGTGACTTTAAAGTGCGAAATATTGAATTCATCGTGAAACTACGTGTGAGCAGTGGAGTACCCCAGCAGATAAAGTATAAGGTAAGGTGTTTTGATCATTTCTGTCTGCTGACATTCTCGAACAAAATGTATTTGTTGTTGTATAATTAATAGTAATTTAAGATAATTTATGTGCAATAAAGTAATTGTGTTCAAATAGGTAGGAGATATTAAGAGCCATAGTTACTATTGTTTTAAGAAAAGGTCATAATAACTGGTACTAATATTGATTTTCTATTTTTTTTCTTTTTTTTACTAATAATGGTAGTGAACAAAACTACTGCATTGTGTTAATAATAGTTGGAGGGAATAATTGAATTTACTTAAATTTAAATTATTATTAAAGTAATATTTAAATGAAGCAATACTGTTTTAAGCTTGAAGAGTTGATAACAAACGAGTAATGAACATTTGCTTAGAATTTTAATTGGATAGAAGTAAATTTTGGAAAAAAAAAGTGAAGGTTTTGATTTTATTTGTTTTAAATGTGAGAACCTTTGTTGAATTTGGAAATATTTTATTGAGGATAATTGTAGGAATTTATATGTGTATGGTATACAATTTTTCTTTATGTGGATGTTTCTATTGACATCAGTACTTTTATTCAATTTGCAACGTATCAGTATTATTATGTAAATTGTATGTTATTATCTAATGTATAAATTGGAATCTGTATTGCATAGTAATCAAATCGAAATTATTGTTTTACCTTTTGTTTTATTGGAAGTAAATTGTGTGATATTAATGGTTGAGGAAAATCAGGTTATACAGTGGGTTAAATTAGAAATAGAATACATCGATTATCTGAGATGTATTAATTAGTATAATAAGTGGAGGTAACTCTACTAAGGTAGAAATTTAGGAAATATTAATTTGGTAGGTTTAAATATTATTGTAGAGTGGTAATAGTAATCGGTGAAGGTATGGCTTTCTTATTGAAACTAAAACGGGTGGATCTTCAGATGATAGCCGAAGAATTGGGGGTTGAATTCATGGAAGATGATACCAGATTTCAGCTTAAGAAAAATATAATGGACAGCGATGAATATGACGAGGGGGCTGTTATGGAATTATCTAACACTATTGTTGCGGAACGATTGGATCGCGAAAAGTTAAAAAAAACAGGAAAAATTAGAGCGCGAAGAAAAACTGGAAAAATTAGAGCGCAAAAAGTTAGAAAAACAGGGAAAATTAGAGCGCGATAGAGAAGAAAGGATTGAAAGGGAAAAGTTAGAAAGAGAAGAGAGGTCTGAAAAATTGAGGATGGAACATGAATTAGAAATGGAGAGTTTAAGGGTACAAGGCTCGACAAATAACTCTAATGGGTCTAGGGAATCTAATAATGAAAGTAACATAGAAAAATTGATCAAAAGTGTTAAAACTCTGTCTATCAAAGTACCAGAAGGGACTGAGGGATGGAATTTATTTTTCAACAATTTAGAAAGGGCATTCAAAACTAAAAATCTACCGGAAAACCAGCAGGCCGAAATTCTACTAAATATGTTAGGAGATAAGGCGGATAATTTGTTAATTTATATCACTAGGGAACAAATTGAGAGTTATGAGGAATTAAAGGAGTTAGTTCTAAGGGAACATGAGCCGACACCGAAGGCGTGTTTGGAAAATTTTAAGAAGGCTAGGAGAAACCAGAATGAAACTCATGTATTATTTGTATCGGGTTTAATAGCAACATGGGAAAATTATTGTAAGATTAGGGGTGCGGACTCTTATGAAAAGGTCAATCAGTTAATAATTACGGATAAGTTATTAAACACGTTAGATGAAGAAACCGCATCATATATTGGGTTAACTCAGCAGAGTAAATGGTTAGAAGTTTCTAAAATTGCTAAAGAATATGACAATTACTTTGACGCTAAACACAAATCTTATGCGGATACGTATAAAAGTTTTAAGGGTAAAGATAGGTATGTAAACAGTGAAAAAGTGAAACCGAGGGAGGATAGTAAATATAGTGGTAATTGGAGGCAAAACGGAAGTAATGAGACTAATACTTTTTCGGGTAGGGAAACTGATTTTAAGAAACCTAGTGATGATTCAGCTCCATGAGGCTTCAAATGTGGTTTAATTATGGTATGCGATTCTGGATGTGAAATTAGTGTTATTCATAAAGATTTGGTACCGGAAGAGAAATTAAAAGGAGCGGGTAGTATTTATTTACAAGGATTATTTGGTGAAGCAGTTAAATCACCGTTGGTTAAATTACCGTTAGCTATTCCGCAATTTGGACAAACTAATATAATTCATCAGGAAGTACTTTGCGCAGTGACCTATAATAATAATGAGCAGGTAATTTTACATCCCGAGGTGATTAATGAGTTGTCAGGGGTCAATCGCGAAGAGCCATTGCTAGAGTCCCAAGAATTAGAAAGTTCGGAAATTAGTATCGATAACTTGAGTGAAAAGAAAGTTATGAGCAGCGATAATTGTAATGTTTACGCAATAGAAGCGAGATCGGAAAATTTACAAAGTCAGAATGCAGAAAAACTGGAAGTGGAGAAAAATAATAAAGTTATCGTTAGCAATTCAGATAAGTTTAAGAAATCCCAATTGGAATGTAAAAATTTAGAGAGAGTTTGGGAATTAGCCAAAATGGATAAAGGGGATTATTATATTATAGATGGTTTATTGTATCATAAAAAGAAATTGTTAGGCGAAACTATAGCGCAATTAGTAGTACCCAAGGTAAGAAGGGAAGAAATCCTAAAATTAGCGCATACTTCGGTATTTGGAGGGCATCATGCGGCCAAGAAAACGTTACAGAGAATCAGGTATTCGTTTTATTGGGAGGGGATGGCGAAAGAAACTAAACAATTTTGTGAGTCATGTTTAGAGTGCCAATTGACTAGAGAGGTTAAGGTGAATGATAGAGCCCCTATTTCCCCAGTATCGCGGCCAGAACTTCCATTTCAGGTGGTAATATTGATTTAATTGGGCCTATTGATCCTAAAAGTTCACAAGGGCATCAATATATACTAACCTTAATTGACCAGCATACCAGGTGGACGGAAGCAATACCCTTAAAAAGTTTAACTGCTAAAACAGCGTGTGATGCATTACTTCAAATATTTACAAGGACAGGAATCCCAAATATAATCGCGTGTGATAATGGATCGCGTTTAATAGCAACATGGGAAAATTATTGTAAGATTAGGGGTGCGGACTCTTATGAAAAGGTCAATCAGTTAATAATTACGGATAAGTTATTAAACACGTTAGATGAAGAAACCGCATCATATATTGGGTTAACTCAGCAGAGTAAATGGTTAGAAGTTTCTAAAATTGCTAAAGAATGTGACAATTACTTTGACGCGAAACACAAATCTTATGCGGTTACGTATAAAGTTTTAAGGGTAAAGATAGGTATGTAAACAGTGAAAAAGTGAAACCGAGGGAGAATAGTAAATTTAGTGGTAATTGGAGGCAAAACGGAAGTAATGAGACTAATACTTTTTCGGGTAGGGAAACTGATTTTAAGAAACCTAGTGATGATTCAGCTCCTAGATGCTTCAAATGTGGTTTAAGAGGTCATTACCAACGTTTTTGTAATAAAGTGAGTAAAGAGGGAAATAGTAATAATAGCAAATGTCGAGAACAGAAAGCGGGTGTAAATAAGATTGTCGTGAAAGGAAATAAAGAGTTACCTAAGGGAGCTATTGTGGCGAGGATATCGGCAAAGGCCGAAAAGAGAACTAATGTTATTGGTGAGAAATTAAATAAACTTGAGAAAATTGAAGTTAGTGTAAATGGGCAAAAAGCAAAAGGATTGGTCGATTCTGGATGTGAAATTAGTGTTATTCATAAAGATTTCGTACCGGAAGAGAAATTAAAAGGAGCGGGTAGTATTTATTTACAAGGATTATTTGGTGAAGCAGTTAAATCACCGTTGGTTAAATTACCACTGCCGACTTAACGAAAGAATTTGAGAAAAGGTTGGGGCTAGTCCACGATTTTCGACCCCACAGTACCCACAGTCTAACGGTCTTGTGGAACGTTTCAATCAGACGCTCAAACGTATGTTGCATCATACGATTAGGGAAGAAGGGAAAAGATGGCATGAACAAATACCATTTATATTATGGGCGTATAGGGAAGTCCCAAATTCTACGACAGGAATCGCACCTTTTCAATTATTATATGGTAGAGCGCCGGGGGGGTCCTTTATCAGTTCTCAAGTCATCCTGGGCAGGAGAAAATAAGGGGGCACAGTTAGATACTATGCCGATTCATGAGTATTTGAATAAACTTAAGGGACGCTTAGAAAGAGCCGCAAAGGAGGCAAAATTATCGTCCGAGGTGCAACAAGGCAGAATGGCCTATCATTATAACTTAAGGTCAAAAGAAAAAACGTTTGAAGTAGGCGATAAAGTAATACTGTTAATCCCCGATTCAACTAACAAATTATATTCTAGGTGGCAAGGGCCGGCAACTATTGTCGAAAAACGAAACAGGCATTCGTTTATAGTTGAATTAGCCGACGGGAGCAGGAAGCACGTGCACCAAAATAAAATAAGAGAATTTATTGCTAAGTGTAATATAGTGAATATTGTTTTTGAAGGTGATGAGGAATTTGGAGAAGTTGGGGAAATTCCTATTTTAAACCGGGAACAAGAGGTAGAACGGGACATAGAAAGGTTCGAAATAAAAGGGTTATCTAATAGTCAAGTCAAGGATATAAAGTCCATTTTGAGGGAGAATAAAGAGGTATTTATGGGTCTGTGCGACCAGCGGAAGTAGGGGAGCACCGTATTGATTTGAAACCGGATGTGACAAGGAAAAAGCCAAAGTTATATAGTGTACCTGTTGCTTACAAAGAGGAAGTAGATAGACAGATTCAGGAGTTATTAGAATTAAATCTAATCGAAGTATCAAATGCAGAAATTAGTCATCCAATTGTTTGCGTGGCGAAAAAAGACGCAACTGTTAGGCTTTGCATTGATTATAGAGCTTTAAATTCAGTAACGCAGGTCCCAACATTTCCTATGAAAGATTCGCAGGAAATCATGTATACTGCGGGGGCAGCTAAATATTTATCTTCGATTGATTTATTGAGGGGTTATTGGCAGATTAAAATGGCGGAGGAATGTAAACATTTGACAGCTTTTACAATTCATAATGGGACTTATCAGTGGCGTACTATGCCTTTTGGTTTATCAGGGGCGGCTGCTACATTCCAAAAAGATATGAATGAGGTTCTTCAAGGTCATCGGAGGTATGCACAAGCATATATTGATGATGTCATCATTTTCTCCGACACCTGGGAAAAGCATTGTGAGCATGTTAGGTCTGTCATAGACGAACTTAAAAATAGAAATTTTACGATTAGACTGGATAAATGTAAATTTGGAGAGAAATTGACTAAGTTTTTAGGTCATGTAATTGGGGGTGGAACGCATGCACCTGATGAGGAGAAAATAGGAGCAATAAGGGACTTAAAGAGACCGAAAACTAAAAAGGAAGTTAGATCTGTTTTGGGATTAATGGGATTTTACCGATCTTATATTCCAAATTATGCAGAAATTGCTATACCTTTAACTGAATTAACTAAAGAGAAGGTTAAAAATACTGTACCATGGGATGAAAGGGCAGAAGAAGCATTTAATACCCTTAAAGATGAGTTATGTAACGTGACGCGTTTGGCTACACCTATCGTAGGCCGGGAATATCAGCTTCACGCCGATGCTTCAGACCTGGCAGTAGGATGTTGTCTTACTCAAAAAGATGAAAAGGGTCAGTTTAAACCGATAGCTTTTGCCAGTCAGAAATTATCAGGGGGTCAGCGGGCTTGGCCGAGTATAGAGAAAGAGGCTTGGAGTGTTCTCTTCGGGTTGCGGAAGTTTAAAAAGTGGACCTATGGATCTCAAATTGAGATCATAACGGATCATAATCCATTAAAATTTCTCACTAAAACAACCCCAAGGTCTCCCAAACTCACTAGATGGGCTCTTGCCTTGCAACGCTGGAACCTGAGTATTTCTCATCGTCCAGGAGCGCAACATTTAAATGATGATGCAATTTCCAGGCTACATAGGAAGAGCTGGGAAGAACAGCCAATTGCTAACCCATCGGCATCAACGACTAAATAGTAGACAAACCTTAAAGGGGTGTCATCACGTTTTAAAATTTTTTGTATATGTGTAATTGTATTTGAATTTTGTGTTATAGTGTATTAGCATGTGTAGTTCTTCTGTAATAATAATAGTAGTACACGGTTCATTAGAGATGTCAGTAGAGAATGTTCAGACACCTTGATATATATATGTAATAATAATAATGAAGAAACTTGCAAAGAGGCTATTGAACTCTTCGGTGATGTTACTATATGTTTGGGGAAAATTAGCCCCTAAATGGCATATTTTCCGCTAAGGTGGGGGGTGTCAGGTTCTGAGAAACATCTGCTATTAGAACTGGGGTTCTATATTATTTTTGTCTTAATATATTATATATTGTATAGGCTGTTTACTGGAATTTCAAAATAAGTCTTTCCTTATCTAAAACTGGATCTAAGCCGGTGAAAATGTATAGATGGTATGAAGGGGGAAAAAGATAGTTGGAGAGGGGTGTGCCAAACCTTTTGAGATGTCTGTGGAAGATGGGAAGACAAAAGCCTTCCACGAACGAAGAAAAGAGTTTGAAATGGGAGTCAGGTAGAAAACTCCGGAGGGGTTACGTTGAGAAGGAGCAAGGGGTTGCTGGAAGGCAGTCTCTTATGCTGAGATAGTCAGTTTGGAGCGTAGCGCGCAAAGTGGACGGGTGTCCCGGGGAGAGCTCTTAGAGATAGAGCGTAGGCATAGAGCACATAGGTGTTGGGAGATCGAGATTGATCTCCGGAAAGCTAATTTAACGTGTGTAGAGTGAGAGTGGTTTAACGTAGTTTAACAGTACACAGCCAGCATTTACTGTATTCAATTTAATGTTGAACCGGATCATCTATATCCGAGTTTGTAAGTGTAAATAGTCTTTTGTTGTTGTGTAAATAGTGTGTAAATAAACTGTTAATTTAGTTAATTGAAAGCGTTGGTTTTCATTTAAACAATCTTCACAGTGCGTGACCGATATCACGTAATCATATCGGTGGTGGCAGCATATAAATAATAAGGATTTTCTTCGAAGTTGTGCGGACTAAGAGGAAACTCCGACAAAGTCTTCGTAAGATTTCAGCCGGTCTTACACCTTCATTTGTGAGAAAATTAAAGATAACACGTTGCGCAACGCTGGGGTGAACATCTCCCTTATTCATCCTGATGCCGATTCAGAAACGGAGAGAGTAGCACATATCGGCGCATCAATAGTCATATGACATCCCCACCTGCCATGCGCAGAGGTTTGAGCGCCCTCGCGATGACCTTCAGGCCTCCCGGCAGAAATTCCGGTTAATATTTGATTCACCTCGTAGCTTTGGAAACACCTTTTCTTTATTGTAAACTGTACTTTCCTTAACATGAGTTTTTCGGCCAGATATGCATCGTCGTCTTGTTTCCTCTAAATAGTGAAGCAATCCGTATACGTGCTGCAAAGCAGTTTTGTATGTCATCCGCGCAGGCGCCTAGTCTTCTTCACTTTCATTTTGTTCTTCTAAGTTCTCGTTCACTCCCATTGCTTTGTTCGTCATCTCTATATCAGTCAGTCGTTGAAACATCGACTAACTTGCGTCGCATTCCAGCCACTCTTCTATGTTCTATTCGTCAACATTCTTAACTCCCGGAACGGATGTAATTAGTTCAACAAGTGTAGCGGTCAGCAGGAATTCTCTCTTTACTAATGTTTTGGTTGACATTTGTTTTGATACTCGGAAGCTCCATGATATAAAAAGTGTTGAGGGTTTGATGCAATCCCATGCAAAAGCAATATCATAAATGCTATCTAAAATTGTATAATTCCGCCAAAATTCTTTGAGATTGCAGCCTTTCTCGATTTTTGACAGTAACAATTTTGTCCTGTATGTTCTATTCATTGTTGCAATGATTCCCTAGTCTATAGGTTGTATGAGCGCAGCAACATTTAGGGGTAAAAACTTTGCGAAGGTTTGCCCGTCAGAAGATTTAAGCACACTTGTAGCTGTGTGTGAAGGCAAGTTGGCATCAAATTTTTATAGTCAAGATGTTTACGTACTTGAGGCACAAAATCTCTTCAAACTATTCTTGAAAAATCTGCTGGTCCACCCAACCCCCTTTTTTATTGAAGCAATCAACTGATAAATTTTCTGCCCTTGTCCCCTTAAGAGACCTCGGATTCTTAGATTTACCGATTACAAGAAGACTAAGTTTGTGACTACCAGCAGCGTTGCTGCATGGAGAGATTGTAATTCTTTCCATGCTACTATTGTGACCTGCCGCGTGATATTTACTTTCAAATGCCACGTGGGAACGACGGGCCGAGTACGAGTGGGACGACACTTCCAAAAAAGACCTGATTCATCAGTATTATAAATTTGTTCATATGACAGATCCTCAGACAACACAAACTCTTCAAAATTACGTTGAAACTCATAAGCTGCTTGTTGATAACCACTCCGCTTCTCTCCATGTAGACTAATCTCTTTAATCCCATGACGTTTTTTAAAACGATGTAACCAACCGGACGATTATATCTTTCCAGGCTGAACAAATCAAAAAAGGTTTTTGCTTTAGCTGCAATGGTAGGATCAGACACGGGGGTGCCTTCACTTCACACCAGAGATAACCACTCCACTAATGCCGAGTAAACTTCATTATAGGTGGATTTCTTCATTGTTTTTCATTTTTTCATCCCAGAAGCAATTTTTGATACTGATTCAAAGGCCAGCAGTTTGTCTTTTTGCCTTAAAACGTCACGCATGGTTTTTTTCCCCGATCCAAAACTAATCCAAATATATCTGCTTCCTTGACGCGCCATTTTCTATTTTAGAAATCATTTCAAGTTTTTGTGCAATCTTTAACACAACTTTCTTTCGTTTTTCAGCCATTATGTGTTACGAAATTTCAGGAACTAACGAAACACTAAACTTGAGCACCGACAAAGAAACATAAAACACGTCTTATCACTAAGCACGTGCACTGAAAACTAAGGCCACTCGCAGGCTGCGAATAAACGTAGAGTGTGATCTCTATACGTGAACTTTACATAGGGTGAACTCGAATTCTCGAGTCGTTAAGGTCGGTGATCAGAGAATGTACTTGACTTCCGTACTACATAATTTTCGACCTTCGCTCTGAAGGGCCTATATTATTTTCCTTGCTGTTGGCTGGGATTAAAATTTGAATTAAGAGAAAAATTTCGCGTCACGGATAATCCGCACAGCGGATCATCCGGTCGCGCATAACCGTGGTTTTACCGTACTTCCAACAGGGCCTGATTACAGCATGAGGCAACCAAGCCATGTCCCTGGGGCTGCTGACTCTGTGGTTTTCCAAATTTGTCATGTAATTATTGTAAAGCTGATGACCTTGTACTGAATATAATCAATATTTTGCACTTTTAGAGTAAGGTAATATTTAAAACAATAGCATATTTATCTAAATATGCATTTATCTATTCATATCTGCATTCTAAGGCATAGAAAGTGTTTAATTTTTTGTGACTGCGTAGAAAGAGAGGTCCTCAAATGACTACCAGGCCCAGATCTACTCTTTGACTTCATCGAGTCCTGACTTTCATTATTTCACCCTCACTAATAAAATTGTGAATTAGAAGAATTGATGATATTATTCTGTTATTTAAGAAGGCCATAGCGAAAAATTGAAAGAGAGAAAAATTGCTTTTGTCATGAGAAAGATGTGTGGATATTCTGAAAGCTCTTACTTAGCTCCACTCCATTTAAAATAGAAGATTTGAATCCCAGTATCGTAAGGATCGCATATTTAAACTAAAACGTATAACCATAGTTTTGGAAACCCTTGTTTATGGCAATGCTGTGCAATGAAAAATATTTGTAAGAAGTTATTGATGCAAAATAATCACAATTTTGTTTGTTTTATAAAAGGACGATATCAACAGCAAGGTTAATCAATAAGGTTTGATATGTTTTCTGACTCATGTTGCATAACTGTTGCACTAAATTGAAAATTTTAAATCCTTTGTGGAAAACTGGAACAGTGTCGGATCCACTGGCCGTGATTTATAAAACGTGTAGTTTCTCCTTTTCAAAAATAGCTCAAACTTTTGAGTTTAATATCTTCGATATTCGAATAAAATAATACTATGACTTGTGTCAGAAATATTACACACAAAATGTTGGTAGCATGATAATTTCCTTGTGTAAACACCCGTGATTTACCTCATCTTTTATGGCTTTAGCTTCATTGCTCCTTTTAGACATTTCATTCAGTACAATGTGAATTGAAGGCAGCTTAGATGCAGCCCAGAAAATTAATCAGATTTTAAAATAATCTTGTGAATAAAAGTAGCAAATACAGCGTTCCCAAAATAGAGATGGTCAGATTGAATCTTGAAAAGGCTTCTGTTTATTTGCTTATAAACTGTTAGTGCGTAATAGTTAGAAATATCGTAATAGCTTTTCAAGTGTATTTTTCAAGGCTGGAAATCCTTTTTAAAAATCTTTATCCATTTTCGCTAAATATTACTGATGTTCAGATACATTTGATCATAAAGTATATAATATTTATATAAAAAAAAAGTTAATCGTTTTCTCCGAACCTGTTCGAAGATAGGTGAAAACATTATGCATGTAAGGGATGAAAATGATTTCGTAATTGTATCAAAAAGATTATTTGAAATAGTTTGTTTGCAACGAAACTAGAAAAATTCAGAACAGCCTTCGCACGAAACTATGCGGGTTACTCTCCATGATTAGAATGGTGTTTTGTATCTGAAACAAAAATAATTTTAAGTGGTATTGGAACATCTCCCAGAAAAAGATTTATGGATTTGCAGGGGTCGGAGCATATAGGACAAATTTTATTGTTCGTACCAGTATCTTTTATCAATAATCTTCAGGATATATTCCTATTGCATATCATATAAAAATGTCTCTTGAAGATTATTGATAAAAGATACTGGAAAAAGAAATAAAATTTGTCCTATATGCTTCAACCCCTGGATTTGTGGGATCTCAGTTCTTTTTTTCTTTATACCTCAGAAACGTGTGCGTGTTATTACTAAGTAACAATCCAAATCAGTGTTGCCAGTGGGCTACTTTTTTTTAAATTCAGATTTCTTGATTGCCAGCACTTTTTTGAAACGGTAAAATTACCTTTGTTTACGCCTTAATTAATATGTCATTAAATAAGGCGCATTTTACCATTTCAAAAAAGTGGTGCAAACCAAGAATCTGAATTTAAAAAAAGTAGCCCATCCGGCAACACTGATTCAAATTCGCTGTACTTCCCGGAGGACATTTCTAGGGGAAGTTACCAAAAATCTTGCTGACTCCTTAAGACATAATCGGGTCATTCTCTCAGAATCATACATTTTCAGTACTGAATTTCTGATTTTTTTTCAAATTAAGGGTAAAAAAAAGTTTTTATATTGCCTAGGACTTATCTGGCATCATGACAGTTTTTTTTTCCAGATATTGAGAAATATTGTATTAAAATTTCGTTTTCAAAATTTTTATTACTTTTTGACTAAATGTTACTGGTGTTCAGATACGGGGCATTCTCACAATCTTTTGACTTTTAAGTTCCTGAAGAATAATTTTTATTTTAGTACATATTCTTGTGTTTTTCTTTTATTTCATATACTAGGGAACATCCCCTTACATGATTGCATAACAATATTAACAAGAGAATTAAATAAGTTTTGGACGATGTTGGGGGTCAAATACCAGGAAAACCCCTATACCGTTTCGTGTCCCTGATGCTGATATTGAAGTTTGGAGCTGTCTGTATAAAATTGTTTCTGTAAAAGTAATTCGATGTAATTTTTTTCCGAAACTGGGACAATTGTTTTATATAAATATGTAGCAAAAAATTAACCTGTACACATTTTTATGGTTGATATTATTTTTTTTTTTAAGTCTGTCCTTGGGTTTTAGATTCCTTACCATCCCACTTGCTAAACTTATACAGAAAATCACTTCAAATGCAGCCACTGAATTTTTTTCAAGTTTTTTCTCATGCAGAAGTATGCTAGAGAAATAATGTCTAAAATTCTTTGACAGGAAATTTACTGTAGAATTTAAATCAGCATTTAAATATCAATCTCAAGCATCGTGGCTTTATTGGTAGTCTTACTGTCCCCATGGTTTATTCCTCCAGTTTTCGAGGTAAATTATTATTATTTTTTTATTTTATCCAGTGTAAATAACTGTTTCTAAAAATCAATGAACATTGTGGCTATCACTTATTCTTAACATGATTTGTCTAAAAATAGTGGTAATACTTCTTACCGTCCCATCCTTACCATCCCTTTTTTTTTTCCCATTACCGTCCCTTTTTTCCTATACCATCCCTTTTTTTTACCTTCCGTCCCTTCTTTAACACCCCTTTAAGACAGTGTTATACCAAAATTTTGTACTAAAAATACTACATTGTTATTATTTCTTATTTGAATGTCCTGTGGGTACTATGCAAATTCATTATAAGTAAAAATTTAGAAGAAAATAGAAAGTTATAGTGGTAAAATGGTAAGGAAAATTAAACTCGCAAGTTCAACGTAAACCTCAGTTAAATAAAAAAAATTTCGCTGCTGACCATTTTTTAATTTTGAATCATTAAGGCATTCGTCTATCAGATTACAATTTTAGCAAGTTTAATTTCGCCAGATTTTTATTCCCAAAATTCAAAAGACTGTGAGAATGCCCCATACATTTGATCATAAAGTACAGCCGAAAAAAAAAACCAAACACCCCCTACTAACTCTGCAATTAATTATAGTAGAAGAAAGTTACTGGTATCATCAATTTGAAATAAAGTCTACTTTTAAATGATGTATATAAAATTTGCTTAGGGGGCCATCTACAAATCGAAACCAGAGCAAACTTTGTTTTTTTCAATAGCAACACCCAATTTTAACGATATATTTTAAATCTTCGGTTCAAACTATGTCTAGAAATGAAATTTTAAGTTATTTGGATGGTAAGTTTTTGAATTATAAACTATTAAAATTTAGAGCTTCCAATGTTAAATTATATTTTAATATTTTTATTAATATCTCCTGAAATTATAATCCTAATGTGATTTTTTTTGTGTGGTTAAATACTAAAAAAAACAAAACAAAACAAATATAAATACATTGAATTTATAATTTAAAAAATTTTATATTATGAATTATGACACTGATATTCGAAAAAAATTTGCAACCTACAATTTTTTTGATAGATTTATGTTTATTATGCCCAGCTTTGTACAAATTCTCAATTTCAATTTTTTTCTTGCAAGTAGTTTTCAAATTATGATTAAAAATAGTCAAAATTACGGTTTAAATTGATGTTCTCTGTGTTCTATGATATGCAGAAAAGCATAAATTGAAAAAATATAGATATTTATTAATTTTATTGAAATATTTGGGCTGGCAATAGTCAAAACACATTAAGCCAGTGAAATGGTCATATTGGCAAGAAATAATACATTAATAGAAGTGTCATAGTCATTTTGTAGCATTTCAACAATCGAGTACCGAACTTTAATTTCGATACAGCCCCTAAAATATGCTAATTTTAAAATAGTTAATTTCTCGGAAACTAATCGTACGAATTTCATGAAAATTTGGATTTAGGCTAATTGAAGGGTGTAGAATTTTCTTATGGTGTCAAACTTGGGTATTGCTATTGAAAAAAACAAAGTTTGCGTTCGTTTTGATTTGCGTAATCAAATTTTATATACATCATTTAAAAGTAAACTTTATTTCCAATCGTTTGGTACCTGTTAACTTTTTTCTACGATAATTTGTTACAGAGTTAGCTGGGGATGTTTACTTTTTTTCTCCACGACTGTACATAATGTTTATAGGAAAAAGTTATTCGTTATTTTTTTAAACTCTACATGAATATCTGAAAACACCATGTATGTACGGATGAAAATGATTTTGTAATTGTATCGAAAATATTATTTAATACCGCCTTGTTTGTAACGAAAAAAAAAAAAACGATTTTGCGAATAAAGAGTGAAATAAAAGTTTTTTGTTGCTTTAGACTTGACTGACATCATGCCACTGTATTCCAAGATAGTGAGAAATATTTTATTAAAATTGCATTTTTGCATTGCGTAGATGCTATGATCGAAACCGTGATGTTCACGGACATGTCAACAGACCAGATGTTTTTTCATAAATTACTAAATATTTGACTAAAATGAATAATGTTTCTGAATTAAGTTAAGGTTTATGTAATCCATATTACATGGTATTCTATTTAATTTTATTATTTTAAAATCATTACCTGTTTTTATATTATTAATAGAAATGATGATGTGATCTTTACGTCTGTGATTTTTTTAGAGTTATTCTTTTAAGTATGTATTTTACAAAGGTACACTGGCAAAGTATTGGTACATTTGAAATAATTAGCAAGCTTATATAGCACTAAAGTTTTATTTACCGCCATCTGTTAAGCTATTTTGAGACTACTAATTTTCTGTCTATAGACATGACTCAATTTCTTGTGGCAGTTGTAGTTGTCTATTAAATAAAACTATAAATAAATAGGATTATCCTTTGAAATTGAGCCTCAGATTAGCTTTTAAAGCACTGAATCAAAAATAAAAAAACATATGATAAAAAATTGTTTTAAATCCATTTTTTTACAGACACAGTAAGTGGTACAAACTAGGACTGTGGCACGCCATGGGATGATTTCTCAGTCTCTGTGAACACATTATTTAAATGAAAAATTAATATTTTTTTTATT
The DNA here is from genome assembly GCA_963932465.1 of Maratus speciosus. Classification (NCBI taxonomy): domain Eukaryota; kingdom Metazoa; phylum Arthropoda; class Arachnida; order Araneae; family Salticidae; genus Maratus; species Maratus speciosus. The sequence continues at coordinate 288,957,293 of OZ010787.1, forward strand.
ATGTAATTTTTTACATGCATTGCGTTTGGTTATATCACACAACATTTCCATTATAATATTTTTTCAATTGCAATTACTTTTTTAATGAGTATTCTGTGACACCGTAAAGTACGTTTCTAGGAAACTTAACCCTTTGAGCTCAGATGGGTGAATTTCTTCCCACTTAATTTTAACCTCTAAATGTCACATTGGCACCGGAATATTCAACCAAATTTATTTGAAAATAGATAAATGCATTTTTTCGTGTATATTATAAGACAAATCTTTTGTTTACAAAATACTGGTGCCAATGTGACATTTGGGCATTTTGAAGAAATTCACTCCCAGAGCTAAAAGGGTTAACCAGTCATTTTCAATTTTCAATTATGAGGCTACTTCATTCACGCGAAAACAATCGCTCGCTATGGGATTAATCCCACGGGAGAAATTTAAAAAAAATCTTGCTTCTGTTTTAATATTTTTAAATGATTTTTTTGCGATGGGTAGTTGAGTTCAATCTGTACAAAGTCCGTTTTTTACTATTTCGATTTTGTTTAATCCTTTCAAGAGCGGTGGTCACACGGCGTGACCACCTAATTTTAATTCCAAAAGTGACAAACGGCGCCAAAAATATTATAATAAAATTTTGCTTTTATAATGAAAGTGCAGAAAAGCAGGTTTTTATTTACTAAGAAATTCATTTGTAAATTCTGGTGTCAGTCAATTATTTCATCATTTTAAGAACAGAATTTTTCTGCCCCTGAAAAGATTAAAGGGTTTTTTATGAGGATACTTTCACTTTCGTAACCGGTTTCAAAAGTGAAAGCATCCTCAAAAGGAAAAGAAAGAAAAAACCCCACTGCAAACAAAATCGAAAACGTAAAAATCGACCTTTGTAAAGATTGACCTCAGCTATTCGATTCAAAAATGTCATTTAAAAATATGGAAATGCAAACGAGTTGTTTAAAAAATCCCTGCCGGCTCGGCCTAGAGACACAACTAGATTTCGAAGTTAAGTGCTAATTTCACCAACAAAAACTAAATCATGATTAGAGATAAACCCAGTTTAACAATTTTATCTGGCTGCTTTTGGCGAGCTTTTAATTTCATTTTTCTGTAACAGTTGGTTTTATTAGAATCTTGTTAATACGATGATGTTTTCGTCAATCCGATTTTTTCATCCCTTGAGAATATTTTTAGTAATATCATCCATTAGTAGAGTTCATCTTATCAAAAATTTGTTATAACAAAAGTTATAGATAACATTAAGATTTAAATTTATTTATATAATAAATTTATTTATATTATAAATTTATTTATATTTAATATAATATTTACAAATTTATTTATATAATAAATTTAAACCGCTTGGAGATTGTTTCATTAAATGAACCACACACTATATTTTAAATTCTGATGACGTTCTTTTTACTGAGACAAGCGCGCGTTTAATAATGTAACGTCAAAATTGTAAAGATTTTTCATCACCCTCTCTCTTTTTTTTTTGTTGTTGTTGTAAGAGTTGGTCCTATCAAAAATTTGTCAATACAAAAGTGTAGATAATATTAAGAAGATTTATAATAAATTGAAGCAGATTTGAATCTTGCGAATTGACGAAGTTATGCACTTTTTTCTTCTTCAACCGCCCCCCGCCCCTTTAATTTTTTTTTTTTTGTTGTAAGAGTTGGTATTACCAAAAACTTGTCAATATCAAAGCTGTAGCTAATATTAAGAAGATTTATAATAAATTTAAGTGGATTTTATATCCTGAAAAAATTGACGAAGTTGCGAATTTTTTTCTTCTTAAAACCCTATTTTTTCGGGCCTTGAGGCCACTTTTAAGGATATCAAAAATCTGTTATACATAATTAAAATACATAGATTTTATGTATTAGTTTGGAAGGGATTTGTGCAGAATTATGGAAGTTATCGCGTCCATAAAAAAGTGATATAGATAGATAGATAAAGTTTTGAACTAGGGGTGGTTTTGGGTTCTAGGGGTCACGATCGGCATAGGTCGGCAAAACTTTTTCAAAAATTCCAACATAGGGGAGAATGTAATAGGTAGTGTTTCTTACGAAATCTACCTAGAAATTCCTCCTATAAGATTAACATTAGCTAGCGTGTATTTTCGCGTGAGTGAAGTAGCGCTTTAACTCTGTGTACGGTGACAGCGTGTTCGTTGCATTTACTTCAACGACAAAACTTCCGAAAGGTTTTAATGTTTACGCCAAGAATCACACTTTTTACGTTTCAAAAGGATTTTAAAACGATAAGAAAAGCAATACTTTGAAACAACAAAATCTGTTTATGGAGTAAAAGTATTGCCTCAAAGTATTAAATCCGAATCTAATCTTGCTCAAAAACCTACAGATAAGGAAATTTACTTAAGCAAGCTTAGGAGGCAGAGGATTTAAAATTTCACTTATTTTTGTTGACAAAGTGAGAAGTGGGATTAAAACTTTTGATTAAAGTAAATAAGGTAAAGCAAATAAGGTAATCTAAAGTAGTAAAAATACTAAAAATAACAACCTGTTGGAAGTAATTACACAATTACTTTTCCTTGAAAAGAGTATTTTCATGTAATAAGGAAAATTCTCAGAACTCTTCTTTCATTTATTGATTTCTGAGACTCTCTCATCTGACAAGCTGTTACGAATTGAAACACACGAGTGTGAGTCAAATAGCGTTTGGATTTTATTTCTATTGCTTAGTACTTTTTGTTCGATTGAGGGACTATTTACATTAATAAAAAGAAAGAAAAATCATCGATCACACGTAGAATATGAAACAATTTCCAACACTATCAGAATGATGTTAAAAACTTTATTTTTTCATACAATGAAAGGAGGAATCTAAGTAAGAAGTTTAGAAAACGCCTAAGACAGTTGCAAACCCATTTTTAGAAATTACTGCTATTATTATTAATTATTAATTGTAGAGTTAGCGTTTCTAACCCGAAAACGGTGCGAGATTTGAGAAAAAAGGCCAATCGTCCTCGAATTAGCACAAAACGACGTCTTTCATGTAACTAAATGTCATTTTTTAAAAATTCAATCACAAACTTAAATACGCCACGAATTGCATGAAAAAGTGTGTTTTATAAGGCGCATTTACTAATAATTATAACACATATAAGCAAGGCACAGGTTATTTTAATAAGAAAATCAAATTAAGTATGCTGAATGCGTCCACCATATGCAGCAAGCATTCTGCATTCTGCACATTTTCCGGTGGTGGACGCATTGATATACTTAATTTAATTTTCTTCTTCCTAATATGTGGAATGACTAAACATAGAAAATGGTTCTAATCCAGAGTAATAAATTGTACAAACTGCACATTTTGCCGCTAGGTGGTGCTGTAAGAGGTCTCTTCCATAACAAATATCCACTTTCCTTTACCTAGACACCAGGTTTATTGCTAAAGCTGTCGCCGTATTAGAGGGCATTAGTGGGCACTTTGTATAATTTATACACAGTTATATAGTAGTATTTACTTAAGGCTGTTCTCAGATCCAAAAGGGCAATTTTATGACACAAGTTTTAATTTATTTTTGTTCGGAAATGCATGAAACTAGCAGTTGTTCTTGTTCAGAAGCTATGTAATAGAGCTGTTTTTTCCGTTTTTTGCAAACGCAACAGATATTTCAAAAAATAGTGTCAAAGTGGGCGTTTTGAATCGAATTTCCGCACGAAAGGAGAAAATCCACTCAAGAAAGGATAAAAAACGTGTTTGTCGCATGATAAAAATCGCTTGTAACTCAATAGGTAATTTATTGATCAAAAAATGGAAATCACAGTTCGATTCAAAATCGCTTCCATGGTCAGGCTTTCCAATTTTTTATCTTTCCGTTAAATAATGAATTTGTAAATGTGTCAAAACATCTTGCGCTTGTTGAGCAGAGCAGTTGAGAACAGCCTTAAGTTTGGAAGCGCATATCACAGCTGCAAACGCACTTTCTACAATTGCCGCTCATTGACGATAATGTATCTGAATTCTTTTGTGCGGCCCTGTACAAGAACGTTAAGTGTTACATGTTCTATTTTCTATACGCAAGATATTATCCCGCATCACTTTCACCTATATAAATTTTACAAAACTCATTTCAAACAATTAATATCTACAGAAAGTTCTTTTACAGGATCGCACAAAACAATTCAGATGCATTATCGTCAATCAGCCTTATAATTGCAGGAAGAGTGTTTCAGCAATGTTATGCATTTTCAAACTTAAATAAATAATAGTACATTATGTAGTTTTTTTGTGTATTCTTGCAAATGAACAATAAATGCTACGCACATCATTTTCTGTGGGAAAAATGTTATCATGTATATGCAATGTGCTGTTGTTGTAATGCATATCAACAATGCACAATTTTCCCATAAAGTTTGAAGTCATTTAAAATCACTGAAATGCACTTCAATCAATTATCGCTCTCAGACCATAATGTATCCGAATTCTTAAGTATCTCTGTAAACGATCTATAAATATCATACACGTTATTTTTAATAGGGAGCATTATATACCAAAGCTCAGTAACATATACAAATTTTCTGGCAATCCAAGTATATTTACGGAAGTTAGGTGCATTTTATTATGTACGGATAAGACATTGTAGCATGTAGATAGCATGTACACTGTAAAAAAAATCTGTGAAGTTACTAAAGTTTTTCTAGGAAACTTGGATTCCTAGAAATTTTCATGTAACGGCAACAACAAAATTTCATGTAACAGACACACTTTTGAGCCGAAAATCAAAAAATCTGTAAGGTTACTAAGAATTTTTTTGGAAACTGGGATTCCGTGAACTTTTCATGTAACTGCAGCCAGGGTTACAAATAAAACTTTAGTAAGATTACTGAAATTTTAGCAGATTCATTTGTAAAGTTACAGATTTTTGTAGCTTTACAAAAACTAGTTTTGTAGATTTGCAGCTTTTTTCGTACAGTTACAGGTGAAAGTTTAGTAAGCATGTAACTTTACATCTGTAGAACTACAGATTTTTTTTTACAGTGTACAGTCGTGGAAAAAAAAAAGTAAACACCCCCTACTAACTCCTCAACAAATTATCGTAGACGAAAGTTACTGGTACCGAATGATTGGAAATACAGTCTACTTTTAAATGATGTATATAAAATTTGCTTAAGGGGCCATATACATATTAAAACGAGTCCAAACTTTATTTTTTTCAATGGCAGTACCCAAATTTAACGGGATATTTCAAATCTTCGGTTCAAAATATGCCTAGAAACCAAATTTTAAGTCATTCGAATGATAAGTTTTTGAATTATAGACATTTAAAATTTAGTACTTCTAATGTTAAATTACATTTTCATATTTTTATTTATATCTCCTGAAATTATGCTCCTAATGAGCTAATTTTTTGTGTAGCAATAATACTAATATACCCAAACATAAATACGTTGAATTTGCAATTTTTATAATTTTATGATATGAATTATGAATTATGAAATTAATATTTGAAAAAATTATGAATTGCAACATGCAATTTTTTTGATGGATTTAGATTTATTAAGTCCTGCTTTATGGAAATCCAAAATTTCACGTTTTTCTTCCAAGTAGTTTTCAAATTATGCTTAAAAAACGGCAAAATGATGGTTTAAGGGGCCGTCTATGATAGAAGTGAGTAAATTTTTTAAATTTATTCTGCTATCCTGTAATCAAACAGGTTTCATTGACGCTTAAACGTGCCTTGATCAAGAAGGCGGTTCTCTCGGTTAACAATCGAGTTCGGAACTTCAATTTGGATACAGCCCTTAAAATACGCTCGTTTTAAAATAATTAATTTCTCGGAAACTTATGGCACGAATTGCATAAAAATTTGTTTATAGGCTAATTGAAAGGTGTAGAGTTCATTTATGCTGTCAGAATTGTGTACTGCTATTGAAAAAACAAAGTTATGGTTCGTTTTAATATGTAGATGGCCCCTTAGACAAATTTTATATACATCATTTAAAAGTAGACTTTATTTCCAATCGTTCGGTACCAGTAACTTTCTTCTACGATAATTTCTTGAGAACTTAGTAGGTGGTGTTTACTTTTTTTTCCACGACTGTACAAACCGAACTCATAAGCAGTCTTCAACTGTGTTGAAAGGTTCATTCAATTTAGGTGTTTGACAAAGCCAATTAAAACAAAGCAACCCTGTCCTGCTTATAAACAAAATACCCCTTTGCGATGGGTGCAATTGCGAATTCGATTGCGAATCAACGTGCACATTTACTGGTGTGTCTAATTCAGATAAGAAAGAATACCATGATGTGTAAGGACTAAGTATAGACAATGTCTCTAATCGTTAGTAATAAAGTCACTGAAGATAGATGTCTCACAATGAACCTTCGTTTTAATACAGAGTTCATGTTCTATAAAGATGACTCATCAGTGCATTTTAAAATTTGAAATTAGTTTTATTGATTTAAATAATAATAACTGTTTTTTTTTTGTTTCAAATTTAATTTAGTGAAAAAAAAAATCTATATGCTCTATTCTTTGGAGAAGCGGGAGGGGTAGAAGGGTTGCATTTTTAGGGAAAGACTAAATGTTGTTTTCAATCACCAGTAAAATCACATTAAATTTATGACAAAAATGACCTGATGATGGAGATAAACTCTGATCATGTTTTTATTTATTTGTTTTTAGCGACATAGCAACTATTATTTTCGATTGTTGAGAAAAGTTGTTGCTAAAAAATATAATACACTCCGATAATGGAAGAGTCCCCCACTTAAATTTATATTTGTTAAGCTTTAGTTGAATTAGTAGTAGTTTTTACAATACTAATAAATTATTTTTTTCATTTACTAAACTTATACACCAGCAATGAATTAAAATTTCGAATGAGATGTATGATTTCAATTAAGTTACACAATATCTTGTAATTATGCCATACTGATATTTCAGGAATTTTTAATTTTAAAAGATACAGCTTGCATGCATTTTATAGAAAAATACTTTACCACGGAAAAAGATTTGACACCCCGATTATCGAAAATGGAAGAAGAAATGTTACAAAGAGATTACTAATTAAAAATATTAACCTTTTTTGCATATCTGCAGTTTTAATTTACTCACCAGTGGGGGCAAAATAGAATTTTTAAAACAAAACTGAACAAAATATTTTTTAATTTTAACCACCCTTTCGCTATACGATCAAGGATGAGTATTACACGCGTACAGAGGGTTCCTTTCAATAAATATATTAATTAGTAACTGTATTATTACAAAAAAAAAAAAAATCATTGCTAAAAGAATAATAAGACTTTTTAAAAAACTAGACAATGTAGGGTGGCTATAGCTGTATATATACAAGAAAAGTATTAATGGATATACTATGAAAGTTTAAAGAGATATGAAGCCAAATAGTATCAAATATTGCTATTCTGCACAGCTTTTTTATTTATTTATTTATTTTTTATTTTAATCTGATCCTAAACTGTTTATGATGAGCTTAATTCGGAGCTGACAATAAAAGTAGTGCATATTTAAACTTCAATTAGCAGTTCATAAACCAAAATTCAGCGTAGTAATAATCTTTTCTTTTTAAAGTGTACCTAAAACAAAATACTTGTTCAAAGTTAACTTGGCATTGTGCTAAGTGCACTTCAAAAGGAGGTCGCAAAGTTGCAACACCACCTTGGTCCGCGCCGTGTTTTTCCGATAGGTTTTTAATTAACCTTTAAAGACACGGGTGACGTATTGAAAGAGCCATTCAATGTAAACTAGTCACGAATCATGTGATTTTGGGTAATCGTTATAGCTTTCCTGCGAGGTTTAAATTAACTTCTACTACCTCTAATTTTTTCATAATTTTAGTTTCACTAGATTCGGAAGTAGAGAGAGGGGAACATATTTTTGAATTACAGTTTGGACTATATCTCTGAAAATATATTACCTAAAATTGAAAGAATGAATTTTTCAGTTTGGCGTTACAAAAGCTTTCACACGATGTACAAAGAAAAAATATTTTTTTCAAGTAACTTAATTAGCCCCTCTACCTTTTTTCTAAATATAATTTTTAATGTTCAATAATCTGTAAATATATGGATACATAGCCTTTATTACTCCCCCTAATTTGAACTTTCCACGTTCCATAGTTTACGAGTAAAATGGCTGTGAGGGACAGACACATGAGTGATCTTATAATGCTTCCGTTTTTACTTTTTAAGTACGGAACTCTAAAAACTGTCAATAAAGCTGATTTTATTACTTTATTTACCTATAAACGGAAAGATAGGGTTTGAATCCAATAAAATTGTCTTTACGTTATCCGTAAGCGGAGAATTTTATTTTGAAATCATTAGAGAAAATCAGCCTAATAATGTAAAATCTATCTGAAATCAAGCAGATGGGGGTAAAGTTAATAAATATGAGTTTAATTTTACTCATTAATAAACTTATCTTATAATTTTAAGGTGCCTAGTGAGATTAGAACAATAATTCTTGTTTGTACCACTCCATCATCTTCAACTGTTAGGTGCTCAATGATATTTAATCGTAATTCTGATTTAAAGAAAATAAAAACTTAACGATAGAATTGCAATGCACCAATAAAAGTTTAATATTATTCAATGTATCCATATAAAAAAGCATAACCTTTTGAATAGTTTATAGACTTCGTTGCAAAATTAATTGCTAATAATATTTTGAAATTAAGATACAATGCTGCGACTTGAGACTTCTTACGGGAAATTTACTTTTAATTTTATTGGAAGAAAATTACAATGTTAAGGCATGTCTGTCATTCATATCCGGAGCGTCCATTTTGAGAGAAAAACAAACGTTTAAAATTGTAACAGTAGTTAAAGAATAAAGTTATATCTTTTGCAAATAATCATTTTGCTCTACAAATGTTTTTTTTTTTTTAAGATGCCAAATTTTAAAATATAGAAAATGTCTACTACTTTTGAAGCTTATTTTTCACACGAAAACAAATCCTCATAGTTTATTTAAATCCCCATAAGTTATTAAAATAATTAAAATAATTAATTATTTAGCTTCGCGTAGCATTTAATAAATTATAAATAATAAGCATAATAAAGCAAATAATAAACTAGGAAAACATTATATTGGTATACACATTATATATAAAATAATATTGTTTCAATAAATCTATGATCTTGAATGATTATTATATTATTATAGTATATTAAGGAATTTTATTTTTGATTGTCACATATTATGTTAAAATATTACATTCTGTATCTAAAGATTGATTCAATTTGATTCATACAAAGTTATGAGAAATTTTGAAATAGATCTCAAATTGCATATCGATCTAAGTAGAATATTTTGTATACCAATATACTCGTGTTTAAAAATAACATCAACAACAACAGTAATAACAGCAGTAGCAGCAAGTGCAATTATTACTATTATTACCTATTCATAATCACCATCATCTATATTCTTATACTACTACTACTACTACTACTACTACTACTACTACTACTAATAATAATAATAATAATAATTATTATTATTGTTATTATAAGTTTATTATTATCATTGTTGTAGATACGTTAGCATTTGCTTTAAATTTCATATAATGAGATAAAACATTCCTGATTTATTACCTATGTTTTTCCTTTTACATTAAATTGATATATATATATTTTTTTACATTGCATTTTGAAAATTATAAATCTTTAAATTTTGAAAATAATAGTAATGAAAACAACAGCAGTAATAGCTATAATAGTGTTATCATCATCATCAACATTTATTATTTTTTTATTATTATAAATATGCTAGCGTTTGTTTTAAACTTCCTGTAAGGAAATAAAACATATCTGACTTATTACCTGCATTTTTTTCTTTCTATTTTTTGTCTTGTCATTGTTTCTCTTTAAATTTTTTTAAATCCCAACGCTTTATGGTGGCAACATATACAGAGTTCACCAATCCGTGCACGAAAAAAATTACCTTAACGCAATGAATAAAACACCTGCAGAGAAATACTTGCTTCCGATTTCCACTGGTGAAAATATAAATCAGTGGAAGAGAATTGAAAATGGAATGACGTAACACGACGTCGAAAGCTGCATGTCACATAAACTTACTTCAAATGAACATTACTTACGTATCTCCATGACGCATCTTATTCGGTACCTATAGCTTCTGAGAAACATTTTTTATTTTGATAAATAGAAACGTTAAATTTATAAAAATCATCCAACAATGGTTAATGGGTATTGAGTAGATTTTGATTTTATAAAGTAGACAATTTTTTAAAAGGCAGAACTGCGTTTTAATTCTTTGAAATAAGTCAGTTTTTTGAAAGGCAGCTTTTGAAATGTCACATGCAGATGTATATTTCTAACATATAAATTATTTTAAATGGGATATATGAAAAACAATGTGAAGTTGATGTCTTTTGATTGACTTAGTTATTGAAAACTTTGAACTTATTACTTAATGCTTAAAAGATTTTACTAAAAAAAGAACATTTTGGGTAGACAATGAAGATGTGTATTAAACCTTTTAAATATCATAGCAACAAACTAAAATATGAAGAATGATGATAGCATTTACACACGCATATGGAGTTCAGAATCAAAGTGGACCAAGTACATTTTTTTTCGTTCAACCGAGATTGAGATGTTTTTTACTCTGTAGATAATAATTTGTTCGGTGCCGTTTCAAACGAAGTGCTTGACTGACAATTTAAGCAATCGACAGCGCTTGTCTCCTATGATTCTGAATGAAATTCAATGAAGTCCGTTCATTTTGCCTCCAAATACCTCTGGATAATGTTTCATGGACTTGAACCTTCTTGATTCTGAACGCTTCATCTATTCAGCCTGGCGCGTAGAGTCTGTGGAGTGTGCAATGCACACAAACGCTATGAGCCGAAGGACATCTCCGGAGTTTTTCTTTTATTTTCTTTTTTTAAGATAAGCATATTTAAGTACTCACAGAATACCTTTCAAAATGTTTCAAAAATTCTAAAGACCAAATGAAATATTTTATCGACAAAAGAGTGAGTCTGATCACCAGAAGTATGGCAGATAGATGCCAACACTTGACCTTCTGTAGAGCATCTTATATATATATTTATGTAATTTATATTTAAAAACTTGGATAATGATTTTTTTCTTTAATTTAAGATATTTTGTGGAGAAACTATTTTTTTAGCCAGGACATGAACAAACCTCTGTGGCATTACTTATTTCGGCAGCGTAAACGAAGAACTGGCAATTTTCCTGCTGTAGAAAGTGGATTGAATTTAAAGGACGGCATTTTATGGAAATAATATTTATTCTTTATGAAATACAGCAGTTTTGGTTATTTGGGAGATCGTTTAATTGGGACAGAATACCAAGGACAAAATCGAAAAATGTTATTAACTTTATTTCTTATAATTTGGTATGCCACTTTATTAAACCAATCGTGCTAGAACCGATGTGTTCCATTTAACCGGAATCTGCTGTATATTATACAAGATTTGAAGTAAAGATTTGATATTTTACATCCACCGTAGTGGAGATTGCTTTGGGGCCTAAAGAAACTATGGTTGTCGCCTCGAATGGCTCTTATTTTTACACAGAAACAGATACCACAAGAAATGACAATTTTATTTCTTCCAATATATATATATATAATTAAGAGGAGTGATAAAAGGCACCAAGAGGATGAAAATTTACCATAGAACATGGGGTCGCAAACCACTTATTTAGTCACAAATACTGGGTGTTTCACCCTAACTGAACTTGGTTGACGATAATAATTTTGAGATAAATAAAGTCACATTTACAATAAAAGTGAGAATGTCTATTAAAAGTTTTATTATAATATACTTCAGTTTTCTGAAAGTTATTACAGTCAACCCAAATTGAATTAGATTAGAACACCCTGTATTTCTGATTAAATACGTGGTTTGCAATCCCATGTTCTAAGGCAATTTTTCATCCTCTTTATGCCTTCTATCACCTCTTTTATTTTGTCGGACGAATTTTGGAACACCCTGTATAACTTTATAGAACACACGCATACACCTATGCCTTTCCCGGGATTCGAACCCGGTCCCTCAGCGTGATTGAGGGCCTCCGCTACTGTTCACGCCACTGGGCAGCTGAAGTAAACAAACAACGTATATTCGTTTGAAATATAATCATCCGGAAAAAGATATGAATGAAAATTAGTTGCCCAGGGGAATTATTGGAATAAAAGGAAATGCATACAACATCAACTACAATGAGAATGCAATAGAATTTTATTATGCCTCATAATACTGAAAATTCTTTAAAGAAAAATATTTCGAATGCTATTGTTTTTGCAGCCGATGCATCTGTTTTGGTGTAGTAAAAATTAGGATAAAAGAGAAGCGGAAATTTATTGTTGATAAATCTAACATTCTTAAGCAGCTTGATAAAAATTTAAATTTTTGACATTTCATTTTCAACTGCAATTGCCTAAATGGAAAGAATTTTGATCATTAACTTTTTTTAAATTTTTGTACAGCAATAAAGAAAGTAAAAAACAACAACAAAAAAAAAAAAAACAACAAAAAACAAAAAAAAAAAAAACAAAAAAAAAAAGGACAACAATCTAAAAGAAATATGTAAATCATCAGAGGAAAAAGCACGAAACGATACAGGAACGGAAGATATTGAAGTAAAAGAATTTTAAGTAGAATTAAAAATGTTTTATGAAAATTAGCGTGGTTAAAAGTTAAAAGATAAAATAAAAGAGGATTGATTAATAACTACACCCTCAAAGAGCTTTTCTAATTTTCTGATAGTATTGAAATTTCTTTTTACTTTACTTGTTTTATTTACTAATGGTGATAAAAAATTTCTCTAAACTAAAACTAATTAAAAAAATAATTAAAAGTTACTTGCAATCAAGAACAAATAAAATTTTATGATTAAATGTTAAAAATGGCAATCAGTTGAAAAACCAGTTAAAAATGGTATTTTTCACTCAATTGATATTGGAAATCATCCTCTTTCATGAGTAGAATTCGCAAAACTAAAAACCAGTTCACTCCTTTTTACACTAATTAAAGGTTTATTTAATTATTTTTCATTGTTAAAATTGTTATTTTTATAAAAGATAACAATATTTGAAAAAAATATGTAATTATGTAAAATAATTCCGACTCCTACTTTTATTTAATTTACCCCAAATTCCTCAATCTTTTGACCCTTATTACATTCCTGTTTATTTTTGTGACCACAGAGTGGTTTTTTAAATGTTTTAAATATTTTTTTAGTAAATAATAAATCACAGAGAGCGTTTGACACAGTTTTTAGCAGCATAAATAAAGTATCTACTGAAAAATTTTCCTGTAGTGGGAGGTGGACTGAATTTAAGGGACAACATTTAGGAAAATAACTATTTATTTTTAATGAAATATACTTGAGTGAAGTATCAATCAAAAAACCAACAAACCAATCAATAAAAATCTAAATTTCAAAAATAGTGATGAAGCACATTTTAATATGTTTGCTACTATGTAATATTGAAAAATTTCATGTGTTATTTTATTATTTATATTGCCCATTTATTATCAAACATTATTACATATGGTTTTTTGACGATGAATACGTGCATAATTTCCATTGTTATGCCATTAGAAACACGCATGTTATGCACTTAGTGATCGCTAAAAAAAATTATGTAATAACGTCAGATAATAAATTGGTTATATAAATAATAAAATATTAAATACAGATATTAAAGAAAAGATATAGAATACCTTTTTCTTTAAATATTTCATCTGTTATTTGAGATTGTACTAAAAATTAAAATATTAGAAAACTTTAAATGCTAGTTGTTTTAGATTAAATTGTATTGAACTGTATGCATAAGAAGCTTTATTTTTTATTATGTGCATCATTTCCATTGTTATTTCATTAGAAACACGCCTGTCATGAACATAGTGATCGTTAAAAAAACATATTTAATAATGTCAGATAATAAATTGGTAATATAAATAATAAAATATTAAATACAGACATTAAAGAAAAGATATATAATATCTTTTTTTTTTTTAATATTTCCTCTGTTATTTGAGATTGTACTAAAAATTAAAATATTAGAAAACTTTAAATGCCAGTTGTTTTAGATTAAATTGTATTGAACTTGTATGCTTAAGAAACTTAATTTTTATTCACAACAGCCAATTTAAACAGCAGAAAAGTTCTAAAATCTAGTCAAGAGTTCGGGTGCCATTGAATATCATTGGAAAACATTTATTACAAAACATGGGTAATAACTTCGCAATGAAATTTTAATGATGTTATGTATGTGACACTTTTCAAGTGATTCTGATGTAGTGTTGAGATAGAATGGAAATTAGCACATAGCTGACAGAAAAATAACATAGTGTAATATATTCACTTGATAGTGTAAAATGTTAAATTAATTCATGGGTAAAGTGAGACTTTCTCTTTTTCCCTTTCAAAAGATAGCACACAATTTCTTTACAAATACTGCAGAAAATCACTAGTATATGTGTGTATGTATGTGCTCATTTTAAAAAGGAATTTTAAAGCCGAAACGTAATAAAATTACACTCTCTGCTTTCATTAATCCATTTCTAAAAATTAACTTCAAATGAAGAATTTTTTTCTTTTGAATAAAAAACGAAAGACATTTAAAAAAAATTATTTCTGTTATAATATTTAAATTCATAGCTATGTTAAGTTAGTTTATAGAAAAGCCACAAAAGCATTCATAATAACGGGATGGCATTTCGATATAAGGTCAAAATAAGAAAAGTATAGATAAATTTATTTCCTTCTCCAAAAATTATTTAGAGAAATCTTTTTGCAAAACTCTTTACATAAAAAAGACAGAACAGGTGACCTTAACTACTTGTAATATGTTATATTGACCTTTGTTTTAAAAAAATAAAATAATAATATGCATTAAAGAAACACTTCCAAATTTTCTGAAATATCCAATTTGAATTTTTGTATTAAAACGAGAGTCATCAAGCTGATATCCACATCCATTGATAGATTTTGAAAAAAAAATAAACATTTAACTCATTGTCTAAAAAATCGATATTGTCGTACACTATATGGCCATTAGTGACCGGACACTTTCAGTTTTAGATATTTTGTCGAATATTTAAAGATATATTTGTCGGATTTTTCTGAAACTTCAGGATTACGAAGAATATGTTCTACTTCATATTTATCAAAGGCGGTTTGATCAGAAGGACAATTAGGGGGCCAACAAAAAAACAAAGAAAAAGAATAATGTTTGGAATCATCCTGTAAAATAAAATGCACGGAATTATATATCGCTATAGCTTACGAACATACGAGTATTGTACAGTTGTGGAAAAAAAAAGTAAACACTCCCTACTAACTCCTCAACAAATTATCGTAGAAGAAAGTTACTGGTACCGAACAACTGGAAATGAAGTCTACTTTTAAATGATATGCATAAAATTTGCCTAGAGGGCCATCTACACATTAAAACGAACCCAAAATTAATTTTTTTAAATGACAATACCCAATTTTAACCAGATATTTAAAATATTCGGTTCAAAGTATGCCTAGACACCAAATTCCAAGTCATTTGAATGATAAGTTTTTGAATTATAAACATTCAAAATTTAGTGCTTCTAATGTTAAATTACATTTTCATATTTTTATTAATATCTCCTGAAATTATATTCCTAATGTGCTAATTTTTTGTGTAGCAATAATACTAAAATAGACGGCCCCTTAAACCATCATTTTGCCGTTTTTAAGCATAATTTGAAAACTACTTGAAAGAAAAATGTGAAATTTTGGATTTCCGTTAAAGCAGGAATTAATAAATCTAAATCCATAAAAAAAATTGCAGGTTGCAAGCCATAATTTTTTCGAATATCACTTTCATATTTCATAATTCATATCATAAAATTATAAAAATTGCAACTTCAACGTATTTATAAACATAAATGCAAAACATAAACACAAACTATGATAGAAGTGACTAGATATTTTGAAATTTCTTATACTATCCTGTAATCTAGGAATCTTCAATGATTGTTTGAGTGGCGCTTAAGATGCCTTGATCAAGAAGTGGGCTTTCTTGGTCAACAATCGAGTACCGAACATCAATTTGGATACAGCCCCTAAAATACGCTTGTTTTAAAATAATTAATTTCTCAGAAACTTATCGTACGAATTGATTACAAATTTTCTTTTAGGCTAATTGAAGGGTGTAGAGTTCATTTATGCTGTCAGAATTGTGTACTGTTAAGCAAATTTTATATACATCATTTAAAAGTAGACTTTATTACCAATCGTGTGGTACCAGTAACTTTCTTCTACGATAATTTTTTGCAGAGTTAGTAAGGGGTGTTTACTTTTTTTTTTTCCACGACTGTACAATATATGTATTCATTTGTGGAAGAATAGAACGTATGTTCATAGAGATATATCGATTTTTTTAAAGAGTTTAAAAAAAAAATTGCATGTTTTTGGTTTATATCATGCAGGTCTATATCATTTTTATCAAATTTAACGCCAGTTTCAGAAAATTTGGCAAAATGTAGTATAAATAATATGTGTTATTGGAATGTAAATATATAAAATATATTATGAAATATGAGCAGTTGCATGCTTTTATTTTCATGTTTCTGAATTTTATCTTGCACTGTAAATTAATATAATAATCCTTCATTATTTCATATTATTATAAAACTGTTTCTCTCAAAAAAGGTACGGGCTGGAGCAATTTGGATGACATATTTAGGTTTAGGGATAGCAGATCTATAGTTTACATATTTATGCAGGCAAATTTCTTTCATTTTTTGCCTATCAGTGTTATCATGCAATGTATTCCTTACAGATTAGCGTAATAGAAAACTTCTAAATAAAAGCCACATGGAAATCATATTTACCATATTTTCATTTTTACCCAACTGCCAAGAAGGGTTATGTGTTTCACGCGTATCTGGATATGTGGATTTCTTTATACCCTCGAAACACCCCCAACGGCTGGATAGATTTTAATGAATGAGGTCTCTATCGATTCATCTTAGTCGTCCGATGGTTATAAGCTAGGTTTTGTTTTTATAAATTCAAAATGGCGGCTGTAAAATACAAAATGGTGGTAGAGACCAATTTTTTTTTTTTACGTACCCTATTGAGTGGCAAATCATTGTATAAGTCTTTCAAAATGAAGACGGTGTTTCTTTGACTATTTCATAGTCAGAAGCTCCGTTTAAATATTATACAACCTGGAAGCTGTGTAGGTAGGATCGGATCTCTAGCTTTACTGCAACTCTAACCTTCACAGACATCTATAGGCCTCATCAAAACAGTGTTTATAGATAGGAACTAACAATTAAACACAACTTAATAGTCATCAATACAAGTAAATAAAAAAAAAATAGGTAAGTAATACAAAAAATAGTTTCACATCGATGAGAAATAATTAATTAGTTCGCTTTTTACGCAGTCGGGTTTTTTTTATTTTTTAAATTTAATTTTTACTTGTATTAGTTAAATTTAAAAATGTCCAATAATCTTATGAAATAAGAAGAAAATATATTTAATTTGAATAAATAATTATTTTAAATGAATTTAAAACAGTGGTGAAAAGTCTCATTAGATTTACAAAAAAAAAAAAAAAAAAAAAAAAAAAAAAAAATTCTTTGCAAGAGAATTTTGAATCTCCGTTAGAAAAAAAATAAGCCCTGGAAAAGATAAAAACGCATGCGCGCCCCGTTAGTCTGAAAGACTCAGGATGAAAAGGTAAACAAAGAGCGCACTACGTTTCATTCGTATCGGTAGACAGCACAGAGGCAGGTAAAAATCTTTTCTCTTACACAAGGATGCCATGTGGAAAAACTTTCGCCGGTGGGATATGATTTGTTGCCGGAAAAAAAAAGGTAAGACTGTTTCTTACTGACAGCTTGATAGCTTCATCATATTTATAAAATTCTTCCTGAGTTAGTGAAAAAAATCTACTAAGTGTAAAATGTTCCTTAAAAAAAAAAAAAAAAAAATTAAATGATATATAAATGTTTTTATCAGTGTTATATTAGATTTTGAATAATGATGAATCATATGATTTATTATATGAATTATATGAGTTATATTTGATGAATTATAGATGAAATTTTTCAGTTTGTTTTGATTTGCATATGACATTGTTTTAAAAGCTGTATAATAAATATAAGCTTATTAAGCGAATCAAATAAATTTTTGTAAGGATTTAATATTTTAAATTTTTTCATTATGCTGGTATAATGCATTTTATTACTGTCATATTAAATGAATGTTTTGGATAATGATAGAGAAATGAAATGTAGTTGAAACTAATAAGTTTGGGATGATTTGTACTTGACATTGTTTTAACAGTTTTATAATATATATAAAATGCTTCATGAGCTAATTTTTTTTAGTTTCAATTAATAAAATATTCTTTTTTTATTATTAATTTGCTGTCATAAAAGATAAATAAATCAGGAACTGTCATATGAAATAAGTGTTTTGGATAACAATAGGTTAGTTGATGAATTATAAATGAATTTTATAAGTTTGTTTGGGTATCATATACCATTGTTTTAACATATATTTTTTAATATTTATAAAATGATTCTTGAACTAATCAAAGAATTTTTTCTACGATTAAAATGTTCTCTCTATATATTTTTAAAATTTGTCTTTATAATATATTTCATTACTATCATGTTAAATGAGAGTTTTGAACAATGATGCTTAGTTGATGAAATATAATTGAAATTAATAAGTTTGTGATAATTTGCTTATGACATTGTTTTAATAGTATTATAATCATAGTTGATAAGTCTAGCAATTTTTCTATTTCCTCTAATTTAAAATAGAAATATTAGCTTTATTTAAACTCAAGAATCTTTGACTATATAAAGCGAATATTTCTATACGACAAAGTGGTAGTCAAAATCTAGGAGACTTGGAAACTATATCTAATGTTCATAAATGGCTTCATGAATTATGAAAGAAAATTTCCAAGCAATAAAATATTCTATATTTTTATTAATATTCTGTAAAAAAAAAAATATCAGGAACTGTCATATTAAGTAAATGGTTTGGATAATGAAAGGTAGTCGATTAATTATGGATGAAGTTAATTAGATTGTTTTGATTCGCTTATTACATTGTTTTAACAGCTTTATAATATCCATAAAATGCTTCCTAAACTTACCAAAGAATATTTTTATTAGTATGTCTGTATAATAAATTTTAATCAGCGCCTTTTTAAATGGGTGTTTTGGATAATTATAAACAGTAGATGAACTTCAGTTGAAGTTAATAAGTTTGTGATGATTTGAAAATCACATTGTTTTAACAGTTTTATAATATCTATAAAATGCCTTTTGAGATCACAAATGAAATTTTTCAAGCAGTAAAATGTTTTACTTTTTATTAATATGATGGTATAATAAATTTCAGCGACTGTCATGTTAAATAATTGTTTTGTGTAATGGTAGTTAATAGATGAATTAAAGATGAAATCTAAAGGTTTGTTCTGATTTGCATTATCACATTGTTTTAACAGTTTTAGAATATCTTTAAAATGTTTCTTAAACTATCAAAATAACGGATTACATCACACTGTTACTTTTAAAATTGAAGAATTTAAGCATATTATATAATCTCATAAGTAATAAAATGTGATAAGTAAATTAAATGTTTTATACGATTAGGGTTTTTTAGGATTATTTAAAATTTTAGTGAATAGGAGTGAATACTGAAAAATGTGGGAATGGAGAATGGAATTTTAACTGATTAAAAATTATTTCTTTACAGGAAATATTACCATTTTGATTTCCCCCTTACATATATTATTTTTATGTTTAGTTTACTGAATATAATTTCAAAAGTTTTAAAGCATTTTTTCCTTTAAAAAAATGAAACTGACTTGAAATATTTCACTGTTTTATATACATGATATAAACGTACTTTTACTGGATTGAAAATTAATATTTTCTAACAGCAAACAAATATATTTTGTTCACTTAAGCTATCCTGTTAAGTCGAGTGCAGAATTTATCAGTATTAGTTAAATTATTGGATTATTTAAATTACTGTTGTATTATTATTACATACAAGAATACATCATTTCTGACTGAGCAAAACAAAGTATGTTAATTTTTCCATATCCTTCTTTTCTCCAGATTAAATATTATAGAAGAAAGCTTAAAACGTTTTAGAAAACAGCTTTTTATGTGCATAAAATGCTCTTGTTTTATTTTGATAAGTGACAAGGAAAATAAGCACTTTACAAACTGGCAAATGAGACAGTTCTGTTTGAATAATAAAGCTATTTAGAGCTAAATAACTATTTGTTTAAATATCAACATGCTTGCTTGAATTAAGTTTGGTATTTACATAGCTGCAACTTTTACATTTTTTCAATACCACTAAAATTTAATAACAATTTTTGTCGGTTACTATTAAATTTTAGTGGTAAAAAAAAGTGTATAAGTTGGCACTTATGTATTCACCTTATCGTGAAAATGTAAGGCGAAGTTCTTTTTATTAAAAAAACTAAATTCAAAGCTTTCAAATTTCAATTAGTATTTTACAGAGAAATATTGCATTTTCTTCATAAACAATTACACTGTAAAAAAAA
The DNA here is from genome assembly GCA_963932465.1 of Maratus speciosus. Lineage (NCBI taxonomy): Eukaryota > Metazoa > Arthropoda > Arachnida > Araneae > Salticidae > Maratus > Maratus speciosus. The sequence continues at coordinate 288,977,867 of OZ010787.1, forward strand.
ATCTGCAAAGTTACTAAAGTTTTTCTAGGAAACCGGGATTCTTAGAACTTTTTATGTAACGGCAACAAGAAAAATTCCTGTAACAGACAGTAATATTTCTTCGAAATTTGTTTTCGAAAATGGAAAAATTTCCACACTCATACACACACTTCTTTATGCAATATGTTTGATTATATATTTATTATTTCTTAGAATATATGCCATTTAAACTATTTTTTTCTTTCAACTGAAAGTTATAATTTTGTGTAAAGATATAGGTGCTTCAAAGTTTTAAGGATAAGGTTTACAAATAACATAGTGATTGTTTAACATTTTAATACGTGAATAGTCTGGAGATAATTATATTAAAATCTTTACGCTTTCTTTCTTACTTCAATTTGATAAACGGGATTAATATTTACTTTAAAGTTTGATTAAATTAATTATGAGGTAAAATTCAAGAATAAAACCACAATTTAGGAAAAATTTAATCATGTATTTCAAAGCATAAACTCAACCATTTTTGTGATTGTTTAGTAACTATTTTAACATAACAGATATGGGTATAACACTTATTTAAGTTTTCCTATAAGAAAGCAACTGCTTATACAAAGCTTGTGATTAAAAATTATTACTTTAAAGTTATTTTTAGAAATATTTTTGCATCTTACATTTTATTTTTGCAGCCAAATTACTGGGTTCAAATAAAGGAAGATAATAAAAAAAGCTTTTTCGATATATTAGCCCCTAGTGACCGTACTGATCAAGGAAACGGGATAACATTTGGGATGCAGATATTTTAAATTATGGACTTAAGAATAAAGTTAAAAATAATAATTAAGATTTCACAATTAAGGTTACAGTAACAAAATTTCGAAATGGAAACACCTAATTTTTTTATCACAAAAATATCTTTACAATGAAAAACCACCAATGGCGTTGAAGCGATACGGTTGGTTGTGTTTATGACGGCCAATTATCAACACGTGGGATATAGGGCCCTAAGGGGGGGATGGGAGTGCCCTCCGTGGGAGTCTTTCTAAAGGAGCATAACCCGTATTTACGCTTGAAAAGACCAAGGTTCGAAGAAAAGCACGAAAACTCCGAACGATTAGGCCGACGGGCGCGATTGGGATCGAACCCGGTATCTCCCGTCTACCAGCTTCCAGAGCAGAACCTCTCGGCTACTGGTGGGGCGTTGAAGCGATATGTGTAGCCCTAGAAACGACAAACAAACGCAAAGATGACCAGTCACAGCTACAAATGAGCCCTATTGGCGGCAAAAAGCAAAATGTTTTAGTCGGACTACATCATTATGAAGTTTCCGATATCACAGACGATGGCAAATCACATATGGAAGATTGTGGGCAACAATAAGTCATAACATGTAGACAATGCAGAATTTCGCGCTTAATGGTTTTTCATGTGATAAGGGCTTTAGAATTCTAAAAATCCCAAGAGGCAGAAACTCACTTGGATGTATTCGGATGACCAAGATGGCCAAGGAAACGCGAAATGGCGGTACATGATATTGTCACATAAGTATTAAAGCATGCGTGGAGCACTAAACGCTCTTCGGAGCGAAAACACTCGTTTTCGGGAGCGAAAACACTCTTCGCTGAGTGTTTTTTTATATCCCATCTTCTAGCTCGAGGGGTACCGTTTCAACGTCATTTATAGTTTTTTACAGTGAGGAAAAAACTGGGTGTTGATATTTAAAATTTTCGAAATTATGTCTCTGTAACCTTAATTGTGAGCGATCGATTGTTGTTGTTTACCTTTTTTTGAGCCCACAATACCTTAAAATACCTTTATTTAAGTGACATTCTGTTTCCTTGAACGGCACGATGGATAGGACTCATAAAACAGCAATTTTTTTATTACCACCTCTAAAATTTCGGTACATGGTAGTTAACTTTTGACATAAAATATATTTTTTAATGTTTTAGAGGTTTTACAAAATAGAACACATTAAAATTATACATTTGATGAAGATTAATGATTTATGATTTTTTTCTAATTTGTTGATTTTAATGAACAGAGATATAACTGCATACTTCCGTTGCATATTATGACTAATTCCTTCTATTAGCATCTTCCCTTATTTTTATGAATGTGATAAATAAATTTTCCACTCAATAACGTATTCTTTTTATCTGAAAATTTCTTTATATGCCAATTAAATTTTACTATGAAAATAATAATAATAATTAAAATAAAATTATGTCTGAAATAATGTTACAAGCCTTTCTTGTATCCTCCAATACAGTAAAATTTTGTGCAATAATTTCTAAAATATAGTAGGATCTGTCATCTAATAAAAATGTTCCGAGGCAGGACGCATCTCTTTTTTTCACTTGCTAGCTGTGAATGTGCACGTTGTCGTTTGTCATTAATTTTGAAATATTGTCACGTAACGAGAAATGGTCACGAATTTTTTGTATTCTCCGTTCTTGAATTAAAATGCAAGGATAATTTATTTTATAAAAATAAGTTTTTAATTCAAATACATAAAGCTTTTTGGGGAATGTATACATTCATTATTTCATATATTACCCTATATATATATGACATGCAAAACAAAACATTGTGTATTTGTATCCGCTGTTACAATATTATTAAGGAAATTTACCCCTATATCTTCAGGATAATAAATTAAACATAAGTAATGAGAAGATTAAACCTCCTCATTACTTGGTGGTTATAATTAAGTATCTTTCAATACAGTAAAATTATGTGCAATAATTTCTAAAATGTAGTAGCGTCCGTCATCTAATAAAAATATTCAGAGACAAGAGGCATCTCTTTTTTTTTTTTTTTTTTTTTTTTTTCACTTGTTATAACTGTGAATGTGCACGTTGTCGTTTGTCATTAATTTTGAAATATTCTCACTGAACGAGAAATGGTCACGAATTTTTGTATCCTCCGTTGTCGATTTAAAATGTAAGGATAATATATTAAATAAAAGTAGGTTTTTAATTAATATACATAAAGTTTTTATTTTGGGATATGTACATTCATTATTACATATCCTACACTAAATATACATGGCATTATAAAACAAAATACTGTGAATTTGTATCCTCCGTTACAATATTAAGGAAATTTCCCATTAAATCTTTACATAATAATTTAAGCACCAAGTAATGAGAAGACTATGTGAACACTAGCAGACTATATAAATTTTAAAAGAGGTGAAAGATGAACAATGGATATTATTGCAAAAGTTTTTCGTTTAAATTTTCCTAATGAAATTTTTACTCTCAGAAAATAACGTTTTCCATAGAACGACCCATTACACATTCACTGGAATTTGTGGAATTTATTATAAGAAACTTACTTGGTAATTTAGAATGTTCGAAAATGACTTTTTGCAATGTTTAATATTTACATTTGAAAGAAACACCCAGTAAAAGATAAATTTCTAAAACTTGGGATTAAAATAAACAATAATAAAAAAATCTAATTAAAACTTCAAGAAATTTAATTCTTTCAAAATCTTAAGGAATGCTTTTTGTTTTGGAAGCATCGTGATAGGTACCGTAATTTCCGGCGCATAATCCGCATATCAAACAATTCTGTTTGGACCCATAAATTTTATTCAGCAATTGAAGACAATATTTACCGCGATCTAAAAAGTCACATTTTATTTATTTTTTTAATTTCTGGGTCGAAACATGATTGTTTGATCCGCGGATTACACGCCGGAAATTACGGTATATTACACATAATAATTAAACATAACATAATATTTACACATAACATAAAAAAGATAACTATAATAGCAAAAACAATAAAACTTACTTTTAACCCTTTAGCGGGCGGTGTCCATGAAAAAGGACATCTAATTTTAATTCCAAAACTGACAAACGGCACCAAGAATATTTAATAAAAATTTCCTTTTATAAAGTACTGGAAAATAAGCAAGTTTTTATTTTCTGATAAATTCGTTTGCAAATTCTGGTGTCAATCCATCATTTCATCGTTTTACAAAGAGACTTACTCTGCTCCGGAAAGGGTTAAACGAATGTAATGACTAAGTATTAAAGCATAAAAAAATATAGTAAAATCTTTCTATTTATAAATACTCCTTCTTAAAACTGGCTTTTTAATATGTAATTAAAACAACCTGGATGCAATTTATTGTATATTTTTTATTTACTTTCTACAACTAAATCGCCTAAATAGTGTCAAAAGATAGAAATCGCTGGAAAATTTGGGGAATTTATAGAAAAATGAGTTGGTCTGGCTATTTTAATTTTAGAAGTTTACCTTAAAAAAAAAATCGAAGCTTCCCTTTTGTATCGATTACAACAGCGTGTGCTTCCCCAAAATAAACAAAGTGTAATAAATTGAATTACGAGGGGTGTTTAAATGAAAGTGATACGAGGTATATATCCATGAGATGCGTAGGGACAGAAATGAGACAGATGCATAGATAGAAACAACAATATTTAATGAGTGAAATTCATACAAAGTTTGTTAAAAAAAATCAACCATGGCGTTCAGGCTGGCGTCCCATTGCTTAGGAAGGTTACGAATTCCGTTCGCGAAGAACGATGTCGGGTGGTGACAATATATTATGAACAGTACCGATGGAAACGTTGAACTCAGTTGCGACGTCATGAATGTTTCGACGTAATTTTAACTTGATTGCAGTGTCAATGTCCGTAATCAGCTTCTCTGTCACAACTTTGTGGCCTTACCGGGCTGCGTCAAATCCGTTGTCCCCTGTCGATCGTCGCTAAACATTCTTGCCCACATCGTTAACGTAAGCTTTGACACACACGTGTCACCGTACACAGCCAGCATTCTGCGATGAATATCCAACGGCTTACACCTTTCCAGTGTTAAAAACTTAATTATAGCTCGCTGATCCGTTTTGGACGCAATTGCATCCAACCAGCCATTTTTAACTGAATGCCACGTCCTTACGAATGAAGTTATCACGAATCTGCTTGCGCTTGCGCACGCGTGGTACATACATCTTCACTATCGCATTTGTTTCACGAAAATACATTAAAAACTCTTCGCAGGCGACGATTTGAATCCTTTTCATTTGAACACGCCTTATATAAAATATTTAGAAGTTTTACGCAGTTTGATATATTTTCTTACAGATTTTTTTTTCTTTTGAACGACATTATGAGCATTAATTTTAATAGCTTTGGAATTACAGTTTTTATATGACCAACAAGCCACACAGTTAACACCAGTGAAACAACATAGCTTTGCTTGTACTTCGGAGGGGGAAAGGGAGGGGGGATGAAATGCTTTCTATGAGGGAATTGCAAAAGACTGACAGAAATTCCGTTTTAAACAAATTTTTGTAATAGCAGGTACCACGTTCTTTATACAACAAGGAGGATACATAATACATAAGAAGGAATCGCACGAGATTTTGTTTTAGACAGGCTTTTGTATTAACAGATATAATTGTATTGCATTTTATTCATCGAAACCATAAAAATTCCTTTTCGAAAACAGAATTTCGTTATAGACAGGTTCCGTTTTACAGGTTTTACTGTAATTGCAATTTATTGTTTTATTTGGGATCATGAATTTTTTCCTTTAAGGCAGTTCCGTTGCACACAGATTTTACTCAAATATATTTCTTTTAAATTTGTTGGTCTGAAATTTTGATAAAAAGGCAAAATTACCTTTAATTAACTCACATTTTAAATAGTTAAGAAAAAGTATAAAATAGCCTTAACCAACACATATTTTGTTCAGTTTAAATTGGTCTTCGTAAGTGATCCAAACTGGTTACTTTCTGACTCACGAAGTCAAATTTAATCTTATATGCATGAGCTTGGCGGGTGTTCTTATTCAAAAAATATGAAATTGAATAATGTTTTCCCTATTTCGATAAATACAAAGGGTATTATTAAAAAAAATGTCAAAATTAGTGTTTTTAACAGAATTTTTGGACGCTACAGCTAGATAAAGGTCACCAAGAGACATGAATCATACATAACCCAAGACGTAATACATTTATTGAAAAATGAAAAATGTTATTCGATTCCAAATTACTTACAACTGTCAGCTAATTTCATGTTTTCACGTTTAAAAATAAATAAAATGAATTCGTGAATGTGTCAAAAAGCTTACCGCTATTGAATTGGGAATTTTCTTTTCTTTTAAGAATCAGCTGAAGTATAATTTTCTTTTAAACACTGTTGAACATGGCTTGCATTTACCTTAAAGGGAATTCAGTGCAAATGACATTTTTTCTGAGTTAAAAAAAAAAAAGAAAAAAAAATTAGATCTCATTAGGTGCAGGGATCCAGTGCAAACTTTTCTAAGAGAGTAATTAGTTTTTTCAAAGGTAGAATTTTTTTTCTAGTTTCATTGGAGGTCCTCCCCCCCCCCCCCCCAATAACAGCGGGGCACAGGCACATTGCACACTTTCCCTCTTGTTATATAACAGAATATGTAAAAATATGCGTATTACAATATACATTTAAGAAAAAAGAGCGAATTACATTAAAAGAAACTTTTTTGACAGTATAATTGAGAATTATTAAAAACTTTTCAGGTACATTTTTTGAAAAAATAAAGAGCACAATAACTTTAAAATGTTTATGCCTATCAAAAATTCATCATAACATAATATAATGAACATTTTACGCACATTAAAAATAAAAATAAAAATAAAATATATATTTCTGGATAATTTTTAAAATTAATTAAAAAAATTTATGATTCTCCTTTGCAATGTTTATGCTGCTGTTCTTAAAGAAAATTTGTTTTTTATTTATAAAGGAATTAATAAATTCAATAAGCATAAAAGTTTTCAGTCAAAAAAAAAAAAAAAAAAAAAAAGAAAAAAAAAAGATTTAAAAATCCATACGATGCAGTATTTACATATTTAACAAGGCGGTTTAATATTAGCAGCAACAGTAAAACACAACAGATGGGTAAGTGTGATCGAAGATCGCACAGAGGGTTTCGTTTAATATTTCTTTCAACACATTTATCCTTTAATTAATAAATGCAAATCGTCAATTTATAATGATTAAATCCTTAACTTTTTCAATAAGAACATAGGTGGCAGCACCATTACATGTAATTTTTAAATTATTACAGGTGGAAGCTATATTTTTAAATCAAATTAAGAATATCCAAGAACTACTTTTCAGACAATTGCAACAGCATATGTTTGTATATCTGAAAAGCATATTTAATTACATGATTTAATTTCAGCTATACAAAAAACCAAATTCTTAAAACGGCAAAAAATACAAAAATTCTTTTAATTAACAATGAAATGTAGTTAACTAAATATTTCGCAAATTTTCAAAAAAAAAAAAAGAATTTTTGAATTAAGAAAAATAATTGATAAAATATTTTACAACAACTTGTGGCCTTAAAATAGGAGGAAAAAATTGAAAAACTCTGTAAAATTGTATCTATTAGATAATGCAGTCTATTCAAGGGGGAAATTTTCAAACTCCGACGCCAGGGTTTGAACCGGGAAACCTTTGATTAGCAGGCTTTACCACGGAGCGAAACCGAGAAACAGAGGGAGTAACTATTTTATTAATTTCAAATTTGATTTTTTTTTTTTTTGATGTGGCTTTTGCTAGAGTGTATTTCACTCGGGACGTGGCTGGGGACTTAAGAACCTTGCTTCCGCAGAAGAGTATAGGAGTAGTGTAGAAGAAGAAAGGGCTGCGGACGAAGAGAACTTCTGTTTATAATTTAATATTTTATTAATGTTCTTTAAAACTAATAAAAATGAACTATCCAATTTCAGTAACCACATATAATTTTTTTATACGATACAATCTGTAAAAATGGAACCTCTGCGTAACAAAAAACTGTAGTAAAAGAAAATTCCATGGTCCTTGTTAAATGACGTACCTTATAAAATAAAAACCTGTTTAAAACGCAATATCTTTCTGGTACTTTTAGATTTCATTTTAGCAGGATTAATTTCATTTTGAATAACTTTCGTAATTAAACTTGATATTTCTTTTCAGGCGGGGAGTGCATCCTCACCAACCCCCCTCCACCTTTTATACGCCACTGGTCACATTAGCTCGTGATTTAGCACCAGGATAAAAAACAATCTTTCTTGTAAAAAGCACCTTAAGAGGAAAAATGTTATGCTGAATGAAATTACATTAACAAAATTAAGTGCTTTGGAACACGTTTTACGAAATGCGAAAACTTTTAAAATGAATTTTATGTACCGTGGAATCCATTTAAAAAGTTTCGCTTATACATACCTCGAAAAAATTGGATTTCAGCGAAAAAGTTTCTAATCAGTAGCAAAAATGTTAAATGGAAAGGGGATATTTTAAAGCTGTGTTTATTAAGGGCACATCTTTACTTTAACTACATAATTTAACTACATTTAAATACTAATAAAGATAGAGAAAATACAAATTATACTTTTTATTTTAGAAGATAACGAATTATCATTTATAAAAAATCAAAATATAACCTTCTGGGTCTCACACTTTTGAATATATATATATGTTACCGGCCAAACCCGATTTTAGGCCAAACTGGATTGGCCTAGGCCAAACTAGTTTATCCTAACGCCCATAGGATAAACTAGTTTTTCCTAGGCCAAACTAGTTTATCCTAACGCCCATAGGATAAACTAGTTTTTCCTAGGCCAAACTAGTTTATCCTAACGCCCATAGGATAAACTAGTTTTTCCTAGGCCAAACTAGTTTATCCTGACGCACGTAGGACAAACTAGATTTTCCTAGGACAAACTAGTTTGGCCTAATGCTCATAGGATAAACTAGTTTACCTTGCTATTCATTGGTCTGAACTAGTTTGTCCTAGGCCAATCTAGTTTAGCCTAGGCCAATTCAATTTGACGTGCTTTTATTGATGCAACCAGTGTTGGACACACAAAAAAATGAACTAATGCAAACTCAAATTCAATTTTTCAAAAATGAGTCGAGTTCAGGCTCAAATTTAAAATTTCTCTCACGAGTCCGCTCAACTCAAACTCATCTATGGAAGTGAGCAAAGTTCACTTCATACTCGTTTTTTTTTTTTTTAATATAAGAGATCTTTAGCGTCCTAATTTACAAAATTTTGTGAACTAGTCTTTTGGTTATTCGATGTACGGGTCTGTACGGGCCCAGCCAATTTCCCTTCCTGACACTCGGTCCGGTCTTGTTTTGAGAATTGCTTTTTTCGTGAGGTTCGGACCGAGATGGACCGTGACTCATTTTTTTTTATGGCTTCAGTCGGGAGTTGACTGCATTCTTCTTGAGGTCTGAACAAGCAGAAATTTTCAGTTGGTAATAAAATAAGGTACGTTAAAACCTGAGAAAAATAACCTGCCTATGACGGAATCCCGTGTTTCAATAAAAAAATGCTGATCTATGTAAAATGAAGATATTAGTACTTGTGAAAATAATATAATGCATTTACAACAGACGATGAACCTGCTAATAAGGAAATCTGCCTATAACGGAATTTTCTTCTTCCCTATGCAATTCCGTCTTAGAAGATTTTATTGTATAGAATTTTAACAATTTTTAAATCTGCAAGCCATAGAATGTAGATTGACGATATTAATGATTCTTTTGTAAACTATATTCATTTTTTAATGAATCTCTATTTGTATGTAAATAGCCGAATTACTACTAATACCATTAATACTTTTACACGGAGACTTGAAAATCTGAAAAATTTTATATAGAAAAACCATCTGAGCCGGAATCACAAAGGAGAGGAAAAAACTTCAATTTTGTTAAGTTCCTTTTTTAGCAGGCCCATCGTCTTTAGCAAATGTATTATGTTTTTTTCAAACGGATTATTATATTAGAAACGGATTATCTAATTTGCACCGGTAAAAAAAAAAAAAAAATCCGTTTAAAACAGGATTTCGTCATACGCAGTTAATACTAACAGGTTTTAGAGTACTGTATCCCCATCCGTACAAATCTATATGTAATATTCTGTAAAGAGAATTTTATTTGCGGAATAATGGTAGCTTAAAATTATATGTATATTTTCGTAAAATTTGTTGACCCAAGACCTTCCTTCCAAGAAGACCAAGAAGTTCCTTAAACAGATTTTTGCACGGGTCAGGCAGGCACGAGTCAATAATTTTCATACATGCAGTGTTGTGACCGGACGAGAATATTTCGGGACACTTCTAGAAAGAATACAACACAGGTCCAAAAATAAGTACGGTTCGGACAGGCCCGTGCCTGCAGAGAAAGCATGACCCGAGCACGACCTAGAAAACTGATGATCAGATTCATCCCGTCCTGAGTCCATGTAGGCCTCTAAATGAAATTTTAATGGGAAAAACATGTTGTAACAGCTGGGAATTTTTTTTATAAATTATGAAAAAAATTGAGTTTAAGTTGTAAATTTTGCTTAAACTCACAGATTTTTTGAGCTTTCGTTCAGCTCACGCTCTTTTATAAAAAGTGAGTCAAGTTTAACTTAACGTCGCAGAAAGTGAGCTAAACTCATGAGATTTCGCACAATGAGTTCGCTCATACTGAAAATCTGGATGCCAACTGATACCCATTCATACTCACTGATGCCAACGAACACTCCGGCACCAACCTTGTACAAAGTAGTAGTGCCGTCACCCTCGTATAAAATATTTTATTCGATGGGGAATGGTATACTTCCCCCTATTTACTCCATTTCACCGTCATCGGTAGATACAAAATACGTTTTATATGCCAAACTATACAATATGAACTTTAAAAATTTCTCCGTTTTACTTGAAATGTGAGATGTTACAAGTTTAAACTATATATTTTATTTAAATTTCCTCGTACTTTTGGCCTGCAATCGCACAGCTATCGTCAGGGAATGAATGTAACGGCAATTAAAAAAAAAATATTCCCTGACGATGAGTGTGGGATTGAGATCGAAAGTACTAGATATTTTAGATAAAATGCATATTGTAAACTTTTAACACCTGTATTTCACACGAAAATCTAGCATTCAGAAATAAGGCAACTTCAAAAATCCGGGAACGAAGGCCAGCTCTCCCAATTTTTTTTTCTTCCAACTTATGGGACAAAGAAAAATAGCAATTGTTTATGAATTAAAAATTTCGAGATCGAAAGAGATGGATTAGCGGACACTGAGATCGCTCAAGCTGTGCTAAATAGAACCGCCGATAACGCTATATTAGCAGCTCATAGGAAGGAGAACAAAAAACTTGCGGAAGAAAAGATGTCACTTGAAAAATGTATATGTTTCACTGGAAAATTACTAAATGGTTTAGAGGAACAATACTACATTTCCGAAATCGATATTGTTCACTTATAAAATCCAAGAAAAACTTGATAAAGAACGGCAGAAACTATAGCAAATAAAATTTTATCGATCGACACAAGAATTGATTTCACTGTTTATTAGAATTTATGTACCGTAGAAAAAATCAATTTTTTTTCAAATTTATTTTTCCCACATAAATGTCACTTGGTTTTGAATTAATTATGAATAAATGCACCATTAAGATATCAGAAGTACATTTGATATTCTTTCAGAAATCTGGAATTTTCAAAAATCGGGCGAAGTCCTGGTCCTGACGATGCCGGATTTTCGATGTATAACTGCACATAATTAATCAATTCTCCAAATTATTCCTCTCCTAAATTTTATGATAGCATCTCACCCCATTCTTGATCCTCCAGCACATAATTTGTCATATGGAACATATTTTGTAACTAGCGATGGCACTGAAATGGAAAAGATAGCGGAACTGTATTCCACTCTTCATCGAATAAAATATATTATACAGCGGTGACAGCAATACTACTTTGCACAAGGTTGATGCCGGAGTGGTAGTTGGGATCAATAAAAAGACATCAAATTGCATTGGCTTAGGATAAACTAGAATGGCCTAGGACAAACTAGAAGGTTGGCGCCGAGGAAGTCTTTGGGATCAATAAAAGCTCGCCAAATTGAATTGGCCTAGGACAAACTAGACCGGCCTAGGATAAACTAGTTCAGACCAATGAATAGCAGGCTAAACTAGTTTATCCTATGAGCATTAGGCCAAACTAGTTTGGCCTAGGAAAAACTAGTTTGTCCTACGTGCGTCAGGATAAACTAGTTTGGCCTAGGAAAAACTAGTTTATCCTATGGGCGTTAGGATAAACTAGTTTGGCCTAAAATCGGGTTTGGCCGGTAACATATATATGTATTTCTAGTACCAAAGAAACGAATCCATACTCATAAAAGAAAAACGTTTGTCTGCGTGCGTGTCTGTCTGTGTGCAATGGCTAGGAAACTCTACCACACGTAGAAGTACGAAAATTTGGGTGAGGATAGGCCAAGAGAGGTCTTGATGCACCTGAGGCTCAGACTTTTCATATTTTGATAATTAGCCGAGATATTGATTGAAAACTGAAATGTTAATAAACAATTAAATTAAAAAATTAAAAAATCAAAAAACCCGACTGCGTGAAAAGCGAACTAATTATTTCTCATCAATGTGAAATTATTTTTTTTCAATTCCTACTATTAGCTCACATTCTCGCTATATATATCTTGTCCAAATTTTCAATCGTTAATAAAATACTTATTATTCATCCATTCAAGCTCAAATATTTTCTTAAAACTTGCAGTGGATGACACTTGATGTTAATTCAGTTTTTCCAAATATTCATTAATTAAATTAAATTAATTAACTTTCAATAATCAAGAGAGCTCTCTTCTTGATCAAGGTATTTTAAGACCGAGAGAGCCTCTTCTTGATCAAGGCATTTTGAGCGCCACTCAAGATGAAAGAAGAATGCGAGAAAAAAAAATTCTCGTATTGACTGACCTAAGTAGGAATTGGCTTGTTTATATTACTTGCCTATTTTTTTTTATTTACTTGTATTGATGACTTTTAAGTTGTGTTTAATTGTTATTTCGTATCCATAAACACAGTTTTGATGAGGTCTATAGATGTCTATGATGGTTAGAGTTGCAGTAAAGCTAGAGATCCTACTACACAACTTCCAGGTTGTATAATATTTTAACGGAGCTTCTGACTGTAAAATAGTCATTGAAACATCTTCTTCATTTTGAAAGACCTATCCATTGATATGCCACTCAATAGGGTGAGTAATTTTTTTTTCTCTCTACCGCCATTTTGTATTTTACGGCCGCCATTTTGAATTTATAAAAACAAAACCTAGCCTATAACCATCGGGCCGTTAAGACGAATCGATAGAGACCTCATTCATTAAAATCTATCCAGCCGTTGGGGTGTTTCGAGGGTATAAAGAAATCCACATACACACATACGTGTGAAACACATAACCCTTCTTTTCAGTCGGGTAAAAATAGAAACGCATCGTATAAAAAAGTGTAGCAGTATCATCTCCGGAGCGCCGTAACATAGAGGAAACGAAGATTTTTTTTACCTTTTTTCTTACGCGCTACGTCCGAACCGTTCAAAATGTAGAAAAACGGATGACATATTCTTAAATTTCGTCCTTTTAATTTTAAAACGCCACAATCCGCTCGAAAAATATTGTATTAACCCTTTCAATTTCTTTTTCAAAAAGGTTAAATTTCGCTTTTTTCTTTTTCTCCCTTTCGCCGGCGCTCCCATCATTCTCAGTTTCAGAGATACCGACTAACGAAAAATACCCTTTTAAAAAAGCAACCTTCTTCTCTACAACGGTGCAATTAGTTTTCAAAAATACGAATTTTAACCCCCTCAAAAATTCATTTGCGGTTGCAGGTCACTTCGAACCTTCAGGAGACACCCTTTTTTCTACGCTAAAAGTGATTAAGTGCCGGTATTTCGACACAATCTTTATAAATAGTCTTCCCATATCGGATTAACGCCACCTATACAAATTTCGAAACGTTCGGACGAAAAGATGTATTTAAAATAAATAAAATCTACGAAATTTTTTCCCAGAACGCCAAAACGGTGGCGGTTGCGGCTCATGTTTTCACAGTTAAATCCCATATTTTTTACGCGGCCTTAGAAACCGTTGTATTTAACAGATAAAAATTTTAAAGCGTTCGAACTGTAAGAATTTTTTTTAATGTTAAATTACACGAAGGAAAGACAGAAAAAAAGGTGAGAGGAAAACACAGTTTTTTTACAGCTAGATATTAATATTTTTTCAGGAAATTTTTACACGGGCTGCAAAACTGTCATATTTATAGCCGACAAAAATTCCAAAGAGTTTGTACTATAAGAACATTTTTAAATATTAAATGACCCGACGTAGAAAAAAATGTTAGAAGTAACCACTATTTTACTATAGCGGGGCCCCAATATTAAGTTCGCTTGGAAATATTTAAGTTCAAGTATATAAATTCATTCAACACTGATTTTAGTTATATTTAAGGTTATTATCTCAGGCCGGGGCTATGTCGGTCTTTCATTTAACCCCTTAACGGTCGCATTAAATTACGGTTTAAAAATTCAAATTTTTTATTGGCACCACTTTTTTGGAAAATAAATATTAACCTTATTTAATGACAGGTGAAATGATACCATAATAAAGCGAATTACACTATTTTATAAAACTGATGGGACTCAAACAATCTGAATAAAAGACACAGCCCGTGAATATCATGGGAGCGAGAATTAAGGGATTAAGAATATAAATCACAGCAGATGTAACGTCGCCGAAGGCAATGGTGACCCCAACTCTAAGTTTGTTTGGATAGATTTACGCTTAAAAAAAAAAAAAAAAAAAAAAAAAAAACCTTACAAAAAGAAGGGTGTATCCTACCGATGGCGGTTAGGGACCCAGCATTTGTTTAGAAAGATTATCATTTAAATATATAAGTTCATTCAACGCTAATTTTAGGCATATTTAAGTTTATTATAACGGGACTGAAACACCAGGCTAGTTATATAGAAATTGAAATTTTTAATTGAACATGAATTCGTTTTTTTTTTTAGGTTTTTCAATAAAAAAAAATATAAAGAAAAACACATGGATTTTCTATAATTATGCAGACGTTTAAAATAGAAATCATGTTATAGCATTCATATTTTCACTAAATCATTTTCATTTACAAGTTAATAAAAAGTTAATAAAACAATCTTCGATTTCAGAAGGAAAATTAATAAGGAATGACACCAAAAAATTAAAAAAAGAAAAAGAAAAGTAAGCAAGGAAAAAAAAAAACACAACATTTGTACTTTTAAAATAGCTATTACCTGCTTGAGGTAACACAAACGAAATATCTGCATAATCATTACCTCAAGAGATATGAGACATTTTATTTAACAGTATCCTTGGCATTCCGATCCGTGCATGAATTTCCAACGTAATTTATCTCAGAATGGAAGTTTCCATATATATATATATATATATATATATATATATTATTCTGAAGAGTAGCATGCCCCTGTGTTTGAAAAGAAAGGTATTTAACCAATGTGTTTTGCCTGTCCTAACTTATGGAGCAGAAACATGGACGCTAACAAAACGGATGCTACAAAGATTACAAACAACACAGAGAAGTATGGAAAGATGTATGCTAGGTATAACTAGAAGAGACAGAAAAAGAATAACCTGGATAAGAAGTCAGACGAAAGTTTTTGACATCATTGAAAGAATTAAACGGCTAAAATGGAAATGGGCTGGGCACATCGCAAGAAGACAAGACAATAGATGGAGCACAAACACCCTACAGTGGTATCCCAGAGATGTAAAACGGCCAAGAAGACGACCTCAAGTAAGATGGAGTGATGAAATCAGAAAAGTAGCCGGTGTAAATTGGATGACTAAAGCACTAGACAGGAAACATTGGAAAAATCTGGGGGAGACCTACATCCAGCAGTGGATTGAAAACGGTTGATGATGATGATGATGTATGTATGTATGTACAGTCGTGGAATAAAAAGTAAACACCCCCTACTAACTCCTCAACAAATTATCGTAGAAAAAAGTTACTGGTACCGAACGATTTGAAATAAAATCTACTTTTAAATGATGTATATAAAATTTACTTAGGAGGCCATCTACATATTAAAACGAACCATAACTTTGTTTTATTTCAATAGCAGTACACAATTCTGACAGCATTAATGAACTCTACATCCTTCAATTAGTCTAAAAACAAATTTTTATGCAATTCGTACTATAAATTTCCGAGAAATTAATTATTTTAAAACGAGCGTATTTTTAGGGCTGTATCCAAATTGAAGTTCGGTACTCCATTGTTAACCGAGAGAGCTCCCTTCTTGATCAAGGCACCTTAAGCAATCAATTAAGCCTGTTAGATTACAGGATAGCATAAGAAATTTCAAAATATTTAGTCACTTCTATCATAGACGGCCCCTTAAACCATCATTTTGCCGTTTTTTAAGCACAATTTGAAAACTACTTGGAAGAAAAAGGATGAAATTTTGGATTTCCATAAAGCAGGACTTAATAAATCTGAATCCATAAAAAAAATTGTAGGTTGCAATTCATAATTTTTTTGAATATTACTTTCATAATTCATAATTTATATCATAAAATTATAAAAATTGTAAATTCGACATATTTATGTTTGGGTATATTAGTACTATTGTGACGCAAAAAATTATAACATTAGGATAATAATTTCAGAAGTTATAAATAAAAATATGAAAATGTAATTTAACATTAGAAGCACTAAATTTTGAATGTTTATAATTCAAAAACTTATCATTCAAATGACTTGAAATTTGGTGTCTAGGCATAGTTTGAACCAAAGATTTGAAATATCTCGTTAAAATTGGGTATTGCCAGTGAAAAACATGAAGTTTGGATTCGTTTTAATATGTAGATGGCCCCCTAAACAAATTTTATATACGTCATTTAAAAGTAGACTTTATTTCCAATCGTTCGGTACCAGTAACTTTTGTCTACGATGATTTGTTGAAGAGTTAGTAGGGAGTGTTTACTTTTTTTTTTCCACGACTGTACATCGTATTTACTCATGTATAATGCGCAAGTGAATAATGCTCCTTTTTTCATTTGGAAAAAAGAAAAAAACTATCTCTCGTGTATGATGCGCACCCGGCAGAAACTCCATGAAATTAATAAATATCCTGTAGAAATCCTGACTCAGAAAAAAAAAAATGCCTTACCGTAGAAATGGTTATTAAAAGTTTCAAAGTGACAAGAATATCAAGCATGATGAATGAAAATGAAGATTATATCATATATGAAGGTACACACTGTGCTAGTGACAATTTCAGTTGTAAAAGTGACAATAAAAGTGTTTTTTCATAACTTTGGTTAATTGTGGAGCACACACAGGAAATTTTGAAAGTGTGTGTATTTTTATTTTCAACTGCTTTAGTTGTGAATTGTTATAAGAATTTGCTTTTGGTATAGTTTTGCGAAATGAGGACTTCACATGAACGTCAGCAAAACCAAATACCTATGTATAGGAGGAAATGAGACAAACCTAAATCTAAATAATAACATAAAATAGAAAGCTGTAACCATTATAGATATTTAGGTGTAGACATTAATAGAGAAGGAAGAGACTCACAGGAAATTAAATACAGAATTTGTCAGGGGAGAAAGGCGGTAAAACTATTAATTCTATTTGGTGGAGTAAGGAGATCTCTAGGAAAAGGAAGTATAATATATACAACTCTATTGTAAAGAGCATATTGCTATATGGAGCAGAAGGATGGAGAATTATGGAGACAGAAAGAAAGAAATTAGCGGCAGTAGAAATGGACGCCGTAAAAAGATCATGCAGGATATCAAGAACAGAAAGAATAAGAAATGACAGAATCAAGGAAAGGATGCAAATAAAGGGAATTATATTAGATGATATTAAAAAAAGCAATTAATCTGGTATGGTCATGTCAAAAGAATGAATGATGAAGGACTACCCAAAATCACATTCAGTTTTGAAACAAACAAAAAAAGAAAACGGGGAAGACCACAAAAGAAATGGATGGATAATATTTCAAAGGCAATGAGGGATAGAGGATTGGATCCTTGACTGGAAAAAATGGAAAAAGACTCTTGTAGATTCTTCGGATGGCGGCATCTGACGCCATAAACCGAGTATATATATATATATATATATATATACTCGTTGTTGTTGTCATTTGGTTTAGTTTATTTATTGTTGGATCAGTTCCGTAGTTTCGAATTTTTGGTTTGGTTTTTGGATATATATATATATATATATATATATATATATATATATATATATATATATATATATATGTATATATATATATATATAAATATATATGTGTATATATATATATATATATATATATATATATATATATATGTGGTTTGACTTTTATTTTACCTCTATTTTTACTTTACTTTTATTGACTTCTATTTATTTTTCTTTTAAATTAAGGTAAGATAAAATTATTTCTTGTGCCAGTGATTAGGGCAGTAAATTCAGAAGTCAGTAATTAACTGTGAGTGCATTATCCGAGGAAGATACTGCATTAATACCTTTACGGCATATGGCATACATTGAGCATATCAGTATTTCTGAACAGTATTTTTCAATTAAGGCTAAGAATTCTTTTCGAAAAAGTGTGGTACCACCATCCCCCCTTCTCAACTTATCGCGCTTAGCGGTGGGTTCAGCTTCGGATGATTGTATTTTTTAAGACCTCAATAAAGTGGATCGGGAGGGACTTCTGTAATCTACAGACTTGATTTTCTCGTCTGAGGAAACACTTCTCTTAAGGTGCAATCAGACAGCAGTCTGCCACAGTGATTTCTTTGAAGCGGATGAGACTCGCGGGCATGTTTATCACCTATTTTGTCTTTTGTTGAGACTCCCATTTCTTTTGTTGATGACCACAGAGCCTTTGGAAAAAAAAAACAGAGAAATAATTTATGACTTTTTGAAGTATTTTTTTTTTTTTGAAAATGTGGTCTGAACGTTGGATTGGGAAGTTACTACCCTCCTACCTCTGTATACGGCACTGATTATTACATATTTGCTTACAATTAAATACTGCAGCATGTAAAAGTGCAAGTACTTTGCTTACTTTTCTATAGGAATGTGATTCTATCGCAACATGTGCGTTTTATATTCAGTGACTTACAAGGGAAGGTTCCGAGGTTGAGGTCACCGAATGAGATGAACGTTTATGTATCGATAGAGTATAGTTAGAATACAAATATATGACAGTCATAAAGCGCAACCACAAGAGGGTCTTGAGAATATAAGTCGCAAAGTTTTCGCTACCTTTTATAATTGAATAAATTTCCTTGTTTGGAATGTGGCTCCGTAGCGTGGTCGGCAGCCGTGCTGGATGGGAAATTTTTCTTTGTGAGATCGAATCCCGCTCGGATTTATTTTTCGGAACAAAAATTTTCATCTATTATTTTCGAATCGCAATTGAAAAATTATGTATAATAATTGAAATTTACGAAAAATATAAATTAAATGTATGTTTTGTACCACATAAATGCATTTTTAACTATGAAATTTTGCATGTTTAGATATTTAATGAAAAGTAAAAAAAAAAAACAAAAAAAAAACAGTAGTCTATTTTATATGTCTTACAGTTATTTCAATGAATAACCTACTATTTTTTACAGAGAAATAAATTAAAGCACGTGATATAAATGCGTGAATAATGATATTATTTTAATTTGTTTCACCAGGGAAATATTTCGAATATTTCTTTTTTTTTTTAAATCTATATTTTTAATTCTTAACATGACTTCTTTTATTTTCGGATTTTTGGTTTGTAATTATTGCCTACGTAATAAACTATTTTCAGTAATTAAATACCTTTTTAGAACTTATTTTTAAGCTCATAGACAGTTATCATAGCCAGGGACCGCGCTAAGAAATTAAGACTATTAGCCAACACATTAGAAAAATTTATCTATTATTAGGCAAAAGTATATTATGCATATGTTATATTATGTATATAGTAAAGCAAGGAGAGTCTGCGCACAAAAGAATAATAATAAAAGAATCTAAATATTAATATTTTGCTAAACTACGCATGAATAATTTTGACTTCATTTGTTTTTTATGCATTTCCGTTGTTATTTTATTGTTATACTGTAATTTAATAGAACAGCAGTAATAAAACCAAGAAAACTATTTTGCGCAATCTCTCCTTACAGGGTAGGAGAGAACGCGCACATGGGTAGGAGAGATTGCGCACATAGGTAGGAGAGATTGTTATTAATAATAAATAAAATTAAATTGTTAACAATAATAATTACACTTAATCGAGATTGTTAAAAGGTTTTTGTGAGTAAATATTATTGTATTAAGAGTGAATATTTCAACCAAATGTTTAAATAATAAATAAAAGAAAGAATTATTTTAACAACAGTTACAAATTTTAATTTAAGGAGATTAAAATATCAGAAAAAACAAGCCCTACTAAGATTGCAAAATAACATTAATCTAGTTGATAACATGTTTAACTTGAAAATTACTTCATTTCCATTTCCACAGTTTCATTGTATTTTGTTTGCGAACCGAAGTTGTCGTCGTCCACAATCAATGCACTAATTGTTGTAAATAGTGCATCTTTCGTGCAATCACTTGCAACAAGCAATACATTGAATCCAGTCAGTTGTCGAAGTTGTCTCCTGGTACGGTTACAGACATTCAGTGCACTCATCCTCATTGACCTTCGGTTCTTTTCCTTGAGTTTTTTATTCCACTTTTTGTGGAAGCACCTTATCTTCAGCTATTTTTTTTTTGTAGCGGCATCCTTCTTAAGTCTTTTTTTATGTATATTTTGTTATATTTTGTAGATCAGTAACATTAGTTGCACTCTGTTTCCTTTTGATTTCGATGGCATTACACTGCTTGGAATGGGTGAAAACTTTTCCAAAACATTGTATTAGAAAAAAACTGTATTATTAATTTATTAATAAAATTTTTATCTGCAAAAGTATTTTTTTGCAAATTAATTTGTTGCCAAATTTAGTGTTGATAATTATGTGTTTTTCCGAAATTATTTCAAAATTGATTCATTCATATGTTTTACACGTAATTTGCAATTCATGCAAATATATCAATAAGCTTAAACTAGCACTTAAACTTATGGGGAAATGCGCTATCTCTCCTAAGTAGCAGATGCGCAAACTCTCCTATTTTGGTAGGAGAGATTGCGCGGCCTGTTATTTAAATATGGCCACTTCTAAAATGAATTTTTGGGGTTCGCATACATTGTCCAGGTTAGTTGTTTATAAGAAATCGTGTAAGTTCAAAATATTTTGTATTATTGACGCTCTATAAAAATTCTGACGAACAGTTATGAAAATTCAAGCACTTACTTTGGGAAAAAGCAAAATAGCACTGCTGTATCTAAGACGCTTGGAACAATCAATATGCACATTCATGTAGACACTGTACTAATGCTGCTGTACAACTACCTGGAGTCGCTGGGCACGTACTCTACTCCTTCCCGTCGAATCTCTTTGTGCGCAATCTCTCCTACCGCGCGAACTCGCCTCGCTTTACTATACATATATATATGATATATATCTATATTACATATAGATATATATCATTTATATAATTATTATCATTAGCCCTTCTAAGCCTGAAGTAGGTTTATTAAATATATTATTTATAAGTAGCTTTTGTAGTTTTTTTTTTTTTTCGCGATCTTTTGACAAAATTTGCGGGGGTTTTCGCGATCTTTTGACGAAATTTGCGAGTTTTTTCGCGATCTTTTAACGAAATTTGCGGGTTTCTTTGAGATCTTTTGACGAAATTTGCGGTTTTTCATGATCTTTTGACAAAAATTCGCGTTTTTTTCCGCGCTTCTTTGACAAAATTTGTGTTTTTCTCGCGATCCTTTGTCGAAATTCGCGATTTTTCTGCAAACGATTGACAAAATTAATTTTTTTCGGCGACCATTTGTCGAAATCTGCGATATTTTTTATGTCCGAATTTTCGGACTGATGATCCATTTTTAAAAATTTTCGGAAATGAATGCCTTAAATTTCCTAAAAATTCGGAACAGAATCACCTCTAATTGGCCGGCCGAGAAGAAGAGGAGGAATATAGACTGGAAATGCGGCCGTACGCGAACTCGCGCTAAAAACGGAAATTAATTTACGTTGCAAAACATGATTACAACAACAAAAGAGTCTAAAAAAAAATCATTCACCAGCTTTTTCGCCATAACAATTTTTTTCTCGCCAATTTCACGATGTATTCGCATTTGGCGAATAGGCGAATGGTTAGCGCGGCCCCTGATAACTATAAGCATAAGAATCCAAGATTTAAAAAATTCAAAAGTTAAATGGTAGTTGTTAAAAAGCGATACATTTATATATTTATACATTATTACACTGTAAAAAAAAATATGTAAAGTTACTAAAGTTTTTTTAGGAAACTGGGATTCCTAGAAAAACTTTAGTAACTTTACAGATTTTTTTTTAGAGTGTACGATAATCGAAAAATTACACTTTAAAAAATAAAACAGCATGTTATAATTTTATTTAACGTATTTTAAATTATTTCACTGTGAAAAATAGTAGCTTATTTATGTAAATAACAGTAAATAAATTTGAAAATTAGCTAACTTTTATGGTTTATAAAAGTTCTAATTGATTTTTTTTAAGTTTATTATTATTATTATTTATCCATTTTATCTTTACCTTTCATTAAATATATAAAAATGCAAATATTCGGAGTTAAAATTGTATTTATATAATTAAACTGCATTATATAAACATATCAAACAAGAAAAAAAGTTGAATTCGAAAAAAAATTACGACGTAGACACTTATTCTAATTAAAAATCAAGAATCCCAGATTTACAAAAATCATATTAAAATATAAACGCATATTTCTAATAAACCTGGAAATATTTGAAGTATTTGCCTGAGGAAACAAAATGAAAATAATATATTTGTTCAGGTATTCTAATTTATGTAACTGTTAAAAATAGTAGCTAATCATAGAAATAACTGTAAATAATGTAACATAGCAACGAAAAAATTTCTGGTCTACAAACGTATAAATATGCCTACTTTTTTAATAACTTTTTATTAAATATTTAAACATGCAAAATTTCATAGTTAAAAATGCATTTATATGCAGGGTTCGTACGCATCAGGGGATTCAGGGTATTTTAGGTATTTTAGTACCAGAAATTTCGTAAAGTGCTGATCGCTATATATGAAGATATATATGTTTCATTAAATAAGCCAAATAAGCTTTACGAAAATTCTGGTAAAAAATTCTGGTCCTTGTGCGTACGAACCCTGATATGGTATAAAACATAAGGTTAGTTGGGGTAACTGGACCTACGAGTTATCTGAGCCATGGGGTATTTTATAAAAAAACGTTGATGTATTTTAAGTTTTAGCTTTTGTGAACAATGCTCCTTAACCTCTACTTCCTAAAACAACGTGTGTCAACTCAATCATAACTCTCTCATTGCTGTGATAGGTTGTCGAAAATTTACGTTTCTTTTTTTTAAAACAACGTCAATTTGGTTGAACTTCCTCGGCTTTTTATTTAAGTACTCTAAGTACTTTTATTAAACAATCTTTTTTTTTAAAGATTAGGGATATAACTACGTTAATATTATTAGGTTTCTATACACATTTACTTCATGTTTCAAGAGTAAGTCCGGTGTCCCAGTAACCCCATAATTTTTTCAAGAATGGGGTAACTGGGACATGTATCCGGTGTAACTGGACCATGCTGCATCCAGTTACCCCAATAGTGATAAATAATTTTTTTGAGTTTCTCTTACAACGAGAAGTAAATTGCTCCATTGTTTTTGCTCACAATAAAGAAAATTATAGGATACCTTATTAAAATTACGTAATAAAATTAAAAAAAAAGCATATTGGGTGATATCAAATCAAATTTCTTGATTCCTTGAGAGGCGGTGATGCCGTTATGGGATCACATAATTGTAATTCCTAATGGCCACATTGGCACCGGAATTTTATAATGAAAATTTCACCTTTATTAAGTAAGCGAAAATATACTTTTATTTGTTTTCAAATAGATTCTCTTGTAAATACTGGTGTCATTAAATTATTTCAACATTTTACGAATACAAATACCTTGCCCCTGAAAGCGAGATAGCCAAACCTTGAACTTGTACGATACAGGGGTCGCATTCGATGGAGAAACTTTTATTGTTCCTACCACTATTTTGAAAATAATATCTTCATCGCACCTTTCTTTTGAATATGTTAAATAAAATGATCATGAAGGTAACTCATTAAGGGTTCTGGTTGGAACAATAAAATTTTACTTATATAATGCGACTTATGGATACAGATAAAGTACTTAAGTACTTACGTAGCCGTTTGTTCATAGATTTACCTTGCTATTTTTTCCCTTAAAATACCCATGTGACTTTTATACTTATTACCTATACTAAAGTACATGAGTACTTACTTAATGTTTATGTTTTTGGTATAAATAAATCTAATATTTTCACTTTTAGTGCTTTTTTTAGACACATTGACAGCAAAGGTTTCCCTTGCAATGCTCTTTATTGACATATAATTTACATGATCTGTCTGGTTTAAATTTTTTAAAGTTGTTTACACTTTTTCAAACAGGACCTGATATCCCACATGAAAAAAAAAATAAACGCGTGTGGAACATAGACTCTGCTGGTCCACTTACCCCATTTTTATGGGGAAACTGGACCCATGAGGAAAGAAAGAAGAAATATGCATATTTTTATATTTTTAAATATTAAAATGTAATTTTGAGCCTTTCTGTCTGATAGAGGGAACCTAACTGAACGCATTTACAGAAGTTCAGACTTTAATTCAAATGAACATTAGCTTTTTGTAGCTGAATTGTCAGAAGCTCCAGAGTCACATTGCAAAATCATGGCCCAATTGCCCCAACTAACCTTACATTTAATTTGTATCTTTCGTAAATTTTTATTATTATACATAATTTTTCAATTGCGGTTCGAAAATAATTGATGAAAATTTTCGTTCCGAAAAATAAGTCCGCGAGTGATTCGAACTCACAAAGAAAATACTCAAACCCAGTACGCTGACGACCATGCTGCGGTGCCGCTTACCGAAAGAGGAAATGTATCCAATAATAAACTGTAATGTAAACTTTGTGACTTATATTCTCAAGACCCACTGGAGGTTGCGCTTTATGACTGTCATATATTTCTATACTATCTATACTCAATCGATACACAAACGTTCATCGCATTCAGCGACCCGAACCTTGGTATCTTCCCTTGTTAGTAAAAGCATTCATGGTTTACTTAACTTAAGAGATTTTTTAATAAATTATTTGTCGGATTTTTTTTTTTTTAAATACAAAATTAACTTTTTATTTATTTTTTTTTGTTTTAAATATTTGCTACAATATAATGAAAACTTTATAAATAACGGCTGTTTTTTTTTATTCATACTATTATTTCATAATTTTTTTTTCAAA
Source organism: Maratus speciosus (assembly GCA_963932465.1). Taxonomy (NCBI): domain Eukaryota; kingdom Metazoa; phylum Arthropoda; class Arachnida; order Araneae; family Salticidae; genus Maratus; species Maratus speciosus. The sequence continues at coordinate 289,003,169 of OZ010787.1, forward strand.
AATCCCAATATTTGAAAAATTATATAAATGTTATAAAAAAAGTCCTTTCGCACAGAAAAATCAAAAAGTGAGTGTGAAATATACGATTTATTCAAGAATTAAATTAAAAATTAATTATAAAAAAAAACAAAAAAAAACTTTGTAATTAAAAATTCATATTTTAAACAGAAAACATTCCATTTCAATATGTTCAGAAATAAATTATGCATATATTTGTGTGCCGAATTCTCCAACAATACCCAACTCTAAGTTAACAGTTAAAGCTGACTTTCAAACGATTTCTGAAATATGTATTAGCAAGTAAAAAAAAAAAAAGGAAATAAAATATTTTAATCCCTTATAGTCCCAACTATGAATTAATGAAAATTTTCCTTTCTAAAGCATTTTCAATAATTTTTGAAAATATGTTAGAGGATTTGTGCAATCATTAAAATTAATTCAAAAAATCAACTAATTCGGTAGGTGTTTGATTGAATATTTACAACTCTACGCAAAATCATTTCTTTAAAACTCAAATCATTTCTTCATTTCTGAGATATTAATGTAATCGACGGTGTAAACGGTTTTCAAAACTACGAATTTTAACCCTTTCAAAAAAATTTGAGATACCAGGTCCCTTTGCGCCTTCTGGAGACGATCTTTTTTTTACGCTGAAAGTAATTAAACGACTCTATTTCGACACAGTCTTTTTTCGAGAATCTTGTCAGATCGGATTTAGATCACCTACAGAAATTTAGAAACATTTGGAAGAGTAGAAGTATTTAAAAAAAAAATAAATGAAATACGAGAAAATTTCTTCGAAAACGCTAAAAAGTGTGGTTTTTCAGCTTATTTTTTTCACTACTAAATATGTACATTTATTTTCCCACGAAATTTTAAAGAGTGTTAGGATACAGTTATATTCATAACCTGGTAAAATTTCAGAGAGTTAATATAAGATAAGAACCATCTTTTTTTGCTATATTAAAGGACCCGACGCGAAGACAAACAAACAACAACAACAACAACAACAAAAAGGCAAAACAACATATTTCTTTGACAACTATCTATCAGTATTTTTTCGCGAATTTTTTACACGGGCTGCAAAACTGTCATATTTATTGTGGTATAGAAATCTATACACACAGCTTGCTATACAGTTAAAATATTTATACAAAACAGAACAATCTATTATTATTCAAGAGCAAATAATAAATGGTATTTTGACAAATATTTCTTTATAAAATAAATAAAGTAAATTTAATTTGAAAAAAATCTTAAGAGCATTTAGATAAAGAAAAATCATAATTTATAATAAGTATATGGATGAATATATATGTTTTTGGTATCATGTCATTTGCAAAAATTTAAGGTTTGTGAATATTGAATGTATTTCGTAATATGGCAATTAATTAAGAATTTTGTAATATTTTATATGCAAATTAACAGTGTAATAAAAACTCACATATACTTCAGACGAAAATAGGGCAATAAAACTTAAAGAAGGGCACTTGGACGCCATAAAAGACATGTGAATAATAAAGCCAGTCACAAATATTTATGATGCTCTTAGCACTGACAGGGCTACAATTTATTGGTATCATCGTGTGTGGCAAAAGGGGTCCGAAGCTCACAGGGGACGTCAGATCCCCGTAAACGAAGAAAAAAAAATTAGCTATGCATTGGAAAAGTATGGAGACGCCCAGAAGAGGGGATGAAAAGCGAACCACAGCCAAGAGATCATGCGTATCAGTAAGAGAGAAGCACCAATCGACGAATAAAAAAAATCATATTGTACTAATGAAATACGCCCATTTTTTTGTGGAGGAAGATTTTGAAAAAAAAGGAGACACTTGGATTTTATCTTCCACCTTTGTCTCTTTCCTGAATGAAGCTCTGGGAAGAGTCTTGCGACCAAAAAGGCTAGGTTGATAAGCAGAAGTCTGCGAAATCCTGCATCACCCTGTATCGGATATGGAAAGAAGTCTGATCTCGGAGGGCGCCAACATTTCTAATTGCCATTGATGGATGGAACTCTGCGAAAACTCTTCATCTCCCTGAAATGATTATGGACAGAAGTCTAACCTAGGAGTGCGACACCATTTTCTGATTACCATTAGCGGATGAGATGGGATGCCACACCGAAAAGTTCCAGTTATCACTGTGATTGTGTAACGAGCTCAGCCAAAAGAGACTATATGAACTTTAATGTGCTCGGTTAAAAGTGACATTCAAAATTTGAAAGGTGCGGACCAAATCTACCTAGTGATAAGAACTATCAGTGCTCTACAGGACGTGCTTTCGTCCCTTTCGTCTGAGGTATATGGTGAGAAAAAAAAATTCATTACTTTAATATATGGCCATTATTTTATTGTATATTTATATTGTGTGCGTAGGAATTTCTGTGTCTAATATTTTACAGGCAAAATTTTAATGCAGATGTGAGTATTTATCATTATTATGGACTAATCATAATATTAAAATGTTAGCGTTGGAAATTTGTCAATAACTTGGCTAAGAAGCCCATCTATTTGTGTTGTGAGAACTTCAACCAATGTTTTGAATCCAAAATTTCACAAAGATATGGCTCATAATTATCTTGTTATGAGATATCATGAAACTGAGTGTGCTGTCGAATTAATATGCAGTTAAGAATAATTATGTTTGATATATGAAATTTATGTGCTTGAAAATAATAAAAATTGATTATATATGTGCATTTCCTATCTTTTCTTTGAATCATTATTCTTATTTTTTTTTCAGATGTTTATTAAATTTATGAGTTTTAAGAGGTTAATTTTAGAAAATATTAAATCGAATAATTATCTATGCAACCCACTGAATCCTGAATATAAATTTTAACGTTAAATAAGTCGATTCTGAGTATTGATGTATATTTTTATTCAAAATTTAATCTCCTCCTATTTTATTAATTAATATTACCCTCTTTTGATCTTTCAGAACGTGGATCGGGTAATATTTCTATTAATTGTACTAACCACTTTATTGTCGCGTGACCAAGTGTGTTGGTGATGGATCGTCACAACATTTATAGCCGACAAAAATTTCAAAGAGTTTGTACAATAAGAACTTTTTTAAAATGGTAAGTGACTCGGAAGAGGAAAAAAATTAGAAGTAATCGCTATTTTGCTGTCAAATTATATTTACAACCAATAACAATTTCAAAGGTTTCGGACAACAAAAACTATTTTTTAACTATTAAATGACCCTGCGTGGAAAAACAAGAAAGTGTCTTCTTACGAGCGCTTTTGCCGCTAAACATCAATATTTTTTCGCGAAATTTTCATTATATATTCATACAAAACCGGGTTAAAGGTATAAAATCCTACAAATTTGAGATTTATTTAAGGTTATTATCATGGGCCAGGCAACACCGGGCGGGTCACCTAGTATATAAATATAGTAGCGTTACATATATACTACGTACACGTATACACACACACATATATATAGCCTTAAATATATATGTAGATATTTTTCAGAATGGAAACGTTACACACCTTGTTTTTCAACATCAAGAGATCTGAAAAGTGATAGCTGGGAAAAAAAATTATCCTTTGAAAATTTTTCCTTTTGTACAACGAGTAATGCTTTTGGACCATAATACAGTAAAGTACACCGGTGTCCGAAAATTAACCAAGAAATACAAAATTCTAATTTTAGAACAATAAATTTAATTGTGAATACGCAAAAGAAACTGTTTTTAACATCAGATATAGCAAATAGGTTCTATCCTTACAGAATAAGAAGTAGAGGTGGCGTCACTTTGACGTCACAAATGGTCACGAGTTTCGCATTCCGTATTATGAACCAAAATGTGATATTTTTCCTTCGTCTTATTATTACTGAAGTAATCTTTATTTGGTAACTTTACTGGTATGTCGCAGTGACTGTTGTTTTATGACGAGTCACCAGGGTAACGTGTTACGATTAACTCACCTTGTGATTCCCATTTGACCGTCATTTGGAAATTCCCTTGTAAAGTCATCATGAGTTTTGCACTATGATGAATTACCAAGAAACGTCACAATGAAATACTAGGTTGAGCAAAAAGTTCTGGGAAATTTGTGAAAGTTGCCTTGTTATGCTCAAATCAACAACAAAAGCAACAAGGACTATTCTTCAAAGTAGAGACCATCATAGTCCACGACTTTCTGCCATCGTTCTGCCAGATTACGGATTTGCTGAAAGTACGAAGTTTGTCGTCGTACCTGCACCTTCACCCTCATTAATCTCATCGACGACTTTCAGAATCGTTGTGCCTTTTCTCCAATAATGCCGGATCAACACACGCAAATCATACTGTTCAATAGGCATTTTGGAGCCGACATTCCTGAATTCCTATAGATATACCACTAGTACTTCTATATACAATACAAATTCTGACAACTATTAGATTAAAAGTTTCCCAGAACTTTTTGCTCAACCTAATACCATGGTGGCTCTCAGGAGACTCGATCGCGAAGTCACCATAAGCACTAATTTGTGCCAAGTCATCAGATTACTTCATTTTTCTCTCACTTAGGGACTCGTCACAAAAGAACTGTCATGGTGACTTTACAATGGAGGCTTCAAATGACGATGAAATTAGAGTTACGAAGTGGCTTCGTTGTAAAGTCACCTGGTGATTCGTCACAAAGCAGTAGTCACGGTGACTTCTTGATGAAGTGATCAAATGGCGGCCACTTGAGAGTAATAATGGAGACGATTGAAAGATATGATATTTAGTTCAATGCAGTGGCTTTGACGCTTGCGACCAGTTCTGATGTCAAAGAGGCGTCATATCGACTGGCTGTGCTCTAAAGCTGCTATCAGATTTACCAATTTTTCAAGCGACCAACTTTTCAGTCGACTTTTCCTCCAACTTTTCCTTGTACAAAGTGGAAAAAATGGTTGCAATTGTCGTTGCTAAAGTTAAAGGAAAATCCAGTATTACTGTTAACAGTTGTTACTATTTGTCGCTCTTTCGTTGGCGCAAATAAACTTTCCGGAAACTTTACGATCAGTTTTTCAGATATCTCTTGATATGAACACCTTTTCAAAGTTCTATTTATGTACAAACTGTGTTTGTGTCCCATTTATGTGGTTTTTCTTTTGCGCATTACATCAAAACTCTTTCTTGGTCATCATTCCATTTCATCTTAATCGCAGCGTGCGTCGTCGATCTTAGTAGTTAGGAAATGAATGATGTTGAAAACCGCCTATCTCAGATTGGCTGAAATGTCGGAAATTGGGCGAAAAGTCGTGACTAGCGGAGATTTTTTTTTAGAGCTGTGGATAAAAAGTTGAGGATATTGCTGATTGCTATCTCACTGGGTGTTGAGAAGATTTCTCACTAAAAATCGGCTGAAATCAAGAGTTGGCTCAAAAGTTGCTCGAAAAGTTGGTGAATCTTATAGCAGTTTTAGCTGCATTCTGCCGTTTTGCTGCATTTTTGATGTATATGCCGTTTATAGTATTATTTTTTTTTTTGAATACTCACAATTGGCTTTTGTGTTCAGAAATTAACATTTTGCGTTTGTTGCTCAACTTTTCGACACTAATCTATATAGAACTTATCCTAAATTATGTTACTGCAGATCGATGTGTTAAATGAAATTTACAACGTTTTTTATGACACATTAAAGTAATGTTGGAGCTTAAAGCGTTAAGTTAAAATTTATTTTTTTGTCCTTTTTATGGGGTTCACTTTGTTGAAAGTTTAGTGAATTAGCTTTCTTTGTGTACAAGAAGATTCAAAGATGAAGCTTGTCAGAAGTATGTCAATGGGTAGGAAGAACGTGAAACGTTCTTAGAGGTTTTCTTGCATGTAGCTTACATGTAGTGTAGAGGTCGTATTTTCTCTGAAGACGTCATTCCCGTAGAATTATGATCAATACAGGTTTGATTCTTGATAAATACTCTTCCACTTCTCAGGTTGCTACTATTAAAGAGAATTTAAACCAACGAATGTTATATACATGAAAATTTTCCAGGTACAAAATATTGGCTTCTTAAAATAAAAACAAAACATATAAGGTCATTACGCCTAAATGAGATGCGATACCCCAGAGTTTTGTCGAATTTAGAATATATTTGACATTTTATTAAATATATAGGGGAGGTAGAGGTAAATAAAATCACTTTTGACAATTAATTGCCAGAGAATGAAGTGGACTATATACTAATGCTGTGTATAATTTTACTCTGCAGATAGTTATCTCTTGAAATGTGTAAAGAATTATTTTCAATGTACCATGTTAACTGGTATAAGTGTCTTTAAAACAAAAATAGCTCTTTGATCCCAATTACCCCATCTCTCATACCTTACAAATTACACAGTCATGAGTAAATGGGATTAAAAGATCTCGGTGTGGGTTTTACAGCTAAATATTTTTTGTTTTACAACTACAACTTTTTCAGAGATACAATATTGGAAAGATTAGCACGCTGGAAGAAATGTTTTTTAAAGAATTTTCAATATTCATATATTTTATACACTATGACGCAAAAGTTTAGACAATGAAGAAATTCTTACATACTTTGAAAAATATTTATTCAATTTTCAAATCACTGCTTGAAATTAATGTGCTGTACATATAAACAATATTTATAACAAAGAAAAGTGGAATTGTGCATATTGCAATAAATTAAATGGTAACAAAAATAAACTGCTGTCTCAAAAGTTTAGACACAAATTAAATAAAATCAAAATAAACAATTTTTAAAACCTGGTTGCGCATCCATGCTTATGTATTACGTCATATACACGAGATTGCATTTAAGAAACTAAATCTTGCATAGTTTGTGGATCGATATCGTACCATGCATTCTCAATAGATGTCTTAAGTTCCTTTTCAGAAGAGTATTGTCTAGCGTTGCTATAAACTTTGCGACACATGATGCTCCAAAGGTTTTCTATAGGGTTAAGATCTGGGCTACATGCTGGCCAGTCGAGAACTCTTATATTATGGGAATTAAACCAAGATTTTGAATGTTTTGCAGTGTGAATTGAAGCATTGTCTTGCTGAAATTCCCACTGAGGACCCCCTAGAAGCTCAGCAAATGGCAGTAGGTTTTCTTCTAATGTCTGTGTATAATGCTGTGAAGTTTGACGACCACTGGTGAAGGTCAGAGATACTTGTCCATTATAGCAAAAGGCTGCCCAAACCATCACCGAGCCCCCTCCTTGTCTGCGACTAAAAAAACGTCGAGGTTCCTTCCGCAAGTCATGCCAATACGATAAACAACCATCTGGACCATCCAGATTCCACTTTTTTTCATCGCTAAATATGATTGACTGCCATTTCTCTCCATATGATATATGCTTTCGAGCCCACATAAGTCTTTGTAACTTATGATGTGGTTTCAGAGCTGGTTTCTTCTGCATTTTGCTATAAACGATTGTTCCTTTTTCCAAAATTCGTCTACGAATCGTATCCTTTGATACAGAGAGTCCCGATGAGCTTTGAACTCCACGTACGCTCATTTGTTGAGTACTCGCTAGTCTTTGTATCAGGCGATCCTCTCGTACATTTGTCACACGTGGCCTGCCAGACCGACATTTTGCTTTATATTCGGAACCACTCGATAAAACTCGACAAATAGATTTTTTTGACCTATTAATAATAGCAGAAATTTCAGAAACGCTCTTCCCTTCACCTTTCAACTGCCAAATCCTTGAAACCTCATTCACTTGAATTTCTTTAGCTCTCGGCATGTCGACTATGAAGCGCAATCGTGTGCAGAACTTAAGTACTCCAAATTTGTGACATCATCCATTCTAAATTTGCATATGCCAGCGAATATTCAAAGAAATTTAGAATAGTGTCTAAACTTTTGCGACAAGCACATTTGAATTTTTATGAAAAAAATTAGTATTATAGCAAATAAAACGACTGTCTTTTGTACATAGCATTTTAAATCAGTTTTTGAATATATTTACAGGTTTTTGTAATTCTGACGTCATAATTCTACATTTTAAAGCTGAATGACGTCATTGTCTAAACTTTTGCGTCATAGTGTACTCTGCCTACAAAACAAAATTAAATGCAAAATTTTCCATTGAAAATTAATAGCCTTGTTGTATTACTAAAGAACTAATTTTTAAAGTTAAAAAAAATCAATTTTTTTCAAAATAGCATGAAGTGCAAGCAACGGGGGTAAAAGGATCAGTCAAAGCTCATATGATGTGAAGGCGAAAAATTTAATTTTCATTGAAAGTGTTGAGGCCTAATTAAGTCTAAAACATTCAGTCAAGGCTAAAATTTGGAATAAATGCAGAATAAAATTGTAAAATAAATATTTTGCTATCACAAAATGTGCAGTAATGTAAACCAAACTAGGGGTATTTCACAGAATCTGAAAACTGAAAGATTAAAAAATGCATTCTAAATCACAATTTTATTTAAAGAGAAAATAAATTTTGGGATCCCAATTTACCCTTAACCCAAAAAATCTATGATCCTATTTACCCTGAAAATGCTATTTCTAGGGTAATTAGGATCATGCAGATTATTAACCTTACGCTTCGTCTCTTGCAAAACGTAACTATTTCGTCTTAAAAACAACCTTTTTCTAAATTTAAATCCATAGTTATGTTTCGATATTCTGCAATTTTTTACACAGGACCTTTTTAACTAAAACATTCTGACTTTGACGGGCAATGTGTTTCTTTGTATTCTGGGTAAACAGTGATTACTTCTACAGAAACATACAATTTTACAACAAAAAAATTGCACATGTAGAAAATTAGTCAGTCTTCATAATTAGCATCGTCAATTTTTTTTTTATCTGTTACAAATTGTTCTGAAGTGCTGATCCCAATTACCCCTTATCCTAATTACCCCTACTTCCCCTATGTATTTTATTAAGCAGAAATTGATTGAATACGATACGTTTAGTTCAAAACTATCTTGCTTTGGAGAAATTGAGTCCTAATCTGTAATATAAGCGATCAATATGCGATTGTCGCATTTAAGTTAGTTTTGGCGCATTTAGAGGAGTTACTCCCTAAATGGGGCGTGGAAGTGCCTAAATGTGACAATGCATTTTATGCATGTCAGGTTGATCTTAAAATATTCATTTGATTGCTTTAAGTTTTTGAAATACTTAAAAAAGTGTAGAAAGAGATAAAATTGAAAGACGAAACACTTAATACTGATCTATTTAATACATTAATAGGTTAATTTAATAATAACTTAAATTATAAAAAAAATAACTTTGGAAACCAGAATACTGAATATATTATAATTAAATAATGAATGTTTGAACATTTTTACTTCGAACACTTTTAAATTTTACCATGTATAAAACAAGAAGTAACTATTGAATGGCCAATACAAAATAAATTTTACCAAAGCAATGTTTATTACTGTATATTTAAGCAAATATTTTGAATTTCAGTTTGCTTTCAACTCTTTTATGCTTTTGTCTTCCGTGTAGGCCATAATATTTAATTTTTGGTTTCTGGAAGGTTTGGATCTAGATCGGTGGTTCCAAAAAAATTTTAACTACCCGCCACCTAAACATCTCTACAGCAGTTATATCCACCCCCTTCCTCTTTATATGACATATAATTCTTATCATTTAAAAAGATACTTTCATATTTAGTACATTTTATAATTGATAATAGTCTTCATTAAGAAAATGAGGAAATTTTTTGGATAATAAGATTTATCTGTCAAAGCCGCCAGTATGGCCTTTTTAAAATTCTTAAATTTCGAATTTATACCAAAATTTCAAAAAGAAGAATTTTTACTTTAAGCAATCACGAATATCTGAATAACGAATATATTTAATGACGAAATATCTGTCATTAACTACAGAAAAGAATATTATAAAGAACTTTTGGTATGAATGAGAAATTTCGGAATTTAAAAAAAGGCCAAAGTGGTAACCATGTGAATACTACGATATACAAGAAGCATTTTTGGCTTATCATCTTTATTAATTTTAATTAGCCAATTTTCTTTCCCACCATAATATACTTCTCTGTTATCAGGCTTTCCCTTTTCTATTACGAGTATTTCTAGTATAAACTGTTTTAAAAATTTTAATTTATGCCATAATGCATACGTATCTACTCTGTATGTCACCTGTACCAGAGCCACAAGAATTTAATCCACTACCTTCTCTAATGTCAATTTGGGATATTAGTAATTTCATAAGGTTGGTATTATCTCGTTTAGCTATTTCGAATATTTACAGGTTAAAGGCGTTCAATACATTCGGTTGTAGATATACCCTCTTTGAAATATATTTTTAAGTACCTGGACAAAGAAAATCACAATTGCATGATCATGTGCAAATTCCTAATTTACGAACTTTACAAAGCTCAATTAAACACAATGTCTGCTTTAAACATAATTTTAATATAATATATGAAAATACCACATAAACTTACCTCAGTAAATCTCATAAAAGTCTCCACGCATTGGGGGATTCAGTTTGCTGCTAATAGATCTCTGAAAAAAAATAATCACTCATCAAAAGAGTTGAATATTTTAGAACTCCAATTGAAAAAATAGTCGACTTTTAACAAGCTTCCACTTCAGATAAATGAAACATACGTCCGGGGCCTTGACGCTGATATAGTTATTTGAACTTCAAAGCTAAAAAATTAAAATTTTGACCAATTTTCGGGATTTTTCGTCACATTTAGGAACAAATGGGGGTGATAAATAATGAACGATATGTTTTATAATGAGAATTTTTTTAAGTAAATATTTTTAATGCAGTGAAATGTTTTGGGTTTTGTTTCTGAAATTCGGATGTTTCATTATATATCATTTATATGCGATTCTTGCGTTAATATTTTAAGTAAAAAAGAAATGTCGCATTTAAATGTTATCACATTTAGGCACAATGACCTTATGTTAAATTGTTGTTTTTAATACATTATATAGTTTTCATATCTAATTTATTATTATTTTTTTTAAATGCAAAAAAGTTCTATAAAACATCATAAAAAGTAAGAAGAGATGGGCGTTTCGTAGGTATGATATATGTTTTCCTTAGTACCAAACTACCTTTTCCATTACAAAGCTGCATCTTGCTGCTATTCCAGAACTGCAGCTTTTTTCTACTTTGTATAGAGTTTCCTCTAACCAGAAGAAGAAGGATTTATACATACGTAACGCGTAACTTTTTAAACTTTTATAATATTTTAAAGACGGTTTTAATTTTTAAAAATGCAGTTAGCACTAATTTTATAGTTATTTTTGCTTAAATATTTTCATACTGTTTCAAAATGCAAGGCATTAGTGATGAGTTTTTAAAACAAAATAAAGTTAAAAATGAATAATATTTTTCTAAGTGCAGAAGTCTTATTTCTTAAGAAATTCTCATTTTCGCTGTTGTTAGTATAATCAGATTATTTATAATGAAATTTTTTTGGAAGCTACCTAACATGTGAACGATATATTTCCTCCTATTGCTGCTCATTTGCCAATCAATAATGACTCCACCAGACAGCAGAGAAGCCATTCGTACAGCAAACAAAAACAATATTAAAATGCAAAGAATATGTGAAGGTTGAAATATATTTATGTTGCAACTCTTTAACATTAAAAATTTTGAGAAAAAACTCTCTGAAAGAAGCATTTGAAGTTTATATTTTGAATACAATAGACTGGAATTTAATTTAATTTCTATTCCAAACTTAGCTAAGTAAATTGATGTGTAAATATTTTGTTATTCAGAATCATAGAAGAGTGTCAGTTTTAAAGTAATAAATAATTGAAATTTGAAAATTAAAATGTACGTATCTGTGTAAACCATTTTCGAAAATAAAATATTTTTCAAATGTTTTATTTTTTAAATTTAAAATTAATTAATGTGTACATTTATAGATATACTTTTTTAAGAAAACTATATACTATTTATTCAAAATTAATAATGGGTGGAAATGTTATAAAATAAAATTATTTATAAATTTCGGGAAAACTTTCGTGTTTTATTATAACGAAAAAAAGTCTTTTCTCAACTTACACTTTTAAAATTTGAATGAATATAAAATATTTTACAATAGGATACACCATTCTTTGAATTTCGTTCACATGAATCGGAAAGGTATGTGAACGACTTTACTATCTTACGAACGACATCATATATTCTCTAGGTCATTCTTCAGTTTTGGAAGAACTGTATTGATATATTTCAAGGAATGTAATAAAGGAGAAATCATAGAAGAGCTGAACTTTTTTCTGTTGGACAACTTTGTCCTTGAATTGCAAAAACGCGATGTCCGTTATGATAGATTAATAATTGTATTTGAGTAGGGAGAAGAGAAGTAATCTATGATAATTTCTTTCTATCATGACCCACTATTCCATTTTTTTATGCCTACAAAAAATTATTAACTGACATTAGAAAATAAAAATGGGTACTAAAAGGAAATTATATTTTAAAACAATTTATAATGAATTAGTAAATAAGTAAAATAAAATGCTTGAAATATGTACAATAGTGATAAAAATGTAACATTTAAGTTTACGATTTTCCATTTCCTTCAAACAAATTTTATGGTAGAGCCTCGGAAGAAAGAAGAAAAAAAAAAAAAAGCAGCATCCCATTCTATTTTGAGCGCTGTTTATAGTTTTGCCTGGAAGAAAAGGAAAAGTGTCAATCGATTGGGAATTTTTATTTTATACATTAAAATATTTCTAAGGTAATTATCTACATATTACGATGAATACAAAACTGAATTTTTTCAATGGATGATTCAATTCATGATAGATCCTATATGATACAAAAAAATCTTCACCTTTCAATTAGCCTAAATAAAAAATTTTCACACTATTTCTACGATTAGTTTCAAAGTTATTAACTACTTTATACACATTCGATTTCAGGGATGTCATATTCATATGAAGTATATCTCATACGTTATTCTCTATCATGATAGATTTTTCAGAATAATTACAAAACCATTCGGGAGAAAATCTAAAATTTTGCATATACATATAGGAACATTTATCAATCCGATATATTTTTTATAGATATATTTTTTATGGACACTATATATATATATATTATAGATATTTCATAATTTTTTTCTCAATATTTGTTTAATACTTCGCATTTCATGCCACAAAATTTTGGCAATTACAAAAATGAGATTTTCATGCTTGGAATTTTAAGTAGTGTGTTCACACAAGCTACAAAAATCAGCCTATTATTAAGGATATATAAATAAAAATAAGCAGAAATAATTTAACATAAGAGCGAGAAAAGTTTGAATAATTGTAATTCCAAAAACTTTCGATCCAAACTGACGTTATCTGGACAAAAATTTCAATGAAGATTAAATTTTTTTCCATTTTTTTCACAATTGGGTGTTGTTATTAAAAATGTAAAAGTTAGCGCAAAATTTTAATATCTAGATGGCCTCCGAAGCTTAATTCCTGCATATTATTCAGTAGAAGTCGTTATTTCCTATATATTAGTAAATTTTTCTTTACCATAAAATTTACTCAAAATAGCCTGATGTGCGTTTTTTTTCGTGACTATATATACTGAGGAAAAGTCAGTAAGTAGGTTACAAACCTATACGAGAGGTTGGAAAATAGTAGTAAATTGTTTTCAAATATGCCAATAGGCACTATCCAGGTGTAAGATGTTAATTTCGAATTTATAAGACAAAGTACAAGATGAGCAGGGCGCTCAAAAGTTGTTGACGAAGAACGAAGTGGTCATCCTGTTGAGATTGTAATAGAAGAAATAATGCGGAAGGTTCAGGAAATGGTTAAAGCTGACAAGCGAAGAACAGTAGACAGCATAGCAACTGCAATAGGGTGTTCACATGGTTTAGCCTACAACCAACTGATACAGAATTTGAATGTGAGGTACATAGATGGCTGAGAGAGCAGTCCAAAGACTTTTATTCAAAAGGTATTGGAAAACTTATAAAGAGATGGGATAAATGTATCAATGCCGTAAATGGCGATTATAAACATGAGGAGAAATAAACATGCTTTTCAAGTATGTATCCTGATTACCCCTTTTTTATTGGCTTTTGTAAATTACTTACTGACTTACCTTATGTTTTACCTTAGGAATTTCTGTTATCATCACTAAGAAATTTATTAGTTTTTATTAGGGTGCAATCTGTCATTCAAAATACTATCAATATTCTCAAAAGGAACGTAATAATGGTTTCTTAACCTTTTGTACTTTTATGGAAATACCCAGACATGAAAAATTATTCTATGTAAATACCACTATTACTGCTCACTGTGCATAAAATACAATGGAAAAAAATAATCATCGAACGTAAGTCATAATTCTAGTTCCAACCGACTCATGATAAAGCTGTTTGAACCCAAGTTTCTTATATTATATCTTATATTATATCTTATATTATCTTAAATAATTTGCTATATCCGTACTATAGTTTAAAATTATTTAAGGACATTCTACATATTTCTATTCGAAGTTTACGAAGTTGAATAAAAACCTCTCTATATACACCATAAGGCCATTAATAATCGGAAACTTTCAATTTTAGACATTTTATTGAACATTAAAGATATTTAAATTCGCATTAATTTAAATATCTTTTTAAATTAATGCGAATTTAAAATATCTTTTAAATTCGCATTAAAGATATATTTGTCGGATTTTTCTGGAACTTCAGGAGTATGAGAAATATGTTCGACTTCATATTTATCAACGGCGGCTTCATCAGAAGGGCAATCAGGGGCAAACAAAAATCAAAGAAAGAGAATAATGTTTGGGATCACCCTGTAAAATAAAATGCACTTAATGATCTATCGCTATAGTTTACGAATATATGGATATTGTACAATATATGTATTCATTTGTGGAAGAAAAGAACGTATACTCATGGAGATATATTGATTTTTTTTTTAATTCAAAATTTTTTGCACGTTTCTTGTTTATATCATGCAGGTTTTTTTTTTTTTTTTTTTTTTTTTTTTTTTTTTTTTTTAATCAAATTTAACACCGGTTTCAGAAAATTGGATAAAATGTTGTGGAAATAATATGATGTATTTGGAATGTAAATATATTAAATATCTCATGAAATATGAGCAGTTGAATGAAATATCTTTTATCTGCGCATGCGCACACGAAAGAAAAAATATTTTTCATGATTTGATAGCCAACTCTATGGAGCAACTCATAAAAAAACCAGTGAAATATCGTGAAAATTCAGAAAGATATCGGCAATATAGTGAGTGAATTTTTAGAATCTCTCTAAAAGCTGCTGAATGATAAAGCATTTTCCACAAATTGCCATTTTTTGTTATCTGGCTTTCAGAAAAGGAGTTTGTGCTTAATGAATGTCAACGAAATTAGCTCAGTGTATTTCCGATATCTTTCTCAATTTTCATGATATTTGACTGGCCTTTTTTTAAACGAGTTGCTCTATAGAGTTAGTGACTATTTGACTATCAAATCATGAAAAAAAAGTATTTCTTATCGTGTGTGCATGCGCAGATAAAAATATTTCATTCAACTGCTCATATTTCAGCAAATATTTAATATGTTAGGATTCCAATTACACCATATTATTTCTACTACATTTTGTCAATTTTTCTGAAACTGGCGTTAAATTTCATAAAAAACCCTGTATGATATAAACAAAAAGCATGCAAAACATTTTTGAACTTTAAAAAAAAATCGATATATTTCCATGAATATACGTCCATTCTTCCACAAAGGAATACATATATTGTACAATATACATGTATTCGTAATCTATAGCGATAGATCATTACGTGCATTTTATTTTACAGGGTGATACCAAACATTATTCTTTTTCTTTGATTTTTTGTTGGCCCCCTAGTTATCCTTCTGAAAAAATCGCAGTTGATAAGTATGAAGTCGAACATATTCTTCATAATCCTGAAATTCCAAAAAAATCCGACAAATATATCTTTAAATATTCGCCAAAAAGTCTAAAATTGAAAGTGTCCGATTATTAATTGCCATATAGTGTATTTTCCTTTCATTCTATTTAACATTTAACGTGTCACATTTACCCTAAATATAAAATTCAGCTGCTTCAATTTGAGGGAAAAACAACAGCAACAACAAAACAACCATTAAATATGAGATAAAATGTGTTTAAGGACTGTGTCAATTCTGATAAACGTATTTATAATATAAAATGAGTGGAAATGCGACAATATTAAAATTGAATGTAATAATCACTGATTAATCAAAGTAATAACGTTTCCCTTGAATTCCATAAATATTTCTTTCATATGCTAGTATTTAACAACATACATAAGATGCCAGGCAATGGATTTTCAACTCTTTTCAAAGTTACTGCACCTAAGGGGACAGTCCGCCTTCAACCGGTCAAAAATGGTAGAAAACTGATTCAATTTCCATACCTTTTCTCAAACTAACTAAGAATGCAACTTCAATGAATTTTTCTGGATTGTTAAGTATAGCATTACTTGTTACAATAAAAAAACAAATTGATGAAAAATATTCGAATTAATTAGGAAAACTTAATTAAGTAACCTACTATTTTTTTTGTTTTTGTAATTACTATATATCTCTGCGCGAATGATTTCTCAAAAAACTATTAATGATAATGGGTTGAAATTTTTTGAGTGCATTAATATTATACTTCTGCATAAAATGAACTAAAATCTTAGAATTATCTTAAATAATGAAAATTTTATTTAAAAAACTATGCAAGAATTTTTACAGATTTTCTTTTTTAAATTTTTATTCTTAATTATAAATATCATAAATAAAGATAATAAATTTTTTTTTAGTTCATTACGTTAAGCGAAGCGTTATCTTTGAATTAAAATCTATTTAAAGTGAATAAATTAAAATGAACACGAGATATCATGCCCGCAGTGATATATAGTAATTACGAAAAAAAATCAGTAGGTTACTTAATTAAGTTTTCCTAATTAATTTAAATATTTTTCATCAATCTGTTTTGTTTATTGTAACAAGTAATGCTATAATTAACAGTCCAAAAATTTCATTGAATTTGCTTTATTAATTAATTTGTGAAAAGGTATGGAAATTGGATAAATTTTCTAGCATTTTTTGACCGGTTGAAGGGGAACTATGTCTTTAAAGTCAATTTTACATACATGTTGACTACTTTAACATAATTTGTCAGAAATGAACGAAAATTTGTTTTGGGGTTTTTCAGTTTTGCTAATGTTAAAGGAAACAAAAATTTTCTTTTCTGTTTATAATTTTTTAATAGTATTATAATTAATAAATTCATATAAATTCATATCTGCTATATCGTCATAACAGTTTAATCCAAAACAAGCTTATGCAATGTTTTCGGAATTTTACATAGCATTATACAGGGTGTCCATAATTAAATGATTTTAATTTAATGTTGTTTACAGACGAAACTATTGTTCGGAAAATTGTGAAATTTTGTGCAGAACGTAATGAAGGGATGGGAATTTGTTTGAGCGAAAAAATAGTTCAAAATTTCTCCACCAGAGGTCGTGAAGCCCTAAAATAAATATTTAAAGAAAAATGCAATTAAATTTTTGTCGACGTCACGCAGCAGCTGTTATAAGACCTAGAAACTATAGCCCACATTTTTTTTTCAATGTGCTTGCTACTGCTAATCAGAATGTCGTTACGTTTACCAGATCGAGTTTTGTACACTGTTAAAAATCATGCAGCATTCTGGCAGGTCATTCGACCGTTTTTTGAAAAAACGGTTTCATAACCATAATTTAACTATATTCTGACCAAAAAATGGCCAATAATATGGTCAGAATAGTGTTAAATTACGGTTGTGTAACCGTTTTCGGGTAAAACGGTCAAATGACCTGCCAAAATGCTGCAAATTTTTAACAGTGTAGGTAAAATTGTTTTACCAAAACGGTAGTTCTGTAGTAGTTGCTTTACAGAAATTTCGCACTTTAAAGGGGATTCGAAAAGGTCCAGTGACTGTTAAAAATCTCCTATTAATGGTAGCCAAATTTGAAGAAACAGGTTTGTTGAATGGTCGTTCTGGAAGAGGACGAAAACCTGCTTCTGCAGGTGCAATAGAGAAGGTTGCGCTTCAGGTGGAAGAGGACAAAGTTTCCAACGTACAGGCTAGTACCGGTGTCCGTTGCGTGGCAGAAGCATTGGATATGTCTCGTTCAACTGTTCAGAAGAACATGCAGAATACCACATGGCTGTCCGTACAAGTTTCAAATTGTGCAGCGGTTGCTTCCACTCAGGGGTCAGTGTCTTTCACGCACAATTTTTATGCAAGATGGAGCCCCTCAACGCATTAGTTTTTCTGTTAAGGACGTCCTAAAAATCACTTCACAGAAGAACGTGTTATCAGCCGCCACTTTCGTAATCTGTGGCCCACCCGATCCTCAGACCTCAATCCATGTGACATTTGGTTTGGGGCATTTGAAATATCTGGTAAGTCGTGATAATCCAAGAACTTTACTTGATCTTAAAAACCATTAAAGACAGCATTTCACGACATGTTCGTAGCATTTCCCAGAACACACTGTGGTCAACTGTGGAACATGCTATCTTTCGATTCCAGATGGTAGCCGCCATGTGAAAAATGTTTTGTTGCATTAAAATTTGTAAACTATCGTAAATGTATGCTAAATGTGTAATTCATTAAAAAACACCCTCTGGCGTCAAAGTTTTGAAATATTTTTTTTTTCGCTCAAACAAATTCCAATCCCTTCATTATGTCCGCCACAAAATTTCACAGCTTTCTGAACAATAGTTTCGTGTGTAGATGACTTTATACTAGGGTCGTTTAATTATGGGCACCCTGTATATAAAAAAAGTAATAAAAGGCATAAATTATTTTTTTAGTTATTCTAATTCTCTGATGCTTCTGTTTAGAATTGATTGATTCGATTTGAATAATTTCTATCACTAACAGATTATTCAGATTTCATGAAAGTTTGTACTTCTATGATTTTTGAATGATGAATTTAAATATGTAATAAAAATATGGTATTGCTATTAAAGTTTTAAAAGCTAGGCTCGATATTATTCCGTGGATTCCAAACTTTGGTTCAGTACCCACGCTGTGCACACAAGTGCGAAATGGGATTCCGTAACTTTAACTGCATATGACTTCGTTGGCAATATAGAGATATGGAAAAATAACACATTACTCCTATACGAAATGTAATGAAAAATCAAACTATGATATTTATTTTTATTAAACATTTTATTTTGTTAATGAAAAATGCAATTCAATAAAAGCATGTTTTCAAAAAACGCTGACATTTGAAATTGTGATTGGTGCGAATTTGCACTAGTGTGTAGTTTTCACGGATTAAAATGCAGAACGCTCCTTATCGCAAAATAAATCGCATTATAAAGAACTTTTTAAGAAATAAAAAGGTATTGTTCTTTCTTTTCTTGCTTTAATTATAACTTAATTTATACCCCACGTTCGTTTTTCCTGCTTCCTGTTCACATTGCCTTGATAAATGATTGTCCATCATTTTCATCAGGTGTTTATCCATAACTGTGATTATAGTACAGATATTGTCATTGTTTTTATGTGTTTTTTTTTAATTTCGAGTAGCTTTTTTAGTTCGTGTACATGTGTTCGTTTTATATACAAATAATATAAAATTTGTGTTAAATTATATTGTGCATTACAATTTTGTTCCATAAAAATTGAAAGCAAAACAATAAAAAATTCACGATATATAGGTACAGCAATTATTGAAAAATAAAATTTTTGCTCTGAAATGAGATACATTTGTTTCACCTTTAGGTTTACCTTTCAATGCAAAATAAATTTGTGCAAGATACTTACTTCACTGAAAGCTACGCTGATTGAAGTAACGTGAGCAGTATCGCTCTTTCATCCACGAAGGTTCTTTACAGCAACATTTGTCTGATCTAAAATTCGCCAATTCATCTAAACATTTATATTTAAAAGGGAGAGGAACACTTCACTTAGTTTCAGGTGTAACTCACTTAATTTTTAGAATATCTGCAAAACATCACTACACCGAGTCATTATATTCATATACTAAATAAATAAATTTTTAAATCAGTTTCTTTTTGAAAATCTTAAGTTTTATTTTAATTTGAAAATTTTGTCAAAAATGGTCCAAATTCAGCAACTGCTCACCTAAGTTAGATCCCCAATCTCCTAAATTGGACCAAAAAATATCAAGTTGTTTTAATGACTAGGGAATATAACTAATTTTATTAAAAGCAAAGTTTGCGATTAATGAAACAATCAAACAAAATAACAGCAATGAAATATAACGAAATCAAAAATCTGAAAATAAGAGCAATTGTTTTAAATCAAAATGTATTCAAAGTATAAATCAAAGTCATCGGTAATTAAGAATAGAATTCATGAAACTAATTCCCAGCTTCTTAAATATCATGTAAGAAGCGATGCAAAGCTTACACATGAATTTCGTTTATTCGTTTTTTATTCAAACGCACACAACATGGAACCGTATTTGGCAATCTGAACACTGAATCATTTCTGCTATTTTATTTTTCTTACAAATTAGGCAAAACCAATCACCACTGTCTAGATTTTTCTTTTTAGATTCTGAATTATTGAACATTTTTTTGGCAACAAAAGTTTTCTTTACATTATATTTGTAGTTCTCCCTTCCATCATTTTCTTTCCAATTGCATTACGCCTATTTTTAAAAACTTGATCTTCCAATTGCTTTTGTAATGTGAGAGCTTCCTTTTTGTCGTTTGCTTTCCTTTCAATGTTTACTTTATATGGCGAAGATGTTAACACAACTGTTTTTGGCTACCTCTGTACTTTCATTTAACTGAATTTAGCAAGGGAGTGTTTAATGATTCTTGGGCTTTTTGGGTGGATTTGTAGCTTCAGCCTTCTTGCAGGTCAATTTCTTCACAACTTATTCTCTCCTTTTCGTTTCCTATATCTTTAATATCTTTTACTGTCACTGGTGTTTTTCTACGAGATATTTTGTCTGTGTCGTTTTCAACATTTTTCAATTATATTAAAAAAGTGTTAAAAAAATATGCGTTACGATTAATCCAACACAAAACATTATATATTCAAACAGTGTTGAATTCAGGGATCCATCCCCCACCCCTGGAGCCTTGAAATAACCCCCCCCCCCGAAAGGTTTGAGATTTTATGCGTTTTAATGGCAAAAAAGTGTAATTCCATCCTCCAGAACTGTAAAAACTGCCCCCCTCCCTCACGGAACCGCCAATATACCCCAGGAGCAAAATGTTTGAATTCAGCTTTATAAATCAAATACACCGTAGGGATAAAGAATTCAAAGAAAATAAATACAAATACATACAAGATAAAAGAAATTGCAAACAAAATTTATTGCATAAGCATGTAAAAATATTTTTATGTTTACATAGGCCTAAACTGTATAAAGAAATTGATCCAGACATATAATAATAATAATAATAATAAACTTGCATGGCGGTGGTAATCTATTATAAATTTAAAAAAAAAATAGCGCACAAAGCGTACAGCCCTCGAAATTCATTACTTACTTTAAAAATTTTTTATCTTATATCTGGTCCAATTTAAGCAACTGCGCCATTTTTTAAAACAGATAATCTCAAGAACAAAAACGAAATCAAACAAATCCGCGTGAAAAATATGCTCAATAAACAGATGAATTTAGATATGTATATGAAAACATAACAACTTACCTTAGTTTTAAAGTACTATTCACTTACGTTTAGTAGGAAAAAATTAGATCAAAACAGCGAATTTTAGGTTTTTAAAAATTGTCTGAAAACAGCACGTGGTAGGGGGGTGTTTCTTCTAATCATAAATAACGTCATTCTGATGAATAGGATTTCAGCGGAAGATGGCGTCTCTTTCTGTAATGAACGACAGAATGGCAACGGCCCATTTAAAGCGGCGGCGGTCCAAATAGAACTACTCTCCCCTAAGCTTGTTTTCTTAAAATAATTGTTTCTGGAGCTGGTTTGCCAAACTATAGATACATAGAAGAAAATTCAATGCATGTATATGGTTAAGTGGGGGTATTTTCTGAAAAATGCTTCGCCACTTGCTTTGCAAAGCAGACTAAATGATTTGACAGCTGCATATCATCTGACGAAAGATATTTTGATATTTATATATATATTTGGCTGTATCTATATTTCTTGATTTTTTATGATTTTACTTTTAGATTTTATGCAGCGCTTATTGTATATTAGAAGCGAATTACTGACCCAGTTTCTGATGATTTTAGTGTCATTAAAAAAAAAAAAGTTACGAAAAACAACAACAACAACGAAATAATTAGTTAATAACTATTTGCTTTTTAACTATATATAAATATTCAGATAAAGCACAATAATTTATTTAAACCTTGTTTCTATAATGTGCGTATTACGTATGCTTCATTAAAATTTAACCGTGAAAAAAATCATATCTAGTTGACATTTGTAAGTATATTTTGTGACCATTCCGTGACACAGACAAAAATCATATAACAAAAATCATATAAAAGTTCATTACCAGAGTACAGACAAATTACTTAGAGTGTAAGGGTTAATAAAATACATTTTATGCATTAACACAATATTCGGTATGAATATAAAATATCACGTGATAATATAAATATACCTAAAATCAGTGTTGAATGATTTTATATTTTTAAACAAAAACATGTCCTACCGTGCCTAGAGTTGGGGGCCCCGCTGGCAGATTATGCAGGGCGGGCTACGGACGCTCCGGTTCGTTTTGAGTTTATATTTTTAAACGAATATAAAATATATAAATTGATTTTGTATTTCCAAACGAATCTAATGTTCGGGCTCCCACTGGCTTCGGTAGCGTGCACCCTGTGTACGCCGGGAGTGTTTCGCATGCTCCGGTCACTTTTGATTTTATATTTTAAAACGAAAATCTCTCCAAACGGGGGTCCCACTTCTTTAGGCTGTATAAACACTCGAATTTGAACGACTATATGTTTTTAAGCGAAAGTCTATCGAAACGAAACTAGAGATGGGACCCCTACTGTCTTCGGCAGCGTACACCGGACGTGCTAGGCACGCTTCAGACAGCTTTGATTTCATATTTTTAATCGAAGAGCCAATGGAAATAATCTTATCGATACCCCAAATGAGTGTTGAATACATATCCGATCATTATGTAAAAAATTGGCTTTGAAATACTGATATTTATTGCAAAAGGGCTTGTAGGAAGTATTTTCTTCTCACCTTTTTTTTTTTTTTTTTACTATCGTGTACATTTAATATTAAAATTAAAAAAATAAATGTTATTGCCCAAATTCTTTCAAATTTTTATGAGTTAGAAGTATCATGTTTCAGAAGCCTGTGTATAATTTTAGTGCTAAATATTGATATTTAGTTTTAAAATGTAGTGTTTGATTTTGCTCACCTTTTTTTCACATCGAAATGAAATCATATGGGAATTTTTTTGTTCTCAAATTGATTATTTTATCTCTAAATATCATTATTTATAAACTATAATTTTACTCGAACAACAGCTAAAATGTTACTTTAACGAATTAAAATTTTAGAGCATTAGCGTAAAAATAAGCTTGCGTTATATGTTTAAATAAGAGTGTGCAATCTTAACCATATGGAGATGTTTTTAAATTTTAATCTGATTATTATCCGTTTAAATCTCATAATTTGTGAACCAAATTTATATTCTACCATTAGCTAAAATGTTAGTGCATTGCATTAAAATTTCAGAGATAGTGTATAAAATTAAGTTTAGTTTTTTAAATAGAATGTGCCTAATGTAACCCTATTGTCAAAGAGAAAAAAACAAAACTAAAGTTGTGAGAATCACTTTCAAAAAAGTTTTTGTTTTTGAAAAGTTAACCCCTTGACCTCCAGAGCGAACGTCTTCTCATTTCGGTAATCAACGACCATGACGTACACCCCGTACGTCGTTCACTACACAGTAATGGTTTCATATTTGAACCAGATTGTTCTGTGATATGCAACTGATTTAACAAGGAGTTTTATGACACAAACTTTTTACACCACATAGCCTGGTATATAGCCTTCACTGTCGAAATTAAGCTTGAAGGTCAAGGTGTTAATATTAATATTTTAAACGGATACTACTGTTCGAAAGAGAAATTAATATCTTCTTTGCGAAAAGTACCCGGAATTTATCATTTAAAAGATTCCCGTAAAAGATATCACGACAATTTTTTTTCTGTAATTTGGTCTACTGTGCCGTGTTGCAATGCGGAGTAACAGCACCATCTCTAACTTAGTGTGTTGACATCAGGTGCTTTTTTTAAGACATACTTTAGAGTGCTCTGAGATTTTTAGAATGGAAAGATTATTTCAACAAAGAGTTTGCCTTGAATTTTATGTTTCAAACAAAATTCCGTGCGCCGAATAACTGAAAATGTTGCAAAAGACCTACAGTGAATAATGCATACCAAAAAGACAGGCATATGAACAATATAAAGCATTCAAATAGTGTCGAGAAGTGGTAGTTGATTTGCCTCGTTCTAGTCGACCTTCAACGTCTACCAATGGCTCATAAATTGATAAAATCAAGAAACTTGAAATTCATTTGCAAATCGTCGTATGAGTCTTAGAGAGTGAGTTCAATATATCTCACATATCTTTTAAATCCGCTCATAGCGTTATGACTATTATTTTGGGCATGAAACGATCACCACACGACTGGTTTCGAAAGAGCTCAATTTTTTCTTATTGTTTTGCAACAGTTTTTAGCCCAAAACGAAACTAATGTCATCGACCAAGGGCCGTACGCGCCTGGTAAAACTTTTTGCGACTTTATCCTGTTCATAAAAGTAAAATTACTATTTCCAGTAAAATTTTTTGAATCAACTGAGAGCATAAAAGTAAATTCGCCGAAGAAGCTGAAGAGGCCATACCAAAATCTACCTACTTAAAAAGTACACTGCAAAAAAAGTCAGAGCCGTTACAGTCCATAGCGTAAACATTTCCAAAAATGTAGTATAAACTATTAATTCTCTCGAGAAACTGAATAAATCGGAATCGTTACTCTCATTTCTGTGTAAAGTATTTGAAGCGAATTCATTATAAAAAAATCATAAACGTTGCAGTCCATAGCGGAATTGTTTCCAAAAATGTAGTGTAAACTATGAATTCTCTTGAATAACTTATTAAATCGGAAATGTTACTTTCATTTTCGTGTAAAGTATTTGATGCGAACATTCGGATTTTCTGCACATGTCCAATACGTTCTACAAACGTCATGATCACGTGACATTTATTGTTCTGTGGTTGAAAGAAATGAAGAGACGCAACGGATATTTTGAAGAAAGTAAGCATTTATGTTTAATTTTTTTTATTTAAGAAAGTAATACGCTTTTTTAAAAGAATTAATATTATTCGATTGAATTTTATTGAATAATAATATTAGAGTTACTGTTTATAGTTTGTTCCAGCTACAAAGATAAATAACACGTTCGAAATATATACTCTTGTCCATGAATCTATGATAGATATAAGATACTAGATATTTGATTAACGAATAATAACAGGATTCGTACGCATCAAGGTATTTTAGGTGTTTTCATACGAGAAATTTTGTAAAGTGATGGTTGGTATATCTGAAGATAGAATTTTTTTTTTCATTAAATACGGCGAATATTATTTTACGAAAATTCTCATAAAAGATCCTTGAAGCGTTCGAACCCTGAATACTACTGTTAGTGAAGCACAGATAACACTGTTTATATGTTTTTATCATCTTTTCGTTTTGAACTTATGATCCATTTCACGATGAAATATATCGTTTATATGACTGAAGAAATGCATGATTTCACGTATGGTATACGTTTTATCCTATTTGTTTATGAATCATATATTTGTAAAAAAGATCTCATTGAAAATTTGATTTATAGATCTATAAAAAATTCTTTTTAAAAATTCGATCTTGTGAGTTCCATCCTGCAAATACTTTAAAAATTTTAATTTCCCTACGAAAATAGATGGATATTTTTATACTTTTTAATATTTGTTTTTTTAATCTCATAACTATAGAATGCTATTTCACAATATTTCATAACTGTTGAGTAATTAATTTATTTTCGTGATTTTAATACTTATAAATTGATATATTTTTGAAAAAGCTTTGTCTATTTGTAAGTACATTTTTAATATAGTGTTTTACAATTATCATGGTTTTAAATATATTCCTTTAAAAGTATTTATTTTATTTGTATAACTTGAGAAGTGCTAATATAACCTGAGAAAATGCATCTATTTATAAGTATGAAATTCATGAAAATAAAATAATTAATCGCAGATATTACTTATTTTTAAATAGTGTATCTTTTTATACGAAAAAAAAATATTTAAAGGTATAAACGAATCCATCTGTTTATATGTAGAGAAATTAAAAGTTTTCATAAAGTATTTATTTACAGGAT
Source organism: Maratus speciosus (assembly GCA_963932465.1). Lineage (NCBI taxonomy): Eukaryota > Metazoa > Arthropoda > Arachnida > Araneae > Salticidae > Maratus > Maratus speciosus. The sequence goes on from OZ010787.1 coordinate 289,029,505, forward strand.
AGAGCTCACGAGTCCGCATTTTAAAAAAGAATTATTTATAGATATACAAATCAAATTTTCAGTATTACCTTTTTACAAATATGTAATTCATAAACGAGGATAAAACGCATTAATAGAAGTGAAATTATCAATTGCTTCGGTCATATAAACGATGCATTTCATCATTCCAAAAGTTGTGAATCAGAAAATAAGTTCAAAACGAAAACATGAAAAAACGTATAAACAGTACTATTTGTACTTTACTAATACTAAAGCTACATTATTATTCATTAATCAAATATATAATATATAATATCTATTATAGATTCATGGACAAGAGTATACATTTCAAAAGAGTTATGTGCAACAAATGATTAACAGTAAATCTGAAATTATTGTGCAATAAAATTCCATTGGATAATATTAATTCCTTTAAAAAAGCGTATTACTTTCTTAAATAAAAAAATATATGATATAGTCAAGAAAATTTCCTAAATGCACCAACACATTTACGAAAGATACACAAACATATCCAAAATATGCACAAACATATCAGAAATATACACAAACATATCCGAAATATCCAGAAACACACAGAAACGTTTCTGAATATTCTACTGAAATACGCGGATACATTTCCGAATATCTGACCGATGTATGCGGAAACATTTTGCGAATATCTGAGCGAAATATGCTGAAACGTTACGAAAATCTGACCGAAATATGCGGAAACGTTACGAAAATCTGACCTAAATATGCGGAAACATAACAGAACCGTTGGGCCACATTGCTACCCCACCAGGTAGAGAAACGTTTCCGAAATTGTTTTTTTTTTTTTTTTTTTTTTTTTTTTTTTTTTTTTTTTACAGTGATGGAAGATTGGGTTCTGCACTGGCATAGTTGTATTAAACTCGATGAGGTCTACTCTGAAGAAGGCAAAATAAAGTTTGAGGAAAAATTATTTTTTTTTGTGTTTTATTTAAGAATTTCGGGCACTTATTACGCAGAAGGTACACTGTAAAGAAAAACACGGACATACATACCATTTCCCCATAAGTTTGTTTCCTGTTTGTAAACATTCTGTTATTTTGGCGCATTGTGCATCATTCTCCGGTAATAATATCAAGTCGATGGTCTAATCGATTGTGCAGCTGAAGCTGAATAGGGGCTGTAAATATATAAGGTTATCAACTTTTTGGCAATTTCAGACCACCTCCCAAACTTCCGATATCATACGCTATCATTCCTCGAATCCACCCCCCTTACCCTTATAATACTCAGTGTCTAAAAATTCATTTTATTTTCTCAATTTTTTCCTTTTTTTTTTTTCTTTTTATACGTTTGCAATGATATACAGATACAGTTGTGCATTTTTTATTCGCATATTTTACTGATTTAAATGAAGAGGAGAAATTCATAAAATATCACTGTTATATAAAAAATAACTATATCAAATAACATTTTAAAGAAGTATTTATTGTTTAAAAGTTTTTAATAATAGCTCTTTGTTCCATAATGCATTGAACAGGAATATTGTCTTCTTGCACTTCGCCTTTGCAGGGGGCTAAACAGAAATTCTTGTAAACAAAATAGGTGGACAATATCCTTCCCAATCTTTTACTGTCAAAAATAAGTATCATTTCGAATCTGGTTTCTCTAACATCGAATTATATACGCGTATGGCAGGAGAATATTAATGGTGAACGTTGGATTATTCTATTATTTTGGAATGAAATGTTTTATACTCATTCAATGGTTGTAATAATAACTTTGTATTTTTATAAAATGAAGAAAACAGACTTAAAAAATTAAGATAACAGATGTAAAGAAAAAGATACTAAAAAAAGTAAATTTTTCTTTGATTGAAAATGATAACAATATCAAATAATAGATCCCCACCCCCTACTGGTATCTCCCGATGTCAAGAGCCAGACTCCTCTCCCACACACACTCCGCCCTAAAGTGGTACTTTTTATATATGTATACTGTACAGCTCCATAGCGTTCTTCTACGTGCAAATCATTGTAGGCAAATCTTACCTTTTTTTTTTTTTTTTTTTTTTTTTTTTTGTCAGTTCTTGATATTATTATGTGAGAAGGATGAGCACAAAACCGAAATAACAAAATATTTGCAAATACGAAAAAACTTATAGGGAAGTGGTATTTATGGAAACATTCTCTTATTTTGGGTCACAGTGCATCCTGCCCGAGTGGAAATGTCACGAATCGACCAATGCATTGATAGCAGCGCATTTTTGCAAATACAAACAGGGAAAGTTACGAATATTTTAGCAAGTTGCTAGCATTATTTTTGTTAAAACTCAAAAAGCGCATCTTCGATTATAACGAATTTTTTTTTCTTAAAAGTACATACTTTGAGCATTATTCTGTAATTTGTTTGGTTGGTGTAAATATAAAATTACTGCATTAATAATTTTTTTTTAAATATTTTTGTTTATTTGTTAAAATTTATGAAAAATGCGAAAAAAATGTATAACGTGAACTAATATATTCTTCAATAAATGGCATTGTTTTCCTTATTTTAACTTTTGTACTTTTTTAGAAAAACGTGTTTGAAAAATAGTAGCGTCAGCGCATACTTCGCCGATTTTCTCAATGACAGTCGAAGATCAATAACTAAAAATACCTTATATTGCATTCTCATCATGAGCCTTATTACCATACATGTTATTTCAAACATCGGTCATGGGGGTCATTTCGCTATGCTTATCCGGCTAGACCCTTTTAGAGCATTAGCGCAAAAATAAGCTTGCGTTATCCCTTCAAGACCCGGAACATTTTCATATTTAAATATTACATTATTTTGGTTATTAACTCTATACTGACCCTAATGACACTTAAAAAAATAATTAAAAAATTTTTCGTCACCCCCTGGAGCGTGGAGAGTACCCGCACGATCGTACGGGTTGAGCTTTTCCTGTGAAAGCATTACTTATAAGATGATTTGGGAAGTATTGGCTGAAATACTGCAATGGAAATCCTTACTGGCTCTAAAAGCCTAAAAAAGAAGAAAAAAAGTTAATATTCGACATGTACTTATCGACTTCAAAAAAATCCTATTTTAATTAGTTTAAAAATGTTTGCCATATTTTTAAAGCTTTTTTATAATATCAGTTTTATTTTTTCTATAAGTCTATAACTTTTTTAAATTAAAATTTAAGAAATGAAAGACATACCTGCGATTGCGTGAGATCTAGGATGAGGTACAGAAATGAACTTCTTAACATCCTACTTGTATTGTTTTTTATTTTTTTTTTTTCATTCTATTTGGTTTGGATGTAGAACTTTGGGGAATGAGTTCAGAAGACTTTGATGAGGAAGAATGATCCAAAATTCTCATTTCTTTAGAAATATTTGTAAATTTTCCTTCATCGAGCTCATCGGCTATCATTCTAATAAATCTGTTTCAAATGTTTTGTCCGCAACCTCGTCATCATCCAAGAGATGACTAAATTCAGAGTCTGATTTATTCATCAATTGCAATATTTCTTCTTGTGTGAGAATTTTTTTCGGTTTAGGCATCTGAAAAAGTGTTTTATTTTGCTTTGTTAAAAGTTAACAAAGTATTCCATAAAAAAATAATAGAATGTATTGGAAAATTTTATTAATTGAAAAGAAAAGGAAGTAAAAATTAATTGAAAAACAAAAAAGAAAAAAAATTATTCATCCATGACAACACCCAAGAAAGAAATATGGCATTAATTATATAATAACATACTTCATTTTTATACTGGCTGTCAGCAAAACTATTGAAACAGAAATCAAGATGAACATTCAGAAAGCTCATACCTTTGCTGTAGCACTGACTAACGTAACGCCCAAGTCGCACGATCGAGCGGGTAACGAAATATTGAGTCCTACGAGCAACATAAATAGTTTTTAATTAATGTTTTTTATTACATTACACTTATTTAGACATTAAAGCAAAAATATTTATCTAAGCAATTAGAAATCTACTGATAATTACCTTTTTACGACAGATAAAATGATGAGCTGTATCCGTTGTACTTGTAAACAAAGCTAGTCATGCCGGCTAAAAGTAAAACATGAACTACAACCGTCATCTGTTGATAAAAAATGATACTTTATTCTTTTTGCAAACCAGAACAATCGTCCGATTCGGTTTTTTATTACATACGACTGTTTCAGAAGCAAAAATTTACATGAATGTCTAACCCGCACGATCGTGCGTGTTGGGTCTTAAAGGGTTATATGTTTAAATAAGAGTGCGCAATGCTAACCCTACGGGATATTTTTAAAATTTTTAAACTGATTATTATCCCTTTAAATCTCATAATTTTTTAACCAAATTTATATTCGACCATCAGTTATTATGACAATATCTATCGACCTTTATCTATCGATCCAATATAGTAAATTTTGTCCTCTATTCAATAAAATATACTTGGAATTAGTGCAGTGAAGTTTAAATGTTTCGCGAATCTTTTTATTTGATGTTTACAGTTTTTTTACATCCTGCGGGCAATTTTTCGACAGTCATAAAGGGAATCCTGTTTTAATCCTTCAGCCCAATATAGTAAATGTTGTCCTTTGCAATTTCTGAATTTTTAGGTTATTTTGTATCCGATTATTAGCGTTTTTACCATGGAAGTAGGATTAAATCTCTATATGGGTTTTTTAAACGTTTCGCTTTGATTTTTCCACTTTAGTAAAAATAATCTGGTTTCAATGTTTCATCCCAATACAGTAAATTTTGTCTTCTTTTAAATAAAGTTTACTCGGAAATTGCACAGCGAATTTTTAAGTCATTTGTAACAGTTTTTTACGTTCTGTGGCGGTTTTTTAACATTCGTAAAAGGAATCCAGTTTCATTTTTCTAGCTCAAAGTAGGAAAATCTTGTTTCCTATGATTTTTGATATTTCCCCGAATTTTTATTCTGCGATTTTTAGATTTTTTTAATTCCGCGGCGATTTTTCGACACTTTTTTTTCTGAAACGGAAAGAACTCCCCAACAAATTTTGCTACTTTCGTAATAAAATTCCAGTTGAAAGAATGTCAAATTGGTTCCTATAGCAATGCCAACAACGATGCTGAAAATTTGTATTTAACCTGGTTTGAAATAAAATATCACTATAATTTAAGTTTTTCTTGATCTGAGACCAAAGCTGGCGTAACCCTCAGATATACGCTGCTGAAGGCAGCGGCGCTCCCAACACTAGGTTGGTTTAATTCGAGGTTCGTTTGGGATTAACCGACGAGCGAAGCGCTGCCAGTTATAAATACTTTATTGCAACAATCTACGTTGCTGAACAAAATATATTATCCAGTCTAGCGACGGAGTACAATCGCTTACTGAAAGTAACTGAGTACAGAAAATTTGAAATATTCCATCACCCGATAAGTTAATTAAAAATAAAAGGTAAGATTAGAAGTTACATATGCATGTGATTAAATAAGTTATAAAGTTTCAAAACTATAATCAAATTAAAGTGACTTAACTATTCTGACAAATTACCCACACTTTCAGAGAACACTTTCAGAGAACAATTTCAGAGAATAGCAACATTCTACAGAATGTTGCTATGTAACGAAAATCGATTATATATATGAAACGAAATATATGTAACGAAAAACGATTGGATGCTGCCCAATATAATTGGCGTTCTAGATAATAAAAACTGGATTTAACTGGCTAAACTAGTTATACTACATTAAACGCGTTTAATTTCAATTATAAAATCTTTTGTATGCTGTCCATTCCAATTTGGAATTCAAAGGAAGAAAAATGTTTAACATATATATATTAAGTCAAACAAAAATAAATATGCTATATTATGCTTATTCTGAAAAATAATATTTCTCAGGCGTCAGGTCATTCTAGGCTATTATGAGACAAAATAATAAAAAATAGTGTAATTTGTGTTTTTGTTTCCTTTATCTGTTTCTAGAAGATAAAAATCTTGCTTGTCATAAAAATAAAAGTAAAGAAAAATTAAAACCCTGTCTCATATTAGCTCCATGTAATAGCGCTAATATGAGACGGCTAGGTGACTAAGTGATATGCTATTTTTTTAAGCGGTTTTAAGGGCAGTTGCAAGTCCCCATTCCTACCATGTTAAATTAATGAATTTTTTCTCAGAAACTACCAAAGATATTAACTTGAATTTTTTTTATGTACAAAATATGAAAAATTCCTAATAAAGTGAAGTTAACTTTATAAACAGATATTATTTAGTTATTTAAAAAGAAATCTGGATAAAAACCACTTTTAAACAACAAAAAACTTGCATTTTTCCAAAGAAAAACTTTTTTATAAAAATTTTGTGCAAATGTTTGTAAAAAAAGTTCACGTCAGATTGATCAGGGATAGGTGTGAAATATTCTGACAAGATTGCAAACAATAATGTGTGGTAGTTTCTATGAAAAGGTACAACAAATTTCAAAAAGCTGCGTTTTGAGAAAATTGTATTTAAAGTTTACGTATGTAATGTTTATGTATGATGAAAGCAAACTGAATTACTTAAAAGTTTTTAACTTCTTGTTGTCGTAGAAACAAAAGTAATATACCATTCGAAAGAGGGAAAATAAAAGATTCAAATATTAAAAAAAATAAATAAAAAACGACTTTTTTCACAAATTTGACTTCAGACTGTCCTTAAACACTAAAAAAAATGAGAAGCCTTTTAAGGCTGCTCTGAACTTCAAAGGATCTACTTTCTGACACATTTCGAAATTCATTTTTGGTCGGAAACGCATGAAATTGGCAGGTGTCCTTATTGAGAAACTATGTAATCGAATGGAGTTTTCCATTTTTTCGTAAAGACAAAAGATCTTCCAGATATTACTGTCAAAGGGGGCGTTTTGAACAGAATGCCTGACGCAGCAACGTGAGAAAAGGGAAAACTTGTCGTCACTTGACAATAATTGCTACAACTCGATAAGTAATTTATTTATAACAAAAGGAAAACGCTATTCTATTCCAAATCGCTTCAATAGTCAGGCCTGCCAATTTTATGTCGTTACGTTTAAAAATGAGTCAGAAAGTTTCACGTTCTTGACCAGAGAATTTGTGAGCCACCTTAACAAAGTTGCCCCGGATCTAATGTTTCAGCTGCATATTCAAATATTTTTATGTTTCATTTTGCATGAATTTTGGGGCATCTTTCTTACCTTCACAAGTGTATTGCTGAAAGCTCGCTACAATAAACTACTTCTCTAATATTCTAAATAATAATTTATGGCAAAAAACTAAGCAAAATATAATTTGAAACAAATTATATTTTTATATTTTCTTATAAGTAGCTTGGCGATGGCACAACACCCGTTATTGAAAAAGAAAAAATCAAAAATATAATATACGATCTTTTCTGATTGAGTTAATTCGTTGTTCATTAATATTTATACATCCAGGAAACTACAAGTACTTTCTTTAATTTTTGATGTGGTTTTATGTAAAGGCAGGGCAGCAACAGTATCCATAATATGCAGTGCAAAAATATCGTGTACTTTATACACGAAACCAGTCCGTAGAGTAATCGTTAGATCATCTCAAACCTTGCACTGTTACGTCTCCTTTGTCTTCATTTACTTCGTGAGACAAACGTATTTACAGTGATTTGACTTTTTCAACTCTACATTTGATGTTAGCTAAAAAGCAAAGGTTCCTTTTTTAATATTATCTTGAAATATTGGTGTGTCATAGACAACTGAATCATTTTCTTCCCATGTGGCATTTGAAAAGAAATCTGTTAACGATTCTGTATGACTACCATGCAGAGAAGTTCTGCGCTGCCTGTGCTGTTTCATTTGGACAATTTATCAATCAAATTCTTTTTTTTATGTTTTTATATTTTCATAAGTATTTTATTTTCGGTTTAATCTAACAGCATCTCATCTGTTATTTGGGTAATACCTTCCAACTTGTTCAATCATCAGCATCTTAAATTTCTTCTGTATATTTTTCAATACTTCTTTCTTTGACAAAACTTTCAATATCTTCTTTTTCTTTTGTGGTATCATGATTTGGTTTGTCTGCTGTTACTTTACTTCCCTTCTTTGTTTCCTGCCAGTTACTGCACCTATTAAGGGAATTAAATTCTATTGATTTTGATTTTTCTTCCTTATTTCCTATTCTTAATTTTTCTGTCGCCCATAGCCACTCTTCATTTGTAATCATTTGAAATAGCGTCTATTTGTTTCCTTTTCTTCTTTGCAGAAACATTTTTCTTTATTATCTGTAAAAGCAACATCTCAAAAGAACTTGGAGCAATTGACGAATCTTCGCTTGCAGGAGTTACGATAGGAGATGCAGAATCTGAACTCGTTTGCATTGACATAGTTTTACGGCACATAAATAATCTTTTAATTTTACGATTTTTAGGTAAACATCGTAATATCTTTTTTTAGCTTCATCTGAAATACTCAGTGGAGAACTCTACTACTTTTCAGTTTGTAATTACGCACAACTTTCAATGCTAAGAAATACACAGGCATTAATCTTCAATATCACTTTTAGCTCGAGGGGTAAAACTAAGTTTTAAAATCAACTGACAATCATTTAATATCATTTTATCTAAAATCTGTAGCAAACATACAAAAATACACCATTCAGCTATGCAAAAAAGAAAAGAAAATGTAACTAGCATATGAAAATAAAAAGTAAAGATTAATATATTCTGTTTTTGTTTGCGGCGTATGTTTAAAGATATATGACAGAATTAATAGTCCTTATTCAAGGTTTGGTGTAAAAATGCCATACTATTATTTTTAACACAATCATACTGATTGGTAAAGTTATCATATGAATTGAATATTTCCAACTGAGTGAAAAAATGCCCAAGCCGGGAATCAAACCCAGATCCTTTACTTACATTACTAGTGCTCTACCATTTAAGCTACCTGAGATGATAACCGGCGAGCATATTTCGCTCAGATAAACTGATCTGAGGTTATCTGAGCGAAGTATGCTCGCCGCGCCGGTTGTTAGCCCAGATAGCTTAAACGGTAGAGTATTGGCAATGTACACTGAAAGAAATTGGTTCTCAAAATTGAGTAAAAAATACTCATTTTTAAATACGTCAATACTCAAAATAGCTCCGATCCAAATGTACTCAAAATTGAGAAACACATGTACTCATTTTTGATTCCATGGATGCGTTCAAATATGCACTGTTATGTACTCATTTTTGATCTTATGTATGTATTCAAATATGAAATGTTTACGTACTCATTTTTGATCCCATGTATGTATTCAAATAAGAACTTGAAAGTAAATGCTCTCTGTTAAATATTCAAAACATTTTTTTATTATTTTATGCAATCACATTACATTAATGCAAGTTTTAAATTATGCACAGTATTTTAAAATAATTTAAAAGCGTTTGAAAACAACATTTCTGTCATAAAAATACGAAATAAAACAAGATGGCCGATTAGTAACACGCGCTAAACCAAAATAAGGTACTCGGTTAAAAGACACGCGTTTAATAAAACATTTTCAAAACGAAAATAATTTAAATGGGAAAAAAAAAATATTTTTCTTGTCAAAGGTTCCCCCCCCCCCCCCCCTGCGAGACACTCTACTACAGATTAAAGTAAAAATGTTATGATATTTATTTTCCGCTAAAAGTTATTAACAAGAAACATTTAATTGATTATTTACTAAGAAAAAATAGCAAAATTGTTATAAAGATACACTAAACAATTACATTTATGACGAGAGCATTGTTTCTAAGTACTTTAAAATCATTTGAAAGTACTGTGCACTATTTTCATTAATATAACATTTACAGAAGGTACAGCTGATTACATTAAACAAGAAAAAAATGTATTGAATATTTAACAGAGAGCACATACTTTCAAAGTTGTCAACGAAATATTGAAAATCCCATTATTTTTATTTATTTATTTATGTTTTCACGAACAAATCCATCTCACTTAGTACACATACCAGACCGAATTTACCAAGCACTGATAAAAAACAACAACAACATAATGTAACCTTGCGCATTATAAAGTAGACACGGAATATAGTTCCTTCAGATGAATAAAAATGTAATATTATACCTCCGATTCCCACGATATATTACATTGTTTTCCGATTAAAGAACATCTTTTAAGTCATCATGAAGGAAATAAACCACTAATAAGTACAAAATTATCGTTTTTGTTTGGTTTGATAGCATGTGATGTATCAAAATTGTGAAAGCACAGGTTCATTTTTGATCCAAACGTACTCAATTCGATATGAGTACATCGATGTACTCATTTTTGAGTACTTCATTTTTTTCAGTGTAAGCCAAGGATCTGGTTCCATTCCCGCCTTGGGCATTTTTTCACTCAGTTGGAAATATTCAAATCGTAAAAATGGTAGTTGGGGACTATAGAAATTCTCTTATAAAAACAATAAAAAATTGTATTATTGTGAGTAAAGATATTTTAAATATTACATAAAGTTAGTTCTATAAAGGGGTTCGTAGTAGATTTTAATCGACTTGTTTCAGATTGTTTTACAGTCTTAATAAAATAGTAAGTCCATCCACATAGAGGTAATATTCACCAGAATGTAGTTTGCTCTACAGTTTCAGCCTCTAGATCTCTTTCATCTCTATATCTCGAGACAGGAGGTATCTTTCGGAGGAAGTAGTTGCCAGTCTTTTGTCACTGGCTGCAACCCTCTACCCGCACTGATGTGCCACTATCTCTTTGTGCAATTTTCCTCGTGCTAACAGGGACTTTTCCGTGTGTACCGAACTTTATCCCTTTTCCATTCAAACTCTCTGCGTTCTCCTCATCAGCATCCTCCCTACCTTCCTTCCTTCCTCTTCCCTCCGGAGAAGGGGATGGAGTGGATGCGTTCACTACTACGAAACTCCCAATCGCGGAGAGGCCGCTTCGTTCTCATTGGGAGCCTTTGTTCTCCTCTCGGTGCCAGGTGCTGCCAACTGCTGGCCGGCGAACAGCTGAAACTCTGTTCCCCGGGGGTCAATTGTAGGATAAATTAATTTATAAAGGCAGTAGCGTGAAGAATTTTTAGTGCCAGAAGGCATAGAAAACTGCTTGTGGTGTATTGTTCATGAATGAAGAATTGTTTTCTCACCGTGAGAAACGGATCTCAGATGTAAAATCTGAACTTGAGCTTTTGCACTGATAACTAAATCAGTAATTATTGTAAATTATTTGAAGAATTTACAATATTATTACAGTTCAAAGCCCTGTCTCGTGTTAATCCCGCACACTGTCTCATATTACTACCATACACTGTCTCACATTATTCCCCTGAGTTTGATTGTTTGTAACTCAGGCTAAGTTAAATATATTCCAAATCTTTAAATCTAAAATGACTCGCCATTTCTTAAAGAATAAAGGTCTATTAGCATAAGTTACCTAAGATTTTATTTAAGTGTTACACGTCAAAAAATTTGAAGTCTTACAGAAAATATTTTCTTGTAAAAAAATTAAGGTATTAACGTGTATACATTTTTTTTCTGTTTAAATTTTGAGTGCATTTGTGATGCATATAAGTAAGATGATGTATTGCTTACAAAATACAAAGCCAATTTTATTATTATAAAAATTTATACCTTTGGGGCGTCTCACATTATCCCCAGTTTTATGGGGTTGTCCCATATTTGCCCCGACTGACCCTACGTTTTTATATTTCTTCTTATTTTTTAAAGTGCATAAAATTAGAGATTCGCCATAGCACACAGCAAGGAAGTGATCATTTACGAGTTTCTTTTCTTTTCTTTTCTTTTCTTTTCTTTTCTTTTCTTTTCTTTCTTTCTTTCTTTCTTAAGACGATTGATGATTTTGATTAATATACTTTAAAATATAATACAAATAAGAGTAATTAACTCATGAATTTTTCAAAAGAATTTTGAGCCTGAAAAAATGTGGTTCTTTTTAGGGAGATAATTAGTCTTAATGAATTCCTAAACAGAAAAGTAATATATCTATATTATAAAGGACAAACGTGTCTGTGCGTGACGCTGACGTCATTTGGAGAATGACAATACTTGCCAATGAAATTTCGGTTTTACAATTTTCTGTACTGCATTTTATTTTTACTTCTAAACATGACACATTTTCAATTTTTACACTGACGTACAGAGAAAAAAATGTATTTTCATATACAGTTTTTTGGAAACCTCTGCCGCAATTTACTCATTTTTTATAGCCTTTGAAATAATTTTCAAGCACGAATTTTTAAATCTATCTCAATCACGTGTAGGCTCTATTACGGAATAATAATAATAAAGTGATTCCTACCCCGCACAGATTGTCATTGTCAGAGTTTTGGTTAACGGTTTGCAAGACTGGCCAAAATTTTGATTGTATAGTAAAGTGAGGACAGACGCCGCGGTCGGACAGATGCCGCAGAGATTGTATTGGCGACACTAGGGCTCCCTAGGCCAAATTAAGAATTTCGTTGTGTGCCTAAGTGTTGTCTGTTGTGTTGTATGCGTTTCCACTTCTTAACTATTAGTATTCAAATATTTCTGCCTGCTTTTATGCTTCAAAAATGCGTGGAAAGTTGCTAAAATTATTCTAATAAAGTTTTATTGCATATTTTAAGCCAAATAAACAGAGATTTCATCCCAAAACCAATTGCCACTGTAGAATAGATCATCGTAGAATGCAGACATGTGCTTGCCTTTCTCACGCGACGCTCACATGACACAAAATGGCGGCGCGGCATCTTAACCTCTACTATGGGACAGATGCCGCACAGAGGTTGAGGGACAGATGCCGCAAAGTATATTTTTGTTTTTCGGTAAATAAATTCATCACTGCGATTTAAGTATAACTAACATTTAAATGAAGGTATATTAGCGCATTCTGCTACTTATCAAAATATTCTCAGCAACAATGCTGGTTCTCCATGTGTGAATCAGGAAAACATGGGCCCTTTACAAGTCTCACCATTTAAACTGTTAAACAAAATATCTCTTATCCCAATGGTCAAAAGGCCCATACAGCCAAGTAAGAAAAATCAAAAGGATGCAAATATTATAAACAGAGAGTTTATAAACAATAAAAAAGAAGAATGAAATAAAAAGCAAAAGAAACTAGAAAGCGTTAAAGAACGACAGCTTGGTGGAAGTAAAATGTTTAAAAAGCGGAAAGGAAATATCAAATTGAACACACCTTACTTGAGGAAGAAACCAAAATATGAGTCATCTTCCGATAATGGAGAAATTGTTCTTTTATAGATTTTGATGGCAGTATGTATTGGATTGGAATTTGATGACTCAGAATGTACTGATTGTGTCTGTCTGAAGTCTTATCAAGAAACAAAGTTAAAAGCGAACAGGGTTCAGTGCATCAAATTCAATCGATAGCTGCATGACAAAGGCTCACTTTACTTTTGCAACGGGAAGTGTGATGTGATTGTGGGCGAATGGAAATACAAAATTAAAGAATGAGAGGAATGGGAAAAAATTAGACTAGCGCCTAAATAAAATATAACTAATGCTTACATTAAGAGCAAACTGCAATGTTCACCTGGATGTAAACCAGTGATTTATATCTTTTTTGTAATTATGCTGTCTATTGTTTCCAGTAATTATGCTATCCATTCACGTAAATTCAAATGTTTTTCGTTTCATTTTCATTTTTTGTCATAAGTTTTATTTTTCGAGCTTACACTTTTGCAATTTCGTTAAACTTTTCACAATTTAGTGATATATATAATTTATGTAAGTTTACTGTTATTTATTTTCATTTTAAGTAGTTTGAGGAAATAAAAATGTGATTTATTTGAAAAAAAATAAACAACATAGCTTTTTTCTCCAAGCGGCATCTGTACCACACCCCATGCGGCATCTTACCCAGCACTTAAAAAATGATGTTAAAAAAGGACGTTTGGGAAAATAATTATGCCTGCTTTATTAAGAGGGCTTTAACTTGTTTAACATAGAAATTAGATTCTAAAGGGTTTGAACAATGATTTCTGGTACTTAGTTAGTTGTTTTTTGCTTTATTGTACATTTTACAAGAAGAAAAGAAAACCTGCGGCATCTGTCCTCACTTTACTATATATTGCAGCTCCTTCTACTGATTAACTTCACACATTATAAGCAGATGAGTATGCGTACTTACATGGTATTGAACGGTTATAACTTAATAATGAATGTTTTTCAATCGAAAAATAATAAATTAAGAAATTTGTCATGGTTACAATTAAATAATAATAACTGGAAAACAGGAATTCTGCTTTTTCTGAATTTAGTGTCGCCCCCGATGGAAAAAAAAGCATAAATATAGATAGTACAAAACATATTTTACTTTTAAGACTCAAAATACACGCTTTTATTTTATATAAAATAACGTCATTTGGATCCGCTGAAGCATCACATTTACGATCCAGTCTTAAACAACATCTACAGAAAAGTATGCATATGACGTCACATTCGCGGAATAATACACAAACCCAGCAAAATGCGATGTCGTCATTCAAAAAACTCGACAAAAAAATCGGGTATCTAATGATTCATGGGCCTTCATTTGTTTGTAACATTAATATGGATACTGAAAATTAAGTATAGTTCATATAATAGCTTCATGTTTTATCAGAAATCATTCATTTATATTTTTTTCAAAATTCGGAAAATGTTATTACACATGGATTAATAAAATTGCATTCTTTCAGCTTTTTGATAGGAATTAAGTAAATGTGGAGAAAAATAGTCACACGTATATACTTTAAAATACATTTTTATAGCAGTCTTGGCATAGCACATATTTTAATTACATTTTTTTCAGTTTTAATGCAGAAATGGCAACAAAAAGTAATTTACTATTTTCCTTTTACTTTCTAGAGAAATGGAATACTTCAGTTGCCATCATTACAGAAATGACTTTAACAACTAAAAAAATATATATTTCAAAAATAAATTGAGATGCAGTTTTCAATCAAATTGCATTTCAATGTACTTTTCCCCCTATATGACGGTGTAAAAATTGAAAATGTGCGATGTTTAAAAGTTTAAAAAATTGCAGTAGATATTATAAGTATTTAACCCTATAATGATACATCCGCTTCGTTTATCTTTTGTCTTATGTAACGGAAAGTTATTTTTTAGGGACGACACTTTAATTGTTGCCCGAAAGAAATAGCATATCGGGGCTAATAACACATTCACGCTTAAAATAATATAAATAGTTCAGCATTTGTCTCCGGCTAATATTCCATAACGAAATTAAAACTTAATAAATAAATAAATTAAAACATAAAGTTAACATGTATGCAATCGAATAATTTCAACTTTTACATCGTCGAATAGGGGAAAAATGTATTTACTTCCAAATATAATTTGTTTGAAAACTGTATCGCATTTTACTGATATAGGAGTCTTTAACACTTTTCAAACGAGTGGTAAGTGTTGAAAAGCTAAGACAAAAAGCAAAGGGGAAAAAAAAGAGAAAATTAACCTTTTTGATGAAATATAGGATGAAAGAATTAAAAATAAGTTTTACACAAGGAAAAAAAAAATGAGAAAAAAAGTTAATCAAGGACATCGGGTGAAATAATGCTCCGTTCTCCTTTACATTTTCTGCCTTGGTTTCGTTCTTTTTTATCCTTTGGAGTTTTATAAACCGATCATAAAAGTATAACAAAGTGCTAAAAAATATTTAACCTCTTGGGGGGGGGGGGGATATAGTTTATCCTACCTACAATTAGTGGAGATTTGCACCAGAAAAAATTTATTAAATTTTACTTTTCTAACTTTGATGGAAAAAAGTCGTAAAATCACTTATCCTTATTTTGCAATAAATCTTTTTGCAGATTCCTGTGTAAATTCGACATTACAGAAACGCAATTACTTGTTCCTCATGGGGTTAATACAGAATGTTAAAACATAATTTTACACATTCATCTCCGCGAATCAGCTTATTCTAAACTAGAAAATATCGTCTGTCGAAAAATTGTTAACTATAAATATTAAATGGTAATTTATTATTATTGTTATTATTGAACCAAGGAGGCTAAATAAAAACAAACTTAAGCTACTTCATATAACTAGAGAATTATTGCCCTATATTTAACGCGATTAAATTTTAAGACAAAACATCGATTTTGAACTAATTATTTCTTAAAAACGACGATTAATATTTTTCACAAAACCCCTAAAAGCTGGCTGATTCAGTGAAAGAAAATAACATTTTATCATAATTTATTTTAATTCGTAAATCTGAAATATTTCTTGATATGTTCGTCCAATTGACGTCATTATTGTGCAATTTCGTCAAAATGATTTCATTTTCATTTCAGCAGCTGCGAAATAAAAAGTCCTTCCGGCCAGTGCCGGGAGGAAGAGGTAGCTTTCATAATCCTTATTTAAAAAAAGCCAAATTATATCATTCAAACACACGAAGCTCAATTTAGTGGAAACTGAATATAGGAGATTCAATACTAATTTTTATCAATACTAAATCATTATGAATGAGAATTTCGGGAAATTAGTCAGCTTTATCCATGCTGCTTTTCTTTAAAGTAACATATATTTGGCTGCCAAATTCGGCAATTTCTTAAAGTGCCTGTCATTTTAAGACAACATGGTGGATAAGGCTAAGCAGTGAACTTGGTCGAGACCTTAGTAATTGCTGTGCACATGCTCACTCACATCGGAATCGGTTAATATATAGGAGTGCTGTCGCATGCAAAAAATCAGATTTTTCAAAATGTCACCCACAATCGAAATTGAAACTGCTATATCTGAGCCATTTTTTAAGGTAAAGACAAACAAAAAATGCTCCTGAATCCTTATATCAAGGTCAAATACTTAAGAAAGAAACCTTTTTCAATTTCTAATTTTTTTGCACCTCACTTTAAATATATATATATATTTTAATTTAATGGTCGCCATTTTGAAACAAGATGGCTGATGAATCTGGCCAGCGAACTTGGTCGAGGTGTTGATGTATACTATCCACATGCCTTCTTACATCGAAATAGGCGAATACGTGTGTTATCGCGTGACAAATACAAGATCGTTCCAAAATGTTAGCCATGCTAGAAATTCAAAGTGCTATAAATCGACCATTTTTTAAGATATAAACAAAAGAACAAATTTTCAGAAACAAAAACTGCTCCGGAATCTTTGTATCAAGGCCAAACACATAAAAAAATCTTTTTCATTTTCCAATTGTTTAATACCTCATTTTGAATTTTAAATTTAATTTTTTTAAATGGCAACCCTTTTGAAACAAGATGGCGAATGAAGCTGGCCAACGAACTCGGTCGAGACATTGGTATGTACTATGTACAGACCAAGTTACATCCAAATAGGTTCATACTTACGCCTGTTATCGCGTGATAAAAATCAGGTCGTTTTAAAATGTCAGCCACAAGAGAAATTCAAAATGCTATTACTCAGCCATTTTTTTTAGATATAGACGAAAGAAAAACTGTTCCGGAATCTTTGTATTAAGGTCAAACACATACAAAAAAATCTTTTTCACTTTCCAATTTTTTGGTATCTCATTTAAATTTTTTTATTTTTTAATTTTTTTAAATGGCCGCCATTTTGAAACAAGATGGCGGATGAAGCCGGCCAAAGAACTCGGTCGAGATATTTGTATGTACTATGTACACACCAAGGTACATCCAAGTCGGTTCATAAATACGCCTGTTATTACGTGAGAAAAATCAGGACGTTTCAAAATGTCAGCCACGCTAGAAATTCAAAATGCTATAACTCAGCCATTTCTTAAGATATAGACGAAACAAAAACTGCTCCCGAATCTTTTTATCAAGGTCAAACACATAAGAAGAAAATATTTTTTCAATTTTTAATTTTTTGGTACCACATTTCAAATTTAAATTTTTCTTAAAAATTTAAATGGCCACCATTTTTAAACAAGATGGTGGATGAAGCTGACCAACGAACCCGGTCGAGACATTGGTACGTACTATGTATAAACGAAGTTACATCCAAATCGGTTCATAAATACGCCTTTTATCGCGTGACAAAATTCAGGACGTTTCAAAATGTCAGCCACGCTAGAAATTCAAAATGCTATAACTCAGCCATTTTTTAAGATATAGACGAAACAAAAACTGCTCCGAAATCTTTGTATAAAGGTCAAATACATAAGAAAAAATATTTTTCCATTTTCAATTTTTTGGTACCACATTTCAAATTTTAAATTTTTTAAAAAATTTTAAATGGCCGCCATTTTGAAACAAAATGGCGGATGAAGCTGGCCAACGAACTCGGTCGAGAGATTGGTATGTACTATGTACACACTGAATTACATCCAAATCGGTTCATAAATACGCCTTTTATCGCGTGACAAAATTCAGGACGTTTCAAAATGTCAGCCACGCTAGAAATTCAAAATGCTATAACTCAGCCATTTTGTAAGATATAGACGAAACAAAAACTGCTCCGGAATCTTTGTATAAAGGTCAAATACATAAGAAAAAAATATTTTTCCATTTTTATTTTTTTGGTACCACATTTCAAGTTTAAAAATTTTTTTTTAATTTTAAATGGACGCCATTTTGAAACAAAACGGCGGATGAAGCTCGCCAACGAACTCGGTCGAGAGATTGGTATGTACTATGTACACACTGAATTACATCTAAATCGGTTCATAAATACGCCTTTTATCGCGTGACAAAATTCAGGACGTTTCAAAATTTCAGCCACACTAGAAATTCAAAATGCCATAACTCAGCCATTTTTTAAGATATAGACGAAACAAAAACTGCTACGGAATCTTTGTATAAAGGTCAAATACATAAGAAAAAAATATTTTCCATTTTTAATTTTTTGGTACCACATTTCAAGTTTTAAAATTTTTTAAAAATTTTAAATGGCCGCCATTTTGAAACAAAACGGCAGATGAAGCTGGCCAACGAACTCGGTCGAGACATTGGTATGTACTATGTACGCACCGAATTACATCGAAATCGGTTCATAATTACGGGAGTTACAGTGTGACATAGGTCAGATATATATATATATATATATATATATATATATATATCAATTTTGAACGGAGGGTGGTTTCGGGGTCTGGGGGTCATGATCGATGAAAATATACCAAAATTTTTTGAAATCGCTTTCCTCCGAACGGCTGCAATAGGTAGCTTTTTTGTAAAGAAAGCTACCTAAAAGTGAAATCTTAAAAGAACCGAATGTTTTTTTTACACATGAATCGTTGAAAATATGCATTGTTATTGAATAAATATTTAACCTACATTATAATCTGATTTATTACTTGAAATTCAGTATTTAATGACATCAATATTATAGTTTATTTTCTTAAACGTAGATTAAAACTAGATTTACATTCCCGACAAAAAATTCGTAAGATCTCATGCAATTTAAATGCAACATATCGGATTGCTATGCCAGCTTGTATATATAATTGAACAAATAATTGATCGAATATGCAGAAAACATTCATAAGAAATAATAAAAATGCTTAACATGTTTATGTAAATTTTTCAATAATTTTTTTTTTGTAGTTTTCCAGTTCTTTGGAGTTCTTCTAAATGAAAAAGCATATAGTGAATCACAGTCTTAGGTGATTAACTTATTTTCACTTTCTTCTGTTTATAATAGGAGAAAGTATTGAAATCGAAATTCTTTTCGACTTCCGGCGTTCGGCAAATTTACACGTCTTAGAGGTCGGAGATCCTGAAAAACGTGTTTTTACAAAATGTCTGTCTGTCCGTGTGTATGTGAGCCCATGTCCTCTTTGTAACATGGAAAATTGTATAAAGTTATGCATGGAATTGAACCAAATTTCATAGATATGTTTTTAGCTATGACTATAAGGTCTCAGTCTAATTTGGGGAAATTCCGCTGGAAGCGGGCGCTAAAATACAGATTTTTGTCTCATTTTCATTATTGTATCATAGAAAAGTGTACGAAGTTATGCTTTTAATGGAACCAAACTAGGCATATACGTTTTTAACTATGGACATCAGGTCCCATTTGAATATGGGACGACTATTGACTGACGTGGCACTCAACATTAATTTTCGACTTCGACTAAAATTAATTTCGAGTATTAACATGTGTGAGACAGATGAAAGTTTTGGGATTGGCATGTCCGACTAGTAAAAATTATTGGGCAGTTTATCCTATAAATGCATGAGAAGATGATGTGACTAATCAGAGAAGATGAGAAAAATCATACTGAAGCACTCAAGTGTCCAATCTAAGTTTAACACGTTGAATGCCAAGTCTATTTTGTCTGTCTTTCCATTTGGACCACGAAATAAGATTCCCGTTACACAGTCTATAAGTGTCAGTCACCGATGACTGTCGCGACCTAAACGGAAAGTTCAGTGTCAGTCACCAGTGACTGACGTGGCACTCAACGTGTTAATTTTCGACTTTGACTAAGATTAATTTTGAGTATTAACATGTATGAGACAGATGAAAGTTTTGGTATTGGCATGTCCGACTAGTATAAATTATTGGGCAGTTTAACCTATAAATTGGGCTTGATTTGACAAAATGCCCTATTTTATCTAAGCACAAGAATTTTACTTCTTATTATAAAGTTAAATCAGTGATTATGTGTACAGGCATTGTGCTTGGGTTCAAAACTGCAAACGACTTTTTGCTGTAAAACATTTTAATGAAAAATTTGAAAACCAAATTCAGTTTGATTGATAAATAGAATTTAAAGAAAGTAAATTAGAACACTACATTCTTTTACGTTGATTGATAAATAAAATTTAAATAAAGTAAATTAGAACACTATATTCTTTTACGTATCTTTTTCTGATGTAATGTCTTTATCTTGTAACACTCGCAAATGGTTTATTTTACAGTTGTTTATATGTCTAAGTCATTTTTCAATTAATTTATACGTTTTCATCTTTATCGTCTGTATAATAATTAATATGTTCTTTATTTCAAACACTTCTAACGTAGCTCCTTTTCTTTGACATAAAGAAATCTTATCACATACTGTTCCTAATAAAGAATACTAATATATATAGGAAAACCACAAAACTAAAAAAACCTCAAAAGTGCACATGAATGTTAAAGAAGGTTTCCTTCTATTCGCGATAGTGAATATTAAAAAAACTTTACTTGCATTGTTGCTAGAAAATGCTCAAAAGGTTTCCATCCACGTGTCAAATTTTATATTTATGTCAAGTTCCTAATATTAAATGTTGTTCTTCCTCGATTTATTATTCAAGTTCCTAATTTTAATTAGTTTTTGAAAGCCTAATATATACAGGGTGTCCGGTCTCAACGGTATCCAATGGCTAATACCTAAACCGTTAGTCATAGACATATAGTTCCAATTACAAAAATGTTTTAAATCAGGTAAAGAAATATTTTAAAAGCGATTTGGGTCAATAAAAACATTTCTTAAAAAATTACGAAATTTAAATTTGTATACGGTCCCCCGGTCCTATAAGTTATATTTAGTATTTTTTTTTTTTTTACACTGACAAGTAATACAAAAAAAGTCCCGTTAATCTACGATTAAAATTGACCGAGTAATAGCTGTTTAAAGTTGGAGCATATTTTTTTTTGCTGCAAATTGGGGGTCATTCACAAATTTAGTCGAAATATAATTTCGTCAGATATATTAAAAAATGATTGAGAATAAAATTAACATTGCAATATAAATTTAAAATCTTTAATCATTCTGACATATTAATGCAAAATATACAATTTGTAATAAACATTTAAGAAGAAAGAAAAAAACAGAATTTTTGTTAAATAAAATGATATTAAATAAACAGCCTCAATTCTTTACAAAATGACACGTATTTTAAAATATTATTAGATTGCACTAGCCTGCAAAAGTTGGGTTATGTCATGTTTTTTAGCTTTTGATATTTGATTCTTATATTCTGTACTGCTGAATCCGAAATTAACCTTCTTTTTTAACCATCACATCAGGATTTTTCGTCAATTGCAAATGTCGAAGTTAAAAAGTTCAAATTTAAAATTGAATCTCCTCCCTCATCTCATCGGACCACTCAGCTGTTTAGCTGTAAGAATCCCAGGATAAGCAAAAATATCGAATAAATTATTCAATAAAATAAAATAAAATAAAATAAAATACAAAAAGTTTTACATATGTTTCATAGTATGAGATATTCGCAATATTTTAACTTACAAATGTACGATTTGCAAAAAAATTCTAACGTGATGGTTAAAAATGAAGGTCATTTTCAGATTCAGTGCTAAAAAGTACGTAAGAATCAATTATCAAAAGTTAAAAAACACAAACATCTCCTCTACTTTAAAGTATCCGATATTTGATATTCTTTAAATTTGACAATTTATGATTTACGAAATATCCTGACATGATGGTTAAATATTAAGGTAATTTTCGGATTCAGTGCAAAATACACAAAAGTTAAAAAAACCAACTATCGCAGTCTTGTATTATCTAATTTGAAACTTCTTGGCGGTAATCTATCCGAAATTTTTTGTGTTATCCTGTAAAATAAGTGTAAATGGTAACCACCGGAAATCATAATAATATTATACTGTTATCGGATTTGTGCCAGTATATAAAATCTAATCTCGACCGGATATTTGAAAGTGAGTTAAAGTTCGAGTACAAATTTTGAACTGGAAAAACATACATACGATCGTTGAAGTAACATAAAAACTTATAAAAATAACATATTTTTTATTAAAAGAAATCACAAAAGAAACTGTCTCAAATCCTGACAAAATAAAACATATGTTTTTTTAGCCAATCTGAAGTTTAATAAATGTCAACTTAATCGCAATACTTGTACGATTTTTTTCAAAGCGCAGATACGCATGAAATAAGATCTTAGATTTTAAGCACTTGGTATGTGCACTCTCAAAGCCAAGCCTAACTCATTTGTTTTCAGAGCAGAAAAGTGGCATAAGTCATGCATTGTTAAAATTTCATACCTCGCTCAATTTTAGTGTTATATATATGGGACTTTTTTTGTCTTACTTGTCAGTGCAATAGGTAAATTTTACTAAATATAACTTATAAGACCGGGGGACCGTATAAAAATTTAAATTTCGTAATTTTTTCAGAAATGATTTATTGACCTTAATTGCTTTTAAAATATTTCTTTATCTGATTTAAAACATTTTTGTAGTTGGAACTATATGTCCATGACTAACGGTTTAGGAACTAGCCATTGGACACCGTTGAGACCGGACACCCTGTATACAATCTAAAGAAAATCATTTTGAAAGGAGAATTTTTCTATTCTAAAGAATGATTCCAAAATCATAGTAAAAAATTTAAGGGCTGATAGAGGGACTGTAACGATCATTTATTCACGGCTGCCACAGGCGACTATTCTTTTATTCTATCTCGCACCATTAAGAAAAACATCACATACACTTTGACAACATCTGAAAAAGAAATATACTACAAAATTTATTTGCTTAAAATAGTGGTGCGAATAGAATATAAAAATAGTCGCCTGTGGCGGCCCTGTTTATTGTATAGGTAGGGATGCACAACCTGCGGCCCGCGATGGGAAAACGTGTGGCCTGCGAATTTCGTCATTTTATAACAGGAAAAAATTGCAATAGTTCACAGGAAAAAATTGTGAATTTCGTCAATTTGCTGTGTGAAAATTAAAAATTTCGTCAGTCAATTAAGAATCGCGAATTTCTTTGATCAGGTAAAGAAAAATCGCAAATTTCGTTGATCGGGTGCGGACAAAAAGCGCATTTTGTCGTTGAGGCTCGGATAAAAATCACGAATTTTGCTGATCGGGCACGGAAAATCGTTAATTTCGTTGGTCGGGAACGGAAAATTGTGAATTTTGCAGATCAGGCGCGGAAAAATTGCTAATTGTGTTGATCGGGCAGGGAAAATTCGTCATTTTTGTTGACGATGCGCGGAAAAATTAGAAATTTTGTTGATCGGGCGCGAAAAAATCGCGAGTTTTGTCAAACGGACTTCGAAAAATCGAGAATTTTATTGGTCGGGCACAAAAAATCGCGAATTTTGTTGTTCAAGTACGAAAATATCGCGAATTTTGTCGATGATACGCGGGAAAATTGAAAATTTCGTTGATCGGCTGCGGAACAATCGTGAGTTTCGTCAGTTTATCGCTAGAAAAATCGCGAATTTCGTCAATTTGCCGTGAGAAAAAATTGCAAATTTCATCAGAGTCAGTTAAGAATCGCGAATTTCGCCGATCAGAGGCGGGAAAATTGCAAATTTCGTAGATCGGGTACGGAAAAATTGCGATATTTTGTCGCTCGGGCTCCGAAAACTCGCGAATTTCGTTTGTCGGGCACGAAAAAAATCGCGAATTTTTTCGATTACGCGCAGAAAAATCACGAATTTTGTGGATCAGGAGCGGAAAAATCGCGAATTTGTCGATCGGCTTCGGAAAAATTGCGAATTTTGTCGAACATGCGCGGTAAAATCACAAATTTCGTTGATCGGTTCCTCCTCCCTCCTTCGTTCATAAAGTTCACATTTTTTTTTCGGCACTAGCCACTTTCATGCCTATGTTTTTTTTTAGCACTTTTAATAAAGCAAAATTTACTTTCCTGAATAAAGTCAAGGAATATTATTACTTCTTGAAGATAATGCTTGCTATATCTGTTATATATACAAATGTAAACTCTGTTAATATGTCTTTACCAACTGAATTGGATATGTTGACTGGTTAGGAGAACGTAGAGGGATAAAACTTCCCACCCCCTCTGAAACCACATTTTTTATCTGATCATAAGCTACAGATCGCCTCATCGAAATAGAATTATCTCCGTGTTACTGATGTGGCCCTCGACAGCCCAGACATTTTTGTAAGTGGCCCCTAGTCTTAAAAAGGTTGTGCACCCTTAGTATAGGAATATGTGTTTGCAAGCGGAGCGTTGAGGTACAAACACAGGGAAGAGACATGAAAGGAATGTTTATTGACAACTTTATTGACAAGTGCTATGTTTATAATAAGTGTTCAAAATTCCGTCAATCAACAGACATGCCTAGCAGCATCGATGAAGCGAGTACGTACAGATTCAAAGATGCCAGGTATTTCACGCGAGTAGTGGATACGAAATAGATGACCAAAGAATTATGTCAAAAAACAAATCAATAAGTATATTAAAAAAAAAAAAACGAAATTCATTTTTAGAAATTTTATATAATGAGATATTTGTTGTAAGTGTCGTAAATCGTTTATAATAAGGATGCAACCTTTTAAAAGATTTAAATTGTGATTCGTCTAAACGTGTAATTGTCGGTAATACGACAGTAAAAAAATTAACCAATGGTAAGAGTTTTGATTATTTGTTATAATTTATCATTATAACTTAGATAAATGAATCTTTGGGTATTTTTACTGATTATCAATAGCAATTTTTTTAAACAGAATACATAAGAATTACAGAATATGCCAAATCTCCTAAGGAAGACCTCTACTAATGACACCAGTTCAAGTTATCTGTTTTAGTAATGTGAGTTACATGGGTAGCATAGAAAAAGTATCACAACTAATATTAAAAGTTACTTCAAAATGAATTGCCTTTATTACTCAGGAATTTTTTATTTATGTGTAAAATATTATAGTACTGACAATATGGATACTATCCGTTAACGCTAGAATGGCCAAAAATTTTAGTCAAATTTTATAAAAATATTTTACAACAGAAGTTTTATCTAAAACTATTTAACTTATTTCTGTGTTTTAAATACTTAACTTATTTTATGAAAATATTTTGGTTCGAGTCGAAGTATATTTATTTGATACCGGTCAAAATGACTGCTTTTGCCATTCTAAAATTATGACAAGTAAGAACTTTGAAGTAAACAAAATCCGATTTCTTTTGATTTGCATAAAAGTTTATATCAAACATCTTTTAATAAAAAATTTATCTAGAATGGTTCTAAATGAAACTTCATATTTAGCATATAAATGTGATATGTATGGTAGATATTTTGTGTGTGCAAAACTTTAATAATTCTTTTAAATCGAAATTTTATTGATAATCTGCTTTTAAAAGATTCTATAAAAAAGTGTAGTTATTTACACAAAAAAAAGAGTGTAGACCACAAGTTAAAAGGAATTTAGAAATGAAACAGGAATAGAAACATGAATTTTCTGTGTAAGGAATATGAAGTTCCAACTTATATATCTACTGATTCACTCTTTTAATCTCCATGTGAGATATATGTAACTAGGAACAGCGCGAGGTATTTTCTTTTGTCCATTCGGACAGTTGCTTTGATTCTTTTATTGTAAGGATTCACTAACCTTGAACAAGAAGTTAAGCAGATAAACTCTAGACAGATCCTTACTAACCATCACAGTGATATATTCTATAGAGAAAAAAATATACTATTCTGCATTAATTGTAAAACTAAACTTTTGATGATATTAGAATTTAAATATTATTTATACTACCACAATACATTGAAGGGAAAGTTATTTTTATCAGAGAATAAGTATTTCTTAGTAATAGCAATTGGAAGTGTACTTTTTCAAAAAGTCATACAATACCATCTTTCTTTTGTATTTAGTGAGAGGGCAAATAGCTGGGAGGTGGTGGGTTTGATACACAATCTGAGCTTGTATGATGGAAAACCACTTCAAGCTGGAAGCCTAGGAGCATCAGTCCCCCCTCCCCTGTAAAAAAATGACCATGTCCCACCTAAATTGCACCATTTACGTTTTGCAATAATAACAAATAAAATACAGTTTTGTAAAACAAAGGCTTAAATATAAACTCAATATATATATATATATATATATACACATGATATAAACTTGAAATTAAAAAAAATAACTTACAAGTTCGCTTAACAAAAGTGACATAATCTCTTATTTAAAGGCGGCATATAATAATATTTAACATTAATTCCTATGATAAAATTAAATTATTTATATATGTATAGAAAACACTTTAATAAATAAAATCTACCAGGAAATCTCAACATATTCATAATCATGAGCAAAATTTAAAATTTGATGATATCAAACAATAAATGAAATGATAAAGATTTATTCTCAAGCGAATGTAGCAAAATAAATTTTATATAGTAAATTGGAGCAGATATGGAATATAGATAACATATAATGATGGAAAAGGGAAAAATAAAGCGAATTATGAGTACGGTAAACATCCTTTGATCCAGCCTCCTAAGATCCGGTATGCTGGATCATCCGGCACGACTTTCGGAAAAAAAATAGCATTCCTTGTTTAATCACGCCTGATGTTTATAATAATAGGATGAAACTTCAGAATGAGGAATGAAACAGGAAACTTTGAAAAAGTCATGGCGTAAACTTTGGCCTGAACTAATGGACGAAAATGTTGAAGTTTCTGAAAGCGATACGGTTGGCAATTGAACAGGAAGATTTTTTAGTTTGTTTGCCTTTAGCGAACCCCATGTCACAACTGAATCCAGAAGAAATAAAAGAGTGAGTTGAAGCAGATTTTGATGATCTGACAGATGAGGCCATCATTCAGAGTATCATTAACCCAACAGCACAGCCTCCAAAGACGTTGACTCTGGTGAAGATGATGTGGACGAGACAAACAACATCAGTTGGAATCAATCAGCTGATGTCTTGAATACATTTATTAAGTTTTCTGAGCGCAGCAGTTCATTCAACGATGCGGAAATCATGAAACTCCACATCATAAGAAATGATTTCCTAAAAAAAGGGAAGAGAGAAGACTATACTATAAAACAAACTGATATTCGGGATTT
This sequence comes from Maratus speciosus, assembly GCA_963932465.1. Classification (NCBI taxonomy): domain Eukaryota; kingdom Metazoa; phylum Arthropoda; class Arachnida; order Araneae; family Salticidae; genus Maratus; species Maratus speciosus. The sequence goes on from OZ010787.1 coordinate 289,057,138, forward strand.
GTTCAAGATGGCTTCTGCGAGTAAGCCTACAGAGCACGTTTTCATTTTATTGTGATATACATATGCTGTACTTTACATTATTGCGTATTTTTTAAATTCCATTCAAGCTGTTTAAATAATAAAAAAATATGCTTTGCAGTCATTGTTTGCTATATTCTAACTTCTACACGTTTTTTCCGCCATTCATCCTGCAATCCGGCATGCTTCAAGTCCCGAACGTGCTGGATTAGAGGATGCTTTCTGTATTTTATCTTCAGTTGTCAAGAAATCCTCTTGTCACCAAAAAAATGCATCATTTCATATGGTAGTCATCTTAGAGGCTAAGTTATTCTATCACTTGACGATATAATACATTGAATGGAAGTACAAGAGAAAAATCATTGAATAAGGAAATAACACAAAAACAAAGGGAAATTATAAGAAAACGAATACATATATATAGACATATATAACAATATACATATATATAGATAGATAAACATAATAAAACATTTTCCAAATAAAATTATTGTTAAATCACTAGATAAATTCGCCACTATAGAATTTAACCAATTTTTAGAATAGTTTAGAAAATAACATCAATCCAATATTAGGTAGCTTTCATTACAAAAAGCTACCTATTGCAGAAGTTCGGAGGAAAGCGATTTCAAAAAATTTTGGTATATTTTCATCGATCATGACCCCCAGACCCCGAAACCACCCTCCGTTAAAAATTGATATATATATATGTATATATATATATATATATATATATATATATATATATATATATATATATGACATATGTCACACTGTAACTCTCGTATTTATGAACCGATTTGGATGTAATTCGGTGTGTACATAGTACACACCAATGTCTCGACCGAGTTCGTTGGCCAGCTTCATCCGCCATTTTGTTTCAAAATGACGGCCATTTAAAACTTTTTAAAAAATTTAAAATTTGAAATTTGGTACCAAAATATTGAAAATGGAAAAATGTTTTTTTCTTATGTATTTGACCTTTATACAAAGACTCCGGAGCAGTTTTTGTTTCGTCTATATCTTAAAAAATGGCTGAGTTATAGCATTTTGAATTTCTAGCGTGGCTGACATTTTGAAATGTCCTGAATTTTGTCACGCGATAAAAGGCGTATTTATGAACCGATTTGGATGTAACTTCGTTTATACATAGTACATACCAATGTCTCGACCGAGTTCGTTGGCCAGCATCATTCGCCATCTTGTTTAAAAATGACGGCCATTTAAATTTTTAAGAAAAATTTAAATTTGAAATGTGGTACCAAAAAATTGAAAATTGAAAAAATATTTTTTTCTTATGTGTTTGACCTTGATAAAAAGATTCGGGAGCAGTTTTAGTTTTGTCTATATCTTAAAAAATGGCTGAGTTATAGCATTTTGAATTTCTAGCATGGCTGACATTTTGAAATGTCCTGATTTTTGTCACGTGATAACAGATGTATTTATGAACCGATTTGGATGTAATTCGGTGTGTACATAGTACACACCAATGTCTCGACCGAGTTCGTTGGACAGCTTCATCCGACATCTTGTTTCAAAATGGCGGCCATTTAAAAAAAAATTTTAATTTAAAATTTAAAATGAGATACCAAAAAATTGGAAAATAAAAAAGATTTTCTCCGTATGTGTTTGACCTTAATACAGAGATTCCGGAACAGGTTTTGTTTCGTCTATATCTAAAAAAATGGCTGAGTTATAGCATTTTGAATTTCTATTGTGGCTGACATTTTAAAACGACCTGATTTTTGTCACGCGATAACAGGCGTATTTATGAACCGATTTGGATGTAACTTGGTCTGTACATATTACATACCAATGTCTCGACCGAGTTCGTTGGCCAGCTTCATTAGCCATCTTGTTTCAAAAGGGTTGCCATTTAAAAAAAAGTAATTTAAAATTTAAAATGAAGTATTAAAAAATTGGAAAATGAAAAAAAAAAAATTTTGTGTGTTTGGCCTTGATACAAAGATTCTGGAGCAGTTTTTGTTTCTGAAAATTTGTTCTTTTGTTTATATCTTAAAAAATAGTTGAATTATAGCACTTTAAATTTCTAGCATGGCTATCACTTTGAAACGATCTTGTATTTGTCACGCGATAACACACGTATTCGCCTATTTCGATGGAAGAAGGCATGTCGATAGTATACATCAATATCTCAACCAAGTTCGCTGGCCAGCTTCATCAGCCATCTTGTTTCAAAATGGCGGCCATTAAATTTAAAAAAATTATATTTAAAGTGAGGTGCAAAAAAAAAAAAAAAAAAAAATAGAAATTGAAAAAGGTTTCTTTCATAAGTATTTGACCTTGATATAAGGATTCACGAGCATTTTTTGTTTGTCTTTATCTTAAAAAATGGCTCAGATATAGCAGTTTCAATTTCTAATGTGGGTGACATTTTGAAAAACTTATTTTTTGCCTGCGACAGCACTCGTATATATCAACCGATTCCGATGCGAGTGAGCATGTGCACAGCCATTACTAAGGTCTCGACCAAGTTCACTGATTAGCCTCATCCACCATGTTGTCGTAAAATGGCAGGCACTTTAAGAAATCGCCGAATTTGGCAGCCAAATATAAGTTAGTTTAAATAAAAGCAGCTTGGATAAAGCTGACTAATTTCGCGAAATTCTCATTCATAATGATTTAGTATTGATAAAAATTAGTATTGAATCTCCTATATTCGGTTTCCACTAAATTGAGCTTCGTGTGTTTGAATAATATAAGTTGGCTTTTTTAAAATAAGGAAAATGAAACCTACCTCTTCCTCCCGGCACTGGCCGGAAGGACTTTTACTAAATGCAGCGATTAATAAAAAGGAAGACGAGGAATTTTCTTTTTAAACAGAAGGAAAAAAAACAATGCAATAATAATGGAAACTTATATTATGAAACAGGTTATCAAGGACAATATTTCACAATACAAGGAAGTCGCAGATGATTTCTGCTTGAATATAGAAAGAGATTAAACAAAAATTTCTTTATCCAAATTTCCAGATTAACAGCAACAACACATATCAAAATAATAGAAATTAAGAATGGATTAATCCTGAATTCAATATAAGAAAAATGTCAAGACATTATCAGTAGAAAAATTCATGCTATATATATTCTGATAGTGAACAGAAAAAAAAATATTTAACAGTAAATCCACTATGAGAAATAGAACAATAGAAAAGCGCCACTTACCAATATTACTCTAACCAAATGAACTAGAAAAAGAGATATACAGTCACATGAAATGGTTACATGCTAGCAGTTAATAGGTTACAATTATTTCCCCTAAATTATGAAATGACAATAAAAATGAATAATTTAAATGAAGATACCATATTTTAAAATTTAGAAATCAGTAATTATTGTAAGATGATTATTAAAATTGTCTTTTTTAACAACCCACAAACACAAAGAAAAAAAGTATCAAGCTTGTTTAGAAGAATGAAAATATACTCCTTGATTAATATTTCAAGTTAAAAGATAAGCGATGACATCTCGACAAAAAATGATACTTAAACAAGTATACAAATTCAATTTATATAATTTACACAAAGCTCAAATAATAAGAAATTGGTTATCAGTGAAATAAAAAATATTGATTACTATATAATTAAATAATTAAAAAATAATAATTTTATTCCTATTTTAAAAACCTGCTATAGTAACATAGCTGCAAACTTTTACGCTTTTCCTTAAAACTGAAATTTAATAGTAAATGTTGTTTTAATAAATTAATAAAATCTGCGATTAACAAAGTAAAAAAAAAGTACTTTTAAATTTTAATGTTAACAAAAAAGCGTAAAAGTTAGGAGTTATGTAACAAAAAATTCCAAATAACATCATCATGTGAAATAAAACAAACTCTAAATTATGTTTTTTAGGTATTATGGTGCAGAAGGGTTGCCATCTGTAGGCTAAAACTACATAATTAATGAGTAAGAAAAAAGACAATTTTGGAAATAGTTAAATAATTATATAATAAGTAATAAATGGTCTATTTTATCAAATCCCCCCCTCCCCCCCCCAAAAAAATCAATTAACATGAGAGAAATAAAAAAATATATTTCATGATATACTATTAAAGATAGACAAATGCATAAGTGCTATCCACTTTAAGCCTGAAATGATAAAATTAAAAATGAAAACAAAAATAATATCATACATCATAAGTTTTAAAAGGTGTTAAATAAAACAGGAAAAACGTTTTATATAAAAACTGTCTACCTGTTGCGGTTTCACTGAAGCCATTTTCAAGACAAATGATAATTTTATGCAGATGTACCATCTATAATGCAATGATTTGAAGTGTCATCATTCACAATGTTCACATTCTCTTTCAGATTACTCACGTTATTTTATTTTATATTTACTTTGATGTTTATTTCCATACTCACAACCATGGTGTAACTCAAACCGGTACTGAAAATAATTTAGATAATGAACTAGATAACATTCGTAGAATTGCTTTTAATAATGGTTTTAAGATGCAACATATTAATAACTTAATTCTGGATATTGTGAATAATAAGAAGTCGGAAAAAAATTTAATAAAAAAAAAAACAAACATATATGCACTTTTATATTTTCCAAGCTTTTTAGAAAAATTAAAATTTAGCTTTACTCGTTTCAGTATCTGCTTAATAGCCAAACCCCCTCCGAAATTGAAGGATATCATTTGCACAAAAATTGATCCAATACATTTTGCAAATTATTCAGGAGCATATGAAGTACATTTGTTAAATCCGATGGATCAAAGAATTTTTATATTGGCATGACTAGCGGGACATTTAGTTGTAGAAAAAAGGAACACTAGATGTCATAAAGTATAATAGGAAAACCACAGGACTTGCAAGATTATATCAAGAAGGAAGTTATCCAAATACATTTTAATGAAAGCAAAATATTTTCCCCTCCAATCTATACTATTCATCCATTTTAAGAGAAACCATTGATATTGTAATATTTGAAAATTCAATAAGTAACGATACAGCATCATTTAGTTTATCAAAAAATTATGAGTTGAGTTACACATGGTTACGAGTATGGAAATAAACATCAAAGTAAAAATAAAACAAAATAACGTGTGTAATCTGAGAGATAATGTGAAAAACGCGAATGATGGAGTTTCAAATTGCATTACATTATAGATCGTGCATCTGTAGTATATTTTCAATTGCCTTGAAAGTGGCTTCGGTGGAGCTGAAACACGTAGTCAGTTTATTTATAAAACTTTTTTATGCTTTATTTACTGTTTTATTTAACATCTTTTAGCAATTAAAGAAGTATATTGCCTCTGGGTGTTCGAATTTGCTACATAAAAAACATTTTGATAGATTTATAAATAAGAGATGGAAAAAAATAACAATATTTAAAAATTAAACTATAATTTAAAACAAAATAATAAAATTTATTTTTTTAATTACAAACAAATGGAAATAATGAACTCTAATAATAATAATAATAAAGATCAAATACCAAGTATTGAAATTGATTTTTCTTTTCTTAATGTTAAGTACTGAAACAATAAATATTTAGTAAAACGTAAAACCAAGAAAAACCGGACCAGGATCGAGGGATCCCATATTGGTTTACAAACCGAAAAGCGAAGTCCAGGATATAGGAGGAAGACGATGCACAGAGGCATGGAAATTTTTAAAGAATATTAAAAAAGCAAGTAATAATTCAACATCTAGGAGATGTCTATAAGAAAGGGGAAGAATATTATAAGACTTTCCTTACGGAAACTAGAGGTGAATTTCAAGTAAATCATACAGGTATTGAGTTTGTGGGAAAATCTATACTGTTGGAGCTTGACAGAGTTATAAGAGCAATTAAAAAATAATTAAAAAATCAAAGAGCAAGTGGTTCCGGTGGAATAGCAGCAGAGCTGATCAAAAATAGAACTGATAAGTTGTTCAGATTAATTACACAATTATTTGAAAAATGCTTAAACGGAGAGGAAACACCAGAAGAATGGAAAATTGGATATTTAACATCAATATATAAAAAAAGGAGACCAACAAAAAAGAGAAAATTACCGTGGCATTACTGTAACAGCAACCTTTAGCAGATTATATGGACGAATTTTAAAAGATTTCAATGAAGAAGAAATTAGAATGAAGGAAAGTGACGAGCAAAGTGTATTTAGAGCAGGAAGATCATGTATGGATAATATATTTTGTCTTAAACAAATTGTTAAAAAGGAAATGGCAGTGGGAAACCAAATTCATCTTCTATTTATTGATCTCACGAAAGCATATGATAATGTTCCAATCGCAAAATTATGGAATGTATTAAATGAAATGGACACGAATCCAAGCATTATTAGAGTAATTCAAGAAGTTTACAGACAATCAAAAACAAAGATTAAATTAGGCCAAAGATTATCAAAAGGTTTTATAACAGATAAAGAACTCAGACAGGAATGTTGTATCTCCCCAACACTTTTTAAAATTTATGTTGAAGAAGCATTGGAAATTTGGAAGGAGAAATGCAGAAGAATGGGACTTAATATGAATGAAAGTCAATTTTTACTCTACAATTCGCAGATGACCAAGTTATAATGGTAAAAAGTAAAAAGGATTTAGAGAAAATGACGGTAAAAATTAAGGAGGAATATGAGAGTTGGGGACTTCACATGAACGTCAGCAAGATCAAATACCTATGCATAGGAGGTAATGAGACTGGATGGATGATATTGTAATGAAACTAGCATTCTATGCTCGGGAGAGACTTCTGGCTGATCAAGGCCCACCCCACTAAATATAGCGATACTGGAAGTATCTGCTATGTGAACCTATGGCTCCAAGGTAAAGCGCTGGACTACAGACCAGCAGGTAGTGAGGTCGATCCCCGTTGAGGCAAGTGTCCTAAAATTCGTTTTGGTTTAAAGATTGCTTTGTGTTTATTTCTAGTTACTTCGAAAGTATGCTAATTGTGATTATGTTAATTATTATGTTGATCGTTATTTGATTTCTAGAACTTTCCAAGCTTGGAATGTTCCATTCGAGAAAGCACCCCTCGAGTGTATTTAAGCTGGTGTAGCCTTGAGTTGGGGGAATAAAGCTTTGAGTTGGTTCATGCTTGTTGTATTCACTCGTTGTCAGTCAACACCTACGCGACAGTTTGGTGGAGGCACCGGGTACGATACTAACTACGGAAGAGGCACGCAGATGTTTACGCTTTCAAGGATTGTCTCCTGAATTTGGCCTCTTACCCGATTCAAGGAGAGTTAGAAGAAAGATGCCTGAGAGTAAGGACGGTGTCCCAGAGAATGCTAGTACGGTTCCAACTAACGTTGCTCCTGTACCCATCCTGACATACCAGCTACCTCGGAATCCGTGCATCTTTTCGGGAGAGGACGAACAAGATGTCAGCAGATGGCTGAAAGATTTCAAACGAATTGCCACCTATAACCGCTGGGATGAACCGATGTGTCTTGCGAATGTTATTTTCTATCTTGCTGGAATAGCTCGACAATGGTTCGACAACAATGAGGAAAGTTTCACTAATTGGACTGCATTTAAAAATTCCTTAGAAAACACGTTCTCCCGAACGGACGACGTAAAGAGACAAGCTGAGAGACTGTTGCTTACACGGGCGCAGAAAACTGGTGAAATGGCCGAATCTTACATCCAAGACGTTCTTCCCCTGTGTCGTAAAGTCAACTCTTCTATGTCAGAAGGAGAGAAAGTGGCTCATCTCATGAAGGGGATTGCAGAAGATTTGTACCAGGTCCTGTTGGTTCAGGATTATCAGACTGTCGATGACTTTGTGAAACGCTGCCGTCAAATAGAAACTCTTCGACGTAAACGTGTCACCCGGCCAACATTCCAGAGACTCCATAATGTTGCTACAATGTCAGCCGAAACGGACATAGGTGACATAACATCATTGATACGAATAATTGTGAAGGAAGAGTTTAAAAAGTTCTTGCCGGAAGCAAGTTGCCGCACAAACGATGAATGCGAATCTCCAACGGACGTCGCTTCGTTAATAAGAGAAGAAGTTATGGAGGCATTGGCACCACTCACGGGTCCAAAAAGACGTACCTTCACTCCCCGACGCACAGTTCCGGTCAGGTCTCAACCAAGGTGTGAAGCCAAAAACAGCACCGTTCCACAACGAAAGACAGATATATGGAGAACTACCAAGAATGTACCCCTTTGTTACCATTGTGGACGTCCAGGGCACGTGCTCAGGTACTGTAGAGAAAGACGCAGGGTATTCGCGGATGCAAATACCTCTTGGGCATCCAATCCTGGACGAGGTATGGACACTGACTCCCTACGCAGCTCCGACGAGAATTATGCGCAGCCCATATCTTCAAGTTTCAGAAGTAGTTCGCCTTATCCCCGTCGCTCTTCTAGCTGTCGACAGTCGCAGTCATCTATACGTCGCTCTAGCCGTTCTCCACGCCGAGCTAAAGAGGAAAACTAGCTCTAGCGACCTATGCAGGAGGTGAGGCCGCAATAAAAGAAAATCCTCCGGCGTACATTATAACCAAGTTACAAAAAAACACCACCTATGTTACCGTAAATCGACAGTGTGTAAAAGCCTTCGTCGACTCTGGTGCCGATTATTCGGTTATATCTGAAGCATTTCGCAGGCAGTTGAATGTACCTAAGTTTAGTGAAAATGGACCTATATGGAAGACTGCATCTGGAAAGCCGGTAGCCGCCTCAGGACATTGTGTATTAAAAGTCAACTTGAATGGAAATGTGAAACCATTTGATTTTCTTGTGTTTCCACGATGTAGCCATAAAATGATACTTTTAGTGCTTTTAGACAGCTTTTGTGACGTCAGACGGCCTCTATGAGTTTAAAGTCATGCCGTTTGGGCTATGCAATGCTCCCGCTACATTCGAACGAATGATGGATGGAGAACTACGAGGACTCAAATGGAACATCTGTCTTTGCTATTTAGACGACATCATTGTGTACGCACCAAATTTTCAAGAGCACCAATTACGCTTGAGAAAAGTTTTGCAATGTATTCAAGAGGCAGGGTTGACGCTTAACTCCAACAAATGCTCGTTCGGCAAAAAGAAGCTGACCATATTGGGACACCTAGTAGATCAACATGGGATCTATCCCGATCCACAAAAGACAGCTGCTGTGACAAATTTCCCTGTTCCAGAAAATGTTGCAGATGTTCGAAGTTTTCTAGGCCTGTGCTCGTATTACAGACGATTCACCAGAGATTTCGCCGATTTCCCCAAGCCCTTGCATGAGTTATTAAAGAAAGATGCAAAGTTTTCTTGGGGCACATCGCAGAGGGAATCTTTCGCAACGCTTAAGAAGTTACTGACCAGTGGACCTGTTTTGGGACATTTTCTTCAAAACGCTGAAACGAAGATACATACAGACGCTAGTGGCTATGGCATTGGTGCAGTATTAGTCCAGGATCAAGATGGTAAGGAAAGACCAATAGCCTACGCCTCCAGATCCCTGACCGCAGCTGAAAAGAACTATTCTACAACCAATGCCTTGCTGTCATTTGGGCGATCAGTAAATTCAGACCGTACATTTTTGGAAAACCCTTTACTGTAGTGACGGACCACCATTCTTTATGCTGGCTAGCTAATGTTAAAGATCCATCTGGAAGACTTGCACGTTGGGCTTTGAGGTTACAGGAGTACGACATCAACGTCATCTATAAGAGTGGTCGAAAACATTCCGACGCTGACTCACTGTCAAGAAAGTCCCTTGCCGAGACAGCAATCGACGACAATGGGGAAATCCCTTTCTTTGCTGTCATCGCAGACTACGGAAAAGAACAGCTAAAAGATAAGCTGTTGAAATCCATAATTAAAACTGCCCAAAAAGGCGATGGATGCCGAGGTTACCAAATGAGAAGCGGGGTACTCTATAAAAGAAATTACGACCCTATGGGACAGCAATGGCTCTTGGTAGTCCCGAAACAACTCCGTCGCGATATACTGACGAGTCTTCATGATGCTCCAACTGCCGGTCATCTCGGATTCGCCAAAACGTATGATCGGATAAGGAGGAAGTATTATTGGCCAGGACTATATGGCAGCATACGCCGTTATGTGGCACACTGTCGAGAGTGCCAAAGACGGAAATCTCCACCTGGACTTCCACCTGGACAACTTCATCCAATAAAGCCCCCTGATGCACCATTCGCTAAAATTGGGATAGATTTACTTAGACGCTTCCCAATTACTCGGAACGGGAACCGATGGATTATTGTCTGCACGGATTACCTGACGAGATTCACGGTTACAAAGGCATTCCCAACTGCTGAGGCTACTGAAATTGCCCAATTTATAGTTGAAGAAATCATACTCAAGAACGGTGCTCCCAAAGAGATAAGTGATCGAGGACGTTCCTTCCTATCCAATATTGTGAAAGACATTAATCAACTATGCCAAACATCTCATCTTCTAACGACAGCCTATCACCCACAAACCAATGGACTGACCGAAAGATTTAACAAAACATTGGCCGACATGCTGTTTATATATGTTGACGTTGAGCAAAGAAATTGGGATACAGTCTTGCCTTTTGTGACTTTCTCTTACAATTCAGCAAAACAAGATACCACCGGGTTCTGTCCCTTCTTTCTCGTACACGGTAGAGATATACAGACTCCTCTGGATGTGATCTTTCCTCACTTCGCAGAACCATATAACGAAAACTATGCACAACATCTAGTCACCAGGGCAGAGGAAGCTAGAGAGCTGGCGAGACTTCACATCCTCGAGTCTCAAGCAAGTGACAAACGAAGATATGACGAAAGACATCGACCAATCAGCTATAATATCGGAGACAGTCTGGGTTTTTACTCCCATACGAAAAGTTGGGCTTTCGGAAAAACTTCTAAGGCGTTATTTCGGACCGTACCGAATCACACGACGACTATCTGATGTATCATACGGAGTAGAGAGCATGGAAGGGAATAAAAGGCGACGAAGTTTAAAGGACGTAGTCCATATTCTGAGGCTGAAACCCTATTTTGATCCAAACGAGCAAATAGCCGATGAAGAAACGCACAGGAATTCCAGGGGACCTGTCACGAGAAGTCAGACTAGATTGCAGCGGGGCGCTGCTTCCTCCTAAGGAAGGGGAAATGTAATGAAACTAGCATTCTGTGCTCGGGAGAGCCTTCTGGTTGATCAAGGCCCACCCCACTAAATATAGCGATACTGGAATTGTCTGCTGTGTGAACCTATGGCTCCAAGGTAAAGCTCTGGACTACAGACCAGCAGATAGTGAAGTCTATCCCTGTTGAGGCAAGTGTCCTAAAATTCGTTTTGGTTTAAAGATTGCTTTGTGTTTATTTCTAGTTATTTCGAAAATATGCTAATTGTGATTATGTTAATTATTATGTTGATCGTTATTTGATTTCTATAACTTTCCAAGCTTGGAATGTTCCATTCGAGAAAGAACCCCTCGAGTGTATTTAAGCTGGTGTAGCCTTGAGTTGGGGGGATAAAGCTTTAAGTTGGTTCATGCTTGTTGTATTCACTCGTTGTCTGTCAACACCTACGCGACAATATTGCAAAGGCAATGAGGGATAGAAGTCTGGAGAAGGAATGGAGCCTTGACCGGAAAAATTGGGAAAAGACTACTGTAGATTCTTCGGATGGCGGCATCTGACACCATAAACCGAGTTTATATACACTGGCCTCTAAAAGTTAAGGAACAAAGACTGTATGCTTTCGATTGTACACGATTTGTCGAATATCTACCAGAATTATTGGCGAATTGTTCTTGAACTTCTGGGATGTAAAGAACATGTTTGATTTCATATTTCCTGGTGAAGATTTAGTCGTGAGGACAATTGGGGGGGGGGGGGTAATAATAAATTTAATAATAAAATAATATTTGCGATAACCTATGTAGCGGAAAAGCTGAAGATGGTTTGAAAGTGTGTTAAATGACTATAAGGGTCCTGTTCAACGTTTGTGTGCATTGGTGTAAGCATAGCACTCATATTCGTGAATATGTTATTGTGGCTGTGAAAAATTTAAAGTGTTTTTGTTTATAGCATACAGATTTTTCAACCAAATTTAACACAACTTTCCGAAAACCTGACAAACAGCAATTAAAACATGAATGTATTGAATATTTGAAGATATATGAACATTTGTATGAAATAATTTTTAACTGCGCATGCGTGGAAGATTTCACAATTTTCATTTCATCATTTGGTAGTCAGCTATTTTGGGCAACTTCTATAAAAAGTCCACTCAAATATTGTGAAACTCAGAAAGATATAGTGAGCTGACTGAAAAGCTGTAGAAAATCCCTTATAATAAAGCTATTTTTAGAAAACAACTCACTATATCGCCCCAAAATTAGGCATCCATTATCATACGCCATTCCAATTAAAATATTCAGATACAATTTGCGAACGTACTCTTATTTAAACAGAATAAAAATGGTCTTGTGCACTTTTGTAATGTTTTAAGCGAAGATAAAACTAATTGAACATATTGCTACTGAAATGGAAACGTACTGTTTTAAAGTTTGTTAATGAACTAAATCAAAATTTTTTGCTGTTTTGTTTTAATATTGTAGATCTGGGTCCTTTTGATAGTGCTCTATTCAGCGAGATGAAATTAACACTTAAAAAAATAAATAAACAACAAAAAGTACGGAGGTGCTCCAAAATATAATTTTGCGATATGACGCATTTGTTTCCTAACGCAGAAAAAAGGATTAATTTTCTTTAGGAAAAGAAGAATAAACCACTATTTTCAATTGTTTAGAATCATTATTATTTGACCTCTAGAAAGAAGTGAGTCAAGGAAGACAGACAAAACTGAATCAAGAATAAAAATGATATGAACGTATATATTCCGTATTATAACTTTATGTGCCATTATGAGCATATTATCACTTTTTTGGAGGATAACTTCTTAAATTTTTATTAACAGTAAATTATTAGTTGAGAAGATTAAAAGATATTCATTGGTTAAGGGTATATTTTGTGTATACGTTGACTAGATGTGACTAAAAATTATATGCTATATGTTATTTTAAGGGATAATACAAATGTGATAAAAAGAATGTGAAATTTAAACAGATTTGATTTTGAATTTAATCTAGTGATGCATGTTATTTCAGAGCTCAATTCAAGCTGTTAGTTTAAAGATAATTTTAGTTTTTTATTTCCGTAGTATATTATTTGTGAAACTACAGTACAGAGACCTCAACATCAGTTGCTAGAAGAAATTTTTATGTACCCAAAAAAATCACTGCCTTATTTTGGAAGGATTTTTCATTCCGTGGTTGCCACTATGACTAGAAATATCAAGAAATGAGAAATATTGTACCGACATTTTTGCATTTGAATCCTAGTGGACCAGATGAGACAGCTATGTTAGGTTTCAAAAATCATCAAGGCACGAGACTTCAATTAGCACAGCCAAAATCGGCTATTGTGTAGTAGTAATAATATTTTATAAGGATAAGTTATTTGGTGACATTAATTTTATTTTATATTACTGTGTTTTAAGAGAATATTTAATAAGTCTTTCAAGATTCAATTGAAGTCGTTTCCTAATTACAGAAAATGCTGTAGTATAATTTCTATTTTCTTAACCCTTTCGCTACTGAATTTTTTTTTCAATTTTTGAAAAAATCACTTTTACGCGAATAAAATTTAAAATAACTACACAAATCACAGAAGTTAATATTTACTGAAATTTAACGAATATGTTATTTGCTGAAATCTAACGAAAGTAGTTATTTTGCGTATTTTTTATATGACACTAGTCTAAGGAAGATTTTTTTAAGACTTTGGAAAATATCGTATTACAGCAAAACTAAACAAGATTAAAAACTTACTAGTATTTTTTATTGTTTATCACAAAGTGTTAATTCGGAAAAGTAGTCCATAACTTAATTTCAAAGAGTGAAACATATGTTAGAGAAAAAAAAAAAAAAGAAAAGAAAAGAAAGAAACATCAATGGCTTAACGGTAATTCAGGAAATTGTTATTATTATTATTAATACTAAATTCTGAAACATAAGTGAATGTATAATATTAAATGTATAGACATACACTATCATTATTAGATGCTGAAATTAACAAAAATAATTGTTAAGATAAAATAATACTCGATGGAAAAGCATGTCCTTGATCAAGGACGCCAGTAGCGAAAGGGTTAAATAAAAAAAAAAAAAAAAGACCAAATGGGAAATATTTTAAATAGCTCGTATTATATCTTGTGACGTTTTTATTCTCTTTAAATTTTATCACCATCTAACATTAAAATTAGCAGTTAACAACATTTAAAAGTAAAGTTCTTAAGGATACAGGCTATAAATATTTTTTCATTCATAATTTTTTCACCAGCAAATCTGTTGACACAGGCAGTAGCAAAAGTGTTATTTCTACCTTATTTATTCTTATCTCCTATTTTGATGATTTTTTTTTGTATTTGCAATCACATCTTTCTTACACTATTCAAAAACTTGATTCGATCATGTGAAATGGTAAGATCATGGTGATCATGTCAAAGGTTAGCTTTATGTACGATTTGCAATTATGGAATTAACTTTCGTTTTACAGGATGAAATTTTTGTCTACTATATTATTTTCTAGACGGAAAGAGTCTTCTCTAGTTCCCATTGAAATTTTAAACGTAAGATTTTTTAAATCTAAACCGCATAAATTGTACCGTTTTAATAAGTTTTTAAGGAAATTCGCTTGGAAATAAGCTTGCTTAACATTATATCAAACCAGAAAAAATGCAAGTGTGAGTATTTAAAATGTTCCGTATTTTCCAAACAATTGTACCAATAATTATCGAAAATTTTAAAAGTTTCTCTTGCATTATTTTCAAATATAAAAATTATCAAAATTTTATAAACACAGCAGCAAAAGTATACAACATTTTTTGAAATTTGTTGAGTGATAATAGTGAAATTTCGAAAGCAGTTTTTAAAATCTTTTTTAGTAGATCCTTCCTTTCCCTAAGATTGCCTCAAGAAATTTTTATATTGAGATAATCTTTTAATAAAATATACTGTACAGTTTTAAGTACACACTTGTTTTGATCATTACACACACATTTCTTCTTCGTAAGCAGAAAACGGGTATAAAAAGGAATATATTTTGATTCTAAAAAAAAAAAATAACCGACTTTTATTTAAAAATTTTTTTGAAAAAAGCCTAACCGGAAATTATACAGCATATTTCAGATACTACGCAAATTATCTCGTGTAAATTTATTTTGGTCAGACATTTAAGGTGGATCCCCGTGTGACGGCCTGTATTGTAAGCATTTTTGGGGAACTTTGTTTTACGACAAATGAAAATTAAGAACTTTCAGTTTTTATTATGCATTTATTGTTATTTCAAGAATATAAACAAATTTCATGCAAAAATATTTATTAGAACGTAAGTTACACCACTCTGAAGACACCTGCCTCTAAAAAAAGGACGCTCACTTCCTCCACGATTTCGGCCGATTGGCTTATCTAAAAGGAAAAAAAAACGGCGTTTTAATCTGTAAGCCCAAATGCATCGAATGAACTAGAATCATTTGAAAACATTGAAAATTGGGTTTTTGGCAGACTTCTGAAGAAAAAAATTTCAAATTTCATGATTTTTTTTAATTTTTTCGTTACGAAAGAAAAGAAATATTCGGAATTTTCGGATAAACCTAGTTCATTCCGTGCGTCTACATGGTCTGGCTCTACTCTATAAGTGAATCGGTCAAACCGTTCTCGGGATATGATGGAGGAAATTCTGAAAAACAACATTTCGATAAAATCACGTTTAAAGTTTCAAGTACGGTTAAAACGATGAAAATCTCAACTTACCACCAATCTGCGATGCCTGGTCCATTAGAGCATTCCTTCCTCTTCCTCTTGGAGGTCTTTTAATGCGGATCCCTCTGCTCTTGCTTCCATTGTGGCATTTTTTGCAACGCCACACATGCGCCGTTCGAAGCGCGCGACGCGCGTTTCATAACGATTTTTTTTACATAAGTATGCACTTTGCGACCATTGGGGCATCCCAAGATTGCCATTATTTTTAATACTCCTTGGAAACCTTCGTTTAATATAATAACAACAATATACGTTGCAATCTCAACGATTTTGGCGCAAGACGTGCTTCCTTTTCTACCACTCATTGTGAAAATAAATAACTTATAACTGATCACTGATTTCGAACTAATTTGTCGTGCTGTTGTACTCTTCAAGGTTAAATCGAGACTAAAATAAGCTAACCTATTAGACAAAATAAGTGACTCTAGAAATTTCCTTCTATACCTGTGTAAACCAATTAACTCGGCGCTCCAAACATATGCTTCTTCTAAATGCTATATCTTTATAACGAATTCGAATTTTAGAAAATTATTTTACCATCGTATTGTAGACATGTTATAAAATCAAATTATGTAAAAAGAAAAAAAAAAAGATTTTTTTGAACCCATCACATGGGGGAACCCCCTTAATGCATACTGTATCAAAAACATATTGGGCAGAGGATGGGGGAGAGGAGATGACCAACTTAAGCTTCCAAAATTTTTTCTGAACTCAATATGTGAATTAAAAAGCTGTTGTTGAAATGAAGTACGCCCTAGAACCCTTTTCTCCAACAGAAAATATATGAAATGTTTTCATTTGCCCTCAAAAGGATGAAAAAAAAAGGCTTCCTAAGGAAAGTCGTATTTGTCTTCTTGCCCCACATGATGACGAACAAATGACGAATAGATAAGATGACGAACAGATAACTATTTATTATGTAGATAAAAATATTTATCACAGTGCCTATAAAACGTATCCACCGCACCTCAGATAATTCGATTTCCTACCAGAATTTATGTTAAATAAAACGTGATTTGCTTCTGCTTAGCACTTATTTGACTTCTTTTTTTCAATAAAATTTCCGGTTTGAAAAAGACTTAACTAAGCCGCGGCGCATACGCGCGAAATTACTGTAATTCCTTACACCGTGAGGTTCAAAAATTACAAAACATATTTCAAAATCGACATTCAGCTCACGGTTACTCACAGGTTGCTCTGAAGCAAATTGTTATTAGTGAGCTACATGAACCTCCAGAAAAGTCACTGGTGTACCAGAGCAGGTACTGTTACATATAATTGGGCGGACGGAAAACTGGGTTCGTTATCTTATCCTCCTTTTCCCCATAATATAAAGAGACATTAAAATTATGTAAAAAGCTCTCGATTAGCTACTTTAAACAAACAAATGTCTTCCCTTAACATATGGCGCCTAGGACTGATGATAGTTTTGTGATCTTTTTTATGCCTAACTAAAGCAGATCCACTCTACTTATACTTTCATCGACATAAAAATCTGCAACAATTTTCTGAGTTTCTGTTATCTTTATAGGATTTCTTGACCTTCGAAAAACCACCCGAGTTTTGAACAAGTATTTAAATTAAACTTAACTTTTTAGTTGGATAACTGGGAAATTTTACTTCAACACGCTTCACCATATTTCCCAAAGCCTGTGGGGTCAAATATTTGTTTTTATTTTCATTACCACATCTGAGTTTAACCACTTCTCTACTTTTTCTTTTTCTTAGCTTTTATAAGACTCCCTATAGAGCAGCTGTACTCAACCTTTTTCTCTTGCAGGCCACAAATATATATTTGCAACTTTCGGAGGGCCGCAACACACTTATATAAAAATGTAAAAAAGGGTAATTAAAATAGTAAGTACAATAACAAAATCGAATAACATAGCAACAAAAAAAAAGTTAATATTATAAGAAGAGTTGAATGTTTTTTGACGAAGAAATGTTACCAAAATATTTTACCACCACTATTTCCAAACAATATACAGTGAAACTTCCATTTAACAAAGTCTCATCATTACACTTACCCCTTAAATGCCGTGTGTTGCTTTTCGGCAATATACCCAATTTAGGCTCTAAAATACTATTAGAATAATATCGAAGCTATAATTCCTAATGTTGCCAATAAAATACATTCTGGAAATATTATTAAATCGATTTACAACATGTAGACGGCAACACTTGTGCTGTTTAAGAATAAAGATAGATTTATTTTCTCAATTGTTGCTACTTTTTTTTTTTTTTTTTTTGGGGGGGGGGGGAAGTTTGCAAAATACACTATTTTGTTCTGCAATGAGCAAGTAAAATTTATTTCTTATTATAATTCCTAAAATTCTTGTGTGTTTAATATTATAGAATTTTATCAAGGAAAATTATTTTTTCAATTAAAAACCAGTATTGTTGATTAGTAACAAACTGTTTTTTAGCCGTAAACCATACTTAAAACAAAATATGATTTTTTAAAGTATTTTTCCCATGATTTATTTTTAAAATGAAATCCGAAAAACATTATTACAATGATTTTTGAAAAATCAGGCATTTAAGGTTTAAACACTTCGTTATGAAAAATATTTGTTAAATAGAAATCACCTCAAATTCGTAAAATTTGCATAATAAAATACACATGCATAAAATGAAAAGTACTGGAAATATTGGAAAAATGCATTTTAATTCCGGCAGTATTTTTTTAATGCAATGTAGGCAAATGAGAGAAATTTAATTAGAATAATGTCTAAAAAACACATAATATAGAGACGTAAACGAAAACTGTAGCGTAGCGTACCTTTTCTTTTTTTCTCAGTATTCCAAATCATTAACTTTAAAAAAGGTCTGAAATATTACTTTGTACATTTTTGTGTATTTATTATTAATCTTTTTAAAAATAAAATGAATATTTAAAAATAATTTGAATAGAAGGGGATTAATTTGCTTATTATTCTTTTGGACAGCATAGAACCGGATTTCGCCGGCTACCCAACTGTTTTATTAAGGTTAAACCTGTATATAACGGAAACCTGCATAAAACTATATATGATTAACGTAGAACCAGTCTTCGAACATCTATCCAAAGTTTGTTTTCATATAAATCTATGAGATAGACGAACGAATCCCGGCTTGTTATAAATAACAAGAAGGATTTTGTCTTCCCATGTAAATATAGGACTATAAGTGGGATATTAAAAACTGTTATGAACATGTTAATTAATTTTATAAATATGAGTATGCACTAGAATTTAGTTACGGAAGATTTACAAAGCCTGTAAATATACCTGATCAAAGGACATGGGCTTCAAACCAAATGGAAAATTGCAAAAATGACACGAGTTGAGTTGTTTTTATCTATTTGTAATCTGTTGTCATGATTGTTTTACAATCTTAAGTATTCACAAAAATAAATAAAAACCAATTCAGTCATTTTAAAAGCCTGAATAAAGGTTTTACAGAATACCGTTAATTATGGCTAAGACTACTTGACAAATTATTCTAAATAGGGAAGAAACAACTAAAGCAATGTTTTTGTTTTTGTTTTAACAAACTTTCCGTCAAACTATTGACAAAAATGTTATGTTTACTCTTTTGAAACAGTGATGTGTTACTCTTGATTCTTACAACAGCCCAGATCCCATTCCATGCATAACATAAATAAAATGTTTAATGTAAAACATGTCTTATTCGACCAAATGAGAGAGTTAGAAGTTTTGAGGAAAAAACTATGTAGTATTTACAAAATTAAAACTTTTTTGTTACTCTTGTGACATTTAAATATGAACTATTAAATACAGATAAAATTATATTTACGACATTAGCTGAAACACTTTAACCATGTAAATCTGACAGATGTGATAAGAGCTTGTTATTTTGAATACATAATACTTTCATTTAGTGAACAGAAGTAAAAAAATCATACAATTCAATAAGCGGAATTTTATGCTCAAACTTTTTAAAACTGCCAATTTCCAGCATAATTTTACTATAGACTTGTTCTTATGATATTAAAACTTACAAATTCACATAAACCAACTCTTTAGGCTGAAACTGATGAATCACACTTATACTTTAGTTTAAAAACAATTCCGCAAAACGTTCCAGTTCTAATGGACAGACCCATATATTAAATATATACAATTTAAAGTCCCTTTTACTGTTCTAATAACACATGATTACCTTCTGTCCATGTTTACATTAGACGCCTGCTTTATTGAGGTTTTTTCCTGGTTCTTAATTTTTCCCCTTATTTCCGAGTACATTAAGTCTGCTCAGTGAATGGGTAATATGCCATTGATTTACGTCTAAAGCTACATGTTTCCCTTTTCTTCTGAAGCATAGCCATGTCAAAATTACTAACTTAACAATATAAAATAACCAATAAAATAGCACAAAATTTCTATAGATCATTTTTGACATGAGATTTTTTTTGTATACCTCTGTACAATTGAGGTTTTTCTAACGTTTGTTCTGATTTATCGTTTTATTTTTCTTTTTTTCATATATTTTTGTTAGAGAAAAGTGGATCCTTTTATATGTTCTTCTAGTCTTTTAAATAATTCTAAAGCAAATTAAATTTGCTGCAAGAATTTTGAAATGATTAAATGTCACCATTATTTAAGAACAAACTATTAGAAAGTAACTCAATGCTTTTCACGACGTACACTATAAAAGCAAAATTTTATTAAAAAAATCTAGTGCAAATTTAACATTTTGTATTAACATTAAGTGGAAGAAATAGTTTCCGTTGCCTTAGAAAGGTTTAACCGAAACACAGTATTGAGGCTGGCCAAAACTTTTTTTTTTTCACGTGTTTTAAAGTTAAAACCACACTGTAAAAATTTATGGAGTAATTTAACTTATATAATGGAGTAATTTAAACAAATATAACAGGTGTAACGTAACACCAGTTATATCGGTTAAATTACTCAATAAAAGGAAGGCAGCTAGGGTACAACCAACTTTATTGAGTAACGTTACATAGAATGTTTACAATGCACTGCTGTTGACTTACTATTAGTAAATACACTTAAATAATCTTATGTGCACATAAATGTATTCCTTTATTTAACGAATAAATATATAATACAAAGTTTACTTAACTGTTTTCTGTTAATAAGAGGAAAATAATTGTTGATAGATTTGTTTTATTTAGAATTAATGTTTAAATAAATGTAATTAATTTTACTATACATATATAAACTTTTAATTATTGATTTAAACCATTGTGTATAATGTATTATACATATATTATTTACATTTAGTATTTAGGAAAGTTGAGTCTCTATAGCACAGAGATACTGGTTTTTGAGTGTTTTTAATAGATTAGCGAAACAATTTATATACAAAGATGGCAACTATATGCGGGACGTTTTTTAAAAATTGTCTTTCAAAACTATATCCAATACAATTATACTTCAAAAATGGTTCGAAAAACTATGACATATCTTTAAAAAGCTTTCAATATGTCTAAATTAGAGCTAAAAAGGCTGCAATATCCCATTTTTAATTTTAATTTTTTTATTATATTAAAAATAAAACTATTCAGTTCAACAATTCATGAAGCCACAAAAAGTATAGTTTTAAACATAATAAGAAAGCATGTCTTCTCACAA
Source organism: Maratus speciosus (assembly GCA_963932465.1). Taxonomy (NCBI): domain Eukaryota; kingdom Metazoa; phylum Arthropoda; class Arachnida; order Araneae; family Salticidae; genus Maratus; species Maratus speciosus. The sequence continues at coordinate 289,078,562 of OZ010787.1, forward strand.
AAAAATCTTCTCTTCAACTCAGGCTAGGAACTGTTGTATTATACCTGGAAATGACTCATGCTCCTGAAACAGACATAGATCGGCGCGCCAATTAGTTACACTGCAAAGAGAGACGTCTTAAATTTAGACATATACGTGACTGAAAAAGAATTTCAGACTCTTAAGTGCCTTAATCTGAAAATTAAGATATTATAAATGTCTTAATTTAAGACACATATGTGTATTACTATGATCATAGTATAAGAAAACTGAGAAAATATCTGAAAAATCAGCAAAAGTCTAAATTTAAGACACTTCGTTGCTTCAAACGTGTCTTAATTTAAGACATTTTGTTTCCACGTAATAACCACCAGGGAACACTTCCAGTTGCGCATGCGTTTTAGATTTCTTTCGTTCGAACTTGGTATGCGTTCTAATTCAAACTGAAATTTTGTTTTACGTACGCTTATATTTTAATTCATTTTTTGCGGAATGTGAAGTTCTGCGATTTTAATTCGTATTCACTTAGTTTATTTATGACTCTTATAAGCTGTCGTTTATATAAGGACGGGATAGGCACAGAAGTAGACAACACTTGAAAATTACATCCGGGAACTCTACAAAGTGCGTGCAACGGACTCAGTGTTATTTTGTATTAATTTATATTAATAATATTGTGTCATTCGTCTTCGTCTTGTCATAGCTGGCAAAAAAAACTTTAGTCTCGCGGGTTATGTTTTGAGGATGAAAAATTTCATCATTTTAATATAACTAGTCGGCTTTATTAAAGGATTTTCTTCTAAAATAATGCAAGTCTTTCTCCCTCATTATGACAGACGTTTAAATTTAAAATTGAGGAATTTTTCTAACTGCTTGGAACAGAATTTCAAGTAAGTGTCACGATTTTCTTTATAGTACTAAAACTAGTATCTCTTATGATTTTCATTATAGTACTAAATAAAATATTAAATTTAGTTTTGAACCTATTTGAGAAAAAACCCACTAAATCTAGAAGTATATATTTTTAGACTTATGAGATTGTCATGTATTACAAATTCTATATTATAAATTCTCATATTTTCCCCCAAATTTAAAGTAATAATATCTCCAAAAGAAAGACAATTTAAGTTAAATTCATTCTCTTCTATTCAGTGGAAGTTATCTGTCAGTAACCAACCACAACTAAAAAATAATAATAACAATAAATAAATAAAAAGGTTTAAAAAGATCATCGACTAATGTTTTTGAAAATACCTTCCTTTGTCTTCATGAGTAAACCTATTTGTTAATCAGCGTTTCTGTTCTCAACTGCAGATTAAACGAACGATAAAGTATATGAAAAATATGACGCTGTCATAAGACTCATGTTTTATGTGCTGTGTAAAACTGCCAGTAAAAATACATATAAATGTTGGATTTGAAATCAATTCTAATATTGATTTTTTTTTTCAGTAAAAAAGTAATTTTAAATTTTAAATGGGCTTAAGTAAAAAGCTATAACTGGATTTTGCACTTAAAATTGTGGTTTTTATAAATTTATTTATATGCACTTATATGAAAAATACAAAAATGACAAATAGTTGTTAAGATATATACCTAAGACAAAAGAAGTTTAGAAACTATAAATCATTTTTTCTTCATGTTATTAATGAAGAATATTTATTTATTTATTTTTGTTGATAGTTAAATAGCTTTTGTAATTATTCTTTGATCTACATAAAAACATTGTCAATGTGGCGACATAAATTTAAAAAATATCTAATTTTTAAACGATATGATTTTCATTTTTTCCGAGGGGAAGGGGGGCTAGAATTGTATGCAATTTTCATAAAGCTGATATCTTAAATCTTTTTGGACATTGCACCCATTATAATGGATGTTTTGAAATTTTAGAATAGGACAAGATTAAAAACACAAAATGCATTTAATCAAATACCGAAAAAGCTCTTAATAACGGGCACTTCGGGATTGCGGAATTTGTTCGATAATCGGAGGTGTCCTTAAAAATAAACAAAAATGTATGCGTTTTGGATAAAAAAGGGTTTTTGCTAAATAGAGTTGCCCGGAATTAGGGGATAACCATTATCTTCTATAACGGACACGCCCGAATACCGGACACCTTTATTTAGCGAACATAATGCAGGGTTAGATTTCTTTAAGAAAAAAGATTTGATTGAATCATGGGCAAACTGGGCAGTGTCCCCTACCCTCTCCCTACCATTTTGGGTGCCCCAAATTAGACATGCAATTTTCGTAAAGCTAATATTTTAAATTCTTTTCGACATTGTTCTGATTTAATCAATATTTTGAACTTCTAAAGTAGAATGAGATTAAAAACTAACTAAATAAAAAAAATCTAAGTACAATAAAACCTCTCAATCACGAACACTTCGGAACGCTGAATTTGTCTACTATTCGAAGGTTTTCGCTTTTCTGAGGTACAAATATATGTTTATGTTGAAAAAGGTGAGTTCGCTAAATAAAGTTGTCCATATTAAGGTTTTACAGTAAAATTTCCATAACAGACACTCCTAAATTGAGGACACGACTGATTAGGAAACACATTTTTTATTCACAACATGCAAATTTTTTATGTACTTTTACCTCAGAAAAGCATGCACCTCCGAGTGGAGGATAAATTCCACGGTACCGAGGTGCGCTCTATTGAGAAGTTTTACTGTATTTAGATAAATATTTTTTGTTTTTAGTCTTGTTCTACTTCTGAAGTTCAAATATTGATTATAATCAGCACGATGTCGAAAAGATATAAATTATCAGCTTTACGAAAATTGCATACCAACTTTGGGAGCCTCTAAAATCAGGTTGTATGGGGGTGGAGGGGGCAGGAACATGGCCAAATATTTTTCCAGGATTCAACGTGGACAAACATGGTTACGTATAATGCTTACAAAAAGATGGCTGCGATTTAGACGCTTGAAGTGTCTGAAATTCAGACTTAAAAAGTGTCTGAAAAAATTAAGACATTTTAAAACGTCTGAAAATTGAACACTACGTTTCAGACACTTAAGTGTCTGAATTTTAGACATTTCAATTTACAGTGTAGCTATTATAAAATATGTTTTATACAATTGTGAAATTTTTAATTTTTGCAGTTTTGGCCAGGTTTTTGCCTCAAATACTCCTCTGTGTGACATTTATTTGTGGCTCCGACACGTTTCACTACTTAATAATTAGCATTTTTCAATGATTATACTATTTTTCTCCTTTGATGTGTCCTTGAATCAGATTTCTATTTCCTTTATGTACCAATGAATAAAAAGAATATATTCTTCAAAGGTTAATTGCGAGTTATTTTTGTTCGATAATAGAATGAAGTTTTTAAAAATAATTATTTTTACTTTTCGTTATTCTCCTTATTTTCTTGACTTTTGTGCTATAAAAGAATCATGTTACACGCAATTCTATTAACAATGACCTTATTCTAAAAGAGGCTTGTTTGTGTTTCAGCTTTACAGTTTTCTACATTAATAACATAATATTTATTCGACAATTCTAACACTTAATTGTTTTTCGGAAATTTAGTTAGAAATAATTTATGATTTCAGATTTTTATCCACATTTTCTTTCGCTATTTTTATATCTTATAACATTTAAAAGTAAGCCTTCAATACATTTAATGTTTTTCATTGCGCGTATGTTTCGAATCAATTACTGTGACAGCTTTCAGCGAAGAAAATATAAAAATTATCTTTTCTAGCGCAAAATGTCATATGTAACAATTCCAGCGCAAGAGGAGGATAACAAGAACATTGATGTCATTGCTAAAATGTTGCATTAACGGTATGAAATGCCCCATATTAAAAGATGAAAACAAATCAATGTAGGTTTTTGTCTCTGTGCGAAAATGGACTTAATGTAAGGAAATGAAAATTTTTGTTTTCTTATAGACAAAAGATTGAGTTATCAGCACTTTAAATTTCTATAACGAATGAATTTTTATTTATTCTTTGTATCCCATTGTTTTCAATAATAGAGATGCATTATAAATCTTCCTAAAATTAATAAAATAATTAAAGAAACTCCTTCCTCAAAAATAAAATAAAATAAATTCCCTTTATGCATTTTATTTGAAATGAATAAAAAATGACACTAACAAGAAGTTTTTAATTAAAACTAAATCAAGAAGATTATTTGTTTGTTAATAATTTATGGTTTCAAATCTCTATCCGCATATTCTTTCGCTATTTTGATCATGTAATACGTAAAAGTATAATACAATGCATTATATTTCAATGCATTATAAGTTTTTCTCTAAACGGATATTTCGAATCAACTCTTGTGACGAGTTTCAACAAAGAAAATACAGAATTCTTTATTCTAGAATAAAATGTTATATGTAACAATTTCAGTGCAGAAAGTGGATAAGAAGAACATTGTCTTCTCCCTACCTGTTTTCTTCTATTAAAGTGGGTAAAAATGTCGTATTAAAAGCATTATTAATGCTCCATTTAGAAGATGAAAACAAATAGATCTGGGATTTTTCTCACCGTGAAAGGATAAATGTAATTTCAAGAAATGAATCATCATCATCATGATCATTATTATAGACAATCATATTTATTTTTTGGAAGCAAAATATTGAATTACCCGCCTCTTACATTTCTATGACGAATGTTTTTTTTTCTTTTCAGTTTTCTTTTTATATTACATGGTTCTCGAAAATGGACATGCATTATAAATCTTTCTAAAATTAATAAACTATTAGATAATATCGCCTGTTCGATATTAATGAATTTGATATCAAATGAAAAAAAAATCTTAAAGGAAATTTTTAGCGGAAAAAGATATCAAGAAGGTCATTTGTACGTAATTTATAATTTCAAATCTTTATTCCTTTACTTTCGATATTTTTATCTTAAAATATTTAGTCGTAAGTACATTAAATGTTCTTCCTTGAGCGGATTTGAATGAATTCTTGTAATAGGTTTGATGGAAAAAATATAAATTCTTTAAATTTGAGTAAAATGTCGTAAATGTAAGAATTTCAAAGCAGGAGGAAGGTAAAAAAATGCGGATGCCATGGTTAAACTTTTGTATTAAAGGCATCAAATACCCCGAGATACCAGATGAAAGCAAAGTCACGAGGCGGAGAAATGGTAATATATACACAAAACAAATATACAGGGTGTCTCAGTAGTAATAGGACAAACTTTAAGGGGAGGTAGGGGACATCACAAGGATTTAGATTTGCATAGCAACCCAGGGTCGGAAACGCTTTCCTGGGGCGGTAGTGACGACACAAAACACAAGAAAGAAAGGACATGAACAGGGAGAGAAAACATGTTTATTATTCTTAGTACTGCAAAAATGCCGTGACAATGCTGGAAAGTGTTGAGGAACTTGTTGCACGCACCGTGGCAGTTGCTGGGGAAGTCCGGGGCACTCCCAGTATTTTCGAGAACATTAGATCTTCCATAAGCCGGAGATGCGCTTCCATGCATCACGGCCCAGGGTCGTAATATCGAACACCTACTTTGATGACGATCGTTGTCCCTTTAATGTTCTTTATTCTTAGTTTTTTTATGTACTAAGGATAATAAACATGTTTTCTCCTCTTATTCGTATCCTGTCTTTCTTGTGTTTTGTGTCGCCACTACCGCGCCAGGAAAGCCTTTCCGACCCTGGCTTGCTATGCAAATCTAAATCCTTGTGATGTCCCCTACTTCCCCTTAAAGTTCGTCCCATTACTTCTGGGACACCCTGTATACAAATATTACATATACAGGGGTCCCAAAATCATTGACCTCGGCTTTTATTCCTTCAATATTGATCATAGAGATACATTATAAATTACAAAGTTCCGTTACAAAAGGTACAGAATTTTATGAAATCGATTAAAATTTTCAGGTCATTAAATTTGAAGAAATATGAAATAAAAATATTTATATGATCCCAGTACAAAAAATTTCCCAATGAGTAAAATAAGTTTAAACAAAGTTGATGAAGGGTTAAACATAAATTAAAATGTAAATGTTTCCAACTCAATGTCAATCATTGTTTTCTTTAGTAATTTGTGTATGACCCCTGAAACGTGATCATCCGGCATAATTTTTTCCCTTTGTGAACTCATATCCAGGTATTGAAAAGGGGTGTAAGTGAGCATTTATGTATTTTCATATCTCTGTGACTTTTTATGATAAAATGCTGAAATGTTGTACAGTCGTGGAAAAAAAAAAAAGTAAACACCCCCTACTAACTCCTCAAAAAATTACCGTAGAAGAAATTTACTGGTACTGAACGATTGGAAATAAAGTCTACTTTTAAATGATGTATATAAAATTTGCTTAGGGATCATCTACATATTAAAACGAATCCAAACTTCAGTTTTTCAATGGCAATACCCAATTTTTTCGGTTCAAACTATGCCTAGGCACCAAATTTCAAGTCATTTGAATGATAAGTTTTGGAATTATAAACATTCAAAATTTAGTGCTTCTAATGTTAAATTACATTTTCGTATTTTTATTATCTCCTGAAATTATACTCCTAATGTGCTAATTTTTTGTGTAGATATAATACTAAAATACCCAAAGATAAATACGTTGAATTTGCAATTTTTATAATTTTATGATATGAATTATGAAATTAATATTCGAAAAAAATATGAATTGCAACCTACAATTTCGTTGATGGATTTAGATTTATTAAGTCCTGATTTATGGAAATCCAAAATTTCACATTTTTCTTCCCAGTAGTTTTCAAATTATGCTTAAAAAAGGCAAAATGATGGTTTAAGGGGCTGTCTATGATAGAAGTGACTAGATACTTTGAAATTTCTTATGCTATCCTGTAATCTAGCAGTCTTCAATGACTGCTTGAGTGGCGCTTAATATGCCTTGATCAAGAAGGATACTCTCTCGGTCAACAATGGAGTACCGAACTTCAATTTCGATACAGCCCCTAAAATACGCTCGTTTGAAAATAATTAATTTCTCGGAAACTTATCGTACGAATTGCATAAAAATTTGTTTTCAAGCTAATTGAAGGGTGTAGAGTTCATTTATGCTCTCAGAATTGTGTACTGCTATTGAAAAAAAAACAAAGATATGGTTCGTTTTAATATGTAGATGGCCCCATAAGCAAATTTTATATACATAATTTAAAAGTAGACTTTATTACCAATCGTGTGGTACCAGTAACGTTCTTCTAGGACAATTTTTTGCAGAGTTAGTAAGAGGTGTTTACTTTTTTTCCACGACTGCACATGATCTTATTAGAGTATGGGGCACATTTTACTCATTAGGATTTTTTTATGGGGGCCATATAAAAATTTAAATTTTATTTTTCTTCAAATTTAATCCCTTAAAAAGTTTAATAGGTTTCACAAAATTCTGTAACTTTTTACTTAACATAGTCATTTATAATATATGTCTATGACCAATATTTAAGGAAGAAAATCTGCAGTCAATGGTTTCCAGACACCCTGTACATATAAATTCTGAAGACAGAAGATTGACTTATTGGCATTTTAAATTTGTATAGCGAATGTGTTCTTCATCTACTGTTCATATCACATTGCCTGTCAATAATGGAGATCTACTATAAATGTTTCTAAAATAAACGAGAACGAAAAATCATGCATCAGGCATAGACTGTGAATCACTTTCCAAGACTAACAGAATATTATTAAGAAATATCCTTTTTCGTACAATGAAGTGAGATATCTAAAGAATCAATTTAAAAAACACTTAACTCCGTAAAAATCCATTTTCAGAAAATGCTCTACCTATCTGGTAATGTGTCTGAATTATTTCATGAAGTCATGTACATGATCTATCGAATTTATATACACCACGGAATATATTAAAAATTGGATAACTTTAAAAATGCATACCACACCGGAAAACGCCTTTTTAGCAATATTATTGATCATTAAAATATTTTTTCAGCAAAGAATTTTTCCACATAGATCTTAATGTAATGGAATACTTTTGTGCGTCCCTGTAAACTAACTATAAATGCTACTTATCCGATACTCCTGAGAAAGCATATTGTAGTCTATCTCAGTGATATATAGCAATCACATTATGTTTTAAATATAGTAACATCAATAAAATGCACCGAAAACGAGTTTAACTCATAGACAATAATGCACCGGCACTTTTGTGTGTCCCTATAAACAAACTATCAATGATACACTCTCCATTTTTAATGTCGAACATTCTATAGTAAGAATAACATATAAAAATTACATGGCAGCACAAGCATATTTACGAAGTTAGAGCCCGGCCAGATAGCGATACAAACCAAATTCATAAACACTTTTCAATTATGTTGGAAACTGTTAATAAAAGAATTAGTTTAGAAAAATAGAACCACCCTTAAAAAAGGATAAATAAACAAACAAGAAAGAAAAATCATGCGTCAAGCATTGATTATGAAACATTTTCCAACACATCCAGAATACTGCAACGGAATTTCACAATTTTAAATGGTGAGACCAGATTTCAGCAATTACCATCTATAGCTGGAAAGGTATTCAAATTATTTTGTACTTCGCTGTATATAATATATAGGTCTGTATATACACTACATAGTATGAAAAAGTTAGCTTAGTTTTAAAACGCATAACACAGTCGGAAATTCACCTTCAGCAATTTCCACTTAACCGATGGAAATGCACTGTAATAATTGTGTACGGCTCTACATATTATCCTATTATCCACAGATTTTAATACATTCATCATATTAAACTAAGATAACGCAAAGCACAACTGAAAGCGAACTTTCCGAAATTACCATCCATAGACAGCAATGTATCCAGTTCATTGCGTAGCCTTGTATATGAATTTATTTATATATCTTACAAAACTTTCTTAATATACTAAATATATTTAATGTTGATGTAAAATGGTGTGATGCAATAGGGTCAGAAGAATTTCTCAAAAACACCATAAAAATACAGAAACTTGGTCTTTCTTCATCAGGTGCAAAGGACACGTGCTTTATTTATTTAGAATTTATACACACAATTTAGCATGCAAAAATTTAGTTAAACATAAAAACGTTTACCATATGGAAAAACGCATCTCCATCTTTATCTCTTATAGGCAGTACTGTAACCGAAATTCTTTGTGTGGCCCTGTAAATGAAAGATTACTCATATACATGTCATACTCTATGGTAAATATCTTCCAGAATACTTCAATAATTTATATAAATTTCGTTATGTTCGAAATAGTATAATGTTTGTAAAGTACCTTCCAAACAATTTTTCCCTGTGGGCCATTATGTAACTGAATTCTTTTGAGTGATCCTGTAAATGAATAATAAATACTTTGAATATAATATTATACACAAAGCATGTTTTAGTCCACTTCATAAATGCACATCAATTTCATTTTATTTGAAAAAGTGTAACGTCATCAACATACATCGCACACGAGCTGTAATGTAAAAAGATTGTAAAAAGATGTAAACAAATGTAAAAAGATTCTTTTCAGCATCCCTCTAAACGAGCTATAAATGCTACACACTCCATTTTCAAAGAGAACCTACCATACTACACTTAAATAACATATATCATTTACATGGCAATCCAAGTATATTTACGAGAGTTAGAGCACGGACAGGTGGCAGACAGACGCAGGCGGCAGATAGACGCAGACGGCAGACAGATGCAGACGGCAGACAGACGCAGACGGCAAAAGGTAGACAGGCAAACATAATTTATCAACACTTTTTAATTATGTTGGAAAGCGTTACGTAAAAATGAAATAAAAACAAAAATCCCTCTTAATGGATTTTGCATTAAATGAGTTAAATATGACGCAAAATCAAAAATCACATTTGTAAGTAATTTATAATTTCAAAACTTAATGCACATTTTCGTTCACTATTTTGATGACATACAATTTAGAAATAAGCCTTAAATGCATTAAATGTTTTCCTTGAGCGTATATTTTGAATCTATTTTTCTAACAAGCTCTAGGTTTGAAAGAAGAAAATATAAAAATTCTTTATTCTGGCGTAAAATGACATATGTAACATTTTCAGCACAGAAGGAGGGTAACGAGAACATTGATGTCGTGGATAAGATGTTACATTAAAGTCTCCATTTTATCAGATGAAAGCAAATCGATTTAGGTATTTTGTCACTCGCAAAAATAAATGTAAGATTAAGAAATGAAATCATTTTGCTTTTCCTTGAAGTCAAAAAATTGAATTATTGGGATTTGAAATTTGTATAACGAATTAATTTTTATTTAATTTTCATATCACATTTTTGCCGATAATGGAAAATTACTATAAAGCTTTCTGAAATTAATAAAATAATCGGAAAACAACAGCAGCATCTACAAATATCTGAGTGAATTAACAGGAATTTGTTTTTAAACAAATTATTTCTCTTTACATTTCAAATTTCACATTCTTATAGATACATAATATTGCAATTTTGTTTTTAACATTATGTGCATTATCAATTAAAATTTTACCTTTTAAATATAGTAAATACATCAAGTCTAAATTATTGCTGTTTTAAAATTGTATAAGAATTTATACTTAAGAAAATATATAAAAAGCACATACGACATATCGGCGAATAATTAAGCTAATTTCATGTGCTACATGTTTTATTTTTTGATCGGACAGCAATATGTTCCTTATTTTCAAAATATGACTATGTCAATAAAACATAAAACATGTAAGTATTGAGATAGAAAGTAAAACCATTCTTAGAATATTCTGCGTATTTTATTATAAATTTAATTGCAAAGTTGTGAAATTAGTAGTTTTTCAAATGGTGTTTAAATATAGGCTACCCATAACATTTGTGTAAAAACATAAAAAAATCAATAAAAATAATCAACAATCGTGAAAATGCTATCCTTTAACTTTATTTGCAGTTAGTCGCACATATTTACATCATTTCTGCCCCCTGCACACTCTGTGTGTTTCACATTCGGCACTGAAAACATTGTAACTACGTTTCTTCTTTTGTGTCAGCAGCAAAAATTCCTCCACAGAAGATGCAGGTCATAACGCTGTCATCAGGGAGGATTCTTGGTGGAGTATCCAGGTCACTCTCGCTGTCACTATCATCAAACATGGATTTACTATATTCGTTCTTGGAGTTGGAAGGCTGATTCTTCGTAGCCTTCTTTGCACCACATTCAGTTAGCCCATTTTAGGTAGATTTCGTAAAAATACTACCTATTGCAATTTCCCCTATTTAAGAAGTTTCTGAATTTTTTTTGCAGATCTACACAGATCATGACCCCTAGAAGACAAAACATCCCCAGTTCAAAACTTTATCTATCTATCCATCTATATATATATATATATATATATATACACTGGTGGAAATTGATTTATGACAGCACGGTTTTTTAGCAAGAACTTCTATAATATTTATTAAAAATGAATAAAATTTCATGCAATATACATAGTATGTATAACAAATGAGTTGCATAAATAAAATTTCATACATAATATTAAACATAAACAAAAAGTCAAAAATTAGATTTTCGTAATATGCAGACGTGGAAATTGATTTATGAAATATCACATTTCATTGGCTAGTCCGAAGTAATGTGGCAAAAAATTTGCTTAAAACAAGGTAACGTGACATGCACAGTAGAAATAAAAAGCGTTATATATTGGAAACAACACGTTTTAGTCATACTTTTCACGGTGGTAAACGAAAGGAGGACAAAACTGAGGACAAAAGAGCCAAAATTAATGCATATCGAGAATGTTGAAAATCTGTTCCAGAAATTAGAAAAAAAAATTAAAGGATTAGTTGGTGTGATATATAAGTATAGAAAAGATCCAGCAAATTATGGGAAAAAAATTAACAAAAAAGGTAATCTGCGTTTAAGTAAGAGAGTGAAAAGGGGATTCTTCAACTTGCATCGAAAGCCGGCCACAGTTCAAAGCAAATTTGTGAATATCTATCCCTTCCTGTTACTTCTAGAATAGTTAGGCAAATTTTACATACTTCACGGAGCTTGAGATGGTCGAAAATGAAGTCTGGTCCAAAGTTACTTCTGCGTCACAAGCAGATGGGTTTGCAGTATTACGTGAAGTACATGGCAATAAGTGACAATTGGAAGAAAGTCATTTACTCCGACGAAAAAAGATTTAATTTGGATGGCCCCGATGGTTTGAAGTATTATTGGAGGGATCTCCGAAAAGAACCAAAATCTACATTCAGCAGAAATTTTGGTGGCGGAAGTTCGATGATTTGGGTAGCGATTACTTATGATCGCAAAAGTGAAATTGTATTTTTAAACGGTCGCTAGAATTCTTTTGATTACAATTTAGTTTTAGAAAATTCACTTTTTCATTTGCATGGCAATATTATGGTTTAGATTACATCTTCATGCAAGACAATGCAAGTATTCACATTTCAAATGCAATAAAAAATTAGTTTGACGAAAAAATTATTGTTTTTTTATATCATCCACGTATTAGTCCTGATCTGAACCCCATCGAAAACGTTTGGGGACAACTTGTTCGAATGGTTTATGCAAATGGGATGAAGTACACATCTCTTGTAGAATTGAAATCTTCAATCTCTCAAAACTGAAAATTAATTGATCGGAAGTACATTCAAAATCTTGTTTTATCAATGCCATCTAGAATAAAAGGAACTCTGATGAATAATCGCGGCTTTACTAACTATTAATTTCAATTAAATGTGATATTTCATAAATCAATTTCCATTTTTTATATTACTAAAATCTAATTTTTAACCTTATGTTTTAGTTTATTAATATGTATGAATCATTTTTCTAAATTATTAGTTGTACATAGCATATCTAATGTATGAAATTTCATTCATTTTTAATAAATATTATAGAAGTTTTTGTTAAAAAACCGTGTTTTCATAAATCAATTTCCATCAGTGTATACTATATATATATGAGTCATTCTCTGAAAAGAGGGAATTTTATGTCCCAGGGGTCTTGAAGACATATTTTTAAAATTACAAAACGAAAAGTGATTTAAACTATCAATATTAATCAGTTATACATATAAACTGTAATTATTTGCTTATTGAAATTGAAATTTGATAAATTTAATGTATTTTTTAATGCAAATATCATTCCCTCACTATGTCCCCAATCACATATGTAGGAAAAAAAATGCTTTCTCTGCCATTGCAGCACGTATATTTATAATTATTTTTTTCTCAATCCATTAAACACACTTAAATGCATACAGGGTGTCCATAATTAAACGACCCTACTTTAAAGTTGTCTACAGACAAAACTATTGTTCATAAAGTTGTGAAAATTTGTGAAAGACATTATAAAGGGATGGGAATTTGTTTAAGCTAAAAAAAATTGTAAATAAAAGTAATTCAAAATTTTGCCACCAGGGGGATTTTTTAATAAATTACACATTTAGCATTACCATAGTTTAAAAAATTTATTTACTAACTTGACCTTACTCTACAGACAGCTTTTCCCTGAACATACTGCGGTCAACTGTGGAACATGCTATCTTACGATTCCAGATGGCATTTGAAAATGATGAAAATCATGCAGAACATGTTTGGTTATAACAAAATTTGTTAAAGCATCGTAAATGTATGCTTAATGTGTAAATTTCCCAAAATTTCACAACTTTATGAACAATAGTTTTGTCCGTAGACAACTTTAAAGTAGGGTCGTTTAATTATGGACACCCGGTATTTAGCCATTTAATTATATTTATATTTTATATAATGAAGGAATTACGGCACTTTTTAATGATGTCCCTAGCATTTGTCGTCATTCATTCACATAACTATAAATTTGCCATTATTTACTTAGTAGAAAGCAGCACATGCTTTATATATGTCTAGGATAGTTTGTACAAGAGTAAAGTGAAGTATCCATCTTGCTGTTTGCTCAAAAACGTTCTTGAATAGTTATGGCTTTGAAATACTAGATCAATGTAAGTATTTTCATTACGCGTCATTCCGCCATCTGTTATAAATTTAATAAAAACTAATGGAATGTCTTTTTATGTTGTTATATTATTAGAAATATGTTTCAAAAGATATTTAGTAACTGAAAATATACCTAAGACTAATCATTTTTGTATAACATGATTTTCAGAAGTATTTCGTTATTCCCTCACAACCATGCCCTCATAATTTTAATATGAGGGAATGATTTAAATTGTGAGGGAATGATATGAATCCATTTACATATGCACTAAACAGTAAAATAAGAAAATCTAATGCAATAATATACACATTAAAAAACTCTTAAGACTTTTAATTACCGTAAGTAAAAGTAATACATTTTTAATTTTTATTATTTTACAGGGGGAAGTTTAAAAAAAATTGTACTAATTCAAATAAACATTATCTTTTCTAAATCTTAATTCTTTATCTTTATTTTTTCAATTGACATGGGGTAAAAAAAAATGTTGTTTATTGACAGTATGGCTTCTAATTATAATTTCTTTTCTTTTTTAACCCTTTGAAGGGCAGTGGTATGTTTACGAAACCACTTAATTTTAATTCCCAAGCGCCACAATGGCACCAGACTTTTTATACAATTTTATCTATTTAATATGTATGTGAAATGTAACGTTTTTCTTATTTAGAAATAAATTTGTTCTTAAATTCCGGTGTCAAACATTTATTTGAACATTTTAGCAATGGAAGTGCTTTGAAATTAAAATATCAGAAGAACTATGAGATACAGTTTGGTTCATATTATTTTTTGATAAATATAGAAATAAGGTACTTGTAGACTAAATTTTGAGATTTTTGAGGCAATTTTATTGAGCCGCAATTAAAAAAAAAAAAAAAACAGCCACTTTTCAGAGAATGACCCACATACAAGGTGGCCATAATTAAACTAACAGTACTCAGAGTGTCCTGTAGTGCGATCTAATTCAGAGAATGACGCAAAATTTTGTAAGAAGATTAAGCAAGACGGGGGAAGAAGGACTCCGTGAAAAAAATTTAGTTCTAAAACTCACCGCTAGGGGAATGTGTTCCGCTGTGTAATAGGAAAGAGAGTTTTAAAAAATGCAGAATCAATACTAAAATCGTTAAATGTGCTTAATAAAAGATAATTTTATTTCAGTATTGATTCTGCATTTTTTAAAACTCTCTTTTCTGTTACACAACGCCACATATTCCCCTAGCGGTGACTTTTGGAACTAATTTTTTTTCGCGGAATCTTTTGTCCTTTGTCTTGTTTAATCTTCTTTCAAAATTTAGCGGCATTATCTCAATTATATCTTGCTACAGAACAATCCGAGTACTGTCAGTTTAATTATCAATTTAATTAATAAAGCGATATATATATACAGGGTGCAATATGTTATCTATCGCCGACCTTTAATTTCTCAACCGTTGGTCGTAGACATATAGTTCCAATTACAAAAACTTTTCAAATGCGGTAAATATTCATGTTGTGGCATTATTTAAAGTAAAAAATCAATTAAAAAAAATTACGAAAACTATCTATTTATACGGTCCCCAGTCCCTATAGTTATATTTAGTAAAAGTTTACACAAATAGCAGATATAACACAAAAAGTTTGACATCTGTACTACAAAAATTGACACAGTTATTAAATTTCAAAGTTTGAGATTTTTGCACATGATTTTTTCCTTCATTGAGGGGGCCCCACCAGTGGCCGAGAGGTTCTGCTCTCGAAGCTGGTAGACGGGAGGTGCTGGGTTCGATCCCAATCGCGCCCGTCGGCCTAATCGTTCGGAGTTTTCGTGGTTTTCTTCGAGCCGTGGATCTTCCATGCGTTAATACGGATTAGGTTCCCTTAGAAAGACCCCCACGGAGGGCACTCCCCCCGGGCCTATATCCCTCGTGTAGATAATTGGCCGTCAAAAATCAACCCAACCCAACCCTTCATTGAGGGATCAGTTAAAAGATGAATTAAAGTAATTCGAGATTAAAATCAGGGTGCAATGTCCTTTTTACGGCGAAACCACGTTTAGCCGATATCGCCAAATCGGGGTATCACCAAAGATATCTAAAAATTTGAGCTGACTTTTAGGTGTCGTATACAAAGCGAAGAATTAAACAAAATTAAACAAAAAAATAAATATCAATTTATTATAATATCAGAAAACGGTATCTATAAAAAATGAATACATCAAACGCCGGAATCTGCTAGAGACACTGCTCAAAGTGTTCTCCATTGGTGGCAATGCACAATGCGTGGCAATACTGAGTCCTGGACACGTTAGAGTAGGAGTGCACAACCATTTTAAGAGAAGGGCTACGTACAAAAATTTCTGGGTGGTCGAGGTCCACCGGAGAGAATTCTATTTCGGGGAGGTGATCTGTGTCCTATAATCAAATAAAAAATAGGGTTTCAGAGGGGGGTATGAAGTTTTGCCCTTCTAGGTTCCCCTACTTCAACATATCCAATTCAGTTGGCAAGGATATATCAACGGTTTAAATTTGCATATATAACAGAGATATAGCAAGTATTATTTAGAAGGGGTGATAATATTCCTTGACTTTATTCGGTGGAATAAATTTTGTTTTATTAAAAGTGCTAAAAAACAAACATACGCATGAAAGTGGATAGTGCCGAAAAAATAATGTGAACGTTATGGCCGAAGGGGAGAGGAGGGGCCGATCAACGGAATTTGCGAATTTTCCATGCCTGATCGGCTAAATTCGCAATTTTTTCGAGACCAATTCGAAATTTTTCCGCTCCTGATTGACAAAATTCACGATTTTAGCTATTTTTCCGCGCCTGATCGACGAAATATGCAATTTTTTCGCACTCGATCAACGAAATTTGCGATTCTTATCTGACTCTGACAAAATGTGCAATTTCTTCTGCAGCAAATTGACGAAATTCCCGATAAACAGACGAAACACGCGATTTTTTCACAGCCGATCAACGAAATTCGTGATTCTTAACTGACTGATGAAATTTGCTATTTTCTCCCGCTGCAGATTGACGAAATTAGCGATTTCTTCTCGCGACTGATGAAACTCACGGTTTTTCTGCAGCCGATCAACAAAATTTGCAATTTTTCAGCACATCATAAAAAGTTGACGATTTTTTCGTGCTCGATCAATGAAATTTGCAATTTTTCCGCGCATCATCAACAAAATTGACGATTTTTTCGTGCTCGATCAAAGGAATTTGTGATTTTTCCGCGCCTGATCGACAAAAATTTGCGATTTTTCCGAGCTCGATGCACAAAACTTGCCGCGATTTTTCCGTACCCGATCGACAAAATTTGCATATTTTTCCACGCCTCATCGATAAAATACGGGATTTTTTGTGTCCGATCAACAAAATTTGCGATTTTACCGTGCCTCATCGAAAAAATTCGCTATTTTTCCGCACTCGATGAACAAAATTCCCGATTCTTAACGGATTGACGAAATTTTCAATTTTTCCAGCCACAAATTGAAGAAATTCATGATTTTTTCTGAGACCTATGGACAAAAATTGCAATTCTTTCCAGTTATAAATTGACGAAATTCGCGGGCCACAGGTTGTGCATCCCTGACAAGTTTTTGATAGGACTATCCTTTTCCTCAAAAAAAAAAAAAAAAAAAAAAAAAAAAAATTAAATTAAATAAATAAAAAATAAATAAATAAACCCCAAAAATGGGGGGTGGGGTGGGGTTGAAGAAGAAAAAAATCCATAACTTTGTCAATTCACAAGATATCCAATCCGCTTATATTTATTATACATCTTCTCAATATTATCAACAACTTTCATATTAATAAGTTTTTGATAGGACCAACTCTTATAGCGAAAACAAATTAAACAAAAATAGGGATTGACGAAAAATTTATCGTCAAAAGAATCAGATTGGCAGGTTCTCTTATTCAGAAACTATATAATGTGCTGTATTGGTCGATTTTTAGGGTTCCGTACTTATAAAGTAAAAACGAAACCATTATAAGGTCACTCCTGTGTCGGTCTGTCCGTCTGTCACAGACACTTTACTCGTAAACTATGAAACGTGGACAGTTCAAATTAAGGTAAGTAATAAAGTCTATTGACCCACATATTTAGAGATTATTAAACATTCAAGAATTTATTTAGGAAAACTGCAGAGGGGCGAATTATGTTACTTGAAAAAAAAATCTTTTCTTTGTATATCGTGTAGAGTATCTTGTGAAAGATTTCGTAACGGTGAACTCAAAAATAAATTTATTTTAATTTCAGGTATTATATTTTCAGAGATTTTGTCGAAAATGTAATGCAAAATTATGTCCCCCCCCCCCCAATCTATTTCCGAATCTACTGAAACTAAAATTATAAAAAAATTAGAAGTAGTAGACGTTAATTTAAACCTTGCAGGAAAACTGTAGCGTTTATCCTAGCTCATATAGTTTTTGAGAAAAGCTCTTTTTCCCGTTACACACAAATTTCGATTTGTTTTCTTTCAGCAAAGGTGTTGAGGAGCGGTGGAGGTACCTATCGTAGCAGAAGTATAAAAACATTGCTGATAATGATTTTCGAAAAAAATCGTCTGTCCTTAGCCGAGATATTAACCCTTAAAGAAACGGACGGTTTGGACATACATAATGACAGGGGCGGCGAACTCAATGTACCATCGGGTTTTAAAGTCCAAATGATATATTTGTGTAATGCAATGTTCAGTAGCGGTATAAAAGCAATAAACGTCAAATTATTAGAACCAGACTAATTTAATTAGAATTAATCACATAAATACTATGGCATTCGCGACAAGTTTGCATTGAGTGGATATCTCAATACGCTTTAAAAGTTAATTAATATCTGGAAAAAATAGGCACGGACCAAGGCAGCGTTGCAACTTTGCGACCTCCTTTCGATGCGCCTTTAGCACAATGCCAAGTTTAAACTTTGAACAAATGTTTTGTTTTAGCTACACTGTAAAAAGAAAAGATTATTACTACGCTGAATTTAGTTATATGAAATGCCAAATGAAGTTTAAATATGCACTACTTTTATTGTCAGTACCGAATTAAGTTCATCATAAACAGATTAGGATAAGATTAAAAATAGAGTTATACAGAATAGCAATATTTGATACTATTTAGGTTTCATATCTCTCTGAACTTTCATGGCATAGCCATTTATACTTCTCTAGTATATACAGCTATACCCAACCCTACGTTGTATCGTTTTTTACAAAGTCTTATTATTCTTTTAGCAAAGATTTTTTTTCACTAATACAGTTAATAATTCCTATATTTATTGTACGGAACCCTCTGAGCGCGAGTAATACTCGCACTTGACCGTTTATTTGAAAAAAAAAACAGAATATATTTCAAAATATGCTGTCGAAGTGGACATTTTGAACCGAATTTCCCGAAGCGATAGTGCTGGTAGCGAAAAATATGGTCATACTGAGAAAATAATTGTTTGTAAGTCAAGCTCTAATTATTTGAACAAAAAGTAAAAACACAGTTTGCTTATAAATCTCTTAAAAAAATCACGTCAGCAGGTTTCATATTTTTACTTTTAAATTTGAGTCTGAATTTGTGTCAGAAATTTTCGAGTTGTTGAGAGTGAAAAATATTTTTTTTTAATACCGGCTTAGTATGATTTGAGAAAACCAGCTCTTAAAGAAAAATGAAATTAAAAATTCGTCAAAAGCGACCAGATAAAATTGTTAAACTGGGTTTTATCTCTAATCTTGATTTAGTTTTTGTTGTGAAGTTAGTACTTAACTTCGAAATCTACCTCCGCCCGCAGGCCGAGCAGGCAGAAATTTTTTTTTAGTTTGAAGTCTTGTAGCTTAATGTTCAGTACGTCCCGCTGCCACGGTACTTGATTTTAAGAACTTGGCAATAGTCTAGATCGAATTAGCCTGACCAAATACTAGAAGAAACGGGTTGTTTACAAATCGTATCATTGAAACGAAGATTCCCTACACTTTATGCTATTTTTCGCCCATTTCCAAGCTTTTATTTTGAAGTTTAGTTTTTTTTTTATGCTTCTATTACAAAACCTTAGAATAAGTTTTTTCTTGGTTTTGTTTAGAGCTTATTTCAACAAGGACCGAGGCAACTCCTTATTATAAGGTGAGCCAGTCAGAAGACATGCATTAGAGGACTTGCGACCTCTAGTGGTTTTTTCTTTTCTTTTTCTTTTTTTTTTTTTTTTTTTTTTTTTTTTTTTTAACAATTGGTACTTTAGAGATATCATATGTGTCTGAGATATCAAATGTGATGTGTTAGAGATATTAAACCTGTTGTGAAGATGGAACTAGAAATGGGTTTAGTTGTGAAGATAGCCAACTAAACTGATTGGAGATTTAAGATTTTCCCGTTGGAGGCTAACCCATTTTTTGACAAACGTTTAACTTTGATTAAAAGGCAGCCGTTGTCAGATAGTTCACCAGCACATATTTTCAGTTATACAGATTTGGTCATATAACATCAGATCTAGTTTATGAGTCTTTTATTAATTTATTGGGGCATATAAAATTTTTATCAACAGAAATACGCCTTTTAAAAAGAAATTTTTGATTTTGAACATTTCATGATCTTTTGTGCGTTTAATTTCTTTTTTAGTGATTTTTTTTTCCAGAATACTCATAGATCAAAAGGGGGAAAAGTAAGAGTTTTATTGAAAATTTTAAACAGGTATTGCTTTTATTATTATTAGAGATGAAAGGCGTATTAAATGTTCTTTTTCAGAAGAAAACTTTTATATATTTTTTTCTTTAAAAAAGAAAAATATTACTCAAATTTAGACCATAAAACTCAACGAAAAATATTTGCATTACAAATATTACGCACAAAAAATCATACAATCTTCAAAATCAAAAGTTTCATTTTAAAAGGCGTATTTCTGTTGATAAAAATTTTATATACGCCAATAAATTAATAAAAGACTCATAGACTCATCAACGAAAAATATTTATATTCGGAATTTTACAATATTGGATGATTGTATCTTGATTGGTATGATTGGTAAAAAAGCATGTTTATGAGGTATTTGTTTCTTGAATTAGGATAAAGGTATCAACTCAGGGGTTTCGAACTATATTCATTGAAGTTTTGGCAAGCTCCACGATTTCTTTTAATTGGAAATATATGAAACTTTGCTTCATATGACGAAAAGTATATGGAAGTGCACGACGCACTGTGCGAGGAACTGGCTTTTTTTCTCGGCATTAAGCGCATATGATGTACGGAAGCCCAAAATTACGTTCCAATATACCTTGTTATGTATTTTTTCACATAGAATCAACTAGTGCCATTGAAAATCTCTACAAATAAAAGAAAGTTTCGCTCTGTGTGTATGTCTGTTCGCGATGTCTAAAAAAATCTACTGCAAGTACGAGGCTGGAAAATTTATGTGGGGTTAGCCCAAAGTGTCTCCCGATGCACCTGAGACTTAGAATTTTAAATTTCTAATAATTAGCTGAGTTATTATTAAAAATCGCAACTCAATCTGATCAAAAAGGTCAGCGATTTCATTCTCATTTACGCATCGGAATCTGACGAAGAACCATTTTTCGCTTTTATTTGTGTTTTTTGATAGTTTTGTTTTAATTCAAATCGCCCTAACCTCTCAGTACAGTTAAAATTGAAAGACATATTCCAAAATATCGAACTTTTACATATCGAATGACGCAATCAATTCGAAAAAATGTCGCAGTTAACCCCCCCCCCCTTTTTTTTTTAAAAGAGTCATTTTTCCGAAAAAGTTTTCCCCTCTTATGGAAACGCCCTTCCAGGATGCAATTTTAGAGGTACCGACAAACCAAATATAAGGTAATTCGGGGGAAGACGCCACATATAAGGATGTTTTGCTTAGTAGAGCAAAAATTGAAGTGATAAGATAAATAAAAGATGTATCACCATGCTCTTTAATATTTAATTGGTTATATACACACATTAATTCCTTTCCCAGTGTTTAAATGATTGACATATTTAATGTTAAATAAACTAGTGTAATTGTGGCATGTTCCCCCATATATATGGGGAAGATGCCACCTGTTATGGGGAAAGATGCCACAATACAGAAAATAAGAAAAATAAGACTAATATTAGAACATTACCTATGAATTAACAATAACTGTGGTGAAACTAACAAATCTGTAAGCCGAAATCAATTTTTTTATTTACTTTGCTAAAACTAATAATGGTACAAGCCTGCATAACATTTCATTTAGTGCAAATGATCACCATTGCAATCTTCGTGCAACCATTTCTTGCCATTGATGCACTGAATCCAACCACTTGAGACCTTTTTTTCAGTGTAAAAATATCCTTTACATACAGCATAAAAATCATCATCATTATCCTCATCAAAATTATCACAACTGGTATCAAGGGGAATTTCTTCACTCAAAGACGCGCTTACACGCCCCTTTTACTTTTGTTTTTCGGAGGTTTCTTTTTATTTATTTTACCTTTTCTCGATTTTCTCTATCTTTTCTTTTATCTTTTCCCGCATAGTTTTTCTTCTCTGTGATGCAGTTAAGACCTCTGCTGGTTGTTTCTTACGCCCAAATGGTTTAGGTTTTCTGACCTGAAGAATAGGACTGATTGCTTCTAGACAGGAAATCCCTTTTTCTGTGCTGGTGGAGGCAACTGCTGGTGACAATCCACTGCCACTAGATCTGTTGTTGGAAGCAACTGCTGGTATAGGTCCACATGATCTGTTGATGGAATCGACTGCTGGTGTAGGCTTATTGTCACATGCGCCGCTTGTGGAAGCAACAGCTCTATCATTAATGGAACCCTCAGAGATATCAAAAGCATGTTCTGGAATTTCTTGTGGGTTATAGGGATAAATCCCAGTAGCTGAAAACCCAGAAGTGTCATTTACTACTCTGGCTGCCGTGCTACAAGCTGTATTCAGAAGAGATCAGAACTGAAGCTTGAAAGCGTACGATGTGGCTTGCTGTGGATCCAGGCGTTCAGGACTTTTTGCCAATATGTTTTTAATGGTTTGAAAAATGAGTGATCAAGTGCCTGTAAGTACTGAGTAGTGTGATTTGGAAGAGAGAAAAGAATTAATTAATTTTTGTCTTCATTTTAGCTTATTTCTGAACCGTGTTGCGTCTTCCTCCAAGTATAGGGGAAGATGCCACACGCACTTATTCCCGTATTGCTGCAAGATTATGACCGCTTCTGCATGCCTTGTGTGTGTAACAGAATGTGGAACTCACTTATATTGCTAATATCTCATTTAAAATAAAACATCCGTTTATAAACATTAAATATGCGCAACAGAATATTATAAGGGCTTTACTCATCCGGTTAAATGCTCCCAAGATCCAAAAATAACGGCGATTAAAGGCGACAAATTAAGGTAAATTCACAAACCACGTGCACACTAGGACAAGACTCCTTACACAAGCCGGTCATTAATTGCATCTGTTGACACATAAAAGTACTAGGAATAAATTTGCGTCTTCCTTCAACCTGCGTCTTCCCCCGAATTACCTTACGCTCTTTAAGTTGAAACCTTTTTATAATCGATGGTGCAATTGTGTTTTAAAAATATGAATCCTAACCCTTTCAAATACGCCGGCGAACGCAGGTCATTTCGCATCTCACGAAGACGATATTTTTTCTACGCTAAAAGTAACTAAGCACCCGCATTTTAACGCAATCTCTTTAGAGCATCTCAATAGACTAGATTTATATCACATACAAAAATTTCGGAATGTTTGGACAAATGGAAATATTACGAGTTTAACTGTGAAAATTGAAAAATGTAGTGGTCTGTGAGACCGCAAACAGCAGTTAAGTTAATAAAGAGTTGAAATGCATAAAATTGAAAGATAAATAGCATATTATTGAACTACTAAATAAACTTTATTTAATAGTAATTTAAATAACAAAACACATTAACTGAGATGCTTGCATCGCACATTTCAGTATTCATACTAACAGATCCCGCAAGTTTTACCAGATCAGTTGCTTTTCATTTTGCTCTTAACTCATTTTTGCTTTCATCTTCCGGACAGACCTTTTTTTTCGTTTCTGAAAGATATAGATCTGGAAAGGTTTTATGTTTAAATTTTTAAACCAAAGAGAAGCTATGTGCCTGATACTCTGTTGGCAACCCCCCCCCCCCCCTTCTTAATTTTTCTTGCACTTTCGCAAAAAATTTAACATTTTCTGTATCTAAAAATACGTATATGGAAACAAATATTCATTCAGACAAACATAGTTATTTTTTTTTATCTTTTTCTAATTTAAAAGTACAAAATGTCGATTATAACGAGAAAAAAGTGAAAACAGAATTAAAATATCAGATTTTAAAAAAGTGCTAACAAAAATTATGGACTCTTAAACCGGAGCATAACTCAATTATGCATCATGTTTTTATCAGCGTTTAAGCTACCGAATGGTATGATTTTGATAAAATTAACTTACTTAACAACATTAAAATAAACAGAATTTAAGTGTTTTCAATCTGCACAAGATTTTCCACAATTTCCATTATGTAAAATTATTGCAAATTCCTTAATCATGTGTCTATATTATGTTACTGGAATATACACCGTGTTTCTTACACCTTTTCTTATTAAAAATTTTAAAGAAGAGTAATTTTTCTATTTTGATCATCTTAAACACATATTTAAACAACTGTTTAAAGAAAAACATTAATGGAGGATTATGTTGACTCAACATAGCTTAATTAACTCGTTATTCTTCTAAATGTCTCTCTGCATTTACAGCAATCTTTATGTCGCTATTAGGCACATGTAGAAAACAAAGTCTCCAAAATGCGTAGACTATTTCAAATTCTAAACCGAAAACTGGACGCCTTTTCTTTAGTTCAATTGGTCAGGTAGCTGAAACAGACAACGTAGTTCTTCACGTTCATAAGGTTATTTGATTAGTCCAGTCAAATTGTCAGAAAATAGGGCCGATAGATGCAAAAATTCTGCTAGAAGATTTTATGTTTTTAAAGTGTTTATGGGGATGCTAATAACAAGAATTAATTGTTTTCCAACAAAATATTTCGAAGCTAAACTTTGTAGAGCCAAAAAAACGCGAAATTTTTGGACTTTTTTCAGTTTTTGGCCTATAACTCGAAAATTATAAAATTTTTGTGTACCATACGTAATTACAAAAAGAAAGAAAATTAAATTCTCTACAAATTTCATACTGAAAACGTTTTTCTATACCCAATACTAAGTGCGCTACGGCTTTTTCAAAACAATCCTTTATTTCAACTTCACAGAAAGTGGCATATTTTTCGCCTTCCATCCCAAAAAAAATTTCTTTTCATCACTAACTGTGGAAATGAATTGTACCTATTGACGAGTAAGGAGTGGCGAGATAATTAAGGAGGGGAGTTTTCAAGAAGGGTGGGTAGAAGGTAGGGTTGCCAAATTGTACGTTTTTCCCGTAAGTTGCACGATTTTTAGTGCTTTTTAGGTATTAGGTGTACGTTTAAATGTGTCCGTTCACGAGAAACCGCGTCACGAGTTCTTCCGTTTTTCTACCACATCTTACTTTTGATAGTTTAAAAATAAATCTTTTCTAGTTTGCTTTAAAATTTTACCTTTTGCTAAAAATAAGTTATACACATGCGCATCAAATGTAAAAACGGCTTGTTTCAGATCGGTAAATCAAAAATCTTGGGAAAGAGGTGTAATATTAACGGCGCATTTGCTGTAGCATTAGATCATGTGAACTTGACCTTATTATAGATTACAAATATACACATTATAAAATTTTAAATTTAGTATAACTGTATCTTAAGTTTAGATATTTTATTTGATGTATTATCACTCTTTATGCTTAACCCCTAATCGTCGATCCCAGGGCAATTTCTCTGTGAATGCATCGGGCGTGACGATCACAGGGTTAAATAAAAGTATTTATTTTTTTAGAGTGTCCATTGCTAAAATTTTCATGATCATCATTGAATTTTAGGATGGTCTGATTTTTCTTTATTCTTACAATTCAATTAATTTTTAATTCATAATGGGCTATGACTGCAAAATTAGTTTAAAAGTGTTAACAGAATAATGTAATACAAATATAGTTGGATAATAATGATTAAATCAATTAATTAATAGTAACAACATTTAAAAAAAATCGTTAACGGAAACATTACTGACATATTCAACAGAGTTTAGCATAGTACGAAAAAGGACGACAGCACAATAAAACAAAAACTAGTGTCAATCAAAATCTTCCTTCACGACAAATTTCTAGCCAAAGAAAGAAACATGAATCGCTTCATTTCACTTCTTAAAACAGAGTTTGAAAATGACAGAATTCAAGCTGACCTGGCAGAAGAAGACGCTGATGTCATGATTGTTACCTCAGCCATTTCAAGAGCCGAAGCCTTTGAAAGTGTAGTATTGTCGGAGAAGACATTGGTTTTCTCGTGATCATGACAAGCTTGGGATATCAACACAAAAATCTCTTTTTCCAAAATCCAGGCAGATGTAGCATTGAAACCAAGCGGTTTTCAACCATGTCATACAAATACAATTACAACAATGTTCTTTTCACTCATGCAATCAGAGGATGCGATACAACACATACACTTTTTGGGCAAGGGAATTCATAGTTTTGTAACACTTTGAAGAAACATGATCAGCTTAAGGAAATAGCCTGTGTGTTCAATAAACCAGAGTCAACCCGTCAAGAAATCATCAAGGCCTTAAGAGAAAAATTCAATACTACACTATACAGCGGATGCATATACACCACACAGGCATTGTTTACCTTGATGTTCCCGTTATTTGCTAAATCTGCTACAAAAAGCGAACTTCATCTTGCAAGGCTACCACCAACGGAAGATTCTGCGCAGCATCATTTCCTCCGATGTTATTATCAGATACAAGCTTGGCTAGGAAACAACATCCCCCTGAAAAATGGAGTTGGGTTCGCAGGTCTGACGGTCTCTTTAAGCCAGTTTAAATGTGCCAAAACCCAGCACCTGAATCCTTGCTGCATGTTGTCTCATGTAGGGTAGACCGGGGCTAGTTGGCCATAGGGACATGTTGGCCCAGTCGCAATAATTTTAACTTTGCGTTAGATAACATTGTCAGTCCCGCCAAGTATGCGTTTCTTCGCTTTCCTCCTCCAACATAAGCACCATTGAAGCTGGAGCGTCCGTTAAAGAATTATTGAGAATTTTCAAAATTTTGCAAAGGTGAGTAAATTTCCTCTCTTATAAATAATCGTTTTTTATTTGTTTGTAAATTAAATTTTAGATTTTGATATATAATAATTCAGAAAAATAATTGTTCGTAGTTATTATAGGGCATGTTTTTTTATTGAAATACTTTCAGAATAATTCGTTACAGTCATGAAAAACAAAAATGGCGATACGGGGTTAGTTGGCCCATTTGGCATGGGGCATGTTGGCCCGCAACGGATTAAGGGAAATGTGATTTTTTTTTCTTATACAACCTCCCTTCCCCCCACACACACCCTTTTTTTGTTTTTAATTTCTTTTTGCTGTAAGAATTGCTCCTATCAAAAGCTTGTCAATTCAAAAATTGTGGATAATATTAAGAGGATTTATGATAAACTTAAGTGAATTTGAAATCTTGTGAATTGACGAAATTTTTTATTTTAATTTAGGAGGCTATATTGTGTTTTCGTTCGAAAGAAATAAAAATTAAGCTTTGGTAAAATTTTGATAATTTCTTAAACTTTTACACTATCAGATCATTAAAAAGTGACGTGGGCCAACTTACCCCGCAATCGGGGCAGGTTGGCTCAAGCGACTTGGTGTCAATTTGAGCTTCTAAACTAATACTTATAGTTAATATTTTCAAACTTTACTATTGTTACTTCTTCCTGAAAGTACACTGATAGTGGTAACATAAAAAGAAATTTAAAATGTTGAATTGTAATTTTTTTTTAAATTATTAGAAGAAAAAGCGGGCCAACTAGCCCCGGTCTACCCTACCTGTATAAAAGGGTGCAGCAAGGCATGTTCTTGCCAAAAATTAGGACTCAAATATTCAGCAATTTGCAAAAACTGTAACGGGGTCAACTGCGAAAATGTGGACGACATTATTTACCCAGAAGAAGAGGATGATGAAGCTGATGCCTCGGAAACCATCGACCAAACCAGCAACGACGATGACTTTGACAAACAGGTTGATGATGTCGCAACTCGCTCAAAGAAGATCAAAGCTGTTAAAAAACAAGCAAACTGCTCGTTTTCTCCTCAAACAGAGGTTGACGGAACAAACCCATCAACCCGCAAGCACTACATACAGAAGTTACTAAATACATTAAAAATCTTACCGTAACTTTTACTTACATTCATCTAAATACCTACTATTAATGTTCTCCACTTAAGTTCAAAATGCAAAAAATAAATAAATAAATAAATAAAAATACGATGTAGTAATTTTTTTTTACAATGTTACCGTTGTAATTAACCGTTATTGCTATCATGCAAAAACCTGTAATATAAACAAGTTACATTAAAGAGGATAAAATGAATAAAAAATTATGTCAAATGATGATTTTTGAGATTTTCCACAAAGTTAGAAAAAAAGTGTATTTTTTAGAAAGCCGTAGTGCGCTTAGTAATGAGTTTAGAAAAACGTTTTTATTATGAAATTTGTAGATAATTTAATGCTCTTTCTTTTAGTGATGAAGTATGGTACGCAAAAATTTTATAATTTTCAAGTTATAGACAAAAATCTGAAAAAAGGCAGAATATTTCGCGGTTTTTTGACTCCAAAAAGTTTAGCCTCGAGATACTTTGTTGGAAAACAATTAATTCCTGTTATTAGTATCCCCATAAACACTTTAAAAGCATAAAATATTCTATCAGAATTTTTGCATCTATTTTTGACAATTTGACCTAAGTTAAAAAATAAATACTGTGAGCCACTTTCGGGAATTTTCGTCTCATTTACGAAACATCGGGGCGCTGTAAAATGAACGATGTGTATTTGATTGGAAATTTTTTTTAAAGAAAACATTTTAAATGCAGAAAAATGTTTCGGGTTTTGTTTCTAAAGTTCGGATCCCTCATTATATAAAATTTATTTACGATTCTTGCATTACGATTTTATGCAAAAGAACAATGTCGCATTCTGGGGTCATCACATTTAAGGCACATTGCCCTTATAAAGAGGACATCAGAAAATGTAGCATTAGTCCGGGATAGCTCATATGTAGAGTATCAGTATGGATAGACGATGGTCCCTGGTTTGAGTCATGCCCCAGGAGTATTTCCACATACTTCAAGTTTGGTTTCAAATATATTTATATCGGATTTTATAGAAATAATTTCACAAAGCAACTTTCATACAACAACTGTACAAATGTTACTTAAGGTAAATTATAGAAACATCTTGTGTAACAACATCCATATGTAACATCTTGTATTATAGTACAATGAAAAAAGCAGACAATTTGGCTTGCTCCTTTATCAAATAATTACATATTTAGTAAATGATAAAAAATGACAAATTTTGAGAAACGCCTTTGAAGAGTTTGTTCAGCCTTTTCCATTGAATCTGAAAACCAAATTTTGTAGTCTGGGGATTCTGTATGCACAGAGATGCGCGTTCTGTAAGGTACACTGTAAAAAAAAACGACATTTTTACAGTACAAAGTACTGTTCATCTCGCGCACAAACTCGATCACAGTGAATGGGCTGTATCTTTCTTTGGTTTCCTGACTATATTAACATGGAAAATAAAGTAGTTGCTAAAATTAACAGCACAATGTGCTGGCAATTTGGACGCCAGCAGTTTGTGCTGTAAAAAAATGTGTAATTGCCAGCACATTGTGCTGTTAATTTTACGCAACTACTGTATTTTCCATGTTAATATAGTCAGGAAACCAAAGAAAGATACAGCACATTCACTGTGATCGAGTTTCTTCTGGCAAATCTACAGTGTAGGGGAGTTGAAGGTGGCCACAGTTATGCTTTGAGGATTTTTCATAATTTTCCGGTTGGGTGTATGTGGCTGAATTATTATTATTTATTTTTTTTTGTAAAATTTTACACTTATTGCTAACACATATCAAGTACACTTTTCTTTGTAAAATAAAGTTTAATTTTTTTATAATATAATTTTAAAATTGTAGCCTTTGACGCATAGAGTTTCAAAGGTGGTCCATATATTCATATCACTTTAAAATGGGAAAAAAATACTCGATAAATTCTTTTTACTTCTATAAGAGTATTATAATGTTCAATTAAAAGTAGGTATCTAACAAGGAGAGGGCCAACCTTGTTAATCACAGATTTTGATTATTTTAATATATGTTGTAGGGTAGACAACCCTTAGTGTCAGGTTCAACGGATTTTATCCAATGCCTCTTAGTTCTTGAAAAACCGGGGGGTCTAATATTAGTACACAACTTAAATACTTACTTCGCAACCACAATTATAGGTTAGTCGTAGCTCAGTTGGCATGGCGTTTGCCGGCTGATCCGAGGGCCCGGGATCGATGCCTAAATGCGCTACATTTGTTTTTCTCATTTTTTATTTTATAAATATAGTTGTAATTATAATTTAATAATTTCAATTAAAAATTTTAACATCATACATTAATTATAATGTTAACAAACTTAAACTTATCATTTCTTATTCGTAAACTATTATTTCTCATCCATTACAGAGGTTTAAAAAGAAATTGGATCTATTATTGAATGATAAAAATTCCAAAATCGTGACAAATTCTGTTGTGGTGCCATCTAGTTATGATAAAAAAAAGGAATATTCAAGTAAAATAAAAATAAAAGCAGAAAGAAGATAAAGGGAAAAGCAAAATAATTGAAAGCGCAAGCATACTTATTACAAATTTAAAAATCTTTAATATACAAAAAATCGGTTGTAATTTAATTCTGATGCTAATTTTTAATATAATTATGCTTGTTATTTTAAAACAGAATAATAGTATTATCGCATTGACTTCCTTTGTTAAAGCAATGCGTAAATGATGTTTCTTTAAAATCACGAATTGACACAATTGCTCAATATCATTGCATCGATAAAGAATATATGAAATACATTTTAAAAGTGATTTAAAAAAAAAGAATAACAGTTTTATGATGTTTTATTACAACTATTTAGTTAAAAGTAAAACATTAAATAGGTTAAAATTATAATTGATGTACAATATTAAAAATTTTAATTGACAATGAGATTATTAAGTTATACTTACAAGTAAATTTATAAAACAAAAAATGAGAAAAACAATTGTAGCGCATTCAGGTATCGAACCCGGGCCCGCGAAACAGCCGGTAAACACCATACCAACTGAGCTACGACTAACCTATCATTGTTGTTGCAAAGTAAGTATTTAAGTTGTGCACTAATATTGGACACCCCCGGTTTCTCAAGAACTAAGGAGCATTGGATAAAATCCGTTGAACCTGATACTAAGGGGCCTCTACCCTACAACATATATTAAAATAATCAAAATCTGTGATTAACAAGGTTGGCCCTCTCCTTGTAAGTACAAGGAAATTACAAGACAAAAATTACAATAAACATTTTTCAAAATATATCTTTGTAATCGAATTCCATGCAGAAGTACAATTTTCAATTTTTGTCTTGTTCAGTAAGTCCCTGACACTCTTCATGAATATATTTCTAGAATTGACTACACAATCGCATTCCATTATTTTCTCATTCTTGCATAAATGGCAAACCAGTTACTTTTGGCTCGCAACCACTTGTGCCAGGCATGGTAATATCAGTTCGTTTCAGAGTCTCTTTTGGCAGTGTACTGGATTGGCTTTTGATTTACTTATTAGGTTGCTTACTATTATGCTCCGATGATTCTTTCTTTCGGTATCTTTCGAGTTTTTCTTCTTAATCTTCTGGCACGAAATGACTTTGAACCACTTTTTGTGCACTGTAGTTCATGACTTTTCTTCTGGGAGTTACTGACTTCTTTTGGGGGATCTTTGGTTTTCTCGATAGTGTGGAAATTGTAAGGGAAGTCTGATAATAAGTGGTAATAACGTTTTTTTAGATATTTAAGCAGAAACTTTGAAAATTATCCTCACTACGTTGATTCCCATATTTGTTTCCTAAGTGGCCCGGGCGTCAGGCCACATTGAAAACATGCATATGTTGAAAAAAAATTGCACAACTATTAATCTCATAAATTTATTAGAATTGAAGTAAATGTGCTTAAAGAGAAGGAAATAAACTTTCAGAAAATGTATCATAATTCAAAGTTCTAAGAATTTAAACACATGTAAATTAAAATATCGTCTTATCTGGAAATTAAAACGACTATTCCCCAAAAGTGAAACGACTGCATACAATGTCGGCCGATCAAGGAGATCAAATTCAGCCATGTTCACTGCAGATACATACTTTACAATTCAGTAGTACCATCTTGTGATTAAAAATGAAACTAATTCTACTTTTGGGGGATGGGCAATCTTAGGAAAACACCTTTGGCTCACCTATCTTTTCTATTATCAACATCCAAATGCTGTAAAACCAAAGAAATCAAAATGAAGAAACGAACTGTACTCGTATATTTTTATAAAAAGAAACCATAATTATAACCTATAAATAGTATTAATTCCTTGTTTTATGCAAATTAATCTAAAATATTTTTTAGAAACTTTTTAAGATTTTATAAACAATGAAAACATTCAGAAAAATGGTGGTGGATAATGTTAATAATTAATAAATACTCCAAAAAATCACTATCTCAACAGTAATATTTCATCTAATTTTTAAAGGGATTTCTCATACAGTTTTTAACGGGAGGTAATTGTACATAATTTATACAGAGGTAACTGCAACTACAATACCGAGTAATCTATTTTTCTGTATTTTTAAAAATGAGATTATCTATTGATATCACATCATTTTGTGCAATGCGTGATAAGTTGTCATTTGAAGTTTCATATGAAAGTTTTATCATAGATAAAAACCCAAATAGTAGATTATAAATAGAAAAGAAGCTAAAAATAACTTTCTTGTTGCTATTAATGTTCGTGCAAGAATTTTGACATTTTTTTCTTCAGCAAATATCAACTTTGCCTTAAAAAAGAACCTAACATTACAAATATCTATTACTTTTATTACTTTCCCAGTAAATATGGTTGGAAATATTTTTGTGTTCAACATATGTTTTCTGATTACTTACGAAAATTCTATCTATGTATCTTTATAATGGTTAAACAAGTATCCTGTAGCGATTTCATAAGTACGGAATTCATAAATTATCACATTAAAATCTGACGATGCGTTGACTTTCACAATTACTTCTTCAAAATATGGCGAACAATGGTCTTAACTAGAGAGAGATTTAAGCTAATATCAATTAATTAACATAGAATATTCAGTCTTATTTCTATTACAGTTATTTTTCTTAGACTTGAAAGAACAGCATGTGCACACAAAGCATGGAATTTTTAGATCAACATTTATTGGAAAAATCGGCGAAGTTAGATTGCTTGATCGGAATAGATTCATTTCTGCATTTCGAGATAAAACTCTCAGATCCAATTTAAGATTTTTATCCCTTGGTCGCATGTAATGAAATCGCGTTAGCGTACCTAAGGCATCTTTAGCTCCATGATGTCTTATCGGTGTTTTGGGCATATTTTGCGTATTCCCTGTCATCGTTGTCTTGGTAGTTAATCTGGATATCTTTCAAAAATTCTTCTTCTACCAAAAGTCTGATTTTCACAACTATACTGTTAATTTTAGCAAAGTCATCTGCATGGCTGTCCTTCTAAAAATAAACCGACATTTTGCTCTTATTACCCGTAATCTTTTTTTCACAGCTAGTAAAAAGCGCGAAAACTTTTAATGTAGTTTATCTCTTTCAGCGCAAGTGATTGTGTTGATGTAATATTGAGTATACACTAGAATGTTCCAGAAATTTAAGTTAAAAATAAATACATGCAATTTAATTTTTTAAAGAAAATTATGAATTTTTTTTTTCATAAATTATGGTGCTTTATTAAAACTAAGTGGTATAAATAATATATTATTTATACCACATATATATATTATAGGGTAAGGTGCCCTATTATCGCCCCCCAGTCACTTTTAGACCCTAGGAAGTTATAATTTTCAGTAAAAATCTACCAAATTTGGATTTTACATAGACTAACTAACCACGCACATAGAAACATAGGCAAATATCGTTAAAAAAAATTTTTTTAACAATGCCAAAAATTGTTTCTTCAAAAGTATCTAAAAAATGCAAAAAGAAAAAAGAATGGTCCCAATTTCGTCCCCCCAA
The DNA here is from genome assembly GCA_963932465.1 of Maratus speciosus. Lineage (NCBI taxonomy): Eukaryota > Metazoa > Arthropoda > Arachnida > Araneae > Salticidae > Maratus > Maratus speciosus. The sequence continues at coordinate 289,112,655 of OZ010787.1, forward strand.
AAAATCCATTACACCGAAGCTTAACTTATAACTAAATCAAATTTATTTCTAAATGAGTACGTAATTTAATTTACATTAAAGTAAGGCACAAAGAAATATACTAATTATCAGTGGCAGATCAACATAACGAAACATTAGCCATCCAAACATGCGGAAAAAATTGAAAAAAATGTCATGAAAAAGCATTCCTAATTTCGTCCACGGAGCGAAAATTAGAACTGCAAGGGGGGCAAAATTGGGAACACGCTACTTCCCAATATGACGGAGCTTCAGTTCCCGTAAGATGAACTGAGCGTCCTTAAACTCACTGTATGCTACTGTCAGCATCTTACCAACGTAATATACATGCAATGAATAAGAAATAAATACTTAGAGTACAGCAAATAACGTTCTACAAGCGACGCAATAAGAACTCAGGTCTTAGGAAATTCGTCGTCTTTAATTTATGTATGCATCTTGGCGAACGAAACTTTCAACACTGACCCCTTTTACTTCCCGTCCCCTGTGCCTTGCGTCATAAGTGGCACCACTTTACCAGAAGCGGATAAATTAAGGGGGACGAAATATGGGCAATTTACCCTACTATTGCGATTCAAAGGATTAAATGATGTACCATTTTTATCGTACAGATTGCTCCTTTTAATGGCGCTTTCGTTTTAGCCGTGCTCATATTAAGTATATTCAACTGTATTTTAGTTGTTATCTTGAATTAAGAGCCACACATAGTCTACATATTTAGTGAGCTATAACCAACAACAAGTAGAACCAAAAAAAAAAAAAAACTGGTAAATAAATAAATGAATTTTCCTACATGTTGGAATATGTTAAAGATCGTTTTATCGGACTGTAAATACTTACATATTAATTTAATATTATTAGGATATATGTATATATATATATATAATATATATAGGTACTTTTATCACGGTATGAGAAAAAAAAAAAAAAAAAAAAAAAAAAAAAAAAAAAAAAAAAAAAAACGAATGCAATGATAACTATTGTGATGCCACTGTAAAAAATCTGTTATTCTACAGATATAAAGTTACAGAAACCTGTATGCTTACGAAAATTTTATCTGTAGGGGAGTCCGGGCTCAACGGGCTACAGGGGTGGAATGAATTTTGACGTTTTTCGGTGCCAAAGAGGTGCTGCCAGCGAGCGGCAATAAGCAGAAGTAAGAAAACCTGTTCCCGTTCAACTTCGGCCGCCATGTTAGTCTAATTTTCTCGAGCGTTGGTGCGTGAATTTTACATTGTGTGGTGTTTTGCTCCTGTATTGCAATTTCTGATGATTTTGTAACCACATAAGGCATACATACCCGGTTACATTACAACTATAGTTAGTTCATGCTTGAAGTACGTTTAATTGTCTTTAGTATCGTGTGGTTAAACGTTTGTTTACATATCTTTCTCGAGTGACCTTACACCTCTCTAACCTAAATCGTGTCCCGGAACGAGTGGGACGGAATGGGGAAGACCCATGCTGCCCTGAAATGTTTTTAACAAACTGTGACTGTGAACGACTGTGAATGTTTACATTACGGTCAATTTTACACAAAGTCAGTTGAAGGTTGGGTCGCTTGTTCAATGTGCAAAAAATGAGCACACAATTCTTGTACGGAAATAGATAGCGAAGATGATGAGACTGTCCTGTGTGTTAATTTTGTCAATAGGCTTAAGAAAAGGACACAATCAATAAAAATTGTTGTTAAACCTTTATAGTCACTTAAAACTAAATAAATATAGAGAAAACTTTTTTTTTTAATTTCCACTAGTTTTATACGTTATTATAATTACATGTTCTTACCACCCCGTTCTGCCTCATGACAGGGGCAGAACGGGGTAAATGGCATAATATTTATTAAAATGCTACTTGGCGAAGAATGATATAAATTTAGAAGCACTGAGGACGGTACGCTAAACGCTGCCGAAACTAGTCTGCTGAATGTTTGTTATTCTGGCGCTTTTAACGTTGCTTTTTAAATTTATATAAATGGCATAATGTTCTGTTTCTAAAATATATATATATATTGTTCTTTTGTTTTCTTACAACATATTATTAAATTTGTGTGATTTACATTATAATGTGTTCATAGAAAATTTTGCAGCTCTGTTTTTGCATTTTTAAAACATATTTTTAACTTGGTATCCCGTTCTGCCCGGGTTTACTTACACTGTACAAAAAAAATATGTAAATCTACAAAACAAGTTTTTGTAAAACTGCAGAAATCTGTATCTTTACAAAAGAATCTGGGTCAATCCATTTCAAGTGGTCCAGAAAATCATTTATTCGTTGCTTAACCATTTTTTTTAAATCTGAAATTTTTTGTACAACAACCCTAACATGATTGAAGTTCAAAATGACTATTATTTTAATTTTATTAATTTTTGTTTGTGCATGGCGACCATCTTTGTTTCACCGTCTGCTGCAATTTTCTCACATGAAGGGTTTACGAGATTGTAAATAATTCATCGTTTATTTCTCCAATTCAAGCGCGGATTAAAGCAATTTGTACCGAATACATTGGGCTAAAAATTTGGTAATAGAGTAGTTTCCGAAAATAAATCCTTATTGGTGAAATTTAAGCATAAAGTTTCAGTTTTTTTCCAAAATTTGCCCGTTTACAAGAGGATTTTTTTCTAGCAAGGAAAACTGTCAACATGACATAATTTTTTTAATAAATAGGCCGAAAGTACTTGTACTCACACACCAAGTTCTAGATCTCAGACTTGCTTTCTCTTCGCTAAAAAAAATCCCAAAATTTTCAAAAATGTCAAAAATCGGACTTTTGAGGCTTTGATATCTCTAGTGAGACACGAGATAAAAATCTGAAGTTCTGGTTTCTGACAGTATTGTATGGTAGTGTTATGCACAAGAAATTTCAGGATGGAGCATAATACAAGCTGGGATATGGCAAGGGCAACATGTCAAAACAATACTGCCAAACTACTGTTTTGTTGTAGTCACAACTAAGTATTTATCTCAGAGTGTCATTTAAATTTATTATTTTGATTATCTTTAAATAATAATAACAGAAAATAAAGCCTTTTACAAAGCTTAGCAATTAATTAAAAAAATTATTATGCCTAAGGCCATACATTTTGTATGGTTTCAGTAATTTTTGTTGTAAGTAATTTTAGCAACTAAAAGAAACCGCAGCATTTTTACATATAGAAAAAAAAATATTTTTATAGAAGACCTGAGACAAAAACAGGATAGGGAAATAGAAAAGCTGTTAATGTTGTCATACTTGTTGAGACATGATCAAATGTGTCAAAACACATTCTTACTTGTTGGTTTAAAAACCTCAATTTTGATCTTTCTCAAAATTTTATTTATAGGAACCAAGTCTTGTCATCTCTTGATAACTTGATTGAAGTTCTTGGCCCCGCTGGCTCATAGAAATAAACTTTGAAATCACTATGTGCTAGTCTCACTTTATTAATAATTCCAAGCTTACTTCTTATGCAAAAATGTCATTTTTCTGCAGTATAAATTTTGAAAGTGCTTTGAATATCTTTACTTTCTGAAAATTACTTGAGGCTGATGCATGGTAACATCGTATAAATGTTTCATTTACAGGAACGTACATATGGTAGGAACAATTTTCAGGAATTGGCAAGCAACATTAAAATTGTGGTTTTTAAACCAACAAGCAGGAATGTGTTTTGACATGTTTGATCATGTCTCAACACGTATGTCAACATTAACAGCTTTTCTCTTTCCTATTCTGTTTTTGTCTCAGGTCTTGTATAAAATATTTTTTTTTTCTTTATGCAAAAGTGCTGAGGTTTCATTTGGTTACTAAAATTACAACAAAAATTACTGAAACCATACAAAATGTAGGCCTTAGGCATAATTATTTTTTAAATTAATTGTTAAGCTTTGCAAAAGGCTTTATTTTCTGTTACTATTATTTAAAGATAATAAAATAAATAAATTTAAATGACACTATGAGATAAATACTTAGCTGTGACTACAACAAAACAATAGTTTGGCAGTATTGTTTTGACATGTTGGCCTTGCCATATCTCAGCTTGTAGTCAAGTCTCCATCCTGAAATTTCTTGTACATAACACTACCATATAATACTCTCAGAAACCAGAACTTCATATTTTTATCTTGTGCCCCACCAGAGATATCAAAGCCTCAAAAGTGTGATTTTTGACATTTTTGAAAATTTTGGGATTTTTTTGTAAAAAAAATTATGTCATGTTGACAGTTTTCCTTGCTAGAAAAATTTGCTCTTATAAACGGACAAATTTTGGAAAAAAACAGAAACTTTATACTTAAATTTCACAAATAAGCATTTATTTTTTGAAACTACTCTATTACCAAATTTTTTGCCCAATGTGTTCGGTACAAATTGCTTTAATCCGCACTTGAATTGGAGATAAACGATGAATTATTTACAATTCCGTAAACACTCCATGTGAGAAAATTGCTGCAGACGGTGAAACAAAGTTGGCCGCCATGCACAAACAATAATTAATAAAATTAAAATAATAGTCATTTTGAACTTCTATCGTGTTAGGGTTGTTGTACAAAAAATTTCAGATTTTTTAAAAATGGTCGAGCAACCAGTGCTGGAACACTTAAAATGGATTGACTCATCTACTAAAATTACAGTAATGTTACTAAAATTGTAACTGTAACCCGAGTTGCGCTTACATAAAAAGTTCTAGGTATCACAGTTTCCTAAACAATTCTTAGTAACCTTACAGATTTTTGGATTTACGGTGCAAAAGTGTATCTGTTACATGAATTTTTGTTGTTGCCGTTACATAAATGTTCTAGGAATCCCAATTTTCCAGAAAAATTTTAGTAACTTTACAGTTTTGTTTTACAGTGTGATATCTCAGTGAGAGCTTACTTATAAAATTCTATCTATTTTAATTTTTTATTGTTTTAGTTTTAATAATTATACTGTTCAGTAGAACTTTAGATTTATTATTCTGTATTACTACTATACTTCATCTCTATTTCTGTAAACTTTATTTGACAGCTAAAGTCGTTATTGGCACATTTTTATGCCGTTTTTACATACACTGGTTTCCAAATATTAAGGAACAATCACAAAAAGTGTGATAACCCGTTCAAAAATTAACCTATCCGTATGAAATTTGCATATGTTATTAACTAAAAGATGCTGAATAAAATTACAAAATGCAAATTAGTGGCGCTTCAATCGGATTGCGTCATCTGTGAGGAACATAAAAATGCAAGCTAGAGAGTACGGCTGCTGGAGTCGCTGTGATTATGATATAAGAAAACTGAGATAGCCAATTCATTCGTATGATCTCGAGGGATCATTTGTCCGCATAGCTGCAATATAGAGCTATAGGAAGATTGGAGGTAGGTCAAAGTCAGACAGAGGTGGCCAGATGGCTAAATCTGAGTTTTTCTGTTCTTCATAGGCTTTGGAAGCAACTCCAAACCACTAGTTCGGCCTCTAGAAGGTTTAGCCAAGAACGGGCAAGAGCTACGACAAGCACCGATGACGATATTTGCGGTTATGTGCACGAAGGAATAGAAGTCTTCATGAAGGTGGTTTTTATGCAATGCGACCAGACATTTGTATACCGATCACCTCATGTCACCGGAGGGAACGTTTAAAGTGGGCTCGTCAACATGTCCACTGGACAGCTGATCAATGGTGGCGTGTTCTCTTCATCCAGTTCAGCCTCCAAAGCGATAGTAGTCTTTGATTAATTTGGAGAGAACATGGAACACGCTATCATCCATAAAACATTCGTAAAAGAGATTCGTATGGAGGAGGCAGTGTCTGTGTGTGGGATGGTATCTCTTTGGGCGGACGTACAGACCTCCATGGCTTTCCAAGTGGAGCTGTGAATGCTCACGTCTATAGAGTGATGCATTCTTTATGCTTATGTGCGCCTTTATACCGGTGCAATAGTTAATAATTTCATGTTACAGGACGATAACGCTAAACCACGCAGGGCTCACATAAGAAGATTATCTTCAGCACCAAACAATTCAGCGCATGGAACGGCCAGCTCAATCACTGGACTTGTATCCCATCGAGCATGTTTGGGATGCCTTAGGAAGATGTGTCGCTACTCTCAATATCCCTCCCCAGACCCTTGCCACGCTTACAACTACTTTACAAGAGCAATAGCTCGCACTTCTTAGCGAACTTATCGATCGCATAATTGACAGTATCACACATCACTGTATGTGCTGTATTGCTCCTAGGGGTGATCATACTTCAGATTAAAGGTACTTTTCATATACCATACTGACTCATTTATTTTGATTATTTTATAGTTGTGTTAATTTCGGAAACACCACAATCGTACGGTAATATCTTTTAATGCTATTGTATACCTTGCTATGTGTTGTACATTGTGGCTCAGTTTTATTAAAATCTACTTGTAACATTTTGAGTAATCGCTACTTTTGTTGTTTTTCCTTAATTTTTGGAAACCAGTGTATAAGATATGCCATTTTGTTTCCTCCACGTTCTTTATATAAAATTCAAAATGCTTTTCAAAAAACGCATTTCTTCTTTTTATTATATTTTCTGTGTTTATTCTTGTATGTTGATATAATTTTTCAAATACACTTAGCTTATATTTAATGTGTTTCTGGAAAAGCAAATTCTAGTCCTTGGTGCAAAAATCTCGAAACAATCACAATTTTATGTTTTTGTATAAAGAAATACTTTAGAATACGAAATAATAAAATAACGAATAATAAAATAATAGACGAATAATAAAATACGAAAACAGCAAGTAAATATGATAATTAGATAAAAAAAATATAACTTATCTTATGTTGCACTGTTTGTGGTTGCCTCGACGTCTTCCAGGATTTAAATTTATCTATTTCAGAGAGTATTTTTTTTTCAAGATTTATCATATTTAAATTGATATATTTAAATTTCTATCAAACATAAAGTTGGGAAAATTTATACATTGTTTATCAGTTATACATTTATTAACTAATAGTCTTCGGTATTTTTCATTTGAGAGAAAACTTTGAAAATATGATTCTGTAAAAGTAAATAAGAAAAAAAAATGATTTTTAATGACATTAAATTTTTAATTAAAAAATATAAATTTTAATTAAAAATTTTTAAAAGAATTTACATTTGAAAGGAAATTTATGTATAAATATATCTCAAAAACTTTTTTAAAAAATGTCTAAAAAAATCAAAGCGAGTTTTTTTTTCCCGGACCACCTAAAACTTTTAACTTTACCGTAAATGACAAATATAGTAAAAATTGAACGGCACACAAAACGGAAATTATAGCACACATTTCTATAAATATTGAAACCTAAATACCCATAATCCTAACCAGAAGCATTCTCAAACAAAAATAATTAGATCATGCAGATTATTGTAGGGATAGAAAATATCCTCTGAGAGAGGTATACAGGGTTCCCTAAAGTCTCATTACCAATACAAAACTTTATAACTAATTAAGTATTTTATACAGATGGTCACAGTTTTTTGCTAGGTTCTTTGATGTGTCTAAAGTTTGTGAATCAGCACTTGTTTCACTTAACCGCGTGTTCCTTCAATTGTCCTCAGAAGCTCAAATCGATATTCTGTCTTCTGTGTTTTGCCGTACACAAGCTAGCGTGGCACTCGTTACGCGTTCAATAGTTTGTGTGACCCATGTCTTCAGCATCGTAATGTCATCAATTTTTTAAGCTTGAACGTGATCCTTAACATCGGTGCTTACGTTGGATTGTAATTGATGATTTACTCTCAGCATATAACATCGAAGAACACGGTGAGTCTGTTACTGAAATATAAACAATAATATAATATGTGTTTGTCACGATTTTCTACAACGATAGAAAATAAGCTTTGGATGATTCAGAAGAATTAGATAAACAGAGCACCATTTATATTAAATACTTCATTAATTATAATATTTTGTAATGGTAACGGAACTTTTAGGATACTCTGTATTTCTGAAAATATTGCGATTAATACCTTACAATTTTCCAACTAAAATAAATATATGCCCATTTACATCCCATCCCCATCAGTCGTAATTATGTTTGCACATTTTAGTGTCTAAAAAGGGGAACATTATTTAATGGACTTTGTTTGCATTTAATCATATATTCAAACAAAACAGCAAGAAAAAAAACAAGCTATTTTGTAAGTTTTTGTTTGACCAAATATCTATTAAAAGCTTATCCTCAGTTTACCAATATTTACTTTATCTTTCTTTCTAGGACTTGTTTGTTGAAGATTCTTGTAAAGTGAAAGGAAATTGAGTTGTGATTTTAGAAAGAACGAGGAAAGAATTTTCACTTGAATAATTTGATGAAACTATTTCTATGGAAAAATAGTTTGGAATTGAAAAGAAAATGCTCACATTATTTCTTATATTTGAATGCGGCAAAGATATTTTTGAAGGTTTTGAAATAAAACTATAAATGAAATGATGAAAAATGTTTAGTGCTGTAAACAAAATTCTGTATATACAGTTCAAATATTTCAGTTCTGTTGTTCATAGCGCTTTTCACAAGATTTAATAACTGTAAAAATGACTTGAGTGCAATTTAAAAGAGAAAATAGGTAGCTTTGTTAACAGATTATAGATCACTCAGTTAAGATTTCATTGATAATGTCTTGAACCTGAGATTTATTTAAATTTCCAATGATGGAATACAAATTGGTGTGACATGCATGCACTTTCCAGTTTAACTCAAGTATTTACTGAATAAAGATGAAAGTCGTTATGTAAAAAGATTTATCAGTTATTTCCGTTTGAATTAAGCATTGTCTCATCCAACTGAAACGAGCGAATAATGCTCATTAAGTTTCCCGAATGCGTCGAAGTTATCAAACATCTTTACTTAAAATGTGTTTTTATATCTACAAACTAAACTTTTTATTTTATTTGAAAAAGTAAACATCATGGGATGCGCTGGATCAGCATTTATGAATTCGGAAAAGAAAAGAGCTAAGAGACTTCGTCTTATGAGTGCAACAGAGAAAGGTGAGAATATCATATACTTATGATGCGATAAATACTTATTCTAATATTACATTGTTTTAGCACTTTAATATATTTTCCGCCAGTCGTGTTTTTGATTGACACGTTTTGGCATTTAATTGACACGTGTTAAACTACATATTTATATTGCGTGCAAATACAGGGCGTTCATAAACTATTGTCGGGAATTACCTCAGAATTTTTGATTTAAGAACATGGCGAAAAATATTATTACATAAACGTAAAGTACAACTCAAAAAGTTTTTCTAATACAACACAGACAAAATTAGTATTCTTCGCCAATTTATGCAGTAACCCTAGCGGCATCAGATTGTAGACGGATGAAACGTAAGAATTCAAAATGCCGAGAGCACTAAACAAAACAATGTGAGTATTGTGGTTTTTGGAAACAAAATCCGTCGTCACTATACAGCGTCACGTTTGGAGTTCGTACAAGAATGACCCTTTTGATACATATGATAAAACTTTAATAATATTATTATTTGATTATAATCTTTATTTGATGAATAATGTTCTGAGTTGCAACTTTATGCATAAATAACTTTGTTTTTTATTTTAAAAAAAAAATTTGGAGTTGTACTTTACGAATATGTAATAATATTTTTAGTTATATTCTTAAATCGAAAGTTATAAGGAAAGGAAGCCCCAACAATAATTTATGGACACCCTGTGTTTCACTGTTATTATTTTGTTCAGATAGGTTTACATTTGTAAGTCTATTTTAATATCGCTTTAACAAGGTATGCAAAATATATCCATTTAATAATTTCACTTTTCAGTTTAGATATTAAAACGTTCCAAATGAATCGCTTTGTTTATTTCTTTTAATATTTAGTATATAGTTACGCATTTACACAAGGAGATTACCATTAATATAAAAAAATATAGTAAACATCCTAAAATTATATTATACTATAAAAAACATAGTATAATTGCGAAAATATTTCGATGGACATGGAAGTGTTTAATTTAATAATGACGAATTTGAAGTCTCGTTCCTGTACCGGGAAGAAGTACAATCTTATCACACAATTCCAATTATGGATATCGCTATTTCTTTAGTATATTTTTTAGGGTATAAAGTGACAAAGAATTTTAAAAGTACAGCTAAATTATGTGTCCAAAATTTTGCTTCGATATTTTTAAAAGTGAGGAAATATTTAGTACATAGTTACGCATTTACACAAGGAGATTACCATTAATATAAAAAAATATAGTAAACATCTTAGAATAATACTATAAAAACATAGTATAATTGCAAAAATATTTCGATGGACATGGAAGTGTTTAATTTAATACAGACGAATTTGAAGTCTCGTTCCTGTACCGGGAAGAAATACAACCTAATCTACACTATTCCAATTATGGATATCGCTACTTCTTTAGTATATTTTTTAGGGTATAAAGTGACAAAATACTTTTAAAAGTACAGCTAAATTATGTGTCCCAAAATTTTGCTTCAATGTTTTTAAAAGTGAGGAAATATCTTTATGAATATTTGGAAAGTGTTATGCTAAACACCGTCGAGAATAGTAAATAAGAAGAAAAATAAATGCACGGTTACAGTCGAAAAAGAACATCCCATGCATTTCCATCAGAAAATTATCAAAAAGAAAACGGAAACATTCATTTGACTGAAAATTATGTCTTCTTACAATTTATGTATGAAAAAAAGTTAGGGTCCCGACTTCATAGAGAAATTGTACCAAACTCTGAAATTTTCAATGCTGACACAAAATTTTGACTTCATATTAGCAGGGCTCCCACAGGCGAATATTTTTTAATTCTATCTAGTAGCACTTTCTCAAAACAAAAATCTTTCACGTACACTTTGCCAACATGTGTAAGAAAAATATATTTCAAAATTTGTATTTTAAAAATAGTGGTGCGAATAGAATATAAAAATAGTCGCCTGTGGCAGCTTTTATTAGGATGTTTAAGAAAATAATTTACTATAGATACCAAACGGGAAATTATTTGGTTGAGTAGTTCAAGAATTGTGAAGATTTAAAGCTTTGAACTCCTAATGTTAAATTCAATTTTAGTGTTTCTAAAAGTGCAATGCATGTCGCTTCTTAAGCATAACACGAAAACTACTTGGTGATGTGAGCTATAATTTTGAATTTCATTTTTGAACTTACTTTTTAGTAATTTTAAAAATTGCACTTTGTAAATATAGTGTAAAGTTACTCCATAAAGTTGATGGCAGCTTAGCTGCCTCTATTTTATGGAGCAATTTAACCGATACACCATAATAATGTGAATTCTGATATTTACACATTAGTATGGTGTAGCAATATTACACCAGTTATATCAGTTTAAATTACACCTTATATAAGTTAATAATTTTTTAAGTGCATGTTACCATACTTATTTTTTTCGAAATTTATTTCTTAAGTTATACTTTTTTAATTAACATTCGAAAAAAAAAATATATAATGTAACCTATATATTTTTATTACAGTAATCGATTTCTGGAAGATTCCAAAATCTAAATCCAAAATTACAGCTCACCCCGCAAAAGTGTTTTTGAGTTTTTCTTAAAAAACTACGCGCATTGTAGTTTGTTTTACAACTATTAAAAATGAATTTAACTTTAAGCGTTCAAAACTATTAATCTTCATAATCTCTAAACTATTTCACCGAATGTCTTTCCGTTTGGTATACAAGGGTTTAAAAAAAAAAAAATCAAAATAGGATGACAAAAATGGGTGTTCGTATTGAAAATTTCCAAATTTGATACAATTTCTGTATAAAGACGGTTCCCAAGCCTTTAAAAAAACATGAATTGAAGGAAGAGATAATTCCAAATCGAATGGGTATTTTTTTTTTCTGATATAATTTAGTTGTTAAAATGTATGTGGTGTTTGTTCTCTTCCTTTTTTCGCCGGCTGTACCTGCATTACTTTATATGCATAAATAATATTTTACAACGCTTATTAAACATAGACTAGTATAAAATTACGCAAATGCTTAAGTTTATTATAGCTACCAATATAACACAATAACTTGATAAGACACAGTGACGTGAATAATGGTCACAAATGTCACAGTCACAGTGTAGAGAAAAATTTGCTTCTTTAATTAGAGTCACACTCAAGGGATCATCAGTTTTTGACTCCAATAATTTGCTGTAACCCTTTTTTCCGTGAAGAACCGTTATGGGACGCCATATGGAAGCTGCAGATTGGATGTTTTCAGATGAAAAACAGTTAATGCACTTATGAAATAATCCTGTAATATATATATATATATATATATTTTTTTTTTTTTTTTTTTTTTTTTTTTTTTTTTTTGCGTAAGTTTAGACTCGTTGAAAAACGGGACATATCGACACCAATGACTTTGATTCAACTCATTTTCCGCTTCATGTGATGACGATAGCATTCGTTAGAGACGATGCATTTTGGTCACTGTTTTTTAAGGTATTTAGGAACAAGAAATTAAGATGATATTTGGCGCAGTACAATATAAACATATAAAACAACGTTTTAAGCACAATTTTTTTAAAAACTAATTGCAGACTAATTTCGGTAGCATTAAAGCACCGATGACGGTACACTGAATGTTAACGAAACTAGTCTGCAGTTAGTTAAAACGTTCTGGTGCTTAAAACTTTGTTTTATCTGCCTATTTAGGAACTTTTACTTGGTCTAATCTGGTGTAAGAAATACGATTGAAGGAAAAATATGTGAGATATAATGATGATCTCATACAAATGCTACAATAAAAGCTGATTAATAAAAATGTCGGATAAACACTTAACTGCACGTTATCACTCAATATTTTATGGTAAAGTAGATGATATCAATTCGATCGTAGCAATGAAATTTATGCATTTTTTAAAAATACTATGATTTACTTTTAAAAATATTTTTGGCAACTAAAATAAATTAAAAAATGTTTAGACTCAAATTTATAAATTTTTCTTGAAAAAAAAAATTAGCCATTTTCACTCAATAAAATACTCATGCTTGAATTTTCAACAAAAAATAATGTTAAAGGAAAACAGTTATAATAAAAGGATATTTTACTCCTGGAGCTTCACTAAATTTCAAATGATTTTTTTAACTTTCGCTAGAAACAAGACAAAAGCTTTGTAATAAAATGCGTAAAATGCATTCACAAATAATAAAGATTAATTTCCTTGAAGTTGAAGTCTTATTTAACTGCAGTTTGATTAAAAAACAAGAAAATACTTTTAAGATGACCTCAAGAGAATCTTGAAAAAATAATCTCATTTTCAAATTTTTTGATTAAAAAATTACTCTAGAGATTTTAGAATGAGAGTTATAGAGAGTTATAGGATAGATGAAATTTTAAACGTGGCTAAAATTTGAAATTTCTTATCTGTAGAAATTAAAATAAAAAATTAAAAAGTAATTTACTCCATTTGTAAAGATTATATATAATATTTATAAATTTAAAATAAGCAATTTTTTGTTACCCGGATAATCTTAAAAACTTAAATTTCAGATGAAAATTTAATATATATATATATATTTACTTTTTTTTTTTTTTGAATTAAATAACTTTCTCAATCAGAGTAAAATGTGTAGAAAATTCAGGCATAAAATCAGGTCAACACAATACCACAATATAAATATTTTCCTCACTATCTCTAAATATAATTTGTTTCTTCCAGCTTTCAATGCTGCTATTCTCATTCAAAAGTGGTATCGGAGATATCTGGCAAGACAAGAAGTAAGCAGAAGATGTTCTTGGACGATTTTTCAATCTCTAGAATATGCAGGGGAGCAAGATCAGACAAAAGTAAGTTATAATAAATCTTTTAAATTTAAAATTTGTTACTGAAAATATGTATAGCGTTAATATAGATTTAAAAATATATAGACTTCCGCGCCTGATCGACAAAATTCATGATTTTCCGTTCCCGACCAACGAAATTAGCGATTTTTCAGTGCCTGAGCGGCAAAATTCCTGTTTTTTTCCTCGAGCCTCAACGACAAAATTCGCTTTTTGTCCGCACCCGATCAACGAAATTTGCGATTTTTCTGTACCTCATCAACGAAATTAGCAATTCTTAATTGACTGACGAAATTTTTAATTTTCCCACAGCAAATTGACGAAATTCACGAATTTCGTCCTGTCGACGAAATTTTTTCCTGTGACCTATGGACAAAAATTGCAATTTTTTCCTGTTATAAATTGACGAAATTCGCGGGCCACACGTTTCCCCATCGCGGGCCGCAGGTTGTGCATCCCTACCTATACAATAAGCAGGGCCGCCACAGGCGACTATTTTTATATTCTATTCGCACCACTATTTTAAGAAAATAAATTTTCTAGTATATTTCTTTTTCAGATGTTGTCAAAGTGTATGTGATTTTTTTTTCTTAATGGTGCGAGATAGAATAAAAGAATAGTCGCCTGTGGCAGCCGTGAATAAATGATCGTTACAGTCCCTCTATCAGCCCTTAAATTTTGTACTATGATTTTGGAATCATTCTTTAGAATAGAAAAATTCTTCTTTCAAAATGATTTTCTTTAGATTATATACAGGGTGTCCGGTCTCAACGGTGTCCAATGGCTAGTTCCTAAGCCGTTAGTCATAGACATATAGTTCCAATTACAAAAATGTTTCAAATACGGTAAAGAAATATTTAAAAAACAATTAAGGTCAATAAAAACATTTCTGAAAAAAAATACGAAATTTAAATTTTTATACGGCCCCCCGGTCCTATAAGTTATATTTAGTAAAATTTACCTATTGCACTGACAAGTAAGACAAAAATAGTCCCATATATATAACACTAAAATTGAGCGAGGTATGAAACTTTAACAATGCATGACTTATGCCACTTTTCTGCTCTGAAAACAAATGAGTTCGGCTTGGGTTTGAGGGGTTACATACCAAGTGCTTAAAGTATTCGAAGATCTTATTTCATGTGTATCTGCGCTTTGAAAAAAATAGTACAAGTATTACGATTAAGTTAACATTTATTAAGTTTTAGATTGGTTAAAATAACATGTTTTATTTTGTCAGGATTTGAGACTGTTTCGTTTATGATTTTTTTTAAAACAAAAATTATGTTATTTTTATAAGTTTTTATGTTACTTCAACGATCGTATGTATGTTTTTCCAGTTCAAAATTTGTACTCGAACTTTAACTCACTTTTAAATATCCGATCGAGATTACATTTTACATACTGGCGCAAATCCAATAACAATATGATATTATTATGATTTTCGGTGGTTACCATTTATACTTATTTTACAGGATAACACAAAAAATTTCGGATAGATTACCGCCAAGAAGTTTATGAAAAAGTTTTAGATTAGATAATACAAGACTGCGATCGTTGGTGGTTTTTTTTTTTTTTTACGTATTTTTTAGCACTGAATCCGAAAGTTACATTAATTTTTAACCATCATGTCAGGATATTCCGCAAGTCATAAATTGTTAAAGTTAAAGAATAACAAAAATCGGATACTAAAAAGTAGAGGAGATGGTTGTGTTTTTTAACTTTTAATAATTGATTTTTACGTACTTTTTAGCACTGAATCTGAAAATGACCTTTATTTTTAACTATCACCTTAGAATTTTTTTGCAAATCGTCAATGTGTAAGTTAAATTATAGCGAAAATCTCATACTATAAAACATATGTAAACTTTTTTTGTTTTATTTTATTTTATTTTATTTTATTTTATTCAATAATTTATTCGAAATTTTTGCTTATCCTGGGATTCTTACAGCTAAATTGCTGAGTTATCCGATGAGATGGGAGGAGATTCAATTTTAACTTTGAACTTTTTAACTTTCAAATTTTCGAAAAATCCTGATGTGAGGGTTAAAAATGAAAGTCAGTTTCAGATTCAGCGGTACAGAAAGAATCTAAGAATCTACATAAGAATCAATTATCAAAAGCCAAAAAACATGGCATATCCCAACTTTTGCAGGTTAGTGTAATCTAATAATATTTTAAAATACGTATCATTTTGTAAAGAATTAAGGCTGTTAATTTAGCATCATTTTATTTAACAAAAATTCTGTTTTTCTTTCTTATTAAATGTTTGTTACAAATTGTAAATTTTGCCTTAATATGTCATAATGATTAAATATTTCAAATTTATATTGCAATGCTAATTTTACTCTTAACCATTTTTTAATATATCTGACGAAATTATATTTCGACTAAATTTTTGAATGACCCCCAATTTGCAGCAAAAAATATGCTCCAACTTTAAACAGCTATTACTCGGTCAATTTTA
Organism: Maratus speciosus; assembly: GCA_963932465.1. Taxonomy (NCBI): domain Eukaryota; kingdom Metazoa; phylum Arthropoda; class Arachnida; order Araneae; family Salticidae; genus Maratus; species Maratus speciosus. Next base: position 289,128,895 of record OZ010787.1, read on the forward strand.
ATCGTAGAATAACGGGACTTTTTGTGTATTACCTGTCAGTGTAAAAGGAAAATTTTACTAAATATAATTTATAGGACCGGAGGACCGTATAAAAATTTAAATTTCGAAATTTTTTTAAGAAATGTTTTTATTTACCCAAATCGCTCTTAAAATATTTCTTTACTTAATTTTAAACATTTTTGTAACTGGAACTATATGTCTATGTCTAACGGTTTAGGAATTAGCCATTGGATACCTTTGAGACCGGACACCCTGTGCCTGTATATCGGTTTGGTAGACAAAAGCAGCGACAAGTGACAATGTGAAATATATTCATTAAAATATTCGTCTAATGTGTATTGATTGATTAGAATGCAGTTAATCGACATCCAAAATGTATGTAAAAAACTTGAGGGAAAAGTTTTTTCCAATTCCATAGTATTCCAGTGTAAAATTCTAAATGTTTATGAAAATACCTTTTATGCTTTTTTGGTAGTATTAAAAAAAAGGTTCTTTTCTTTTTAAAATCAAATTTGTTGCGTTAAATAGAATATCAAAAGTATTTGATTTAAGAAGCATAATATACTTGAAATTTAAAAAAAAAATCATACAATTTTTTTAATATTTCTTATTTTCAAAGATTTTGTCAGATTAATTTTTATTTGACATTTTTTTCTGCGGAAATGCAAGATGAATTTTCATACTATTTTATGATAAATTATTGATGTACGTTTAAAATTGCGAAAGCCTATATTTTTTAATAAAGTGGGGTGAAATATATAATATGTAATTTAAAGGACATAAAAAGAGATAACTGTGAGAAAAAAAGCTTTTATTTAGAATATGCATTTTAAGTGTTTTAAATATTGCGTTACGTAAATTATAGAAAGTGGAATTTTCTGATATGCACCAGCTGTTTTAAATAAATTATAAATTATAAATTTAGCCTTAAAACTGCTTCCTTTTGCAATTAGAGAGATTTCTTAAAATACCACATTAAAAAAATTTCAGTACTAATTTCACTTAATTAGTCTCAAATTTTACTTTATACCACTATTCTAATGCAAATTTATTTTGATGCTAATTTTTAGATACCAAACTTGAAGCAATTTGGCGATGAAGTTTAGAAATTATAAAGATGTAAAATTTTAACCTACTAATATTAAATTAATTGATTTATATATGCTGTAATGAGTATTTTTTCATGTTGTTATTATTCACTATCACAATAGTAATTATGCTATTTTTATGCATTAAAGAATTATGTGTAAAGTATGGATTATGAAACTATTATTTGAAGAATCTACGAGTTTTTTAAACATAAATTGTCTTCTAGAAGCTTCTTATTTGCGTATACAATATTTCTGCTCGATTCGATAAATAGTTTTTGAGTTACGATTAAAACACTACAGTTTAAGGGTCCATATAAACATTCAAAAAATGATTAATTTCATAAAAACTATAAATAAATGTAATAATTGTCCCAGTTATTTGTTGAACTATTTAAACGATTTATATAGAATTTTCTATCATTAATAATATTCACTACTTAAAAATATCAATATATTTTTTAATTAAATCTAAACCATAAAGTAACAAGTTTCACTCTTTAGATGATTTCCAAAATTAACCCAATTTTTTAAATTGCATGCATATCTCCCGGACGAATCAGAAAATTCGGGAAAAATCATAGCTAGGCTAATTTCAGGGCCCGGATCAGTAGTGCCATGTTGGAGATTTTTTTATCGAAACTATCTACCACTATTTCAGAATAGTAAGCTTTACTTTATTTAATGACAGATATTCGGTGATTAAATGAAGCGAAGATTATTAGCCTGGAAAAGTGGTGAATATTTTGAATAATTCCACAAACTCGCAGCACAGGTCTGGATTGGTATTGTGTTCTTAGAATTAATTCGGTGATTATATTAAAATTTTAAAATCTCAGTTAACATATATGTTGTAATCGTTGACGTTAATTGTTGCTAATTATGAAATTATAAATGCTGTGCATGGGCATTATATGCAATGCTTATTGACTGATCAAGCAATCATCTAATTTAATTTTTGTAACAATAGTTAAAAGAAAAAAAAACATAAAATATTCTAACTCGAAATTCCCTACTTCTGCGATTTCTTGCCTTAATTTGCTGTTAATATATATATATCATTCGCTATCGTTGTCTGAGTTACAGTATCAAGGCACAGCATGTTTTTGTTTTCCATTATAACACTTTTATTTTAAAAGGGAATAATACTGTGCAACTTTTTGACAAATATAATACGTTAAACATTACACTCGTTTCATCCAGCTGGAATATTAGTGTAAAATCTAGGGAAATAAGAGGCATAAAATATATGACTCATAAAACATGTATAATCACACTTTTCCATGACTTATTCAGAATTTATATGAAAATATGATTATATTATTTATACTAAAATGACGTGGATCGTGCAACACCACTCCGCAATACAACATGTTCTATGAATATTTAATCTTCTAAACATTAATTTTACACAGAAAGGCATGCTTCATTTTTGACATTTATAGAAAATATTAGAGTAATACGGTTTTCTAAATTCTGTTGGTCTCCTTTGCTTATTTATAATTCAAATGCATAAGGAATAACTCATTTGATGCTGGAGTGTTAATGGCTTAAGCGGCATTATAATTGACTTTGATCGTTCTCTAATACAGTCTGTATTTGAATGCTTTGAAATTTTTATTATAAGGAAATTAAAGAATTATCACAAAACATTTGACACCACATTTAATTTTGTAGGATTTATTTTTCTTAATCAGGTACGCAGTTGTAAAGTATATTTTTTTGGGCAATTTTTGCCACACCTCTATATCGAAAAGATAATATAAATGTAATAAAAATGTAAATAAATAAAGCACTATGAATTCATATTAAAAGTTCGCTTGCTTAAGTGGGCAGGATCAGTTGTGAAATCAATGAAAAAAAGCCAATATTTAAGTTCCATTTTCTTGGCAATCACCGGATATATTTTAATAATTTATGTGTTTGAAATTATACTTAACTGCATTTTTATCCTTTCCAATTCTGACAATTAGTTCCTGATTAGTAATAAGAATGAAAAAAAAATACCTATACATAGACCGGGAGCCGGCATAACACACAATCCTCTCATCGAGTTCACGGATGAAATTCTAGGATTACTTAAATCTTGATTCGCATATTAAAACGCAATAGGTCTGCCAAGTCATACCTTGGTGGAAAACATCAAGAAACCCGATTTTAGAGGCTGACTCGTAGGTTTACCATTTTGTTTTCCTGCTCCCAGTCCTCCATGTTTTCCTACCTTTTGGTGCAGGAAAACACAATGGTAAACCTACGAGTTAGCCGCGAAAATCGGATTTTCAGGTGTTTTCCACCAAGATATGACTTGGCAGACCGATTGCGTTTTAATATGCGAAACAAGTTTTAACTAATCCAAGAATTTCATCCGTGAACTCGATGAGGTGATTGTCTGTGCTACCGGCTCCCGGTCTAATACATTTGTTTTCCAAATTGTGTAAGCAAATGAATTTCTTATTTTTATTTTTTGCCGAACGATCAAATTATACATTCTTTACCGTCAAAATAATTAAAAAATACATTGAAATAGCTTTAGTAGTTTTTGAGGGAAAAAAAATAAATAGGAGAAAAGTAACTTTACAGGAGAAAACATCATAGATTCCGATTAAGTCATAGTTACTAGTGTTGTTTGTTTGACCGAGAAACAAATTTACTCTCGAATTCAACTTGGGAAATCTCGGTTACTTTCCACCTTATTTGTAGTTTCTTAATTTTAAAATATAGTCACTCCATTAAAGATAACTAACTTTTTTAATAATTTTTCAGCTATACAACTTTTTTAATGACCTCATCACTCATCTTTTCGATGCAAATCCATATATAGCGGCATCTGTAACTTACCCTAATCAACTTGCTTTCAAAGGTAAGAACATTAGATTATTTTGAGTAATAATAACCTTTGTATTTTCTTTCCTTGATTATTTCCTGCTTGTTATATCTCTACAGATTTAGATTAAAAAAAAAAAAAAAAAAAAAAAAAAAAAAAAAAAAAAAAAAAACAAGAATTTTGTAGATATTCCAAGGTTTTTGAATCAGACTTTAAATAAACATGATACGTAGATTATTCTGTTTGCTTTTAATTTATAAAACTCGCTTCTCTTGAGAAAATTTTCTCAGTTTTCTTAAAAATAAGAACCAACCAGTGTAATATACATACATATACAGGGTGATTCATAAATATCGAAACAAAAGGCTATCTCCTTAAATATTGCCCTTAGGCACATACTTCCAATTGCAAAGTTTCATAAAAAAGGTGCCAAATTTAATGGCATAAGTTGTAACTCCAGAGGGGGTGGGTCTATTTGAGAAAATACAAAAACTAATTTTTTATACGGCCCTCGTTGTGTAAAATTTCCAGTTAGGAAATTTTCTCTTATCCCTTCCTGAATTAAACAAAAAAAATTAATATCAGTATCTGCAAAGCTCGTAGAGTTATTAAAATTCAAAATTCGCGACTTACACCATTTTCCCATGCCTCTGAGCGACGAGTTATTGACTAATTTTGAATGCACGATAGGGATCATTCACAAATTGTACGTTATTAAAAGTCGATTTAAGACAGTGCCTCTCCTTTGGACCTAAAATAGCAGCGTATAGATTTTAAGTTAAACCTTCTTTCAAATTATGTTGGAGGCCTTTATTAGAGGTCTGCACGAGTCGAAATATCCAGACCCAGTCTCGAGCCGACCCACAGAAAAATGTTCGTCCCTGCCTGGAAAAATGTTTAAATCATAGTCCGAGTCTGGTCCGGCCTGATTGAATTTCTAGAAAACATAGTATTTTACGTCGATATGGTTAAAAACTATTTCATATGAAAGAGTTCTGACCAAAGTAGCTTTATAGCTTTATAATAGCTTATAGATTTTCTTTTTACATGTTTATAATCTTCATTTTTAAAGAAGCGTCAAAGGCTGTGATGTTTATTTTTTTTTTTAATGAATATTTATTTGTATGTAAACGTTTCACTTACAATTTAATATCGTTAATCCATAATCCATGTATTGGAGACTTTCAAAAATGATGTAGAGTAATAATTACCTTTGTATTTCCTTTCCTTGATTATTTCCTGCTTGTTATATCTCTACAGATTTAGATATTTTTTTTTTTTTTTTAAACAAGAATTTTGTAGATTCTTGTTTATATTCCAAAGTTTTTGAATCAGACTTTAAATAAACATGATACGTAGATTATTCTGTTTACTTTTAATTTATAAAATTCGCTTCTCTTGAGAAAATTTTCTCAGTTTTCTTAAAAATAAGAACCAACCAGTGTAATATACATACATATACAGGGTGATTCATAAATATCGAAACAATAGGCTATCTCCTTAAATATTGCCCTTAGGCACATACTTCCAATTGCAAAGTTTCATAAAAAAAGGTGCCAAATTTAATGGCATAAGTTTTAACTCCATGGGGGTGGGTCTATTTGAGAAAATACAAAAACGAATTTTTTATACGTCCCCCGTTGTGTAAAATTTCCAATTAGGAAAGTTTTTCTTATCCCTTCCTGAATTAAACAAAAAAAAAAAATTAATATCGGTACCTGCAAAGCTCGCAGAGTTATTAAAATTCAAAATTCGCGACTTGCACCATTTTTACATGCCTCTGAGCGACGAGTTATTAACTAAAGAACCTTCTAAGACGGAATCACACAGACAAGAAAAAAATGCCTTATAAACAATTTCCCTTCTTAGGAGGTGCAAATGTATTGTATTCTTTTCTCAAGTATGATTATATTAATTTTGCATGGTTCAAAATATTATCCCATTTTAGACAGGATTCTGTAATAGGCAAGTTCTTTTTCACTTGTTTTACTGTTTTTTTTTTTTTTTTTTCGTTTAAATCTACTATTCTTTAAAATCGACTTTTAAAGTTTAATTGTAAATGATAATATGCTTTAATTGTAATGGTGATTTAAAAATATATGCATTTTTGTAATTTTTTTGGGATGAGCCAAACTTTACTGATTTTTGCACTGATTAGGTGAGTCAGATAGAAGGATTTTAATACAGGTTGAGTCGAGACCGGGACTGAAAATTTCGTCCCATGCAGACCTAGGAAGAAAGGAACCCTGTTCTGGTTCGGTATGAAAAATACATTAGGCCCGGTCGAGTGGTCCGGCCTCAGAATACAGACTTTTTTAACCGCTCGCCGGGACGATATAAAACCTGAAGTTGTGAGGTTTAAAATTATGAAAAACATTCTTAATCAGTATGTTAGAATAAAACTTGTTTTAAATATTACAGAAAGAGCTATATACTCCCCTGCAATTTTTTGAAAAGCATTTAAACATTTGATTAGGAGCCAATCTTTGTTTAAAACTTTAAATACGTTTTAAATTATTAATTTAAATTGTTAAAAATAAGTAATTCAAATTTATGCATAATTAAAATTAAAATTAATGCATTAAAATAAAAATAAATGCATAATTAAAATTGAAATTAATTTAATTGAAATTATTAATTTACATTTTTAAGTCAAGAATCGTTAAAAAAAAAAGGGGGTGTAAACTCGGAACATGACATTTTTGATTATTTTACATTAATTTTGTTTCGACAAATTTGAAAACATATTTATTTTTGAAAATATGATTTTTTAAAATAAGTTACATCATTTTTTTAAAATTTGTGTTTATAATATTTTTAATATTAATATTTTAAAAAGCCTGAAACAAAATTAAAATTATATTTTCTACTTTAATTAAATGAAAAATAGTTTGAAATTCGACGATAACATTTCGAGTTATAACGATTTTAAATTACCCAATTAAAATAATAATAATAATTTTTAAAATTTTAAACTTTCGGAGAAATTTTAGGCTGTGATTTTATTTGCAAATTATACGGTTAATCATAACGAAAAACAGAAAAATCTAATTCCAATTCAATAAATATATTTTTTAGATGTATAAAGATGTATTTAGATGTATAAATATATTTTTTAGATGTTTAAAGTAACATTGTTTCTTGAATAATACGCATTTCAATTTGTGTCTAATCCCTTAAAATCTGACGAATTATTTAAACAGGCATAACTCCATGAGTTTTGTAGATATGAAGATGGAACTTTTTGTGTTTAATTCAGGAATGGATAATGAAAAAAATTCCTAACTGGAAAATTTTATCCTATGGGGGCGGTATAAAAATTTAATTTTCGTATCTTTTCAAATAGACCCCCACCCCCATGGAGTTGTAACTCATCTCATCAAATTTTCCATCTTTTTTTATGAAACTTTGCAATTGGAAGTATGTGCCTAGGGGCATTAATTAAGGAGATAGCCTATTGTTTCGATATTTATGAATCACCCTGCATAAGAAATGAAATATACCATGTTGAAAAAAAATAAAAAAAAATAAATCCTTGTGGATTTTCCAGTAACATCATGGAAACAAGAATCTTAACAGATGTTATCTCTCCAATATGCGTAGGACTTTTCGTTCATTCTCCACATGTGGTGGATTATTCAATCATCATTTTTGCAAATATAGAAAAGTAAAGCTAAATAAACAAGAGAACAGTAAAAATTAGATGAAACTTTAACAATTATCTGCATAAATTTATGAAGTTTGATATTTTATAATAATTATTATGTAATTTTACTTCTACGTAAGTTAAAAAAATTAAATAAATTCAACATTAATAAGAAGCCTTTAATCATAAAAAAAAAAAAAAAAACTAAATTATGCCTGCATAAGAAAGCTAATTCAAGCAAAATCTTCAACCAAGCCGTGATTCAAGAATATACTTGTAATGTTACAAAGAATGTCGTTGATTAACTACTATAATCATTAAGTTAAGTTGTTTTAATTTTATTATTATGTCATAATTTTAAGGTTAAGAAATTGATTTAAATTTACTTTGCTTTATTTCATGAGATAGTTTAAATTTATCAGGAGAATTATAAGGGTACAATTTTGATACATGAACAGTTTCAGAGTTTTTATTTAGTTGGAAGTCTAGACGGTCAAAATGTACATCAAATAATTTACTAATGATTTGATAAGGTATGACTTCCAGTGGTCCTTAAGGAAGTATAGTGAAAAAATATATATCTCCTAGTGCAAAAGAATTTAAATTCTAAAATAAAAATATGTACCAACTAATAAAGTTCAGAACAATAACTGTTAACTATATTTTATCATTAAATATCTCGCAGAACATAAAATGTGTAATATGAACTTTTAAAAGTTATGTTTTACTTAAAAGGCGACTAAATTAATAAAATAGATGTTACAAGTTTAAAATATACATTTTGTTTAAAAACCTCTAAGTACTTTTGGGCTTTCCCAGGCCCTTCATCAGCGAATATAATATTCTATTGTGAAGAGCTTGGAAAAGCTCGAAAGTACTAAGAAGTTTTTAAATAAAAAGTATATTTTTAACTTGTAATATCAATATTCTCTGATGAAGGGCTTGGGAAAGCCCGAAAGTACTTAGAGGTTTTTAAATAAAATGTAAGTTTTAAACTTGTAACATCTGTTTTACTATTTTAGTCGCCTTTTAAGTAAAACAGTGAACTTTTTAACGTTCATATTACACATTTTATGTTTGAATCAAGATGAAATATTGCGTTTCGTCTTATGATTTTATTCTCTCACAGAATTTCATAATTCCATTTTTTTTTATACTGAATATAATAATTGTAAGAAACTTTTAGAATTAATTTCGCTCCAACCAGAAAACCAACTCAATAAAATATATCATGTAAATATAAAAATCATGGTTACTTCAAGATAAATTTTTATATAGTTGACACATAAATAATAATTATATCTTTTAAGATGTAAAAGTTCTCAGAATAATTTTTTTATAGCATAAATCTTTAAATCGTGATTAATAAATGTTTTTTTTTTATATATAGATAAAGAAATTTAATTCAGCAAATAAAATATAGAATAAAATGCATTTCATGGCATTATAATGACAATCATGTTTGCTTTTAAATAAAAATTCTTTAGACTCAATGAAAAGCATGTTATTTAAAAAATAATGCTTGTTGCTTTTATTTTCAGGTAAAGAAAAAAAAACATTAACTTTAAATTGCGAAAATCGTTTTTATAAGAATATTTTCAAAAGGATCTATCTTCTGGTTATGCTTTTAATTTTACCTTCTATTAATATGGTAACTAATATAGTATCAGACAAACCTTTTCACAAAACAAATAAATCAAAAACATAAAAATAACTTTCTTATGTACTCTTATATTACTTTTTTCCAATTTTCGAAACTAAAGATTAAAAAGGCGTTATTTTATACACACAAGAAAATTTATTTTATTTGTAAAAAGAAGATGTAACTTATTACATGTCATTAAAAGACGTTAAACAGGTCTTAAAATTCAATGAGATTAAAATCTCTAAGAAGCCTTATGAGATCCTCATGACCACATTAGAAACAAAGCAGACTGTCTTGTTTTGAACAATATTTAACCTTGAAACTTATTTGCTTAACAAATGTAATTTATTCACGTACTTAGAAATCACGAAATTAACGCGAAAAATGTGTGTTACTCTTCTATTTCATTTAATTATTACTGAAGCAAAAAAAAACGGATTTACTTGAACGAAATTAAACAGACAAGGTACACTGAATCAAGTGAAACCAGTAACTAATAAATCGCTTTCCCTCCCTCTAAATGTGTTATTATTATTTTTTTACATTAAAAAATACAATGACATTGTCAAAGAAGCTGCTATTATTAAGGTGATCAAATTTTATAATGGAAATCAAATTTAAAGCTTGTACAATGTTAAAATTGTATCTTGCTCTATCTTTTTTCAAACCAGAATTTTCTCAATTTTTTAAAATTTAATAAGTTTTAAAAAATTAAAAACTACGTGAACTGCATGAGCTACGTGAACTACGTGCAATTTTCGGCGAAATTCGGGCACCTATAACAGACAAGTGATTCCAATATACAATATCGGATTAAAAATTAAATTTCATTCATAAATAAAAAATTAAATTTCCTTCATATAGACTTGAAAAAGTCTCAGAACAGTACAAGAAAGAAAAACCAATCCTCAAGCATATAATATGAAACACTTCCCAACACACAAATGATGGTGTTGTCTAAATATTAATTAATAATACTGGCTTTCGGCATCTTATTAATATGAATTTTATTAGGGGGGGGGGGAATTTTTAAAATGTAATTTGCTTCAGAAAGACAGTATATATAGAGAAAAATATAAAAGATTTAACGAAATAGAAAATTTAATGAAGTATAAAAGATTACAATGAATTAATTTAGATTAATTATTCTTAATAAATAGGCGAATGATACAAAAATAAATCCTGTAAAAGTGCACTTAAGGAAAATATTTTGCACATATTACAAACCCTTAATAATAGATTTTCGAATTTTTATTCCGCATAAAATATCTAATGTAATATCCATAGCCCATTTTGAATTTTAATTAGAATATATTTTATAACTTGATTTAGTTTATATCGCAATCTGCTAATGAAGGAGACTTTGCGGAACAGCTTTATTAAGTAAATTTTGTAAGACAATAGGGGGCCACGTTTTGCTTAATGCAGCAAAACTGAGCTGGTAATCACTCTTAAAAATGTTAAAATAATAAACACGCATGCACATAGCATTTAATTGTTATTGAAAATATCGTGCATACTTAAAATTAAAAAATTATGTCAAATAGAATAGTTTCCTAAAATAATGCAAATGGCCCTAGGTAAAACAACACTAATTTACCTAGAGTCATTAGTTGTTTGTACTTACGGTCGTTCCCTGAAATTTTATCTGTACACTATGTAATAAACAAAAAACATACATTAACATTTTATATAACAAACAATCATCATAAGATAACGCACGAGTTAAACATCCATTGGTTTAAAATACGTTTAAAATTGCATTATTTTGTAATGTGAACTTCAAACTTAATATGTCACTAACCCACTTTTTAGAAACTGTTTAAATTCCAAAATTTTTCCAAAATTATTCCATGAAAGCTTTATATATAAAATAAAAAGATTTTTCATGAGTTATTCTACCTTATTGCAGTTTTGAAGTATTGTTACAAAGCAAAGCTTTATTACAATTTGAAAAGCTTGTTCCAAAAATGAGTTGTAGACACTAACGTTCTGAACCTCCAAACAATCCTTTTGTTTATGCAATTTGCAAAAGATGTTTAAATGCTTCATAAAGATTAAAGATCAGAAACATTAGTTATAATTAGATAAATATTCTGATATTAATATATTAATATCGAAACATTAACTAAAGTCCATTGGCAACATATGTTTTAGAAACTAAATGTACAAATAAAACTTGAATATATAAAAAGAAGCATTAGCAAAAGCTGTTTTCTCACACATTATCGCTGAGAATTTTGAAATAAAATAAAATAAAAAAGATAATCGAAATTATTGCATTTTATCTGGATCCATGGACCCAGGTATAAGGCAATTATGTGGCCCTCAGGTACAACACAGGGAAATTTCACACAAAAAGTGTTCCATTAAAAATTCCCTGGGATAGGTGATATACTTGATACTGTATTCAACGCTTCAATAAACTGTTAATACTAGATGTTGTAGTTAAAAGAAAAATACTTTATTTCCTTTTATGAAATAATGAAAGAATTCAGCTACGAAATTTTACTTTTGCTCTTCCAAACATCGCCTTTCACAACTTCATTCTTGTGGAATTCAAAATGTCTATAATAACAGCAAATAATGTTGTCACTTACCTGACACAATAAAACTTATATCCAAATATTATATAAATGAAGGGTAATGGAACTGGTCTTTCTCACAAATGTACAAATAAATAAAAACATTTTATACTAATTTAAGGTAGTCCGAGACATGAAATTCTCGAAAAAATTGCATTTTAAATATTTCTGATTTAAAAAATATTCTAGAGAATTTTGAATAAAATAAAATGGTATAAATCGAATAGAGTTAAATAAAATAAATAGATTTAAAGAAATAGTTGTTTTTATGTTGTACTGTCTGTGATTGTGTAAGGAGTACTTAACACTTAAAATGCATACAAATCTCAGAATGTATTTTTTTTAAGTTTCGTTATATTTAAATTGATTCCTTTAAATTTCTTGTAAAGATAAAGTCATGACCTTCATAAATTTTTTTACCAGTTTTAGCTATATTAATTGAATTTTTTGGGGGGATTTTTTATTTCCTGAGAAAAATTTAAAAATACGATTCATGGTAAAAAATATTCACAAAAAACTGACGTCTTCGTATTTAAAAAAATATTATTATTATTTTAAATAAATATATTTGTAATTCCTAAAGATAAATAATTATTTATTATGTATTCATGTCTGTACTAAAAAAAAGTATGCGAAAAGCGTCATTGTTTCAGAAGATATATGAATTTTAAATATGCCCCAAATGATTAACTTTTATTATTTTTTTAAATTAATTAAATTTATTAAAAAGAATTTACATTTGAAAAGAAAACTGTATGTAAATATTCATTTCAAGCGGGAAAAACGACTACAAACTTTTATAACTGAAAGAAGTAAAATTTTGTGTAATATACTTTAAAGTTACAAAAAATCCACACAAATTATTTTATCATTATTTATAATGTGTTTTATACTTACGTTTTCTTTTAAAAGTTTATAATTTATTTTTGTTCTATTTATTTCAAAAGTCAGTGACGGATATGCGATCATTATAAATAACTTCTGTTACTGCCTCAAACTGAATATATTCTAAGGTTTGTGTTAAACTTTTATGGCATATATATTAATAAAGGACTTACATCCATACATTTCTATTGCTTTCCTATTATTATAAATTGAAAAGAATGAACGGGACACAGAATGAGATCTATATAAAGAAGGGTGGAAGCAATTTAATGTGTTGCATATACAATACTTTGCATGTATCTGAAACAAAAACTGGTTTTCCGAACGCTGTAGAAAACGCATTAGAACAAATAAAAATGTTTTTAACTTATTATACAATACAGTGTTACTTACTGATATTTGAGTAAAGTATTCTCACACCATTGCTTGCGAAAAAAATATTCACCTTATTAAATGACAGAAATTCTACGATTAATACGATGAATATTTTTATTAAAAAGAGTGATAACAAAAAAGTGATATTTAAGGCACAATTAACAAAAATAGTTTTTGCAATGCATTACTTTTTGTTTTATATAATAGTTTGTAAACGCCCAAATATAACGCGGATGCATACTTTCTATAAACAATTTTTTGTAATGCTAATTATTGATTAATAAAGCGATTAATTAATACTGATTATTGAAAATTCATAATTAGAAATATATATTTTTTGCCACATCAGAATCCCTATGCTCGAAAATCTCCCAATTTACACTTTATTTCACTTCTAATTTCTTGTCAAATTATCAGTAGATATGTGAAATCGGTAACTTGAATGGGGAATGCATATAGTTAAGATTGAAATTTACAAGCTCTGCTTTTTCATGCAAGGTAAACTGCAAGAAAACGATATATGTGGGGATTTCCTAAGAAGCATTTTATTGTAAAAATTTCTCTCATATCATTATTTTAATAACCTTAGCTGCAATATCATGCAATTTTTAAAATGTGTTTATTAACATTTAATCAGTCCCCCAACACACTTTAACTCATATATTATGTGTGTTTTTCAATATAGAGCAATGCAAATTTGTGTTCGGCGATATTGAGATTTTCCAAGATCGTATAAAAAATAAATATTTATACGGACCCGCAATAAAATTTAACATAACCGGATTCTAAAATAACAAACAAGGAACTTTGATGCAACCAGTTTTATTTTGTGACTTTCAGAATTTGAGTAATAACCATCATTCGTTTATTTATTTATTATTATTTTTTACATATTGTAACTTATTGTAAGCATCAGCGCACCTATATTTCAGAAAACTTACATTTATTAAAATATAATGAAATAGCCCAAAAATGCTTTGTTTAGCAGGGAAAATTTTATTAAATGCTATGAAGATATGCTTTTCCCTGTTTCACCATTATTACAATCTCTTGTAAAAAATCTCTAAGTTAAAACAAATTAAATGAAAATCTAATATTATGAATGTTATTTTCTCTGTACATTGGCTTGCTTTTTCAGAATGAAGTTTAGTAAAAAAGAAAAAAAAGAGCAGACTTTCTCAAAATTTATTATTTTAAAATTTCAGTACCATGCATCGATAAAAGTAAAAACACAAAAGACCTTCCTTTATTTTTCACCTAAATTTAAATAAATATTTGAAAGTTGGATTGGTTAAGAATACAACATACAACTCTACAAATTTCTCATTCCAAACAGATCATACTTATTTTGTTTTTTGGTAATTTCAGTTTTTTCTTCTTTACCAGGAAAGAACCCATTAATGTGTAAAACAGAAAATGAGGATATGGATTTGTGGGAAAGTACAAATCCAGATACAGTTAAACTCGAAGAAGGTTTCAGAGGGTTAAGGATAAAACTTCCAATGAAAGCCGAAACTGTTGTGAAACTTACAGAATTTTATAAAGGCCGAAGAGTAAGTAATTTATTTAATAAAATAGTTATTAGGATATTTTTAAAGAAATTGATCTAACTCTGATATGATAAATTTAATTTTTTTTCCGCACACCCGAGTTAATACATAAGGGTATGAAATTAGATTTCATTTATAAATGCAACTAAATACATGTAAATTATAAACAGTATATTCGTAGCAGTTTTGTTCCTTTTTCTTACAGCTAAGGAAAGTCATCTGTGTGCATTATATCGAAAGAAGGTTTTGATTTTTCATTTGTTAATATTTTTGGTAAGATTTGTTCATGCTATTTTGTGTATAGAAAAAAAAATGTTTTTTCAGAAACACGACCACTTTCTGATTTCTAATTGAAGTGTTAACCGGTTATAAAAAAAGGTCATTTTTAGTTAATATTATAATGCTATTGAAAGAAATATAAATAAACCATAAAAGTGTAGAAAACACCACGCGTTTCACAAGAATTTATCTTTCTTCTTCAAGTATAAGAAGATTTTCTACCACCAAGAGAGCAGAAGCCTTTTAATTTATACCTTTTCAGCTTCGCGATTTATTTTATTTTATTTATTTAAAATCCCCTTTTCCTAGTTTTTGACTTTTATTTCATCAATTCTTCTATTCCTTCTTACTGAACATGTCATGTAATAATTAGATTTGGTCTTTCCCCCTTAGTTCTTCTTTCTTATTGGCAGTTTTCTCGCATTTGCTTCTGTATTCTCTTTTCTGTATTTGCTTTCAGTCTTGCTTCTACTGTCTCATTATATCACTGCATTTTGCACCTGAAGAAAAAAAGATAAATTCTTTCGAAAACTTTGTAATTTCTTCACCATCTTATAATGTATTTAAGAAGTTTCTTTCAATGCTACCGTTTTTTACACCTGTTTACCAGTTTCAAAAGTTAGACTCTAATAGCCTTGCTTCTACTCTCTAATTATATCGCGGCATTTTTCACCTGAAGAAAAAAATAAATTCTTTCGAAACACGCTGTTATTTTTCACCATTTTAAAATGTATTTAAGAAGTTTCTTTCAATGTCATCGTCTTTTACACCAGTTTCCAAAGTTATACTGTAAGAGTCTTGCTTCTACTCGCTCATTATATCACGGCATTTTGCATATGGTGAAAAAAGATAAATTAATTTGAAACACGTTGGGATATCTTCGCCATTTTATAATGTATTTTAAAAGTTTCTTTCAATGCTACCGCTTTTTACACCAGTTTCAAAAGTTAGACTGTAATAGTATAATATGTATTTTACTCCTTATCATTAATTAGAACTGGAATTTATTCCACAGAAATCTATGTGCGATCATATATTTGTCAAAGTATTTTATAAACCCTTGAAATTATTTAATTAAAAATAAAATTCGAAGGAAACTATTTATAAAATTAGACAACTGAAGAGTTGGTTCTAATGGTGGCTAAATGTTAGGCCAATTTTTCAATAGTAAAGTGAATCATACGCTATTTTTTTTACCTTAATGAGAAAATACTAAATCAACTTGGTAAAATTATGGACTATTAATTTTAGACATGTAAATTTAAAAATGTTCTCATCCATTATGGCGAGACTATTTTTCAGAATTGCTAAACATTTTGGTGATTTTTCATAAGAAGTGCATAATAAATTTCTTTAAAAATATCAGCTGTATTAATTGTATTTAGAGAAATGTCAAATATTCAAATCAAATTAAATTTAAAGCAAAGTAACACGTTAAATTAATTTGCATTTACAATTAGTGATTTTTTTTTATTTGAAATATCTCAAAGATTTACATACTTATTCAGTGTTAACAAAAATTTACTCAACCTCAAAAATGATTATGAGCTCAAGTACCTTTGAAATGTAAAGAGTTATCAAAAATGTAAAGCTACTTATCGTTTAAACCAATAAACCAATTTGAATAATCCCACTCTTTGAAATTTTCCTTTTTAAGAAAATGAATATATTTTATTGATTTTAAATCATAAATGGATATATTTTCCCGTAATTTTATGTACAAGGTGTAACATAACTTTCACATAGTATTATAAGATTAACTATTTTTCTCGTTTTCTTGTTTGTTTATTTTTTTAACATTTAAGCAAACGATGCGAAATTAAATTTAATTATAAATAAAATTGCTATTGCTTGAAAAATGCAATTTTTTAAAACATAAACAGCAAATTTTGGCAAAACTACATTTCGGACGTTAATGCAAACTAAATGAATGTGTTGTGGATGCAATATGCATCTTAAAGATAATTATGTTTCTAATTAAACTGTTATTTTACCAAGAAAAATGAACTTTATGCATTTCAAGTATGTGTTATTGTCATATAAGTAGTTGCGCTGGAAAGAAGTGCCACGCACGTTGACTTATTGTCATAAATTATTTAAATAGTTACCAAATCTCGTACAACTTTTTTGAATAATAATCTTCGTCTAATTTGATGATATATATTTTGCAATTAAATAAGACAAAGATAAATATTTAAAAAAAAATAGAAACACGATTTGACAGCTATGGAACTGTATCACAATCGCACAACTTATCGTAGAAATTCTGTGATTAAGTAAGGCAAATATTTCTATTGAGAAATAACGGTTTCAAAAAATCGTAGCTGTTAGCAGCTAATATTAGAACTGATAACTAAGTAAATAATGTTTCTTTACAAAATAAGTAGATAACTTTACTGCACTTGTTTGAGTCTTGATATCAGTTTTTAAACCATATGCATACAAACTTGACAATACTGTTTTAACCTTAACTTCGTTTTATTAAATAAAAAATAATTTTAATATATATTCAAGAAATGTGAGATATTTACAATTAGGCATAGAATAAATTGACTATTGCCCTGAGGAATGAATATCCTCAGGGAAGAATATTTATAGGAAAATAAGACTGAAAATTCTTATATCTACATGCATAGAACTCTTTCAGTGCAAATTTACTAGCAATACGTGATATCAGACTTCAAACATCGGTCTCCATGGGTTCCATGTCTGTCAAAAGCAAGTAGTATTATGCGCATGGCTGAATAGTTCTTGTAATAGACTTTTAGATATTATGTTTAATAGAGAAATAATTAGAAATTTAATAAAATTTGCATCGAGTATACCATGAAATGTCTATTTTTCAAAGAATAGTATGTTTAATTGCTGAGTTTGCTCCTAAAATAGGTATAACCTTAAGATATGTTATTGCATTACTTAATCGAAATCATTTTAATTTTATTGCATTTAGATTAAAGTATCATACATGAAGTTCTATTTTTTAAATTTTATTTCCTCTTTTTCAGAGACTTCATGCCAAATATGTATTAACAGTGATTCATGGAGCACGAAAAATTCTGAAGTACAAACCAAATATTAATTTTGCTTCCACCGTTCATTCAAAACAAATAACCATATGCGGAGATTTGCATGGGAAGCTGGAAGATCTTTTAACAATATTTTATAAAGTAAGTTAGTGGCTTTTTTAATATTTGAGGTAAATTAAATATTATTGTTTATTAATATCATATTAAAGTATATTAAAATGAATTTTCGTTAAAAAAAATACAGTACTACCGCATTATATTACATGAAGAATAAATGATAATACTTTTTAAATAATATATTTGGGGAAATCTATCAAGTATAGTTTTATGTAATGTAAGCCAGGGATTGGCAAACTTTACCAGTGTTGTGCCAAATTTATGTTAAAAAATGATTTCGTGTGCCAAGTCAATTCCATTAAAATTTTATATACCTATAAAGTAATTATATTCTAACTAATTATCATATTATCACCATAAAATTCTTAAAATTACACATATGTTACTTTAAAAACAATTAATTGTAAAATATGTATTCCTATCAATAATTATGTGTAATCACTATCAGGGTAGATAGGTTTAATAATTGAGATAGAATAAATTAACCTAGTTTGAGTAATAAAAACAATGTTAATGCTAACAAAGAATAATTTTATTATTATTATTCTAAATTGAAGAATATTTGATATAAAAGTCTAGAATGATATGAAGAAGAAAAGTCAGAAGCTTCAGAACATGAGATGCGTTGAGAAACAAAGTGGACCAAATTCGCCAGCTGTGATTAAAAAAAAATGCTTAAAAAAATTTGTAAAAATGTTTGTAAAACTCTTTTATACCTGCTCTGACAGTACCAGAGGAGATCAAGCTTCTGCAGCTCGCATATGGGGATTACGTTAGTAGTCCTAGAGTGGACGAAGCCTTTAGATCCACATTTACATTGACAACTTGCTTTCCAAGTTACATTGAACTATCTGTTAAATTGGCTATATCACTTGAATAGTTTTGAAATTAATGATATTGATTATAGAGTCAATAGTTGGCATGACATACAATGCTTTGACACTTTAAAATTATTTTTCACAAAAATGTGGGATAGTTCACACTGGTTCTCAAAGCCACATATAGACCTATTCAGAAAAAAGTGAAATACAGTGTATCCGTAAAGTCATGGTGCTCTTTTGACCGGTCACAGGAAATCAACGAAACAAGATGGAAATGTGAAAGCTTCACTAAATAAAAGAAAAGTTCTCCAAGTTTCATACCTGTTCAGTGCAGTTCGATGTGGCCTCCATTTGAAACAGAGGATCACAGACATTATTCGCTCTGTTATACCAGACGTCCTTAACTATGTGGGAAGGACTTTAATATCGTTTAGATGTGTGTAAGGCAACATCGAACTGCACTGGAAAGGTATGAAACTTGTAGAGTTTTACTTACATTTGGTGAAGACTTCACATTTCCATCTTGTTTCGTTGATTTCCTGTGACCGGTCAAAAGTGCACCATGACTTTACGGACATACTGTAGAAATAGATAAATTCAGTCTTCGTGCCACTCAAAATACTTAAAATACTTACCCTATTTCCCATCAGGGGCGCTATAAACGTCAAAAATTGTTTTGAATATATCTTACCAATTTTTACCTTAAGTCCCACTCTCGTACAATGAGTCATAAAAAATCTATTTCTTAAAATTTGATTAATCAATTTTTCGCTAGTCAAAGTTATCAGCGTAATAGAACTGAATTGAACATTTACTACCCAATTTTAATTTGGAGTATAGTCGTCATATGAGAAAACATAAAAATACATTTTAAAATTTGAGTTACGTAATTTTCTACCAGTGGCGCTAACCGAATAAAAACTACCATGTGATTTTTTTTAATCAGAACATAGATTTGACTGTAACAGACGCTTATGCTGAAGATTTCTTTTAAAAATATACAAAAAGCTTTTCATTTAAATTTAGCATAATTTTTTTATCGCAACAGGATGCTATAATAAAAAATTATATTTGTTGAATTTGTGCAATTTTTTTTAAACTTCAGTAATAATTCATACAGTAATATATAAAATAGCAATTCTATTTAAATTGGTTACCCTATTTCTCGCTAAGGAGCGTTTTCGGCGATAAAGAACGTTGAGTTAAGTTTATTTTATCTATATTTAACTTGGAGAATGGTTTCTATATCAGAAAACAGAAAAAAAACACAATCAATTTTAAAAATGCATTTTTCCACCAGGGGTGCTACCAGCGTAAAAAAAAAAAAAAAAAAAAAAAAATACTATTAAATGAAAATTTTTATTAAAACATAAATTTCACAGTGGCAGAAGCTTATTCTGGATATTTATTCAAAAACATACAAAATAAATTTTATTTTAATTTAGTTATGATAGTCTTTGCCAGGTAGCGCGAAAGAAAATTATCTTTCCAACCTATTTTTAACTTGGTTACGGTTTTAACCCTTACCGGCGCGGAGTAATTCTGTTTATAAACTGATAAAATAATGGACTGAGATCGCTATTTATAAACGAATTTATTAGGAAATACGAACTTGCTTATTTTCATGCACATTATAATAGGAAAATTTTACTTAAATATTCTTGGTGACGTTTGTCAGTTTTTGGAATTAAAATTAGGTGTCCTTTTTTAAGGATACCACGCCGGTAAGGGTTAAACAGTACAAAATGAAATAAAGTAATACATACAGTAATAAAAAATCAATTTATCTTAAATTTAGTTACCATATTTCCCGACAGGGTGATCATAAACGCAAAAGAAAATTATAACATGTCCTATCTATTTTTCTCTTCAGTATAGCTGTGATATAGTAAAATAGAAAAAAAAATCGATTTTATTTATATTTGGTTACTGTATTTCTCACTAGGGGTTGTTATCGACGTAAAACAACATTCAGTCAAATCTGTCTTATTTAATTTTAACTTGGAGCATGGTTGCCATATAAAAAATGATAAAAAAAAAATACTTTTTCAAAATTTTAATTATGCAATTTCCCACCAGTAGCGCTATCGGAGTAATAAACTGTAATATGATTTTTTTTAATAAATACATAAATTTGGGAATGGCGGAAGCTTCTCAGATGATTAGGAAGTGAATTTAAAATGCTTCCGAAAATTTATTTAGAGACAGTTACACACAGAGATGCATGAAGCATCATAACTTAAATGAAGGTAATCGAAAATAGCTATTCCAAAAGTAATTGACGATAAAGTTAAATGCATCTGAATTCTTTTGTGTTCCTTGTAAAATAACTATAAATGTTACACCCCATATTTTCAATAGAGAACATCTTGCGATAAACCTTAGTAACATACACAAATTTCGTATACACATTTTCAGGAAAAAACATGCTGTAAGTGGCTGTAACAACATACTAAAACTGCATTACCGCCATACAAATATTGTATTAAAGTGTTTGGAAAAAAAAATCATAAATTACTTTAATAAAATTATTTCATAAATTCGTTACACAAAATCATTTTTCAAAATCGCTACATTAAGATTTTACATACTATACAAGATTCGGCGTAACAAATGCATGCATGGGAATATTATTAATAGTAAAACAGAATTATCTTATTTTTGTTGCATAAAATGTAGAATTTTTATAAAGTTCTTTTTCATTATTGATTATTAACCTGCCAGTACGCTGAAAAATAATAACAGCAACAGCACATCCTAAACTCATAGATTTCAGACTTTAACTTTATGTATTATAGAATTTAAAATAGGAGGGAGATTTGAAAATTTTCCGTCCTAAAATGGAAAAAGGTTAAATAAACATGTACTTACTATGTACCTCCCTAATATAACAATAAGAACACTATTACTCGTATAGAATCCAGTATAATATTACTTTTATAACATACGTCTTGTTTGAGGAAATTTAATGAGATGTCGTAAACATCCAGAGTTACCCAACATTTCGGAAACACATTCTTTATATTCAGAAACCATAAGATAAAAATCAGTAAGAAACTTGAGAAACCAATAAATTGAGATTTAGGAAACATTTTTGAAGTAAAAACGTCCTTTGCTATCCGCAACTTTCAGTTTATAACTCGTTCTCCTCCTATGATTTCTGAAGATAAGGGGAAATTTTCCAGAATCTGGGCTAACACGTACGAGGTTATGTTAAATTAAGTTTTGGGCAAACAGTTAAATTAAGTTTTGGACAATCATGATCTAAAGCAACGATTCCCACCTGAAAAATATGGTAGCATAGGCGAGGTCAATAGTTGGGCAGGAGGTAGCCTGGGAATACTCAACTGCTGTTGGCTTCAATGTGGATCCCACATACCTGCATGTAAAATTAATATTATCGAAAGCCCTCTCGCTGTGGGATTGGTAAGTAGAAGAAAGTTGCTGAGCTGGGAGGCTTTTTCAGAAAGGCTCATGTTTTCAGCAGCAGACTTGGGGAGTTGGCGAAAACGAGAGCGTTCAGCCAGCCATATAGCCAAGCGCCAATCGTCGTCTTGTTTTTTATTTTGATCCGAAATGGCGGCAGACGATCTAGCATATTTTACAATTAAAATCTCACCTAAATTAAAGGAATATTTTTAATCATGTGTTCTAGATGAAAAGAAATCTTCTTCGAAAGAAATTGTATTACGAACTGATATTTGCACAAATGATGAGGCCGAGTATTTTAAGAAAATATCCTCGGATCTTACCAACACTGAATGGATCGTTTGCAGAAATACTTCGCCTCAGGCGATTGATGATTCTTGTATTGCCACTTCAACTTAATAAATAGGAGGGTTTTTTTTTTTTTTCAAATGAGAGTTGCACATTTTGGATTGTGTGCAGAATGACGAAAAATGGAATGTGTGTGTGTGTGGGGGGGGGGGGGGGGAGGGGATTTAATTGGAGAGAATAATTTAGATGATTTATTAAAATATGATGAATTACTATTTCAAAATAACAAATAAAACAACCAGGACGAAACAATATAATATTAAAAAATAGGGCAAAAATTTTAAAATAAAAGACTGAAGAATTTTAAATTTTGTACACTAGGATGAGACCAATGTCTTTTTTCATAAAAACTCAAGCAATAATAAAGATTTAACAGCATTAAAATGTAATTGTAATTGATTTAATTGCGTGTTTCAACTTGCAGTTATTTTAACTGACTGATTTAATTGCAGGATACAGCTAAATAATTAATGATTTATCGTTCCAATCTAATTATAATCGAATTCATTTCAGTTTCAACTTGCACAACTTGCTATTAACTTCTAATCGCAATTAAATTAAAAACAATTAATTTTAATGAATTATTTCACTGAAAATATGTTCTATTAATGGACTCAACAAGTCACACAATGATGCTGCTTAGGGGGAAAAAAACCTAAATTAATTTAGTGGTAATGCTAATAAAACTATACTAGTTCAATTGCGTCATAAAAACACGATCAATAGAATTATATTTATTACAAGAAAATCTTTACCTCTGTTTTTATTTTTCTTAAAAATAAAAAAAGTTCTCAATTTCTTCGAACATAGCGAATTATTGAAATAAAGGAATATTATTAAACTGAAAAAAAAATATATTTGAATTATATATATTAGAAATTAAAAGCATTTAAATGTGAAAAAGCTCTTTGTTTTAAGCAATGTTTTAATTGTAAACCACGGTGAAATAACATTTCTTCATCCTATATTCTCTGCTTGATAACATTTCCGGAAAAACAAATGAACAAAAGCATTATCAGGTTGCTGTTCGCTGCGCGTATGACGTCACAAACATGGGTACGTAGCGTTGAAGTCATCTCCGTGCCAACCGTTCTCTGGCGATAAAGTGCTGAAAACGTGAGCCTTTCTGAAAAAGCAGCCGGGAGATCCCCGAAAATTGTAGGGAAAACTGAGGCAAAATATCCATTTTACACCCCTGTTATGCCTCTTTAAAGAGAAACTATCCCCGCTTTGCGCAACACTTTTTGTATCTTATTTGGCCGCTGGTCGGTCAGTGCCATAAGATAGCAACATTAGAATTTTGTAAAGGTCTCACAACTTATTAAAAGTATGTATGGATCTTTTTGTAACATACTCAATTGTACTTCTTTATATGCCCCCTCCCTTTTAATATTAGATCAGAAATTTTTTACCCTTTCCCACCCAGTACCTTTTCTCTGTTTTGATTTGTAAATACATTCTAGGAGATATATACGTTATAGTAAATATGCATTGTTTTCAACATGATTCTTTCAGAACGGTCTTCCCTCTCGAGACAGTCCTTATGTTTTTAATGGAGATTTTGTAGACAGAGGATCTCAATCTGTTGAAGTTTTGATGTTACTATTGTCTTGTTTCATAGTATGGCCAGATTCTGTCTTCCTAAACAGGGGTAACCATGAAGATTTTAGTATGAATATTAGGTACGTAGACTTTTTTTTAATCAGTTTGTTGTAAAACTTTAGATTTGAAATAAGATAGATGCACGAGTGCTTGAAACGTTGTCAATCACTTTAATTTAATTTCACTACCTTTTATTGCATTATGCTTTCAAAGAATTGGTCTAATTAGTTTTTGTGCCTACTCTGGAATTCTATGTTTCTATAAAGTAGCAGGATAATTTGTATACTATTAAAACAATTAATTTATAGAATCATCTAAACGATAAAATTAGATGATATACTTTAGAGTACAAATGGCCTACACACGCATAATACAATGACTACATGGAACACATATTGATAAATGAAATTGCGCATTTATATTTAGCATTCAATCAAAAATTAAGCATTTATGGTGTGATTTTTTTTTTTTTTCATTCAGCTAAAAGTTACTACTGATGTTTGTGTGTTTCACTATTCTGAAGTTATTCAGGAGAAGCTGAATTTCATTCATTAGTTTAAAATTTTTTGTTTTTCTTTGCAATAAAAAAAGTATATATTAAGCTAATGGCTTATTAAGTCAAATTTCGATTAAAAAATATTTTGATGGTACTGTGCTAACTATTCTCTCCGGTCATGAAGCTAATATTAATATTACGTTCTACACTGTATGGATATATGCTTAAATTTTCAATCATATTCATTCTAAGTATGTACGTATGATTTGTAATATTAACAAAAATTGTTATGTTTAAATTAATAAAACATTACTTATCATATAAAAAATCTCTGTTCAGCAAAAATACACGCATCACATTTCTGATGGCTTAGATTTACTAAATAAAAGCTTATATCAGGTAAAAATTTTCGATTCTATATGAACAAAATTCAAACGCCAAGACTGTGGAACTCTGGGCTAAATTCTATATGCAGGGCTCCCAAATGGTCCGGCCAATAAAATTTAACAGAAAATTTTATGGTATGTCTGCGCTAAAATTAACTTTCAAAGGTGATTTCGGGGCGATTTGTAAGAAAAATCTAAAAAGAAATTTTTTTCTAAAAAGATATTGGTATTCAGTTGGCGGACCATTTGGGAGCCCTGTATATGTCTATTTCTAAATTGCGTAATTTTCTTAATGCCATAGAATCACTTTTCGTAAGCCAGTATAACAGAGACTATTAAAACAAATATTTCACTTTTCCGGGAACTGTAATATATTCCTGAATTCTGATAGATATAAATATAATCTATGTTTTTATCTCTATCAAATAAAAACATAATGGTATATTTTAAAAAATAATTATAGTGTAATTAAATTTCTGGAAAAAAATCATAAATTAATATTAATAATTAAACTCTACAATATCCAATAGGTTGATGTATGAAATGTGAGTAAACGTTATATAAAAGCATGTGCTTTTAAAAATATGTAGTCTGCCTAAAAAATTAAGCAAAATAAACAGAAACATTTTTTCTTTAATGATGCCTTTAACGATTTCTTCAAAAATAAATATCAATGGAAAAAATGCAGGAAAATGGATTTCTTTGAACTTGCCGATTGATAAAAATATTCTTTAATACTCAGAATACAAGCTCTGTTTTAGCCCAATTAGAGACAGATTTTGTGATACATTGAAAAACAGATTTGGTAAAAAAGGAGAATAAAATTTCTAAACACAAAATAAAAGCCCTGACTTCATTTTACATTTTTATTTTTACCAAATTTTCATTTTAATATATTATAAAAATCATCTCTAATTCTATTACAAGACCTTTATTCCAGGAAAAAAAAAATATTACCCCGAATATATTTGTTGTCATTTAAGAGTCTTTTCATATTTCTTTAAAGCCACCATACTTTAATTATAGAGACAATTCATTTTTTTTTTACTATCTACCTAAAGTAGGTTATTTTGTTCTTTTTTAAGTTTGTTTTTTACGATATTAAAATTTAATAGTTTTCATAAAAATAAATTCAAAATTTATACAACTGACAAAACATTTTAAAGTAAATCCCTTTTCAGCAAGTATCCTTAGAAAAAAAAAAAACGCATTTTTTTAGTAAACTTTGAATTATAGATTATTTAAATTTCTTTGACACAAGTGTTGAATTTAAATATGCTGTTATTTTGTCTTTTAAGTCAACAGATTCAAATATTGAAACTGTTCAAAAGCGGTCATTTGGCGAGTTTTATGGTTGCATCTAGAATACAATTGGCCAGACGGCATAAAAGATGTATCACCATGTTCAAACATCTCGTTTACATTCTATGGACAGCAACATTACACGCAAGAAAGTGACGAAACTTATTACAGCATCATGTTAATTGCAGACAGAATAATGTTTCGAGTTGATTTGATTTCCTCTTTGCTTCATGATTAATGCGTGCAAGCACGGAGACCATAAAAATGTGATAACGTTGAAGAAGAATAATAAAAAAAAATCAAAGTTCGAAGAATTAAAAACATAACGTATATTCGAATACTTCTTAATTTTTTTTAGAAATGCATAAATTTAGATTCTGGACAATATTATGAGATAG
This sequence comes from Maratus speciosus, assembly GCA_963932465.1. Classification (NCBI taxonomy): domain Eukaryota; kingdom Metazoa; phylum Arthropoda; class Arachnida; order Araneae; family Salticidae; genus Maratus; species Maratus speciosus. Next base: position 289,155,697 of record OZ010787.1, read on the forward strand.
TAAATAGTTTTGTGAGTATAAAAAATCTTCCTTATACAGGGTGTTCAAAATAATCTTTACTTTAAAAAAAATATTTTAAAAAAGATGTACACCTTAAGGTATTTTGATATAAGTGTTCAATAAAATATATGTCTTTTTTTTTCTTTTAATAAAGTGAATGTTAGATGGAGAAAGATCAAGGATTGAGGTCCAATACCATGGACAGCTATCCAGTCTTTGGTTATTTTTGCAGGGGTGATTGCAAAACCAGTTTAACTTTGTCCATGTTTATCAGTGTCCAAGTTTTTGGTATTGACAAACTAATAAGCTGAATTATAGCGTCGATTGAAGCTACCTATTTTCTATTATTTCACAGAATCTGGTTGCAATACTGATATGTGTTGTGTGGTACTAATGGTCCGCATACAGTGAAACGTTACAGACACCATAAAAAGAAATCCATAGAGAGAGAGAAAGAAAGAGAAAGGTTATCTTTAAAGAATACAAAAAACCGGAAGAACATTCGCTTTTTTAAAAATTTTCTTCATGTGTAGTGAATCCTTTCAGACATTCTGTATTGTCTACAAACAGATCAAACAATAAAGAAATTTTATTCAATAAAGCTTATTGGGAAAATTAATTAAGAGTGAATGAGAAAAATAACTTGAATGTCACTCAATAGTACCTAACATCGAATGAAAGATAATAACTGCGTATTAAAAAGTATATAACAAGCATAGTTAAGGGATTTTGTAATGAGTAAAAATCATATAATATAAGGTGATTGAAATTAAAGTATTCCAAAAACGCTCTAAAGAGACAGCCCATGAACACAATGTTTTATAGGGCATACATTTCAAAATATGGGGAAATGAATGATGAAACAAAAAAAGTAGTCACAAAATGGCCAATGGGTAGCGCTGCGAGCTGTACCTGGAACAAGATTTGCATAATATGCACATAAAAGAATCTCGTGTCCGAAATAAAAATGTATATGAATCTCTTCGGAGCATTATTTGACGAATACAACGGTTATGTCGTTAAAGAAACGTTTATTGCTATTATATAATAAATAAATAAATAAAATATAAAATAAAAAATAAAAATAATAAAAACTAGAAAAAAATTATAAAAATAATAATAATAATAATAAAATAATAATAAAAAAAATGTTTAATAAAAATAGCGAAAACGCGTCTAAAGCCCTTCCATAGTATAGAAAAGAGAAAGGCATTGCTTACAAGTTCACTAACAGCTTGAAGTTTGAGGCGAATGGTTCTTTCGTTCTACAAGTCAGAAAGGTTTCTTTTTCTTCTTTTTTGTTTAGTTCAAGCAGTAAGAGGGAGAAAATAAAAGATATCAGAAGTGGCTAAAAATGTTGCTATCGCTGTTGTTGAACAGTCCAATGAGAATCCAGTGAAACGTGTAAAGCTCGCTCGCACCAAATCGACGAATTTGGATTTGCCGTACTACACAATAGTTAAAGGTGTTTGCTAAAATCCGAACAGCTATAGAAAGAAGAAACATATGAGGTTTCATGCGCATAAGATTTATACTGATGAGTTATCCGCTGCTGTGTCACAATCACTGTGTATACAGTTGTGGTCCCTGCATCGCGGTAGGCATATCGAACACGTTGAGATAATTTTGAGAGAGTTTCTGGAAACCTTTGTTTGCTATAATCTTAGTCGCGTGTGTTTTGTTGATCGTGTTATAGAGATCTCTGTGTGATCGCGAATTTGTATATGTATGGTCAAGTTGGTACTTCGTATGGTGGTCTTTATTTGTAGTGCCGTTTTATATTCATTACATGATAATGCTCAGAGCGCCAAATTTTACCTATAGGCTATTTTTGAAAGGGAAATTTTCATTGCCTCATTCATTTCTGTATGGTATTAAATGTATATCCTTCAAACACGTTAAGTTTCATGAGTTGTCTTATCAAAGCGTTCTAAATAGGGTTATATTAATTTTTATCACCATATATAATATACGAGTATATTAAACGAGCAAGCGATTTTTCCGATTATGAATGATATCGTAAAGGCTGAGAAGATTTTCACGAAACTTGTCACATATACTAAATCGAGCAGGAAAAAAACGATCTACCCAAGTCCCGAATTCGAAAAATCCGTTTTGACAGGTTAAAAAAAAATCTCAGTGCTGAAAGTTATGTTTGCTATAAATCGAAAAATGCTCATGCGATTTCAAAGAAACATGACTTTTTTACTAATTTGAGCGCGATAAAACTAACTAGCAATGTCTCAAATTTGGAAAAATTCATTTTGACAGGTTAAAACAAACCCAGCGCTGAAAATGCTGCTATATATCGAAAGCAGCTCTAGTGATTTTCACAAAGGTTGGATCCTATTTTAATTCGGACAAGAAAACTAACTAACTAGGTCTCTAATTCGAGAAAATTCGTTTTATATGGTTAAAACAAGCCCACTACTGAAAATATTGGTATTAATCGAAAACACTCTGACGATTTTATGAAATAAATCATATTTGTATACGTGAAAATCATTTAACCACGCCTCGACTTTGGAAAAATTGTTTTAATAGATTTAAGCCTTTTTATATATTTAATGTTCCGTAATCGGAAAATACGTCAATACTATTAGTCATCAACACTTTAATGAAGGATCTCGTGGGTAGCACTAACGTTTTTGCCATATATACAAAATCGAGCACGAGATAACGGCCTATCTACTACCGAAAACAGTAAAATTCGTTATAACTGGTTAGAACAAATAAAATTGATTTTACCAAATGTAGATTTGGTAAATTTAAATATTTTCATAAACATTCTGTAAATAAACTACTTCTTGATAGATAACTTCGTTTATACTTTTGTGTTTAAAACCACTGTCATATTGTTACAAACATTGCTATAGTTTGATGCTATGGCGATACATCCTGGCGCAAAATTAGCAGCAATTTTAAAGCAACAGAATTTTTCTGCCAAATTTACCACATCGTTGCAGAAATAGCTCATGTTTTCCTCCAACTATTGACTTGTACAATGATTGTTGAAGAAGAATCATTTTGATTTTTATAAAACATGGAAAATAGCACTCAGGATATGCCTGACATAATCGAATTCAAATAAAGAACATTTATTTTTATAAATTACAATCCATCCAAATTTCCTGCTATATACAAAGTTTTTTTTTAAACTTTAAAATATGTTTCTTACGTACTCAAATGAACGCTTCAGAACTCCCAACCTAAATTTTACCCCCTCCCCCTGAAAAAGAAAACAAACATTATATTTAAAGAAAACAAGCATTTTTATATGTAAAACTGAATCATATCATCAATTTTGCATCAGTGTGACATATTTTTCCTTAACTTTCCACTCTCGACCGTGCTAAGACTACAAGCCGTAGTTATAAGTATATCCTCCATAACTTATTGACCTTTTGTGAGTAGTAACAAAAACTGCATACATATACATGAACTGCTGGACAAAAATTAAGGACAAAGAAGAAATGTACACGTAAACGAGAATCTACGTGAGATTGTGGGTCAAGAAGCAAACTATAGTATTAACAGAATGTTACACTGGATTTAATATAAAAATTTTGTTGAAAGGATGTAACAGGGTATTACTAGAGGTTCTTTTTCTGAAACGTGAATATTGTCCGAAAACTTGACTGTACAAAGAAAGCAAAATACTCACAATTAACAATCGTCAGTGCCATATCAATAAGGGATGTGGCCACCGTGTAATGAGAGAAAACTTTCAACACGGCGTGGCATACTCAGAGCAACATGATTCAGTAGCTGTTGAGGCAAGCTGCCCCATTTCTCCTTCACTGCACGGATGATGGTTTCTTTGTTTGTGGGAGGAAATTGTCGAGAAGCAATACGTCTCCCCAAGGCATCTCATACATTTTCAATGGGATTCAGGTCACGGGAATGTATTGGCCAGTCTATGCCATGGATATCTTCGGCCTCAAGACAATATTGTACAGACTGTGTGAGATGACAAGGTGTGTTATCGTTCATAAAACGAAACTTTTCGCCGCGGCATCTTGAAAAAGTCGAACATGTGGAAGCAGGACGTCTTCAGTGTACCGTCTACCGGTCATGGACCCTTGGTCAAGCACATAGAGATCCGTGCGACCATTGAACATGATGCCTGCCCACACCATGATACTTGAAGTCGCATATCGATCTCTTTCTAGAATATTTTCGCGGCAATAAGCACTACCAATCTCGCGTCATAACAGTTTACGTCTACAAGCAGACGATAGACTGAATCTACTCTCATCTGAGAAGAGAACGGTAGATCAGTCGTCATCAGTCCAATTGCGATGCATACGGCACCACTGTAAACGGGCGCTACGTTGGCGTCTCGAGAGTGGGACACACACAACAGGTCTTCGGGCGTATAGTCCACCCTTTTTTCAAAAGTCTTGCAACAGTTTTCCGTGACATTTTAGTTCCTGTGGTAGCACAAAGTTGATTTGCTAATTGACCAGCTGTACTGCGTCAGTTCCTTTTTGTCGAAATAACAATATAGCGATCTTCTTGGGACGTCGTACTGCTAGGACGACCTCATTTCGTGCGCCTAGTACATATTGCAATCTTTTGGAATGCCGCCCATAGCCTAGAAAAAATACTGTGCGCGATGTTAAATTCACGGGCAACATCTCTCATTTTGCATCCTTCTTCCAACTTTCCGATTATTCTACCACGAGTAATATCATCTAAATGATGCCTCAAAGACATGTTCAAAATTTCAATGTTCAAGCTTCCCTCCATGTCCTTCGATTTTTACATCTAATGAAAACTCACAGCATCCGCCGATTGCCTAAAATATCTTATCTCTGCTGCCACGTGATCGACAAAAGCAGGAGTACAAAAATTGCATAAGTTTCAGAAAACAGAGTACATCCCGCATTCATGCAAAATTACATGTGCTGCTGCGGATCTATTTCTAACTGTAACCGTTGAAAATAACAGTGGTCGTTAAGTTTTGTCCACCAGTGTATTAAGCGTACAATGTTAATGCTGAATTCTGGCGTAAATTTACACAGCTGCGCCATCTTGTGGACAGGGTTGATAATGCACATACGCGGGTTTTTAGTATGACGTCATATATGATAGAACATCTACTATATGCGCATCTTTTGCGCATATTCTCACTTATGGAAGATGAATCTTGTTTTTCAGTTTATTTCAAAATATTTTTCTTACAGTTTGTTTTGATAAAATTATGTACATTTAAAAAATAGTCACAATATCATTTTAATTTCGGGGGAAAAAGCACTAATGCTACGAAAAATATTATTGTCTTTTGCCCTGAAACTAAAATGACATTTCGATTATTTTTTAAATCACGTATTTTTATTAAAGCAAAAATATTCTGTAACAAAAATATTTTGTAATAAATCTGGTAAACAAGATTCATCTTCTGTGAGTGACTAACGATTTGAAATTCGTGATTGATTTTTTAACAGATATTCTCTGAAAGGCTTTTGTCTGTTTCAAAAGAAAAATCTAATCTGGCGATTTTGGAAAATTATTGAAGCTATTGTCTTGAATCGCAAAATATTTAAACAAATAAAGGAACAATACTTCCTCGTTTAATAGTACAACATTTAATGCATCCATTTTAAATTAAAGTGATTCCGAATATAAAACGAAAAGAGTTTTAAGTTAAATGAATGAAATATTTGTAAGTTAAATAACATGAGTGCAATGCAATTAAGAGAATATTGACAACTTGTCGTCTGCGCTTGGTAAACGAAAAGAAGGAAATAAAATTGAATATTTTATTTACAATTAAATTTTATACATATTCTAAACTTTCATAAACGATGTATTCTCATCTTGAATACAACCCTGTATATCATTTTTTATAACTTTAGCACATCAAGAATTAAGACTACAAACTTCTACCTTTACATATTAACTAACTACTTACTAATTTTTATGCGTCATTTTTCATTACATTAAAAAAACATATTTAAAATCAAACGTATTTAAATCAGCAGCATTTGATAATATATATTAAATAATATTGCATCTTTTTTTTATAAATTAAAATAAAAACACGTAGCTAACTTGTTTTACTCTTTGGAAAAAGACAGAGAGGAATTCTATCAGAAAATGAATTTTCTTACAATTTCGAAAACTACAGCTATTCTATGGCCAGCATTTTACTATTTTAACAAATAATATTAGTTCTAAAAAGAACTGTTTTATTTAAGTAATTAACTATAATATATAAGTTAAATAGTCAGGAATAAAAATTATTAGAATATTCTATACTGTCAGAATATAAACACTACAAACAAATGAAAACACGACGTTGGCGCTTGCGCAGCTATTTCATAGAGTACAATTAATAGATTATCCATAAGGAAGAAAACAGTTAGGTATATTCTTGTAGTTCAACCCCGTCCGCTACGAAGCGTGTGGCCTTTAATCTGGTGGTTACCTCTCCCATTTAAGATAGGACGCTTACTTTGTATCCTGCTTTGGTAGTAACTATCACTTTCCTATGTTTGTTGAAAATAATTAAATAAATGTTGAATAAGTATAAAAGTTTTTTTTTTTTTTTTTTTTTTTTTTTTTTTTTAACGCTCTTTTATAAGCTTTCAACGTTCATCTTGAAAATCACGCCTAAAATCACGAAATTCCTGAAATGCTAGAGTTATTAAAATTATGTACAAAGGTGTGTTTCTGAAGGCAATATAACATTTTAGCATTTTTACAACTTAATTACAAATTAATGTATTAATTTTAAGTCATTTTTCAACTAACCCACCGAATATTCTGTAACTCCAACAATTGTATGATACTTGAAGAAACAATGGAGTTAATGATGCACTTATATATCTTTGCCAAAATATGCCAAATCACTGGAAAATTGCATCAATGAAACATTTTAAAGATAAAAAGTAGAAAATAAATTATAAGTAAAAAATGAAGAGTGCAATATTAAAAAAAACTAATTTATCAATTACTCTTTTAATATTAACTTAATTTACGATTATACGTCGAAAAATCAATTTGGAAGTTCCCAAAAGAAAGTTTAAACAATATTTCCTTTTTTCTTTTCTATTGAAGAGAAACAGAGCAAAATGTATATATATTTAAAATAAATTCACTTGCTTGCACTTTGTACCAAACGTAAAAAAGCAGTGAATTTTTCATAATCGAGTTTGGTGCTTAGGGACAATTTAATGTACGGTAACGAAAATTTTGGGAAAAAACATGAATTGCAGACAAAAATTAGGCGTAATTTTCAAGATGAATATTGAATGCTTATAAAAAAGTGTTTTCTTTTAAATCTATTTTTATATATATTTTTATTTGACTGCAATTCATGTTTTTTCCAAAGATTTCCGTTACAATATGTTAATTGTGATTGGTCACCGAACTCAATTATTCAGGTGTAACTCACTTAATTTTGAGAATATCTACAAAACGTCACTACACGGGGTCAATCTATTCGTCTACTAACTAAATAAATCTTTAGATCAATTTCTTTTTGAAAATCATAAGTTTTATTTTATTTTGAAAAATTTGTCAAAAGTGGTCCAAATTCAGCAATTGGTCGGCTAAATTGGACCCCTAGTCTCCTAAATTGGACCAAACAATATCAGGTTGTTTTAATGACTAGGGAATATAACTAATTTTATTAAAAGCTAAGTTTGCGATTAATGAAACAATCAAACAAATAACAGCAATGAAATATAATGAAATCAAATATCTGAAAATAAGAGTAATTGTTTTAAATCAAAATGTATTCAAAATATCAATCAAAGTTTTCAGTAATTAAGAATAGAAATTATGGAACTAATTTCCAGTTACTTGAATATAACGTAAGGAGTGATGCAAAGCTTACACATGAATTTCGTTTATTCATTTTTTATTCAGGTGCACAACCCATAGAACCTTATTTGTCAATCTGAACACTGAATCATTTCTGCTATTTTATTTTTCTTACAAATTACGCAAAACCAATCATCACTGTCTTGATTTTTCTTTTTAGATTCTGAATCATTATACATTTTTTTTTAACAGAAGTTTTCGTTACATTATGTTTGTACACTATATGGTCAAAGGTGACCGGCCACGTGCGATTTTAGACGTTTTGTTAAATATCTAGAAAAATATATGAGGAATTAACCTGAAACTCCAGGTGTGTAAACGGTAGAGTATAGGTCATATATTTCCGTGAAATTTTTTTTCCCGAAACCCCATAGGACACCGCCAACAAATTGAAAAAGAACGATTATCTTTTGGATAACCCTGTCAAAACTAATGTAGCAAAAGCGTTCAAACTGTAAATAATGATTAAGTGGCTTATTGTAATAATTTTTATACATTTTTATGAGGATAGCATGTATACTCGAAGAGAAATTCAGGTTTTCATAAAAATAGTCCCAAATTTTAGCAAGTTTTTTGCTTATAATTTGCAGAGTTCTTAATATAAAAAAAGTTCTTTACAAAAAAATGACAAACAAAATTGTACACAATACACTGCAATCAGAATTAAAATATAGTAAAAATTGTATGAAAAATGAGCAGGTTTAATAAATAATATTTCACTGCGCATGCCCGAACACAATAAAAATATAACGTGCATAATGTGTTAGCAAAATGTATAGAGCAACTTTTGTAAAAGTCTCAAATCATTGCTTGAAAATTCTGAAAATTACCGTTGATAGAATAAGCTCAAAATGCGCTGTTCCCAAAATGAAGCATAAAGATGAGAGGCTGTATTCATATATCCATTGATTAGTGTCAATATAGCATACACGATATTCCATGCACTACTGTATTTGGATACAACCCTTCATCTTTTTGCTTCCTTTTGGGAATAGCGGATTTTGAGCTTATTCCATCAACGATAATTTTCAGACTTTTAAAACTATGTTTTTGAGACTTTCAAAAAAGTTGCTCTGTAAATTTAGCTAACACATTATGCAAATTATATTTTGATTATATTCGGGCATGCGCAGTGAATCATTATTTATTAAACGTGCTCATTTTTTATACAATTTTTATTATTTTTAAATTCTGATTGCAAGGTATTGTGTACAATGTTGTTTATCATATTTTCTGAAAATAACTTTTTGTTATATTAAGAACTTTACAAATTCTAAGCAAAAAAACTAGCTAAAATTTGGGACTATTTTTATAAAAACTTTAATTTCGCTACGAGTATACATGCTGTCATCATAAAAATGAACACAGTTTATTACAATAAGGCACTTAATCATAATCTACAGTTTGAACGCTTTTGCTAGATTAGTTTTTGTAGGGTTATACAAAAGATATTCGATCTTTTTCAGTTGATTGACGATCCCCTATGGGGTTTCGGGAAAAAAATCTTCACGGAGATGTATGACCTGTGCTATTCTGTTTAAACACCTGGAGTTTCAGGATAATTCCTCATGTAGTTTTCTAGATATTTAACAAAACATGTAAAATTGCAAGTGGCCGGTCACATTTGGCCATATAGTATAGTTCTTTCCTTCTATCATTTTCTTTTCAATTCCATTACACTTATTTTTTAAAACTTGATGTACCAATTACTGTTGTGCTATGAGAGCTTCCCTTTTGTCGTTTTTTGTTGTTGTTGTTGTTTATTTCAAGTTCACTTTATATGGTGAAGATGCTAACGCAGCTCTCTTTTAGCCCCCTCTATACTTTGATTTAACTGAATTTGGCAAGGGAGGTAACATTTCTAATGATTCTTTGGCTTTTTTTTTGGGGGGGGGGGGGGTGTAGCTACAGACTTCTTGCATGTCAATTTCTTCGCATTTTACTCTCTCCTTTTCGTTTCCTATATCTTTAACAGCTTTTGCTGTCACGGGTGTTTTTCTTCCGGACAGTTTGTCTGAGCCATATTCAACCTTTTTCAGTTATATTAAAAAAGGGTTTTAAAAATATGCTATATTGAAAAAAAACGCTACGATTAATCAAACGAAAGACATTATATATTCAAACAGTGTTGAACTCAGGGGATCTCCCTCCCCCGGAGCCTTGAGATTACCCCCCCCCCCCCCGAAGGTTTGAGATTTTATGAGTTTTAATGGCAAAAAAAGTGTAATTACACCTTCCAGAATTGTTAAAAGTTACCCCCACCTCTTCACGGAACCGTAAATATCCTCAAGGAGGAAAATGTTTGAATTCAACTCTGTAAATCAAATATGCCGTAGGAATAAAGAATTAAAAGAAAATAAATACAAATACAAACAAGATAAAATAAATTGAAAACAAAATTTATTGCATAAACATGTAAAAATATTTTTTATGTTTATATAGGCCTAAACTGTATAAAAAATTAATTCAGATGTACAAAAAAGAAAAAAAATCAAAAACTTGCAATGAGATAGTAATCCATTATAGAATATTAAAAACTAAAAAAATAGTGTATAAAGCGCACAGCCCTCGAAATTCATTGCTTACTTTTCAAATTTATGATCGTATATCTGGTCCAATTTATGCAACTTAAATTGGTCCAATTAAGGCAACGTCGCCATTTTTAAAACAGATAACGTCAAGACCAAGAACGAAAACGAAATGAAACAAATCCGCGTGAAAAATATGCTCAATAAACAAATGAATTTATATACGTATATGAAAACATAACAACTTACCTTAGTTTTAAAGTATTCCCCTACGTCTGGTAGGAAAACAATTCGATCAAAGCAGCTAATTTTAAATTTTTTTAAATTGTCTGAAAACAGCACGTTGTAGGCGGGTACTTCTTCTAATCATAAATGACATCATTCTGATGAGTAAGATTTCAGTGGTAGATGGTGTCTCTTTTTGTAATTAACGGCAGAATGGCAATGGTCCATTTAAAGCGGCGGGCCAATTATGGTTACTCTCCCCTATATACCACCGCCTTTCAAGGGGATAAACAATAAAATTTACAATATAAAAAGGAAAACTAAAAAAACTAAATAAATAAATAAGTAAATCTTGTATATGTATTTATTTACATTATTTCACTTAATTATCCCTCTCGGTTGGTAGATAAATGTCAGTTGAAAATCTATTGAACGTAACTATGCACTGCAAAAAAAAAAAAAAAAAAAAAAAAAAAAAAAAAAAAAAAAATTGATGCCAGTTTTCCGGTAGGAATTTGAAAAATAGTTGCTCTTATCGTACCGGAATAATTTCCAACCCAGCTCGGAATAAAATCCGTAAAATAACGTTTTACTGACTATTTCCTTATTTTTACGGATTTTATTCCGAGCTGGATCGGAAATTATTCCGGTACGATAAGGGCAACTATTTTTCGGATTTCTACCGGAAAACTGGCAGTATTTTTTTTTACAGTGTGCATCTCAACATTTTTTCAATTCTTTTCCTCTTTTAGTATCATGGCATCACCGTATAAGGGCGTAATTGTTATTTTAATTAACGAAATATGTAATAAATCAGTAAAACATAAAAAATATATAGATAAACATCGAATTAAAAATCACTTGATGACATAACAAACACATGTACACTGTAAAAAAAAAATACTGCCAGTTTTCCGGTAGGAATCGGAAAAATAGTTGCCCTTATCGTACCGGAATAATTTCCGACCTAGCTGGGTTGGAAATTATTCCGGTACGATAAGGGCAACTATTTTTCCGATTCTTGCCGGAAAACTGTCATTATTTTTTTTTACAGTGTAACATATCTGACGTCAAGTGAATTTGAAGCCGCTATCATGCATTTTTGGAGGTAAAACTTATAGTTTGGCGATGGTTATTTTTTATATGGAAAGTGGTCTACTGGATAATAGAGAGGTATCAAAAAAGAAAATATTATTTAACCAATCTTTTTAGGATTTCTAAATTTATTTCTTACCGTATTATCGTAAATTAATTAATATTAAAATATTAATTAAATAAAGCGTGTATTTTTTAAATATTATACTCTTCATGTTTTACTTATAATTTAATATGCTATTTTTTAATCATTAAAAAGTTTCATTGTTGCAATTTCGCATCTACACTGTAAAAAAATACTGCCTGTTTTCCGGTAGGAATCGGAAAAATAGTTGCCCTTATTGTACCGGAATAATTTCCGACCCAGCTCGGAATAAAATCCGTAAAAATAAGGAAATAGTCAGTAAAACGGTATTTTACGGATTTTATTCCGATTTTACGGATTTTATTCCGAGCTGGGTTGGAAATTATTCCGGTACGATAAGGGCAACTATTTTTCCGATTCCTACCGGAAAACTGGCATTATTTTTTTTACAGTGTAACATATCTGACGTCAAGTGAATTTGAAGCCGCGATCATGCATTTTTGGAGGTAAAACTTATAGTTTGGCGATGGCTATTTTTTATATGGAAAGTGGTCGTTTTTATAATAGAGAGGTATCAAAAAAGGAAATATTATTTAACCAATCTTTTTAGGATTTCTAAATTTATTTCTTTTCGTATTATCGTAAATTAATTAATATTAAAATATTAATTAAATAAAACGTGTATTTTTTAAATATTATACTCTTCACGTTTTACTTATAATTTAATATGCTATTTTTTAATCATTAAAAAGTTTCATTGTTGCAACTTTGCATCTACACTGTAAAAAAAATACCGTCAGTTTTCCGGTAGGAATCGGAAAAATAGTTGCCCTTATCGTACCGGAATAATTTCCGACCCAGTTCGGAATACAATCCGTAAAAATAAGGAAATAGTCAGTAAAACGGAATTTTACGGATTTTATTCCGAGCTGGGTTGGAAATTATTCCGGTACGATAAGGGCAACTATTTTTCAGATTCCTACCGGAAAACTGGCATTATTTTTTTTACAGTGTATTTGAAATATTTTGGCGAGTAATTATTGGCGCCTCATTAAAAACATAGTACCTTCAACTCTCATACAATTGCACGACTTACTGAAAATATTTAACAATTTACGACCTGTGGCAGGCTAACGTAAAACTATCTTAAAATTAATATATTAATTTAAAATTAAGCTCTAAAAATATTAAAATGTTGTATTATCATCGGAAAGACACCTGCGAACGTAATTTATATATATATATATATATAATTGTGGCATAGGTAGGAGTGGGTTAAAAATCGAGTACAAAATGACATCTTTACACACAAAAACCATGTTGTGTTAAATAAAATAGTGTAAAGAACTACCGAGCGAGTCTCGGTCTACTGTTACTAAGTACTCGGTACTGTTACTAAGAGCATCAAATGCTATATTACGAATCAAGAATTCAACAGACACTTTTTCTTAAGTCGTCTGAGGACTCTGAAAGTTTCAAAATTTTTTTAATTTTAATTTTATTACGTGTTAAACGACTAGCTTTTCCGAACATTTTGATATAATTCTGTCCTTGAAATTCCCTATAGAACAGATGTTATGGCTTTTAGAATTATGCACGCTGGATAGACGTTTCCGAAACTTTGTAGTCATTTTTCTCCAAATGACGTTTATGGGCATAACTCACAGGATATCTCGAAAACGTCTGAACGTTTTTCAATGAAATTTTCAAAATATATGTTTAATGTTGGTATATATAAACTGAACCTAAAATTTCTTTATTGTTAAAAAAATATGTATTTTTAGATGATTATACGGTTGAAATTTTGAAAATTTTATATTAGCTAAATAGAACTTTGTATTAAAAATGTAAAAATGCTTTAAATGCAATTTTTTTTAGGTTCAGGGTAATTGTTATAATCTGAAGTATAATTACGTACATAAAATTTCGTTCTAGTTGCAAAATTTATTTTGTAATCCTGCGCGTAAGCTGTTATACCAATTTTCAACTCGGCAAATATCTGACAGTTTGGAGCCCCCTATAAATACTAATTCTGCATCTTTAAATTTTTAAATACATGAAATGAAAGAGCATACCTATATTTTTCATCCCAATAAAAATTGTGTTTTAAAATTGTATACATTTTAAGATATTAAATGTTGAAAATGGTCTTTTTATTTTTTATTTTTTCCAATTTTAAGAGTCCTGAGCGCCCTTAATAATAATTAGTATAAATAATTTACTAAAATGATCATGACGAAGCGACTGGAAATTTCAATTTAGCAAGCAAGGGAATTTAATCTCTTTTAACAAGGAAACAATTCTATGAAAGTAAGGTTAACGTAATTACAAAATCGCAATGTAACATTACAAGCTGCTTAAATGATTGAAACAATGCCAATTAAATATCATTTGCCAGTAAAGCGTTACAAAAATTCATATTCAAATTATATATATTAAAATAAGCAGTTCTGAATTGTTAATTAAATATAGGCAAATAGAATTTATTCTTTAAATTTCGCTGCCAAATCTTATTTTCCTTTGTAACGAATTCTTTATATCGTAAATTTCTCCACAGAATATTTTTTAAGCTTTTGTGACAAAAAAGTGAACGACGAATAAATAATTGATTTTTGATTTTTTTGGTATTTGAAGAAATAAGATAATAATTTGATTAAGAATTAATAGGAATCAATAATCAATTTCAATTATCAATTTCATTGAGATTTCAATCTTCAAGCTAAACTAAGGTAGGTGTATCATTTCAAAGGCCATATTATAATTAAAGTCTAAGTATGCAGCAAAGTAATTGGTGTTCATTAAATGCATTAATGCATATCACGACATAATTTAGAACACGTTACCTTAGAATGTAAAACAACTAATTAACTCAGCTCAAAAAATCTGGAGAAGAAAGTAATTCTATAGAAAAAAAAGACGGCTACAGCATTTAAATATATGTAGACTATATACTGACTTTATGTTTTGGATATAATTATAATAATTTAATTACAACCATTATTTTAATCATTTAAATAATGTAAATAAAAAATATATTCATGCATGTACACATTTATATATAATAATGGACACACACACACGCACACACACACGCACGCACACGCACATGCATACATACACACACACACACGCACGCACATATATACAGGGTGATTCATAAATATCGAAACAATAAAATATCTCCTTAATTAATGCCCCTAGGCAAATACTTCCAATTCCAAAGTTTCATAAAAAAAGATGGAAATTTTGATGAGATGAGTTACAACTCCATGGGACGGTCTATTTGAGAAAATACGAAAATTAAATTTCTATACGGCCCCCATAGGGTAAAATATCCAATTAGGAATTTTTCCTTATCCGTTCCTGAATTAAACACAAAAAGTTCCATCTTCATATCTGCAAAACTCATGGAGTTATGCCTGTTTAAATAATTCGTCAGGTTTTAAGGAATTACACAAATTGAAATGCGTGTTATTCAAGAAACAATGTTACTTCAAAAGTTCCAGGATACATGTAAAAAATATATTTATTGAGTTAGAATTAGATTTTTCTGTTTTTCGTGATGATTAACCATGTAATTTGGAAATAAAATCACATCCTAAAATTTCTCAGAAAGTTTAAAATTTTTAAAATTATTATTATTATTATTTTTTTTTTTTTGGGGGGGGGGGGTAATTTAAAATCGTTATAACTCGAAATATTATCGTCGAATTTCAAACTTTTTTTCATTTAATTAAAGAAGAAAATATAATTTTAATTTTGTTTCAGGATTTTTTAAAATATTAATATTAAAAATATTATAAACACAAATTTTAAAAAATGATGTAACTTATTTTTTTAAATCATATTTTCAAAAAAAAAAAAATAAATTTTCAAATCTTTCGAAACAAAATTAATGTAAAATAATCAAAAAGGTCATGTTCCGAGTTTGCACCGCCCTTTTTTTAACAATTCTTAACTTAAAAATATAAATTAATAATTTTAATTAAATTAATTTTAATTTTAATTATGCATTTAAATTAATAAATTTAAATTAATTATTTTTAACAATTTAAATTAATAATTTAAAACGCATTTAAAGTTTTAAACAAATTTTGGCTCCTAATCAAATGTTTAAATGCTTTTCAAAAAATAGCAGGTGAGTATGTAACTCTTTCCTGTAACTTAAACTTGCAATTCAGTTTAACTTTTGCCCTTTCCACCTTCTTTCTATACTATTTAAAACAAGTTTTTTTCTAACATACCGATTAAGAATGTTTTCATAATTTTAATCCTCACAACTTCAGGTTTTATATCGTCCCGGCAAGCGGTTAAAAAAAGTCTGTGTTCTGGGGCCGGACCAGTCTCGAACCGTTTTCATACCGAACCGGGACTGGCTTCCTTTCTTCCTAGGTCTGCACGGGGCGAAATTTTCAGTCCTATTCTCAACTCAACCCGTATTAAAATCCTTCTATCTGACTCACCTAATCAGTGCAAAAATCAGTAAAGTTTGTCTCAACCTAAAAAAATTACAAAAAATGCATATAATTTTCAAATCACCATTACAATTAAAGCATATCACCATTTACAATTAAACTTTAAAAATCGTTTTCAAAGAATAGTAGATTTAAAAGGAAAAAAAAGACAGTAAAAGAAGTGAAAAAGAACCTGCCTATTACCGAATCCTGTCTAAAACGGAATAATTTTTTGATCCATGCAAAATTAATATAATAATACTTGAGAAAAGAATAGAATACATTTTCACCTCCTAAGATGGGAAATTGTCTATAAGACATTTTTTTCTTGTCTGTGTGATGCCGTCTTAGAAGGTTTTACTGTACATCATTTTCGAAAGTCTCCAATACATGGATTTTGGATTAACGATATTAAATGGTAAGTGAAACGTTTACACACAAATAAAGATTCATTAAAAAAAATAAACGCCTTTGACGCTTCTTTAAAAATGAAGATTATAAACATATAAAAAGAAAATCTATAAGCTATTATATAGCTATAAAGCTATTTTTGGTCAGAACTCTTTCATACGAAACAATTTTTAACCATATCGACGTAAAAAACTAAGTTTTCTAGAAATTCAATCAGGCCGGACCAGACTGGGGCTAAGATTTAAACATTTTTCCAGGCGAGGACGAACTTTTTTTCTGTGGGTTGGCTCGAGACTGGGTCTGGATATTTCGACCCGTGCCGACCTCTAATAAAGGCCTCTAGCATAATTTGAAACAAGGTTTAACTTAAAATCTATAAGCTGCTATTTTATGTCCAAAGGAGAGGCACTGTCTTAAATCGACTTTTAATAACGTACAATTCGTGGATGATCGCTATCTTGCATTCAAAATGAGTCAATAACTCGTCGCTCAGGGGCATGGGAAAATGGTGTAAGTCGCGAATTTTAATTTTAATAAATCTGCGAGTTTTGCATATACCGAGATGAATTTTTTTTTGTTTAATTCAGAAAGGGATAAGAGAATACAACGGGGCCCGTATAAATTTTTTTTTTGTATTTTCTCAAATAGACACCCCCCTATGGAGTTACAACTTATGCCATTAAATTTGGCACCTTTTTTTTATGAAACTTTGCAACTAGAAGTATGTGCCTAAGGGCAATATTTAAGGAGATAGCCTATTGTTTCGATATTTATGAATCACCCTGTACATATATATAAATGAAGTCACAAGTGTGAAAATATATGACGATAAACGAAAAGAAAATTAATCAATGGGGATAGAAAATACAAAAATAAAAAATATGAATGTGTTCTGTTGTGGAAGTTTCAGAAGAGCTTCATATAAGCACAATTTATAGTAAAAAAAAAAAAAAAATAAGCAGAATAATAATTGGCAAAGTAAAGTCTATGTAAGAATATGTAAAATATTGGTGAGTAAACACAGGAAGATTTAGAGTACATAATGGAGAAATAATATTACAAAAATCAACAAGTACAAATTGAAGATTAATGGAAAATAATACACGAGAAAAGCGCAAATGCAGCTATAAATTTCTGTATTAAGAGAATTAACTAAAATTAAAGGTAAAATAAGAAAGAAAAAGCATGCATCAGGCATAGATAATGAAATACTTTCCAGCACTGGTAGAATATTATTAAGAAATTTCATTTTTTTATACAATGAATTGAAAATATCTAAATAAGCAATTTAAAAACACATAGCTGGCTAAAAATCAATTTTCAGCAATTGCTTCCCATATCCAGTAATTTGTGCCAATTATTTCATGCATCCCTGTATATGATCTAGAGAATTTATACACATGTCGTAATTTACTAAAAATAATGAGATAAGTTTAAAAATGAACACCACAGCGTAATACGCACTTCCAGTAATTATCGATCATATACAGTCCTGTGATCAAATTATTTTGTATGTCTCTGTAAATGAACGGTAAATGCTAGGCACTCCATAATCTATAGAAAATATTTTGTTGTGCATCTCAGTGATGCTTTTTTAATTTCATTATGTTTGAAGTATCAAATCATCAATAAAAAGCCCCACAAGCGTTTTCCACACATAAATTATGATGTAACGGAATTACAGTCGAACCCCGTTAATACGCGAATCATGGGACCGATCAAAATTCACTTATTAAACGGGTTCGCGTGTTAACTGAAGGTCGCGAATTTTCGGCCAATGATCCATCTAATAACAACCTATACGGATAGAAAACATCTTTTTAAGAATTTTTAGCGTTTTTAAGATGTAAAATGACATTTTATTTGTTTTAATCATTATGTGCTTATTAAACATTGGAAATTCAAATAAGTGTTATTTTCTTGGTTAAATTCCCTATAAATCTATTCAAATTTAGATTTATTATGTATGACACATAAAATTGAGCAAAACGAGCACAAAAATTTCTGCTAACCATGTTAACTAAAACTAATGTTAACATAATTATAATCCTTATTAAGTATACAGAATAAATAGGGAAGAGTGTTTATAATAATAAAAAATCTATATAAAAAACAAAAGTTAAAATTCAATAAAGTTAATAATCACATAAAAATCACATTTTGGAAAGGTAGTTACATGGTCTGTCCAGGAAGTAATGAGACTGATTCCATAAAATTCGTTTATTTGAAGATAATTTTACAGACACTTAATATTCTTTAAAATAGCCTCCTCCTGAATTAAGACATCGTTACCAACAACTCTGCCACACATTTATGCCCGCCTGGAAGTCTTTAACTGGAATGCTGCGCAGAACGCGCGTTACGTTTGTCTGCAAGTTCTCCTGATTGTCAAAACGATGACCTTTTAAGCTGGATTTTTACCGAGGGAATAGAAAAGTCCGGCTGTGACAGATCGGGGCTGTGCGATGGTTGGCGACAGTGTTACGACGTTGTGTGTTGCCGGGAATTGAGTCATTTTGAAGGAAGCAACTCTACACAAATTTTCCGAATTTGAAGTTCATCCGTGACGATTTGGTGCACATTTGATTTTGTAAGTCCCAACGTCTTTGCAATCATTCCACACTCATCCGGTGATCAGAGTCCCTAAAGCACTTTCATTTTAGCCACATTGTCGAACGTTTCAGAACTTGATGGACGCCTAGCGTGTTGTTCGTCGTCGACGTCCTCTATTCTGTCTTTAAAGGCTTTGTGCCATCTAAACACTTGAGCCTTGGACAAAGAATCTTTCTCGTAGGCTTCTTGTAATATGGCAAGCATCTCAATAGCCGATTTGTTTAGCTTTACACAAAACTTTATGGCGTATCACTGCTCGTCACTCCGCTGAATTATGAAAACCTAACTCCCCTCTCAAGCACGTATCTACTTCACGACCGGATCCGTGCACTGCAAAGGCACAAGGCCAACTGATTTCCGCTAGACTCTGTAGCTTACAGTCCCCACCGCACACACCGTCTGCAAACTCTGCCTCTTTGGCCTTCTACTTGGCACGAAAACTCCAGTTTCATTACTTCCTGGACAGACCCTGTATCAATTTTGGCCTGTTTGACATGCGATCGCGTTGTTTTCAGCCCTATTAAGGTGAAGGTAAAGCTCGCTCGTCGAGGGCCCTTTGTCCGGTACGATGCAAACTGTCTGGGGAAACTGTACGCATCCGTAACTTTGGAGAATGGGGATGTTGCCGGACGCGCAGGTTTATCATCTTCTTCCTCCTCATATGGTTTATCAGTCACAGTTACATCGGTGATGATATCATCAAGACTTCTGAGCTCGGAGGTGACTAGATCTTTTTCGATATTAATGAAGTGTCTAAATCGACAAAATCTTCCCCTACAGTTACTTGTGTGCCCAGCTAGTCTTATTCAACATATGGGTGCGAGGTTGGCTTTTTATAAATCATGTCCTCGCTACTTCCGAAACCCGCTTTGCCAAAACAATTTGCAAGCGTCGTTGGTGTGAAACTGCTGCGGTAAGCATGTGCATAGCGTCGAGGACAGTAATATGTCGACACTCATAGCAAGAAGGGTTGCTGCCATGTTCCATTTGGTGAAGGTATCATCGTACTAGGCGAGTCTTGTAATTTACTTTGGCGCTGTTAATTATTCCTTGGCCCATTGGCTGAGTAACGCTGGTCGAATTTGGAGGTAAAAATTCTACTTGGACATTCTTCAGGCCTTTGTTGTCTTTTGGATGTGCAGGGCAGTTGTCTACAAGCAATAAAACATGGTGCGATTCTTTTTCAGTACGCCGGACAAAATTACGAACCCCTGTTTAAAAAGGTTGCCCGTCATCCATGCTCTGAGTTGTCTTCCGTAAAGGAAGAGAAGACTCTTTACATTTTTAAAGCATCGCGGTTTGCATGATTTCAATATGACCTGTAGCTTTAAATTATCTGATCCATCAGAGTTGGCACCGAGCAGAAGAGTAAGACGGCCATTAGTTTACCCCGGGATGGCCACCCAGGGAAACCCAGCAAATGCTAATTAGTTTACCCCCATGGCATGTTTCTCCTTTCATAGCCATTGTTTTCTTGAGTGTCATTTTGTAAAAAAGCCCAAATTCGTCCACGTTGCAAATATCGCGGCTTGAGTAGTTTTTTACAAGCTACGGAAGCACATTTGTTTTCCAACAATCGACATCTTCATTGTTGACAGCAGCTGACTCACCGTACACTTACTTGAATTTTATTTCTTGGAGAACTTTAAATCGATCCATCTAGCAATCCCATTTTTGCAGCGGCTTCAGAAGCTTTATCTTGGATTAGCAAGCCGCTTTTTGGGATATTCGCAGAGCGCGCTTGAACAAACCACTCGTGGATGGCCTTCTCCATGTCCTCAAACTTGGCAGTTTTTACTTTCTTGTTCTTTTTTCCTCCAACAACAGCTTGGTTCACGATGGCATCCACTTTCTTTAACAAAGTTTTTAAAGTTGACTCCGATAAGCCTTTTTCTTTGGCGAACGCAGACTTATTCGAGACATTCTGAGCACCGTACTCATTTACACTTTGTAAGTTCTCAGTGACAGAGAGAGAGCCTTTCTTTTAATATGATTTGCTTCTTCCGCCATGTTATAGACTAGATTATAATTTTAAAAGCACAGCTGGATATCGTAGACTATATCCTACTAGGAGCGACAAAGGACCCTCTTCTTTTGTCGCACTTTATTATTACAGCACTGACCAGACAGCGAATAGGAAGTGCTTATTTTACAACGCGCTGGTTAGCGGTAAAAATGTCACTTTATATTACAGCAATGTAATACAACGCGCTGGTTAGCTACAAAAATTTCTCTTCTCTCTTCCTGGTCGGTTTGACTATACGAAGTAATCGAGGGCGGGAAAGAATTCTCCTTTAACCGGTAGAGGTTGAAATTGATATTTTTAGTAAAGCTATTCATGGTTGCAATAAATTTTGACAGAAAAAAAGCATTCATTGTTTAAAGAATTGTCGTATAAAATGCTTGGGAAAATAATCCCTCTGAAACCTCGTCTGTTTCGAACAAATTCATTCGCGTATTAAACGTAGGTTTTTCTTGCCAGGGACAGATAACATTTCGCGTATTAAACGGGTTCGCGTATTAACCGTTCGCGTATTAAGAAGGGTATTTTATATGCATAAGATAGGCGTATTTCAAGGGACCGAAGAAAATTCGCGTATTAAGCGATTTCGCGTATTAAGCGGGCGCGTATTAACGGGGTTCGACTGTATTTTGTGCATCCCTGTAAATGAAATATAAATCCTACTTATTCTATACTCCTGGGAAAGCCACCTCAGTGATGCATATCGATATCATTATGTTTGAAATATCGTAATACCGAACATTATATTGTATAAATTTCAACAATATATAAATAAATGGTGAAGTACGAGTATTACTCGCAATCAGAGGGTTCGGTACAATAAATATACGAATTATTCGCAGTATTATTTTTAAAAAAATCGTTGCTAAAAGAATAATAAGACTTTTTAAAAAACTATACAACGTAGGTTTGGTTTAGTATACCAGAACTGTATACTAATACTGTATATACTAGAAAAGTATAAATTGTTATACCATAAAAGTTCAAAGAGATATGAAGCTTAAATAATATCAAATATTGCTATTCTGTATAACACGTCTTTAAATCTTGTACTAATCTGTTTATGATGAAATTAATTCGTTACAGACAATAAAAGTAGTGCATATTTAAACTTGATTTGGCATTTCATAAAGCTAAATTCAGCGTAGTAATATTTTTTCTTTTTACAGTGTAGCTAAAACAAAGCACTTGTTCGAAGTGTAAACTTGGCATTATGCTAAGCGCTCTTCGAAAGGAGGTCGCAAAGTTGCAACGTCACCTTGGTCCGTGCCGCGTTTTTCCAGATAGGTTTTTAATTAACTTTTAAAGACATGGGAGACGTATTGAGAGATCCACTCAATCCAAACTAGTCGCGAATTCCATAGTATTTATGTGTTTTATTCTAATTAAATGAGTCTGTTTTTAACAATTTGATATGTATTGCTTTTATACTGCTACTGGGCATTGCATTATACAAATATATCATTAAATATTGTTATATGTGCCTTAAAAGCCGATGATACATAGAGTACGCCACCCCTGTCATTTTGTATGCCCAAACCGTCCGTGCCTTTAAGGGTTAATATCTCGGCTAATTAGCGACGATTTTTTTTTTCGAAAATCATTATCAACGATGCTATTATACGTCTGCTACGACAGGTACCACCAGCGCTCCTCACACCTTTGCTGAATGCCCGCAAATTTAAATTTGTGTGTAACGGAAAAATGCGCTTTTCTCAAAACCTATGTGACCTAGGGTAATCGCTATAATTTTCCTGCAAGGTTTAAATTAACCTCTACTACCTCTAATTTTTTCATAATTTTAGTTTCAGTAGATTAGGAAATAGATGGGGGGAGGACATATTTTTGCACTCCATTTTCGACGATATCTCTGAAAATATAATACCTAAAATTAAATTAAATGTAATTTTGAGTTCAACGCTACAAACGCTTTCACACGATATACAAAGAAAAGATTTTTTTCTTCAAGTAACTTAATTAGCCCCTGTATAATTTTCCTAAAAATATTTTTAAATGTTTACTAATCTGTAAATATGTGGTTCAATAGTCTTTATTACCTCCCCCAATTTGAAATTTCCACGTTTTATAGTTTGCGAGTAAAAAGGCTGTGGCAGACGGACAGACAGACATAGGAGTGATCTTATAATGGTTCCGTTTTTACTTTTTAAGTACGAAACCCTAAAATTACATGGCAATACCAGTATATTTATGAGAGTTAGAGCACGGAAAGACGCCAGACAGAAATAACAAATTTATAAACACTTTTCAGCTATGTTGGGAAGTGTCTAAAACAGCTAAAAATAAACTAAAATGAAATATCATGATATCGTGTGCATATTCAGAAATACTTTTAGAATGCTGATATAATTCAAATGAAATTAAATGTATCAAAATAAATGGATTATATATGAAAAAATAAATTTAAAATTTACAAGGGATATCGAAAACACAAAAATAAAAGCTATGGATATGTTATTCAATCTTCAGATGAGATTTATAAGCACAAGTCATAGTCAACTAAAATAAGTAGAATAATAATTGACACACACATGCATATTACGAAATTGTTAGCTATCTTTTAATTTCAAAGGTATTATATAAGGTCAGTCTGCCTAAATGTGATAACACCTAAATGCGAAAATGTTCTTTTACATAAAATCTTAATGCAAGAATCGTAAATAAATGTTATATAATGAGGCATACGAACTTCATAAACAAAACCGGAAACATTTTTTTGCATGTAAAACGGTTTCTTTAAAAGAAATTTCCAATTAAATACGCATCGTTCGTTTTACATCGCCCCTATGTTTCGTAAATGCGACAAAAATTCCCGAAAGTGGCTCACGATTTTCATTTTTTACTTTGAAGATCAAATAAGCTTATAAACATCAAGAGATAAGTTGTCCGTTTCAATTACCTGACCAGTTAAACTAAAAAAAAGCGACCAGTTTCTGGTTTAGAATTTGATGTGGACAACGCATTTGGGAGAGCTCGTTTTCAGCCTGTACCTAATAGCGACATACATCTTGATGCAAATGCGGCGAAATATTTAGAAGACTAACGAGGTAAGTTTATATGGTATTTTTTTATATATTGTATTAAAATGATATTTAAATCAAATTTTATGTTTAATTAAGCTGTGTTTATCCTCCATTAATGGTTTTCTTTAACCAGGTGTTTAAATATGATCAAAAAAGAAAAATACGCTTCTTTAAAAATTTTAATAAAAAAAGGTGTAAGAAAAGTGGTGTCTATTCCAGTAACATAATATAGACACATGATTAAGGAATTTGCAATAATTTTACATAATAGGAATTGTGGAAAATCTTGTGTAGATTGAAAACAATTTATGTTTATTTTAATGCGGTTAAGTAAGTTAATTTTACCAACATTATACCATTCGGTAACTTAAATGCTGTCTCTGATTAAAACGTGATGCAACTGAGTTATTCCCTGGTTTAGGAGTTTTAAATTTTTGTTAGCACTTTTATAAAATCTGATATTTTAATTCTGTTTTCACTTTTTATTCGTTATAATCGACAGTTTCTACTTAAATTAGAAAAGGATAAAAAATAAATAAAACCATGTTTATCTAAATGAATATTTTTTCCATATAGGGGAGACCGGGGAAATGGCGCCACTCGGGGTTATGCCGCCACCCCGCCTAGTTTAAAAACTAACTGCAGTTTGATATAGTGAATGCGCTTGCACTATTGCGGCCAACATTAGAAACAGTGCCTGGAGTGAGAATGATTTTGTTGTATGTCGTTCGTTCGTTCTAGTGAAAAATTTAGTTTTCATCTAGTTGCTTCTTATTTTGGAGCTTCAAGTGAGTAGAGGTAAACACCTTTTATTATAACATTAGGTACTTAAGATAATATTACCCGTAATCTACATGCATTCGCCGACATTTTGATGCAATTTGTTGAACAAGTTCTGTTCTTCTTTCGGCTCTGCTGGGGGATTTCCGCTATATTATCCTCTCGGGGTAATACCGCCACCATGGCAAAGGGTGACTTTTTCCAATTTGAGTTAAAATGTCAGCTTAACACATTAATAAATCTAGCTTAAGGAACATTGTAATTATTCATTATTTTGATAAATTATTGCTTTCTAAATATTTTCAGTAGGTTATGTGTTTCCTAGTATCAATTTTATGTATTTACTAGGTCCTTAAAGAGTGGCGTCATTACCCCGATACAGTGGCGGAATAACCCCAGCATCCTGGGTAATCCCGCCACTGTACAGAAGTTGAAAGAAAGTTTTTTTTATGTGTGCTTACTTTACAGTTATGATTACGGTTAAATTTATACAGATACTAAGGATAATGATTTAGCTTTAGAATTTTTACTATTAAAAAATAAATATTTTTTCGAGGTGAAAAAAATTAAATTCCCTTAAGGTGTCGCCATTGCCCCGGTCTCCCCTACGTATTTTTATGTACAGAAAATGTTAATTTTTTTGTGAAAGTGCAAGAAAAAGGAAGAGGGGGGGGGGGGGAATTGCAACAGAATATCTGGCACAGAGCTTCTGTTTGGCTTAATCAGAATTACTAGAAATATTGTACGATTTTATCTATTTCTAACAAGGAGAGGGCCAACCTTGTTAATCACAGATTTTGATTATTTTAATATATGTTGTAGGGTAGAGGCCCCTTAGTGTCAGGTTCAACGGATTTTATCCAATGCTCCTTAGTTCTTGAGAAACCGGGGGTCTAATATTAGTACACAACTTAAATACATACTTTGCTACAACTGTGATAGGCCCGTCGTAGCTCAGTTGGTATGGTGTTAACCGGCTGATTGGCGGGCCCGGGTTCGATACCTGAATGCGCTACATTTGTTTTTCTCATATTTTGTTTTATAAATTTACTTGTAAGTATAACTTAATAATCTCACTGTCAATTAAAATTTTTAATATTGTATATCAATTATAATTTTAACCTATTTAATTTTTTTACTTTTAACTAAATAGTTGTAATAAAACATCATAAAACTGTTATTCTTTTTTTTTTAATCACTTTTAAAATGTATTTCATATATTCTTTATCGATGCAATGATATTGAGCAATTGTGTCAATTCGTGATTTTAAAGAAACATCATTTACGCATTGCTTTAACAAAAGAAGTCAATGAGATAATACTATTATTCTGTTTTTAAAGTAACAAGCATAATCATATTAAAAATTAGCATCAGAATTAAATTACAACCGATTTTTTGCATATTAAAGATTTTTAAATTTGTAATAAGTATGCTTGCGCTTTCATTTTTTTTGCTTTCTCCTTTATCATTTTTCTGCTTTTATTTTATTTGAATATTCCTTTTTTTTTATCATAACTAGATGGCGCCACAACAGAATTTGTCACGATTTTGGAATTTTTATCATTCAATAATAGATCCAAATTCTTTTTAAACCTCTTTAATGGATGAGAAATAATAGTTTACAAATAAAAAATGATAAATTTAAGTTTGTTAACATTATAATTAATGTTTGGTGTTAAAATTTTTAATTGAAATTATTAAATTATATTTACAACTATATTTATAAAACAAAAAATGAGAAAAACAAACGTAGCGCATTCAGGTATCGAACCCGAGCCCTCGGATCAGCCGGCAAACGCCATGCCAACTGAGCTACGACTAACCTGTCATTTTTGCTGCGAAGTAAGTATTTAAGTTGTCTACTAATATTAGACCCCCCTGGTTTTTCAAGAACTAAGGGGCATTGGATAAAATCCGTTGAACCTGACACTAAGGGGTGTCTACCCTACAACATATATTAAAATAATCAAAATCTGTGATTAACAAGGTTGGCCCTCTCCTTGTAAGACTGATATATTTATCATGTGACATAAGTTATATGTAATAAATAGTCTAGTTAACAATATCATAATTATCTTTTAAATTCTCTTCTAACCCGTAAGATCCACACTGTTAATTCGCACCGGCCGAAATGTTTAATTCGTATTTTTCATTCACAAAATAAGAATTTTGATAAAACCAAATATTTCATTTGGATTCCTTATTAAATTTCGTATATGGATCATGTAGTTATATCTCATTAACACCAGATTGTCAGCAAAATTATGCGGAGTTGAAGTTACGGAAATACAAATCGCACTGGTGTATAAATTATGGGTTAATATTGACGCGCGAATTCCGTGAATTTTAAACGATGTTTTCTGCGACAATTATTTAATTGTAGTTATGGCCATGGCTCTGTGGCAAAGAGGGATAAGAGTTTATTTATATTAGGAACGCATTTATTTATTTGAGAGTTATTTATATTAGGCATTATACGCAGCATTCAATTAAATTTTGCTTATTAGCAGTGTAAAATTGACAAACAGCAAGGTGCTGCGCCATGATAAACATTTCAAGAATAATATCGAATCACCCTCCTCCCCCCTTCACATCTATACGTATTTGTTCTGAAATTCTCTTTAAATCAATGTGACATTTAATGGAAAGTACTCATTCATTATTTAATTTTAATATGAAATTTGCTCACCCCTCCCCTTAATACACACACATCTAATACCCCCCCCCCCCAATACACCCTAGAACTATTGCTAGAGATTCTGAATATGAAAAGTTTAATTATAATAGTCCTGTATACTTACATTTTAGTACAGAAACAGTACCCTGTGAGTTAATAGAGACTTTCATTCATCTTTTAATCAAGCGGTCTCGGAGACCGCTCACAGTAGTTATGCAACAATTCCTGTCACAGCAGTTAAGGGTTAATTAATTAAAAAATAATTAGAATTAACCCTTAACTGCTGTTAGAGCTGCTTTTTTAAAAATTTTCACAGTTTAACTTGTAATTTCTGGTTTAACTATCGATACAGCGAAATTTTGCTTCATTTGGAGTCTAATACTATTGTTTCAAATGTTTGAAAAAGCGAAATTGTACTAGAAATAGTACTGTATAAACACTTTAGTGCAAAAACAGTATTTTATGAGTTAATCGCGCGTTTATTCATCTTTCAATCGAATGGTTTCGCAGACCGCTCACAGTTGTAATGTGGCAATTTTCTGTCACAGCAGTTAATCGTTAAATGAAATTTTTTAGATGAATTGTCATGTATGAAATGCATTATCAAATTTAGGACTATGAACGTCTCATTTTGGTTTTAGCTGCCGTAAATGCGACAAAAATGACCTAAATGCGACAATCCTATATTGTGATTTTATACTACAGATAATTATTAAATTTCTGCAAAACAAGTTATTTTTAACTAAAGGTACAGTATTCAGTAATTTGTTGCTTAATAAAATATACATTTATATAATAAAATCCCAAATATACCCTAAATGCGACAAAACTACGGGGAATCGTGTCTCATTTAGGCAGACTGACCTTATATGTGTATATATATTCACCGGTACATTTTTTTTCAATACTTTTCAACGTTGTTAAAAGAGTTTATGACTTCGGTTCGTCTATTCTCGTCTAACTTATGATAAACATGCACCAGGTTTATTAATGCATGCGCCTTTTTGAAATTAAAGTAT
Source organism: Maratus speciosus (assembly GCA_963932465.1). Lineage (NCBI taxonomy): Eukaryota > Metazoa > Arthropoda > Arachnida > Araneae > Salticidae > Maratus > Maratus speciosus. The sequence goes on from OZ010787.1 coordinate 289,184,482, forward strand.
TTGAGATTTATATTTCGTTTACAGGATCCTCAAAAAATTCGGATACATTATGATACTTGAACAATAATAGTTTGAGGTACAGTTTAATAATATTTCACCATTTCAAACAATTTGAAATTGATATAAATTGTTTATATCCACTACATAATATTTGCTATAGAAAATGACGTGTACATCATTTAATTTTCATTTACAGATACAAACGAAAAAATTCGGTTGCTTTATCGTCTGCAGGCATATATACCGTCTGCACACACCTCTATGAAATTTACATTACGTTATTGAGATGTACAGTCGTGGGGAAAAAAAAAAGTAAACACCTCCTACTAACTCCTCACCAAATTATCGTAGACGAAAGTTACTGGTACCGAACGATTGGAAATAAAGTCTAATTTTAAATGACGTATATAACATATGCTTAGGGTACCATCTACATTTTAAAACGAATCCAAACTTCATTTTTTTCAATGGCAATATCCAATTTTAACGAGATATTTCAAATATTCGGTTCAAACTATGCCTAGACACCAAATTTCAAGTCATTTGAATGATAAGTTTTTGAATTATAAACATTCAAAATTGAGTGCTTCTAATGTTAAATTACATTTTCACATTTTTATTTATATCTCCTGAAATTATGCTCCTAATGTGCTATTTTTTTTGTAGCAATAATACTAATATACCCAAACATACATACGCTGAATTTGCAATTTTTATAATTTTATGATATGAATTAAGAATTATGAAATTAATATTCGAAAAAATTATGAATTGTAACCTCGATTTTTTTTACGGATTTAGATTTATTAAGTCCTGCTTTATAGAAATCCAAAATTTCACATTTTTCTTCCAAGTAGTTTTCAAATTATGCTTAAAAAACGGCAAAATGATGGTTTAAGGGGCCTTCTATGACAGAAGTGAGTAGATATTTTAAAATTTATTCTGCTGTCCTGTAATCTAACAGACTTCATTAACTCCTTGAGTGGCGCTTAAAGTGCCTTGATCAAGATGGGAGCTCTCTGGATTAACAATCGAGTACGGAACTTCAATTTGGATACAGCCCTTAAAATACGCTCTTTTTAAAATAATTAATTTCTCGGACATTTATGGTGCGAATTGCATAAAAATTTATTTTTAGGCTAATTGAAGGGTGTAGAGTTCATTTATGCTGTCGGAATTGTGTACTGCTATTGAAGAAAACAAAGTTATGGCTCGTTTTAATATGTAGATGGCCCCCTAAGCAAGTTTTATATACATCATTTAAAAGTAGACTTTACTTCGAATCGTTCGGTATCAGTAACTTTTTTCTATGATAATTTGTTGAGGAGTTACTAGGGGTGTTTACTTTTTTTTCCCCACGACTGTACAGTAGAATCTTCCGTATAAAGAGTGACCGAGAGGTTCTGCTATCGAAGCTGGTAGACGGGAAGTGCTGGGTTCGAACCCAATCGCGCCCGTCGGCCTAACCGTTTCGGAGTTTTCGTGGTTTTCTTCAAAGCCGTGGATTCCCACGTGTAAATACGGGTTAGGTTCCCTTAGAAAGACCCCCACGAAGGGCACTCCCCCCCCTAGGGCCCATATCCCATGTGTTGATAATTGGCCGTCATAAACACAAACCAAACCAAACCAAACTTCCGTATAAAGCGATAGGGCCCATAACATGTAAAGTTCTTCTACAGTGCTATACAAAGTATTTCGGATGCATTATTGTCTATAAATGTTTTCAGTTGTTTTATCTGCTTTCAAACGCAACTAAATTTTAGCATATTATGTGGAGTGCATAAATTACATAGCTCATACACAGGGCTGCTCAAAAGAATTCAAATATGTTATCTTATATTGGCGGGAATTCCTGAAAGTGCGTTTTCAAATGTATTATGCGTTTCTCAGTTTAACTAAAATTACTTTACTAAATCGCGTTAAAATAATATTTATAAATTCATGTACAATGCTGCACAGAAACACACGGATACTTTGCCGCTTATGGATGATAATTTCCGGGACACGTTTTTTGTTCTGTTATGTGTTTTCCAGATGAACTAAACTATGGTACACTATGATAGATGATATATGAAATGCAAGGCTGCACAAAAGAATTAGAATACAATACCGTCTCTAGGCATTAGAGGCTAAAATGGGTTTTCATTTGTGTTATCTGTTCCTTAAATTGTTTATTTAAATATTGGCCTTTCATCGTATGAAATTATGCAGTTTTGAAATATTATGATAAGGTAGGAAAGTGCTTCATAATCTATTCGTGATCGCATTTTTTTTTAATTTATCCTATTTTTCAAGAATTTCACATATGCTAACATTCATGACTTAGAATTTTTATAGTAATTGTTTCAGGGATTTCAAAGTCAAATCCTTGCACGTACAGCGCGAAAAACAAAATCCGAACACGGATTTTCATTTCAATTCTAAATAGTGATACACAAAGCGGCTCAAAATAATTTAAAGATGTTATCTTGCTGAAAGTGCGTTTTCAACTGTGTTACGATTTTCTCAGTTTCACTAAAATTGTTATATTACGTGGCGTGAAACTAATATTTTAATATTCTTGAACAAGACTGTTCAAAAGCATATGGATATACTGCCGCTTATGGATGATAATTGCCGTGAAAATTTTTCAGTTGTGTTATTTGTTTTTAAACGGAAGTAAATTTTTGTATACGACGATAGATATTTAATAGTTATTAGGTGATAGATGAAATTCAAAGGTACACAGTAGTATTCGAAAACATTGCCGTCTCTGGGTGGTAGATGCTGAAAATAGGTGTGCTGTGGAGATGCTGAACATCTGTGTTATCTGTTCCCTAAATTGTTTATTTAGACACTGACTTTTATCGTATGACAAAATGAAGATTTGAATAGTATTAGGATAGTGATGGAAAGTGCTTTATAATGTATGCGTGACACATTATTCTTCTTTCTTGTTTATTCTATTTTTCGAGAATTTCAAGTGTGTCAACATTCGTGATTAAAAATTTTTAGAGCGATCATTTCATGGATCTCAAAATCTTGCACATACAGCACGGAAAAAACACATACTTACATACATATATATACATACATACACACGCATACATACGTATACACGCATACATACATACACACATACATATACATACATACCGGGTGTCCCAAAAATGACTGATGGATTTTAAAATTCAATATCTTGCAAAAGGTGACGATATTAAAAAAAATCTTGCAGGGTTGTTATGCAAGATGTCAGGAGTTTTTATGCTGCGATTCTCAGTTTTAGTTACAAATGGCATCGATAGATGGCGCAACAAGTAATAACCACTAAATCCAGGCTCGATTTTTCGGCCTCTCTCTTCTTCCATGCGAAAAAAAGGAGATTAAAATGCATTGACTGGATCCCGAAGTTCCAAACATTGGGTCTGAACTGAGCACCTATTTCTCTCAGAGCCCTCTATTGTTTGAAATTCGAGCTAAATTCAAGAATCACTATAAAAAACTCCTGACATCATACATAACCCTTCTGCAAGAATTTTTTTAATACCTCTCACCGTTTGCAAGTTATTGAATTTTAAAATCCATCAGTCATTTTTGGGACACCCGGTATATATCTACATACATGTATAAATGTATATTGGGTTAGTTTGTCAAATGAGGTCATCTACATTTTTAAATTGATATAAACTTTCAAAAACTCAATGACAGCATCCTAATTTTATTACATGTTTGGGTTCAGAATATAAAAACAAAGAAAAAGTTTAAACATATAATTTTATCAGTTTTTGAAGCAGTCCTTGGTAAAATATTAATAGCTGAAAAGTGAAACCAACACTGTGATAATTTAATTATTCCATTACTTTTTGTTTTATATGATACATTGTAAAAGCGCAAACATAAAGCTCATGCATACTTTGGATTTAACCGATTTTGAAATAACAATTATTATTTAATTAAATATTACGATTATTACTATTTTTTAAATGTGATCTAAAAACTTTTTTAGCCCCTATTAAATCAGTATGTTCAAAATAAATTTCTTTCAATTAAGGAATTTCTGTCACCGTAATGTAACAGTTTGTTTAAATGGAAAAGAATAAATGATAAAAATTAATTGGGAAGTTGCGGAAAATTAATAAATGTGAAATTCGCACTGTAAAACAGAACACATGTTTTTATAAAGTTTTTAAGTAATGTCATAAACGAGTTTCATGCTACCATATGTCGTCGGTTCTGAAAATAGTTATACAAATAAAACTCATCGTTTTTGAGATGTCTGTAACATTAACCTTTAAATTAAAATTCCTTTTATCTAGAAAAGATTGTCGTTATTAAACTACCTGTGATTCCGGCTTGATTAAATTATTTCAAAAAAATAATAATAAATAAATAACGAGCCATAATATTTAAATAAAAATCCTAGAATGTTTTTTTTTTTTTTTGAAAACGTTTATTTTTTAATTATGTCACTGTTATAGAAAACCGAAGATGTGCATTGAAAAGTATAATATAAGAAATATTCAGTTTAATATCTTTTTAAAACAACTGACTTAAACTGGTAAAAACCAGCATTGTATCCTAAATTTTTACTTGCTTAAATCATGCTTATTTGAGTCCAGCTTCACCTGACACTATTCTTAAGTTGTTTCATTCACTTCTTTATCTTTCTATCTAATTTTAGCACAATCTTTCTAAGACAACTTAATCTTTGAGATTACGTTTCATTTAGAAGACTGCATTTACAAAGAATGAAGAAAGAACAAATTTCAAAAAGTTGAAATACGAATAACGAAAAACAAAATCGCTTCTAAATTATAAACTAGATAATCTTCTTTTCTCACCTATCTTTACAGATGTCACATTAAAAGTATCTGAAATTTTGAATTTTCATTGAATTATTTTAAAACTTTTCCCCCTAAAATAAGAGAGAGAGAAAGTAAAGAGACTCTTTGTTCTAGTATATTGTCCTCGTACAAGACTCTTTTGTACGAAATGTTACTAGTCAGGTGTTACATATTGTGAGCGAAAAAAAACTATTCTTAGTTGAGAAATTATTTAAGAAATAAATTAATTCTTCAATTTTGATTCTTCTTATAAAAAGAAGTTTGTTTTAGATGGGTATCGACTTAAAGCAGAATTGATAGCATTAAAGCGCTTAATAATATCAATAACTGTTCACTTTTTAATAATAACAACACCAAAAATATATGTATGACTTAAATACGTTGCATTAGTTTACTTTCAGTTATTAAAAAATTCTATATATTTATTTTTTTATCAAACATACACATTAATGAACAAATCGTAGAAAAACGAATTTTATTATTCACTATAAGGCATTTCTGTTGCTAATTTCAGCATTATCTTGTTTTTTTTAAGGAAAAACTCTCATATTTGTTATGTCATAAAAATTTTCAAGATCTTGATGTTGTTGCTCTTCCTTTTATTCATTAATGTTTATGTCTAATAAAAAGTAAATATTTGAGCTGCTGATTTTGAAAAGGGGCAATTTCATTTTCAGAGAAAAATTGGTTAAAGCTAAATGTTATCACAAATTAACATAAAATTTATGTCTTTAAATAATTTACAATAAATACTTTTTAATATCAGTATAAATTTGTTGCTAGTAATTTATTTGGTCAACAATATTTCAAATGCGTTGATTTTGAATGTGAGGCAAATCCAGTTTAAATAAAAAATTATTCTTTATGTTGTATAATGCTGACCAGCATAATCAGCAGTTCTACTACAACCGTGGAGAATTGGTAACATTGTTAAAACATTGCTTTATGATAATTCGGGCGTGTGATACAAGCTATCACAAAATGTGACAACTCAAAAACACAGTAACGCTAATAGTGAAATGTGCACTGTTCAAAACAGAAATATAAAGTTGGCCTTAATGAGGATGAAAATTGTCCGGTCTAGCGACAATAATTTATATGTTATTGACCATAATTTTTTATTGTCAGGACATTCATTCTTGTCTAACGACCGTGATTTTGGGGTTGTAGTAAAAGGGATTTGAAAAACCAATTTGCTGTATATTCCCCAGGATTATTACAAATTAGTACAAAAATGGCAAACATAATATATTTTTATTACATGAAATGATAAGTGAAGATTTCTATTCAGCAAAGTCTTTGGATGAGGCAATTTTAAAAAGAGTGGAAAAGTACTGATGGAGAAATTGTCGATTGGTTGAATATTTTCTGGATAAGATTTTTAAGAAATTCGCCATATAAATTGCTTTATATCAAATGTCGATGGAAAAAGATTCGCAATTTAAAACTCTTGACTTACCAAAACGAGGTACGCCATGTAAAAAAAGTATTATCATTTTTATAGGAGAAAACTATATTACTAAAAAAATATATATAAAGATGTGATAGATTTATTATACTGTGAACCACATATTTATCATGAATACTTTAAAAATCTTCACTATCTAAATTAAGAAATATATTTATATGCATAAAACGTATTACTGAATATTTTTTTCTTATTTTTTCAAATAAAATTTATTCTATTTTTTGTTTTACTGTAACTTTTATAAAGTAGAATAAAATAATAAATAAAATAAATAAGTAAATAAAAAAAATATTCAGTTTTTTGTTATAAGAATTATATTTCATTCAAAGACAGCTTCAACAAATCATTACTTTTCAAATTGATGCAAGTCCATTTGTACATACCAAAAACATGACTTTTTTCAACTGATTTCGGATAACCATTATTGCATATTAAACTTACATGAAGTTAGACCACAAAAATATAAAATAAGTCTATTAATGCTGACGAATATGTTTAAAAACATTCAATCAAAATCAGTGGCTCATATGTAAGTTAATAATGATACTGAAAATATTCCATTTTACTGATTGATTGAAAAAAATATATATAATCCTATTTTTAGTGCAATTTAATTTAATGAAAGTCCTAGTTTTCAATAAAAAAAATTACATTAATTATGATATTGTACGTTTCTAAAAACATAGAAATTTTAGTTTCTTATTTGAAAGTTATACCTCATTTCAATTTGTCTTGCCTGTGTGTAACTGCCATGAATTATATTAAAAACGCAGATCAAAAGTCACCAAGTTATCACGTGATCGCCGTTATTAAAATATTGCTAAATTTGGCTCAAAAAATAAGTCGCAAAAACAATTCCAAATCGAAATAACGTGTCAATTTGGCAAAAATCCTGTTTAAATACGCGTTATAGTTGACCCCTTTTATTCACTCATTGGTGATCTATATATGCATGCGCGTTCGCAACGGATATTATTTTCGTTGGAATATTTCTTAAAAACAAAACACATTTGAAATTTTTACTAAGGTAAATTCTTTTTCTATTTGGAACTCGGAATCTAGTATTTAATTAGCAGCAAGGAAATATGTTGAAAGCTACTCAGGTTTAAACTTGGTAGGGTAAGGTACCCTATTATCGTCCCCCAGTCACTTTTAGGCAATTGGAAGCTGTAATTTTCAGTGAAAATCTACCAAATTTGGATTTTACATAGACTAACTACGCACGCACATGTCGTAACATAGACAAATGTCGTAGAAAAAAATTTTAACTATGCGAAAATTTTTTTTTTCAAAAGCATCTAAAATTGCAAAAAAAAAAAAAAAGAAAAAAAATGGTCCTAAATGGTACGGCTTAACTGAGAACTAAATCAAAATTTATTTCTAAATGGGTAAGTAACTTAATTTACATTAAAGTAAGGCACAAAGAAATGTACTAATTATCAGCGGGAGAATCTCATAACGAAATATTAGCCATCCAAACATGAGGAAAAAATTGAAAAAAAAATCATGAAAAAGCATTCCTAATTTCGTCCCCGGGGCGAAAATAAGAACTGCAAGGGGGACGAAATTGGGATCACGCTACTTCCCAATATGGCGGAGCTTCCGTAGAACTAAGATGAACTGAGAGTCCTAAAACTCCCTGTATGCTACAGTCAGCATCTTACCAACGTAAAATAAATGCAATGAACAAGAAATAAATACTTACAGTACAGTAAATAACGTTATACAAACGACGTAATAAGAACTCCGGTCTTCTAAAAATAGGAAATTCGCCGTCTTTAATTTACGTATGCGTTTTGGCAAACCAAACTTTCAACACTGGCCTCTTTTACCTCCCGTTCCCTGTGCCTTGCATCACAAGAGGCGCCTCTTTCGCAGAAGCGCAGAAGTTAAGGGGGGCGAAATTTGGAGAGGGGACGAAATATGGCCACTTTACCGTATGATATTTTTTATATATAATACGATCGCTTTATCTTCTGTAATAGGATATACTGCAAAGAGTTGCCATCAAACATTAGTGACATTGGCTACGATTGATTTTAAAAGGAATATGAATACCATTAAATGTTTAATCAAATCACAGTCATTATAATATGCCAATTAACCATGGACCTGATTACAGAAGTTTAGCCATAAAATTCCGCTCTATGCGAAAAAAATGGTGACAAATTAGTGTCTGAGAATTTGAATTTAATGCATACCATCACTAGGTTCAGACTCCAATACAAAAGTAATTTATCATTATTTTAACTTCCAAATATTTTTTGGTTCAGAAAATATTCCAATGAAAACATGGCATCTCTTTTCATGCTAAAATTTTTCATTTGATATTTATTTTATAATTTCCAAATGCAATTACACACTTGCACCACATTACCAATTACACATTGGCACCAATGAGTGATAATTGTTTGAAATGCATTTTAATGATATTTCATTATTTCAAAATGAACGCAGTTTGTATATAGTATTGAGATACTCCACTAGAGAAACATCACTGAAAATATTGTTGAGATATTTAGAGTTCTTTTACAGAACCATGAAAAAAATGTTATCATATATGGACGATTATTGTTAGAAGTGTCTTTGAATGTTGTTTGAGTCGTTTAAAAACACACTCAAATTTTAGCGCCTTTCTTGGAAAATACAGAGGACTTCAATTAGCCTGATATCCATCTGCTATTCCAGACCGTGTCCGAGAAAAATCTGAAGTAACGCCAAAAGTCACCAAATGATTGCCTATATTGATATTTGTTGAAATGTTGCCAAATTTGACGCTAAATGAACAACATTAACTGTATTCCCAACATGACGATAACGTGTTAACTTGGGCAAAAAAACTGTTCAAACATTAGCTATACGCATTAACGTTTACCTCTTTTGTTTACCTTTGAAAATTTTCTGCAGTTGAGACATTACAGGCGGAAAATGTTTAATTTTTTCTTGCTAAACATATAAGACAGTATCATCTCGGAATAATATAAAAAAATAGATTACTTTTTTAATTATTCGTAGCACTCCCAACACTTTTAAAAACTACATGTATCAGGACTACTTTTCCCAGACAAGAGGCGGCAGCTACTTTAAATTTAAACTCATTTCTAACGGAAACAAAATTTTAAATTATTAATATGGTAATAACTATAAATTAGCAATTCATTACTTATACTGAAAAATCAATTAAGCTGTTACATAAAACAGTCAAACATAAGATGTATGCAATTAATTTGTCTGCCAACCTATCTCTCCATCCACAATTTAAATTTCTAAAAATACTAATAAATCCAAGAGTTTTAAATTTTTTATTGGGACATATTACAATGTATTTAAGCCAAAAAATGAATTAGGAACAAGTTTGTAACATGCTATTCTGGCAAAAGTAATCTGGCTGGCGTACGAAGAGTGTAGCCCCATAATTATACTATCAAAATTATGCCGAAAAGAATAATATTATTAACATTGGTTCTTTCCTGTTAAATTTTGTACTTAATAAACACATTTAATGGCCAAATATGTAAAAAAGTAAAATTAAAACAGTACACGATTTTTCCTCACTCCTCTTCATGAGTAAAGGCTCAGCTTTGTTTGGTATTGGACACTTCCCCATTCATTCCCTTTTGTTTACTATCTATTGTTTTAACTCAAAATTCAGCTATCCAAATGAGTATTTTTATGTCTTTGAAAAATGCTAACTATATATCCGCTCTTATGTATGTAAAACAAATAACGATTCTATAGAATAATGTACAGAATGACACATAAATTCTGTGACGCAAATAAAAGACCATAACTTTTTACAGAACGAACAAAACAACTAGTTTTATTCACCATTTAAAAGAAGAGAAAATTCTGTACAAGAATCAATCAAGACTGTTCGAAATGGTTCCCTCCAGCGGTTATGCAGGCGTCTAGATTCTTCTGCAAAATTCTTCAACATGGCCGCCACTGCTTCGGGCGTGATTTTGACCCAGACTTTTTCCAGAGAGCGTTTCAAGGAATCCAGGGACTTGTTCTTGATTGCGCAGTCTTTTTGCTCCAAGTTTCCCCAAACAGCGAAGTCCATAGTGTTCAAGTCAGGGGAGTTTGAGGGTTAAACGCCCTTCGTCCAAAATCACGAGAGATTGGCCTTGCTCCCCTCCAGCGCCTTCTTCGCTCCGTGGGTAGTTGACCAATCCTGTTGAAACCTCCAGTCGATGTTCTTCGCTTTCTTTTCGGCCCAGGAGATCACTGCGCTCTCCGAAGTTAGCTCCTGATACGTCTCACCGTTGATCTTGACGTCTTTTGGGAGCACACCGAGTTTTGTCTTTTCCAATCCGGAAATTCTCGCTCACACCATCACAGACTTCGGGAAAAGGACCTCTTCCACTTTCACGATGTGCGGAGCCCCTTTGTGTAGCAACTCGCATTGCATCTGCGAGTTCCGGAAAGGTTGGACCATAATACTCTTTTCATAGGTGAAGAAAATCCGATTCAGGGCATCGCTGCGGCACAGGAACTTCATCTCCTTGCACTTTTCGAGCCTTGACGACTTCATTTGGTCCGTGAGATGGTGTCTTTTCGCCAGTTTGTACGGGATGAGTTGCAGATCTTCTTTGATACGTCTTCGCATGGATTAGGGGTCGACGTTGTGCTCCTTGGCCAATTTTCTGATGTTTCTTTGTGGATTTCGCTGGATCGTCTTCTTGACCATGTTAAGGGCACTGAAATCCTTGTTGTTCGCGGTCTTCCACTTCGTTGGCAGCTTTTGATCCCTGCGTTCTTTTTAAAACGTTTGACGGCACGATGGATTTGTTCCCGGTGCAATTTGGCGATCGCAGGAAATGGCATTGCTCTCTTGTGGTTGGGGACGATGGCTGGCCAATCTTCTTTGCGCAATAAGTTTTCCTTCAAAACAGTGAATTAATATCAGCTGAAATAGCAATTGCACAACAAAAAAGCACGAGGAACACAAATAAAATAATGGTATATTTCAAAAAAAGGGGCAAAACATTAAAATAAATTGACATTTTCATCACGTCACAGTATTTATGTGTCACCCGGTATATAATATAATGTAACAATGGATTTTATTATTATAAATAATTCAAATAAAACAACACAACATCTACAAGGTATTTTTTTAAGATACGATTGCACTCTTATCACTAATAAGAGTCATTGTGCATAATTTAATTTTCTAAAAATGTTCATTTCTTATTTTGTGTTATATATATATCAGTTTCTGCGTGTTTTAAGGCCAGTATTATAGTACAGAAAATTTCGTCTTATTTAAGCATAACATTTCAGTTGTTAAATAAGGTAGACTGCGATATAAAAATAGTGATGTTCGAAGATTAAAAGAAGTGTACTTGACACTCGTTGCAAAGGGGTTAAAGCAACATATTTTAAATACGGCTTCTGATCAACTTAAAAGCTAAAAAATTCTGAAACGCTTTGTGCAGTTTTTTAGATATATAAATAACTACAAAATTAATAATGAATAAATGTCAGGGATTTTTGTTTCTAAAAATTTCTTAATGAGTGAGTAATGTTTTTGGTTTTACTGAAAACAAACACATGCAAATCGACACATATGATTAAAGAAAAGTGCCACGTGAGGAACCTTCTATTTCGTTTTTGGTCGAAACTCGAGGAAGGACAGAAATTCAATTTCAGCTCGGTCGACAACAAAGAAAATAATTTTATATAAACTTTCACTCTCACCTTCTTTTTGCATTTAGTATAATTTGCATGTGATTATTGAATTAACAACGGGGAAAAATTTGTTCTCTTTAAACATTCCTTATTCGTCCTTAGTATACTCTTCAAAATTTCAGTTACTAATCCCCCTTTTCAGATGTAAGAACAATAAATCCAAATCCAGTTTGCATTTTTGATGAAATTATTTTCTCTCATTTTATAAAAAAAAACCTCAGTAGTTTAGAGTGTGGCGAATTGCCAAAAAAAGTCGTTATGATCCCGTGTAATTTTTAATGGATATAATATTACAGATTTTCATCTGTAACAGACATGCAGTTACAGATTTTATCCCCTATTATCTTATTCATTGGAACAAATAATGTCTGTTTGCATTCTATCTTTAGTGCTACAGTATAAAAATGCTTTTATTAGAAGTCAAAGTTTACTGACGGCGAATGTTTTTTTTTTGTTTTTTTTTTTGTTTCTTAAAATCTTGGAAACTTTTAAGTAAACATGTAAACACAAGAAACCTATTTTCTTCTGGGATTTCTTATTAGTCCACCTCCAAAGAGTTTTTTTAAGATAAGAGAAATGATTCCAGAATCGCGGGTAATTACAAGGTTGTAAGGAAGTTTCGGAAACATTCCTGCTAAATTAGATAAAAATTCTGCAATTTTTAACTGCAAAAGCTGACGTTGTTACTGTAAAACATGTTATTTATAACTATTCCAATATAATTACGATAGCCTGATGGCTATTGAATAATTTTTCGTTACAAAAAATGAGGTTTTGAAAATATTTTTTGAAGTGGCTGAAGTTTCGGTTGTACATTACTTACCAGTTCAGATGAAAGTTCTAAAAATCATACCTCATCCTCACCCTCTGTAACTGTGAACTATTTACAGGTGAAAAAAATAATAGCCAAGAAAATGCAACATTTTATAAGAAAACGTGAATAGTCAAAATAAGCCCAGTTTGAAAAGAGGCAACAAAACAAAATTACGCATCAAGCATAAAATTTGAAGCGCTTTCTAACCTTTCAGAATATTGTGACCGAACTTTACCCTTCAAAAAGGTGAAGGAAGATATCTAAGTAAACTATTTAGAAAACGCATAACACATTTGAAAACCATATTCCAACATTTACCGATCATATCCTGAAAGGTACTCGAATTCTGATGTGCATCCCTGTACATTATCTGTATATATATCTATCTGCATACAACATAGTGTGCTAAAATTTAATTTAGAAGGAGAGGGACCGAGGTTGAGGTCACCAAATACGGTGAACGTTTGTGTATCGATACAGTATAGTTAGTATATAAATATATGACAGCCATAAGGCGCAACACCCAGGGGTCTCGAAAAAATAAGTCGCAAAGTTTACGCTACAGTTTATAGTGGAATAAATTTCCTTCTTTAGCAAGCGGCTCAGTAACATGATCGTCAACATACCGGATTTGAGATTTTTCTTTGTCAGTTCGAATCCTGCTCGGCCTTTTTTTCCGGAGAAAAATTTCCATCAATTATTTTCGAATCGCAATTGAAAAAAATATGTATAATAATTGAAATTTACGAAAAATATAAATTAAATGTACGTTTTGTAGCATATGAGTGCATTTCTAACTACGAAATTTCGCATGTTTAAATATATAATAACAAAAAAAAAATGGAAAAAAAATGTAGGCATATTTATATGTCTATAGACAAGAATATTTTTTCAGTTGTTATCTAAAATTGTTTAGTTATTTTAATGAATATCTAATATTTTTAACAGAGAAGTAAAATACGTGAACAAATACATTATTTTCATTTTGTTTTCGTATGAAAATACTTTAAATATTTCATGGTTTATTAAAAATATGCTTTTATATTTTGAATGTGATTTTTTTTATAGTCTGGGATTCTTTATTTTTAATTAGAAAAAGTTCGAATAACAATTCGATTTTTTTCACCTATTTAATATGTTTATATAATGTAGTTTAATTATATAAATACGATTTTAACTGTGAATCTTTGCAGGTTTATATATTTAATGAAAAGTAAAAATAAAATAAATAAGTAATAACAATAAAAAACTAGAAGAAAGTCAATTGGAACTTTTAAAGACCATAAAAATATGCTAATTTTAAATTTTATTTACTGTTATTTACATAAATAAGCTGCTATTCTTCACATAATGAATTAATATACGGTGAAATAAATTAAAATACGTTATATAAAATTATAACATGCTGCTTTATTTTTTAAATTGTAATTTTTCGATTATCGTAATAATGTATAAAAGTTTCGTTTTTTAACAATTAATTTTTAACTTTTGAATTTTTAAAATCTTGGATTCTGATGCTTATAGTTAAAATAACTATCTATCTGCTTAAAAATAAGTTCTAAAAATATATTAAATTGCTCAAAATTATTATTAAGTAGTCAATAGCTACGAAATCAAGAATCCGAAAAAAAAATCCATTTTAAAATTCAAAACAATATTTTTACAAAATCATAAAATGCTTGAAATATTTCCATAATGAAACAAAATAAAAATAATATATTTATTCACGTATTAATATCACGTATTTTTATTTATTTTTCTGTGAAAAACAGTAGAATATTCATTGAAATAACTATAAATAATTTTAAATAACAACAAAAAAATTGTAGTCTACAGACATATAAATTGGCTTTTTTTTTTTCTTTTCATTAAATATTTAAACGTGCAAAATTTCATAGTTAAAAATTACATAACGGACTAATACATTTAATTTATATTTTTCGTAAATTTCAATTATTATACATATTTTTTCAATTGCGGTTCGAAAATAATTGATGGAAATTTTCGTTCCGAAAAAAAATGACCGAGCGGGATTCGAACTATCGAACAAAAATCTGAAATCCGGTATGCTGGCGACCGTGCTACTGTGCCTCTTGCAAAGAAGGAAATTCATCCGATTATAGAGTATCCGATTATGTGGCGTAAACCTACGACTTATTTTCTCGAGACCCCCGTGGGTGTTGTGCCTTACGTCTGTCGTATATTTATATACTAACTATATTGTATCGATACACAAACGTTCACCGTATTCGGTGACCCCAACCTCGGACTCTCTCCTATCTCCTTGTTAGTTACAAAACGCAAAACAAATTCAAAAGTTTACCTTCATCAATTTCCGTCATTAGACAGAAATGTACTCGAATAATTTTGTATATTATCTACTGCTTTTTAAACACACCTTATATTAAACTGAATTTAAACTGAAGAAACAAAAATAATAATACAATTAAAACTGTACTTTCAGAAATTACCATCCATAGACGGCAATGTATACAGTTCTTTGCGTAACCGTATACGAATTCACAGATTCTCTACAAACAGCTCTTAGTACTGTAAATATAGTTCAGCTGGAAAATGCATAACTCAAATAAAAACGCCGTTAAGCAAAATTCCTATTTATACATAGTAATACTTGCGAATTATTTTGTGTAGCCCTGTATATTATCTATTGAACACACAGCACGCAGTCTGCAAAAATTTAGTTAAAAACGCACACCCCAAATGAAAATGCACTTCCAGCATTTATCGCTCATGTACAGTATTGTAACCGAAATATTTTGTTTGTCCCTGTAAATGAACGATAACTGTTTTGCACGTCATATTCTACTGTAATTATCTCGTACTGCACCTAAAAAATGTATATACATTTCATTATGTTTCAAAGAGTGTAACATCATTAAAATATGCTGCAAACATTTTCTTCGCGAAAACTGTTATATAATAGAATAGTTTTGTGTGACCATGTACATGTAAGACAAATACTTTTCACTCTATGTTCAACAGATAGCCTGATTTAGCTCACTTCATAAATGCATATCAATTTCATCATGTTTAAAAAAAGGTGTAATATCAGTAAAGTACACCACAAACGATTTTACCTACATACCATAATGTAACAGGATTCTTTTAAATGTCTCTGTATTTGAATTGTAAAGTCTAAACACTTCATTTTCAATAGAAAACATGCCATAGCAAATCTAAATAGTACATACTAGTTACGTGGAAAACCGAGCATATATACGAGAGTTACAGCGCGGATAGGTGATAGACGAAGTCATAAACACTTTTCACATTTGTTGTAAAGTCTTAACCCTTTACATGTCATATCTGGTACATACCTAAAAACATTACAATTTTTATTATGTGCGATGAATTTGGCTAATATGATCACTGTAACTGATCAAGAACAATCCAAAGAATGAAATAACACTTATTTTGTCCATGTCACACTGCAAATTAAAATGTCTGAAATTCAGACACTTAAGTGTCTGAAACGGAGTGTTCAATTTTCAGACATTTTAAAATGTCTGAATTTTTTTAGACACTTTTTGCGTCTGAATTTCAGACACTTCAAACGTCTGAATCGCACCCATTTTTTGTAAGCATCATACGTAGCCATGTTTGACCACGTTGAATCCTGAAAAAATATTTGGCTGTGGTCCTGCCCCCTCCACCCCCATACAGCCTGATTTTTTTCTGTGCTCCTAATTTTGGTATGCAATTTTCGTTAATATGATAATTTAAATCTTTTACCACATTGTATTTATTATAATCAATATTTTGAACTTCAGGAGTAGAACAAAATTAAAACAAAAAATATTTATTTAAATATTAAGATTTTTTTTTAATCTTATTTTACTTTGAAAGGTCAAAATATTGATTATAATCAGTACAATTTCGAAACAGATTTAAAATATAAGCTTTACAAATATTGCACATCAAATTTGGTGGCACTAAAATCGTAGGGGGGGAGGGGACACTGCTCAGTATGCCCATGCTTTAATCAAGAAGTTCTTTTGAAAAAAATGCAACCCTGCATTATTGTTATCTAAATTGAGATGTCCGGTATTCGGGAGTATCCGTTGTGGATGTTAATAGACATTCCCGAATAGCGGACACCTCTATTTAGCGAATACTTTTTTAATCCGCAAGGCATAGATATTTGTATATTTTTTTTTACCTCACAAAAGCAGACATATTCGATTATCGGGCAAATTTCGCTGCCCCGCAGTGTCTCTATTAAGGTACACGGATAAATATATGCATATATATTTTATAATCTTTTCCCACTCTAAAAGTTCAAAATATTTAATATACTCGGCGGTTGAATGTCGAAAAACATTTAAAATATCAGATGTAAGAAAATTGCAAGTAAATTCCACCCCCCCCCCCCCCCAAGAAAAAAAATGAAAATTCATAATTTTAAAATTAGATTTTTTAAAAATTATATTGCCACATAGGCACTTTTACATATGCATCAGACGATAATCACAACAGCTATTTAACTATGAATAAAAAAATAAATATTCTACTTTAATAATATTGAGAAAAAAATTACTTCTGTATTTTGTTAAATATATATTGGGTTTTTAATCTTGTCCTACTATAAAACTTCAAAACTTTAATTATAATCAGTGCAAGATTTAAGATATCAGCTTTACGAAAATTTCATAGAAATCCCGACCCCTTTCCCTAAAAAAAAAAAAAAAAAAAAAAAAAAAAAAAAAAAATTAAAATCCTTATCATTTAGCAATTAGATCTAAAAAAAATTATATTTCCACATGGGCAAGTTTTTATGTAGATCAGAGGGTAATCACAAAAGCTATTCAACTATCAATAAAAATAAATAAATAAATATTCTATATTAATAACATGAAGAAAAAATAACTTATTGTCTCCAAACTTCTTTTGTCTTAAATATATATCTTAACATCTGTCATTTTTGTATTTTTCGTATAAGTTTATGTTTTATCTTCTACATACTTCCTTTTATTTCCTGTTAAAAAAGTTTTTGAATGACTAAATATTTACAATATTAAAAAGTAATTATTATGACAAATTAAATTTTACATTATTCTCATAACCATGTAATTAAAGATTACAATTCTACGATAGAAAATCCTTTTCATTAGATATCTTTAAAGAAAAATAAATTTAAAAGCACGAAAAGAAACAAACGCTTATCAGTAAACGTTAATCTCAAAATGACTCATGGAATGGAAGATCTTTCTACACGCAGCGAATTCGAAATAAAGAAATGATTTCGTTTTTCCTGACTCATCGCTGTGACGTCTGTTAGCAGGTCAAAAGATTTACACGTTAAAATGTTTAATTGCTTATAAATATATGTAAAAAATACTCGAGATATACATTCTTTTTCAATGATACATATATACATAAATTTATAAAAATTGATTTTTATTCCAAAAGCAAAAGTCTATAAATATATTTTTTTTTTATTTCAGTTGAATATTGTTCTGTTAAAAAAAAAAAAAAAAAAAAAAAAAACTCCGAAAATCCCGGGATTTGACAGAAAAAATCCCGGGATTTTTGGGATTAAAAATAGAGCAGGATCCCGGAATCCCAGGATACGGGATTGTAATCCCTATGTAGGAAGTAAGAAAGCATTAGGAAATCCTTTTTTTTTATTCTTTATATCATTGTGGTCATTTAGTGATAGATAAGAATTAGAATTGAAACAGATAAGAATTGAAACTAAGAACTCCCATGGAAAACAAGAGAATGAATTTAACTTAAAATGTGATATTATTACTTTAAATTAGGGGAAACATATGAGAATTTAAAATATATAATTTGTAATAAAAGGCAACGTCATAAGTTAAAAAATATATACTTCTAGAATTAGCGGGCTTTTTGCAAACAGATTCAAATTAATACCATTTTATGCAAGATTTTGATCAGTGCTATTTAGAAAATCATAAAAAAAACACTAATTTTAGTACTAAAAAGAAAAATTGCGACACTTACTTTAATCCTGTTGCAAGAAGTAAGATAAATTCTAAAACTTAAAAAAAAAACGTCTAAAATTTTAAAAACTATTACAGTGATGAGGAACAAAGACTTGCATCTTTTTAGAAGGCAATACGTTAATACATCCGGCTAAGCATATTCAGAGAATGAAATGCTTCATCCTCAAAATATACTCCGCCAGACAAAAGTTCTTTTTTACCAGCTTTTATAAAGACGAAGTACAATAACACTAAATCTCGATACAAATTAACACTAAGTACGTTCCACACCACACACACCTTGCTACACACTTTGTAGAGTTCCCGGATGTAATCTTCAAGTGTTGTCTCTATCCCGAATTATATCGACGACAGCTTATAAGAGTCATTGGGTGTCAAGCACGTAAGTCAGATGTATATATTCAATACATAAATAAACTAAGTGAATACGACTTAAAATCACAGAACTTCAAATTTCGCAAAAAAATAAATACGCGTACATAAAACAAACTTTCAGTTACTACAACGTACGTTCCAACGAAAGACATCTAAAACGCATGCGCAACTACAGTGCCCCCTGGTGGATACATTCTCCCTCCCAGTATAGTGAAATTTAATCAATTATGCTTTCTTTATGTCTGATAATTAAAAATATATGATATTTCTTTTCTTATAAATGGCTATATAATAATTTTACGTTAAGGGAAAATGTTACTAAAAATTTTACTTCAGAGAAATCCACCTTCCTTTGAACACTTCGTAGAAGACAATTTTAATTCTTTTCTTCTTTTGATATTGATATATTTCAAATTTATCTCAAAACGGTGTGTGTGTGTCGGGGGGGGGGGGGGGGGGAGGGGGAGAGAGTCCATTGAGAAAAAAAAAAAGTTTTATTTTCAAAAATGTCGTTTGAAACTTATTTTTGAACGATTAATTTTTATATTTATTTTTATGTTTGTATCTTTAAACATTTCTTGCCCGAGGAGTTCTGTCAAAATATTCTTAGTTTGCCTATTTCATGTTTATGTTCTGCATTTTAGAAAAGCGGATTACGCTGTTGACCCCAGACCCAACTGTTCCAAAATCTTGTCCCTCCCTAAATTTCTTTCCGCCGGTACATCTCTTAGTATTTAACGGGAGGGTGTGGCTCTTCCTTGGCATACGTGCGTACGTCCATGATTGCGAGTAATTTTTGAAAATAAATATTTTTCATCAAAAGCAATTACTGATTTATTTATTGCGCTTTATCCCAAAACTTTAGTAAGCTAACTATTTCAATTTTCCAGACGTCCCATAATCTAAACAAATTACTTTTTTTTAAATATAAAATACCAAATTTAATGGATAAAAATATTTTAAACATCTGTTATCCATTCGAAAACAATTTTCTGGTGGTGCTGGCATACATATTGCACTACAGTTATACATATAGCCATCACACATATGATACAATTGTATCGCATTTAGACACTTAAGTGTCTAAATTTCTAAATGTCTTAATTTCAGACATATCGCCATTTTTCAGACATGTTTATCAATTCATTTATGCCATGATCATAGTAAGACACTTATGTGTCTTAAATTTAGACACCTGTGATGTCTGAAATTTCAAATTTAGACACTTAAGTGTCTGAATAACTTTTTCAGTCACATATGTGTCTTAATTTAAGACGCCTCTATTTGCAGTGCAGATGGCTGCATTATACAAAAAATTTCTTCGGAAGAAAAAAAAAATCGATCAAGCTATTAAGGTAAAATTTACCTTCATTATTTTTACTGAATACTTAAAAATATTAATATAATAAATGTTGCAGAGTGTTAAGCACATAAAATTAATTAAAGATAATTTAGTTGCAAAATATAGCAATACAATATTTTAAAACACTAAATGTGTACATAAAATATCAAATTTTAGCTGAAATTTTGAAATTGAATTTTTTTTTTTTTTTTTTACTATTTTTCCCATTATTAGACCGATATATAAATTTTAAAAAAATCATAAAAATAGAAAAATTCGTGCAGTGAAGGGTTAAAAAGATAAATTGTATCTAGATGTAAATAAAGAATAACCTTCTTCCATTTTGGCGTAAATTTAAAAAATCATATGCACATTTATAAACTTCTACCACCTCCCTTCATTGATCTAAAATCGTTATCGTTCGTAACCTTTATTGTCCTAAATCTAACACACTATTTTACTCTTGATTAAAAATAAATTGCATTTAGATATTTAAAAAAAAAAAAAAAAAAAAAAAAAGGTAAAGCATTTCTTATGGTGCTTTTTTGCCTACCATAAAACCACCCATTCTATTCCCTTGACGATTGCTACAAAATTAGGTGCCTTCACAATTAGTATTCCATTGCTTTCTTACGCTGTCCACCACGCTTTTTATTTCTTTCGGGTACTCACGCAACTAATGATTGAAGGGACTCCATCAGAAATTATTTCAGTTGAAATTGTCAGAAGCAAATAATATACCGAAACTATTTGAAGATACATATTACTGTTTACAAAAAGACAGTCAAGATGATCTAAAGAATAAAACGTGAAAATAAGATAATACATTTTATTAGTTATCATTTTTAATGAAAACTATGCTTATGTTATGTGTCTTTCTAACACTCAAATTTTATTTTCCAAAAATACGAACGAAACTTTTGATAATACTTATTTTAAATCATTTTCCCAGAAAACGTGTGATTCGCATGATTCATTATATTCTTTCAAAAGGAGAAAAATTTTTGTTTATTATTGAGGGGTTTTTTAGATCTTTTTGGGGACTTGTTTGCTGTTGTTGCTATGGATGGGATAGGTTTTTCTGCTAGATTGGAGGATTTGAGAGTGTTTTGTTTCAGAGATTTACTTGTTTTTAAATTTTAGGTAGCTTTCTTTACAAAAAAGCTACCTATTGCAGCCGTTCGGAGGAAAGCGATTTCAAAAAATTTTGGTATATTTTCATCGATCATGACCTCCAGACCCCGAAACCACCCTCCGTTCAAAATTGATATATATATATATATATATATATATATATATATATATATATATATATATATATATATATATATATATATATATCTGACCTATGTCACACTGTAACTCCCGTAATTATGAACCGATTTCAATGTAATTCGGTGTGTACATAGTACATACCAATGTCTCGACCGAGTTCGTTGGCCAGCTTCATCCGCCATTTTGTTTCAAAATGGCGGCCATTTAAAAATTTTTAAAAATTTTAAAACTTGAAATGTGGTACCAAAAAATTACAAATGGAAAAATATTTTTTTCTTATGTATTTGACCTTTATACAAAGATTCCGGAGCAGTTTTTGTTTCGTCTATATCTTAAAAAATGGCTGAGTTATAGCATTTTGAATTTCTAGCGTGGCTGACATTTTGAAACGTCCTGAAATTTGTCACGCGATAAAAGGCGTATTTATGAACCGATTTGGATGTAATTCAGTGTGTACATAGTACATACCAATCTTTCGACCGAGTTCGTTGGCCAGCTTCATCCGCCGTTTTGTTTCAAAATGGCGGCCATTTAAAATTTTTAAAAAAAATTAAAATTTGAAATATAGTACAAAAAAATTGAAAATGGAAAAATATTTTTTCCTTGTGTATTTGACCTTTATACAAAGATTTCGGAGCAGTTTTTGTTTCGTCTATATCTTAAGAAATGGCTGAGTTATAACATTTTAGGTAGCTTTCATTACAAAAAGCTACCTATTGCAGCTGTTCGGAGGAAAGCGATTTCAAAAAATTTTGGTATATTTTCATCGATCATGACCCCCAGACCCCGAAACCACCCTCCGTTATGGATATATATATATATATATATATATATATCCATACAGCATTTTTTGTCATACTGTAACTCTCGTATTTATGAACCGATTTGGATAAAATTTCATGTGTACATAGTACATACCAATGTCTTGACCGAGTTCGTTGGCCAGCTTCATCCGCCATCTTGTTTCGAAATGGCGGCCATTTCAAATTTCATAAAAAATTTAAAATTTAAAATGAGGCACAAAAAAATTAGACATTGAAAAAGATTTTTTCTTATATGTTTGGGCTTAATACAAAGATTCTGGAACATTTTTAGTTTCATCTATATCTTAAAAAATGGCTGAGGTATAGCACTTTGAAATTTTAGCATGGCTGACATTTTGAAACGATCTGATTTTTGTCAAGCGATAATGCACGTATTTATGAACCGATTTGGATGTGACAAGGAATGTGCATAGTACATAGCAATTTCTCGTTCGTTGGCCAGCTTCATCCGCCATCTTGTTTCAAAATGGCGGCCATTTAAATTTTCTTAAAAAATATAAAATTTAAAATGAGGCACAAAAAAATTAGACATTGAAAAAGATTTTTTCTTATATGTTTGGGCTTAATACAAAGATTCTGGAACATTTTTAGTTTCATCTATATCTTAAAAAATGGCTGAGGTATAGCACTTTGAAATTTTAGCATGGCTGACATTTTGAAACGATCTGATTTTTGTCAAGCGATAATGCACGTATTTATGAACCGATTTGGATGTGACAAGGAATGTCCATAGTACATAGCAATGTGTCGACCGAGTTCGTTGGCCAGCCTCATCTGCCATCTTGTTCCAAAATGGTGGCCATTTAAAAATAAAAAAAAATAAAATTTAAAAGTGAGGGACAAAATAATTAGAAATTGAAAAAGATTTTTTCCTTATGTGTTTGAACTTGATACGAAGATTCTGGAGCATTTTTTGTTTCGTCTATGTCTTAAAAAATGGCTGAGTTATAGCACTTAGAATATCTAGCATGGCTGACATTTTGAAACGATCTGATTTTTGTCACGGGATAATATGCGTTTTAGGTAGCTTTCATTGCAAAAAGCTACCTATTGCAGCCGTTCGGAGGCAAACGATTCCGAAAAATTTTGGCATATTTTCACCGATGACCCCTAGACCCCGAAACCACCCCTCGTTCAAATTATATATAAATATATATATATTTGGCCAGCTTCATCTGCCATCTTGTTTCAAAATGACGGCCATTTAATTTTTTTTTAATTAAAATTTAAAATGAGGCACAAAAAAATTAGACATTTAAAAAGATTTTTTTTTCTTATGTGTTTGAGCTTAACACAAAGATTCAGGAGCACTTTTTTGTTTTGTCTATATCTGAAAAAATGGCTGAGTTATAAAACTTTGAATTTCTAGCATGGCTGACATTTTGAAACGATCTGATTTTTGTCACGCGATAATACACGTATTTATGAACCGATTTGGATGTGACAAGGAATGTCCATAGTACATAGCAATTTCTCGACCGAGTTCGTTGGCAAGCCTCATCCGCCATCTTGTTTCAAAATGGCGGCCTTTAAAAATTAAAAATTTTTTTAATTTAAAATGAGGTACAAAAAAATTAGAAATTGGAAAGGATTTTTTTCCTTATGTGTTTGAGCTTGATACAAAGATTCCGGAGCATTTTTCGTTTCGTCTATGTCTTAAAAAATGGCTGAGTTACAGCACTTTGAATTTCTAGCATGGCTGACATTTTGAAACGATCTGATTTTTGTCACGCGATAATACGCGTTTTTTGAACCGATTTGGATGTGACAAGGCATGTGCATAGTACATAGCAATGTCTTGACCGAGTTGGTTGGTCAGCTTCATACGTCATCTTGTTTCAAAATGTCGGCCATTTAAAAAATTAAAAAAAATTTAAATTTAAAATGAGGTACAAAAAATTTAGAAATCGAAAACGATTGTTTTCTTATGTGTTTGAGCTTGATACAATGATTCCTGAGCATTTTTTGTTTCATCTATATCTTAAAAAATGGCTGAGTTATAGCACTTTGAATTTCTAGTGTTGTTGACATTTTGAAACGATCTGAATTTTGTCATGCCATAACAGGCGTATTTATGAATCGATTTGGATGTAACTTGGTGTGTACATAGTACATACCAATGTCTCGACCGAGTTCGTTGGGCAGCTTCATTCGCCGTCTTGTTTTAAAATGTCGGCCTTTTAATTTTTTTTTAATTTAAAATTTAACATGAGGTACGAAAAATTTAGAAATTGAAAAAGATTTTTTTATTATGTGTTTGACCTTGATATAAAATTCCGGAGCATTTTTTGTTTAATCTATATCTTTAAAAATGGCTGAGTTATAGCACTTCGAATTTCTAATGTTGCTGACATTTTGAAACGATCTGAAATTTGTCATGCGATAGCGGGCGTATTTATGAACCGATTTGGATGTAACTTGGTGTGTACATAGTACATACCAATGTCTCGACCGAGTTTGTTGGCGATCATTTAAATATGTTTTTAATTTACTAGGGGGGCTCCGCCCTCCTGCTCGCTACGCTCACCAACCCCTCGATAATCTTTTCGCGATTCTATTCGTTATCGTCTATCGCGAAGCAATCCCTATTTTCTAGCCAACCCCAGACGTAATTTTTTTCGTGTTTCCATTCTGCATCTAAAGAAATAATCATATAAATCTCCTCTCCTCTGAAATTTTAACTTCGCCACTTTTTCTCCGCCAACATATGTAAAATTGTATATATAGTGTTACGAATATTTTAAATAGTTAGTGTTTGTGCTTAAAAATAATGTAAATAGTTCAATTAAGCTCTATTTCTTGGATGTTTGACCTTGATACAAGGATTCCAGAACAGTTTTTGTTTTGTCTTTATCTCAAAAAATGACTTAGATATACAAGTTTGAATTTCTAGGGTGGCTGACATTTTGAAATAATCTAATTTTTGTCATGCTATAACTCTCGTATTTATGAACCGATTTGGATGTGACTTGGTGTGTGTATAATGTATATCAATGTCTCGACCGAGTTCGTTAGCCAGCTTCATCCGCCATCTTATTTCAAACTGGCGGGCAGTACAATTAAAAAAAAATTAAAATGTAAAAATAGGTACAAAAAATTAGCAATTGAAAAATATTTTTTCTTGGGTGTTTGACCATTATACAACGATTCCAGAACAGTTTTTGTTTTGCCTTTATCTCAAAAAATGGCTTAGATATAGCAATTTGAAGATCTAGGGTGGCTGACATTTTGAAACAAACTGATTTTTGTTATACTATAACTCTCGTATTTATGAACGGATTTAGATGTGAACTGTTGTGTCCATAGTACATGCCGATGTCTCGACCGTGTTTGTTGGCCAGCCTCATCCGCCATCTTGTTTCAAAATATCGGCCATAATTTTTTTTAAACTTAAAATGTAACAAGTAAAAGTGAAATTTAAAAAATCAAAAAACCCGACTGCGTAAAAAGCGAACTAATTAATTATTTCTCATCAATGTGAAACTATTTTTTATATTACCCACATTTTTTTTCTTGTACTGATGGCTTTTAAGTTGTGTTTAACTGTTAGTTCGTATCCATAAACAAAGTTTTGATGAGGCCTATACATGTCTATGAAGGTTAGTATTGCAGTAAAGCTAGAGATCCTACCTACACAACTTCGAAGTTATGTAATATTTAAACGGAGCTTCTGACTGTAAAATAGTCAATGAAACATCGTCTTCATTTTGAAAGACCTATCCAATGATATGCCACTCAATATGGTGCGTAAAAATTTTAATTCGTCTCTACCGCCATTTTGAATTTATAAAAACAAAACGTAGCCTATAACCATCGGACGGTTAAGACGAATCAATAGCAACCCCATTCATTAAAATCCATCCAGCCATTTGGATGTTTCGAGGGTATAAAGAAATCCACATACCCAGATACGCGTCAAACACATAAACCCTTCTTGGCAGTCGAGTAAAAAGAGGTACAAAATGTAAAAATCGAAAAATATTTTTGTTTTCTTGACTCTTTGACCTTGATACAAGGATTCCAGAACAGTTTTTGTTTTGCCTTTATTTCAAAAAATGGCTTAGATATAGCATTTTGAATTTCTCGTGTGGCTAACATTTTGAAACGATCTGACTTTTTTCACGCAACAGAACGCATTTTTTTTAACCGATTTGGATGTGACTAAGCATATACAAAAAAATTCATTTAGAAATATTTAGATATTTGCAATTTTGTAGCATTCGTATTTATTAACCGATTTGGGTGTGACAGAACATGTGTACAGACTTACAAAGGTCTCTTCCCAGACCATCGGCAAACTGCATCCGCCATCTTGTTTCAGCGGCCAATTAAAAAAATTCCAATTTTTAAAAAAGTGTACAGGAAATTTAGAAATTCACAACGTTTTTTCTTTTAATATTTTGGTCTTGATAGAAGGATTCCATAGTACTTTTTGTTTCACTTCTATTCTAAAAAAAAACTGAAATATAGCAGAAATAAATTCTAGAGTGGCTGACATTTTAAACAAGACAACATATTGAAATGTCCTTCCGGTCTATATCTGGAGGAAAATCTTCCCTATTCCTTTGTTTTAAGAGAAGCTAATTTTATTCAAAAAACAACAGCTAATATGCGTGAAACACGATTATAGAAGATTCCTATTTACAGCCAATATCGAATTTGAATAGGAATTTTGCCAATTTAGAAAGTATCGTCTTAGTGACGAAGGGGAAGTCACGATGGTCATGTCACATCTGTAATTTAAAAAAAAAAAACATTCAGTGATGTAACATAATGGGAAAAATGTGAATTTCGTCCAAGACTCAAAAAAATATAAAAATAACTTCAAAACAAGTTATTCATTGAAAAATATTTAATGACTAATATTTAATTTTTTGTGACATCATTTAGCATGCATTGGCGTCATTATGACGTCACTGCATGTCACGTACATACACCACAAGCACATCAAAACTCAACGACGTCTTTGTTTTTTAAAAAATGCTAATATTAGCCCTTTCAAACAAATTCTTAACTGAAAGTCACTTTGCGACTTCTCCATACATTATTTTTCTCTAGCCGAAAAGAAACTAAATAAAAGTGCTGTAACTGGAATTTTTGCAGTTTTCGAGAATGTAATTTATTGCATGTAAAAGTTTTAAACCATTCGTACAATTCAGAGTATTTCAAAATACTTACAATCTGATCAATATTTGTCTTTTCGCGATTTAATAACCCCATCCCCGTTCATCCTTTTTTCGGTTTGAGCACCAATGTCAAGTAAATATTCTATCACGAAAATTATACAAAGGCGTAAAAAACATTTTAATCATACCTAAGCATTTTATTCATGTATTCAAACAGTTTACGTTAATGTTTTAGGTAGCTTTCTTTACAAAAAAGCTACCTATTGCAGCCGTTCGGAGGAAAGCGATTTCAAAAAATTTTGGTATATTTTCATCGATCATGACCCCCAGACCCCGAAACTACCCTCCGTTCAAAATTGATATATATATATATATATATATATATATATATCTGACCTATGTCACACTGTAACTCCCGTAATTATGAACCGATTTTGATGTAATTCGGTGTGTACATAGTACATACCAATGTCTCGACCGAGTTCGTTGGCCAGCTTCATCCGCCATTTTGTTTCAAAATGGCGGCCATTTAAAATTTTTAAAAAAATTTAAAACTTGAAATGTGGTACCAAAAAATTAAAAATGGAAAAATATTTTTTTCTTATGTATTTGACCTTTATACAAAGATTCCGGAGCAGTTTTTGTTTCGTCTATATCTTAAAAAATGGCTGAGTTATAGCATTTTGAATTTCTAGCGTGGCTGACATTTTGAAACGTCCTGAATTTTGTCACGCGATAAAAGGCGTATTTATGAACCGATTTGGATGTAATTCGGTATGTACATAGTACATACCAATCTCTCAACCGAGTTCGTTGACCAGCTTCATCCGCCATTTTGTTTCAAAATGGCGGCCATTTAAAAAAAATTTAAAAATTTGAAATTTGAAATGTGGTACCAAAAAATTGAAAATGGAAAAATATTTTTTTCTTATGTATTTGACCTTTATACAAAGATTTCGGAGCAGTTTTTGTTTCGTCTATATCTTAAAAAATGGCTGAGTTATAGCATTTTGAATTTCTAGCGTGGCTGACATTTTGAAATGTCCTGAATTTTGTCACGCGATAAAAGGCGTATTTATGAACCGATTTGGATGTAACTTCGTTTATACATAGTACATACCAATGTCTCGACCGGGTTCGTTGGCCAGCTTCACTCGCCATCTTGTTTAAAAATGGCGGCCATTTAAATTTTTAAGAAAAATTTAAATTTGAAATGTGGTACCAAAAATTGAAAATTGAAAAAATATTTTCTTCTTATGTGTTTGACCTTGATAAAAAGATTCGGGAGCAGTTTTTGTTTCGTCTATATCTTAAGAAATGGCTGAGTTATAGCATTTTGAATTTCTAGCGTGGCTGACATTTTGAAACGTCCTAATTTTTCTCACGTAATAACAGGCGTATTTATGAACCGACTTGGATGTACCTTGGTGTGTACATAGTACATACAAATATCTCGACCGAGTTCGTTGGCCAGCTTCATCCGCCATCTTGTTTCAAAATGGCGGCCATTTAAAAAAATTAAAAAATAAAAAAAAATTAAATGAGATACCAAAAAATTGGAAAATGAAAAATATTTTTTTTTGTATGTGTTTGACCTTAATACAAAGATTCCGGAACAGTTTTTCTTTCGTCTATATCTAAAAAAAAAATGGCTGAGTAATAGCATTTTGAATTTCTCTTGTGGCTGACATTTTAAAACGACCTGATTTTTGTCACGCGATAACAGGCGTATTTATGAACCTATTTGGATGTAACTTGGTCTGTACATAGTACATACCAATGTCTCGACCGAGTTCGTTGGCCAGCTTCATTCGCCATCTTGTTTCAAAAGGGTTGCCATTTAAAAAAAATTAAATTTAAAATTCAAAATGAGGTATTGAAAAATTGGAAAATGAAAAAGATTTTTTTTATGTGTTTGGCGTTGATACAAAGATTCCGGAGCAGTTTTTGTTTCTGAAAATTTGTTCTTTTGTTGATATCTTAAAAAATGGTTGATTTATAGCACTTTGAATTTCTAGCATGGCTAACATTTTGAAACGATCTTTTATTTGTCACGCGATAACACACGTATTCGCCTATTTCGATGTAAGAAGGCATGTGGATAGTATACATCAACACCTCGACCAAGTTCGCTGGCCAGATTCATCAGCCATCTTGTTTCAAAATGGCGGCCATTAAATTAAAAAATATATATATATTTAAAGTGAGGTCCAAAAAAATTAGAAATTGAAAAAGGTTTCTTTCTTAAGTATTTGATCTTGATATAAGGATTCAGGAGCATTTTTTGTTTGTCTTTACCTTAAAAAATGGCTCAGATATAGCAGTTTCAATTTCTATTGTGGGTGACATTTTGAAAAATCTGATTTTTTGCATGCGACAGCACTCCTATATATTAACCGGTTCCGATGTGAGTGAGCATGTGCACAGCAATTACTAAGGTCTCGACCAAGTTCACTGCTTAGCCTCATCCACCATGTTGTCTTAAGATGACAGGCACTTTAAGAAATTGCCGAATTTGACAGCCAAATATAAGTTACTTTAAAGAAAATCAGCTTGGATAAAGCTGACTAATTTCGCGAAATTCTCATTCATTATATTGATAAAAATTAGTATTGAATCTCCTATATTCGGTTTCCACTAAATTGAGCTTCGTGTGTTTGCATGATATAAGTTGGCTTTTTTAAAATAAGGATTATGAAAGCTACCTCTTCCTCCCGGCACTGGCCGGAAGGACTTTTTTGACTTCGTCCGGTGGAAATGTGTCTTTGGCTGTGTGAAGTAATGAAATTTTAAATGGAATAAATGTGAGTTGAGTATGTTGGTGTTTTTGTTTGTTAATGTTGTTTTGTTTCAGTTATATGATGAATTCTTATTGCATTTTTTTTTTTTAAAGCATAGGTAGTTTTTTTTTTAATATTGTCATTTTTGTTTCAGATGTATCTTGAGTAGTACTCTCATCGGATTTTAACACATATAATAATATTATTATTTACAAAATATCAATCGTAAATTGCTCATTACTGATTTTAAGAAGATTGAATATTAAGAAGTCTCACTTGTCTGAAGGAAAGAGAAAATGATATTTAGAAAAGAAAGGATGTGTTTTCTGTGAACTGTAAAATAAACCTTTAAAGTTTATTTTTTTTCTTATTGAAATTGAACACATAAAGACAGGCTACGTTTAAACAGTATTTTCTCTAGAAAAAGCCTAAAACCCTATTTTGTGAAGTGTAAGCATGGCGTGCACGAAAATGAAAATATACTTGCTATATTTTAAAGCGAAATCAACCATTTCAAACATACTATAATTGCAATAAATTAACTTAAAACAATCATAAATCATTTTCACTTTTTACAGCCAGTAATAGAAAAATAAACAACTTTGAAATAATTTGCATTACTATTAAACCGTACAAATATAAAAAAAAAAATAAAATGAATAAAATATAAATTATACAGAAATAAGATAAATAAATATGTTAAATAGTTAAAATAAAAAAATCTAGTGCGTAATATTTTTTATAAAACTTGAGTAGAATTCTCGGTATGTTTAGTGTTAACTCTCTGTTAGCGATGAATTTATCTTTCCACGAACACTGGGTGTGAAGCTTTTCAATCTATGGAAATAAAATTATATAAGCTACGGTGTAATTTAAACCCCCTCACTGACAAGCCCGTGTTAATACGTTCACTAAGCTCCAGGTTTCACTGCAATACAAGCAATATTTAAAGTAACATAATTCTATTGATTTAGTGTATTTTTCATACACTGAACAATGATTAATACTTCCAAGGATTGCATTCATATTCGTTATTAAGTTTTTTTATAAAATGTTCAAAGAATAATTTTTTTAGCATTTGAAACAAAATGAAGAGAAAACAACATTACAATTTTGCCCTTTTCCAAGACAGTCGGAGGGTTAAAAATAAGGAAAGCATTTTTAAGTTATCAATAGTTCATTACTGAAAATAAAGATTCGAGAGAGACCAGTTTATTATTTTTCTCTCCAAAGCGCCTTCTATTTCCTTTTAGATACATTTATCAAACATGGTATTAAAATTCTCTTAACTCCATAAAATCAGGAGTAAATGAGAGTTCACTGTAGTTTTGAAAACAATACATTAATAGCACCCTTCTTCACGTAGAGAAGACTGTGATAAATTTTAAATAAAACATCTACCTTATAGGTATGCACAATGTTTAATCAAACAGTTATTCTCCATTAAAACGGCAACATCGTTTTCCATTGATTTTACTGAGTTTTAAGCAGTTTGATAGAAACCGCATACATTGCGCATTCCGTTTATTTACACCATTTTTTATTATGTGTCCATTGCAATTCGATTTCTTTTATCGGGTTTGTTTTTGAGTACACAGTGATGTAATGAATTAACATATACCGTAAATTGGGGTTGTTTAGACTCTGTGGTACTACTTGAATCCAAAACAAAAAAATATTTAAATCAATCATAAATCTACTGTATTGAGAGTATTGGCGTGATTTTCCAATACTATACAGGTAAAACCACCAACTTGTAACACAATAACCTAAGACTAATTTAAATCATTTTTTGGATCCAAGTAGCTTTTATCTGAGTAAAAAAAAAAATGGTATTTCTTTTTAAAATTTTTGAATTAAAAAGTCCGTTTTAAAGCATTGTATTTAATATAATAGAAAAAAAAAGCGGATTCAGTGGCGTACTAAATGAAGATGTCAGGAGCACAGATTTCAAAACAGACAGTTCAAAACACTATTAATATATCTTCCCTTTTATGGGTGAAACGTCAAAATTTTGCTCTGCGCACAAGTGAGCTGAACTTATTTCTCTTTTTTTAGTTTTAAAACGTTTTGTAAAAACTATAATGTAAATACAAAATATACTGTTTATATCAACATGTCTTAAAATAACACAAACTTTCTATCTTGTTTACTTATTTAGTGAATAGAATTGAAGTGAATATTGAAAAGAATAACTTAGGTTACTCTTATTTTTTATCGAAATCTCACTAATAAAAGATTCTTTGATTATATACATATTTTCGTATGTATATTTGCTTAATTCGATAATTTAAAGAGTCATTTGAAATTCTAAAAATGTGTGTAAAAAACATATTCTTTAAACCAAATATCTATGGGCACCATGCATTCTGCATGCATCCGATGGGACACACTGAGCATACTAAATCTGGTTTTCTTAATAAAATAAATAGTACTATGCTTTCATGTATTAGCTAAATTTAACAAGTAAAAATTAAATTTGAAAAATCAAAAAATACGACTGCGTAAAAAGCGAACTAATTAATTATTTCTCATGAATGTGAAACTATTTTTTATATTACTTGCCTATTTTTTTTATTTACTTGTACTGATGACTTTTAAGTTGAGTTTAATTGTTAGCTCCTATCTATAGACACTGTTTTGATGAGGCCTATAGATGTCTATGAAGGTTAGAGTCGCAATAAAGCTAGAGGTCCTACCTACGCAACTTCCAGGTTGTGTAATATTTAAACGGAGCTTCTGACTGTAAAATAGTCAATGAAACATCGTCTTCGTTTTGAAAGACCTATCCAATGATATACCACTCGATATGGTGCGTATTTTTTTCGTCTCTACCGCCATTTTGAATTTATAAAAACAGAACCTTGCCTGTAACCATCGGACGGTTAAGACGAATCGATAGAGACCTCATTCATTAAAATCCATCCAGCCGTTGTGAGGTTTCGAGGATATAAAAAAATCCACATCCCAGATACGCGTGAAACACATAACCCTTCTTGGCAGTCGGGTAATAAATGAGCATCAGACGCATAATGCCACACTTCTACATGCATTTAGTATTTAATCTGATGATTAAATATAAAAAAATTACATTTCAGGCCTTCTAATAAAATTATTTTTTCATGTAAGGCGTCATTTTATTCTAAATTGGGATCGCTCTAATACTTTGTAACTGACTTTTATTGCTGTATCGCCTATATGTTTCGAGATAAGAACATTTAGTCCGTAGTTTCCGATAAGGAGCGTTGCAAGGGGCATCATCGTAAAAAGCATATTAATTTTACTACGCTAAAAAATCATATTCATGGATATAGCTAACGCGGAACACCAGTTATTTGTTGCAAAACGGAATTAAAGAGTCACCCTGTATTTACGCACGAATACATACAAGACTGACAACTCCAAAATATTTCATGCTTTAGCGGCAAAATCTGACCAGGCTGTGAAACATTGAAATTTATGAGATTGGTATTTTTTATCACACATGAACGCAAATAATTTTGGCCAAAATGAAAGAAGCTGTATCAAAAATTCAGAAATTTTGCCTATCACTATAATTTATCCACGATTTACTTTAATCACATAAATGCATGAGATATTATATTTCCCGAAACTCACTTTAATACTTAACAATCCCTTCATGACGAACATCCTGTACATAATTTTCAATTATTTGTCCCCAGTAGTTGAAAATAGAATTATTTGCCTAATTTAATCATATAATTTATGTGATTAAATAATTAAGACAAAAATGACCTGGTAGGAAAAATCAACAATTCTTTAACTTAGTGAACAACCCCTTCAAAGTCACTTAAAAAATCCTATGTAAATAAATGACCGTGCTTTAACTTAATTTGGCATTGCAGTATAGAATAACATTGCTAGAAAGTATGACATGAATATTAAAAATGGTTTGTTTAAATTATACTTATTGTAAAATTTTCTAGGACAGAGTTAGTTTAAAGTTTTCTAAGACAGCGACTGAAGCACTATAAATATTACGTGATTCTTTAGATATCACTTGTTGGTTTGTTCTTAGACGTTCAATTAATTCACAATTCATTCTAATTATTTTTCTTGCCATATCTCTTAATTAAATTTTCGGTCAAAAGGTCAGCATGCATAATTCATGCAAAAAAAAAACTGTCAAATGTTCTCTTGAAATAATAGCATGAGGAAAATGTAACTTATAAATATTTAATTTAAAATATGCTTATAATTGTCCTTAAGGCCATCGTTAAAGAAAATATTTTTCTACCTAATTTCATACATCAAGGAATGATTTATAAAACCAAGTCTTTTTCTCCACGGGGTGTAATGTTATGTAAATCTTGTTTAACCCCTTCAAGGGTGGTAGTTCATTTTTTGACCACCTAATTTTAAGCCATAAATGCCACATTAGCACCAGAATGCTAGTATTGGTCGCAAAATTCTCACCCCATTTTTATTAGTTGAGTTTTGAAGTCTTTCTTAGCTTTTTAATTTAACTTTTCCCCATTTTAGATCTCGGTAGAAGCCGAAATACTCTTTTATCTGCCGTTGTGGACGAGTTATGGTGTACCAAAAAGTCTTTTTAAAGACTGAACCATCCGCATGCACCCTGTAAAACTTCGTCGGTTGGTGGGTACTAGGCAACTGCCTCTCAAAATTAGTGAGCTATGTGGCCCCCTTTATATATATAGTTCTCAGGATAGTGTTAGTTGGGCTTGGCTACCTTAAGCTATGATTTTCCTGAGCTCGTTGGTGCTGCCTTTACATTCTTCGTTATTTACCTATAGTCCAGGCATTTTGCGAATGAACATAGGCAAAATTGTAATAGAAGCTTTTTACAGAGTTTTTTAATCAAGAACTACTGCTTAATAACATACTAAAAATCAGACAAAATCTGAGCACAGGAACACCCCTATATATGGATTTCAAAATGGCGGAGGGAATTTTCTGGAACTGAGGCAAAGAATATATATTGCTTATGGAAATATATTGCTTTATTTTGACAACTTAACTTTGAAGTATAATCAAAAACTTTAAATAGTACACAAAAGTCTACTATCACTTACAAATTACTGTTTAAGTTCCTTTTTACAGAAATGTCCCAGTGAAAAAAGACTTGTATCAATAATTTTCATCACTTTCATTACATTCATAGTTAGAAGTTAGTTAGTTGTTACATCCATCGACTTGGCACACCCCACAAGCTGTAGAAAAGGGCAATCCATTACGCTTGCATCCGCATCTTAAAGTAGCATAGTTTGTCTTGCAGAAAGTATATTAAGTAGATAATATGGAGCTGGTGGTAGGCGCAGAGTATAGGGTAGTGTCAGTTACTTTTTACATACCGACACCATTTTTCTGGTTTGGCTCTTTCTTCAGTAGCTTTCCAGATATTTATTTGTAAGTAAGTACGATAGCTATGATATTTTGTAGAAGAATCGGTCGGAGGCAAACGTTCAGGTCTAACAAATGATTTTACTGTAGTTACCTTCCCTAAAAACATTTGGTGACGTAGATTGTCTGTGGATTCCAGTATCTTCCAGTCATAAAACTGAAGCATTGTTTTTCTCCTAGCCTCAGCGGTATCTGATATAAACCTGAATTTAAACTAAATATTTTTGCAATGGAACGGAGCTCTGTCTCCTTAACCAGTTTGAAAAATGCTGAGGAGTTACCTTCTACAAACATTTTGTGCAACTTTGCGTTTTCAGATGGCAAATTAAACATTTTCTGTAAAGTGTAGGTATAGTGACTTGAGATAATTAACATGTCCTGCTGCTGCTGTTATGGGGAGAATCTCCAGCATAGCACACAAGTGCAATTCCCAAGAGCCAATCCTGTCATCTGTTATTAATGTTCTTACAACACTGGTTATTCGCTGATATTGTAACCAGAGTTTACTTGTTCTCAAAGTAGATTGCAAGTGATTTTCTTCGTCTCCAAAACGATGTCAATCTGAGATACCGCATCACGCAGTTCAACGTCTTTCATTTGTTTTTGGTCGGTTATAATATTCTCGAACAGATCACAAGCTTCCTTTACCAGGTCGTTGGGAGATCCATGTTCATTGCGAGGAACAATCTCTGAAGCTAGTAGGCAACTAAGAGCTGCATCTACGAGTATGTGTTCTCGTATCGCCCTAGAAATAGCTCTCCCTGTCATCATATGTACCACAGTATTTGATCCATAGGTTTCTTCAAGCACTTCAAATAACCCTGAACCAATGATGAGAGTTCCGATTGCACCTAAAATATTCATTAGAGTATGAAATGTTCTCTGCATTAAAATAATATATCTTGTAGGTCTGTTTGTCTGTTAATGATTTGGAAAGCTTTCCAAAACAAAGGCTGATCAAAAGTAACTACTCATGAGATGTTATGATTGTATGCTACTTTGTTAAGATATATTAGTGTCGAAAAAATACAAGTCATGTAGGCGGTTGCCATATCAATGATAGGAAGAGATGAAATAGATGATTCCCCTGGAAGTAAAGCTTCTGATTTGGAATGAATTAATTGCATAGCTCCTGACTAATTTGGAACCTGTCTTTTGGATGCCGAGATTTGCCACAAAAGACAGTCTATTTAGAGAAGCATTCGATAGTATTGGAAGTTTACAGAATAAGATCTTGATTATTTTCGTATGTTTGTATTCTTCAGTATCAACTTTGGCTAGGTTCTTAATATCAGTATCACAAGCATCACGCCTATTGACAGTAGGATAGATGTTGCCCTTTATAGTTACTACAGCAATCATACTCATACCATGAAAGGTATTATTCTCGTCCAGAGTGCAGATATTGTGATCGACATTATCTGCTGCTACAAGTAATGTGGTGTTTTCAACAACACTCAAAGAAGCGGAACCGCCTGATATTGCAGTTTTTTTTTTTTCGAATCTTGCTACTTCTGTGTAGGATGAACAAAACCCAAGATTGTGAAGAATGCTAATAAGGTATCTTGATTTGTAGATATGGTGAAGCTGAACGGACAGATCAATTTGTAGCAGACATTGTAATCCTCCGGAATGGATAGCTTGCATAACGGTCTGACCAACAGCACCAACCGATTTTCATAGACATTTCCTTTCGCCCAAATGATAATAGCAATTTCAAGCTACTAGATATGCAATCTAAAGCGTTTTCCTCCGTGAGGTCATTACGTAATGGATACTCATAAACTTTAGTGATGTTGACTTTTGTTGGTAACTTCGAAGAATTTTATTTTCTGTCCCATACAGAATTACGATATCCGACTTCCCTTTTTTACCCGATATTATAATACTTTCACCATAGTGTTCGTTCTAAAAGTTTTCTCTTCAAGTTCCTTCATTCGTACGCATTGCAACAAGATCACCTGAGTAATAAGCCAACTAGCCTCTTACCTTAAATGACCATTCATCACAGCACTGTTCACGGCATTTCTTTATGACCTCAGAATATTGTGCAGTTCTTACCCTCATATATTCGGATTTAGGTTTATGTTTAGAAGAAAATTTTACAAATTTTCCACAAAATAAACAATGAGAAGCACTGGTAACTGAACCCTCAATTAAGCGAATTCTTTTCCTTGGTATTTCTCTTCTAGCTTTCCGCTTTCTAATTCCAATGCTCTTTTTATCAGTAAATGCCATCCGACACAAAACATGGACACTTATTCCGGCAGTTGTAACTACAACGCTTTTACGGCTTCGGCTGGCTTAATTTATACCGTCTGCTCCCTTTTCAGAAATTTTAACTACGTTTTGTCCATTGTCTTTCTCTTTAGACAAATCACACGAAATTCAGTAGGAAACTCAAATTAATTGTTAAAATACCATAAATCAAAAACAAGATTAGAAATTAATGACAACACAACGTGAAACAACATATGACTCAGTCCGCCATTTTTAAATCCGTTTTTAAGGGTGTTCCCGTGCTCGGATTTTGTCTGATTTTGGTAATATTTCTCAGTAATGGTTACTGATTCAAAATCAGTTAACAGATCATCTATTACAATTTTGTTCGGGTTGAAGGTATATTTATTGTAACTTGCCTGGACTACTACGCCAGTCGTTGAAATGACATCGAAGTGTAGGGCAACCATATTATTTGGAGGCCCTATGCGCCTTATTTTCTGGAGATTATATTTAACCCGGTGCTTCCAACACTGCAATGCCCCCCCCCCTCCCGTTGCTCCACCAGAGCTTCCAAATTTTTAGCTCAGAGGCTATCAAAGTCTGAGAGCTTATGCGCCCGCCGGTTCTGTATGTACGTACGTAACGCGATAACTTTTGATAGAAATATCCGATTTGCTTCAATTTTATTTCTAGGTTCATTCTGATAAGGCGCTTCCCTGATTAGTTTTTGGGGTTCATTGGTTAAGGATAAAGGGGTAAAAGGGGGGCTAGTCCCCCCTTAATTTAGATAAATGGGTTTTTCATGCAGAAATATTCGATTTGCTCCAAATTTGGTATACTGGTTTATTATGTTAAGGAGCTGCCTTTATTAGATTTGGAGGTTCATTAGTTAAGTATAAAAGGAGGAAAAGGGGGTACCCCCCCCCTTAATTTAGATAAATGGGTTTTACATGCAGAATTATTCGATTTGCTCCAAATTTCGTACACCGGTTTATTATATTAAGGAGCTTCCCTGATCAGATTTGGAGGTTCGTTAGTTAAGTACAAATGGGGGTACCCCCCCTTTAATTTAGATAAATGGGTTTTTCATGTAGAATTATTCGATTTGCTCCAAATTTGGTATACCGGTTTATATGTTAAGGAGCTGCCTTGATTAAATTTGGAGGTTCATTAGTTACATATAAAGGGAGGAAAGGGGGCTACTCCCCCCTTAATTTAGATAAATGGGTTTTTCATGCAGAGTTATTCGATTTGCTCCAAATTTCGTATACCAGCTTATTATGTTAAGGAGCTCCCTTGATTAGATTTTGATGTTAATTGGTTAAGTATAAAGTGGGGACGGTGGCTAGTCCCCTCTTTAATTTGATAAATGGGTTTTTAATGCAGAATTATTCGATTTTCTTCAAATTTGATATACCAGTTTATTCCGATATGGCTTTCTTCATTTGATTTGGAGGTTCATTGGTTAAGTATAAAAGGGGGAAAGGGGGGCAAGTGTCCCTTCCCCTTAATTCAGATAAATGGGTTTTCATGCAGAATTATCTAATTTAGTATCTTTTCAGAAAATATGGCAAACAACATTGTACACAATACTCTGTAATCAGAATTAAAAAATAATAAAAATTGAATTTAAAATGAGCAGGTTTACTAAAAAATGTTTCACTGCGCATGCGCGAATGCAATCAAACTATAATGTGCATAGTGTATTAGCTAAGTATATAGAGCAACTTTTGCGAAACTCTCAAAATCATAGCTTGAAAATTCTGAAAATTATAGTCGATAGAACAAGCTCGAAATCCGTTGTTCCCAAAAAGATGCAAAAAGATGAGGGGTAGTATCAAATATCTGTTGATTAGTGCCAAGATCGCGTACACAATATTGCACGTACTACTATATTTGGATACAACCCCTCATCTTTTTGCTTCTTTTTGGGAACAACGGATTTCGAGCTTATTCTACCGACGATAAATCTCAGAATTTTCAAGGTGTGATTTTGTGATTTTCACAGAAGTTGCTCTATATACTTAGCTAATACATTATGCACACTATATTTTGATTGCATTCGCAGTGAAACATTATTTAGTAAACCTGCTCATTTTTTCATCTAATTTTTATTATTTTTTAATTCTGATTGCAGAGTGTTGTGTACACAGTATATTACAATAAGCCACTTATTAATAATCTCGAGTTTGAACGCCTTTGCTACATTAGTTTTTACAGGGTTATCCAAAAGATATTCGTTCTTTTTCAATTTGTTGACGGTCCCCTATGTGGTTTCGGGAAAAAATCTTCGAGGAAATATATGACGTATACTATACTGTTTACACACCTGCAGTTTCAGGTTAATTCCTCATGTATTTTTCTAGATATTTAACAAAACGTCTAAAATCGCAAGTGACCGGTCACCTTTGGCCATATAGTGTGTATATATATATATATGTGTGTGAGCGTGTGTGTGTATGAGTGTATGTACTGTCGTTCAGATAAGTACTCTGTCTGTTTATTGCCTTTGAGCGGTCTTTTATGGAAGTGCATTTTCAATTATAATATGCATTTCTCAGCTGCATTAAATCTTACAATGGGGTGCATATATAATTTGCAGTTCTTGCACATAGAGAAGTTCAAAATAACTTGAATACATTTCCATTATTACCTGAAATGCATTGTAATGGAGGTATAGGCTCATAAACTGATCGAAATTTATTCTAGTTGCAAAATGTCAAAACAGCGCCCCACACACATGTACACAGTTGCTACAAAAGTAGTTTTAGAGGCATTTGTGAATAA
Source organism: Maratus speciosus (assembly GCA_963932465.1). Lineage (NCBI taxonomy): Eukaryota > Metazoa > Arthropoda > Arachnida > Araneae > Salticidae > Maratus > Maratus speciosus. The sequence continues at coordinate 289,225,388 of OZ010787.1, forward strand.
TGAGTGTGATATATTGGCCAGGATAGAGGTCGGATCTTGGACAAGATTTCGTAAAAATTTTCTCGTAATATTGAAAAGTGTTTGGTTGGTTCGATGCACCACGCAAGATTTTTTTTCTTGTTAAATGTGCTTCTACTTTTAACCTTTCCTTTTCCATGTCATGTTTTCATTATTTTTGAGATTTTTCTGTTGGTTACTCGTAATTCTATAAGACTTTCTCTTTGCCAAAATAATAGCGGAATTAGAATGTAACATACCTTAAATTAAAATTCGCACTTTTACTTCAATGCCTAAAGAAGCATACTTTAAATGAAAATTTATTATTGGACATACCGAAGCATTCGACATAGAATCCATCTCAAAGCATTTTTTGTGAAAACATGACTGATTCTTGCTTCATAAGCAACTGAAAACAAAGTTTATGCAACACAAAAGACTCATAATCGTAATAAGTAGATATATCTGTTAATAAATTCTTATTTTCTTCTTCCTTTAGTTATGTTATTGCGCATAATATGGCAGCAAAATAGTCATCGGGTATGCATCAAACTTATTCGATAGTTTGAAAAGCCATGAAGAAATTCAAAACATGTACAGACATAAAGCAATCAAAGTATTTATTAGCAGTATGACTGGTGAGATTAGAAATTATAAAATGAATGAAAGTTTCATATTCATTGAACAATAGTTTTTTAAAAGTGTATTATTGTTAAAAGATGTATTCATTTAACAATATTCTCCAATTTCAATTTAATCCAAGTTTTTTTCCATTTGAGTGTCTTTATGAAAAACAGAGCTAACTCTTACTTTTAAAATTAAGTGTAATGCCTCATTTTTATTGAGATTGAATTTTTTTTTCTTTCAGGTATGGGTTCCTTAAAGAAGTAATGGTGAAATACAAAGTAAGTATAAATATATATTTATCAGAGCTTTCGCTATCGAAAATATTTGTCTGGAACAAACTTTATACATATTTTGAATAAATATTTATAAAAGAAAATTAACACTATGAATTTAAATTTCATTTTACAGATATAACGTTATTCAAATATGTTTTTAAACTACAAAACATAATTCAATAACATTATTGTTTAAGAGTTGTTGTTCTTTCAGGCATATTTTAATAATGTCAAATTTAAAAATATTTAACATTTTCCTGAACATAATTCGAGACTTTTTATGAGTTTATTTTGTTTGTCTTTCTTTCTGCTGCGACAAAAAATTGTTTTAATCTCATCATGTTATAATCAAATTTAAATGAAAACAGTTAACTTTGACGGGAATTGAGAGACATTTGAGATGATTTAAGAGTATGAAAAAAAAAAAAAACAAGTAATTTTGAAACAGAAAATCAACGTGAGTTCAAATGAGTTTTATTTATAAATGACTTTCTTGAAAATGTGTAAAAAACTGATGTTATTGAAATTGTCCATTTTTTTTATTTTTTTATTGAGTGCCAGTTGGAACATTTTATTGAGAGTGGGTTGGTACAAGAGAGTAGTGACACTATTTTTTGTGACACCCACATTCAATTTAATCCAAGTCTTTTTCCATTTGAGTGTCTTTATGAAAAACACAGTGGTGGCATGCGCACATGGCGCAGGCTCATATTGGAAGTTTTTATCCAAACTGTTGCAATAAATATTCCAGAACTTGGCAATACTCTCCTGGACAAATTCTATTAAACGAGTCAGACATGTCAACAAAAATTATCTTGACAATAATAGCAGTCTTGCCAAGTTTTTGTACAAAATCTTCTCGATCAATCGAATTTTATTAATTGCATATCATCACTATTCTGTATGTAAAGACAGACTATAAAGCGGGACTCTATATGACAGTAACGATATATCGTAAATAAAATTTGATGGTCAAGACGATTTTAGACAAAAACGAATCGCTAAGCATCTCGGCGAATCTGTCAATATCGCCAAACTAATGTTTGTTGAATTTTCCCACTCTTCTAATCACTGAGCTTTACAATAGAAAGGAGCACTAACTCTCATTCTGTTACATGGAATGCAGCGATTCGCCCATGAATACAAAATGTCGTAAATTTCGGAGGAAAAAGTTATCACAAACGCTAATTTTCTCAATAGATATTTTAAACATATGACGAGGTTACTACAATTTTCCCTGATTTATTTTTTTGTTTAAAAAATACAGCTTCTATTTAATTTTATCACATTATTTAATTTCATCATATTTAAAAATAAAATTCAATTTAGGATCAACAGTAAAACGGGAAAAATTGTTAAATATTAAGTTCATAAAAATATGAAAAATGTGTAGAAATAACCAAACGTGATAAAAAGTACGCGGAAATGTTTTTTAAAATGGCATTAGTATTAAGAATTCTGCGCATTAAAAGGGTGATCTGGTAGCCGCAGAAAGTAGACCGGTGAATTAACGTTCCGTTGTACGCGAACGTTGAACGTTGAACTTGTCGATTAGAGTATAGCAAAGTTATGGAATGTTAATTGAATTTCAAAAGTTGCTCATCGCTCAAGATTTTGTCCAAAATCTATTCGGGCGATCAAATTGTATTTCTCCACATGCCACCTTCTCATGTTTATAAAGATAATCTATTGATCATCGCTAAAGTTTAAAATGCAGTAGACAATCAAATATTAAAATATTTAAGGTGTTCCTGTAAAAATATATACACGACATGCAAAATCATTTAAGCTTAAAACCTTTCCTGTTGTACTAGAATTCTAGTCTAAAAGTTACTTTTAAATACGTTCAGTAATTGTTTGGGAAATTAAGAACAAACATACACACATAGCCATCGAAAACAGAAGCTTCTTTCTTTGAAGTCACTTTTTAAGTGACTTATTTATCTCCGTTAAAATACTATTTACAAAACAAAACAAAGCAAATAAAACCGATTTATATTTAATTTTAATTAAATTTATTAACTTAGAGCTAGTAAGATTTTCTTTTATTTGATTGTGGGAAGATTATAAGAATAAAACACAAGAAAAACGAAAATTCCAAAAGTTACAGTAATATTTCTCCATAAAAGGAAAAGTACGCGTTTCCTGCAAATCCAAGTCCAAGCAATCACGATCTTTTCATGCCTCTTACTTTTTATTTAGCTTTTTTCTTTCTCATCCGTTTCATTAGTTTTTCGTACTGCTTTTTGAATCCCTTTACTATTTTTTGCGATTCATAACTATGATACAATAATTTTTCCCTTCAAAGGAAAAGAACCTTGTGAACTGCATTTTTTTTTTAGATTTAATTCTTTTGTTAAAAAATATATATGATCTATCAATTATATGTCTACAGAATGAGAAAGAAAAACTGTTGATGTCATCATTTTATCAGTGATGTTAGCGTGAGAGAATTTTTGTGGATGTACTTACACCGTAATACTATTGAGGTGACTAATACTTAATTTTTGACGAATACTCTGTTTAAATAAAAGAGTGCGTGCGACAAAAATTACTTTTTACTTCCTCTTGGGTATTGCTTAAGCTTGGTGTTCTCCTTTTGAAGTCCCATGGTAGCATATCTGGCTAAACAGTACGGAAAGTTGAGAAAATGCAAAAACAGAATAGTTCTTCTGTTGCATATCAAACAACTAAATACTGGAGATTATATTATAATACCTTAAAGCTAGAAAAAAATCACTGAGTCTAATAGATTTCATGAAGTATGACACTTCATAAATAAAATTAAAATCATTAATTAGTGGAATAAATTTTTTAGAAAAGTATGCTTTTACTTTATGTGCCAATCCTTGAAAGTAAATTTTTGCAAGGCATTAAATATAGATCATGAAAAGGAATTATAATTGTTTGCTACAAGATACCTAAATTTACATTATATAGGTCAAAATATGTAGGTGGTTTTTATTTCAAATTAAACTTCTTTCAGTGTTAATTTTATCTTGTCATTAAAAGGAAAATTCATTTTTAACACACTTTGTTCTTGACAATAACCGAGTAAATTTTTTAATTACTTAACAGTGCATTAAATTTTAGTGGTTCATATAATATTTTCTTAAATAATGTGTAAATTATAAATTTTGTCAAATTCATTGGTATGTATACAACTTTTATTTCACGATGAAATACTGAGAGAGTTTATAATAAAGACTTAATTACCTTTACTATTTATGAATATTGTAATTATCACCATAATACTGTTAAAAAGAATTTATATAATTTTAAATTATATGGAGATAACTACATATATTTTAAACAATTTTTAACCCAATATAAAAATGCTGACGAGACTATATGAACAACTGATATTGAGCTACACATACATCGTTAAAAAATAAATTGTTTGAAATAAATGCTATTAAAGGCTTTTAAATATATTTATGTATTTATATATCTCGCAAATCTAGATTCAAAGTTAATTTAAAACTAAGGCATTAGTATTAAACAATTATTAAAATATCATATAAATGATAAATTTAGGCATTCTGGGATTGAAATTTCATAACAGAACTTTCATATTAACCGGAAAACCTCGATAAAGAATCTTGATTTCATTTCATAAATATTTTCAATTTTTTAATAACTTGTGAGCAAAAAGTGCTGTTAGTGCCATAAAAAAAGACGAACCATATTTAATTAATAATTAAAAATATTAATTTAGGCATCATGAAATTAATTCAAAATGTACAAATCAGTTTGTGAATTCTCCCTTCTTAAAACATCAAAATTAAAAATAATTCTTTCTAAAGAATAAAAATGTTCTTGATTTAAATACTTTTTATCTTTTATTAATGAATAGAAGTATTTTCAGTTACTGAGGTTAATTTAAGAATAACTATTTCTAACTGCTAAAAACAAAATTTTGCTTATCTTAATTGCATTTTATTGGTGGAGTAACACAGTGTATCCACAAACTATTATACCCGAAACAATTAATGTACAGTCGTGGGGAAAAAAAGTAAACACCCCTTACTAACTCAGCAAAAAATTATCTTAGAAGAACGTTATTGGTACCACACAATTTGTAATAAAGTTTACTTTTAAATGATGTATATAAAAATTTGCCTATGGGGCCATCTACATATTTAAAACGAACCATAACTTTGTGTTTTTTTCAATAGCAGTACATAATTCTGACAGCATAAATGAACTCTACACCCTTCAATTAGCATAAAAACAATTTTTTATGCAATCCGTAAGATAAGTTTCCGAGAAATTAATTATTTTAAAACGAACGTATTTTAGGGGCTGTATCCAAATTGAAGTTCAGTACTCGATTGTTCACCGAGAGAGCTCCCTTCTTGATCAAGGTATCTCAAGCGCCACTCAAACAGTCATTGAGGACGGCTAGATTACAGGATAGCAGAAGAAATTTCAAAATACTACTAGTCACTTCTATCATAGACGGCCTCTTAAACCTTGATTTTGCCGTTTTTTAAGCATAATTTGAAAACTACTGGCAAGAAACATGTGAAAGTTTGGATTTCCATAAAGCAAGACTTAATAAATCTAAATCCATCAAAAAAATTGTAGGTTGCAATTCATAATTTTTTCGAATATTAATTTCATAATTCATATCAAAAAATTATAAAAATTGCAAATTCAGCGTATTTATGTTTGGTTATTTTAGTATTATTGCTACACAAAAAATTAGCACATTAAGAGTATAATTTCAGGAGATATTAATAAAAATATGAAAATGTAATTTAACATTAGAAGTACTAAATTTTGAATGTTTATAATTCAAAACTTATCGTCCAAATGACTTCAAATTTGGTGTCTAGGCATAATTTGAACCGAAGATTTGAAATATTTTGTTACAATTGGGTATTAGGGTTCGTTTTAATATGTAGATGGTTGTCCCCTAATCAAATTTTATATGCATCCTTTAAAAGTAGACTTTATTTCCAATCGTTCGGTACCAGTAACTTTCTTCTACGATAATTTGTTGGGGAGTTAGTAGGGGGTGTTTACATTTTTTTTTTTCCACGACTGTACTTTTCTTGTTTCATTGTTTTTTTTTCACTGACCCCTCCTTGATGTGATAAGTTGTTTATTAAATGTAGAATTTGATCATGAGACAATGAGAAGTCTCCATTATAACTGAATACTTTGCGAACAGCATTCATCACTTTTGACAAACACTACCTGGTTAACAGAATCCGGAAAAATTCACTTTTAAATGTTTTGTCGAAAATTTAGAGAAGCACTTGTCGAATAGTTCTCGATCTTTGGGATGTAAAAAGCATGTATGACATTTAGCGGGTCAACAAAAAATCAAATAAAAAAAATATGTTTGTTATCACTGTGTATCAGAAAAAATTACAAAATGATCTGTAATTGCAACAAATGGTTACAAGAACTGAGCAATGTCTACATTTTTGTAAGAATAGAATGTATGCTACATGCAGAAAATGTCCCGGGACTGACAACAATTTTTTTTTGTAAAAATAGGGTTTTATTCTTCAACGTGGTTTCCTTAAAGAGAGATACACTTATTCCAAATACCCTTTAACATTTGGATGCGTTCTTATAGTACGATTTCTCAAGGTCCCCAAAATACGCATCAGTTTCGCATTCGACATCCTAATTTGGCTCAAATATCGCCACCTCGAGTCACCTCATCAACTTAGGAAACAAATAATAGTCACTGGGGAACAAATCTGGAGAATACGTGGGAGGAGGATGAAAATACGTACTTCAATTCATTCGATATTGACATCGCTTTCATGGATGTGTGAAACAGTGTGTTGTCTTGATCAAACAGTACTTTTTTCCTCGCTATATTCCTCCAATTATTTTTTGGGGGGTGGGTGGGGTTGTTCAATCGATCCAATAATGCTGCAAAATACTCTACTGTGACTGATTTTCTTTTTTCAAAATAGTAGATGAATATTGCATCCCTAAAAATACTGGCCAAGACTTTTTCAGCTAATTTTTGTGTCTTTCGTCGATTTGGCCCGCTCTTTAACTGTTCCAACTATTCGGACTGCCTATTGGACTGAGGCGTATAGTTATAGATCCATGTTACATTCATTGTTTCGAATGGGCACAAAATATCATTTGGATTACACTGAAATATCGCCCAAATGCGTTTTGAATCATCGAAAAATTGCTGTTTTTGGTCTTTTGTTAGGAAACGTGTCACCTATCTTGTACAAAGCTGTTTCATATGGAAATATTCATGCAAAATATTCCTCATACCCGCTTGTAGATATCTTTATGATGTCAGCTATATCCCCCACTTTCCAAAACAATATCGCGGATTTTTTTCATATTTCTAGAGTTCATGCCTCAATTCGACGTTCAGAACGTGGAGCTCCTTTTATGCTGAATTTACATTTTTTATAAAATTGACGAATGGTTGTTTTCGATAGAGCAGATATGCTGCCAAGCCATCTTTGACCTTGGATTATATTTGTTTTCTTCAAAAAGTTATGGTTATTCAAAACACGAAATTCTCTTCCGCTCATTCTTTTTACAAAGGCAAAAGTAGTGTCACTTACACAACTGCAGTTCGTAATGAAATAGGCGAAATATCATGTAAATTTTAGACGAATCTCTTGAGGGATGATTCTTTCTAGAAAACACATAGATAATATGTCGGTGCTTCCAGCTAATAGAAAGCTAATGATAATTTTTTTCGATAAAATTGCAGCATCGTAATATTTCCACAGATGATTTACAATTCATTGCTTATTCAGTTCATACGGTTAACTTAGCTGCCAATATACCGATGTCATCTGTAGCAAATAAACAACACTTTTTGAATCAGAAAGTTTATTTAATAAATTGTGTCATGTTTCTTTGTGGTCTTTATTTCATTTAATCAATTATGTAAAATTTCCGATTTAAAACATGTTTACTTTACCTGTGTCAAATTCATATAAAACTTAAATATCGCTATGTTACAGCTATCATTTCTAAAAAAGCCCCATGCAGGTTTACTCTACATTAAAAACATATGTTTCAAATGGAGCAGCGAGAAGAAACCAAACTTATATCACAGAATTTTAAATATATATCACACTGAGTGAGGGCGACTCCTATACTACCGCAAATAGTATAGTAAAATTCAAGGAATACTACTTACTGGTCTGCAAAAAAAGTTTACCTTTATAATCAAAACGCGCATTGGTGAATACCTAAATTCTGCGTTCTATTTTCAGCTGAAATTTTCTTGTAGAATTTCTGGAGTCTATTATTGATCTCTTTTAGTAGGTAAGGACTACATATTGACCATCTCTTTGAGGCATATTTCTTAGGTGACCATTATTCATCCTTTAAACATCTTCTCCAATTGTTTTTCAGTTTTTACACGTACGTGAACAAGTGTGATTAGAATTACCAAAGTTTTCAGACCCCCTTCCCTTTTCCCTGATGATATTGCATCTTTCTATCATTTGATTATGCTATAATTATTCTCTAATGTCACAAAATAGGCTCTTGGTGACATTTATTTTTTGTAACATAATAACAATTCACTTAAACCTCTTAAAATTGTGAATATGCTTTCCATTGTTGGAAAGTTTGCTTTTCTCATTTTCCAAACTGTCCCGTAAAGTGTCACTTGTAGCAAATATTCAAATGAACCGTCTAGGAAAGCGATTAAACTTAACCTTGTAAATCGTTGCAATCTTAAAGGCTTCATTTGTATTATGTAATCGCATTCAAATCTGTCGGCTCTTAAGATTTGCATACAGCTTTCTACATCGGAAATATGTTGTTTTAGCTCATAAAATAATTTCAAATTTGTTAATTTTTCTCTTCATTATTTTATGGTATATCGTACGTATGTAGAAAATTCAATTTTACATTAAGTTTATTGTGTTAAATCCCTTTTTTGAGCACAGTAGTTTGAAATTGTTGTTTTTGATCACAGAACCACGCTGCCAAAATTTTGAGAGCTGCTGAAGATTTGTATGCATGGTTGCCACTAGCGACTATTATCGACAATAAAATATTTGTGGTTCATGGAGGAGTATCTGATTCAACTAACTTAAAGGACATTGCTGCTATTGACAGACATAAGGTAAGATTAATACCTATAAAACAGCACTTTACTTTTTTTTCACTTTAGAAAGTAAACGAACAAAAATATTTCTGTGCTAACTTGCGACATAGTAAAGTGAATTTATTTGCTGTGCGTTTATTTAGACTCTTTACGATTACAATAATTCCATTATTTATTTATTATTTATTTCAGGAGCAGCAAAATCCATTATGTTGAATTTTTTATTTGTAATAATTCACTATAACTGTTAATTCTTTCAAAAAACATGCCCCGCATTAATTTATGTTTTAGCATCTTTAAATACCATAACGTATTTTATATTCAATTTCAGAATATTTTATTATCATAACATATTACAAACCATTTTTCGAAACAATCATAGGCTACATATATTTAGTTTGAAACATAATTTCTACATCTTTCGTTTTATTATAATTTTCTTTCGCAAGGGATTGATTAAAATTTTTAATTGATTTATCGTAATATATGATTATTTGTTTTTAATGTAAACAGAAATGTAATATATTTAAACGCCTTGAATTCGTCCTTGAATCAGTTGTTTTCCCTTAAAACTCATCCCTTAGATTTTACATGTTAAGTTGCATTTTCTTAAATCTAAAATTTCTTGAAATAAAAACAAAATATCCGGTCATTTATATTTATCTCAAACACTAAATAAATAAATACTACAAATTTAAATTTGCTTTTTTTTTTTTTTAGAGCTACTCTTTTAAACCATGTAATATTGTTTGGTATTCAACTGTTTCTCAGAATCGCACTAAAAATTGTATAAATATTTTCTAGATGCACTTCATAATAACTAGATAATTGATTCGCATTTTTCGATTGCATATCAATAATTTACTTTTAGTTTCTTACAGTTCTTCGTCCTCCTGTTACAGAAGGCCAGTTAGCATATGAACCTTTAGAATGGAAGCAGGTTAAGTACAATTAATATATTTCAATAAGCTTGTTCTTAAATTTGTAAAATACTATTAATTTTTATTAAATTTCACAATATTTAATATTCCTGTATAAAACTTTAGATTTTTCCTTGGATGTAATTAGAATATCTTTATGTTAAGTAAGTTTTACATAATTTCTTCGTTTTTATTGATTATAGTAAAGTGATTTAAAACTCGATAAATGCGTAAATAAAGCAGCTAGTGTTAAAATAATTTATTTCATTGCCGATTCCGACAAACTGAATGCCTACTGACTCAGTCTGTTGGTAGAAGCCACCTAACCGCTTTAAATATCTAGTTCAAACGTTTAAAGAAATTTTCTACTTCTGATTTCACATAGTACCAGCGTTTAATTTTTCCAATTTGCATTTCCACTATCTGGGATTGTTTTTGTTTTCATTCTCTAATTAATTTTCGTTACTCCTTTATTATCGCATAAAAACCTTCTACCAAATTTTTCCTTAAGAGCAGGCATAAAACTAAAGTTTGTGGAATTAAAATAAATACTCTCTTTTATAATCTAATCAATAGTGGGTTTTTTTCAATTGACTCTTAATTATGATATTATTTTGCTAAAATTTAGAATAACACTTCCTTTTAAATTTAGTCGTGAGTATTGTATAGCATTATAATGTCACGACAATGTCACAGTGAAGTCACATTGACCGTCAATCAATACACGTAATAGTGACATGGATGTGAAGTCATTAATGGCGGTTTTTAAGCCCTTCTGTAACGTCACACTCAGAATAATTGGTGTAAAGTTTGACATTTCTGGTGATTATGGAGCAGGTCGGGTGACCAAATTGCACTCGAGCCTGACCCGACCTTATTGGGTCGGCTGTTTTCTTCTTTACACAGAATTTTTTTTATTAGAAACTTGCATGGGGCTGGATGATCAGATTTCACCAGAACCCAACCCGATCTTATTGTTTCGGTTGGTTTCTTTTTCTTTTTTTCTTTTCGCTTTTAGCTGTAGCTAGGATTCGGATTTTGGCTGTAGGCATTCTGCCCGGTAGCCAGGCTTTACACGAACCTGACTCAGGTTTGGTTTTGATAAAAATTTGGTTACTGGACTCGATCCAGTGATCTAATCCAAATGCAATTTGCAGAAAATAAAAGCAACCAACTCAATTGGGTCGGGTCGGGTTCGGATAAATTTTAGCCACCCGACCTGAGGAAGAATCGTCACAAATGTCATTTTTATATAAAAAATACTTAACATAGGGGAGAATAGTACACAGTGAGACATTGTACACAGTGAGAAAACAGCCACTTTGACATATAGTTGTAACTTTTTCTCCAAGCTGGCGCACACACATAACGACCTTATCTTATGTAATACGTGGATGTAGTTTCGGCACTTCAATTACTGGTCCGACAAAATAGTAAATAATTCTTTATTTTATAGTGGTTAAAGTTACATAAACGTCTGTTTTAGAGTTCATTTAATTCATTATGACATATATTTACTTAACCAAACATAGCTATATCTAATAATAGACTATTTCGACAAAACGACATAAACTTTTTAAAGCGATGAAATTGATGTAACAGATGCGGCATCCATTTTGTTACAATGTAACGAAAGTACACAGTGAGACACAGCTGAGGTACACAGTGAGATGTGTCTCATTCAGTACTTACTATGTGGTTCTGATGATAAAAAAGTTATTTATTAGTAAAAGAAGGTTTCTCTCTCTCTCTCTCTCTCTCTCTCTTTCTCTGTGTGTGTGGGCGTGCGATGGCTAGGGAAATCTACTAAACGTAAGAGGCTGAAAATTTGCATGAAGATAGCCCAAGGTCTGCCATTGGTCAGCCGAGGCTCATATATTTAATATTCTGAAAATCTAGAAATATTAATTAGAAATCATAATCTGCAGAAAATTATTGATAGAGTGTAAAAATGTATGATTTATGAAAATATATATCTTACCTTCAGGGCTGTGTACCAATTGTAGTACACAGTGGGACAATTTCCGATACTCCGTTATGCTGCTTCTGTGCTTTTATAAATAACTTTTTTAAAATCATTTATACATTAATGTGTAGCGTATTTGTGTAACTTAAAAATATATAAAAAAAATTAGAAAGAATAAAAATCGTCGCCATTCGTTATGTAATAATAATTTTCGTCTCACTGTGTACTACCCTCCCTTAAAATTTTTTACCATTTCCAAAAATATAGCCTACAGAAAATTTTAATTGTATGATTCTTTCTGAACGTTAAAGTGTAATTTGTGTAACAATATTTTGTATAGTTTAGGCTATTATTTTTTATTAAACCTGGAAGCTTTTAGTAAACAAATACAATTTAGCAAAGTAATAAACTAAATTCTTAAACTCATGATGGATAGCAACATATTTATCACAGATCCAATATTGACAGAAAAGAAAAAGCATTTTCAATAGCGTTGCATGCCATATGTTGAAGCCTATTTTGCGAAAAAATATTCGGTCACATGTCTGACAGGAGATATTGAGAGTTGGTTAATACAAAAAAGATTTTAGAAAAGCTTTAACAAGAAGTTTCAAACTACATTACAGTCAGGAGTATTTTGTAAGTAACACTTCACTGTAAAAAAAAAAATTATAAAGTTACTAAAGCTTTTCTAGGAAACTGCGATTCCTAGAACTTTTTATGTAACGGTAACAACAAAAAATCATGTAACAGATACACTTTTGCACCGTAAATCAAAATATCTTTAAGGTTACTAAGATTTTTTTTAGGAAACTGGGATGCCTAGAAATTTTATGTAACTGCAAACCGAGTTACAGATAAAATTTTAGTAAGATTACTGTAATTTTAGCAGATTCATTTGTAAAGCTACAGATGTCTGTAGCTTTACAAAAACTAGTTTTGTAGATTTACATCTTTTTTGTACAGTGTACAGGTAAAATTTTTGTAAGCATGTAACTTTACATCTGTAGAATTACAGTTTTTTTTTTTTTTTTTTTTTTTTTTTTACAGTGTACTTAATGTTTACCCAGTTGCACAGAGTACTCATCTTAAGGCTAATGGAAGCATTCTTTACAAATTTCTCGTCTTCATTTCAATATTTTTACATGATTCTCATTGTATAGGTTATCTAGAGTCAATTTCTAATGCTATTTGTACTTTTCCGGTTTTGCTTGCAGTTTCATTTTGTGGTCACTTTAAATTTTGAAAGCAACGAACCATTTTTTCCAGAAATTGAAAGTGTCCGTACTCGGAATCGAAATGGAACCAAATTCGAAAAAGTACAAAGATAAAATGTTATAGTACATCTACCTTAGATATCCTATGCAAAAAAGAATAATTTCAAAATACTGAAATGCAAACAAGAACTTTCTAAAGAGTGCTTTTATTGGTTTAACATTAGCTGTGAATCTTCGCCGGAATAATGTAGGCTTTTAAGAAATAAAGCTCCACGTTTTTAAATTATTTTCTGTGTCTGTCGAGAATCCGTAGCTAACATTGAGTAATGTTTTATTGTACACGTATCTAAAATTATTATTATTATTATTATTATTATTATTTACTATTTTTTGAGAAAGCATTTTAAAGAGACCTATCTTGTTAGACGTTAAACAGAGGGAATTCTAGAAGATTGCCTCTAAATAAATATCTAAAAAAGTATAATAATATAACTAATAATGAGCTCGAAGTAGCAGGAGTCGTTCGGTAGCTTCATCGCCCCGAGCCCTCCCTTCCCGCTTTTCGGTGTCTTTAATTTGCGTAATTTCCCTTTTAAATTTGTCAGGTTTCAATTTTTGATTTTTTTTTTCAATCTAGCTTTCGCTAGAGTGTCTTTTACTCGGAACGTGGCTGGGGACCTATGAATCTTCCTTCCGCAAAAGAGTCGGAATAAGTAGAAGAATAAAGGACTGCGGACGAAAAGGGGCCGCTCGCCGCGGCGGTTGATACGCCTTTAAGCTATAGGCTTTTAGGCTATAGGCATGTTTATACCCTATACTATTCTTTAAGATTCTTATATATCGACTTTAATCTTTTAAGACTTACTGTGAAATTAAATGCTGATTAAATAAAAAAAAAAAGTGTGTATTAGAATTAGTGATTAAAGCCTATTAAAATTTAAAACTAAAAAGCGAATTTAATTGTAACCTATGGGGAAGAAAAGAATTACTTTAGGGTTAAGGAGCAATATTTATCCTTTCAGTTCCCACATAGGATCTACGTGACCAGTTTTACATTTTATCAATTGTGTTTAGCTATTTAGTCCCTAAAAGAGACGAATATGTGCAATTTTAATGGACTTTTTTGTTTTTTAATTTGTTTTTATACTATCGCACTCTGCAGGTGTAATAATTAATATAGGTTTAGTTTATTTATTTTGAAGCTACATGAAGCCACAATTTTTATTTATCATAATTTACTTTTCATAAAACTGGAGAAATTTCTAGAGCCGCTGAGGCATAAAAAGGCTTTAGAATTTGAACTTGTCATTATAATTTATTTCAAAAGTACAAACATTGGAATCCCTGGAATTATTTTCCACGTCCCACCATTTTCCAAATATCTGACAAAAAAAGCCACAGCTGAAATATATCAACAATATACAAAGCACAAGTAAAGTTTATTAAAATAATACAGTAGTTACGATACATAAAAACTTTCAGATACCGATTGTAACATTACTGTAATATTTGTGTCACATAATTCTGCAGTACACTGTAATTTAAATAAAAAAGAAATCAGAGTTTCAGTAAACTTAGATATAATATAAGGTACCTGTTCCAAATAAATCTAAGTCCAAATAAGTTAAGGATTCTGATCAAAATAAACTGCATTATATCAGCATTAATATTTTAAATGTTGTTTGATTAATATTTATACATATTTTTACAATATGAAATCATCCATACTTCTGTCACTATTAAAGTTTGGACAAGAGAATTAAAAATAAAGACACTTTAAAGTGACCTTATTAGAAGTATGTGATCTAAATCAGGTCACAATTTTCTAAGTGCAAAAGAAAATGTTTTTAAATTGCTCATTTTAACTGTTCAAAATGAAATATGCAAGTATGAAAAAGTGAAAAAGGTTATTAGTATTTTATGAAGAAATCCAAATGAAGTTATTCGCATTTGGAACAGAAAAAGGTATCTGTGTCCAATCGACTCAGTCCTATACATTCTTCATGGACATACTTCTTGAAATTTGAATGAAGACGCATATCTGAAACACAATCATTTATTTTTTAGATGAAACAATACCTTATTAAGATACTTCTGTTTTTCACATACTTTAATTTCAAACACAAACAGTAATAAAAATACAGAATATTTCAATATATATTCTAAAACATGGTTAAATTATCGGGTACATTATCAAAAGGTTGTAAAAGTCAGTCAATTGTTTACGCTGATTTCATATGCAACTTTCTTTAGTGTTTTTTAAAGGGACGTGTTGAAAGATTCATTGGTTCGAACACAACAACGAGGCCGGCACAGGTTGTGGTGTGAAACTGTTCGCACGTAACAAGGACACATAAAATGTCATATATGTGCTGCCATATGTCGGCTCGACACTATCATCTACAAGATATAACCTGATGGCCTTATTAAAAATATGGCCTTAATTGATAAAAGTACCTTATATATATATATATATACATATATATAACATATTTATTTAAATGTTTATCTATCTTAAATGTATTCTAAATTTTCCCCATTTAATTTACTATATTTCGTTTTAAAACTCTTTTTATTCCGCTTCCCCCTTCAAAATTCTCTAATGTTTCAAACGCGTCATACTTTTTTATTTCATTCTCCTTTGCAGAATTCATTTCACTCGGTACCCGTAATTTTTTTTCACAGTATCACCTCCATCGCAATTAAAACATTGAATTTGATCATTTAGGCCTATTTATTCTTTCTAGAAACGCGTAGAAGTTTCCTTCCAGTCAAAAGCTTAGCCATTTTACGCTAAAATTATTGTTCCGCAAAGTAAACCCTAAGCGAGATCTTTGATTGGTTTAAAACCTTTCGCACACAGCATTCTTTATGGAATTAAGTAGATTTGCACGCTGACTTTAAGCGCTCTTGCATGATCTCGGAGCACATCTTTTTGTGTATTTCAGCATGCATTAAAAAATTCGCAAAATCGTTTTCTTTTCGAATGTTTTATTTTCAATACTAGTTCATAATCGCTACTGATTTGTCATAGGGAGGGGAGAATTCCCTCTAAATATCTTAAACTAATATCATGATTCAACATTTTAACTTACAATTGTCGTTGCAGTAATCCCTGTTACGGAGAATCGCCATCTGCAAGTACATTTTGTTTCGAATAAACTCATGATCTTTCGGTAATCTGTCTTTTCATTTTTTGGGTGAAGGTTAATCGTTTGAGTCCGGAGGAGCCGGATAGTACTTCTCTTGATATATGCCAAAATTGTGGGAAGCGATGCAGCGTTCCCTTGTTATGTGCCAAAATTGCTGGAAAATAGCGCTCTTCTTGTTTTATGCTAAAATTACGGAGAGGGTGATAGCGCTCTTACTTTTTGTCTCAGTTTGGTGTGCAACTAAGTTGGTTGCACTAACGATTTCTGTGTATATCGTCGGCTTACAAATAACTTATATATATATATATATATATATCCATAAATTTCATTCCTCAAGCTCTTCTGCATGCGAATGTGGCGATTTAGCAAGTGCCTCTCATTACTACTTCGCTTACCCACTTACCTCAAGCTAGCATATTCGACGTCCCTTATCAATCCCTATAAATTGGCTAAGTAATATTTTATCCCGTCCAGCACTTCGTTTAAAATTAAAACAGATTTTTATTTTTTTAATGGACCTGCCTAACGATTAGTTCTATATCTCTTACCTTAAACAGCACTTACTATCTACTACTACTTACTATCTTACTACTACGCTTTGTATTTACTATCGCCCCTTGTCGCGTTTATTTCGATCTGGTCTACGACCATAATCTGTAACATATCTATGTATTTCATTTTCTTTTTAATGGTTCTTGAAGTCGCCCATTGCTCGCGTTTTCTTTTCCGGCGGCTTGAGTCTGTGGACTCATTGATGTAACCTTTTTTAATACCTTAATATAGATGTCCGGGGGGGTACATCTATGCTCTACAGACGTGCTTTCCACGTCTGAGCAGTTCCTCTTGGGCAGTCAAACTACATATATATACCCAAACACATTCGCATTTTTGGCTTACATACACAAGATTTACACGCTTCCTTTGATCGATATGAACCGGCTCACAAACAAAAGTAATAACTTATTTAGAAAAGGGATATTTTCAGAATAATGAAAAGTATCCACATCAAATGTTTTCAAAAGGTAAACTTTGTAAGTTTCTAGGTCTGATAGCCCTTTCTATTCTCATGTTTAGCATTATAACTCCGCGTAATAAACCATGTTTTTGCTCAACTAATCTGTGTCCATCCTGTATTTTTCTAACATGTGATTCTCATGAGATACGAAAGAATAGCTGAAGTAAATGTAAGGGTTTTTTCCTCAGATTGTCGATCTGCTGTGGAGTGATCCAAGACCACAACCTGGTTGTGTCCATAACGGTTATAGAGGAGGTGGTTGTTTCTTTGGTCCTGAAGTAACACAGTCATTTCTTAAACGCCACCAGCTTCAACTTCTTGTTCGATCGCACCAGTGCAAAGCAGATGGTTATGAGTACACTCACGATGGTAAAGTAAGTTTGAGTGCTTTAATTCTCTGTTTCATATTAATAAGCAGCGAACTTTGTCATATAAATTTAGTGATGAAAAGTACATTTCTGATTTGTTTTAATGGAAAAGCAATTTACATGAGTAACACCAAATAAATATATAGGGAATCATGTTATTCGATTTTGCTTTATAATTAAATTTACCTGATACCAATACTTATAACAATGTTACTTCCACGCTCATTAAAGTAACGATTTTGAAATAAAAACCTTAAATCAGAAAACTTTTTTTTTGCAGCAAGCATAACATAATTGCCAGTAAAATCCGCGAACAAATATATTCAAGACATTAATGCGTGAAGTCAGGATACTCGCTCTTTTGATTTAAGTTCAAATATCACCAATAGATGTCACTGAATTATCTCAAACAGTAATAATGTTCAAAATAACCTTGCAATTTGAAAATGCAGATGTCTTTTTCTGGCATTTGAACTGCTAAAGAGAATGAAGGTTAAGTGAACTTTGATCCATTTTTATACGTTAGTTTGAGCATTCTAACAGTGTGAGAAAACACAACGCCATCTATTAGAGATATTTGGAACTGAAACAAGAAAGCGTATTCGAGGAATTCCTAGCTTTTCACACTTTTCAATCCTCTGCAATGATAACTTAAATCGCGTTTTTATTTATTTGTTACTAAATTTTAAAAACGTTCAGTCCATTTGATGACACCATGTATCTCTTTTCTTTTGAACTGTCAAAAAGATACCCACTACAAGATATAGTGACCTTTCTTTTATATGCGATATACGGTTATTATTTTTAATACCACTATTTCTGAATAACAGGGTCGAATCCTGCTATTCATACTGAGCATGCTGTTTCGCGCCAATAATTTCTAGTATTTTTTTATAATGTGTTTGTTAGATTTTACAATTAAATAAGGCGATAAAACCATTCAGAAAAACTGTTGGGAAAGAGCATTTCCAAATTGCCTAAGAGGATTCGCGATGAACAACGAATTTAAAGAACCTCCAGTGTGAAAACGTCCATGACGCTTATAGTGACAACCTTTAATTTTTTTATAAGGCAAATAAACATATCTTGAATCAGTAAATTTGTTTAATAAAATATTTCTTCGTTTCTACGAGGACTTATTTGATTTGATTTATTAAACAAACGTTCTTGTTCAAAATATATTATTTGACTTGGAAAAAAAACGGAAGGTTGGAAGATACACTCAAGAGTTTAAAAAAGAACGCATGCTAAACTATATAAAAACTGGACTCGAAACCGCGCAAATCATACTTCTTACTAATATATACAAAGACGTAAACTGCTAGTTAAAAATATTCTATGATTTATCAAGAATCTTCCAAAAGTGAACTTTTGGAATCTAAATGCTCACAACGAGAAATCTGCATCGTAATATTAAAATGAGAAATCAAATAAAAAATGCAAAAATACAGTATAAGAGCATACAAAGAGAAAATAAAAGATACTCAAAAGTAAAGTTTGATAAACAAAGAGATAATTACTGTATTTATTTTATTTTAGAACAAGGATGTTTAAAATGAATGTAAAGGCATTTTAAACAAAGTTTCTGTGCATGAAAAATAACTATTAGCGAAGTAATCCGCAATCTATATTATAAAGGACAAACGTGTCCGTGCGTTACGCTGACGTCATTTTGACGGTGACAACCGCAGACTATTAAATTTAACTTTAATTGCAAATTTTTAAACTTTAAATACCGCACATTTTCAGTTTTTACACCGTCGAATAGGAGAAAAATGTACTTTCAAATGCAATTTGTTTGAAAACTATATCGCAGTAAAAACTGTATCGCACTTTACTCAATTTTTATTGTTTTTAAATTAATTTTCAAGCATGATTTTTTTAAAAATCCATCTCTATCGCTTGCAGACGATTACGAAAGATCAATCCGTTTGCACTTAAATTAATATAAATTGCTTATCATTTGATTCCAGCTTATATTCCCCAAAGAAATTAAAACATCCATCAATCAATAAATAAAACACAAATTCAAGACATGTAATTAAATTTCGCGCTTAAACCAGTGAAATGAACATAATCAAAACGCTGATTAGGAATAGTGTTTGTCGATTTCTTCGGCTGTTAACTCCTGATGTGAGGCCACTATGAAAATATAGCTTTTAAAACAGTTCAAAACTTTATTTGAACACATTATTGCTATTTTTAGTATTGTTAGTGAGCATTCTAAAAAATATATTAAATATACAATATCTATTAGAGTTATCAATAATAATAATAATAATAAAAAGTGGACACCTGCGTGGCTTTCTCACCGCAATCTTTGAGGTTATTGGCTGATTCGTCTTTTCATAAAATTTTAATTAACTGCAATTCTTTTTATCAAACAACGTGTTTTAACTATAAGTACAGTGTGCCCGTAAAGTCATGGTGCACTTTCGTCACAGGAAATCAACGAAACAAGATGGAAATGTGAAATCTTCACCAAATAAAAGAAAAACTCTCCAAGTTTTATACCTGTTCAGTACAGTTCAATGTGGCTTCCATTTGAAACAGGGAATCACACACGTTATCCACTCTGTTACACCAGACGTTCTTCACTGTGTATGGGAAGAACTTGAATATCGTTTAGATTTGTGTAGGGCAGAAAATGGAGGCCACATTAAAGTTCACTGAACAGGTATGAAACTTGGAGAGTTTTCTTTTATTTGGTGAAGATTGCACATTTCCATCTTGTTTCGTTGATTTCCTGTGACCGGTCAAAAATGCACCATGACTTTACGGACACACTGCATACTATGTTAAAAGTCGCTTGAAGAACCTTTCGAAAAATACATCATTTATCGCTGTGCCTTTAGTATGTGCAGAGAAAAAGCGATGTTAACATCAGAAATAATAAATATGATGGTTTTCAACAATATTCTGCAACCTGGAAAACTCGTGTTTATCCCCTTGTTATATTAATAGAATTTTAAATTGAAGAAAATGTTCGAGTAAGAGCAACAGATGAAAAGAAATTAATTATAAGAATTAAAATTAAAGCTGAAACATGTAGCTCATCAGTGGGATTCAATGTAGATTAAAAAAAAGTTCTTAAACGTTCTTCTGATGCTTTATTTATCTAATTTTTATGTCTCTTTTTGGTGTCTTCAGTGGTAGCTGTAGTAGTTACTCCGTCCTGGGCTAGTAGCTACTACGAAGATCAGTATCTCAGCAGCACGACGAATGATATGTTTTTAAATATATATATATAATTTGTTAACGAAGTATTTTATTATTGCGTGCACCTTAGTTCAAGCGCCATGTGCGATCGCCCGATCTCGTCCCCCCCCCCTCCTCCTCCGCCTCACTCCACCCTCAAAAGTTTGCCTTGGGTGTCTTAACAAGGATTTAGTTACTTATTTCAATTTTATACCTCTTTTCTTGCTAAAAATAAGTTAAATGAAATACTTAAACTTTTCATTATCTCACATTCTATTGCTTTTATTTTTCTTAGGTCTTGACAATATTTTCTGCTTCCAATTACTATGACATTGGTAGCAACCGAGGCGCTTACATAAAATTTATGGGTCCCGATTTAACATCCCATCCAGTTATGTATGTGAGCAGCAAAAATGCAAGACATGCTACTTTGAGACAGAGGTAATATGGTCACCTTGAAAGCAATAATGCTGAGTTCATTTGTATGTCATTTTATTGTTAACATAAATACCACATTTACATGAAATTTTATACATGTACACAATTTCCTCCTTTCTTGAATTGATAATATTAAATTTCTAAATTCATTACGTGAATAGCTAATATAAAAAAAAATCTTTTGTAATTCCCCAAAAGTTGAAGAGATAGATATTTTAGGTAATATGACTATTGTTAGTATTATTATTTTTATTATTATTATTACAATTGCTAATATTATTATTATGATCATCGCTTTTTCTGTGCGAATTCAAATACTAACATGCCACCAGAAGTGGAATTTTTTAAACTTTCAATAGAAGAAGTGAAATTTTAGGCAGATGGCGCAAAAATTAATTTGTATCGCTTATAAAATAATTTGAATTCACAGATATTTCGCATTTTATTTACGTTTCAGTGAATATAATCCACTGAACTTACAACGAGAAAGATAAATCACTTTTAATAAATGAATGCATGGAAATTGAATTAAAAAATGCAAGTGAACACTTGATTAACGTATACTTTAACTTTTAGCTTTGATGTAATGATTATAAAATCACGTTATACATTTTAATGTAGAAGAATCTTCTAATTGAAGATTAAGATATTTTTCAAACAGCATTCTTGAGTAGTCATTTGCAAACTAAGCGGTTTGAACAAATGCGTTTTAATTAATACATAGTTAAATTTATTATCAGGTGCTCAAAATAGATGCCGATGTTGTAAGCCTAAAATTGATAAGAATATTTAAATCTCAAATTTTAATTCATTCTTTCGTCAATATTTAAAGTAGTGTAATCAATTAACGTGAGATAACTTTCTTTGAATCAATTTTGTCAAAAGTCGCTTTTTATTCATCAATAAATTTCTCCCGAACATAAGCTTTTAGTTGTTAACCCCTTGATACCATATATGTGGAATATTAGTCACATAATACGACAAAATTCGCTAGTCAGAGGGTTCAGTTCAGGAAAGAACTGAAATTTTTAAGATGCCTTTTTAACACTTTCCAACTTAGTTGAAAGTTGGTCGTCGGATTGTCCGTGTTGCAACTCTTGTAAATACTCGTATACTCGGATTGGCTGTAATTTATATATGTTATTGACCTTTACTATAACACGATTGCTACTGAAAATAAAGTGTGTAGCATTTACAGATCGTTTACAGGGATAATAAAAATTATTCCACTATACGCACAATGGACATGAATGTGTATAGATGATCGGACAGGCTCCTTACGTACCCGTCACCAGTCAGAGTCGTCTAAAGACGTATCAGGGGTCCCATATCACGCCAACTGCACAAACCCCATACAATCACAGAGATTCCATCAGCTTGAACAGTCCCCTGCTGACACGTAGGGTCAATGGATTCATGATGTTGTCTCCATACCTGCATACGTCCATCCCCCAATACAATTTCAAACGAGACTCGTCACACCAGGAAATGTATTTTCAGTTATCAACAGTTCAATGGCGAGGTGTAAAACTTTGTGCCGTGCAGTCGAAAACGGTACACGAGTAGGCCATATCAATGGAAGTCCATTGGCAATAATTGCTGGATGTGCGTGTCAATTATGGCATGCGTTTTTAAGTTTAACTAATTTTTTGCATATTATGTGGTGTGTATAAATTCCATATAAATCATATACAGAGGTTCACAAAAATATTCGTAAGCATTACGGAGTATGAGCGTGAATTGCTTAAAGGTGGTTTTTAATTGAGTTGCGCATTTTCAAGCTGGTTTGTATTTAGTATACTAAAGGATGTTTGTAGAATATAAATAAAATCATATATAGGGACATGCAAAGAACGGGATACATGGCCGCTTAGGGATGGTAATTTCTGGAAGCTTCATTTCACCGGTTTTAAGAGTATTTTAGCCTAATACAGAGCTATACAAAAGAATTCAAGTATGTTTCTGTCTTTTGGTATAAATTGCCGAAGGTGAATTTTTGACATATCGTACGTTTTCTTACTAAAATAAATTTAAAAATACTACGTAGAATATATAAAAATCTATGAATCAAATGCAGAGCTACACATGTAGAACTGTATTAACTTTTCCGGCTACGGACAGTAATTGCGGAAATCTGGCTTTCAAATGTGTTATGCGTTTTCTAAAATACAAGGTGCGTCTAAAAAGTTCGGTGAATGGATGAATATCTCATAAACAATTCGAGTTAAAAATGCGTTCTTGCGCATGCGCAGGTAGAGACCAATAGAGAGACGTCACGTAGCAAGAAGCGCAAGAAGCCAAGGCAGAATAGTCTGCTATGGCCAGTTGAACGGTGTATGTTTGAAAACTCGCGTCATATTGAAATGGAGCAACAGATAAACATCAATTTTTGCTACAAATTAGAAAAAACCGCCACAGAAACGCATGTGATGTTGGTTCAGGTGTATGGAACAGACGCAGTGAGCAAAAGAGGCATGTACGACTGGTTTAAACGTTTACGGGAGGTGAGAGAAACCGTGGATAACGAACCACGTTCAGGTCGATCCTCAACAAGTGTGACGATAGAAAACATCGAACGAGTGCGACAGAAGCTATTAAACAATCGCCGACTGTCTTTACGATGGATATCGGAGGATTGGGAATCATCAAGGTAAGTGTTAGCACCATCATATATCAAGAATTGGGTAAGCGCAACATCTCGTCCCGCATCATGTGTACTGCAATCATTGTCCGACGAGTAGAAGGAAACACGAATGCACGCTGCTCGAGATTTCCTTCGCACGTGTGACGAAGATTCAACCTTTCTGAAAACCATACTGTAATTCGTGCACGCAACGTAGTGTAACTTTTATCCCACATCCACCGTACTCGCCTGATCTGGCGTCTGCACACTTCTTTCTGTTCCCTTGCCTCAAGGGAGTCATCAAGGGCACATGTTTCGAAGACATACCAGACATCTGACGACTAGTGACGTCTGTGACTCGGTCGATCCCAAAAAAGGCCTTCGCTGACTTATTCCAGCAGCTTTATCAACGATGTCATATTGTGACTAACGAATGTTATTTTGAGGGGGATTAAGGTGAAAGGTATTTTGTTTCCGTGTTTTGTTTTATTTGTTTTATGCTTCCATTTACCGAACATTTTAGACGCACCTTGCATTTACTTAGTTCGTATATCTCATTTACCTGGTTAAACAGCGAAGTTTTGTTAAAGTATCCTGGAAGTATTTGAAAATGTTTCATAATCAATGCTTGACGCATTGATTTTCTTTCTTCTTTTTCATAAAACCATTATTTTTTAGTGAAGGAAATGAAAATACATTGTAGAGGTTTAAAAGTCGTATAATTCTTTTGAAAAAATAAAATTTTCGTGAGAAATATGACAAAATATGAAAATATGAAAATAAGTTTTTGAAAAAAATTAAATATATATCTTATATTTGTCAGGCAATCACTGTTTTTTTAAAATATTCTTCATGCTTGTATACTTATGTAATGTAGTACATCAGCATCAAAATTGTGCAATGTGCACCGCATATATGTATCTATAACAGTATATATGCGAATAATTATTTTAAAAAATTAGTAGAGTAGTGAAATTTATTGCAAAGCACATGTTTATTGAATCTTCAAAAGACAGAAGAGACAGAACAGTGCCTGAAGTTAATCCCTTTTTTACTTTCTACTCATGCATATTTTTATATTCAACTAGATCTGTTGTTACACAATCATAGGTTTAATTGTTTACGGATATTGTATACCATTGTTCTTTAATTGTAAAATTCGCCTTATTTAATCGCAATTTCCCGTGATTTAATAAGGCGAAGATTACTATTAAAAAATAGTGATGTTCAATGTCCGTAAAATGTATAGTCGTGTAAAAACAGAGTTAGGTGTATTCTTTTTTCAGGCAGTTTTGATAGATATTATAATGGATACGCATGAAGAATAATTTGCAAAATATGGCGATTGTATACTGAAAATGAAACATGCTTTTAGGTTTTTAATTTTTAAAAACCATGGTCATTTGTTGCTACATTTCTTACTAAAAGAAAATCAAAAAATATATGACTAGGTATTAATTTTTAGTACGCACAGCATGTTTTAATTATATGCAATTCGGAATACGAATAAAAAAAGTAACATTTTTCAAAATCAACAAAATGTTCAATAAATGAAAATTCGAATTCTAGTGCTATATTCACCTTGAGTTAAATAATTAAAATACATATAAAGCACAAGTAATTGTACAAAAATTATTTTCAGGTGTATAACTATAATATAAAGATATTTAAATACAAATTAAAAATATCTTAAAATACATCAGAAAAACCTAGAACGTTTTCAACCATTACAAAGCCGTCATCAATAGGATTTAGATGTTGTTATTATTTTCTTCAGAAAAACCTATTATTTGTGCTTTATATGTATTTTAATCAATAAAATGTTTTTTACAAGTAATATTAATATTTAAAAGTATATATTTAGAGAAATTTATTATTATGCATCATTTGAGAAAAAAAATCCACAAATTTGTTCAAGGCTATGTATTCCATTTTTACGACTGTGCTCTTTTGTAATAGACTATTTTGCATATATCCAATATTTTTTTTTTTAATTAGACAGCTAAGTTTTAAATTTTACCAATGTTCGTTTTAGAGTCTCATGCACAAATATTTTGCTCAGTAAAAGCACAAATTTAATCTGTTTAGCACTGTATGTATATACAGGGTTTTTGAAATAAAATTTTCTTAGTTTAGACATCAGCGAAGATATTTGCATCTCGATATTTGCGTCATAATGTCACGGAAACTGGACAACAGACGTTTCATATTATAGGACGGAGAATCATTTTATAAATAGAACAAAAAATGTTCTGCTAACTTCTTTTGCAGTCAAAATGCTCCAATGTCTGCAGTGGCGTTCTGATCATTCGGGAAGAAAAGCTTTTCTAGCAAGAACATGATATTTCAATATCGGCGGTATTCAACATTGAACTTCTAATTTCCGTTGTATAGAAAAAAGTAGTTCAGCTGTAGATAAAGAGAAAAACAGCTAGTTTAGCTGTTTCTTTTATATTATTCTCCTTTAGCATAGTTTCCACAAAGGCTCCGTTTATGCAAATAACGTTGCAAGATATATACAGCGCTGTCTATCAGCGACTTTTTGCACACGTTTTTCTCTCTACATATATTGTTAGCACAGGACTTGAAGTTTCTATTGTCTAAATTTAATGTCATTGTGAAATAACGCCACTCTTATTTGGAAAAGTTTAATTTGAACAACCCTCTATAGCCGGTTTCTGCAACATAACGGCCGTAGTATACCAGTAATTTCTCATAGAAACCTTCGCCTTATTTAACTGCACAAATTTGGCAATTAAATAACGAAAAGATTTCTATAAAAAAATACTATTATTCTGCCGGTGCCAGGTTGCCCTGCTCTATAGCATACTCACAAAATAAATCTGCATGTTAGTGTAGTATTGTTTTATGATTCTATTGTTATGTTATGCTATTATAAATAAAATTTTAATATTTTTCTCGATAACTATGCGTTATCTTGTCATTTCAAAGGCAAGGCTTAATGGAAAAATCCGCTCTCAGGGAACTAAAAAGGCACATATCATCCAAAAGGTTTCATTTGATGGCAGAATTCAATAAAAGGAATAAGGATATGATGGGTAGGTGAATTATTTTATAAATAATTACTTGACATAATGTGTGTTTAAATACTTGTGAATAAACAAATAAAATTTGTGCAATAAATTCAAAAATATGATTTGCTCAACATTTAATTTAAATATAAATATATATATATATATATATATATATATATATATATATATATATGTATATATATATGTATATATATGCTTTGTATGCTTTTTTTCAAAATATTGCCATAGCCATACCACACTTCTTTACATTTAAAGTACAGGATTGTAACGATTAATTTAGGCACCTTCAAATATCATTGATAATTGAAACTGATATTAGAGATGAGGTGTTTGAACATCAAGTGATATTTTCAGGAAGCTGCCGAACCCGACTCAACCAAATGGCCACCAAAATTTTTATGGACTATAATGCAGTGCCAGAGAAGAATACAACTTTTCAATGATTTTCATGAGGTAGGGAATTTTCGTCATGTGGATTAATCCGCAGTGTCGCCGGAATTAAAAGTCCTTTGGTTCGTTTTGGAATGCTCTAGAAAGTACCATGGTATAATATCAAACCTATGCTAGAAATCTGCAGAACTTAAATTTAACGATTTTAGATGAATGGCATTTGTTGCCACAAACTATTGTCAATGACCTCAACAATGGCACGAGGGCTCATAGTGCGACCTGTGTAGCTGCTCTGGGAAGGGGGGGGGGGGTCCATATTAGTCTATATGTTCTGGAGGATATGATGCATCCTGTTTAGACTATTTTTTATTTACTGTGTCTATAACAAGATGCCGGGTAGCATACTTCGCTCCGCACTACAGGTTTCCCTGCGGATTCAAGTAAGTTTAACTCAATTTTTCATCAGTTATGGATCGATAAAATGAGTACCAAATATGCTTGAGGGACTAAACGCTGTGTGTTCCGCATCATTCTGACTATTTGAACGGGATTTATATCCTACAGCATCTTAGGTCTATAGTCATGTATGCGGAATTGACCATCATAGGCCATGATCCTAAAGATGTGCCTTTAAAGTTCAGTTTTTTTTAATTTTCTATAACAAATATGTGACTTTTTGTTCACCTGGTTATATTGCTATAGGATATATCATAGTATGACTTTTTTATATTCTAAATTTCATGCTTTATATTCATTTTTTTTTATAAATTAGATAGATTACATTCTATTTTAATGGCATCAAAAATGTTAAAACAAAGCTATATTATGCTATTCAGTTAATAATCATAAATATTTCTTGAGAAATTCATTATCATGTTTTACAAAATCATTATTCCAGGGACCTTTTAAATGACATATATGTGAAACATTATAAAAGAAACGAGTAATCTATTTATTTTTAAAGTAGCTTTGAATTTTTTTGTGTAGAAAGAAATTTAAGCGTACGAATCTCTGAAAACTACATTTTCTATTAAGTTTTTGTGTTCAGTTTCTCTGTATTAATTTTCCGGCTTATTAGATGTTATTGCTTGCGATACGCTATATATCTCCTTGCTACGTGATAGTTTATATGAAGTTCATGGAAAATTTCATTTTGCGTACTTAATGGTTCTTATTATTGTTAGCCTTTATTGTTATAAGAAATGTTATTTATTACTTTCTAGTAAATTGAATGAGTAAAGATGTGATGCCGAGAGAATCACATATGCCCATCCTGTCCAAATTCATGTCTCACATTTATAATTTTCACAAAATCTATTTTAATTAATCTGCAGTCATGTTCTTGCATATATACATCCCGTTAGAAAGCAAGCCTTAACGCAATACTCTTCATTTTACTTCAAGTGCATATTAAATTATTTACCGCCATTCAGCGCAAAATTTTCATGCGTAAGATTCCTCGAAAAGAGTTCTTTTATAAATATGAAATCATTCTACAAACAACTCTAATGATAAAGTAAAAAAAGGGATGGGTCAGTTTTGTAGACAGATGAATGTGACGGACGCATTACACGGTATTGAAAAAAGTGATATGGACACTTATCATCTTCCTTATCGATACTGAAATAATACAGGAAACCATAGAACATTAATGGGGAAATGCACTTGTCTTATCCCGTTCCATTTCTTTAAAGTTGTGCATTGTGCTAATAAATAACATGTCTGCATACATAAGTGATAAGTCCATTGCTAATATTTTTTTCGTTTTCTGCGTCTGAATTTAAAGCTTGTTTTTTCCCAGAAAGTAATGTGTGCATAGAAATGTTCAAGTAATATTTCCTTTTTATTTTATTATTTTATGCGTTAAAATATTTTTGACTTGGTTAAGAAATACATTAAGTAAAACATTTCTTTAGCCTAGATTAAAACATGAAAACCGAATATAGTTTCTAGAGCATTAATTATCGGTTTCCTTCACCAGGTATAGCAGAACACATGCATATCACAAGGATAAAAGTGAGACTGGAGAGAGATTTAAAATTATTTTACATAAATTATACAAGGTAGTAATATGCAGAAAAATCATAGGGAAAAAAACAAACGAAAAATCTGTAACTACAAATAATACGCAAACAATTCTAGCACAATTTTCGAATAGAATTCTTTGTCTTATTTAATTGCAAGTCTCTATTACAAATTCTGCGATTAACCACGGAAAAATTTTTATTCTGAAGAAAAAGTATTAGATAAAGATTTCTAATCTAAAATAGTGGTGTCATACCCCTTGGAAATTCTAAGGAGTATATGAACCTTGTAGGAAGAAAATATGCTAAGGAGGGGGGATAAAGTTCGTTGGGCGAGGAAGAAATGAGGGAATCTCACTTAAGTTGTGAATTATTTTATTCAACTCAATTATTAACATCCGATTTTTTTTTCAATCAGGGTTTCAATATTTAATTTTATAATTTTAAAGTAATTTTAAAATTTTACTCTGGAGTTAAAGTGTTCTTTTTTTTTTATTCAAACGAACGGAAAAGTTAAAATCGTTTATTTTATTCAATAAATCTCTACATATTTTACTGAATTATATTATGTTTATACCTACTGATACAATATTTTCTACATGTTTTTTTTTATTATTGAAATTGTCTTCATAGGGTTTCTGTAGAAGCTGCCTTGTCAGTTTCAATGAACCTTTTAGGGTTTCTTGAACTTTTTCTTTATTTCAAGGACACGCAAATCGCAGACACATAATACATTATCTTAAATATGAATTTATTATGTCATAATGATGTAACATGTCTAATGGTATTGTAAAATGGTGTAACTTTTATCTTAAAGCAACAATATCAATAAATGACTGGTGTGAAGCAATGGAAGCGGCAATCGGCTTGGGACTGCCTTGGCGTTTACTGTGCCCTAAGTTAGCTCGCTGTGATGAAGAAACTGGCGAAGTGGAATACACAACAACGATGGAAGATTATCATACGTACACAGAAGGTCTTATAGAGGTTTGCAGAATTAAAATAAATTATGTTTTTTAAACCAGAATTTCAATGATTTGTTGAACCCATTGGCGTCTAACGCGTCATTATTTATCATTATTTAAGCACCATTTTAAACTTGAAGCATTGTGATCAAATAGATGTTCTAAATAATATATTTTTAATGCAAATATATTTAACTTTTACATTTATCACATCCTTAAAATATTTGGTTAAAAATAGCTTTTTAACCTTCTCACCGCGCGCCGTGAACTGATATATTCGTTCAGTAAGCTGTATGTTCCGCTGAAGTAGAGGCATTTTTTTTAATTATTATAATTCTAGCTATATAATACAGTTTTAAAACAATGAGTAATGAATATTATACTCTCAAGCGTTATATTCAAATCTCTAGTTAATATCATGATGGAAAAATAATCTTTTTATAGCGTTTAAAAAAAATACAGATAAAACAACATTACAATTTTCCGCTGTTGCTGGGCAGTCAAAGGGTTAAAGAATATGAGAATGATGAATCAAAATTATGTAAAAACTGTCTAATCAAATAAAACTAATAATGTTTCTATGAATATTTGTTTTAAGATGATTTTACATTGTATATTTCAATGCTTCCAATAAATGTTTTTTTACTTTAAAATGTTAACATAATTTCGTTAGTTAATATTTTAGAAAAAACTTTTTAAGTTTAATAATATTAGTAGTACGCTTAATTAATAAAGTTCTTATCCTGAAACGTACATTTAGTATATTAACACACATGTTAGGAATGGCAGGCTTCCCTGCCAAAATATAATTCCTGATTCATGTCACTAATTTCTAAAAATAGTATTTGTTTGATTTAAGACAGAAATTTGTGATTAAATAAGTAGAAGATCGCTGTTTTAAAATAGTGGTATTCGAAAGTTAAAACATACCAGTTGTGCTTTTTTGAAAATATGTCAGATAAGTAGAATATAAAAGCAACAGCAAGACATTTTGCTACCCATTTGTAACTCCCCGCTCTTACGTTAGTCTTAATTTCTGCATAAAGTGCAATTACTAGGTTTCGTGTCGTTCAATTAACTTTAACTGTCATTTGACTGTGCTGTTCCAAACTGGCAAGTGTTACTTCCAGGCAAAGAACAGACAAAAATTCAGCAATAAATGTCAAATATATCCCCATGCATTTATAATAAATGATAAAGGAAAACCTGTATATTTAAAATGCAACGATTCTCAAAAAACAGTTCTCTGAACAAAAGAGTTTAAGAGAAAAAAGCAGTTTTTAATCAGCTTAGTCGCCTTAAATTTCTATGACTTCCTCCATCCAGTAATTAAGTTTTCTATCCCAGCTTAACCAACCTTAAATAAGTAAATCAAAAGTATGTGTCTAGAAAAGAGAAATCATTTATGGGTAACCTTATTGGCAGTAGAAAATATCCAGCTTTTTCAAACTCTTAAAAAATAGTGGAAGCAATGAAATTACAGCCATTTAAAAAAAAAAAATTCTTAAAATTAAACTTAATATTTTAAGAAAAACTGCTGTGAAATCCATGAAGCTCTTTGAGTTTAACAATTGCATCTGATTTAAGCTTATATAATATAGCTTTCGAATAAAAATATATTTATAGTTATAACATGTTATGTTCCCCAGTAGTATATAGTCCCCATTAGTTATTTACATACACAGACCTATGGACACCTTTAATCAAAATCTGAGTATTAAGTGTTCTTTTTGGATAAAATGGATTGTTGAAAGAAGTAAAAAGATAACTTACATTTGCATTTACGGAATTCATTTTTAAATAAATTTCAGTTTCATTCTCCATCATCCTAAAGTAATTGAACATAAATATGTTTAATGCTTCGTCATTTCAATTAGGAATAAGCAATACAGTCGATATATTTTTAAATATTCTAATATTATGTACTTTTTTCTTATACAGGGTGAACATAATTAGGCAAAAATGAATTATTTATTATGCGTAATTACACTATCAAACATGAAATTGCACATGACTATAATTGAAGTGAATATAAGTGAAGCACAAGGATTACATTTTTTTTTAATTTTCGAGAGGGCTGCTTATTTTTACACTAGAAATGTCTCATTGATAAATCTAATCTTACCATAGAGGGAGATAGAACACAATGGGTTGCTTATAAAGTTTTTACTTTTTTTCTTCTGAAATTTACAGATCAATCTAGACGAAAAAAATTCTAAATATATCTCACTTCATTTTCTTCATTTATTGATTTTCTCAAAGCATAAGTCTCTATAGTTTTTATCAAAATAAAAAGAAAAGTGCCCAGTTAAACTGATGGCATTGAGCTCACAGGCTATTCACACTAATTGTATATTATACTCTTATTTCAAAGAACAATGCCCCTCAAAAAATAAATGAAGGGGGATTAGCCCCGTTTCCCCCCTTTATACTTAACCCATGAACCTCCAATTCTTATCAGGGAAGCTCCTTAACATAATAAGCCGGTATACCAAATTTAATATAAATCAGATAATTCTGCATGAAAAAACCTTATCGCTAAATTAAGAAGGGGGTCTAGCCCGCCTTTCCCCCCTTTATACTTAGTTAATGAACCTCCAAATCTAATCAGGAAAGATCCTTATCAGAATGAACATAGAAAAAAAAAATTAAATTGCATAATTCTGCATGATTTCTGCATAATTCTGCAAGTTTATCTAAATTCAGGGGAGGGGACTTGCCTCCTTTCCCCCTTTTATACTTAACCACTGAACCTCCAAATCTAATTAAGGAAAAGCCATATCGGAATAAAGCGGTATATCAAATTTGAAGCAAATCGAAGAATTCTGCATGAAAAACCCATTTATCTAAATTAAGGGGGAGGGGAATACCCCCTTTATACTTAACCAATAAACCTCCAAATTTAATCAAGGCAGCTCCTTAACATAACAAACCGGTATACCAAATTTGGAGCAAATCGAATAACTTTGCATAAAAAACCCATTTATCTAAATTAAGGGGGGTACCCCCTTTCTCCCCTTTATACTTAACTAATGAACCTCCACATTTAATCACGAAAGCTCCTCAACATAATAAACCGGTATACCAAATTTGGAGCAAATCAAATAATTCTGAATGAAAAACCCATTTATCTAAATTAAGGGGTGGGGTTGCCCCCTTCCCCCCTTTATACTTAACCAATCAATCCCCAAAACTAATCAGGGAAGCCCCTTAATTCTCAGAATGAACCTAGAAAAAAAATTGAAGCAAATCGGATGTTTCTATATAGAGCTATCGCGTTACGCACATACATACGTACGTACGAACGTACATACATACATACATACATACAAAACCGGCGGGCACATTAGCTCTCAGGCCTTGATTAGCCTGTAAGCTAAAAAGGTACTTTTCAAGGCTTAAAAATATGTTTCACTGTGCCCCATGTCTGGGGTACAGATGTACTCCAAATGGGGTGTAGAGCCATGGATATTGAAAGGTAAATTACAATATTAATAGTTATTAAAAGGGAGGGGTACTTTATTAGAAATATTAAGCCATACATTTTTTTGCACAAAACAAAACAATCGATTACTTTGCATGTGTAGAGATAATTGAGAGAATTTTTCTGCAGAATGGCATATCCATAAATATATATATATAAAATTTTACTTAGCTATTTCATTTTAAAAGAAAACTATTTAGCATGTGTTAAACAGTATTAAAATAAGATAATTTTAAGAATAATTTTCTTCTCAACACCCTAATGATATCAGTTACAGGCAAATTAAAAAGTACACAGTTAGACTTATTTATGATTTAAATGGTATAATTGATATAGTTACATTTTCTCAGTTTTAATATGAATTATATCGATATTCTTAAGTAGCCATATAGAGTAGCCATATTCTTAAAAAGATAATAAAATTGAATACAAGGCGAAAGTAATCTTAATAAGATATTACACAGCAAAATTTACTGTAGCATTTTCTTAAATGCAGTTTTAATTTTAAATGAAAAGAGGAAACATCGCTGCAGTTATTTAAGTTTTTTAAATTGAAAATTGAAAATTGTGTTATTAAATCATCATAAAATAGTGGTCCAGTGTATCTCATGTAGACATTAAAAAATGTTTCAAAATATTTTAGTTGATATAAAACCGCTAATTTTGCATAGATTTATAATATTAAATGAGTGCCATTTTTTTAAAACTTCAGTTTTTTTTTCTATGCTTCTAATCTTTCATAGACAAAAACCTAAAATTCTAGAGCAGCAAAATATTACTTTCGTAGCTAAAAGCAACAAAGTATTCTAAAATAAATAAATTCTGCTTTGACCATATGAGTTGAGGTTGGCCATATACATTACTATGCTGTCATTTCTGAGTACTAATATGGAGTTAAAACAATGTAAAACAAACACGATTTGAAGGGGTGGTCCACTGTGCCCTATGTTTGTAAGTATGTTTACGTGGATAAAACCAAGTGCAGTGCTGATTCGTGATTTCAATTCAGCAAAGTATTTCGGAAGCCTGAATGGATTTTGTAAACCTCATCTTTTAGGGTCTTCTTATAAAAATATTTTTTCCCGATCAACAACGCGAAACCTTCGTACACATTTATAGACTAATTTAAACGTAAAAACATAGTACTTGTAGGCATGAGTATTGAAGTGATAGTCGAATAGCTTTCATCTTTTGATAAATGAATTACATCTTGAGTTTAATCAATTGTTTTATTTTGACGACATTTATCGGGCTGTCGTGTCCGAAAATTCGATTTAAAACGCTCACTTTGACAGCATTTTCTGACAGATCCACTGCCTTAATAAAAAATGGAAAAAACTCTTTGATTTCACAGTTCCTTAATAAGAGCACATACCATTCCCATGCGTTCACGAACACAAAATCAGCAAAGCCTTTGCCTTAGCCGGTGGGGGATCAGTAAGGTTTCGTCCCCCCTCCGATATCTCTGTCCAAGTGCCTATAAGTATTCCATTAAGTTTCAATCAAGCTGGTCAAGATTCAAAAATCAAAATGCTATGCTGTTATCTCTCTATTGTGAGATTCCAACAGCATCAAGCAAAAATAAAACTACAAAATTCATAAGAATTTTTCGGAATGAGACTAAAAAGGTGAACTTCAACGCTGTTAAATAAAATGGCAACAATAGCCAGATATAGATAATCCAGAATATTTAATTGAAATTCTTGAAGAACGCAGTCGAAGTTTTATTTCCAAATATCCATAAACTTTCAAAAAGTTTAGAAAACTTAGCTGCTCGGACGTATGGTACTGGGAAGCTATTTTTGAAAATAAAATATTTGAAAACATGAATATAAATTCCAGAAGATTAATTCGGTCGTTTAATGTCAATGAACAGGCGAAGATATATTAGTACAAATGTTATTATACATTTATTTACAATTAAAAAGGCTCAGAGAATAAATTTTCTTTTGAAACTGTATGATGTAACTGTATGATTTTGTAAATGTGTTTGGATTATTTGGATTTTAAATAAAATATAATGAGCTTATAAAAATATGCCTATATTAAATTAGCATACAAAATTAAGACAAATAAGATATTTAGACTAACATTTTGAGCTCACAAATCCCCCCCGCTCCCGAAGTATCTTTCTGGCTACGGCGTTTAAATTCAAGAATGTGTCAGAAAGTAGTCAGTTTGAATTTGAGAATAGCCTTAATAAAAACACTGACGTTTCATTAACGTGATGTTTCAGCACTAAGATGAGGAATATATTGGCAAACTTATGCTAAAATATTAATAATCGATTGTAATTTGCCATTTAACTGGTACTTTACAACTGATATTTCCAAATTATTCAGTTACGAAATTGCTCAACTAATATGTGCCCACCCTGTATTAAGACGAGATTTTCAACTGAAATTTTATGCGCAGCTTTCTTACATATTTCTTTCAAAGGTTAAAATTAAGTAAATGTTAAGCCTTATTCGGGGGTCCTTGAAAAATTTCAAACAATATTATCCAGTAAATTCTTTCCTTACAACCATTGAACAGTTGAAAATTTTTACAGACAAAGTTGAACTTTCAGATGTGGCGACTCTCTATCTCGCAAGGTACGAGGTCTTGCTGTTGATGGTTAATTTCATAGACTCCCCAGACATAAAACTAGCTATCGCAGCATAGCCGCGAGCCTTCGTCCGGCGACATAGGCCTCTCAGGACCCAGACTGGAGCGTAACTAGCACAGAATGAGTTTCCTCATCGCGATGCCGCCGCTAGCCCAAGGATGCGCGCCGCCCATCGCGCACCACACACCCTGCGCCCAAGAGTTGGCGTCCGGTCAAAACGACAGAAACCCCACCCAGCCCGAAGAGCCAGATGGTTCCTACTCTTGGTCCCTCCGCAGTTCACCCAGACGACCCGCGGGAATCGAACACCTATGAAGGAGTGCAGCCCACGAGCCAATGCCGAGGATCCCTACGGGGGCGTTACTTTACGGAGATTCCTCAAGATCAGATACCATTTTTCGGCAGAGATCGCACACTAGTGGAACGACTGCAATGCTACATGATTAATACGTTCACTTGTGCATTTATGTAAATATTGTTTGTAAAATCGAACTAGAATTTTTCCGACTTTCCTTTTCTTACAAAAGTACGAGGAAACTTTACTTTATTATTTTTCAACTCAATAAAAATTGGTAAGTTTAAATAATTAATGAAGACATAATTAAAAAAATACATGAATAACAACGGAGAAAAAAAAATATTGACATCTAACGTAGAGGAAATATTTGATTTGATTGAAAAATTAACTTTCCAAGACATATTAATACTTTTGTATTTATAACAGGAAATTTTCAAAAAAAAAAAAAAAAAAAAGATTCATGTGTATACGATAAATTGGATATAAAATACACTATTTAACGACGTAAAATAGAATTAATAAAATACACTATTGAACAACATATTAGTGAATTAATAAAATACCCAAGGGTTATTTTTGAATAATTTAAAAGATCCTTTTTTAATTAAAAAACATGATTCAATTCTCTATTCCCGACAAAATTTCATAAATTAGATGCATTTCATCATTTCAGTTAAGCTGCTTACTAAGTAACCACAAATATATGTTAAAATGGTTTTTTTACTTGGTCATTTTCCGCAAAGCGTATTTTCAACAGAACGATTATCCTCATTTTTAAACTATTAAAAATAAAGATTTAAGGAAATTTTTTAACTGTTAAAATTGCATGTTAATATTTCTTGCAGTTTCATTTTGAATAATATAATAATATAAAGTTTTGTTTCAATCTTCAGGATGGACATACGCTACTTGAAGCGTTGTATCGAAATAAAGATGCATTAGAGACTGTTTTCAAAATGATTGATAAAGACGGGAATGGTAAGAATGTAATTATATATTTCCAATGTATTTTTATAAGTTATGTATATAATTAGTGAGAATGTGCAATATATATATTTTTTGAAAACATGCCGTCGTAGCTTAACAGATGTAGATAGCAGATACATTGGTGGAAATTTATTTATGAAAACACTATTTTTTAACAAAAACTTCTATAATTTTCATTAAAAATGAATGAAATTTCATACATTAGAATAAAGTACCCATATTTCGCCCACTTTCCTAATATCGTCCGCCTTAACTTCTCCGCTTCTGCAAAAGTGGCGCCACTTATTATGCAAAACACAGGACACAGAAGGTAAAAGGGGCCGTTATTAAAAGTTGCGTTTGCCAAGACGCATACATAAATTAAAGACACCGAATTTCCTATTTTTAGAAGACCTGAGTTCTTATTACGTCGTTTGCAGAACGTTATTTACTAAGTATTACTCTAAGTATTTATTTCTTACTCATTGCGTGTATTTTACGTAGGTAAGATGCTGACAGTAGCATGCAGGGAGTTTATGGACGCTCAGTTCATCTTACGGGAACTGAAACCCCGCCATATTGGGAAGTAGCGTGGTCCCAATTTCATCCCCCTTGCAGTATTTTTTTTCGTCCCGGGGACGAAATTAGGAAAGCTTTTTCATGAAAATTTTTTCCTCATGTTTGGATGGCTAATGTTTCGTTATGTTATTCTTTCACTGATAATTAGTACATTTCTTTGTGCCTTAATTTAATCTAAATTAAATTACTTATTCATTCAGAAATCAATTTTAATTTAGTTATAAGTTAAGCCTCGGCGTATTGGATTTTTTGGGGAGACGAAATTGGGACCATTTTTTTTTCTTTTGCATTTTTTAGATACTTTTGAAAAATCAATTTTTTGCATTGTTAAAATTTTTTATACGATATTTGCCTATGATTCTATGTGCGTGGGTAGATAGTCTATGTAAAATCCAAATTTGGTAGGTTTTAACTGACACTTAAAACATCCAAGGGCCTAAAACTGACTGGGGACGATAATAGGGCACCTTACCCTATACATGTTATGTACAACAAATAATTTAGAAAAATAAAATTTCATATATATTAATAAACACACACATATATATATAATAATAAACACAATTAATATATATTTCATATATATAATAAACACAAGGTCAAAAATTAGATTTTATTAGTATAAAAACATGGAAATTGGTTTATGAAATATCCCATTTAATTGAAGTTAATAGTTAGAAAAGCAGGCCTTTATTCATCAGAGTTTACTTTATTATAGATGGCACTGATATAACAAAATTTTGAAAGTATTTCTGATCAATTAATTTCCAGTTTTGACAGATTGAAGCTTTCAATTCTACAAGTGATGTGTACTGCATCCCATTTGCATAAATCATTCGAATAAGTTGTCCCCAAACGTTTTCGATGGGGTTCAGATCAGGACTAATAGGTAAATGATCTGAAAGAACAATATTCTGTTCGTCAACCAATCTTTCATTGCATTTGAAATGTGAATATTTGCATTGTCTTGCATGGAGATGTAATCTAAACCATAATATTGCCATGCAAATGGAAGAAGTGAATTTTCTAAAACTAAACTGTAATCAAAAGAATCCTGGTGACCGTTTAAAAATAAAATTTCTCTTTTGCCATCATAAACAATCGCTGCCCAAATCATTAAACTTCCGCCACCAAAATTTTCCCTGAATGTAGATTTTGGTTGTTTTCGGAGATCCCTCCAATAATACTTCAAACCATCCGGGCCATCAAAATTAAATCTTTTTTCGTCGGAGAAAATGACTTTCTTCCAATTGTAACCCATTGTCATGTACTTCTCGCAATACTGCAAACGCATCTGCTTGTGACGCAAAAGTAACTTTGAACCAGACTTCATTTTCGACCATCTCAAGCTACGTGTAGAATGTAAAATTTGCCTAACTCTTCTAGAAGTAACAGAAATGGATAGATCTGCACGAATCTGGTTTGAACTGTGACCGGCTTTCCATGCAAGTTGAAGAATCCTCTTTTTTATCTCTTACTTAAATGTGGATTACCTTTTTTGTTAAAATTTTTGCCATAAGTTGCTGGATCTTTCTATAGTTATATATCACACCAAGTGATCTTTTTATTAATTTACTAATCTCCGGAACAGACTTTCCACATTCTAGATATGGATCGAGTTTAACTCTTTCTTTCTCAGAGAACATCTTTTGTTTACCCATCGTGAAAAGTATGACTGAAACGTATTGCTTCCAATATATAACGCTTTTTATGTCTACTGTGCATATTCACGTTACCTTGTGTTATGCAAATTTTTGTCACATAACTTCGGAATAGCCTATGAAATGTGATATTTCATAAATCAATTTCCATGTATGCATATTACGAGAATCTAATTTTTGACTTTTCGTTTATGTTTAATATTATGTATGAAATTTTATTTTTGCAACTCATTTGTTATAGGGAAGATGGGGGCACATGTTCGCATAAATATAGCTTTTTCTCATAACTGGATTAATTTCTATAACAAAAACTACTCAGTATACTAAACAGAACTTTCTTTCACACATGGTATTTTTTTAAAATCACCTGTATAGTTCTTCTTACACTTTTTAATAGCTTTATAAATTAAAAAAATTGTTCATATGTGCCCCATCAGCGGGGTAGTTGTTCACACGTGGGGCACATGTGAACACAAGGGGAAAATATCCTTTAACATGCTTTTCATTCTGTTATTCATTTGTCATCGTTTAAATTCACCATAAAGAAATATATATATATATACATATATTTTCCTAGTTTCTGGGTGACATGTTTAAGAAAAAGTTTATAAAATGAAAATAAGTAGATTTGGGAGGGAGGGAGGGGGGGGGGGTTAGATGATTCATTAAGTACTGTTGCAATAAAATAAAAAAATAATAAAAGAAGAAATTTAAAAAAAAAAGAAATTAAAACTTTTAAATTTTCCTTAAGGGTTTTTGTTTGGGGGAAAGTTTAGAGAGGGGCCATTTACATACTGTTTATGAAAAATCTGCGGAAATACGAAAGATTCTCACATCTATATTTGCGTTATTTACTTGTAAATTATAGATAAAGAAGAGATTTTTAATGATTTAAAAAAAATATCGACTATAATCCCCCCCTAACTTCTTTTGCTTTTGAAAGAGGGGGGGGTACAATGGGGGTTTTACGGTAGTTACCAGTTTAAAAATTTTACTTTCTTAAAATATTACTTGTATTTGTGTCCATTCAAAGCATCTTATACATAACTGTTTATGAGATGGAAGTAAGCCATCAATGCATGTTTAGAACAAATGTAGTAGAAAAATTTGCAAATTTGTTCAAGGCAATACTTTTGTATCAACAATGCATAAAAAATATTGTTGTAAACCGTTTAGTAAAATAATATATAACACTTATTGCATTTTAGAAAACATTAAATTTATTTAAAGTACAATTGAACGTTAACGAGCTTGTTGCTCTTTATGTCTTTACTGAAGGATGTGTTTGTGGGAGTTTCAATACAAAATCATCATCGTGTGAGGAAAATATCTTCTATTCCTGAAAATTGTAGATAATGGAACTGACATTCTTTCTCATGAAATTAACTGAAAGGAAAAGAATCAGAGAATGATTATTGGGGAACGTATTAACTGTTCATATCTGCCCCAACTAGTTTGTTCACAAGTGCCCCAGATGGCTGCTTCTGTTAAATTGATAAATAATTTACATTTCTCAATTGTAGAAGAAAAAGAATTTTATCAAAAATGTTTATTAATATTCATAGTATATGTTAAAACACTCAAATTCAAATAAATGAATAAATAAATAAAGTTATTCGCTTATCAACTTGGAACAAAGATTTTACTTTTGTGATCTAAAAACAGTGTTTTGGCTACAGAGGACAAACAAAATTTCACAGAGCTTCAAAAAACTTTTACCATATGTCTACAGATGCAATCATCTTTAGTAATTTTTTTCAAATAAAAAACTTATAATAACTATCGAAAAATTGCGATGTTCACATCTGCCCTGTGTTGACATGTGCCGCCATCTCCCCTACATACTATGTATATCCCATGAAGTTTCATTCATTTTCAATGAATATTATAGATGTTTTTGTTCAAAAACCGTGTTTTCATAAACCAATTTCCATCAGTGTATCATCAGTAAAAATTATTCCATCAGTGTATCATCAGTAAAAATTAGGTAGAATCCGCGCGCTTATAAACCAATCCCACTATAGGGTTTGACGAAAAGCATTTATGATAGTGGCATTTGTCGGCTGTTCGCTTACTTGGTGAGAAATAACTCGAAGTAACGATCATAAATTTGATATGTAAATATAAAAAAATAAGCATTTAAAGTCGATTTTTATTTTTAAATATGATATATGATATATGTTGATATTTTCGATAAAAATAAGAAGTTAAACTTATTTCAATTCGATGTTTATTCAGAGTCCTATTAAGCTAAAGAGAGGCTCAGAGCCTGGTGTCATCCGAAGTCCCCTTTGTATACTGTCATAAAAAATTAAATATTTTCTATGCATTTGAATACGGACATGAATATATAAATATATAGATAAATATATTTTTTATATTTTTAATCTTATCTGACTCTATAAATTACAGTGCGTAGATTACAATCAATACAAAGACAAAATAGATTTTAATTATCAGCTTTATAAAAATTGCTTAACAAATTTAGGAGGCCTCACAATCAAGGGCTACAGAGACACGAACCAGATGGCACATGCTTTAATCAGACTCTATGCTTATTTTTAAAATATCGTTATACACGGTATATGATGATATTTTTTATATTTTCAATGAAGATAAGCATTTAAACTTAATGCGATATTTATTTTTGAAATATGATATTCATGAGATATGATATATTTGATATTTTCAATGAAAATAAGCAAAAAAGTTTAAATCTATTCAGATTTCATTTTTATTCAAAAATATAATGATATATGTGCAACCCTGTTGGTCATGTGGTCAATACGGCGCGGTCGGAAGAAATCCTACGATGAGATCAATTTATATGCATTATGCACGTCCCACATACAGCAATTAGAAGAAATTTCTGTTTGTTGCTAATAAGACACTACAATTAACGTATTAAATGTAAGGATATAATTTAGTTGAGGCTGCTCTTCTTTCTTCAAGTTAATTCAACAAAAAAATGAATTCTTAATTCGATACACGAATGTTACGAAAATTATTATACATAATCAAAACTGCCAAGTCTTACTTCTTTTGTACCACAAAAATTTAACAGTAAATTTCACTTTTTAAATCGCCGTAATCTGCAGATTAAATTAGGCAAAAATTTCTATTAAATTTTTGTACTACAGAAAAGCGTAAAAGTTGGAAGCTATGCATAATTATCTGAAGGTCACTATACGAAAACGCGCATAAACCATTAAATATTTATTAGTAAGATATATCGAGAGAAACACCTTCGCTAGCAGGTGTTTATTTTTCATGTTGGAACAAAAAGCGTGCAAATAGACGTTCGTCTGACATTAGCTAGAGGGTGAAAAACACCTTCAGTTAAACTACTGATAATAATTCGAAAATATTATCACACACACAAAAAAAAAAAAATTATAGCGTAAAATTGTTAAAATCTTATCGCGTAAAATGAGTTAAAATAAACATCACGTTAAGCGGTTAAAATTTAAAGAATAAATAGCATGTCAGTTTTTGACATATAAAATAATAATTCCTATTCTACTTTGTACACTTTTAAAAGTTTGTTTAGCTACGAACTTTCAGCCAGTTCTCTTTATATCCCGTTTTACATTCTTGTTGTTGTAATAAGAGACAAGTGTATCTTATAGTCTTAACCTCTTCACTCCCAGGACGTGCGTCCTCTCATTTCAGTAATCAGTGACCACTACGTACACCAATAAGTTCACTACACATCTTAGTCATTATAAGAAAGAAAATAAGTGGTGAATATGTTAGGCTCAAAGATTGTATTATAAATTGTTCCGAAGAAATATACAGTACAATGACAGTTTTAACCCCTTCGAGACGAGCGTCTTTGACAGAATTTTTAATCTTTAATCACTTGTTTTTTAAAACAGAAAATTTTGCCTAATTGAATCGGGAAAATGCTCGGATTAAATTAGGCAAAATTTACAATGAAATTTTACTGTGAGAATAATACCCGATTCTGATCAACTTACGCGGCACGAATACCGGTCGCTCGTCCCCAAGGGGATAAAGAAATTTTTTTGCTCGTAGTTATAAAGTATACGAAACTAAAACTGTCCATAAACTTGTTCAGATTCCAAGCACATATCGAAAGGAACGTCCCCAACAGCGATGTCGTCTTTGTACAACTAAACATGTTATGAAAGATACTCGACTAATGTGTTCTGGTTGTGAAGATTTTCCGGAACTGCGCAGTAGAAGTCATTTTGATCAATATCATAAATCTTTAAAAAAAATTCCTGAGTTTTATGTACATACTGTATGTATGTATATCAGTATATGGGTCAATATCTGAAAACTAAACAATTTGACTCCACAATTTTAATTTTTTTGAATTCAAGTAACAACTTCCAAATACAATTATATACTATAATACATGTTTTGCCATTTGAATAATGTAGTCTTTTGAGATCGAGGATGTATATTTTATGCGTAGGATAAACATTTATGGAAGAAAGTGTCTGTTAAAACAATAATCAGTGTCTAATAATTGGGACTGAGGGTCTGAGGTGATGTTTTTGTCTTAAAAGCTGCACAGCCATTTTGCTGAATCATTTTGCCCACATGTAAATTATTAAATATGCCATGTGACATTTGTATGTTAGTTAAATAAAGTTGCAATAAACATTTTGTTTATAAATAAAAAGTTAAATAGGGGGACATGAATGATGCTATAAAAAATACTCACCCCTATTCAGAACAAAATCTAAATATTTCTAAATATGAAACAAAGAGAAAAAATACTTACTTTTATCCATAGTGGCTAGTTGAACTTTAGTGGCTGTTGCAATGGAAATGATTCTGCCAGCACCACCTAGTATCTGTTAACCTAAATGTGTGTTTAGAGGGACTGAGATGATGGTCAACCTCAGGGACAAATATATTTACTACAATATTTTACTATACAATCTAT
Source organism: Maratus speciosus (assembly GCA_963932465.1). NCBI lineage: Eukaryota > Metazoa > Arthropoda > Arachnida > Araneae > Salticidae > Maratus > Maratus speciosus. Next base: position 289,270,207 of record OZ010787.1, read on the forward strand.
ACTAAGAAAGGATAATTATATTTTCCCATACTTTATATATATAGGTATAAATATATAATAGCAAAAGTTAATATTTATAGAAATGTTTACAACATACATTTAATAGTGGATATTTGTACCTGGGGACAGGGACTGAAATGATAATTTAAATTGATTAAAGCTTAAAACTAATTATTTATACATCATTATATGTCCATTTATCATTGGTAATTGATATAACAAATGTTACAATATATTAAGTTTTTCAGTTTTTGCTTTTAGTATAATTAATGAAATATTATTGGCAGTGGACGCAAATTGTCCAATTTTCAGATATTGACCCATATGTATATAATATGCAAGTTTTATATATTATTTTATGTTTATTATGATAATGTCGTAAATCCTCTTGACGACCTTAAATTCATTACTATTATATCAAGGAAGTTATGAAATGATTTATGACACAAACATTTTACACCGCACAGCCTGGTACATAGCCCTTCACCACCGAATTTAAGCCTGGGAGTGAAGCGGTTAAAGTATATCTCATTGTATTTTTATGAGCTGCCTTCAGTACATGTAATACAGTAATTTTCATTATCATTATTTGAAATATATACTATATTTAATAAGTATATAATCAAGCATTAACAGCCAACCTTCTTATAATAACATATACTTTCCATTACCAACCATTAAGAAACCAAACAACAACACCCAATGCATATATACATTGCTCAAATCAATTAAAGGATATTGTAAGTTCTTATATAAAATAATGGTATAAGCGATTTTTTTGCAGAAAATCGAAGAAGAGAGTCACAAATGCAAATTTTTCTCATTTTCAAACTTCGGAGTATACAAATTTTGAGTTTAACGTCAAAAACGACGCTTTAGCGACAGCGAATGAAATCTGGTTTTCAACTTATTGAAAGACAAAGCAGAAAACAATGATCAACATTCAGTAAGTGCTTTGTTTTGATGAGTGCGATGTCTCAACGAAGTCATTTAATCAAATCAGAAGCTTGGAGAGTTGTTGGTCGGTTAGAAGGGGGAGCAAACACAAGCCGAAGTAGCATTAGCTACTGAAGTTTCACAAATTGTGATTTCCAGGATCTGGAACCGTTTTTTGGAGACTACAAATGCAGGCCGCCGAAGACCAGGGTAAGGTTATAGATGTGCAACAACGCCCAATGAAGATCGATATTTAACGCTAACGGTTCGGAGACACCGAAATATGAATGCCACTCTTCTTCAACAAGAAAATTTTCAACAACACCTTCGCTCGGCTACTGGTACCACAGTTTCGACTTAAACTATCCAAAACCAGCTCCACGTTGTAGGCCTGTCTGCTCACAGACCAATGGTATGTTACCATGGTTACGTTAACAGCAAGGCACCGTGGCGCGCGCCGAGAGTGGTCAACAGAACATGTGAACTGGGTGAAAAATGAAAGGCGCGATATTCTTTTCTCTAACGAGTTCCCTTTTTTTGTTCATACTGATAATAGGCGTATTTTCATATGGAGGGAAACGTGGTACTAGAAACAATCCTGTGTTCGTGCGTGGAAGTGTCAGATTTGGCGGAGGGGGAGTGATGGTCTATGCTGGCATCTCCATTGGTCATTTCCACATCATTCGAAATGGAGCTCTGACCAGTCAGCGATATAAGGATGAGATCCTCAGACGTATTGTAGTCCCTTACGCTGCAGCAATCGGAGACAACAATTGCTGGCCACATCGTGCTCACTTGGTGGATGATTTCCTTTTCGAGGAAGTAATCATACGACTGGAATGGACAGCCTGTTCTCCGGACATGAACCCAATAGAGCATGTTTGGGACATTTTGGTAGACGAGTTGCTGGCCGCCTACCACCCCTGCAAACTCTCTAAGACCTGAAAAGAGCTCTTCTGGAGGACTGGAACAACACCTCATTAATAGCCTCATTGACTCCATGCCTCAAAGGTGTTCAACGTTGCTGGCCCTCGGGGAAACCATACTCCGTACTAAAAACGATTTTTCTTGAAGGAAACACCTTTTTTTATTCGTTTTTTCTCATATGCACAAATTCTGTTTTTTTCCTTTTGTACCCAAATGCTCAATACAATGCATATTTTTCTGCCAAACATGCGTAATTTTTTTCTCATATAGCCTACCACGCCTGTCGATCATGTATCAATCATCTAAAGAATTCCGCAGCTGCAAAATCCATCCACAACCTCAATGTCCTTTAATTGTTTTGAGCAGTGTATATACACTGGTGGTCAAAAGTTTCCGGCCAGCATAAAATTTTTGGTTAATTTGTAAGTATACCCATACGAAGAGGAATCTCAAAGTGATACTTATACACTTTATTGGCATAACAGTAAAGAACTTATTTATGGAATAAAAATTAAATATTAATAAATTTAATTGACAAAATTAATTGCAAAAGAAAATGCATGTTCTCAAAAGTTTCCGGCCACCTTGGAAAGTTTGGAAAAAGATGGTGTTGTAAAAGAAAATAACAGTGATCAACAACATTTACAATTAGTATTTTGTATTCATACATTTAGCAATAAGTACCGCGGGGCAGCAACGTGGCATCGATTCATGAACAGTTGTAGATCATCAATGTTAAATTTTGTCCAGGGTTCCTGCAATTTTTGTGAAAATGCTGCTAAATTGGAATATTTATAATTCCACACAGGTTTTCAAGTTAGTTTCAACGATTTTCTATTGTATTCAGATCGGATGATTGGACTGTCCATTTCAAAAACGAAGTTTTTTTGTGCGAAAGCACTGCTTGACGAGCTTGCACGTATGCTTTTGGTCGTTATCATGATGAAACAAATAGTTGCGACCACAATTTTTCCTCCAATAAGGCAGCAAATGATCTTGCAAGATATCCTTATGCATTGCACTATTCGTCTTGCTGCGGATTTCAAATAACAGACAGGCGCATTTTCCAGAAAATGCTCCCCACAGCATAACGTGTCATCCGCCGTGCTTCATTGTAGAAATAATATATCTCGCACCTTATCTTTTGTTTTTAGGTCGTCGGTTGTAATGTTTTTTTATCACTCACAAAAAAATTGAACGTCGATTCATCTGAAAATAGTACTTTTCTCCAGTTTTCACTTGTCCAGTCTTTGTATTCCTTGGCAAACGCCAGTCGGGCCCTCTGAATTTCCTTATTTGTGAAAGGATTTTTAACACCGACTGTTCCATAAATTTCTACGTTACATAAGCGTCTTGACACTGTAGATAGACTTGTTTCAGCAATAACCATAGCACCATAAATGGCGTGGAATTGCAGCGGCATTTTTACGCGGGTCATCAACTGCTTTTTTTCTAATAATTCTGCCCACACGAATAGTCGTAATCATTCTGTAATTCTCGGGGTCCCCCGGACCGTGGCAAGTTCCGAAGGCTATGACCATCTTTATATATTTTTAAAATATCGTTTACAGCGAATTTTCCGATCGACAACTTTGCCACAATCTCACGAAAGGATTGTCCCTTTAGAGACCAACAAATCACACATTTAGGAACAAAAAATTGTTAAACTTTTCATTTTTGAATCTCAAATACATTATTCGCCTTAATTAATTAACAAACATGGCCAAAAAACCACTTTAGCGATAGCAAAAACTAATGAATGACGAATGGCCGGAAACTTTTGCACGCGCGAATTTTCAATTCCTCCCCTTTGCATTAAGTATCTTAAGTAACCAATCAAAATGATCACGTGGTTAGAGGTAATTTGCTTATTTCTAACTTTTAGAGCAATGGAACTTCTTCTTTGCTAAAACGTTCTGTCAAACAAATCAAAAAAACTAACTGGCCGGAAACTTTTGACCGCCAGTGTATATGTATATGTAATACATATATTTTTTGTAATTAGATAGATACATAGATATTGACAAATATGTTACTTAAAATGCCTTATTAAGATTACAGTTTACGAGACTGTGGCCTAATGTAACAATAGCCTAGATGCAGGTCTTCACAAAAAAGCACTAGTCCACATTTTAGTAAGAAAATCACAAGAGATTTTTGAAAAACGCTAGGTGTAACACTATAGTCTATAAAATACAGTGGTTTAATCGGCGTAGTAAAGCACACGCGTATGTGCTTCAAGATGGTGCGCTTTCAAAAAAGTGTTCTTACATTGTTAATTTAGAAGAACTAAAAATCGTTTAAGGAAGTGATAAGACCATTTCGTGAACAGTATGCGCTATTCGACGCAACAGTTTACGGAATTAAGTAGTGGTTTCGTATTGGTCATACAATAACATGGCATGCTGAAACGAGTCTTCGTGAACATGATTACGCATGTACATGCTTGCCTACAAATTAGAAGAGAGGAATTTGAACACGATTTGTAGTCAGTATTGCCAATTTAGCGGAATTTTTTATTTAGAAATTCCGAATAGTGTTTTTTTCTCCCTTTAATGACATACATTCTGTAATTAATTAAAGCGAAAATTACTCTTCGCAATTTCTGAATAAAAAATCCTTTAAATTGGGAAAATACTGATTTTAGTTTAGAGCAAATAAATACGTTTTGGAATTCGTAACTTTTTTAAATTTCACTTGAGTTTTCTTTTTAGGTGTGTGTATGTGGAGAGAGGAAAAGGGGGTACCTCGTACGTTTTTTGCTGTCTTTCAAAAATTGATTTTCCTTAATATTTAGCAAAAACATATTTATTTTCGACTTTTACTGTTACTTCTCTTTGGATTACTTATAATATTCCAATAAAATGTGCAATAATATTTTGTAAAATAAAACATTTGGGGAACGTTGGGACAATAAGCGACAGGTGTATAAATTTCTGTTTAAAATTTCAGATTCAGTCCCTTTTTAGGGTTTCGTTCATCTGACGAAACCCTATTCGTCTCAATCCTCTGTCTGTCACAGAGCCCGTTCTCAGAAACTATATATGTTGGAGACTTGAAATTTTGGATACTTATAGCTGAATACCTCAAATCAAACGACCAATCATAAAATTTTGAAAAAGTCTTATATTTACCAGTCTGGGCTCTAACTTGTGTATTGTAAGCTTTTTTTTCTAACTGAGATCCTAATTAAGTTGAAGACTTTAAATTTTGAATATTTATAGCTAAATAGTTGCGATCACACGACAAATCAGAAAAATTTCAAAAAGTCTTATATTTACCCCCCCCCCCCCCCCGGTCTCTAACTTGTGTATTTTAAGCAAATTTTCTAACCTCCACCCTTTTCACCCGGGGGGCACTTTTCTAATTTTTGCCGACACTCCTTTGACAACTCTTCCATGTTATGCACTATAACCTTGCATATTTTAGTTCCACTTTTTACCGCCAGGGAGAGCCTAACTCTCTCGGGTGCTATGGGCCCCTCGACTAATATATCTACGGATAGGTTGTAAAACGGAGTTTCGTTCTGATAGAGGTTTGTTTAGAATAGAGTGCCCCCCCCCTGGTTGCGAAATGTGGAACTAACAGATTTTGCAAAAGGATAAAGTGTTTTGAAAGGAATATTAAACGAAACCCGCTGTGCTATCTGTGATCACACTTATCCACTTGTTTTTACTCTATGCTTAGTGTGCATACATTCTTATTTTGCATCAATGATAGATAAAGAGGTGCATGTTAGGTTGTAGGAGAAATAGCGAAACTTTGTTGTATAATTCATTTAATTTTTAGACTTCCGTAACTCGAAAACAACTTTTTTTTTAAATCAGACAATCTGTGATGAATTTTTATTTTATTTTAATTGTCTCTTTGGTCAAACGCTATTCGGTTTAACATAGTATTCACATGAATATTACAAGCTCAGTTTGCTATTACCTTACAAGGGGAATGACAGACAAAAGATTTCCGAAAAATGAAATCTCTTAAACACCCAAAATTGGCTTTAAAATTTTGAAGAAAGTTGTTAGTTTCATTAAAGTCGTGCAATATAATGTAATTTTTGCAAGATCCCTTTTCTCATTAGAAAAAAAATAATGATTTTTTTGTCTGTTATTACCCCCACCTTCCGCTAAATACACACTTTTTGTCATATATTCCGTACTTACTAATAAATATTGAAAACAGAAAATTTTCAATGATTCTAAATATTCAAATTTCGTGAAATGTATACACAAATCAGTACAAAGAGCGTACACCGATGTACCTTAAGTTGTTTCAAATTTAGTTCACAAAGTGATAAATTTGAAACGTATTTTACAATAAAATTTAAAATAAGTTGACATGGTCATAGTATCGTAATGCTCCGAAGTAAAAATTTTAATTGAATTAATTTTATGATGCATGGATTTCAATTGCATGTTATGAGTAAGAATACAATTTCTCGTACAGATAACATAGGTATAGTTGAAGAATCGGGAGGTATGTTTTTAAATTTTGATATATCAGGCCCATTAATTAAACGTGACAAAATTTAAGTACACATCAGGCTTTTTACTGATATTTGTCATTTAAACACCATATTTCTATTTTTCCTTTTCAACCTAAGGAAATTAAACATGGTTTACCTCCCAAATTAAAGCAACTGGCATAATTGGAAGGTAGTCATAATCTTGTTGTTTTTTTGTTTGTATTTTAATTAATGAGGTACTAATACTAAACAGTTAACTTACATTTTGTACTTTATTTCTTTTGTACAATTTTACAGTAATTATATAAAGCTTTTGGATTAACTTTACAGATCCTTTTTGAAAAACTAAAAAAAGAAAAAAAGCTACAATTACAAACTTGAATCTATGACTTTTAACAATTCATAAACTACATATAAAAGAAAAAATCATTCAAAATTATATCTTGAAACTTTTTACAAACCCATGAAACTTTCCGAAAACTGGCCTTTTCTTTCCAGATCATTCAATAAATAATCATTCAATAACATCATTCTGGCATTCAATACCTATGCTGTCATTCACAGTTAACTTTGTGTATAAAGCGGTTATACTAATTTAAAGGTAAAAATTAGTACTATAAATATAATACAGTTAAACCGTAAAAAGGAAAAAAACATAAAGAAAGGAAAAAAGTGAATTTTAGACAATAGTAACGACAAGCAAAACTTAAACATTAATAATAACTGATGTAACAGGTTAAAAGTACTCGAATCATATACTTTAAGTAAAGTTAAACATCATACACATTTTTATACATTTTTGTAATTTTAATACATTTAAATCGATACATACATTCTAATTTTTGAAATTTTTTTGCCTTTTATGCCTCGGATCCCCCAAAGTAGAGTTGTTGAGATGTAAAATGTTAGCTTCCTACCTCCCGCCCTCTCCCCAAATGTTAAGAATTCGGAAATAGAAAAGCATTACTAAAAAGTTTCCTACCAGGAAGGTTTCCTAAAGTGCAAGCTTAAAATTCATGGATTCAAATTTATTGATGAAGCGAATACACAAAAGAAACCTTTTTATATATTTTGATAATATATGAAGCAGCGTACCAGATTTCATATTCAAAAGGTTGTCTTGGAAGATTTCCTTAAAGCACATATTCAGAATATTTTGGAGGGGGTAAAATGCGGAAGACTCTCCATATGTATTGTGGAACTATCTACTTATAATAAAATCTGAGTGCTTAAAATTGTCGGTAACTATGCTGGTGTGGACCACCCCAGTGTGCGTAACCGTAGCTAAACGCCATGTTAGGCTTAATGAAAAACATACCTTAACATATGACAGCCAAATTATAATTTTTTCTACTTGAAATCATGTCTGTTCAGCATATTTTCACATAAAACATGTGTATCATTTCCATTTATAATGTATTAAGTTCTAAATTAAAATTAAAAGCTATTATAAACATAGAAATCAGATCTAAACAATCCATACTGTTGCCGTTCAGATTCAAATTCCAGCAAATCTACAAACAAATGAATGACTCTTTGAACGCTTCATTAAAAAAAATACAAGTTAACGCCGATGCTGAAATTATAACACCTAAGCCTCTGAAACTTTTGTCATGTGTAGATGCTATCACCTGAAAGTGAATTTCGCAGCCGGATTTTTAAATTTCAATTTAGATTTTTAAAAAAAACTGTATGGGTTAGCGGCTATTTACAGCTCTCCGCCAATCCGCTGCAATGAAAAAGCCAGCCAATGAGAGTAGGCGTTAACTTTGAGATCCAGCGACCGCATTTCCGAACTTAGAGCGAGCGAAGCTGTTTGTTTACATTATTTCACGTTTTTTTTTTTTTTTTTTTTTTTTTGCAAATTCAGAATTCTATAATTCACGTAATTTACATTTTCAATTGTATTCGTTCTTCGTGTTAATGGCATACACATACGCGTATTCGCCCAAGAATTGAATATCTACTTTACTTTCTATGAAGTAAATAATTTCCGTTCTTGGGCAAAATCCTCTCGAAATATTAGATGTAGAATTTCAACTTTTTTTCATTTAAATAAACAGAAATATAAGTTTTAATTTTGATTCTGCATTTTTAAATTTGTTATTGAATTCAGTTTGCTTCATATACAAATCTTCAACGTTTTGATTTATTAGTCTCCATTATTGGGCGATGACAACGTACATTTTATAAAATGGTTTCATGACAATATATATCTTTGCCCGAGAACAGGCGTGAAGTCCGGTATAAGATGTAGTCATCGCCAATGAATGGGGAAAAAACAAAGAATTTTTGACTTCAGGAGAAATTAAGGAGGCTATTTGGGTTTTTCTTTTGTTAATCTTTTTTCGCCACTTCCCCATATATTATGAGTTTCATAAGCAATCCCAAGGAAAACATATTATATTTTACAACATGCAATAAATTGTAGAACTGTTTATTTTATAGTAAAGTAATGTATGTTTTCATTAAGGTTTATTATTGAACTCTTTGTTTCGTTTAAGAATATTTTTAGTCGCCCAAGAATTGAATGTTTTTTTTTAAACATTTTACTTTCTATGAAATGAAAACATTCAGTGAATAATTTCTGTTCTGGGGCGATTAAGAGTTCATTCATTTACGATTCTTATGAAACTCATATCACAAAATGCACATCATAACTATTTCACGCACTCAGGATTTTCCATTCAGTTCTTTTCGTTTAGTTAATCATTTCTCTCCACTTTCCCATACATTATGAGTTTGATAAGAAATCGTAATGAAAACATATCTTGCACTTTACTGAATGTTTTCATAGTGCGAGGCCCAGTAGCAGAAAATTCAAAATGAGAGACTGGTGTCGTAGATTTTTTTTCTCTTTTGCAGATTATTTTTCCACCAAGACTTTATTTCGCTTTATAATTATGTTTAGCTCTTTATTACTTAATACAAAAATAATATTATTATTAATAAAAATGAATAAAATGCATAAAGACATCTCAGGTAAGTGGTTGTTTGATTAATTAATGCTTCAATTGTATAATATTTTACTAGCAGATTATTTTCTGTTCCTGAAGTGTTTGTCGCAGACACTTTGAGAATTTTCTGCAACTGTGGTGCCATGCATATCAGTTTAAAGTTTAGGTATAATCCATTGAAGCAAAAATTTTTTTTGTGACCGTTTGTCAAAGTTCCCGATATTTCTCAGCGACAGATTGGCAAAATTAAGCATGTGCTTCTGCTCTCTTTTGAGAAACTTTTCTATGCATTTCTGTGATCTTTTGATAGAATTTGCAATATTTTTCTTCGATTGTTTACTGAAATTTGCGAGTTTTTTTTCAGCGATTGTTTCACTAAAACCATGATTTTTTTTCCAAGACCGTTTGATGACATTCAAGTTTTTTTTCCAAGATTTTTTTGAACAATCTGTGATGAAATGTGTGATTATTTTTACGCGGCCATTTGTCAAAGTCCCCGATATTTCTCAGCGACAGATTGGCAAAATTTGACATGGCTTCTGCACTCTTTTGATAAACTTTGCTATGCATTTCCGTGATTCTTTGGATGAAATTTGTAATTTTTTTTACGATTGTTTACTGAAATTCATGTTTTTTTCAGCGATTGTTTCATAAAATTCATGATTTTTTCCAAGATCGTTTGACGAAATTTGTAATTTTTTTTTTCAACGACCTGTGACGAATTTGTGATTGTTTTTCTGCGACCATTTCTCGAAGTTCCCGATATTTTTCAGCAACAGAGTGGCTAAATTCGGCATGTGCTTCTGCACTTTTTTGACAAAATTTGCTATGCACGTCCACGATCTTTTGATGAAATTCACAATATTTTTCTTCGATTGTTTACTGAAATTCATGTCTTTTTTTTCACAAAAACAATCGTTTCACAAAATTGACGCTTTTTTTTCAAAGATCGTTTGATTAAATTAGTTTTTTTTCGAACGATCTATGACAAAATTTGTGATTTTTTTCCACTGCCATTTGTTGATGTTCACGATATTTTTCAGCATCAAATTGCCAAAATCTTTTATCAAAATTTGCAGTATTTTTCCTCGATTGTTTACTGAAATTCGTCTTTCTTCCGCCATCATTTTTTGTAGGTCATGATATTTTTCAACAACATATTGGCAAAATTTGTGACATTTTTCTGACAAAATTCGCTACGTCTTTTTGCGACTTTTCCAGCTATCGTTTTACGAAATTAGCAATTTTTTCCAGGATCGTTTTTCGAAATTTACAATATTTTTCAGTGTCAGATTTGCAAAGTTCACGATATTTACTTTTGCTAAGCACCTCAGATTGTAGAAAATTGCATATAATGGGTGAGCGGATTACCAATCCTTGACTGTATGTTGTCATTGTCCAAGAATTGAAAAAAAAAACAATTTTTGACTTCAGGGGAAGTTAATGATGTTATTTGGATTTTTCTTTTGTTAATATTTTTTCGCCACTTCTCCATATTTTATGAGTTTCATGAGAAATCCCAATGAAAACATATATTACACTTTACTGGATTTTTTTTATTTCTTATCAAAGTCATGATATGTAACATGCGAGAAATTGTAGAAGTTTTAAGTCGCCCAAGAATGGAGAGTTTCATATGAAATGAAAGCATTCTGTAAATAATAATTAAAGTCTTTCTTTCCATGCTTGCCCGATTAAACATTTTCTTAATAAAATGTACAGTTCTACAATTTATCGCATGAGTTTACCGTTCTTGGGTGTCTAAAAATGTAGTCAACAACATTAACAGGAAGAAAGATTATAAATAACAATAAACACCCAAAATTTTCGCTTCTTTGAATTACGCTTAAACTTTACACTGGTCTTTCAATTTGAAAACATTCAATAAAGTGTAACATATGTTTTTCATTAGGATGAGCTAAGATTAACTAAAGGATAAGAACTGAGTGAAAAATCCTGAGTGCATGAAATGCTTAATATGGTATGCATTTTGTGATACATTATGAGTTTCATAAAAATCGCTCAAGAACGGAAATTATTTCCTTCATAGAAAGTAAAGTTCAAGAAACACATTCCATTCTTGGGCGACTATGCATATGTAAATTGCCATTAACATGAAGAACGAATACAACTGAAATTTAACTTACGTGAATGCTTACTTGACAACACTTGAAAATTTTAAAGAAGGTGGGAAAGTTGAATTTTGAGGTTGGGCAAAGGGGGCGACGTAATTGTCCTTAAAACCGTAGCGTTTTCTACAATGAGTATCTTTTATATGTTGTTTTCTGACGGAGATCTCCAATAAATATTATTTATTAAATATAAATAATAGCTGTTGTTTTGAAGATTTATCATTCACTTTCCGTCATTTTTGACGGGGTATATATACTAGTGCCTAATATAAAATCAGTGAAATGTAGCTGCGGAATCTCATCAGAAAATCTGTAAAAAACTTCAATAACAAAAAACACTATGGCGTTTTTACCGATTTGACGAAGATGACTGGTGCTCGCCAATTGTACGTGCTTGAATTTCAATGATTACTGAATTCAAAATTTAAACAATAAAATATTTTTCTGTTTTTTGTATATGATTGCGCTATAATATATGCAAGTTGTTTGTATTTCAGTTATTCAGTTTATCATTTTCACTTAAACTTATTTTAAAAGGTTTAGCGTGTAAATGTTTCCTAAAGGGAATATTTCGCAACATGTAAAATGGAATCTTAAAGCTCACAAAAGACCATTTTTTCTATATTGAGTCAATTAAAGAAAATACTTTTTTTGTGTCACACACACACACACACGCTCTTGTTTAGACTTACTTTTGATATTTTCAATTCTCTATATTTTTACAACAAAATTAAATTCAAATATATTAAATCAGATTGAATAAAAGATTTTCCTCAATGCTTAATTTATTTCCGCCTTCACTCATGCTACTATATACTTCTTTAAACCTTTGTTCTATGTGTTTTTGAAAATTAAACGTTTCCACGATTTAAGTTAATTTTATGTATGTTTCAGAAGTAATTGTTTGTACCAAAAATTTTTAAACAACTTAAATTTTGTCTAAATTGCATCATAAGATATTTAAATTTCAATAAATAAAAAAAAGTTAAACCTTCCAAAACTATAGTTTTCAAAATGTGTTTACTTAATTCAAATTTTTAAAAATATTTCACAGTGTAGATTAGAAAGATTTTTTGTGTGCATTTTATCAAACTTCTAGAATAGAATGCCAAGGATTATAAACCAGATTTTTAAAAAATATTTAATTGTGTCGCCAATCAGCGATAAATCGCCAAATAACGAAATTTTCATTATTTTTTATGGTCATGTAATTGGGGTTCCGCAGAAATATTTTTCTTAAACAGGTATACCCACTAGGGCGTGTCGAATTTTTCATCTTCCTTTTTCAAAAAATGAGGGGAGTCAAAAAGTTGTGTTTTAGTTAGGTATTCACAAATGTATTTATATGAACTAGCAATTGGATCGGTTTGCTTGATAAATAGCTACTTCAATTTCGTGATATTTTCCCGTTTCATGTAAAAATTGCAGCAAACTGCCTTCTCTCAAGAAGTTCTTTCTTACCATTATTTCTATTTGTACTTCTGCTCTAAGGTTAAGAATATACTTATATAATACTATAACATCTGTGAAAAAATTTTATTCCACTCGTAAAAGTTTTTAAACTAGCAATACTCATTTGCAGCTGAGTGTATTTTTATCAATTTTTATTAAGGTCATACAAATAGTGACATTTACTTTTATTTCTTTTTCCGGGAACGAATAATTTCTAAAACTTGCAATATATAAAAATTCGGAACCATGGGTAATAAAAGGAAGAAAAGACTGGACAACATTCATTCACATGAGTAATTTAGTTGGAACTGGTCGAGAAATGCTGCCTTCCGAACTCCCAACTCTGTGTGATGTTCTAAGATATGGGCTTCTGCTCAGAGAGCAGAGTGAAGAGAAAATCAGAAATTACCCAGTAGCCACTCTCGCAAAGGATATTCATCTAAAAGTGCTTGAATAGTGGGAGCGAGCAAACAGTTCTTTTATGGTGCTAATTTTAAATTTGAGAGTCACAGACCTGAGGACGATAGAAGAAAACTGGGAAAAGGTCAAAACATATCACTTGGCAGAGGAAAACTGGAAGTGAAAGAGGCTTTCTTAGCAACGTTAGACAAGCGTAAGACACGTTTGAGGGTGGATGTCCAGGTGGTGCTGATTGCAAACATCAAGTGCACATCTCCTGCTCTTGTTCTAAGTATATGAAGATCCCTGTAAAAGAACTAGTGTTTATTAATAGTCAAAGAAAGAAGGTTGGATCTGTTGAACAGCATCAAATTCGATTACCAGATCTACCTGAGCACAAAAGACAAATTAAAAAGCAGAAGAGGCAAGAAGATGAATTAAGGATAATTTCTGAATATGAGCAGAAAAGGAAGGAACAGTTAGCATTACAAACAAATGAAGTTTTTTTCTCCGACGAAGATGAAGAGCTAACTGATTTTACAGATGAAGAATCTGAAGATCCTTTGGAGATTCCATGTGATGATTCTGATGTACCTTCTACTTCAAGTACAAGTCAGTATAATACATTACAATTGCGCAATGTTGCATTGCAAGGTATTAGGTATGGTGTCGATCTACACACTACAGCTGCCATTACAACAACTGCATTTTTGGATGCTGGATTAATTACTGAAAGAGACGGAAGACTTGTGGTTGATCACAATAAAGTAAAAAGAGCGCAAGAAAAAGTCATCAAATCACTTGGTGAAGAATTCCATGTTCGATGCCTGACAGGCAATACTGAATGTATTTTCTTTGATGGACGCTAAGATTCCTTTAAAGTTCTGTTACAAGCAGATACCTCAAGTCATCAGTTTCCTAGTCTTGTGAAAGAAGTAATGAATAATCTTCATGTTTTCCACGATATTATTATTAGGAGAGCATAGTTGAAGAATTCACGATTCGTGTTAAATCATATTAAAGTCATCAAGCATATTTCACGACTGAAAGTGGTGCAGGTGATGTTCCATATAAATAAGCACAGGATGATTAAAAACTTTGTTAATTCTATTTTTACACTTTTAAATATGTACAAACTATTTACAGCGAAACATTTGGATAATACTTGATAAATATATATATATATTCCTCACTGGGAATCCAAGATAATCTTATTAAAATTTCAGCAATTATTTTCTTCTATAAAGAAGCCATGAAACAATAGCATTCATATTCGAGATAAATTTCCTTTTTAAAATTAAAACATCATTTCTTCTATTAGAAGACCAAGACAAAAAACATATATACGCAGTCTACCTGCTGCGTTCAACTTTTTTCATTACTACAAAACTAAACTAAAAGAACAAGAGAAAAAATGTTTTTAATATTAATTCTTTAGTCAAATCATGGGATCACTGGCGCCTATTCAGTCTGGCTGAGAGAGGCTCGCTCAAGAGAGTTGCGAAATAATCCACAAACACCCCCCCCCCCCCCCGATGAACGAAGGTTCATCAAAATGGGGATTCAAAATAATTAAAGTAGAAATAAAATTATTCTAAAAAATCATGAATTAAAATATACATAAATACAATACAAATCAAAATATGTACTTACATACTGGACTTCAATAAAATAATAAAACAATTAAAAAAAAATTGTTGACAGGTTTCTGCTACTAAAAATAGAAAGAACAATTTAAATGTATACAAATTTTTCTGGAATATTCAATACAAAAAATTAAACTAAAAATTAGAAATATTAATAAACAAAAAGGACATTTTTTTTTATTTTTTTTTTTTTTTTAGGAAAAGTCAAATGAGAGTTTTTTTTTTTTTTTTTTTTTTTTGAGTTAATAAAATCAGTTCAAAGTTTGTTGTTTTTGAGTTCTAAATTATGAACAAAAATTAACAGATCTTTTAATGATGGAATTATATGTCTTTAGTTCACACGATCTTATCTTGCCGTCTCTGCCCATAAATGTTTTAGTAACTTTTCCTAACTTCCACAAACTTCTGGGTAAGTGCTCATCATGTACAAGAACCACATCATCTACTTTAAAGTCAGAAATTTTATTCTGGTCCGTGTAGTGAGCAGATTGTAAGTTGAGAAGCTACTCATTTTTCAAGCGCTTCCGATTTTGAAGAGTCTCACGTAAACGGAAGCGTTTCACTAAAGATTCTTTCGTTGCTGGTAAAATTAAATCGTTCACTTTTATGATAGGTAAACACAAGATACGTTTTCCGATTAAAAAATGTGCAGGAGTAAGAGGAGATGGTTCTTCTAACTCTGAATACGTGTAAGTCAGTGGACGAGAGTTTATTATAGCTTCTACTTCAATTAGAAGCGTTTCTAATTTACTCAATGTTAAAGAAGATCTTCCAATAACTTTACGCAAGGTAGTTTTCACTGAGCGAACCATTCGCTCATAGAAGCCACCCCACCAGGCTGCACGCTCTACAATATACTTCCAGGAAATTCTGTGATTGGCGAAAAAAAATTTAACATCAGGATGGTGGATTACTTTCCACATTTCTTTTAGTTCAAGATCAGCTCTTTTGGAAGTTTTGGCGTTGTCTGAATAAATTACAGCACACAGCCCTCTTCGTGAGATAAACCTGCGAAATGCTAACAGGAATTCTGCTGATGACATGTCTTTTACTAATTCTAAATGAAGTGCTCTTGTGATAGCACGTGTAAATAATAAAATATAAAATTTATTTTCATTCCCCTTCACATATAGGGGCCCCGCATAATCAAGACCTGTTACTGAAGACGGTGGAGCTTCGTTAATACGGTCACCTGCAAGAGGGGCTATAACTTGTTGACCAGGGCGTACGTTAAATTTCTTACAGATTGTACATTTGTTCAGGACTGATTTTATGCACTGTCTGGATCTTAAAATCCAAAACTTTTCACGAGTATGTACTAAGGTACTGGACACTCGGGATTGGAAAACTTTTTCATGTGCATCTTTCACGATTAACCCCTTGATGGGCACCGGTATATATTATATACCACCTACGATTAATGAAGTTTTACACCAGAAAAAAATTATTAAATTTTCTTTTTCTAACTTTGGTGGAAAAAATCCGTAAAATTGCTTTTACTTATTTTGAAATAGAATTTTTCAAAGATTCCGGTGGGAATTCAGCATTTCACAAACGTAATTGCTTGCCCCTCAAGGGGTTAATTCAGTTAATTTATGCTTTGCAGGAATCACAACAGGATGTTTTTCATAAAATGAGGAATCAGACTTTTGTAACCGTCCTCGTACCAACAGCAAACCTTCATCTGACAACATAGCATTTAATTGTAGAAGATTCGATTCTTTAGGGATACTCTTGTTTCATTTCAAGGATTTTATAACTTCAGGAAAACTTTCTTCCTGCACTAGCTTTAACCAAACATTTTCAGCATGTAACATTTCCTCAGCTGATAATTCTGAAAAATCTCTTTTTTCTACCTTTAATTTTATATTAGAAATAAATCTAAATACCCATGCAGTTACTAGATACAATTTCTTTAGGGAGCTATACTTTTCAAGATTAAAAATGGGAATTTCATCAGCTTTATTTGTTTGAACAACACAAGAAATGGTTGCTGCTTTTCAGAACTTCTCTTGAGAAACATCAGGTAATTGTGTAGCAACAATTTTAACGCTAGGCCACTGATCTTCCGGCAAGGAAAGAAATTCAGGGCCATACCACCATTTTTGAGAATTTATTAAATGCTTCACGGAACAACCTCTCGTTATTAAATCTGCGGGATTAAGTTTGCCGTCACAATGTCTCCTTAAACTAGGATCAGACAAATTATGAATTTCAGCAATTCTATTACTAACAAATGGTTTCCATTTTTCTTTTGGCCCTTTAAGCCAATGAAGAACAATTTGTGAATCAGACCAGAAAATAGTATTATTTACTTGGATAATGTTTGTGATAAACTTTGCCATTCTGACACCAATAAGTGCTCCCATGAGTTCAAGACGAGGAAGAGTTAACTTCTTCAAGTGAGCAACCCTAGACTTAGACATTAGAAAACTAGTTTTAAATTTATCTTTAGAAATCGGATACCGTAACCGCCACTGCACCATACGCATTAGGGTTAGCATCAATGAAAATATGCAATTGGAGATGCTCCTTTTCCATGATCAGGTTGCTATCAGATACGGTAGCGCCACTGCACCATACGCATTAGGGTTAGCATCAATGAAAATATGCAATTGGAGATGCTCCTTTTCCATGATCAGGTTGCTAAAATACTGCCAGGGAATTTTCAAGTGAGCGAGATTCGAAATTTCTGAAAGCCATTTTTGCCAATTATTTCCTAGTTCACCAGAAAAACTTTCATCCCATGATATTTTCATTACCCATAAATATTGTAAGAGGCATTTGACACGAATAACAAAAGGGGAAATAAATCCGGCTGGATCAAACAACATGGCTGCAATTTTCAAAACATTCCGTTTTGTACAAGAATCTTTATTTATTTTTTCTAACAACGGTCGTGATTCTAGTTCTAATTTGTCTTCTGTATTGTTCCAGATAAGTCCTAAAACTTTTAGGGAAGTGTTTGGGGGTTCGGAACTCGAAATAGGTATGTTTTCGTCAACCCATTTTTTCCTAAGTTCCTGAGAATTACTTTCAAATTTTCTTCAAGATATCAACAGCTTCTTTAGTAACGTTAAAAGCTTCTAGAACATCGTTTTCTCCTGAAAATAAATCATCAACATAAAAAGAAGAATTTAGGATTTCAAATGTTTTATTGTGAGAGTTTTTATATTTATTAATATGGTGCTTAATAGTACAAGCGAGGATAAATGCACTGCAGGTGACACCAAAAGTAGTTCTGGTACTATAGGTTCTATAGGGTATTATGTTTTTATTCTTATCAAAATCTTCATAATATAAAAATCTAAGATAATTGCGATCTTCCTCGGCTACAGATATTTGCAAAAAAGCTTTTTCAATATCAGCCGAAAAAGCAATTTTATGTAAACGGAATTTCAAAATTATATCTAAAACATTAGGATTTAAGTTAGGGCCATGATTCAAACATTCATTTAATGATAGAGAATCACCATATTTGGAAGAAGCATCATAGACTATGCGCATTTTTGTTGTAGTTTTGTTGTCACGGATAACAGGTCTGTGTGGCATGTAATAGGAATTTTTGGAATGTTTCTCGGTGTACAATTCTATTATACCCTCATTAAACTGCTCTAACAAAATGGAGTTATATTCCTTAAGTAAGGAATCATTTTTCAGGAATTTATTTTCTAAACTGGAAAACCGCTTCTTTGCTACTTCAAGATTATTTCTAAAAAATTCGCGAGAATTTTTCCACAATAACTTTGCTTCTTAACGCCCATTTACGAATTTTAAATATTCTTTAAATTCTTTTATTACCTCATGATCGGCAACGGTCTTTTCATTGCTTTGAACAATGCCAATTGCTTCGAGATCCCAAAATGCTTTCAGCTGAGTATTTATATTTTCAACTGAAACACGCAAACAAGCTACTTCTTTTTTTATTCGACTATATCTGCCCTTGCACCGTATGACCGAAAATAGTTTCTGCAACGTATAATTCTTTTGTCAATTTTCCCTCGATTCCCTTTAATATTTTCCACAAAAAGTCAGACCCTAGCAAAATATTTATTTCCTGTTTAAGACCTGTATCAGTAGGATTAAAGCTTCTTGTTCTCATTATGTCTAGAAGTTCTGGTTCTAGGTTTTTTACAGAAGCTCCAGTTATATTATCAACCACAAGAGCTTCGATCTTTATCGAGTTGATAGGTTGCACAGCACTGGATAATTCAAGAGCAACAACTTCATAACAAGATTCATAAGGGCGTCTCCGCCCAAAGGGATAAACTAATAAATTTTCTCTTCGCAATAGCTTCAATTTTAATTTTTGTACTAGAGATCTATTCGCAAAACATTTTCCTGAACCACTATCACATAAAACGCGAGCCAACAAGCATTGTTTGCCAGCAGACACAGAAACTGTACAAGTCTGCAATAACGTAGCTTTATTTTGTTTATATTTTTGTTCTGACATCATAGATACAATTGCACCTTTCATTTCTTTTTCGGAATTTTCTTTTGTTGTTTCTTTAAAACAAAACAAATAACTATGGGTGTTGTTACCACATTTGCAACAAGGATTAATTTTTTTTCTACAATTAGCTGATGAATGCGACTTATAAAAGCATTTGTAACAGGGACCTTCTTTCTTTAATTTATATCGTTTTTGTTCATCAGTGAATTTCGAACAATTTAGTCCTACATGATCAGAAGACTTGAAAAATATGCAAAAGTGTTTTGTAGATGTATTTAAAGCAGCAGCTGAAGGTATAGTTTTGTTTTGAGAAAAATTTTGATATTTACTTGAAGAATTTTCATATTTGGTTTTTGGATTTTCATAAGCCTTGCTTTGGGAATTATTTACTAAATTAGTAGCTTCACGGCATCTTAATTCCGTTTTTATAAAATTTATTAAATCAGTGACTTCACAGTCCTTATCGGGGTCACGTTTTCGATGGAAATCTAGTATCAAATTTTCTGGTAATAACCTTAATAATATGGGTAGTAATAAATGGCCGTAGGAGCCTGATGTTACTCCTAACGCATCAAGATTTCTTATGCAAGTTTCAGTATTATCGTACAGCTTCCTGAGCGAAGTGACATTCTTACTAAATTTCACTGGTTCAAGATTTAAAATTTTGTTCATGTAACAATTTATTATATTTTCCCGCTTCCCATACCTTTCTTCTAACAACTTTAAACACGTTGAATAATTTTGATCTGTCAGTTCAAAACCTGCTACAATAGTATATGCAGGCCCAGACAACAAGGATTTAAGATATTGGAATTTTTCAATTTTTGATAACGATTCGTTTGAATCTATCGCACTAGTAAATAAATTAAAAAATTCTAAGAACTGGCTTGCATCAACAGAAAAATTTTCTATGTGCTATCTAACATTATGAACGAAAAGTTTTCAAAGTAAACCGGTATTTCAATTTGTTGACAAATATAGAAATTATGCTACCCAGTGGGAATTTAAATATGGTTTTATTGAAAGATTTTAATTATTAAAAAACATATCCATGTACTTGAATGAATGAAGCTAAAATGTAAAATATATTTCATTATTTATTTTTTTTATTCTGGATACTTTTAATATTTTATTTCCTGAATGGTTTTATACGCATAAACTTCAAAATATCTATACTATACACTCTATTAGAAAACATGATTAAAGAGGCTTGTTATTTATAATTATCATCTAATCCTGTAAATAAAATAATAATAATAATAATGATCCAACGTGTGCTTCTATTTTGTGCTTATGGTTTGAATTTTTATACTTTATTCACATAAAAATGGCTAACTATTTTATATTATTTTCATTATTTTTTATTTTACTGTGTCATATAAAAGTAAATAGGATTACCTGCATTTGTAACAGACTGTATATATAAAATTTTCACCACACGTTATTCTAAAACCTTTATAGTAAATTAAAAACTTCATCAAAAAATGTAAATAAATTAAACACGAATTTTATAAACATGTAATTGAACTGCTCGCTTAAACTACTAAAACTATTAGAATTTAAAAAAAAAACTGCTGTGGGTAGTAAAATCGTTGGCAATTTCTTCGACTATTAAGTCTTGGAATGTTGCTAATATGAAAGTATTGCTATTGAATTTCAAAACTTTATTTGAATACATAATTGATATTTTTCATATAAAAATGCTTTTTGGTGTTATTAGTCGAGTGTGTTAATTGTAAATATATATTAGAGATTTCAATAATAAAATAAACGTTTTTCTCCTGTATTCTATAATACGGGAAGCTATACTGTTCTTGATAATATCAGAGCTATAGTGGTCTTGGCAACGGACATCTAGCCAGATAGATCCTAAACGAATTGTATAAAAAATTTCACATTAGACTCCGAATAGAGTAGCTGCAGTGCATAAACATTTAATGATTGTTGTTTCCTAAAAATCTTAGACAGTAAGAGTTGTTATTATTGTTACTATATAATTTCATAAATAAAAATGTAATTTTGGAAATCAATTTTTAAAGTTATTTTTTAATAACTAAAAGATGTTTTTAAATATGTGTTTTACTGCAAGCAGACTTTGATATAAAATGAATTAACCTTTTGTATCCCCTCACCGTGCTGCATATTTGCAACATACCCTAAAGTCAAGGTGAATTATACATATAGTGTAGGGAAAAAAATCGTACTTAAAAAAAAAATTGGATTTTTTAAAATTTAAATCAGATTTAGATTTTTTTAAATTTAAATCGGATTTTTATGATTTTTTTCCTGCATTAAAACACGGACTAGCTTTCAATACTTTGGGGTTTCTAAAGCAATTAAACCTCTAATTGTTAAGATAACCTATGTTTTAAGCTTTAATAATAAAAATAATCATACAGCATCTTTAAAAATCCCTTTTCTGTACTATTCAGATTTAAAGCCAGACGGAGACTTAAATCTATAAATTCCCCCTCTTCACTTGCAATGATGTCATTTGACGATCATTTGTATCATTTTAATTGGAGGAGGAATGAATCGTCCTTTTAATATACGAAATAATCCACTACGTGCAGAAGAGCAACAATTCTGTTTTTCGCATTTTACAATTTGCTGCAAGTATTGACTTTCTTGTACGAGCTTCGAATACCAATCCAAGTCATAACCAAGAGACTCTGGTTCGCCTGAATCAACATATGTGGCAGTAACGGGATAATTGTCAATGTTTAATGAGTTCCAGATATCTGCGAGAGTTTTACCAGCATATGCTAAGTTATTTTGCTCCATTTCTTCATCAGTAGTGCGACCGTTCTCATCGAGATGGGAACCATAATGGTTATGAGGGTGTATAAGACAAGACAGTTCTCGACTGAGTGGTGTCATTCGCCTTTCTACTCAATTATATGTACTTCTTCCAGGAGCATTGCACGCTATGAAAATTCCATCCAAATCATGCTTTTTGAAATGGTTAATAGCAAACGATATAGCTTTCTGGTAGCGGGGATTCTTGTCTGGATCTCCATCAACCGTTACTATTATTACTGGTTTGATGAAACCCTCTTCTGTTTTCACTAATTTTTCAAAATCTTTGAGTATTAATAGAGTTTCAAAATCCTAAGCATGAGTATTTGCTGTGTAAGAACTGTGTTTCCCACTTCTTATAGCTATTAACGTTGGACCAGAATAACCTATGTATGGCTTTACTTTGACCTGTCATGCCAGGAGCAATCACAATACCAGCGTAAACACATGGGATAAGTTTGCGACGTTCAGCGATGACCCAGTCGTGATCGCTTAAGGATACGTGATACTCCATATGCATCAGTATCATAGCCTGTTTATTGGCTGCTGTAATTCCCAAAGGTACGCGCGCTTTGTCATCATGTGAAAGAAGAAACACTTGCATGGGTCCAAAAATTGAAGCTAAAGTTTCTAAACAATGGATGGATATTACTGCAAATTGGGTATCAATGTGAGGTCGGTGATAATCAGCCAGAATCCAAGAAAGTTTTATCGGCACTGTGGTGACATGTCTTCGACACTCGATGGTTGAGGAATTTTTTGGAAGCAAACGAAGATATGTTCTACTCCTGCTTATTGCAAAACCAACCTTTTTCAGTTTTGCAGTCAAGTCATCGAGAGTTTTGACACTTCGGACTTGTTTCTTCTTTTTGCATCTGCAGCGCTTCCAATAATAGCTATGTCTGCTATTGCTTTAAGTAATAATGGTTGTTTAAACTTGGTCTTCCTACTGATTCCCTCAAAGCTATTTTTTTTAATATCTGGATTATCATGGCAGATTTCTCCAAGCTTTGTTCGTTTGGTGGTTCGATGTTTTCTTTGGTATTCAGCATTTTGTCGTTTCCTTTTTAAGAATTGTTTTTCCTTTTTTGAGATCACTGGAAACCTTATTTATCTGTTTTTGAATCTGAGATACATTGGTTTCAATTCAGTTGGGTTACATTTCATTTTTAGTAAGGTTCAAAATTTGAAAACAGTTAGAAGATTATCTGCTACAAAACTAACATATTTTTTAATTTTTTTCCTCCATGGATGCATTAATTTTTGAGTTATTTGAAAAGAAAAAATAAGGCTTAGCTTGGCTACGCCATATTTAAAAAGTAATAACTCGTTTTTTGACGTTTTATTGGTCTTTATTTATTCCCATACTGACCATGTTCTGCCAAGGCTACACGGTCATTTTATCTTATCTATCTTTTTTCCAATTTTTACAAGTAATTATGTAAACTTAAAGTTATGATAAAATATATTTAAAATTTTAAGAATAAATTGATTATAATTAGCTTTATAAAATAATCAAGAAAGACTGATTTCTTTTTGGTTGCCTTACGCAGTTCGTCCTTAATTCTTTTTAGCACCAATACCTCTAACTCTTTGTCAGTTTTAGGAGACTTTTTGTACTGCCGCCACACATCATTAGTTTTACATTGGATATCCTTCAAAGGTTTATCTGATGCAGACTTTTAGAAACTTTCAAAAAGTTTTTTATACAAGATTTCTCAAAATGAAGACATATTTCTGATTTTATTTATTTTAAACACCACTACACTGCAGTACTGAGAGGTAGAGGTCTGCACAGGCCGAAATTTCCAGGCCCGGGCCCGGCCCGACTCATAGAGAAAAAAATTCGGCCCGGCCCGTTCAAAAAAATTATTGGCCCGGCCCGATAAAAAAGTTAAAAGTTCGCCCGAGCCCGGCCCGACCCGGAAAAAAAGTTAAAATCTCGGCCCGGCCCGATTGAATTTCTACAAAACATTGATTTTTATGTCGATTTGGTGAAAGATTTGTCTCGTACGAGGAGTTCTGGCCAAAAATATGTCTTAAATATTTTTTTATGTTTATAATCTTCATTTTTATATAAGTGGCGCAGGCTGCGACATTTATTTTTTTTAATCAATCTCTATTTCTTGTATGTAAATGAATCCGTTATCATTAATATCGTTAATCCATATTCCATGTATTGAAGTGCTAAAAATCTGAAAAATGCTATACAATAAAATCTTCTAAAACGGAATTGCATAAAAAAGAAAAAAGTCCGTTATAGACAAGTGCCCTTCTTAGCAAGTTTTAAATGTATTATATATTCTATTCTTACGTATTAGTATATTAATTTTGTATGGATCAACACGTTTTTCAGTTTATAACAGGATTTCGTCATAGACAGGTTCCTTCTCACATGTTTTCTTATATTTTCATTTAGCTATATTTTAATAAGCGTAGAAATCTACTATTCTTTAAAAAGAATAAATTTGAATGTTTAATAGTAAAATAATAGCGATTTAAAAATGTGTACATTTTTTTCAAAATTTTTTGAGCCTTACCTAATTTTAGTGACCTTTGAACGGATCAGGCTACGCCGAGACAATGATTTTCATACGGGCTGCGTCAAAACTAGGACTTAAAATTTTGGGCCTTGAAGACTTGGAATGAAACCAGTCCCGGCTCTGTACAGAAAAAAATGGGCCAGGCCCGATCCCCCAGGAAAAAAGTAAGGCCCGAACCCGGCCCGTCCCGTAAACAGTAGTAACTACGCCCGGCCCGTCCCGAGCCTTCAGAAAAATGTATGGCCCGGGCCCGCCCCGAGTGCCGTGAATGAAAATAGGCCCGAGCCCGGCCCGAGCCCGGCCCGTGCAGATCTGTACTGAGAGGTTTTCAAAACTCACGAGACACCAGACAGTAGAGCAGTCGGTCACTATGGTTATGGGGTTCAACCACTTGACAGAGGAGGGGTGGAAACAAAAAAGATAGAATTTTACTTACGTTTTGGAAGCTTTCCCGGAAAACTCATATTGTCACAATGCATCATATCGCATCGGTCCATTCAATTCTATTCTATTCTATTCTCACAATTGGAAATAGTAGTAAGTTCTCAGAGATAATAAGCCCTCATGCATCAAACATGAACAGTCACCTCTAGATAAAAGAGATCGTTTATGTTTTCCTTGTGCGGTCAAAATAGCTGACATCAGAACTTCAAGTTTAATATTCTTTTGCTATTTCTTTCTTTCAATTTGAAATTTTATATATATATATATTTTTTTTACAAGTTAGAGATTCTCAAAATGTCTTACGTAAGCATCATTCAAACCCACCCTCCCCCTTGTCAGCAAAAATAAGCAAATCACTAACCCCCCCCCCCCCCCATTAGGTGCTTACGTAATATTTGAACGGCCCCTAATTGCAGAATTAATAAAACCAGAAAAGCAGAATTGATAAATTTCCTTTTTAAAATTAAAACATCATTTCTTCTATTAGAAGACCAAGACAAAAAACATATATACGTAGTCTACCTGCTGCGTTCAACTTTTTTCATTACTACTTCAAAACTAAACTAAAAGAACAAGAGAAAAAATGTTTTTAATATGAATTCTTTAGTCAGATCATGCGATAACTGGCGCCTATTCAGTCTGGCTGAGAGAGGCTCGCTCAAAGAGAGTTGCGAAATATTCCACAAGAAGAGCATTACACTGTTTGCAGTGAGCCAAGTGGAAGTTATCTTTGCCATTTTACTCCAGACAAAGTCTTAACGAAAAGGAAACCTGCTGAAGTTATTGCTAACCATCTTGTGATTTTTTAAAGAAAAACAGCATTGATAAAAGTTTTCAGGCTATTGGTGGTGACTCAACGAATGTTAACACTGGCTGGGAAGGAGGAGTCATACATTGGGTTGCAGAAAAGCTGAATCGTAAACTCATCTGGTTGGTTTGTACTCTTCATAATAATGAGCTACCTTCGCGGCACTTGATCACAAAGTTGCATGGAAAAACCTTTGTCTAACAACAAGTGGAGTGGTAAGATTGGCAATATGTTTGATGCTGCAACAGAACTTGAAATCAATCCCTCTTTTGTCAGAATTTCTTTTCCAGAATCTTTGGTTCCATTGAGTGACACTGTTGTCAAATGTCTCTCTATAGAACAGGCTATGGTTACAGGATAACTCAGGCCATAAGGAGAAGTGCACTTCCAACTGATCTGGCATTATTAGAAATTGGTCCTGTTAGCCACTCTTGGTTAATAACTGCAAATAGAATTTGTTGGATATGGGTTTCAAAACATGAACATAACGGCAACAACTTGAAGAAGTTATAGCTGCTTGTGGAATACAATGTTGGTGTATCATGCCCGCTGGTTTACAATCAAATTCTCTTGCGTGAAAGGACTTCGCCACATTATTTATCAATTGAAGATTCTAAAATATCAGAAGAAGGCAATAGCAGATACTTTTTTGCCAACAATCCAACGTTCATTGTGGTTTCCATTTAATGAAATGGTGCTTCAGACACTTTTACGCTCAGAATATCAAGAAGAAAGAAAAGCTGTGGATCAGAAGATAATTGAATTAAGGAATGAAGATGATAATACACCAGGAGACCTATCTGTTCGGACTAGGAAAACACCTGCAGTAAATTCAAATGCAACTTCCCTTTTGGAACTGATAAACTGGTCAGAAAATGTATATGAATTTCCACTTACTTGTAAACATAAAACATCATAAATAAAAAAGTTTGTTTAAGAGCCAATGCAAGTTCCAAAGTGGCCATGTCATGGACAGTAGGGTGGGTCGAAAAAACCGAAATTTTTATAATCGAAATGTAATAGAGCGGAAAAGTTGCCTTTTGTAATACAGAATAAATTTCTAAAATATTACATCGG
The DNA here is from genome assembly GCA_963932465.1 of Maratus speciosus. NCBI lineage: Eukaryota > Metazoa > Arthropoda > Arachnida > Araneae > Salticidae > Maratus > Maratus speciosus. The sequence goes on from OZ010787.1 coordinate 289,297,248, forward strand.
TTAATATCTTTTACCGCCGCAAGGGGGCCAAAGTTTCAAAAAATCGCAAAAAATATGTTTTTTTAACATTTTTTTTTTTTAAATTATACAAACATACCAATACAATTTTTAATAGAACGCAATAGCTACATGAAGATATGAGAAATGACCCGGTAAATGTTCATTATGATGAAATCATATCTTTATTTGCCGCAAAAAGACCATATTTTTTGTAAAAATTTCAAAAATTTCAATTTTTCATTTTTTTTTCTAAATTTTTATAATTTCTATAATATGTCTAGAAATAAATAATTTTACTTTAAATCTATTAATATATCATAATTTTTTATAACTATTTGTAATAGACTTGAAACTAAAGTTAATTGTTAATCTTTCATTTTTCTTGACGATCGCTTCATACTGATGTTTTACTTCATAACAGCCAATTCATGCCACAAAAATTATATAAAATGAGCAAAATGTTTTAGTATTTTATTAATTAAAATATAGAGATGTTTAACCGAAACGGGTTAAATAAACTTAAAATGAAGAAGAATTTAATGTAAATGAATTTTATAATAAAACTTGCTTTCAGATGAAGCCATTATTTCTCGAGAGGCCAAAACTGATCAGATGTGATCCTCCCTCTGTTCTAGTAAACAAACTTTATCAGTGCTTCAATGAATAATTTCACGCATCTTTCTAGTCATTGAGTGGGACAAGGAAAGTTATAATAGCTGGTATCTTTAATCGAACATTTTAAACTCACCAGCGTTTTTAGTCGATAAAGAAACCATAACAGGTGGTTTTGTTAGTTTTCAGTTTTGTCAGTAGACTAAAGCCATAAAATTTTAAGCTTCAGTGTTGAAGTCTGCTATGATAAAGTGACGGATGGCACTATTCTAGTCCACAGAACTTCGTGCTTTTGCAATTTTCTTCATGGCTGGGGCCCTGATGTTCTCCTCTTCATATGCTATCATTCCAAAGAGGCTATTTGTATGATTTGCGAAATAGTCATTTCGTGAAAATACAGGAACTATAATCTTTCGTAGATTATCTGTCAAGTAACGTAAGTTACTAACTATAGTGCACAGATTCTGGAAAACATGAGTGATTCATTTTAATTGTGAACCAACTGATGCAGTACATTTTCAGGATGTACTCAAAGAGTATGACAAGTTAAGAAGAGGGTTTCTTTGTTTCAACGTAGAGTCTCAAAATTCGAATAGCAGTGATGATCCACCTTGCGTGAAATATTTGTCCAGAGACTCAGCAAAAAAGGTCAATTGTATACACGCGTGTTGAAAGAGCTTGCAATATTTCAGACATATACTTCTGGTCAGTTGACAAATCATCTTTATCAACAGCTAGGTGATCAGATTAAATTGGCTTAAATTTTGCAATTGGTAATAATTTGAAAATCGCAAGAGATCAACCAATTGGTCCACAATATGATAGAGAACCTGTTTTTTGTCATCAAGATGTTTGAAAAGATGCCTCAGTGGAAGCTCATTGAAGTGAGGTCAAGGAAGCCAATAAAGTGGTTTTTTAAAAGTTGTTCTCAACTAATCCTACTATAACACCACCTTTTGCATCCTGTTTTAAAGACAGTTCCGCGAAATTCAACTGCAATTATTATTCCAGTCGGGATTTTATTTTTCTTCAAAAAATCTATAATGTCATTGCATATAGAAGTCGCCTTGCCAGACGATGGTGTCAAATGACGAAAATAATTCAGACCTGGTTCTAGTACAAAGAGATATGTTCCTCCTTGACTTCGCAAAGATGAAACTTTGCCACCTCTTTAACCTGACAGTTATTTCTATCTTTAGGGCCATCAAAGTATAGAGTAAAAGGAGTACATTACAAAAAAAAAAAAAAAAAAAAAAAAAAAAAATGAACAAAGTCAAACGTGGCCCTCTAGCAGCGAGAAATTAATTTTACGTGCAGGCAGCTGCAGGTGTTTCTATCATTGAGCAATTTTTTTTTTATAGAATTCAGTGATAGTTTAACAAATGTGCATGAAATTAACAACATAAAATGCCTTTCCCAGCCTATCAGAAATGTAAAAATCTGAAAACATTACAAAAGTTATGAAAATTGAAAAAATGAAAAACTTTGATTTTTAACATCTTGGCGTGGCTATTGCGTTCTATTAGAAATTGAATAAGTATGTTTGGATAATTAAAAAAAAAATTGCTAAAAGTATGTTTTTCGCGATTTTTTCGAAATTTGGACCCCTTGCGGCGGTAAAAGATATTAACCAATCGGTGTAATATTTTACGTATTTTATCTTTTTTACAAAAGGCAACTTTTCCGCGCTATTACGTTTCGATTATAAATATTTCGGTTTTTTCGACCCACCCTAATGGACAGTCCGCAGAGAGGTGCGTGAAAGAAGTAATAGAGGCTTCTGGCAAAGTGTATACATAATGAGAAACGAGAAGGATTCATCAGAGGCCAAGAAGCAAGCAAAAGAATGATGTCTAGGAATGAATCGAAGCAAGATTTGATGAATATTATTGGTTAAAGCTTTTAACTTTATTTACGTATTTTCAGCGTTTCATAATAAAGACAAAATATAAATAAATTTGTTTGAGCTCATTAAACCACTTTTTCAGCAAATTTTGTTGGAGTTTATATTAAGTTATCCCCTTTTTTCGGAAATTTCAATACAAATTATAATCAAGCGCGAATTTACCAAGGTAAATCTTTATGAAAAAGGAAAAATCTTTTAAACTAGGATATTAAACATCAAAAGGCAAATTTTTGGACCCACTCTTTTACAAAAATCACGAATTTTTATTTTTGCCCTCCAAATCAACACGCCCTGATACCCACATGAAAAGAATATTTTTTAATCAAAAATTTTTGAATGTGCACTTATTGAGACCTTCCTTGTGTGTGTGTGCGCGTGCATGTGTGCATACATTTAAAATTAGATTGCGTTACTTTCTTTAATATACATAATCAACTTAAGTAATACACTTAAAAATCCTGTTGTCAATTTGGTCTAATATCAGAGGTCAACTGTAAAATAATTGAAAATAATACCACCCAATTACCCCTCCTTCCTTGTATCCTACATAAAAAATTAAAAGTACTGCAAATTACACCACTCTGAGAAAGACCATTTCAATTATTTTTTTCTACTTTTTATTATTTATAATGATATCTAGTTTTCTAATTTTACTTTAATTGAAAATCTCACTTTTTTTTATAGTTTTAGTTAAAATTTACTTAGGGAAAAGGCTTTAAAAAATTTCAGATTAAAGTATAGTAAAATATTGAAGCTTTCAAAGCTCAAAATAAGCTGATACTGTATTGCGGATTGAATGATAAACAAAATGAAAAATCTCTGAGTGCGTAAATTATTTATTTAGATTTTCTTTTAATTATTTTAGCATTACTTTATTTAAAAATCGCAGCTGTTTATATTTTGAAAACTTTTCAAAAGCTTGCTTGTTTGTTAAAAGAAAGACCTTTTTTCAGGTCTGTGCTAATAAAGTCATCTAAAATGTCCTCAAGTTTTCTAAAATTTCCTATACTAAAATTTATTTAGCTTGTATCTGAAAGGAAATGCTAAGGTAAAGCTAGGAGAGTCTGCGCACATTTCAAAAGAATAATAATAAAAAATCTAACTATTAATTTTTTGCTAAACTATGCATGGATAATTTTGACTTCATTCGTTTTTATGCATTTCCATTGTTATTTTGTTGTTATGTTGTAATTTAATAGAACAGTAGTAATAAAACAAAGAAAACTATTTTGTGTAATCTCTCCTTACAGGGTAGGAGAGATTGCGCACATGAATAGAGGAGATTGTTATTAATAATAACTACAATTAAATTGTTAACATTAATAATTACACTTAAATGATATTGTTGTAAGGTTTTTGTTGGTAAATTAATTGTAAATTAATTAAGTTAATTGTGTTGGTAAATTAAATAATATTATTGTATTAGGAGTGAATTTTTCAGCCAAATGTTTCAATAATAAAAAAAAAAGAAAGAATTTCAACAATAGTTAAAGAATTTTAATTTAAGAAGAAGATTAAAATATCAGAAAAAGCAAGCCCTACTAAGATTACAAAATAATATTAATCTATTCGATACCATGTTTAACTTAAAAATTACTTCATTTTCATTCCCACAGTTTTAATGCATTTTGTTTGCTAACCGAAGAACACATCGTCCACAATCGATGCACTTCTTGTAGTAAATCGTGCAGCTTTCGTGCAATCACCTGCAACAAGCAATATATTGAATTCAGTCACTGGTCGAAGTCTTCTCCTGGTACAGTTCCAGATGTTCAATGCACTCACCCTCATTGAACTTCGATTTTTTTTCCATCAGTTTTTTTATCCCACTTTTTCTGGAAGCATCTTGTTTTCAGCTGTTATATTTATTTTTTTTTTGTAGCGGCATCCTTCTTAAGTCTTTTTTTATGTATATTTTGTGGATCAATAACATTAGTTGCACTCTGTTTCCTTTTTGATTTCGATGGCATTAAGTTACTTGAAATGGGAGAAAGCTTTTCCAGAACATTGTAAGTGTTATTAGAACATTTATTTTAGTTAACAAAATTAATTTATTAGCAAATTAACTGTTCATAAATTAAAAAAATATATAAATATTTAATTAATTTATTAACAAATATATTATTAATTTATTAACAAATATATTATTAATTTATTAACAAAAATAATTACATAAAATTAATTTAATAAGAACTGTATTATTAATTTATTAACAAAAGTTTTATCTGCAAAAGTTTTTTTTTTTTTTTTTTTTTTTTTTTTTTTTTTTTTTTTTTTCAAATTAATTTGTTGCCAAATTTAGTTTCAATGATTATGTGTTTTTCAAAAAATTATTTCAAACTTGATTCATTCATATGTTTTACACGTAATTTACAATTTATGTAAATTTACCAATAAACTGCGTAATCTCTCCTAGCACTGAAACTTATGGAGGAAATGCGCCATCTCTCCTAAGTAGTAGATGCGCAAACTCTCCTATTTTGGTAGGAGAGATTGCGTGGCCTTTTATTTAAACATGGCCACTTCTCAAATGAATTTTGGTGTTCGCATGCTTAATCTAGGTTAGTATCTTATAAGAAATCGTTTAAGTTCAAAATATTTTGTACTACTGACATTCTATAAAAATTCTGACGAACAGTTATGAAAATTGAAGCAATTACTTTCGGAAAACAAAACAAAATAGCAGTGCTTTATCCAAGACGCTTGGAACAATCAATGTGCACATTCATGTAGACACTGCACTAATGCTGCTGTACAATTACCTGGAGTCGCTGAGCGCGCATTCTACTCCTTCCCATCGAATCTCTTTCTGCGTGATCTCTCCTTGCTTTACCTTATATATTTTCAAAATGATTTTTTAGTAACTGAAAATATATTTGGAAGTAAATCTTGTTTAAAATTTATATAATATAATAAGCAATAGACCAATAAAATTAAATAAGGTGTAAATTAGCAAAACCATATGAATTTTATATTAAATTAATGCAGGGATTATGGTCATTTATAAACATGATTGCTTACATGACGTCGAAAAATATTTTATAAAATATGTTTATATATAATTCCTGTATAGTGATAATGTTTTATATTTTTATTTTTGGTAATTTATTTAAAGTTACTGCTATAAATAAGTTTTACTTAAAGAAAGATAATTAATAAAAAAAACCACCAATATTTCTAAGTAATTGTTTAAATAGATTATAAAATATGTCACTAAAATACTGCATCTTCCAAATTCTAAATTCAAGTAAACAACATAAAATAAGTTTACGTATTTAATAAAGTAAACGTAGTTTTTACATATTCAAAGTTTACGAAGAGGCAAGAACAAAATTCTTCTTACATAAAACATCCTAATAAAATAATTATATATATTTCACAGAAATATAAAAGTGAAGTAAAATAACAAGTCTCATTAACAGTTTTAACAAAAAAATAACAATTTTATAACGCTAATATTAAATACACGTCACAAACTTGTATTTATATCTTCCCAAAAAATCACTCAACATTTCTTTTCTGATAAGATAATATACAGTGCCCGTAAGGCATGGTGACGTTACGGCAACGTTGTTGTGAAGTCACACTGAGACTTTGTGACCGTCGATGTGACGTCACGAGACGTCGATGTGACGTCATAGTGACTAGAATATGCAGTCGTTATGGCCGTTTTAGAGCTCATTTGTGACGTCACATTGTGACCAGTCTGTGAAGTCACGGTGTGACCAATTTGTGAAATATGTGTCATTTGTGACGAAATTATCATTAACACTGTGATGATTCTGTGACAATGTTGTGAAGTCACATTGTGACAATTTTGTGAAAATTGTGTAATTTGTGACGATTTTGCCATTAACTTTGTGACGAATATGTGACTACAATCACAATGCTGTGACAGCGTTAAGATGCAAGACACTTATGGAAAAATGAAATCGCTATTCCAGTCCAATCAATAAACCTAGTAAATGGAGGCAGGCAAAATTTCACGTTTTTTCGCTATCCTTTGACGAAATTCACGTTTTTTCTTCAATCTTTTGACGAAATTGCGATTCTTAGATGAAATTCACGTTTTTCCACGACCTTTTGAAGAAATTTAGATTTTTTGCGATCGTTTGACAAAATTCGCCTTATTTGCACGATTTATTGACAAAATTTTGTCTTTTTGCGTTCCTTTGACGATATTCGCGTTTTTTCTACAATCTTTTGACAAAATTTGCTATTCTTAGATGAAATTCGCTTTTTTCCCCACGACCTTTTGACGAAATTTCTATGATTTCCCGATCGTTTAACGAAATACACGTTTTTTCTGCGATTCTTAGACGAAATTCGTCGTATTGGCACGATTTATTGACACAATTTCACGTTTTTTTTCGCTATCCTTTGACAAAATTCGCGTGTTATTCGCGATCGTTTGACGAAATTCGCGTTTTTTCTGAAATATTTTGACAAAATTTGCGATTCTTAGATGAAATTTGCGTTTTCTCCCACTATCTTTTGGCGAAATTCGCCTTATTTGTGCGATTTATTGACAAAATTTTGCATTTTTCGCGGTCTTTTCACGAAATTCATTTTTCCCCCGGTATTATTAGACGAAATTCTTGTTTTTCCGTGATCCCTTGACGAAATTTAAGGGATTTTTTCACGATTCTTTATCGAAATTCACGTTTATTCCGCGATCTTTTAAAGAAATTCGCGTTTTTTTTTTCGAGATCTTCTGGCAAAATTCACGATCCCTTGAAGAAATTAGTTTTTTTTTTCGTGATACTTAGACGAAATCCGAGAGTTTTTAAACGATTCTTTGTCGAAATTAGCTTTTACCCCTGTGTGATCCTTAGACGAAATTTGAGTTTTTTTCCCCAATACTTTGTGGAAATTCGCTTTATTCCGCGATCTTTTGAACAATTCGCGTTTTTTTTCACGATCTTTAGACGAAATTCATGTTTTTTCAGCGATCTTTTGGCGAAATACACGACTTTTTCGGTTCCCATTTGCCGAAGTTCGCGATGTTTTTCGGTGAAATTTTGGTGATCTCGAAATACTTTGCAATTTACGGAGTTAACGAGCTAAAATATTTTTAGGACCAAAAAGAAAATTTTAGGAGATTTTTGGGGATTTTAGGGAGTAAAATAACAGTTAAGGAATTTAGGAGTTTATGAGGAAATGCGAGCCCTGAACAGTTGGCGGCCCCATATGTATCATATACACACGTTTTATTATGCCATATGCCTCACTACGCGTTATACACATGCATATACAATACAGGGTGGTTTAAAAGGTCACGTCCAAACGGCACGTGTGGTTGTGTCAGCTCATGAGGAGCAATAATTACTTAGGAACTGGGAGTCGGAAACGCGATCATGACTGTGAAATTGCATCGTGACCGTGACCAAAGAAAAGATAACAAACGGTGTAAAAAGACCTTCATTTTACAAGAAACAATCGAAGTGCAAAATAGAAATGAAAAATTTTACAACTCATAACAAGTGCTCAAAGCTTTGAGCCAATTGGACATTCGATCTATCAGATTTTTTTCAAAATTAGTTATTTGTATTTCTAAAATGCATTTTCAAGAGTTAAAATTATTAAAGAAATAGTTCTGCTAAAATTTTTGAAGTATTATCAAAATAAAATTTATATAAAAAATATAATATATTGTACTATACAGTACTTTTTGTATTCTTTAAACTATAGAGAGACTGAATAAAATTAATTTATCTCATTTAATACGCATTACGAACTCTAAAGCGCTGGTGATTATACACCGTTTTTTTTCAATTACCCAAAAGTTATAAAAAGATTGGAAGATAAAAAGGAAAGCCGATATTAAGTAATTATATATTATGCATTTTAATAGCATGATATTGATTTCTATAAATAGAATATATGATTGCAGTAGAGTAGGCACACGTTAATTCAAACAAGTTACGACAGAGAAAATGGTGTACTTCTTTGTTATAGCGGCCCCCACAAATTTGTTTATGCCAAAGTTGCAGTTACGATCTCACCAAGATCGTAGCTAAGATTATGTATGCAGCATATATATGTTTACATATATATACTCAAAACACTCATGTGCCATATACTTCATTATATATGTATTATTTACGTCTTATATACCACGTATATGTCATACACACGCATGCATGTATGCGCGTGATATATACTACATCTTATACACATATGTCACATATATGTATATACCGGGTATCCCAAAAATGACTGATGGATTTTAAAATTCAATAACTTGCAAACGGTGACAGATATTAAAAAAATTCTTGCAGGAGTGTTATGTAAGATGTCAGGAGTTTTTATGCGGCGATTCTCAGGTTTAGTTACAAATAACATCGATATATGGCGCTGCAAGCAATAACTGCTAAATGCAGGCTCGATTTTTCGGCCTTTATCTTCTTCCATGCGAAAAAAGGAGATTAAAATGCATTGAATGGATCGCGAAGTACCAAAAATCGGATCTGAATTGAGCATCTATTTCTGTCAGCGCCATCTATTGTTTTAAATTCGAACTAAAATCAAGAATCACTGTAAAAAACTCCTGACATCATACATATGTCGTAGGCTAATTGAGAAATCCGGCTCTTTGCAAACAGCCTAGGCTCTTTGCAAAGACCGGCTAATTGGAGAATCCATCTCCCTTTTTCCAATTAGCCTGATATTTTTCAGGCTTATTGCAAAGAGCCTAGAAAGCGTTAGGCTAATTGAAAAATGACCACTTATTATCCAATCAGGGTGATATTTTTAGCTCACAGGATATCAAAGACTGAGAGCTTATGTTCCCGCCGATTCTGTATGTACGTGTGTACGTACGTACGTATGTATGTACGTAACGCGATAACTCTTGATAGAAATATCCGATTTGCTTCAAATTTTTTTTTCTAGGTTCATTCTGATAAGGTGCTTCCCTGATTAGTGTTTGGGGTTCATTGGTTAAGGATAAAGGGGGAAAATGGGGGCTAGTCCCCCCTTTAATTTATATAAATGGGTTTTTCATGCAGAAATATTCGATTTGCTCCAAATTTGGTATACTGGTTTATTGAGTTAAGGAGCTTCCCTGATTAGATTTGGAAGCTCATTATTTAAGCATAAAGGGGGTAAAGGGGGGCTACCCCACTTAATTTAGATAAATCTGTTTTTCATGATGAATTATTCGACTTGCTCGAAATTTGGTATACCGGTATATTAAGTTAAGGAGCTGCCTTGATTAGATTTGGAGGTTCATTACTTACATATAAAGGGAGGAAAGCGGGGGGCTATTCCCCCCGTAATTTAGATAAATGGGTTTTTCATGCAGAAATATGCGATTTGCAATAAATTTGGTATACCGGTTAATTATGTTAAGCAGCCTCCCTGATTACATTTGGAAGATCATTATTATGTATAAAGGGGGAAAGGGGGGCAATTGCCTCTCCCCTTAATTTAGATAAATACGTTTTTCATGTAGAATTATTCGATTAGCTAAAATTTCGTATACTGGTTTATTATGTTAAGGAGATGGCTTGATTAGATTTGGAGGTTCATTAGTTAAGTATAAAGGGAGGAGAGGGGGGGGGCTAGACCCCCCCCCTTAATTTAGGTAAATGGGTTTTTAATGCAAAATTATTCGATTTGCTCCAAATTTGGTATACCGGTTTATTATGATAAGGAGCTTCCCTGATTAGATTTGGAAGTTCATTAGTTAAGTATAAAGGGAGGAAAGGGGGGCTAGACACCCCCCCCTTAATTTAGATAAATGGGTTTTTCATGCAGAGTTATTCGATCTGCTCCAAATTTCGTATACAGGTTTATTATGTTAAGGAGCTTCCCTGATTAGATTTGGAGATTCATTAGTTAAGTATAATGGGAGGAAAGGGGGGCTAGACCTCTTCCCCCTTAATTTTGATAAATGGGTTTTTCACGCAGAGTTATTCGATTTGCTCCAAATTTCGTATACCGGTTTAATATGTTAAAGAGCTGCCTTGATTAGATTTGGAGATTTATTGGTTAAGTATAAAGGAGGAACAGGGGCTAGTGTCCCCTTAATTTAGATAAATGGGTTTTTCATACAGAATTATTCGATTTGCTTCAAATTTGATGTACCAGTTTATTACGATAAGGCCTTCTTCATTTGATTTGGAGGTTCATTGGCTAAGTATAAAAGGGGGAAAGGGGAGCAATTGCCCCTCCCCTTAATTTAGATAAATGGGTTTTCATGCAGAATTATCTAATTTAGTTTAATTTTTTTCAACCGGATCCGAACTTGAACGTTCCATTTGAAGTCAACCCGAAAACCGACCACAACCAGTTTTCGGATTGAGTTCAATTAGAACTTTCAGGTTCAGATCGGGTTGCCGGAGGACGGAGAATATTTTGTCTGGCTTGCATCGGGTTATAGTTCTTTGGAATATTTTTGTCGGTTAAGATTTGGTTCGGGACGGGTTTCAGGTTGACTTCGAATGGAATTTTTAGGTTCTGGTAGCGTTGCGTGTCCACGGAAACTAATTTGTCTTTTTCGGATCCGTTTATGTATCTTTGGAATATTTTTGTCGGTTATCACATTTGGTGCGGGATTTCGGGTTTTTTCAAATGGAACTCTCAGGTTCGAGTCGGGTTGCATGTAGACTGAAATTATTTTGTCTTGGTCGAATTGGGGTACGGTCTGTTGTAATTTATTTTTCGGGTTTGGGTAGGGTTATGCGTTAATAAACCTAATAAAAAGAAAATTGCCCAGTTAAACTGATGGCATTGAGCTCACAGGCTATTCACACTAATTGTATATTATACTCTTATTTCAAAGAATAATGCCCCTCGAAAAATAAATGAAGGGATTAGTCCCCGTTGCCGCCCTTTCTAAATAACCAATGAACCTCCATATCTAATCAGGGAAGCTCCTTAACATAATAAACCGGTATACCAAATTTGGAGCAAATCGAATAATTTTGCATTAAAAACCCATTTACCTAAATTAGGGGGGCTGGGCTAGCCCCCCTTTCCTCATTTTATACTTAACTAATGAACCTCCAAATCTAATCAAGCCATCTCCTTAATATAATAAACCAGTATACCAAATTTGAGCTAATCGAATAATTCTACATGAAAAACGCATTTTTCTAAATTAAGGGGAGAGGCAATTGCCCCCCTTTCCTCCCTTTATACATAATAATGATCTTCCAAATGTAATCATGGAAGCTGCTTAACATAATTAATCGGTATACAAAATTTATAGCAAATCGCATATTTCTGCATGAAAAACCCATTTATCTAAATTACGGGGGGATAGCCCCCCTTTCCTCCCTTTTTATGTAAGTAATGAACCTCCAAATCTAATCAAGGCCGCTCCTTAACTTAATAAACCGGTATACAAAATTTGGAGCAAATCGAATAATTCATCATGAAAAACCGATTTATCTAAATTAAGGCGGAGTAGCCCCCTTTCCCCCCTTTATACTTAAATAATGAGCTTCCAAATCTAATCAGGGAAGCTCCTTAACACAATAAACCGGTATACCAAATTTGAAGCAAATCGAATATTTCTGCATGAAAAACCCATTTATATAAATTAAGGGAGGGGACAACCCCCTTTTCCCCCTTTATCCTTAACCAATGAACCCCAAATACTAATCAGGAAGCACCTTATCAGAATGAACCTAGAAAAAAAAATTGAAGCAAATCGAATATTTCATTTATATACGACTACAACTGGGCATATATGTCACGAAACGTTATTTGCGTAATACCTTATTACGTTATTATAAATTCGTATATGCTTTTTAATTTAGCAATTCCTCCTCGGGAGGCCACTATAACAGATAAGTACCGAAAAAAGTTCAAACTATTTCGATTAGAAAATATATATATGGTTTGTCATGCTATTTTCTCTATTTAAAAAAAAATAATAAAGAAGTAACAAACGCTGCTGCTTCTGCAATTGAATTTATTGCAAACTTTTGACTTTCGCGGCCTACGAAAGCTGTGGCATGTAAAAATATGCAAACTGGTAGTTTTTAGCAAAATGTATAATAAACATGCAACAGAGACAGTTTTTAAATCGAAGAAATATTTTAAGTGCTATTTAGTGTTGAAATTAACAAATATTTTCTCCAATGTTAGAATATGTCATTTTAAGCAAGTAAAAAATTATTTAAAACATAAAATTCATTTTTTTTTTTCATATTTGCAATAAGCCGAAAATTACATACATCTCATCAATATTGTCAATTTTCGAATATGAAATTGTAAAGTATACGAACTTACCGTTGTAGAAAATCTATTTTTGACCATCTCCAGCCTTTTTAATTTTTCAGAATTTATTATCTGAAACTGCTCAAAGGATAAATATAAATTTGGTATCAAAAATTAACTCAATATCACTGTATGTTGAGAGTTCTAAGAAGAATCGTGGCAACAACTGATATATTGGAAGATATCAGCAATAAATAAAATCGTATTTTTATGTTCAATGTATAATGGTGGGTGTCAACGGTTTCAATCAAGCGATTTAAATCAGTGATTAAATCATGATTTTAATCAACTGATAAAAAAAAATCATTGATTAAAAACATAAATTTTCTAAATATTTAAAATTACATTTAAAAAATATTAAAATCTAAGATGAACATGATTTGGAAAATTTCTATTGGTATTTTGCCTTATGAATAAGCAAAAGAAAAAGCGTTAAATAATTGTTTCTAAGCTTAGCCTATTCCTTAGACTTATATATAAAAAAAATAAGTACAGTAAGTTTATAAAAAGCAAGTTTTTATCTGTCATAGAAAGCATTTCATTTGAAAATGACATTTAAATCCAATATACGTAATTTACAATGCCACAATTTTCTTTAATCAATCAAGTTATTCTTTCTTTTCTATAAAAAGCATAGCAAGTATAATAAATTTTTGCAAGTAAAAGAATAATTAGGTAGTATGTTATTTTCTCATTCTACTTTTGCAATAATAAATTTACTGCAAATTGGAGCTAAAGAAGAATGCAAGAATGATATCTGCTGAAAAACTACGTTGTTTACTCGCGTAATAGTCACACTTTTTTAGCCAAAGTTTCCTTGTGAAAGTTTAGGTGCAACTATTATGCGGGGAAAATCTGCTACACAATATTGTACACTCTTATGCTAAAACATTACTGGTATAAAAAAAACACATTATAATAAAATTAGCAACTTACCAAATGTTTCCAAACTATGTGTTGTTTATTAAATACCATTTTTCTCTTTATGGTAATATTTTTATAGACATTTATAATATTTTTATAGATATTAATCTTTGAGAAAATTTTGTCAAAAAATTCTCATAATAAATCCCTTTCACTGAAGGTATCAGTACCACTATTGTAATGTGAATCAGTGTCTGAAGAATCTCCATCATTCCATAAAATGTCATCTTCGCTTCCGTCCAAAGCGTCGGAGATGCTCGTCTTCTTAAAACTTTTTTGAAATTATATCGCTTGTTATTAAAGTCAAGCTTTGTAATATCCAACTACATATTAGTTCCAGGGATGGACCCGATACTTTTCCATTGGGAGTTTTTTGTTTGTTCCCATTGACCATGCAATATCCATATACTCGTCTTATATTGTCTTTAAACGGTTTGTTAAAGATTGAAAAGGCAATTTTTTTCTTTTTTAAGCACTGTATGTTAATAATCCCCAACTGAGTTGTAACACTGTTGCTCTTTAATATTTTGAGGAATTTCGATATAATTGGTTATTCTTATATTTACTCTGTATGTGTAACTTATTTTCATGTATATATATATATATATATATGTTTGGTTTTTTTAACATATATACATGTGTGTAAGTTTAGATGTTGGTAATTAATAGTAATATTCCTTTTTTCAAATGCAAGATGAGCTGCAAATCATATTTGCTTATTTTGTTATTTGTGCCACTAACTAAATTATATTTATTTGCAGTTTTTATTTTTCTACAATTACTTACTGTTCCCTCTAGGCCATTTCTTAAAGTTGCAACAGCCTACTTTTTTTAAAATTGGCGAAATACACAACAATTATTTGTACAACTTCCCGGATTATAGAATACAGGAGAAAAACATTTTTTTTTTAATTATTGAAATCTCTATTATATATTTACAATTAACACATTTCACTAATAACAACAAAAAGCAATTTTATATAAAAAATATCAATTATGTATTCAAATAAAATTTTGAAATTCAATAGGGATACTTTCATATTAGCAACATTCCAAGAGTTAATACTTGAAGAAATCGCCAAAGATTTTACTACCTACAGCAGTTTTTCTATTAATTCTAATATATTTAGTAGTTTAAGCGAGCAATTGGATTACATGTTTATAAAATTTGTGTTTTATTTATGTACATTTTTTGAAGTTTTTAATTTACTATAAAGGTTTTAGAATAACGTGTGGTGAAAATTTTATATATACAGTCTGTTACAAATGCAGGTAATCATATTTACTGTTATATGACACAGTAAAAATAAAAAATAATGAAATTACTATAAAATAGTTAGCCATTTTTATGTGAATAAAGTATAAAAATTCAAACCATAAGCACAAAATAGAAGCACATATTGTTTCATTATTATTATTATTATTTTATTTACAGGATTAGATGATAATTATAAATAACAAGCCCCCTTTAATCAGTCTGTTTTCTAATAGAATGTATAGTATAGATATTTTGAAGTTTATGCGTATAAAATCATTCAGGAAATCAAATATTAAAAATGTCCAGAATAAAAAAAATAAATAATGAAATATATTTTACATTTTAGTTTCATTCATCCAAGTACATGGATATGTTTTTAAATAATTAAAATCTTTCAATAAAATCATATTTAAATTCTCACTGGATTGCATGATTTCTATATTTGTCAACAAATTGAGACACAACGGTTTACTTTGAAAACTTTTCGTTCGTAATGTTTAGCTGAAAAGTTCTTACCAGCTAACAATATCTCTTTATAATTTTTTATAACTTTTCTCACATTGAATAATACTTATTGACACTGATTTTTCCCCTTAATACTACATATGCATGATTTCCTTTAAGTAGTACTTCTCCATTATGTAAAAAAAATTCTTATTTCTTCTAAATATATGTTCTGAAAAGATATTAATTTTTAAATAAAAACGTGCACCGAAAATTGTTTTAGACCATCAAAAAATGTTATTCTATAAAAGGGCCTTTTATTTAGTACGTTAAATACATTTAAATATTTGCTAATTATGTTAGACTTTGATTTAATATGTTTTAATCATTTTAAAGTTTGAGAAAACATGTGATTTTAACCTATAATATTTTAAAAGAAAACAAATCTGATTAAAATAAATTTATATAATTGATTTTAATCATCTGATTAAAATTGTTGATAGACAATTATTTATTTCAATAAATTAAATAATAAATCTACTAAACTTTATTAGGTTAATGAAATGTTTATAAGAAAATGCTAAAATCGTTATAATTTAAAGAAAAGCAAATTCTGGACTGAAATATTTTTTCATACCCTTTTTTCCCTTAACGTCGTTCTTTATATTCTGATATAATCCATGTTTTAGAAAGAACAAATTTTGGAAGTACAAAATATGTCTAATAATAAGTACAATAGAAATGATGGGAATCATTTTAAACAACACCAAAGCTCGTGAAATTATCACGGACTGATATTTTTGTCTAAAGTGTTATCTTGAATGATTATTCCTATGAATTTTTAGGTTAAATGTTTATATCTCACAGACTGCACGTTCACAACTCTACTTATTGTTCTCGGGCAAAAATATCACTCCTCCTGTTCCAAAGGTTAAACGCAACATGTTGTCTTTAATATTTTTATCGTCTGCGGTTTTTCGCGCTCTTTTGTTTATCAAGGCACAGAACAGATGTCTTTTCCGTTCATTTGTATGTCGTAATATTTTTATAAGCGTCGTTCTAATTAAAATTTCTTGTTTCAAGAATTTTTTTGATGCATTTAACTTTTTGTCGATATGTTTCAAAATAGTTCAAGTTTTAAGTTTTGTAAAGCTACAGTTTTGTCAAATATGACAATAATTATACTAATACTGGGAGTATAACAAATTAAACAATGTTTAAATTTTTAGAGTATTTAAAATTCATTTTAATATGCAATAATGCAAGATCTTTTGAAAATAGAAAAGTAAAGTTTTGTATTATACGTAGTAAATGCAAAATATGTTCATAAAAAAAGAAATAAAATAAATGGCGAAATAATAGTATTTTTAGTGGGAGAGTGGAGGGAGGATCAGGCAATTCTCATTTTTTTCTATTTTAATTTCCTGTAGAGCAAAACAGCTTGTAAAATAACAGTATTTTTTAAAATAAATTCTATAAACAAAAAAAGAAATAAATAAATATGAATAATTAATTACGCCATGCGTTTCGCACACATTTTGCATATTTTATTTTATATTCGGAAAAAGTTAAATTTCTTTAAAAAAGTGTGACGCAAGTAGCAAAATTTATTTTTAAAGAATTACTTAAAATAAGTAAACACTAACAGAAAAATTTATTACTGAAAATATGCAAGTGTTTTTATTTATTATAATAAAGCATTGCTTTATTACAAAACTCCGTCCCTTCCCATGCCCACAAAAGAAAATCTTTGCTTTCTCCACCTGTATATTATTTTCTGCCATTTCCGCTAATAAGAATAATTTATAAATAACAAACCAACTTCCCGGATTATAGAATACAGGAGGAAAACATTTTCTTATTACTGAAATTTCTAATATATTTACAGTTAATACATTTTTGTAGATTGACCACTAATAACACCAAAAAACATTTTTACATGAAAAATATCAATTATGCATTCAAATAAAATTTTGAAATTCAATAGCGAAACTTTCATATTCGCAACATTCCAAGAGTTAATTGTCGAAGAAATCGCCAAATATTTTACTACCTACAGCAGTTTTTTAATTCAAATAATTTTAGCAGTCTAGGCGAGCAGTTCGATTGCATGTCTATTAAATTTGCGTTTTATTTATGTACATTTTTTGATGAAGTATTTAATTTCGTTGTGAAATATTAGCCGGAAACGAACACTGAATTAATTTATTGTTTGAAGTGGAAACGTTTTTATCTTAACATATGTTATGTCGCACTATGACTTTACAATAAGGTGGGTTTTTTGTCACATAATGAGACGTACGTTACATATAATGACATAACAGTGACGTCACAATTTTTTTTAATAGACAGAAAAATATTTTTTACAGTAAATAACATGTTTTGAAGATTTTTTGTAATTTTTTAAAATTTTCTAAGAAGTTCACATATCAGTCACAATGTGACATCTCTGAGTGGTAGCATTTTGGTCACAGTTGTGACGCCACAATGAAGTCACTTTGACCATGCATGCTATGAGGGTGGTGGCCAAAATTGTGGACATTTTTTGAAATTTTCATGTTTTATAATTTTGTGTGCTTATAGAATATAGTACTTTTCACTCAAATACAAAAGTTTATTTATCAAATTCAAGGAAATTTAATGTAGAATTTAATTAAAAAACGGAACTAAAAAATCTGCATTACAAAAAAAAGTTACTTTTACTTTAGTCTAAAATGCAAACAGTCATGAATACTGATGTGTATTGTAATAAAAGCTCCCTAGCCAATCCCAATGACTGTTCTGAGAACCAATCAAATGTCAGTAACTAAACTGCAGTATATTTTGATTTGTAAAAGCGGTAGGGGAGGTATGATACACTTTATTTTACAAATTTTTTACGACCCTTAGAAAGATATTTATAAACAAATTTTTCGTGTTTTATTATAAAGTGACCTTTTATTTATTTAGTAAAAATATTGTGAATTGAAAAAATAGTCATTCGAAAAATTTATCCCAATTATTTTGAATGGTTACTACTGTATCAAATCTCCCCATTACTGGGGAGGATTGATACACTAGCAAGGTAGGTTTGATACATTGTTATGTAAATTGAAAAAAAAAATGCAGACAATTCAATTTATGCGTCATACAATTTTTTATGATAAATCTTGAAATATTTAAGTAAAATTTGAAACGAAATGACATTGACATATTTCTGTTTCAGAAATGTTTTTTATAAAAATATTTAAACTATTGCTATTATTTAAACAATCCTATTAACACACTTTTTAGAAAATAAATAATGAAAAATAAAAACCTAGAAATCTAGCTGCAAGGAAAAATGAAGTGAACATTGCTGATTTGCAAACAATTTAACATAAATTTAGCACATTTAATATTCCTTTAACCCTTTCAGGGGCTAAGCATTTTCAATGCTAAAGTGTTGAATAAATGAATGGTACCGGAATTTACCAACAAATTTAATTAGAAATAAGAAAAGGGATATATTTCACTTTCATACTAAATGGAAAATATTTTACCAAAATGCTGGTGCCAATGTGGCTTTTGGGAATTAAAATTAAGTGGTTTCATTAACATACCACCAACCCTGAAATGGTTAAAAGAAAAACTAAAAACTCTATCATTTTGATAAGTAAATTCGGGTAGGTTTAATGTTTTTTTCAATTTGCCCTTCTTAAGTTATAGAAAGATTTTCCCTTTCAGGCCATTTAAACTTTTTCCTTTCTACATGACGAGCAAAACGAACTAACCATCTATCATCGCACTGCTTTTCTATGTACCCTACATAATGTCTATGAATAGTCTCTTTGTTCTTCCTTACCAATTTCAGTAGCTCTTGCTGTAAAACAATAATGAATATTACACTCCTATATTAGTTTGCAAACTTAAAAAAACTATTAAATTTCAAATATAAAAGTGTATCATTTCTCCCCAGTACTAATGTATCATTTCTCCCTATTATGCCTTATTGGATTTTCAATCACTTTGTACAAATGCAGTTGCAAAATGGTAATCTACTTTCTAGTAAAACTAATCCTAGCAATATGCTTTATAAATAAAAAAAAATTACAAGATATTATCTTCACAATAATAAGAGTTATGAAAGAAAATCAGTCAATGAAAAAATTTACATTGACATTCCAAAAACCTTCAAAATTAAAAGAAAAGAAAAGTTGTCTGTTCTTCACTGATTAGTCCAGCTAATGATGGAATCAGCAAATAAAAGAAGACTTCACATGTGTTAGAATGGCTGTTAATGCCATTTGTTGAGAAAAATTGTCAATGTATCAACCCTCCCTATGTATCAAACCTCCCCTACCTCCCCTACTTTGCTGGAATGAATTTTTCAGAAGGGTGAATATTAGTATAACTAAATAGAATAATGTTTTTTTTTTAATATTTCTATTTTTTTTCTTAATGCAAATAATTTAAAACAATGTCATCAACAACAAGAACTCATTGGACACCTACAAAAAGAAGCAGAATTGTCATATTGAGAGAAAATGGTCTCTATTATGCTGAAATTTCAAGACAAGTTTGTGTATCAGTCACTTTATCTGGCGTACGAAAGTTGTGCTTACTTTATGAAGAATCTAAATCAGTGATAAATAAGGCAAGATCAGGCCGAAAAAAATGCACAAGTGCTTCTGACTATAGAAAGATAAAAAGGATATGCCTCAAAAATAGAAGAATTTCATCAGATGGTGTTAAATATGAAATGAATGCAATGGGTATTTCAGTTAGTTCAAGAACAATAAGAAGATTAGCAGGTTTTGGACTGAAAGGTAGAATTCTGATGAAAAAACTATTTTTAAATCTTCAGCAACGCAAAAAACGAGTTCAGTGGGCAAAAGAAGGCATTAATTGGTCAGAAAATCAGTGGAAGCAAATAATCAGGAGTGATGAGAGTAAAATATCGCTCTTTGGTAGTGATGGACGAAAATATGTGAGACGCAGAGTAGAGGAAGAGCTGCATCCTGATTGCGTTGAAGCAACTACAAAGAACCCAACAAATGTCATGATTTGGGCCTGTATGTCTGCAGGTGTGGGCCGCATTAAAGTGATTGATAGCATTTTGAATACAAAAAAATACATCGAAACTGTTCTGGAACCAAAATTGATACCTTCCATCAGGGTCTTCCCCAATAAAGCACCATTTATCTTTCAGCAGGATTCAGCTCCATGCCATATGGCAAAAATATGCAAAGAATGGTTTAAAAATAAAAGCATACAATTATTACCCTGGCCAGGAAACAGCCCTGATCTGAATCCTATAGAAAATTTGTGGCGACGTTTGAAAACACTTGTACAAAAAAAGTGTCTATTTAATAAAACGCAACTTATTGAAGCTATAATTGATTCTTGGCATCATGCGATTAAAAAGTATGAACTCCAAACACAAGTAGGGTAACTCCGGGAGAGTTGCCACATCCGGGATAGACGCCGAACCCCTTGTATTTCTTGTAATTATCGATAGATGGTCGTCAAACGCACAGTATAGGTGCGCAATGAGAATATTTTAACCAGTATATAGCGTGAATCCCATTTCGATGTTTACTTGCAGAAGTACAATCTTATTTTGATGTAAGTGCATGATTTCACTGTCTAAACTTTTAAACACGTTATGTTTAAATACTTTTTATACACTAATTACTAAATTGATTCATGATTTCGAAGTCAAAACTAAGTGTAGCGTTTGTATTGAGTACTGTGTGTATGGTTACGCCATTCCCCTTAGCGATGGCAGGTAACTATGATCGCCGACGTCTGCACCATGCAAAATGGGATATATGCCGCACCGCAATTCCGTTATACATGCCGCAGTTTCTTTTGTACGGGATGATTAAGTATTAACTTTTCCTTTTCTTTTTGCACAGGCTAACCACGTTAGGCATGTTACCAAGTTTACAAAAACCAAAGGAGAAAAAGGGAAAAATTAAAAGTAAGAAGGGCAAAAAAGATGCAAGTCAAGATGATAATAATGAAAAATTGGATTACGCGTAACGCAGACGTTCTTTGCAAGGAATGTTTAGAAAACTACTCCAAAAAGAGGAAGTGTAATTGGCTTCGTTGCATCATGTGTCAAATGTAGCTACATAAAAACTGTACTTTTTCTGTAGATTGTAGTCGAAAAAACAGGCCTCTTAACCCATTCAGAATCGTAGGTGCATATAAGTACAGTCGTTTAAAAAAAAAGTAAACACCCCCTACTAACTCCTCAACAAATCATCATAGAAGAAAGTTACTGGTACCGAACGATTGGAAATAAAGTCTACTTTTAAATGATGTATATAAAATTGTCTTAGGGGGTCATCTACATATTAAAACGAATCCTAACTTCATTTTTTTTTCAATAGCAATACCCAATTTTAACGAGATATTTCAAATCTTCGGTTCAAACTATGCCTAGACACCAAATTTCAAGTCATTTGAATGATAAGTTTTTGAATTATAAACATTCAAAATTTAGTGCTTCTAATGTTAAATTATATTTTCATATTTTTATTTATATCTCCCGAAATTATGCTCCTAATGTGCTAATTTTTTTTGTGGTAATAATACTAATATACCCAAACATAAATAAGCTGAATTTGCAATTTTTATAATTTTATGATATGAATTATGAATTTTGAAATTAATATTCGAAAAAATTATGAATATCAACCTACAATTTTTTTGATGGATTTAGATTTATTAAGTCCTGCTTTATGGAAATTCAAAAATTTCACATTTTTCTTCCAAGTAGTTTTCAAATTATGCTTAAAAAACGGCAAAATGATGGTTTAAGGGG
The DNA here is from genome assembly GCA_963932465.1 of Maratus speciosus. NCBI lineage: Eukaryota > Metazoa > Arthropoda > Arachnida > Araneae > Salticidae > Maratus > Maratus speciosus. Next base: position 289,319,418 of record OZ010787.1, read on the forward strand.
CCGACTATGATGGAAGTGAGTAGACATTTTGAAATTTATTCTGCCGTACTGTAATCTAACACGCTTCATTGACTCCTTGAGTGGCGCTTAAGGTGCCTTGATCAAGGAAGCGGCTCTCTCAGTTAACAATCCAGTACGGAACTTCAATTTGGATACAGCCCTTAAAATAGGCTCGTTTTAAAATAATTAATTTCTCGGAAACTTATGGTACGAATTGTATAAAAATTCGTTTTTAGGCTAATTGAAAAGTGTAGAGTTCATTTATGCTGTCAGAATTGGGTACTGCTATTGAAAAAAACAAAGTTATGGTTCGTTTTATTATGTAGATGGCCCTTTAAACAAATTTTATATACATCATTTAAAAGTAGACTTTATTTCCAATCGTTCGGTACCAGTAACTTTCTTTTACGATAATTTGTTGAGGAGTTAGTAGGGGTGTTTACTTTTTTTTCCACGACTGTACATTCATAAACAGCATACAAAATTTGTTTTTGGCACCTGTAAAAAAGAAAAGTAAAATTTGCTTCCTTTAATTGGAGCATTTTCATGATTATTTAAATAAAGGTAACTTCTTTTAAAAAAGTGGTGCCAACCGAATAAAATTTGTGTAAAAGCCACCGGTCCCGAAAAGGTTAACAAATAAATTCTGTAACCACTGTTTTACATTTTTGCTTTTCCGTCACTAATACATATATGTTATGTTGTGGCTGAAATAACAATTAAAATTTAATGTAAAAAAATAAGTCGATAATTTTAATAGTGAAAATAGGCAAACAACTATTAATTTGAATCTACTAATACGTTTCATTGTACTCATTTAGTTTCATTTTGTTATTACGTCGTTAATTATAGTCTAGATATGAATATTTTATTTTTAAATTTTTATTTATAATTTCATTCTGTTCTTATTACAAGCGCGGCATAACTACCGCACAAGTGCAGCGTCTCAGCCTGAATGTACGGGTGACGCGCTGTAGTGTAATGTTTTAGAAAAAATAGTTAAAAAATATTAATCATTTCTTTTGAATATTTTTGTCGCAGTACATGCGTTGTATATTTAACATTAAATAGCACAGCGTGATTTTTTTTATTTTATGTCCACCATGGGACTTTATACACTAATTCAAAAAAATGTGCGGCATAAATCTCGGAATTACCCTACTCTCAATGAAAAGACGTTGTGAAGCTGTAATAAAATATAAGGGTTATCCTACTAAATATTGAATGTGTAAGTGTAACTTTAAAATATAATGAAATCTAAGATGAACTTATATTTTATAAGCGTAACTTTTTTTGCAATGCAGATATTTTAATTATGTTTTCTTTTGTTAAATTCTAGTTTAAATTTCCTTGAATTTTTATATATAAGCATTTGTATTTAAGTGAAATTTATTATATTCTTCAAGCACACAAAGTTATAAAACATGAAAATTTCAAAAAATGTCCACAATTTTGGCCACCACTGTAAATGGACCGAAACAAAATTCAGGCATATTTTTAACTTAAAACCATATATTAATAATGAATATTATTAATAATATCATATTAAAAATACATCGTCAAAAATATGGGTATGTTAATTTACAGCTTATTTCTATCATTAGTTTTCGCGACATAGATAATTTTCAATTTTTGAGGTTCTGAGAGGATTGTCTCCTGTTATACAATGGAAAAGCTGTAAAAAACTTTCTTTTATATAAAGCTATTTTATTTTAATTTTTACATTTTTTCCGTTTGCTAAATGAATTATCCTAGTACTTTTTCATGTATGATTTTATTTTTCTAAATTTATGGATAAACCACCAACACATTTTCATTTTCAACTCTGTGAAAATTTAAGTAAAAAGCATAAATTCTTTGATTTCACACTTTTTCGGTCTGATTTGATCCAAGGAATTGAAATAAATGTCAAAAGTGTGTGCTACCATTTGAAAAAAGACAGTTTATAATATTTTTATTACGTAGATAGTCTACAAATAGTAATCCATGCATAAAATTTCACGTTGTTACCAATCGGTTTGGTAGCAGTATAATTTTTATTCGATGGTTTGTGACATTTCCTCCCCCCCCCCCCCCCAAGATTACATAAATCAATGGAACATTTTCTTCTCTACTGAAAAGTGTGTGCGTGCGAGTATTTATGGCATAGTTATAAAAGATATATCTTTTATCATTATGATTGCGTAATATCTTTTATGGTATGAGTTAACATAACTAAAAGTATCATATATTTTACTTCTTTAGGATCCATATCCATGGATGAATTTGCCGATGCCTGTGCATTTTTGGGTGAACAATTGGGAAAGCCCATACCGCCGGGTACAATACAAGACTTAGCACACAGTATTGATATGAACAAAGATGGTTTCATAGATTTAAATGAATTTTTAGAGGCGTTTAGGATAGTAAATGGAAACAGAAATTTTTTGGAAGAAACTGAAAATATGGAGAAAGATCCTGATGTTGGAGAGAGGGAAGAAAAGCTTAATGGAGAACCAGAAAAAAACTCTTTGGTTGAAGATATTGATGCAGATGAAGATTGCAGTCTAAGATGATTCTAATTCGGCCAAATGTCTTTAAATTTTATTGTAAATGTGTTTGATGATTTTAATTTTTTGATGTAAAAATAATGATGCCAAATAAAATTTATTTATGTTGCTGTTTGGAATCTAAAATTAATAGGTACATTGATATAAACCTAACTTGGCATACAACGGATTAAAAAAATTATTTATAAGAAGAAAGACAGATTTAAGATGAAAAAAGATTTAAGACTCTCATAAATGACTAAACTTCTTACTTCAGGGGTTAACTATATAAAATCATAGCTGCCAACTTTTACGCTTTCTTCGAACCACTAAAATTTTATAGTAAAAATTGTCTTACTTAATCGTCGAAATCTCATGATTAAACAAGGCAAAAACCTCTTTAAAATTTTAGTGGTAGCCAAAAAGCTTAAATGTTAGCAGATATGATAAAATTGAATTTATCTGCAGGGTGTCCAGCAAATAAGACCCTGATTTCAAAATTAAATATATCAAAAACAAACATCAATAGAATTATGCGGTAAGCGGTTTGTTGATTAGCTCAGCTGTAAAAATGTTATACAGAAGTTAAAAAAATTTGTTGCAAAAACCGTTAACAGATGGCGCTGTAATAGTAATGCCTATAAATTCGAAGTCCACATCACTAGCGTCTCATTCCTAAATGGCTCCGTATGGAAGAACGAAAATTGGGAAAGATCACTCTTTCGTTGGGGTGATGTGCAGAAGTGGATACATCTGGTCACAGAATTATTGCATCAGCTTTAATTTTAGAGAATTTCAATTAATAGAATTTTCAATAAAAATTTTAGCAATCATTATATAAGAACTTATTAAAATATTTAATTTGGGTGATGTGCAGAAACGGAGACATGTGTTGACAGAATTGAGATTTTTTTCAAATTTTGTTATAAGCTACTTCGGCCCGGATGCCAGTATCTCTGTGGTATGTCTTTTCTCTCCTAATTGGTAGATCGTGGAATCGAATCCAAGTAGAGAAGGATTTGAAAAAAAAAAGGAAATCTTTCTTTTTAATATTTATTTAAATTGTGAAAAAAAGTTTGAATAAAAATTTCCAAAGTTTCTGGTTTTAAAATTTAATTAAGCTAAAAGAAACCCCCTTTTTTTAAATCATTGAGCATTTATAATAATGATTCATAAATAATTTTTTTTAAATTGTAGAAAATAGTTTGAATGAAAAAATACAAAGTTTCTATTTTTAAAAAATTAAGTTAAAAAAATCATTTTAATTTTAAAAACTCATTTTCATTTTCTTTTATCACTGAGCACAGAAGTATGGTGCAGCTTCTAGCGATATGATCCGAAGTGTTGAAAAGGAATGCAGCCTCCAAAATACTTTTGCTTCAACGTTGATGATATGACTTATCGTCAATTCTTTTTAAAAAGGAAATAATTTAATGCATAATTTCTGTCCCTAAAACTTTGTTTACAAAGAAAAGAAATATATGTGTTGTGCTAAAACCAAACTATTATGCGGTGATTTAAAAATAAATAAGTGAAAAGTTACTTTTTTATTTATAATAATTCAGGTATAAACAATAATACCAAAATATTACACCGTGATTTAAAAATATAAAAAATAAATAAAAAGTACAAAATTGTTTTTCTAAATATAATGCATTATGATTTAAATAATTATATGACATTAAAAATTGAATTTAATAAAATATTTTAATAAGTTCTTATATAATGATTTCTAAATTTTTTATTGAAAATTCTATTAAATGAAATTCTCTAAAATTAAAGCTGATGCAATAATTCTGTGACCAGATGTAACCACTTCTGCACATCACCCCAACGAAAAAGTGGATTTTCCCAATTTTCGTTTTTCCATAAGGAGCCACCTAGGAATGAGAAGCTAATGTTCTGGACTTCGAAGCACAATTTATAGGCATTGCGATTACAGCGCCATCTTTTAACGGTTTTGCAACCAAATTTTGAAACTTCTGTATAACATTTTTACAGCTTAGCTAATAAACAAACCGTTTACCGCATAATTCTATTGATCTTTGTTTTTGAGATATTTAATTTTGAAATCAGGGCCTTATTCGCTGGACACCCTGTATATTAATAAAAGGAAATGCGTGTATTGGCGATGATCACGAAAATCTATCGTACGGAAAGATTTCACATTTGGTTCAGGATAGATGAAAGCATGTCCCAATGAACCGGACTTTTTATTAGAATTGTTTTATTTGATTTGCAATTTTTTGTATTTTTTTACATTCGCACAAGTAATACGTTTTAAATTATTTAACCTAATACAGTAAATCTTATGCTATTTTCAATAAATGTATTCGTACAGCAATTTGTTGATTTTCACATTCTTTTTGTCACCTTTCCGCATAGAATGAGAAACTTCCTTTTTATCAAACATTTTCCATATAAATCTTTGCAATCTAATTTTATATTTTTTATTTCTGTATAGGCAAAACATTCGTTAAAAGTTTATAAAATATTAAAAAAATACGAAATAGATGTGGCTTTTATGACATTCTGGTGACCCCTTTATTGGCATTATAGAAAGTTGATGCTACAAATGCATTACAGCTAGGGGCAGACATTAAAACCCATTAACTAATAACAGATCTTATTAAAACCCATTTGTATAACAATTCAAATGGGTCTCCATTAATCCATATCAGTTATTTGATTTCTCTAAAATTTATAAAACATTTCTAAATCTTTTTTTATTTTATTTATAAAATTAAAATAATATTATTTTATCTGAAAATAAAATAAATACTAAACACCTTAAGAGAAGGAGATTTTTCTTAGTTCCAAATTTAATCTGTGACATTTTTTGAATTGTTTAAATTTTAAATATTACTTTTTTCTTTTAGAAATGAATTTTCATGCACCAAAATATAATTCAGAATATTTCTGTATCTGTCACATTAAACACTGTATTCTAAAATGATTATTCTGCACTAATTGCAACTTAATATAAGTTTGGCTGAAATTTAAGAGGTCATTTAATTATTCAGGAAATTTAAGGTAAGGTAAGGTCAGGAAATTTAAGAGGTCCAAGTAAAGCTGCGTCATTTATTTTGACGCAGCTTTACTTGGCAAAAATTTATTTCCCGCTGATTTTGTTTTTCAGAAGTGATACTGTTTCCTTCGATTCATATGGAAAATAAATGATAATTTTTCAATTTTAATTTTCGTTTATATGAGTTGGAAACAGACATTTGAATTTTTTTGCAATAATTCAGTAAATAAAAATTGTTTGCTTGGTTTTCTTTACTTTAAATAACTAAAAATTTACTTAAAAATATCAAGGAATTATAACTTAAAAAATTTATAGCATCTGAAAGTAAAAGCTACAGAGGTCTTTCCAGAGTTGGGAAATCTTCTTAAAAGAAAAACTTGTGTTATAGCATTCAGTTAGTCCAAAGAAGGAAAAACAAATGGAAGTGCATCACAAAATACCGTCCACAAAATCGTTGCCTTCGATATGGTAACGGATTCCGGGGGAGGGGAGGGGAGAATAACTTTTGTTACTGTCATATAGTTCATATATAGGTAAAAGTTATGAGCTGTCTTCGGTGAAGATAACTTGTCTGTTTCAGAAACAATCGTTGATTGGGACAAATACCTACGTCCCTACGTGAAATTATGTACCTTGTTTTTGATAAAAGAATAATAATGAACATTTGTTTTGTACTTTATGCCTTTAAGGTTAGCCTTCGTTAAGGGGACCGGTTAAGCTCTATCTCGGCCATGTTAAAATACACCAACTTTATGTACCTTTTTCTGAGAAATGGTGAAAGATAGAGGTCTAGATTTTTTAGAGTAGTTTGAATAACATGTTTTACGTATTTTAACAGACAATTTTCTTTCTAAGAGAAACTGAAAATTAATTGTTAATTATTTATTGAAAGACATTTGTAAATTAGCATTTTGGTAAGATTTCACTGCCTAAAATAAATAATTCTCGACAAATCATTAAATCCCTGTGTTAAAGTACGCACTATAACATAATATAAGTATTTAGAAAAATCTGAGTTCTCAAGTTTAATAGATATTGAAAAAAAGGACCTCAAATATGAAAAATCGAAGTTTTGAGAAAAAGTCAAATAAAGCTGTGAAGCAGTGTTGCCAGTGGACTACTTTTTTAAAATTCTGATTTCTTGATTAGCACCACTTTTTTGAAATAGTAAAATTCGCCTTATTTAATAACATATTAATTAAGGCGAAAACAGTGGGAATTTTACCACTTCAGAAAAGTGGTGCCAATCAAGAAATCTAAATTTAAAAAAGTAGCCCACTGCTGTGAAGTGCTCTTAGAAAGAATGAAAAAAATCCAACACATTTTTATATATATATATATACACAGGGTGATTCATAAATATCGAAACAATTAGCTATCTCCTTAATTAATGCCCTAGGCACATACTTCCAATTGCAAAGTTTCATAAAAAAAAGGTGGAAAATTTGCTGAGATAAGTTATAACTCCATGGGAGGTCTATTTGAGAAAATACGAAAATTAAATTTTTATACGGCCCCCGTAGGGTAAAATTTCCAATTAGGAATTTTTTCCTTAACCATTAGTGAATTAAAAACAAAAAGTTCCATCTTCATATCTGCAAAACTCACGGAGTTATGCCTGTTTAAATAATTCGTCAGGTTTTAAGGGATTAGACACAAATTGAAATGCGTGTTATTCAAGAAACAATGTTACTTTAAAAGTTCCAGGATACATGTAAAAATATATTTATTGAGGTAGAATTAGATTTTTCTGTTTTTTGTGATGGTTAACCATATAATTTGCAAATAAAATCACATCCTAAAATTTCTCAGAAAGTTTAAAATTTTTAAAATTATTATTTTATTTTAATTGGGGTAATTTAAAATCGTTATAACTGGAAATATTATCGTCGAATTTCAAACTTTTTTTCATTTAATTAAAGAGGAAAATATAATTTTAATTTTGTTTCAGGATTTTTTTAAATATTAATATTAAAAATATTAAAAACACAAATAAAAACATGATGTAACTTATTTTTAAAAAAAAAATCATATTTTCAAAAATAAATATTTTTTCAAATTTGTCGAAACAAAATTAATGTAAAGTAATCAAAAAGGTCATGTTACGAGTTTGCACCCTTTTATTAACAATTCTTGACTTAAAAATGTACATTAATAATTTAAATTATAATTATTTTAATTTTAATTACGCATTTAAATTAATAAATTTAAATTAATAATTTAAAACGCATTTAAAGTTTTAAACAAAGATTGGCTTATAATAAAATGTTTAAATGCGTTTTAAAAAATTGCAGGTGAGTATGTAACTCTTTCCTGTAGCTTAAATTTCCAATTCGGTTTAATTTTGCCCTTTCCACCTTCTTTCTGCACTATTTAAAACAAAGTTTTTTCTAGCATACCGATTAAGAGTGTTTTCATAATTTTAACACTTACAACTTCAGGTTTTATATCGTCCCACGAGCGGTTTAAAAAGTCTGTATTCTGGGCCCGGACTAGTCGCGACCGGGCCTAATGTATTAGGTAGCTTTCATTACAAAAAGCTACCTATTGCAGCTGTTCGGAGGAAAGCGATTTCAAAAAATTTTGGTATATTTTCATCGATCATGACCCCCAGACCCCGAAACCACCCTCCGTTCAAAATTGATATATATATATATATATATATATATATCAGATATATATATATATATGTATAACTGACATTTGTCACACTGTAACTCTCGAATTTATGAACCGATTTGGATGTAATTCGGTATGTACATAGTATATACCAATGTCTCGACCGAGTTCATTGGCCAGCTTCATCCGCCATTTTGTTTAAAAATGGCGGACATTTAAATTTTTTAACAAATTTTTAAATTTGAAATGTGGTACCAAAAAATTGAAAATGGAAAAATATTTTTTTTTTATGTGTTTGACCTTTATACAAAGATACCGGAGAAGTTTTTGTTTCTTCTATATCTTAAAAAATAGCTACGTTATAGCATTTTAGGTAGCTTTCATTACAAAAAGCTACCTATTGCAGCCGTTCGGAGGAAAGTGATTAAAAAAAATATTGGTATATTTTCATCGATCATGACCCCCAGACCCCGAAACCACCATCCGTACAAAATTGACACACACATATATATATATATATATATAACCATTAATTGAACATAACCTACCACCATCAAAAACCGTAATATTGTGAATTAAAGCTGTAAGTATTAAAAAAAAGTGCCAAATAATTTATTATAAGAATTATTATGGAAGAAAAAAGAAGAAAGTGGACACCGACAAATAATGGAAAAGCTTATATATTGAATTACGTTATCAAGGGCACAGAATTCAATGATATAAGCAATATGGTCGTTTTCTGTGAGAAAAATAAGCTAAAGCTAATATTATTTTTCCCTGTGCCCAAACAACCATTATAATCAAGTGAATGGATTAAAAATGAACACAGAATAAAAACAAATAATATGAAATGGAAAATATATATATATCTGACATTTGTCACACTGTAACCATCGTATTTATGAACCGATTTGGATGTAATTCGGTGTGTACATAGAACGTACCAATGCATTGACCGAGTTCGTTGGCCAGCTTCATCCGCCATTTTGTTTCAAAATGGCGGCCATTTAAAATTTAAAAAAAAAATTAAAATTTGAAATGTGGTACCAAAAAATTGAAATGGAAAAATATTTTTTCCTTATGTATTTGACCTTTATACAAAGATTCCGGAGCAGTTTTTGTTTTGTCTATATCTTAAAAAATGGCTGAGTTATAGCATTTTGAATTTCTAGCGTGGCTGACTTTTTGAAACGTCCTGAATTTTGTCACGCGATAAAAGGCGTATTTATGAACCGATTTGGATGTAACGTCGTTTGTACATAGTACATACCAATGTCTCGACTGAGTTCGTTGGCCAGCTTCATCCGCCATTTTGTTTAAAAATGGCGGCCATTTAAATTTTTAAGAAAAAATAAAATTTGAAATGTGGTACCAAAAAATTGAAAATTGAAAAAATATTTTTTTCGTATGTGTTTAACCTTGATAAAAAGATTCGGGAGCACTTTTTGTTTCGTCTATATCTTAAAAAATTACTGAGTTATAGCATTTTGAATTTCTAGCGTGGCTGACATTTTGAAACAGCCTGATATTTGTCACGTGATAACGGGCGTATTTATGAACCGATTGGGATATACCTTGGTGTGTACATAGTACATACAAATATCTCGACCGAGTTCGTTGTCCAGCTTCATCCGCCATCTTGTTTCAAAATGGCGGCCATATAAAAAATTAAAAAAATTTTTAAATTTAAAATGAGATACCAAAAAATAGGAAAATGGAAAAGATTTTTTTCGTATGTGTTTGACCTTAATACAAAGATTCCGGAACAGTTTTTGTTTCGTCTATATCTAAAAAAATGGTTGAGTTACAGCATTTTGAATTTCTATTGTGGCTGACATTTTAAAACGACCTGAATTTGGTCACGCGATAACAGGCATATTTATAAACCAATTTGGATGTAACTTGGTCTGTACATAGTACGTACCAATTTCTCGACCGAGTTCGTTGGCCAGCTTCATTCGCCATCTTGTTTCAAAAGGGTTGCCATTTAAAAAAAAATAATTTAATTTAAAATGAGGTATTAAAAAATTGGAAAATGAAAAAGTTTTTTTTTTTTATATGTTTGACCTAGATACAAAGATTCCGGAGCAGTTTTTGTTTCTGAAAATTTGTTCTTTTGTTTATATCTTAAAAAATGGTTGAATTATAGCACTTTGAATTTCTAGCATGGCTAACATTTTGAAACGATCTTGTATTTGTCACGCGACAACACACGTATTCGCCTATTTCGATGTAAGAAGGCATGTGGATAGTATACATCAATATCTCGACCAAGTTCGCTGGCGGGATTCCTCGGCCATCTTGTTTCAAAATGGCGACCATTAAATTAAAAAAAAATTATATTTAAAGTTAGGTGCAAAAAAATTAGAAATTGAAAAAGGTTTCTTTTTTAAGTATTTGACCTTGATATAAGGATTCAGGAGTATTTTTTGTTTGTCTTTATCTTAAAAAATGGCTCAGATATAGCAATTTCAGTATCTAATGTGGGTGACATTTTGAAAAATCTGATTTTTTGCCTGCGACAGCACTCGTATATATCAATCGATTCCGATGTGAGTGAACATGTGCACAGCAATTACTAAGGTCTCAACCAAGTTCACTGGTTAGCCTCATCCACCATGTTGTCTTAAAATGTCATGCTCTTTAAAAAATCGCCGAATTTAGCAGCCAAATATAAGTTACTTTAAATAAAAGCAGCTTGGATAAAGCTGACTAATTTCGCAAAATTCTCATTCATAATGATTTAGTATTGATAAAAATTTGTATTGAATCTCCTATATTCGGTTTCCACTAAATTGAGCTTCGTGTGTTTGAATAATATAAGTTGGCTTTTTTAAAGTAAGGAATATGAAAGCTACCTCTTCCTCCCGGCACTGGCCGGAAGGACTTTTAGGTAGCTTTCATTACAAAATGCTACCTATTGCAGCCTTTCGGAGGAAAGCGATTTCAAAAAAATTTGGTATATTTTCATCGATCATGACCCCCAGACCCCGAAACCACCCTCCGTTCTAATCTTGACATATATATATATATATATATATATATATATATATATATCCATATATATATATATATCCATATATATATATATCCATATATATATATTATATCCATATATATATATATATCCATATATATATATATATATGATATTTGTCATACTGTAACTCTCGTATTTATGAACCGATTTCGATAAAATTTCTTGTGTATATAGTACATACCAATGTCTCAACCGAGCTCGTTGGCCAGCTTCATCCGCCATCTTGTTTCAAAATGGCGGCCATTTAAATTTTTTTTAAAAATTTAAAATTTGAAATGTGGTACAAAAAAATTGAAAATTGAAAAATATTTTTTTCTTATGTGTTTGATCTTGATAAAAAGATTCCAAAGCATTTTTTGTTTTGTCTATATCTTAAAAAATGGCTGAGTTATAGTACTTTGAATTTCTAGCTTGGCTGACATTTTGAAACAACCTGATTTTTGTCACCCGATAACAGGCATATTTATGAATTGATTTGGATGTACCTTGGTGTATACATAATACATACCAATGTCTCGACCGAGTTCGTTGGCCAGCTTCATCCGTCATCTTGTTTGAAAATGGCGGCCATTTAAATTTTTTTAAAAAAAATAAAATTTGAAATATGGTACCAAAAAATTGAAAATTGTAAAATATTTTTTCTTATGTGTTTGACCTTGATACAAAGATTCCGGAGCAGTTTTTGTTTCGTCTATATCTTAAAAAATGACTGAGTTATAGCATTTTGAATTTCTAGCGTGGCTGACATTTTGAAACGACCTGATTTTTATCACGCGATAACAGTCATATTTATGAACCGATTTGGATATACCTTGGTGTATACATAATACGTACCAATGTCTCGACCGAGTTCGTTCGTCTGCTTCATCCGCCATCTTTTTTCAAAAGGACGGCCATTTAAAATGTTTTTAAAAAATTTAAATTTAAAATGAAGTACCAAAAATTTGGAAAGTGAAAAATGTTTTTTTTATGTGTTTGACCTTAATACAAAGATTCCGAAACAGTTTTTGTTTCGTCTATATAAAAAAAAATGGCTGAGTTATAGCATTTTGAATTTCTATTGTGGCTGACATTTTGAAATATGATTTTTGACACGCGATAACAGGCGTATTTATGAACCGATTTAGATGTAACTTGGTGTGTACATAGTACATACCAATGTCTCAACCGAGTTCGTTGGCCAGCTACATTCGCCATATTGTTTCAAATGGGCTGCCATTTAAAAAAAATTAAATTAGAATTTAAAATGAGTTATCAAAAAATTGACAAATGAAAAAGATTTTTTTTTTATGTGTTTGACCTTGATACAAAGATTCCGGAGCAGTTTTTGTTTCATATATATCTTAAAAAGTGGTTGAATTATAGCACTTTGAATTTCTAGCATGGCTGACATTTTGAAAAGATCTGTTATTTGTCACGTTATAACTAACACGCGTATTTATTAACCTATTTCGATGTAAGAAGGCGTGTGGATAGTATATCGTAATGTCTCGACCAAGTTCGCTGTCCAGCTTCATCAGCCATCTTGTTTCAAAATGGAGGCCATTAAATTAAATAAAAAGTTATATTTAAAGTGAGGTGCAAAAAATTTAGAAATAAAAAAATGTTTCTTTCTTAAGTATTTGACCATGATATAAGGATTCCGGAACATTTTTTGTTTTGTCGTTATCTTAAAAAATGGCTCAGATATAGCAGCTTCAATTTCTAATGTGTGTGACATTTTGAAAAATCTGATTTTTTTCCTGCGACAGCACTTGTATATATCAACCGATTCCGATGTGATTGAGCATGTGCACAGGAATTACTAAGGTCTCGACCAAGTTCACTCGTTAGCCTCATCCACCATGTTGTCTTAAAGTGGCAGTAACTTCAAGATATCGCCGAATTTGGCAACCAAATATAAGTTACTTTAAATAAATGCAGCTTTGATAAAGCCGACTAATTTCGAGAAATTCTCATTCATAATGATTTAGTATTCATAAAAATTAGTATTGAATCTCCTATAATCGGTTTCCACTAAATTGATCTCCGTAAGTTTGAATAATACAAGCTTACTTTTAAAAAATAAGGAATATGAAAGCTACCTCTTCCTCCCGGCCGGAAGGACTTTTAAATTCTAGCGTGGCTGATATTTTGAAACGTCCTGAATTTTGTCACGCGATAAAAGGCGTATTTATGAACCGATTTGGATGTAACTTCGTTTGTACATAGTACGTACCAGTGTCTCGACCGAGTTCGTTGCCCAGCTTCATCCGCCATCTTGTTTAAAAATGGCAGCCATTTAAATTTTTAAGAAAAATTTAAATTTTAAATGTGGTACCAAAAAATTGAAAATTGAAAACATATTTTTTTCTTATGTGTTTGATCTTGATACAAAGATTCGGGAGCAGTTTTTGTTTCGTCTATATCTTAAAAAATGGCTGAGTTATAGCATTTTGAATTTCTAGCGTGGCTGACATTTTGAAACGTTCTGATATTTGTCACGTGATAACAGGCGTATTTATGAATCGATTTGGATGTACCTTGGTGTGTACATAGTACAAACAAGTATCTCGACCGAGTTTGTTGGCCAGCTTCATCCGCCATCTTGTTTCAAAATGGCGGCAATTTAAAAAATTTAAAAAATTTAAAATTTAAAATGAGATACCAAAAACCTGGAAAATGAAAAAGATTTTTTTTTGTATGTGTTTGACCTTAATACAAAGATTCCGGAACAGTTTTTGTTTCGTCTATATCTAAAATATGGCTGAGTTATAGCATTTTGAATTTCTATTGTGGCTGGCATTTTAAAACGACCTGATTTTTGTCACGCGATAACAGGCGTATTTATGAACCGATTTGGATGTTACTGGGTCCGTACATAGTACATACCAATGTCTCGACCGAGTTCGTTGGCCAGCTTCATTCGCCATCTTGTTTCAAAAGGGTTGCCATTTAAAAAAAAATAATTTAAAATGAGGTATTAAAAAATTGGAAACTGAAAAAGATATTTTTATCTGTTTGGCTTTGATACAAAGATTCCGGAGCAGATTTTGTTTCTGAAAATTTGTTCTTTTGTTTATATCTTAAAAAATGGTTGAATTATAGCACTTTGAATTTCTAGCATGGCTAACATTTTGAAACGATCTTGTATTTGTCACGCGATAACACACGTATTCGCCTATTTCGATGTAAGAAGGCATGTGGATAGTATACACCAATCTCTCGACCATGTTCGCTGGCCAGCTTCATCAGCCATCTTGTTTCAAAATGGCGGCCATTAAATTAAAAAATATATATATTTAAAGTGAGGTGCAAAAACATTAGAAATTGAAAAAGGTTTCTTTTTTAAGTATTTGACCTTGATATAAAAATTCAGGAGCATTTTTTGTTTGTCTTTATCTTAAAAAATGGCTCAGATATAGCAATTTCAATATCTAATGTGGGTGACATTTTGAAAAATCTCATTTTTTTGCCTGCGAAAGCACTCGTATATATCAATCTATTCCGATGTGAGTGAGCATGTGCACAGCAATTACTAAGGTCTCGACCAAGTTCACTGGTTAGCCTCATCCACCATGTTGTCTTAAAATGGCAGGCACTTTAAGAAATCGCCGAATTTGGCAGCCAAATTTAAGTTACTTTAAATAAAAGCTGGTTGGTAAAGATGACTAATTTCGCGAAATTCTCATTCATAATGATTTAGTATTGATAAAAATTAGTATTGAATCTCCTATATTCGGTTTCCACTAAATTGAGCTTCGTGTGTTTGAATAATATAAGTTGGCTTTTTTAAAATAAGGAATTTGAAAGCTACCTCTTCTTCCCGGCACTGGCCGGACGGACTTTTTTTCATACCGAACCGGAACAGGCTTTCTTTCTTCCTAGTTCTGCACGGGGCGAAATTTTCAGTCCCGGTCTCGACTCAACCCGTATTAAAATCATTCTATCTGACTCACCTAATCCGTGCAAAAAATCAGTAAAGTTTGGCTCAACCCAAAAAATTTACAAAAAATACATACATTTTTAAATCGCCATTACAATTAAAATATATAACCATTTACAATTAAACTTTAAAAATTGTTTTTAAGGGATAGTAGATTTAAACGCAAAATAAATAAATAAATAAATAAATAAAATACAGTAAAACAAAGTGAAAAAGAGCCGGCCTATTACGGAATCCTGTGTAAAACGCAATAATTTTTTGATCCATGCAAAATGAATATAATAATAATTGAAATAAGAATAGAATACAATACACCTCCTAATATGGGAAATTGTCTATAAGGCATTTTTTCTTGTCTGTGTGATTCCGTCTTAAAAGGTCTTACTGTATATCATTTTTTAAAGTCTCCAATACGTGGATTATGGATTAACGATATTAAATGGTAAGTGAAACATTTACATACAAATAGAGATTCATTAAAAAATATATATATCATAGCCTTTGACGCTTCTTTGAAATTGTACATTATAAACATATAAAAAGAAAATCTATAAGCTAGTATAAAGCTATAAAGCTATTTTTGATCAGAACTCTTTCATTCGGATCAATTTTTATTCATATCGACGTAAAAAACTATGTTTTCTAGAAATTCAATCAGGTCGAACCAGATTTGGGCTAAGATTTAAAAATTTTTCCAGGCAGGGACGAACTTTTTTCCTATGGGTCGGCTCGAGACTGGGTCTGGATATTTCGACACGTGCAGACCTCTAATAAAGGCCTCCAGCATAATTTGAAGGAAGGTTTAACTTAAAATCTATATGCTGCTATTTTATGTCCAAAGGAGAGGCACTGTCTTAAATCGATATTTAATAACTTACAATTTGTGGATGATCCCTATCTTGCATTCAAAATGAGTCAATAACTCGTCGCTCAGAGGCATGGGAAAACGGTGTAAGTCGCGAATTTTGAATTTTAATAACTCTGCGAGTTTTGCAGATACCAAGATGATTTTTTTTGTATAATTCATGAAGGGATAAGAGTTTTATTTCCTAATTGGAAATTTTACCCAACGGGGGCCGTATAAAAATTTGATTTTGTATTTTTTAATAGACCCCCCCCCCCATGGAGTTACAACTTATGTCATTAAATTTGGCACCTTTTTTATGAAACTTTGCAATTGGAAGTATGTGCCTAGGGGCAATATTTAAGGATATAGCCTACTGTTTCGATATTTATGAATCACCCTGTATAAACATGTATAATACATCGCTGAAAAGATAAAAGTTTGAACTATTTAATGATACAAAAAAGTAGAAATCGATTTTTTGGTTGAATTTCGCTTACACGGTCCCCTTAATCTGGTCATCGAGCGTAAGAAATGATGCGTTAAAGGATTGTTACAAAAAACACTACGCCGTCACGCCAAATCAAACTCGCTAAATTACACCATTTGGCTGTAAATCCGATGGCAGAAGATTAAAATTATTTCGAAATTAATTTAAGTATTTTAAAAGATCTATTGCTAACATTAGCATTTAAGTACTTAGATTTTATATACTTGTGTATCAAGAGAAATTATCACCAAGAAAATTTCAGCTGGAATAATAGATGTCTTTCGTTTGCTGTGTATTTAAGAATTTTAAATCACAAAAATGAAGAAAAAAATATTTTAAAAATGTATATTTTCATATTACACGACGTTTTAGTGAAAGCTAAAAAATGCCTTCTGTTTTTATGAGAGCGAAATGAAGAGATTCATCTAAAAGAAATCTGCAATAAATAATATAATATTATGACCTGTGTTTAACTTTTATTTTGTAATTTTATGATTGTGAAAGTCAAAAAATGTTTGTAGTTACTTGAAAGCTACTGGAACAGAGGTTAATAGCATAAAATTAATTAATATAAAAATATTCGATATCTTACTATCAGCATTACAATTTTAAAATATTATTATTTTCCAAAAAAATAATCCATTATTCTATTCTTAGTTAAATCTTCTTGAAGTTCAAGATTACTAAGAAACGAAATTTACCAAATACTATAACCTGTGTTTTTTTTTATTATCATAGCTACTGATGAAGCTTAAGATTATTTTTCAGCTGGATTTCGATTAAAGGTGTAATTATTTCTAATCTAAACCATTTTAGCAGTACAGATTTTGCGCTAGATACTCGTTAAAAAAGACAATTTTTAAGACTTGAAATATTCTATGGATATTTCCGACTCACGCTCAGCAAGTTGAAAATATGATCCAATTACTTTTCAGCGGAGAATGATTATTTCTTTATCACGCAATAATGAAGGATGATAATACTGTTATGTCACAACTTCAACAATACCTTTAGTTAACCCATTACCTGCTAATGGTGCGTTTTCGCACAGTTAAAAATAAATGTCAATTAACTATCTACATACCATTATTTTTTTATTTAAAAAATTGCCTTGATTAATTGCAGAAAGTTTGAACATTAAATAAAGCGAAGATTATCTTTTAATATTTGTGCTGGCAAACGAAAAAAGTTGAGGGCCGTTATCTTACAGTTTTGGCAGTTAATGGGTTAAGGCTATTTCTATTCATACAAAGATCTTGCTATCAATCATACACTCGTCTTTCAGGAAACATGATCGTTTCAATATTAAATTAAATTTGTCTATATTTTAAATAACTCACGAAACTGAGAAGACCTTTGGCTATTAAAACATAAAATTTTTCTTGGTTTAAATATATCATATAAATATAGTTATTTAGTAACACACATACTGTAAGTTCAAGAAATCTTATGATTAATAAAGTGGGTTTTATGTGCAAAAGTTACAAAAGAGTGTCTCACAATTGTTAGTACAAAACTTTAAAGGAAATAGAGCACGCCTAAATAAGCATAAACAACTATGCAATGCATGGTCGTAACTCCGATAGTGAAACGACAGAGAGCGCTTTTCCGATTGTGGAAAGCACTGAGCTCCATATATAACAGGAGTTCTTAGTAGGCGGTCAAAAGCTTGGAAGGCAAATGAAGCATGCAAGGCAAAAGTAAAAAATAGTCTGCATTATCAATGTTAGATATTAGTGTCCTCATTTACTATTATCCTAATTTATGCTTCTCTAATTAAGTTATACTTATCAAATTAATAAATATTTCTCTAATCATGTAAGGAAATGCGATAAACAGGATTTTTTTGCTATGAATGCCAACTAAAATTATCGCCACTGTATCCTTCCGCGCTGACCGCCGGAAATCGTATTGGGAAATAGAAAGACAGATGTCCTGTTACATCGTCGCCTGAAAGCAACAGTAGGACATCTAGTAATAATAAAAAATGAGATGTCTGACAATGTCTGAAAATGAGATGTCATTTTCAGGTTAGTCGATGTAAATTTAGTTTTTTTTTAATTAAAGTTTCCGTTTAAAAATAATCATGCAATACACCCTGGAATATTCGTGGTTAAAGATTACCCATATACCGCTCGTTCACAAAAGAGAAAAAAATATATTTTTAATTTAAAGCACTAAAATATTTTTTTACATTTACTATATTTTTTATAATGCCCAAAAGCTGCATCAAAAATCATCTTTGGTACTTTCATATTAACAAGCGATTAATCGTGAATTCTTTTACTATTTATAGCAACCTTTATTGATCTGATAATTTTAAATAGTTCGATTTGATATCTGTTAAATTAGTACTTTTTTGTGTGAGTGAGAGGGGAGGGGGTAATTTCGTTTGCCAATTTATTTATGGACTATTGCACGAAAAAAAAAAAAATCAAATGCTGAATTATTTACATTGTTTTAAGAGCAATCGGGTATTTCTTTTGTAATTGGGTTGCACGATATTTAAAAAATATAAATGCTTAAAAATTACTTTAAAATATATAAAAAATCAGTATATTGAGATACACTTTTCACACAAATAGCGTTGAAAGCACTTTATGTTTTCCGTTCGACGTTGGAAAAATCGAATGTCCGATGTTTAGAGGTTAAACAAATTGCAGTTGAAGCAAAATTTATGGGTGAGGTCATTGCCACCACCAAAAATAAGTTACCAGTGTTACTCATGGACATGTCTTTTCCTTATAATATTGCGTTAAGAGCAAACAGATTTATTTGTCGTAATTTGGTTGAACGCAAATTTAAAAATATCCATGTCTGAAAATTACTTTAAAATCCATTACAAATCAGAAAATTGAGATACAATTTTCAAACAAATTTCATTTTAAATTTCATTTTTTTACTATTCGACAACGTAAAAAATGAAACTGTGCTATTTTTAGAGATTAAGATAAACTGAAGTAAAAGCACAATTTATGGATTAGGTCATTGCCATTATCGGTATGATTTCAGCATTACTCACTGACATGTTTTTGCTTTATGATGTAGATAGATGGCATGAAAACGAGAATTTCACAAACTGTAACCAAAACTGTTATGCCATTTGGTTGATTTTCTTTCTTCGTATTGCCTTCAAAATCATATACTTTTCTGTTACACCTGCCAAAGAAAACGCGCGTTCTGATATTTAAAGCTGGGGGATTTTATGGTTGCGACATAGTAACGTCATATTTTCTGGAAATCTTTTTAATCTTTTATTAACGAGAATGCACAAAGCTTCATTATTGTGACTGCCGTATTATTTCATTTTATTTTATTTTACCTGGAAGCTTCCATGTTTGATACGGGCAAAGACGGGTAGTTCTACTAGTTGTTTAATAAAAAAGCGTCCTCTAAGGGTCGATATCACAAAATACGTAAATTGTAGTCCGCACAATAAAATTTCTATTTAATGTTTTATAATGTTTTAAATTCTTTTTTTGCATTCTAATAAAAATATTCTTAAGAGTGTTTTCAAGAGGTATTATATTCATAATAACGCAAAAATGAAGCAATTAAAAGACTTAAAATTTCAGATTGTCATTTTCCTGGCATGTCACACTGTGAAGTGTGCAAAGTAAAAGTCTTTCTGCTATCATATACCAATATCTTTTTCTAGTTTTTTAATTTCTAATTAATAATTATACCTTATATAACACATATATGTGGAAGATAACAAGGTCTGTATTTTACAAGTAATTTTCCATAATTAAAATATGATTGTCACTGAAAATGAATGTCATTGTCCTAGCCTGCTCATTTTAGTTCTTTATGAAGTATAAAGATGGCGCTGCAGAGTAATTCTTCTTGTTCTTGACATAGTTCAAGTCAGAAGTAGTAAAATCATTGCTACCAGCAAGATCTTTTAGATATTTCTTTGAAAATAATATGTTTAAAGGCTTTGTTAAAATTGAGTAGACTTTTATTATGTCATTTTCCTGGCTTCTATAAATTGTAAATAAAACTGAACATTACACTGAATTTGAGGTACTATAGGGGAAACATGTTCCTTTAAACAAAATTAAAATTTTAGATCTAAAAAAAAACAAGAATGTAAAAAATATTTTAGAATGAAATTGTCATTACCCTGGCGGTCATTATCTTGGCATACATGATATGCTTTCACTAGTATGATAGAAACATATCGGTATTAAGCAGTAATCATACACTCGTTATGTAACTCCAACTGAGAAATCAAAGTTTTGCAGTCGTGAAATCATGGTCAGAGTGGAAGATCAGGCCTACATCCCTTGGTAGTTTTCCCGGAAATAATAACTGAAGCCGTTAGATGCATCAATTATTTATTAGATTATCATAAAATGCACCAACTCCACTAGCAATTATGCTACCCATGTTCGGGTCATTGTTACGTCGTAAATATAAACCGCTAGATGTTAAATATTAGAACAGCTTGACGAAAATACAGGAAACAAAGCTCCCCAGGTGACAACGGGTTTTTGCAGCAATACAATAATCGTAAAAATCTGGCTCTCCAAGTAAATGTAAAAGCTTAAATACTTGCGATAAACACACGCGTAAGTATACCGATGCCAAAACAAGGCCAATCCAGTTAAGTAGACGGGGGTGAGAGGGGAGGCTGTGTCAGCGATTGGATACAAGGACTTAATAACTGACGCGTTATCTTTATTGAGAAAACAGGAGGCTTGCAATGCCTTATGGGATGTCGAACAAAAAGAACAAATGATATTAAATACATTCGAAAAAAAAAAGAATTTAGTCTCAGAATAAAATGAAAGAAAGTAATTTAGTGTGTTTTACAAGAAGTAAGCTACGAATGGATTAAGGTTTTTAGAATAATAAAAGTATACGCTGGACTTAAAGCATGGAAAAAGATAAAAGATATTTAAGATATTATTAAAGCTAAGTAAAAAAGGTAGATATTATAATAATTTGGAATAGTTTAACTAAGATAAAAGGGCTAAAATTTTTATTATTACATACATATGCCAAGAAAATGACGCATAATTATATTTACATAAAAATGACTTTAACTAACTTCACAATTTTACATATAAATTCCTTTATTCAGCTGTTCAACCAACATTTAAAAGAAAATATCAGAAGCTTTGAAACGATTTAAATTTTCAAAATCTCACATGTTTAATATTCACCCCTAACAGTTCACCGATTCAATTTCGACCATGCATTGCATAGTGATTTGTGCTGGTCTGGTTGTGTTTTGCCTCGTATAACTTTTTGTATTATTAATTTTTAGACACCCTGCATACACAGACGTATCAAAAAGTTTTCGAGCTAGTTTTGTTGCGTGTCAGCAAATGGCAGCACACGTTCGCAGTTGTAGCTATAGTGACCTTCAATCTTGAGAGGACAGTGTGTTACGATTTAAGACACACCCAGAGTTGTTCTGGTGGTGTTTCTGTTAAAACGTGCAGACTTACAGAGAGAGAGAGAGAGAGATGGAAACAGTACAAGATACTGGTACCGGCTGTTTTAAAAGGCCCGCTTCTTGTCCTGTTTATTTATTTATTTTTAATAAAACAGCAAAGAAATAATCTCTAGCACCTTCTGTACGAAAAATTTCAAGTATAATAAAGTAACATGGTAAATAAATTAACAGTTTTTTGAGTTATTCTGTGTATACTCGTCCCTAATTTAGCGCGTTTTTTTTTTTCTTTTTTTTTTTTTTTTTTTTTTTTTTTTTTTTTGTTCAAAACACCTACCAGAAACTTTGAGTACTAATCTGTCATTAAGTAAAGCGAATGTTACAGCTGAACAATTCTGGTAGATATTTTGAATAATAATAATAATAACAAAACGTGCTAAGTTACAATATTGCCAGTCAACAATATGTTAAAATGTCAGAAATTCCATTGCATAAGCTGTACATGTTTGTTAATATTGTTAATATTGTTTCGCAACATAAATAAAAAGCAATTAAAACATAAAATTCCATCTATTAATAAAGCATTAGTAGCAGTGGAACTAACCTGTGGAAAAGCCAGTGGCCCCAATTTCCCACGGCCCGGTGGTAGCCATAGGTCCGCGTGGCTTTTGACCCCTTTCTTTATGTTTTCCTTTTGTATATATTTTGTTAATGTAGTGATGCTTAAATTTCAAACAAATATCTGTACTACTTTATACAAGTTAAGAAGTCAGAAAGATTTGAAATGAAGAAAATGTATTTTTTTATTATTATTATCTTTATAATGCTTGAAACTTTAAGACTCGTAACTAACGGTCGCACGATCATCGCTCATCGATTTCGGACATTTTTGGGTATGCGGAAAATGTTTATATTATTAATTTTTATATTTATAACGACGATTTATCTTATCCGTGTGAACCAAATGTCGTTTCGTACCAATTAATTGATGCTCTAAAACTTTCTAATTGGAAAATTTGCTCTACCTCTTTTTGTTTTCGATTTGCAATGGCTGTCTTCCAAATTTTGCCACTAGGGGTTGCTGCTATCGTTTGCATTAGGTCGGGCGTAGTCGATTTACTGTACCGTTACCTCACTTGTATAGCTGAAGCTCTCCGTTCGCAAGTATTTTCAGGTTAAAGGGACTTTCCTTTGCACCTTGTATACTATACAGCTACACCCAACCCTACGTTGTGTAGTTTTTACAAAGTCGTATTCTTTTACCAACGGTACTTTTTTAATAATACACTTACTAATTCATATATTATTGTACGGAACCCTCTGTGCGCGAGTAATACTCGCACTTGACCGTTTATTATAGCATTATTTAACTTAATCGAAATATATGCAATTTGTACAAGAAATATAAGTTAAAAAATAACAGACTTTTGTTAAATGAAATTATGAAAAGCAACAGTCCCAATTCTTTACAAAATGATACATAATTTAAAATTCTATTATATTATCTAATCTAAAACTTAATTTAAAAAAATAAAGTTATCTTAAAACTTGCTCGAAAGGAATTCCTTCGGCTGCAATATAGAATGGTACACGCAAGATAAATTCTTCTAATACTTTAAGAACTTTGTGTACGATCCCTCGAAGCATGGCCCAACTCATCCGTGTTCAGATGCAGAAAATTGGTATAAGTCACGCAATTCAAAGTTTCATAACTCGGTCTATTTCAGAGTTAGATAAATTGGACTTTTTTTTGTCTTACTTGTTAGTATAATTTTTATTAAATATCACTTATAGAACGGGAGACAGTATAAAAATTTAAATTTCGTAACTTTTTAAGAAATGTTTTTATTCGTGAAAACGACTTGTAAAATAATGTTTTACCTCATTAAAAATAATTTCAAAATTGGAACTATGTATATGACTAACCTGTTTATGAATTACCATTGGACACAGTTGAGAGTGGACACCCTGTATAAGATATTATCTCAAGACTTTCGAATATTATATTAAATATAAAGAAAAGGTCTTAATTTACGTCCATTAATAGTAACACCATAAAATATGTATTCCAAAAACTTCAAAATATATACTAAAAACACTTTAATTGATTAAAAGACGTCAAATATCAGTAAAAACATTAAAATATTGATATGTTTCAATATATTCACTCCCTCATCATCAGAACACATAAAAAACCCATATACAATGTACATAAAACACTGGAATGTGAGATGAGTCCATATTATAAAATGAAGATACAACGCCCTCTATATTTTTAACGGGCAGTGTTTTAGAAGTGATTCAAAAATTCAATTTACATGGAATTTTTCGATTTTTTTTTCTGTAATCGTTTTCACGGAAATTAAACTTAAATATGTTTGGGATTATCCAAGTTCATATTATGGTGAAAACACTATAAGGTAAAGTTAGGAGAGTCTGCGCAAATTTCAAAAGAATAATAATAAAAATCTAAATATTAATTTTTTGTTAAAGTATGCATGGATAATTTTGACTTCATTCGTTTTTATGCATTTCCATTGTTATTTTGTTGTTATGTTGTAATTTAATAGAACAGCAGTAATAAAACTAAGAAAACTATTTTGAGCAATCTCTCCTTACAGGGTAGGAGAGATTGCGCACATGAATAGAGGAGATTGTTATTAATAATAACTACTATGACATTTTTAACAATAACAATTACACTTAAAGGATATTTTTGTAAGGTTTTTGTTAGTAAATATTATTGCATTAGGAGTGAAATTTTCAGCCAAATGTTTGAATAATAAAAAAAAGAAAGAATTTTAACAATAGTTAAAGAATTTTAATTTAAGAAGAAGATTAAAATATCAGAAAAAGCAAACCTTACTAAGAATACAAAATAACATTAATCTACTTGATACAATGTTTAACTTAAAAATTACTTCATTTTCATTTCCACAGTTTTAGTGCATTTTGTTTGCTAACCGAAGTTCACATCGTCCACAATCGATGCACTTATTGTAGTAAATCGTGCAGCTTTCGTGCAATCACCTGCAACAAGCAATACATTGAATTCAGTCACTGGTCGAAGTTGTCTCCTGGTACAGTTCCAGATGTTCAATGCACTCATCCTCATTGAACTTCGTTTTTTTTTTCCATCAGTTTTTTTATCCCACTTTTTCTGGAAGCATCTTGTTTTTGCTGTTTTATTTATTTTTTGTAGCGGCATCCATCTTAAGTCTTTTTTTTATGTATATTTCGTGGATCAATAACATTAGTTGCACTCTGTTTCCTTTTTGATTTCGATTGCATTAAATTACTTGGTGAAAACTTTTCCAAAACATTGTAGGTGTTATTAGAACATTTATTTTAGTTAACAAAATTAATTTATTAGCAAATTAACTGTTTATAAATTAAAAAATATACAAATATTTAATTAATTTATTAACAAATATATTATTAATTTATTAACAAAAATAATTACATAAAATTAATTTAATAACAACTGTATTATTAATTTATTAACAAAAGTTTTTTTTTATTAATTTGTTGCCAAATTTAGTTTCAATATTTATGTGTTTTTCAAAAAATAATTTCAAAATTGATTCATTCATAAGTTTTACACGTAATTTGCAATTTTTGTAAATTTACCAATAAGCTGCGTAATCTCTCCTAGCACTGAAACTTATGGGAGAAATGCCCCATCTCTCCTAAGTAGCAGATGCGCAAATTCTCCTATATTGGTAGGAGAGATTGCGCGGCCTTTTATTTAAACATGACCACTTCTAAAATGAATTTTTGGTGTTCGCATGCTTAGTCTAGGTTAGTATCTTATAAGAAATCGTTTAAGTTCAAAATATTTAGTACTACTGGCATTCTGTAAAACTTCTGACGAACAGTTATGAAAATTGAAGCACTTACTTTTGAAAAACAGAACAAAATAGCAATGCTTTATCCAAAACGCTTGGAACAATCAATGTGCACATTCATGTAGACACTGCACTAATGCTTCTGTACAACTACCTGGAGTCGCTGCGCGCGCACTCTACTCCTTCCAATCGAATCTCTTTCTGCGCGACCTCTCCTTGCTTTACCTTATATTAGCTAGTAATTAGATTTACATTGTTCAATTAAAGTTTAATTACTGTCCAAGCTATTTCTTCAAAAAGATTGTTAAAGAATACGTCTAAAGATCACAGTTTCTTTTCAATTTAAAGCGTTTAAATCATAAACTTAGTTCTTTGTTTCTTTCTTCCAATAGTGAAATTTTATATTTTGTATTTTTAAAATAGATGAGCACCTTCTAAAGTAGCTCTTCCATTTGCAGACTGTTTGCCTTAAAATATTTAAGACATTATTAGATAATGAAATTTCACTTCCTGATAAACCTTTCATATTGTTTCGAAAGGAGAAGCATTTCTACTGAAAGTAATTCCCTTTCATTTATAAATTAATACTACTATAATTAATAATAGATCTTACAATACTATGGGCATTTTTCCATTCACCGGCAAGACACTAGTAATTCGTATACAATTGGGTGGACGCGCGCAAAATGCATTCATATACACTATGCACATTTTATCAACCGATATGGATAGATGTTGTTGAATCGGTTCGTGGAAAGAAATCATTTGGTTAGTACTATATATGAAAGCATTTTTCGTGCACAAATTCCGGCTCAAGACAATTGTGTATGATTTAACTGCGCCCAGCCGGTGAATAAAAACGCGCCACCGATGAAGCCGCTTCACCGATACAGGTTTTCACCTTGTCGATCGAGTAATTCCATGTAAACTTATGGGAAAAGGATCAGGGACCATAAGCCGTGTTTTTGGCCCATGAAATAGAGTAAAATTCGATTATGCTGTACTTAGTTAACCCTCTAATGCATTCTTTTTTATTTTTCCTTAAAAAAAATATATTTGATTCCTTAATGGACATACACTGAAGAAAAAATATTGAAAAAATTATCACTCTTATATTTTTCCGTATTTTTTATTTTTTTAAATGGTTGCCAAATGACAACACCATGAATTAAGCGTATTCTTAGCATATTGTACGATACTTTTCTGGTCTTTTTCTATTAATTATCGGGTGGCATTTTGCAGCACGGGATTCTGTCTCTTCTTATTATTCCAAGGCACGAAATTACTTTTGATTTTAAAAGTGTCATTAGGTTCACTGATGTTTAATAGTTATCAAAATACAGTTCATGGTTTGCAGGTTAAACAACTGGATGAGTTATTCCAGCATTGACTCAAACGCTAACCTCCAAGTCATGCTCACTTGGCAGATTGGTTGTATTTTTTTCGCAATAAATATCAAAATTGTACGCAAATATTGATACTCTTGCGAAAAATAACAATTAAAAACCATGTTTATGCGAGTTTTTTGGGGGGTGAGGGGCGGGATATACTGCTTCATATGGTGACGAGCCTTTGTCACACTTATTTGCTCATAAACACAGAGAGATTCTTCCATGGGAATGGATAAGAATTTCCATCTAGGGTACCTACTATTGGTCTCAACTTAACTTATCTTCCCCATTAGACAATGTATTATCGTTCAGATAGGAAAATTGTCGTATACTTTTAAATGTATTCAAAGTCATAGTGCGACTACCTGGTGGTACACCAATGACGGGGTTCCCAAACAATATTGTGATTTTACAGTTTGCCACGCTACTCAAGATACAAATTCTTAGATACTTTTTTATACCTGTCGAGCATATATTGCGTGCTTTTGAATATGTTTTAGAACACTATACAGGTTTGTTTGTTCAGAGATATGCTCGAAAAGTACTGGGTGGGAAAATACAAACAATATTTATATGGTGTTTTTAATGGTAAAACACTTTCAGGCAGAGAAACATCCCCAATAATCTCTATCCAAAAAGGATGTGGCTGAAGAGTTTGAAGCTTTCACCTTTTTCTTGTCTACATTTACCTGACTGCTTTTGTTTTGATGTAGAATGAATATTCGCTATCCCAATGTTTGCATCAACATTCTAGTCAACTTCATTAGCTGATTTATCTGCTTGTAAATCGCAATTAGTCTCATCATAAGTGTCTGAACCGTCTTTTAACAGAAGGTTTGGATCGCTGTCATTGTAAGAAATGCCACTTTCACTTGACAATACAATCCATATTTCTTCAGTTAATAATTTTTTTAGTGTCTTTGCTTTAAAATATATGTTGAACATTATGATGCTTTATCAGAACAAATCTGTTGATGAAAAAAAATAGACAAAAAGCAAGATGAAACAATCAACAAATTCATTGAACAGAATACTAAAACTGTAAGTAAAAGCGGAACTCAATTCATGGTGTTGCCAAATGGCAACAAATGTATATTCGCATGTATACAATATTTGTTCTAAAAACTCTTACTGAAAATTATTTAAAAAAACTTTTAAAAGCATACTCTTTTGAAAGAGATTTTGTTTAATGAAATTTTGCATTTTAAATATTTTTTATTTGTGTTCGAAATCCATCTATGGCTAGGTGAATTGAAGGCTTTAAAAGTTCCTTATTATTAGTAACTCATAAACAACTATTATCACCTATGGTATTTTTAATTAACTAAACCTAAGTATAGGGTCAAAATGAATACGTAAAGCATATAATGTATATCAAGAGGCAGCGGTAAACAAACGATAAGGAGAGAAAATTTAATTTGTTGCCAATTGGCAACAGTATGCACTAGAGGGTTAACTATTTCACTTTTTAACATTAGAAGGTATATATTATACGATTTTAAGAATAGTCTTTGTTTTTTGTTCGGGTTTATATGACTTACACAAGCTCAAAGTTCGTATAATTCGTTGTTTTGATGAAAAATACGCAATTATTTTTACCTCAATTATTTATATGAACGCAATCGCGCAAAACTTTTTTCTTGACATATAGGGGAGATGAGGGCACATGTGAACATTGCAATTTTTCAACAGTTATTATAAGTTTCTTTATTTGAAAAAAATTACTAAAGATGATAGCACACCTGTAGACATATGCCAAAACATTTTTGAAGCTCTATGTCATTTTGTTTGTCCTCTGTAGCCAAAACACTGTTTTTAGATCGCAAAAGTAAAATCTTTGTTAAAAGTTGATAAGCTATTAACTTTATTTATTTATTCGTTTCTTTGAATTTGAGTGTTTTAACATATATACTATGAATACTAATAAATATTTTTAAGACAGTTCTTTTACTTCTAAAATTGAGAAATATTCATGATTTATCAATTTAACAGAAGCAGCAATGTTGGGCACTTGTGAGCAGACTAGTTGGGGCAGTTATAAACAGTATATAAGTACAACAATAATCATTTTGTGTTTCTGTTTCTTTCAGTTAACTTAATGAGAAATAATATTAGTTCCATTATCTATAATTTTCCTGAAATAGAAGTTATTTTCCTCACACAAAGTTGATTTTGCAAGTTGAACTTCATCAAACACATCTTTCAGCAAATACATAAAGAACAACAAACTCGTTTCCGTTCAATTGTATTTTAAATAAATTTAATGTTTTCTAAAATGCAATAAGTGTCATGAATTATTTTACTAAACGATTCACAACAATATTTTTTATGAATTGTTAATACAAAAGTAATACTTGATCAAATTTGCAAATTTTTCTATTACATTTGATCTAATTTTGCAATGATGGCTTACTTCCATCTCTAAAACAGTTAGATATATGATGCTTTGAATGGAGATGGATATCAGTAATATTTTAAGAGAGTAAAAATTTTAAACTGATAACTACAGTAAAATCCCGATCGTAACCTCCCCCCCCCTCTCTCTCTCTTTCAAAAGCAAAAGAAGTTAGGGGGGGGGGTATATTCGAGACTTTTTTTTTAATCATTAAAAAACCCTTCTTTATCCATAATTTACAAGTAAATAAGGGAAATATAGGAGTGAGAATCTTTCGTATTTCCGCAGATTTCCCATAAATAGTATATAAATGCCCCTCCCTAAAATTTTCCCCAAACAAAAACCCCTAATCAAACTTTAAAAGTTTCAATTTCATTTTTTTTTTATTGCTTCTTTATTTTTTTTACTTTATTGCAACAATACTTAATGAATCATCTAAGCCTCCCCCCCCCCTCCCAAATCTACTTATTTTGATTTTATAAACTTTTGCTTAAACATATCACATAGAAACTAGAAAAATATATGTATATGTATTTCTTTATGGTGAATTTAACAGGTAATATAAGTAATGATTACGATGACAAATGAATAACAGAATAAAAGCATGTCAAAGGATATTTTTTCCTTGTGTTCACATGTGCCCCACGTGTGCTCACAACTACCCCGCTGATGGGGCACATATGAACAATTTTTTGAATTTACAAAACTATTGAAAAATGTAAGAAGAACTATACAGGCAAATTTTAAAAAAATGCCATATGTAAAAGAAATTTCTGTTTACTATATTGAGTAGTTTTTGTTTATAGAAATTAATCTAGTTATGAGAAAAAGCGATATTCAGACGAACTGTCCACATGTGCCCCCTCTCCCCTATTATAAAACACATCAAAATATACAAAACATGTTTAAAAAAAGTGTTGCAAAACATTAGTAGTAAAACATGCAAAACATCATAGTAAAACATTAAAAATAGAGAGTAAATTGGTGGAAAAAATAGCAGAAATTGCATATTTTTCATCAAAACTACGAATTAAACGAAATTTAAGCTTGTGTAAGTCATATAAATCCAAACAAAATACAAAAACTATTGTTAAAATCGTACAATATATGCCTTCTAATATAAAAAGTGAAATAATTAAGTCAGTATAACTTAAACGAATTTTAGTTATTTAATGGAACAAAAACGCGTCTTATGGTCCCCTCATCATTTAATTAGGTGATTACTAATTGTCTAATATAAAAATTGAAAGGATGTTTTCACCAGGGTTGCCAGCATTGACTCATTTTTTATTCAGAAATTCCAAATTCACACCAGAATTTTCCAATAGTAATTTTTGATTTATTTAACGACGGGCATTTCGCGATTACGTAAAGTAAAAATTCTTCTTTCGGAACTTTCCAGTATGATTTCCGAATTTCTGAATATAAAAGGAGGCCAAACTGACAACCCTGGTTTTCGCCATCAAAGAGTAGGCGTCCGATTCCGAAGCAGGGCAATATGTTACATGTTTTTAGGTAGATTTCCTATGAAATACTACCTATTACATTCTCCCCAGTGTTGGAATTTCTGAAAAATTTTTGCAGATCCACACCGATCACGACCCCTAGAACCCAAAACCACCCTCAGTAAAAAAAACTTTATATATATATATATATATATATATCACTTTCTTCTTAACACTATAACTTCCGTAATGCTGCACAAATCTCTTCCAAAGTGATACATAAAATCAAGGGGTATAAAATCTCGGTCAAGTTCGTTAATGGGCAAAATCGGACCAATGGGATGGAAATAGGGAGGGGTTTTGTGAAAACAGAAAAAAACCCATAACTTCTTAATTTTTGTACATATCAAATCAGATTAAAGTTTTTATTACTTCTAAAAATAGGGCCAAAAATTTATGTATCACAGATTTTTGATAACATTAAAAATGGGCTCAAGGGGTGCAAAAAATAGGGTTTTTGGGAGAAAAAAATTCATAACTTCGTAAATTCTCAAGATATCAAATCCAATTAATTTTATTATAAATCTCCTTAATATTATCTACAACTTTTATATTGACAAGTTTTTGATAGGACCAATCCGTACCGCAAAAAAAATAATAATTAAAAACGAAAACAAAAAGGGGGAGTTGGAGAAGAAAAAAATCCATAACTCCGTCAATTCACAAGATATAAAATCCCCATTAATTTATCATATATCTTCTTAATATTGTCTACAACATTTATACAGAAAAGTTTTTGATAGGACCAATTCTTACAGCAAAAATAAATTAAAAAAACATAGTGGTTGAAGAAAAAAATCATTATATTAAGGGTGTATTCAAATCCAAACTGCTTATTTTCTTACTCATTTTTCAATTCATTTTTGCTCTCAAACGCATCCAATTGGTAGATTCTCTTATTCAGAAACTATATAATGTACCGTAGTGATCAATTTTTTGATAGAGGCATAATATATTTCAAAAAGTCATGCGGAGTGGGCATTTTGAGCAGAATTTCCCGAAGCGTTGTGTTAGAAACGAAAAATATTATCCTACTGAGAAAATAATTGTATATAAATCAAGTTTTAATTAATTGAACGGAAAATAAAAACACAGGTCGCTTATAAGTCTCTTCAAAAATCACGTCAGCAAGTTTCATATTTTTTCTATTAAAAATGAATCTGAAAATGTGCCAGAAATTTTCGAGTTGTTGAGCATGGAAAAGTATATTTTAATACCGCCTTAACATGATTCTGATAAAACGAACTATTATGTAAAAATGAAATAAAAACTCGTCAAAAGCAGTCAGATAAAATTGTTAAAGTGGGTTTATCTCTAATCATGATTTAGTTTTTGTTGGTGAAATTAGTATACTTAACTTCGAAATATACCTCCATCTGCAGGCCGGGCCGGAAGGGATTTTTTTTATAAACAATGGCTCTTTAAATTGTAATTTTTTTAGAAAATCTTTTAAATTTTTAAATTCAAGCGAAAATGTTGATATTTTCTCGTCCTTTAAAAAGCTAAAAAAAATTAAGGAAATAATTTTTAAAAATGAAATACATCGGTGACTGATATCTACTTTCTGATGATGACAACCGTATTTCGATGATTATAATAGGAAATGAATAACAACCTAATAAAATTTTCTCGTAGCTTAACATTATATATCGTGGACTGGCCTAGCTCTAGCGGGAACAGCCGGAACGGTGAAACGGCCATTTAAGGTAATGTCAATAATGTCTGTACCCATTTTTCAAAAATGACATCAAAAAATCCCTGCCGGCCCGGCCTACAGGCAGAGGTAGATTTCGAAGTCAAATATACTAATTTCACAAACAAAAACTAAATCATGATTATAGATAAATCCACTTTAACAATTTTATCTGATGGCCGCTCTTGACGAGTTTTTATTTCATTTTCATATAATAGCTGGTTTTATCAGAATCATTTTAGGGCGGTATTCAAAAAAATACTTTTCCATGCTCAACAACTCGAAATTTTCTGGCATAATTCCAGATTCATTTTTAATTTAAAAAAAATATGAAACTTGCTGACGTGATTTTTGAAGAGATTTATAAGCGACCTGTGTTTTTATTTTTTGTTCAATTAATTAAAACTTGATATATAATCAATTATTTTCTCAGAAGGACAATATTTTTCGTTTCTAACACAATCGCTTCGGGAAATTCCGTTCAAAATGCCCACTTTAACATCATTTTTTGAAATATATTCTGCCTCTATGTAAAAATCGATTATTACGGTACATTATATAGTTTCTGAATAAACGAATCTACCAATTAAATGCGTTTGAGAGCAAAAATGAATTTAAAAACCAGTCAGAAAATAAGCAGTTTGGATTTAAGCGCATCCTTAATACAATGATTTTTCCAACACAATCCGCTTCGGTAAATTCGGTTCAAAATGCCCTTTTTAACAGCATTTAAAAAAATATATTCTGCCCCTATCAGAAAATCGACCATTACGGTAAATTATATAGTTTCTGAGTAAGAAAACGTACCAATTAGAAGCCTTTGAGAGCAAAAATGAATTGTAAAATGAGTCAGAAAATAAGCAGTTTGGATTTGAATACACCCTTACTAAGATCATTTTTTACTTCAACCGGAATGTATTTTTAATTTGTTTTTGCTCTAAGAATTGGTCCTATCCAAAACTTGTCTATATAGATGTTGTAGACAATATTAAGAAGATATATGATAAATTCCTGGGGATTTTATATCTTTTGAATTGACGGAGTTATGGATTTTTTTCTTCTTCAAACCCCCTTTTTGTTTTCGTTTTTAATTTTTTTGCGGTACGAATTGGTCCTATCAAAAACTTGTGAATATAAAAGTTGTAGATAATGTTAAGGAGATTCATGATAAAATTAATTGGATTTGATATCTTGAGAATTGACGAAGTTAGGGATTTTTTTCTTCTTCAAACGCCCGTTTTGTTTTCGTTTTTAATTTTTTTTTTGCGGTACGAACTGCTCCTATCAAAAACTTGTGAATATAAAAGTTTTAGATAATGTTAAGGAGATTTATAATAAAATTAATTGAATTTGATATCTTGAGAATTGACGAAGTTATGAATTTTTTTCTCCCAAAAACCCTATTTTTTGCGCCCCTTGAGCCCATTTTTAACTTTATCAAAAATCTGTGATACATAAATTTTTGGCCCTATTTTTAGAAGTAATAAAAACTTTAAACTGATTTGATATGTACAAAAATTAAGAAGTTATGGGGGGTTTTCTGTTTTCACAAAACCCCTCCCTATTTCCCTCCCCTTGGTCCGATTTTGCCCATTAACGAACTTGACCGAGATTTTATGCCCATTGATTTTATTTATCAGTTTGGAAGAGATTGGTGCAGAATTACGAAAGTTATCGTGTCCAGAAGAAAGTGATATAGATAGATAGATAGATAGATAGATAGATAGATAGATAAAGTTTTTTACTGAGGGTGGTTTTGGGTTCTAGGGGTCATGATCGGTGTAGATCTGCAAAAATTTTTCAGAAATTCCAACATAGGAACGATCCCAATAGGTAGTATTTCATACGAAATCTACCTAAAACTACTCCTTTGATTTTAGGTAGATTTCGTATGAAATACTACCTATTGGGATCGTTCCTATGTTGGAATTTCTGAAAACTTTTTGCAGATCTACACCGATTATGACCCCTAGAACACAATCCAACCCTCAGTAAAAAACTTTATCTATCTATCTATCTATCTATCTTTTCATTTTGAATGTCAACAATTCATTTTGATGTATTTTTTCCTTATGGTATCTTATATATATATATATATATCACTTTCTTCTGGACACGATAACTTTCGTAATTCTGCACCAATCTCTTCCAAACTGATACATAAATTCAATGGGCATAAAATCTAGGTCAAGTTCGTTAATGGGCAAAATCGGACCAAGGGGATGGAAATAGGGAGGGGTTTTGTGAAAACAGAAAAAAACCCATAACTTCTTAATTTTTTGTACATATCAAATCAGTTTAAAGTTTTTATTACTTCTAAAAATAGGGCCAAAAATTTATGTATCACAGATTTTTGATAAAATTAAAAATGGGCTCAAGGGGCGAAAAAAATAAGGTTTTTGGGAGAAACAAATTCATAACTTCGTCAGTTTTCAAGATATCAAATCCAATTAATTTTATTATAAATCTCCTTAACATTATCTACAACTTTTATATTCACAAGTTTTCGATAGGACCAATTCGTACCGCAAACAAAAAATTACAAACGAAAACCAAAAGGGGGTTTAAAGAAGAAAAAAATCCCTGCAGGCCCCGCCTACAGGCGGAGGTAGATTTCGAAGTTAAGTATACTAATATCACAAACAAAAAACAAATCATGATTAGAGATAAACCCACTTTAACAATTTTATCTGGCCGCTTTTGACGAGCTTTTATTTCATTTTTATATAATAACTGGTTTTATCAGAATCATGTTAGGGCGGTATTCAAAAAAATACTTTTCCATGCTCAACAACTCGAAATTTTCTGCCATAACTCCAGATTCATTTTTAATAGGAAAAACATGAAACTTGTTGACGTGATTTTTGAAGAGATTTATAAGCGACCTGTGTTTTTAATTTTCGTTCAATTAATTAAAACTTGATATATAAACAATTATTTTCTCAGTAAGACAACATTTTTTCATTTCTAACACAATCGCTTCGGGAAATTCTGTTCAAAATGCCCACTTTGACATCATTTTTTGAAATATATTCTGCCTCTATCAAAAAATCGATCATTACGGTACATTATATAGTTTCTGAATAAGCGAATATACCAATTGGATGCGTTTGAGAGCAAAAATGAATTTAAAAATGAGTCAGAAAATAAGCAGTTTGGATTTGAATACACCCTTACTAAGATGAATTTTTTCTTCAACAGCTATGTATTTTTAATTTGTTTTTGCTGTAAGAATTGGTCCTATCCAAAACTTGTCTATATAGATGTTGTAGACAATATTAAGAAGATATATGATAAATTCACAGTCAATTATATAACAGTCAAATATCGTGAAATTTCAGAAAGATATCGGCAATATAGCGAGGGAATTTTCGGTTGCTCTGTTACAGGTGCTGAATGGTAAGGGATTTTCAACGAATTGTCATTTTTTTATTATCTGGCTTTCAGCAAAGGAGATTGTACTTAATGAACGTCAACGAGTAGATTTAGAAGAAATGCTTAGATTTTTATACTTCTTTTAGGTAGCTTTCAATACAAAAAGCTACCTATTGCAGCCGTTCGGAGGAAAACGATTCCGAAAAATTTTGGTATATTTTCACTGATCATGACGCCTAGACCCCGAAACCAACCTCCGTTCAAAATTGATATATATCTATCTCTCTCTCTCTCTCTCTCTCTCTATATATATATATATATATATATGTATATATATATCTGATCTTTGTCATACTGTAACTCTCGTATTTATGAACTGATTTGGATACAATTTCGTGTGTACATAGTACATTAGTACATACCAATGTCTCGATCGAGTTCGTTGGCCAGCTTCATCCGCCATCTTGTTTCAAAATGGCGGCCATTTAAAAATTTAAAAAAAAATTTTAATTTAAAATTAGGCACAAAAAATTAGACATCGAAAAAGATTTTTTTTTTATGTGTTTTAGCTTGATACAAAGATTCTGGAGCATTTTTAGTTTTGTCGATATCTTAAAAAATGGCTGAGTTATAACACTTTGAATTTCTAGCATGGCTGACATTTTGAAACTTTCTGATATTTGTCACGCGATAATACACATATTTATGAACCGATTTGGATGTGACAAGGAATGTGCATAGTACATAGCAATATCTCGACCGAGATCGTTGGCCAGCCTCATCCGCCATCTTGTTTCAAAATGGCGGCCATTTAAAAATTTTTTTTAATTTTAAATTTAAAATGAGGCACAAAAAAATAGACATTGAAAAATATTTTTTCTTATGTGTTTGGGCTTGATACAAAGATTCTGGAGCATTTTTAGTTTCGTCTATATCTTAATAAATGGCACAGTTATAGCACTTTGAATTTCTAGCATGGCTGACATTTTGAAACGATCTGATTTTTGTCATGCGATAATACACGTATTTATGAACCGATTTGGATGTGACAAGGAATGTGCATAGTACATAGCAATGTCTCGACCGAGTTCGTTGGTCAGCCTCATCCGCCATCTTGTTTCAAAATGGCGGCCATTTAAAAATTTAAATTTTTTTTTATTTAAAAGTGAGGTACAAAACAATTAGAAATTGAAAAAGATTTTTTCCTTATGTTTTTGAGCTTGATACAAAGGTTCCGCAGCATTTTTTGTTTCGTCTATGTCTTAAAAAATGGCTGAGTTATAGCACTTTGAATTTCTAGCATGACTCACATTTTGAAACGATCTGATTTTTGTCACACGATGATATGCGTTTTTATGAACCGATTTGGATGTGACTAGGCATGTGCATAGTACATAGCAATGTCTCAACCGATTTCGTGGGCCAGCTTCATACGCCATCTTGTTTCAAAATGTCGGCCATTTAAATTTAAAAAAAATTAAAATAAAAAAAAATAATGGCCGCCATTTTGAAACAAGATGGCGAGTGATGTTGGTCAACGTACTCGGTCGAGACATTGGTATTTACTATGTACACACCAAGTTATATCCAAATCCGTTCATAAATACGCGTGTTATCGCGTGACAAAAACCAGATAATTTCAAAATGTCAGCCACACTAGAATTTCAAAGTGCTATAACTCAACTGTTTTTTAAGGTATAGACGAAACAAGAAATGCTACGGAATCTTCGTATCCAGCTCAAACACATAAGAAAAAAATCTTTTTCGATTTATAATTTTTTTGTACTTCATTTTAAAATTTAATTTTTTTTAATTTTTAAATAGCCGCCATTTTGAAGCAAGATGGCGGATGAGGCTGGCCAACGAACTCGGTCGAGACATTGCTATGTACTATGCACATTCCTTGTCACATCCAAATCAGTTCATAAATACGTGTATTATCGCGTGACATAAATCAGATCGTTTCAAAATGTCAGCCATGCTAGAAATTCAAAGTGCTATAACTGTGAAATTTTTTTAAGGTATAGACGAAACTAAAAATGCTCCAGAATCTTTGTATCAAGCCCAAACACATAAGAAAAAAATATTTTTCAATGTCTAAATTTTTGGGCCTCATTTTAAATTTTAAATGTTTTAAAAAATTTTAAATGGACGCCATTTTGAAACAAGATGGCGGATGAAGCTGGCCAACGAACTCGGTTGAGACATTGGTATGCACTATGTACACACGAAATTTTATCCAAATCGATTCATAAATACGAGAGTTACAGTATGATAAAGATCAGATATATATATATATATATATAAATTTTGAGCGGATGGTGGTTTCGGGTCTAGGGGTCATGATCGGTGAAAATATACCAAAATTTTTCGGAATCGTCTTCCTCCGAACGACTGCAATAGGTAGCTTTTTGTAATGAAAGCTACCTAATATTTAGAAATTGAAAAGTTTTTTTTCTTATGTGTTTGACCTTGATACAAAGATTTCGGAGCATTTTTCGTTTCGTCTATATCTTAAAAAATTGCTGAGTTATAGCACATTGAATTTCTAGCATGGCTGACATTTTGAAATTTTGAAACGATCTGATTTTTGTTCCGCGATAACACGCGTATTTATGAACCGATTAGGATGTGACAAGGCATGTGCATAGTACATAGCAA
This sequence comes from Maratus speciosus, assembly GCA_963932465.1. Taxonomy (NCBI): domain Eukaryota; kingdom Metazoa; phylum Arthropoda; class Arachnida; order Araneae; family Salticidae; genus Maratus; species Maratus speciosus. The sequence continues at coordinate 289,358,164 of OZ010787.1, forward strand.
TCTATCGCCCGAGTTCGTTTGCTAACTTCATCCGCCATCTTGTTTCAAAATGACGGCCATTTAAAAATTTAAAAAAAATAACTTAAAATGAGGTAAAAAAAAATTAGAAATTGAAAAAGATTTTTTCTTATGTGTTTCAGCTTGTTACAAAGATATCGGTTTATTTTTTGTTTTGCCTTTATCTAAAAAAAAAAGCCGAGATAATAGCAGTTTGAATTTCAAATGTGTGTGACATTTTAAAAAATCTGATTTTTTGCCTACAACAGCACTCGTATATATCAACCGATTTAGATATGACTGAGCATGTGCACAGGAATTACTAAGGTCTCGACCAAGTTCATTGGTGAGCTTTATTGCACCCTTTATATTGCTTTAAAATGGCGGACTATCACCGATAATTCAGGTTAATATAATTATTAATATAATTCGGGATATGACCGAATTTGACGACAAAATATAAATCACTTTTAAAAAAACCAGCTTTGATAACGCTGACTAATTTCGTGAAATTCTCATTCATATTCAATAATGACAAAAATTAGTATTTAATCTTCTATAATCGGGTTCCACTAATTTGAGCTCCATGTGTTTGAATAATAAAAGCTGGCTTTTAAAAAGTCCTTCCGGCCAGTGCCGGGAGGAAGAGGTAGCTTTCAAATTCCTTATTTTTAAAAAAAAAACAACTTATATTATTCAAACACATGAAGCTCAATTTAGTGGAAACCGAATATTGCAGATTCAATACTAATTTTTATCAATACTAAATCATTATGAATGAGAATTTCGCGAAATTAGTCAGCTTTATCCAAGCTGCATTTATTTAAAGTAACTTATATTTGGCTGAGATGTTGATGTATACTATCCACATGCCTTCTTACATGGAAATAGGCGAATACGTGTGTTATCGCGTGACAAATACAAGATCATTTCAAAATGTTAGCCATACTAGAAATTCAAAGTGCTATAATTCAACCATTTTTTAAGATATAAACAAAAGAACAAATTTTCAGAAACAAAATCTGCTCCGAAATCTTTGTATCAAGGCCAAGCACATACAAAAATCTTTTTCATTTTCCAATTTTTTAATACCTCATTTTAAATTTTAAATTTAAATTTTTTTGTAAATGACAACCCTTTTGAAACAAGAGGGCGAATGGAGCTGGCCAACGAACTCAGTCGAGACATTGGTATGTACTATGTACAGACCAAGTAACATCCAAATCGATTCATAAATACGCTTGTTGTCGCGTGACAAAAATCAGGTCGTTTTAAAATGTCAGCCACAATAGAAATTCAAAATGCTATAACTCAGCCATTTTTTTTAGATATAGACGAAACAAAAACTGTTCCGGAATCTTTGTATTAAGGTCAAATACACACGAAAAAAATCTTTTACATTTTCCAATTTTTTGGTATCTCATTTTAAATTTAAAATTTTTAAAAATTGTTTAAATGGCCGCCATTTTGAAACAAGATGGCGGATGAAGCTGGCCAACGAACTCGGTCAAGATATTTGTATGTACTATGTACACACCAAGGTACATCCAAATCAGTTCATAAATACGCCTTTTATCACGTGACAAATATCAGGACGTTTCAAAATGTCAGCCACGCTAGAAATTCAAAATGCTATAACTCAGCCATTTTTTAAGATATAGACGAAACAAAAACTGCTCCGGAATCTTTGTATAAAGGTCAAATACATAAGAAAAAAATATTTTTCTATTTTCAATTCTTTGGTACCACATTTCAAATTTAAAATTTTTTAAAAAATTTTAAATGGCCGCCATTTTGAAACAAAATGGCGGATGAAGCTGGCCAACGAACTCGGTCGAGACATTGGTATGTACTATGCACATACCGAATTACATCCAAATCGGTTCATAAATTCGAGAGTTACAGTATGACAAAAGTCAGATATATATATATATATATATATATATATATATATATATATATATATATATATGGATATATATATATATATATATATATATATCAACTTTTGAACGGAGGGTGGTTTCGGGGTTTGGGGGTCATGATCGATGAAAATATACCAAAATATTTTGAAATCGCTTTCCTCCGAACGGCTGCAATAGGTAGCTTTTTGTAATGAAAGCTACCTAAAAGTAAGAAATATGAAAGCTACCTCTTCCTCCCGGCACTGGCCGGAAGGACTTTTTCTCTTGGAATAGGCTCGTTCTGGTTGTTTTCCAAGAAAAACTAAAGCATCAATAAAAAATGAACATTTAAAAAATTAAAATTAAAGACGGCAATTTATGGAAAACCCCTTATCATTTGGCAGTTTTTTGAGAACAACTAAAAATCAGCTATTGCCAGTCTATCACCGTTATCGTTCTGAATTTTCCTGATATTTGACTGGCTTTTTTGATGAGTTATTCCATAACGTTGACTATCAAATCATGCAAAAAAAAAAAAAAATTATCGTGCGCGCATACGCAGATAAAAAATACTTCATACAACTGCTCATATTTCATCAAATATTTAATATATTTACATTCTAATCGCACCATATTATTTCTACTGCATTTTGTCAAATCTTCTGAAACAGGCGTTGAATTTAGTAAAAAACCCTGCATGATATGAACAGAAAACATGCAAGAATTTTTTGGATTTTTTTTTTTAAATCGATATATCTCCATGAATGTACGTTCTATTCTTCCACAAATGAATACATATATTTTTCAATATCTACACATTCGCAAGCTATAGCGATAGATCATTTCGTGCATTTTATTTTACAGGGTCATCCCAAACATTATTATTTTTCTTTGATTTTTTGTAGACCTCCTAATTGTCCTTCTGATCCAAATCCCCGTTGATAAATATGAAGTCAAACATATTCTTCATAATCCTGAAGTTCTTAAAACATTCGACTAATCTATCTTGAAAAATTCGTCAAAATGTCTAAAATTGAAAGTGTCCTATCATTAATGGCCATATATAGTGAACTTCCGATGGTCAATTTTACTTATATATTGTTTGTTTTATGTATCATTTTTAAATTAAGAACATTTTCATTCAGAAATTAAACTATATTTATATATTAATTATACAGTGGCGGACAAAAAAATTGCGTTACCTAGAAGAATACACCTTTTTCAATTTTAACACAATATTTTGCTTGCCTAAAATTAATTTAGCTGTTTCAAAGCAACATATGGCATCATTGCACATTACATACAACAATTACGAACTAATGCATCAAAAATTTTTAATAAATACAGCGCCAAAAGAAGAGAATTATCAATTGTTTTGATTTTTTTATGTTGTGAAATCATGGTTCAATACTTTCTGTCAGATGATATAGTCTTTTTAAAAGCAGAAAATCTAATTCCGTATTGCAATTGGTGCCACATAATTGTGTCTTATCAAACATCTAAAGCCAATTAACTCCTACAAATGTGCAGATTCGCCTTTAAATCGCACAAAAATAGGAAACAGTCTTTTTCTTTTACTTTAGGATCACCTACACCATTGTGTACACTGTTAAAAATTTGCAGCATTCTGGCAGGTCATTTGACCGTTTTTTCCGAAAGCGGTTACACAACCGTAATTTTAACACTATTCTGACCATATTATTGGACATTTTATGGTCAGAATACAGTTAAATTGTGGTTATGAAACCGTTTTTTCAAAAAACGATCGAATGACCTGCCAGAATGCTGCAAAAATTTTAACAGTGTAGGTCAGAGCTTATAAGGATAAGTGCACGAACTGTCCAAAGACTGTTTTACGTAATGTGATCTGTATGCTTATCGCGTCTTAAAAAAAACCTTTACTTACAAATATATATATATGTCGTAGGCTAATTGGGAAATCAGGCTCTTTGCAAAGAGCCAGGCTAATTGGAGAATCATCTCTCTTTTTCCATTTAGCCTGATATTTTTCAGGCTTATTGCAAAGAGACTAGACAGCGTTCGGCTAATTGGAAAATGACCACTTATTTCACAATCAGAGTGATTTTTTAGGCTTATTAACCCATAACCCGAAACGAACCCGAAAAATAACTTACAACAGACCGTACCCTGATCCGAGCAAGACAAAGTAATTTCAGTCTACATACAACCCGACCCGAACCTGAAAGTTCCATTTGAGAAACCCCGAAATCTGACCCGAATCAAATCTGATAGCCGACAAAAATAGTCTAAAGCACCATAACCCGATCCGTATAGACAAAATAACTTCCGTGAACACGCAACCGGACCCGAACCTAAAAATTCCTTTAGAAAAAACCCGAAATCTGACATGAACCAAATCTGAACCCGACAAAAATATTCCAAAGAACCATAACCCGATACGAGCAAGACAAGATAATGTCAGTCTACATGCAACCCGACCCGAACCTGAAAGTTTCATTTGAAAAATCCCGAAATCTGATAACCGACAAAAAATATTCTAAAGCAACATAACACGACCCGAGTAAGACAAAATAACTTCCGTGAACACGCAACCAGATCCGAACCTAAAAATTCCTTTAGAAAAAACTCAATCTGACATGAACCAAATCTGAACCCGACAAAAATATTCCAAAGAACCATAACCCGGTCCGAGCAAGACAAAATAATATCAGTCTACATGTAACCCGACCCGAACCTGAAAGTTTCATTTGAAAAAAACCCGAAATCTCATCCTAACCAAATCTGATAACCGACAAAAATATTCTAAAGCACCACAACCCGATCCGAGTAAGACAAAATAACTTCCGTGAACACGCAACGAGACCCGAACCTAAAACTTTCTTTAGAAAAAACCCGAAATCTGGCATGAACCAAATCTGAACCCGACAAAAATATTCCAAAGAACCATAACCCGATCCGAGCAAGACAAAATAATTTTGTAAGGACTCGCAACCCGATCCGAACCTAAAAATTAAGTTTGAGAAAAACCCGAAATATCACCCAAACCAAATATGATAAATGACAAAAATATTCTAAAGAACCATATGCCGATCCGAGCAAGACAAAATAATTTCCGTGGGCACGCAACCCGACACGAACCTGAAAATTCCATTTGAATAAAACCTGAAATCTGATCCGAACTAAATCTGAATCCGACAAAAAATATCCCCAAAAACCATATCCCGATCCGAGCAAGAAAAAATAATTTCTGTCGACACGCACTCCGAGCAGAACCTAATAAAAAAACCAAAATCTGACCCGAACCAAATATGATAACTGACAAAAATATTCTAAAGCACCATAACCCGATCCAAGTAAGGCAAAATAATTTCCATTGAACACGCAACCACACTCGAACCTAAAAATTCCTATTGAGCTATTTTCTAAATTTTGAGTACACGCCTCACGTGACATATCGTTAGAAAGGTGTATGAAAACTTATTCATATTATGCACATCCGTTGCCCCTACCCCCCCCCCACTTCACCCCCTGGAGGTACTTTTGTAAATTTTTAGGTTTTTTACAAGAATTTGCTGTGCGTGCGCAGCACCTGGTGCTATACGATAGCGGGGATGTGGTTCGCGGTTTTTTTTTTTTTCCTGTTAATTTTTTTTTTTTTTTTTTTTTTTTTTTTAAGATTATGCAGTATTGTCGAAGCACGCCTGCTACACGGTGTCATAGGCAGCGGGACCTAAAGTATTTTTATGTTGAAAAGTAAAAATTTAATATTAAAATTTTTTTGAGTATTTTCAATATTTTTACGTTTTATAATCTCTATTAAGACATGACAAAATATTGTTTCGAAATAAATCCTTTATTTTTTAAACCTAGTCCCTAACTTAATAAAAATGTACACTTACGCAATAAAATTTTTATTTACTTCCTGAATTCCTGAAATAAAAACTAACATATTTGTGTGTGTCATATCTTAGACGTTTCTACGTTTTACCTATTTAATCATCAATAAAACAGTGTTATTGCTTATTAATATTTACAGATACAATATACGTATGAAATCTACTACAGAGTGTTTTTGTTTGTTTTTTAAATACGAATGTGTACATTATAAATATGAATGCTTTTTTTTCTCTTGAGTAACTATTTATCCAATCAATTAATGTTCTAAAATAGTAATATTTAAACAAAATCAAACATAAAGTTACTGAAAAATGATATTCACAAGATCAAAGAGATGATGTATTAGATAAATTAGGATTTTTCTTGTCATCTCTCTTCATAGCTTTAGTCCATGATTTTCTAATGGCAGGGTCTTTTGGCACACTGAAAAACAACTTTTCGCTAGAAGTTACTGGTTGTATTAGTGCAGAGTGGTACAATACAGTACAGTAAAACCTCCTTAAAGCGACCACGTTTCATTCTAATAAAAATTGAATTCGTTTCGAGAGGTGGCCTCTTAATGGAGGTCATGTTTAAATCTAGATTTTAATTGTTGAAAAAAAGTAGAAATAATGTTACTAGAATTTATTTTTCACATTAGGAAAAATATAAAAATTTAGGTATCAAAATAAAAGTTAATTATATAAGTTAATTATTGCAGTGTTTAAAAATGAATATATTGGCGTTTGCTTTGGTTTTACGGTTTTATCTTTCATAACTTTTATTTCCAAGTCCTTTCATCGTTCAGTAAATAAATGCAATTTTTTTTTTTTTGGGGGGGGGGGGACGGGAACAAATAATGATATTTTCATTAATTTATCTATTTCTTTGAGAGTTTCCTAACAGAATAGGATAGGGGAGTATATTGATCGTTATTCTTAATTCGTCATCAGAGTTAACTTCATTGTCTAAAAAGGCATAAAGGGGTTTAAACACTTAAATTTACCGGAATAAAAAAAAATCTAAACTTAGTTTAGAAGTTTAAAGCCCCTCGGAATTATTTTTCTAACAAAACCTTCTTCAAGTGACAGGAAAAAACGGAATTTGTTTCCTTTTCTTCAAAGAAATTGGTCGCTCATGGAGAGAGGTCAGCTGTGATGGTCTCAGAATGGAAGTAAAATTAGTATTGAGCCTATGGGAATAAATTTCGTTCAATGAAAAAATGATCGTTCAGGGAGGTGGTCGCACAGAGAGGTTTCACTGTATTTATAATATGACTTTGTGTTCTCAGTCATAATAATTTTAGAAACAGCAATATTTAAAAAAAATGAACAAGTTGAAAAGCGACGCACGTAAAGAATAACAGGTCGTTTGTTGTCATGAACTGTGACGTCAGATGTATTACGGAGCGTTTTCGGGATACGGTAAATAGTGCGATATTAAAACAATCATAAATCAGTAATAAAAGCTCAAAGTAAAAAAAATATGCAGGGTATCATTCTTATTTTTTCATGTACTATTGTTTCGTGATAAAGTTAGAAAACGTGCAAATTCTCCATTTCCAATTCTGCCCCAAACGGAATTGGTGAGCAGCGTTCGACCTCTCCCTTTCAAGGTTAACCAGTTTCGACTAGACCCTCTAGAATTTCGATCAATCGCTTCCAAGGACACATGTGGTCTGTTTATTTATTTGAAACTCGAACATGTGTGTTTACGTGCGACACCTTTAAAAAGAGACCTTTAATTGGCACTATGATTATGTATTGATTTTTTATAGATTAATATAAAGTGAATTATACAGGATGTCCAGCGAATAAGACCCTGATTTCAAAATTAAATATCTCAAAAACAAAGATCAATAGAATTATGCAGTAAACGGTTTGTTTATTAGCTAAGCTGTAAAAATGTTATACAGAAGTTTCAAAATTTAGTTGCAAAAACCGTTAACAGATGGCGCTGTAATCGCAATACTTGTAAACTGTGTTTCGAAGTCTAGATCACTAGCGTCTCATTCCTAGATGGCTCCCTACGGAAGAACGAATATTGGGAAAGTTCACTTTTTCATTGGAGTGATGTGCAAAAGGGGATATCTGGTCACAGAATTATTGCATTAGCTTTAATTTTAGAAAATTTCAATTAATAGAATTTTCAATAAAAAGTTTAGAAATCATTATATTTATTAAATTGAATTTTTAATGCCATGTAATTATTTAAATCAAAATGCATGTATTTAGAAAAATAATTTTGTATTTTTAATTTATTTTTTATATTTTTAAATCACGGCATGATATTTTGGTATTATTGTTTATACTTGAATTATTATAAATAAAAAAGTAATTTTGCACTTTTCATTTATTTTTAAATCACGGCATAATACTTTGGTTTTAGCACAACACATATATTTCTTTTCTTTGTAAACAAAGTTTTAGAGACAGAAATTATGCATTAAATTATTTCTTTTTTAAAAGGAATTGATAATAAGTCATCTCATCAACGTCAAAGCAAAAGTATTTTGGATGCTGCATTCCTTTCCAACACTTCGGATCCTATCGCTACAAGCTGCACCATATTTCTGTGCTCAATGATTAAAAAAAATGAAAACGAGTTTTTTAAATTGAAATTTTTTTTTTAATTTAATTAAGTTTTTAAAAATAGAAACTTTGTATTTTTTCATTCAAACTATTCTCTACAATTAAAAAAAAATCATTTGTGAATCATTATTATAAATGCTCAATGATTTTTTAAAAAGGAGTTTCTTTTAGATTAATTAAATTTTAAAACCAGAAACTTTGGATTTTTTTATTCAAACTTTTTTCACATTTTAAATAAATATTAAAAAGTAAAGATTTCGATTTTTTCAAATTCTCCTCTACTTGGGTCCTCTACTACGATTCCACGATCTACCAATTAGGAGAGAAAAGACATACCATAGATACTGGTATCCGGACCGAAGTAGCTTATAACAAAATTTGAAACAAATCTCAATTCTGTCAACACATGGCTCCGCTTCTGCACATTACCCAAATAAAATATTTTAATAAGTTCTTATATAATGATTGCTAAACTTTTTATTGAAAATTCTATTAATTGAAATTCTCTAAAATTGAAGCTGATTCAATAATTCTGTGAACAGATGTCTCCACTTCTGCACATCACCCCAACGAAAAAGTGGTCTTTCGCAATTTTCGTTCTTCCATAGGAAGCCATCTAGGATGAGACGCTTGTGCTCTGACCTTCAAAACACAATTTATAGGCATTGCGATTGCAGCGCCATCTGTTAGAGGTTTTTGCAACTAATTTTTGAAACTTCTGTATAACATTTTTACAGCCTAGCTAATAAACAAACCGTTTACCGCATAATTCTATTGATCTTTGTTTTTGAGATATTTAATTTTGAAATCAGGATCTTATTCGCTGGACACTCTGTATAATATCGCTATAAACAGTGTGTAAAGTTTTAATAGGTGGTGAGTTATAAATAATCTTTACGAAGTTTTAAGATACAATTATATAATTTTTAATATTACTTAGAGTAAAATTAAGGGATTATTTAAACAAAAACTATTTGCAATTACACTTTTAAATTAGTACAATTTTTAATCTTTTAAAAATTATATTTTAGCATGAAGGTTTTTTTTTTTTTTCAATATAAGCTTTAAAATACAAGCTATATCAGCCAAATAATTGAAAAATTATGTTTCATGCATAATAATTATTTTACATTCATAATTACCGTATGTACTCGTGTATAAGTCGAAGAATTTTAGACAAAATTTAGGAGTTGAAAATGGGGGATCGACTTATACACAAGAAAGTGAAAAAAAAAATCACAACTACTGCGATTGTTTTTTTCAGTTTTTTAAGTAATTACATGAGAGATAAAAGCGAACAATGGTCATTTCCAAGTGACTGACAAACAAAGCTCAATCTCCCTGTAATTATAAGCATAGAATAGCCAGTTCCCGGGGCTATAGCCGGGGGTTTCTTTGAACCCATCTTAATTTTTTTTTTTCTCACTGAGGAAAGGGATCGAAGTATCCTCGAAACGATCGTATGAGTATCTTTATCGTTGTGTATGTTATTTGTGCGTAAAAATCGTTGTTTGAGATTTTAGCTTTTTATGTCCCTGTAATTGTTTTCCACCCATTTTCTCTTGGGACAAAAAACACTTCAATATATTCCTTTCAGCATTTTAATCCCCTTTTTAAAAAGAGTCCAACTTGAGAATGCTTCTAGATATCTTTCTTAAAAGTCCTATAATACAAAGAAGTACTATATTTTAGCAGTTGTTTAGCAAACGAAGAAGTTGTTTACCCTTGTAAATAATGCCTGAATGGATTTTTGAAAGAATTTTATCTTTTTAAGTATCATTGAATTGATGTGAATAGGTTTCAAAATAGTTTAAGTTTCTTCGGTTATACATACAGGTTTAAAACGTTGAATTAAAAAAAACTGATTAGAAACGTAAAAAATTTATTAAATTTTTCTATCCTCGATTACAAATCATTTTTCAACATGCTACCAGAAATGTGGTTCGACTTATTTTTTTCAAAATTTTGCTTAAGAATTGGGAGGAGGGGGGGTCGACTTATGCACGAGTATATACGGTATATAATTTTTATTACTATTTAGATTAACATCAAGGGATTATTTAAACAAAAACTATTTGTAATTACTCTTTTGAATTAATACAGTAAGTTTTAATCTTCTCAAATATAAATTTATCATAAAGTCTTTTTTTTTTAATGTGAGTACGCTTTATTAAACTAACTTTTTCAATACAAGCTTTTTTTTTTTTTTTTTTTTTTACAAGTTTTAAAATACAAGCTATATCAGCCAAATAATTGAAAAATAATGCATACTCATAATTATTTTGCAATTACATAATTTTTTATTGTTATTCAAAGTAAAATCAAGGAATTATTTAAACAAAACTATTTGTAAATACTCTCTTGAATTAATACAGCAAGTTTTAATCTTCTCAAAAATATATTTTACCATGAAGGTTTTTTTTCATGTAATTACACTTTATTATACTAACTTTTTTAATACAAGCTTTTTTTTATTGTTTCAAGTTTTAAATTACAAGCTATAGGCCAATTAATTGAAACCTTATGCTTTCTCATAATTATTTTACATTTTTATTTTAATTTTATTATTATTTAGAATAAAATAAACGGATTTAAGCAAAAACTATTTGTAATTATACTTTTGGATTACAATAAGTTTTAATCTTCTCAAAAATATATTTCAGCATGAAGATTTTTTTTTATATATACGAGCTTTAAAATACAAGCTATATCAGTCAAATATAATTCAAAAATTATGCTTCAGTCGTGATTATCTTACATTTACAATGATATAATATTTATTATTATTTACAGTAAAATCAAGAAATTATTTATACAAAAAGTATTTGTAATTACATTTTTGGATTAGTACAATAAGTTTTAATCTTCTCAAATGTATTATTTAGGATTATTATTATTATTATTATTTTGAATACAAGCTTTAAAAGACAAGCTATATCCGCCAAATAATTTGGAAAATTAAGTTTCACTCATAATTATGTTACATTAACAATCATATATTTTTTATTGTTTAGAGATCAAAATCAAGGGATTATTTAAACAAAAACTATTTGTAATTGCACTTTTGGATTAGTGCAATAAGTTTTAATCTCAAAAATATATTTTAGCATAAAGATATTTTTTTAATATAAGTTTTAAAATACAAGCTATATTATCCAAATAATTGAAAACTATGCTTCACCCACAATTAATTTACATTTAATTTAAGGTAAAACTATTTCTAGTAATGAACCAAACAAAACTGAATAATAATAATAATAATTATTATTATTATAGTACAATGCGAATATACATTTAACAAAAATTAAGCCTATCTATCCTCATTTACAAGAGATGCATATATAAGCGCCATATTAAACCGACACAAATAATGCTTTCCGGCTGCTGATAGCAGTCGGGATGAATTACGACGAAGCAACCCCGTTAAATGGGAAAGAATTCCAACACGTTAGGGACAGAATTGTAAAATATCACTTCGTCGGAGCATTACGAGAAAGTCACCCGTTCCGAGAAGGACAGAATCAGGACACAGGATCGGGATATGGTTCTTTAGAATAATTTTGTCGGTTATCATATTTGGTACGGTTATATTTCGAGGTTTTTTTCGGACTAAATTTTTACGTTCCCATCGGGTTGCGTGTACTCAGAAATTATTTTGTGTTGCTCGGATCCGGTTATGGTTCTTTAGGGATATTTTTGTCGGATTCAGATTTTGTTCGGATCAGATTTCAGGTTTTATTCAAATGGAATTTTTAGGTTCGTGTTGGGTTGCGTGTCCACTGAAATTATTTTGCCTTGCTCGGATCAGGTTATGGTTCTTTGGAATATTTTTGTCGGGTTCAGATTTGGTTCGGGTAAAATTTCTGGTTTTCTTAAAATGGAAATTTTAGGTACGTGTCGGGTTGCGTGTACACGGAAATTGTCTTGATCGGATCGGGTTATGGTTCTTTGCAATATTTTTGTCGGTTATCAGATTTGGTTCGGGTCAGATTTCGGGTTTTTTAAAATGGAACTTTCAGGTTCGGGTCGGGTTGCATGTAGACTGAAATTATTTTGTCTTGTTCGGATCGGGGTACGGTCTGCTGTAATTTATTTTTCGGGTTCGTGTCGGGTTATGGGTTTATAAGCCTAAAAAAAATCACTCTGATTGTGAAATAAGTGGTTATTTTTCAATTAGCCAAACGCTGTCTAGACTCTTTGCAATAAGCCTGAATAATATCAGGCTAATTGGAAAAAGAGAGACGATTCTCCAATTAGCCCGGCTCTTTGCAAAGAGCCTGATTTCTCAATTAGCCTACTACATATACATATATATGCAGAAGCGACTTGCTTGAGTCTAAAAACATGTTTCATGGACAAGGGCTCAGTAGGACTCAGTTATTTGTTTGAACGAATCTAAACTCAACCTCCATGGATCGGACAGCAAGCGGTATGGTAAGAGACAAAAAAATGAATCATATCATCAAGACTGCACCTCGCCGACTGTGGAATACCCAGTGAGTCAAGTGGTTTGGAAAAGCATATCCAGCAAAGATATTGGACGAATGAAATTATTACTGAACATCAGTTTGTACCGACATTTTGAAGAAGTGTTTATAGCCAATTATTCGAAATAATTTTAAAGTTACAGAAAAATGCATTTTTAAAGAAGACTTAGGCAAAAAGACGCCCTTCTGACATTGGCCTTAGTACCCTGACAAATGGCAAAATTGTTAAGTCGAATCTAATTTTCCCTAAATGATTTTGTTGTGTCATTTAAAAGTTTTTAGCTCCACAACATAATATGCATTAATAAAGCAATTTTTCACCTATTTCCCCTACTTTAGATGCAGGCTTATCTGAAAAAATCTGATATTAAAGCTATGGCTGGCCTGAGAATAGTCCTGATCTCAATCCCATTCAAACTTGTTGCCTTGTAATGGGTGCTAAAATTTCTAAAATGAAGCAGGCTACCAAGATTAAACTAAATCAAAGAATTATTAGGGTTTGGTACCAAGAAGTTGGGTAGGATTAAAACCAGAAGTTGATTCCATGTCGGACTGCTGGAAGGCTGTCATCGCCTCTCGCGGAGAATGTGCAAAGTATTAAATTTATCCTTTTGCGTAGAACCACATCAACGGGCATGTAATATGACTGCAGTATGTAGAATTTATTATTATCTACTGAATTTATTGTTAATTACTTTGTTCCATGTTTTGATAAAATAGTGCAGTTTCTCCCTTTCAGAACTTATTTATCATTATTAGGTGTTTCAATAAACTATTTTTATGCCAAATTAATACTATGGGTTTATTTTAACGTAACAACTTTATCTTTATATAAAACACATTCTTAGCACACTTTTTCATTTTTCTCATTTGATGAGGTTTTTTTGTCTGCCACTGTCCAAGGATCTCGGGATTGATTCTAAGCAATCCCAGGATTATAAATTTCTGTCGGGATTGTATTCCCTAATGCTGATGTTTATTTGAAGTATTTTGATCATTTTTGCACGGATTTACTCTTACGTATAAGCTCACTTACACAAATTCAATAAATTCATTATTATTGCATTAAAAATTGCATCTTCATTTTTGTGGAGAGTATTTTACATGTACACTCAGAAATTAATACTCATATTTCACGAAATTTTCTTTGTTTTTGACGAAACCGTTTCTTGGTAAATGTTCCGAGTGAATATTTCGCCAAATTGATGAAATTACTTTCTTCATTTGCTTGACGATATAAATTTCGTCAAAAGAGGGCTGGTGGTGCCATCTATCGAACAGTTTGTAAGCTCCTGTATTTACTGACAGGGGTAAGAATAAATTGCCTTCTCGTTTTCCTCGGGAGGATTCGAACCCGCGGCCTTTGGCGTGGGAGTCCGTTGCTCTTCCGACCGCGCTATTGGGGACTTGTTTAGATGTGCTTTTAGATTGATGTAATGAATTCTGTTGCGTGTTTATATTTTTATAAGGTAGATTGTAATTTTATCGGTGCCGCTATAATTTCTGAAAGTTTTAAATAAGGCTAATTCTCATTATGGCTATTATGGTTTTCTGATGGTCAATGAATAATTATAATGTGGCTTGATTAAATAATTTATTAGGGAAATTTTCTTTGCTCAATGAATGATTAGAATATGGTCTGGTTAATTTGTTGCTCACAAATAACGAATTGTGACGTGCATATTGCGTGAGATTTTATCACCCTAAGTACGTTGATAAGATTTTTAACACTTTACTGTTTATAAAAGGGAGAGGGATCAATTATGTTTATTTTTAATTTGATTGAAAACAGAATATACTACTTAAATAAGTTTAAAAAAGAGATATCCATGAAGTTTGAAATTTTATTGACCAAATTTTCTTTTTGAATGGTATTGAAGAACACATGAAATTTATTCTTTTAGAATTAAAACATAACGAACAACAACATATAAATAAATAAATAAAAATAATAGTAAGCATTCCTATAAATTTTAACAGCTAAAAAAATAAATAGTGAAGAAAAAATAACTACCTATATTTCAGTATTTTCTGAAAAGCACTAAAAAGTGCTGTTTTAAAATAAATTATTATAGGGCTAACATAAACAAGCAAATATCTGCTTGCTAAAATTGCAGGATTTGAGGAGGTACAGCAACTGTTTCCTTAAAATGCATTGAGGCATTTGATGCATTGAGACCGCGACTGAGGCAAAACTTTCGTCAAATATTTGATAGTTTACGTTTCGTTAAATGTCACGTGATGTTGATAGGGCATGGTCGTCAAAAATGACGAAATACAGATCAATGATTCCTGAATCGTCAAAAGTGAGAGTTTTAATTCTGAGAGTGAAGGGGCATGAAATTAGGTAAGTGAGGTATTACGGGCTTTAAACCGTTAATATTTTGGTTGATAGCTAGGGAAATTTAAAATTCCTGATAGACAATGTGGAGACGAGACTCATAGAACAATAATAAACATGAAAATAACATCTCAAGGTTTAATTAAAAATAAGATGGATTTTATTTTTTCTTCTGATTACATAAATAATAAAATAAAAAGAATATTTTACCAATAGAAATTTTCTTTGTTATGTTAACAAAATAAATGTATTTTAATAATACAAATATTATTACATGTGTTCATCGCATAATTATAATACAATACATAGATTTCGGTAAAAATAAAATTGAATGCATATGTTAAAACAATACCATTAATTTGCGAAGTTCTTCAAAAGTTTTCTGTTCATTAATTTTTTTAACTGTTGTAAAGGTAATAACAAGTTTAAAATGTCTCCTAAAAAGATAAAATGATAAAAAAGTAATAATTATAATAAGTAATAAATTTCGTTTCCACGTATCCTCTACAAATAGGAACATCAGGTTTAAAATTTATACTAAAAGATGTTCCGTAAAGAAAGAAAGGTTCTTATATACAAATAAGTATCAAATTGGACTAGCGGATGAAACTCTACGATTTAAAATAATTCATAAAAATACATTGTATTACTTTTTGGCAAGGTTGAAAAAAATTTAAATACAAGTACGCATTAAAAAGAAAATGATAAGCAAAACTAAACATCCTACTTTAATAGGAAATACATTAATGAAGTCATCTGATAAACATTTTTATGACTATATTTTTAACAAAAACACAATATTACTAAATCTGAAATTATGTTTGTATGTATTTGTTATAACATTTTTTTCAGATTCTACTAAATGGAATAAAAGTCCGGGGAGTCACTATTATCTGGTAACACCAAAAATTATCCACGTGATTTCTAGAATGTACCATACTTCAAAAGATTCGCGTCAACTTTTACGTTACGTTTCGACCATTTCATCACAAAATGCAGTCGTGTAAATGAGACAACTTTTACTTTTGTGAAATCAATAAACAAAAGATATTTTCGTCTTTTTATTAAACACTGCTTTTTAGCGAAAACAAATACAGTCCAAACCCAAGAATGCCTTGTGAAATATTCGGACACAACTGCTCCATCTAACACAACCACAATGGTTTAATGAATTTAAATGCGTCTATACATAGCACCAACACCAACGATGTTCTACGTTCTAACGTCCAACTGAGACAACAACTCCAAAAAACACTAAAAAATCACCATATTACTTTAGATGACCTCAAAGTGAAATTGAGGGAAATATCTAAAGTCGCACAGATATCGATAGAATGCATGCAGAATATTTTTTATTAACATTGCATGTGAAAAAGTTTTGTGCGAGATGGTTGCCGCGTTTCCTAACGAAAGACCAATACAACAATGTGTCGATGATTCAGAGAGCAATTTGGCGATATTTAAACGTAATCGAAATGGGTTTTGGCACCAATTCGTAACACTGGATGAAACATCAATCCATCACTATACACCTGAGTCCAATAGGCAGTCACATAAGTGGTTGTAACCGTTCGAAAGCCAAAAAAAATGCAATAATCAGCTGCAAAATTCTTAGCCAGTATTTTTCGGGATGCATATGGCATAATATTTATCTACTATCTTGAGAAAAAAAAAACACTCACAAGAGAATACAATAATCCCTTAACATTCGCGAGGGTTAGGTTCGCGGAAATCTCCGCGAATGTTGAGACTATCTTCCCATGCATAAATGTGGTTAGGTTTTATAATTTTTTTAAATGGAAAAGAGCAATTAAAATTCAAAAGTATATTTATTAACTATTATACACTAAAAGTACATGCTTTAAATAGATTTGAATAATTATAAACATATTGTACAAAATTTATTTGCTAGTTGATGTCGGAAAAATTTAGTGATGTGCAATTGTTTGACAGAACATATCTTTTGTTTATGAATTTCCATGTAAGGAAAAGTTGCAGCGTCGATTTCTATTTTAAATTTAAGACGCCTGTCCATGGAAAAATTGCATTCTATTGCTTTTGGAACAAGTTGTTCTTGATGTTTTAAAATTTCTCGGACAATTTTCACAGAAAATATTTCTCCAGCAATAAAAGTTTGAAATTTTGAAAATTAAGAAAATTGAAAAAAAAAATCTGCGTAAAAAAATAAAGAAAATTACTGATCTATATTTCGCCTCAACACAAAAGCTGAAGTTCTCGCAACTTAGGTGATACAGTAATACAGTAGGCTATAGAGTATAGATAGGCGTCCAGTGTTATGTAGCCCATAGAATTGGTAAAACAAATTGAGTTTACTTAAAAAATATATTCTTTATAAAAAAAAAAAACCTTCGCGAATAACCAAGTTAAGTATTCGTGAATGTTGAAATGTTCTGCATTTTCTATTTCGCGAATAATCAAAACTTGCGGATGTTAAGGGATTTCTGTATTATGCAACGTTATTGGATCGCTTGAACAAAGAAATTAAAAAGAAAATCTCGGATATAGCAAAAAAACGCGCTGGTTCACCAAGACAACACACTTGCTCACACATATGTGAAGGCGATCACAACATTGAACGAATTGAAGAATAAATTGCTCCCCCACTTCCCATATTCTCCCGATTTGGCAACCAGTGACTATTATTTGTTTCCTCACTTGATGAGATGCCTCCAGAGGAAGTTATTTGTGTGAGAGGAGCATGTTTAATGTAAAACTAGTATATATTTTGGAACCCTGTAGAAATCGTACTATATGAAAGTCATCAAATGTTACAGCACCATTGGAATAAGTGTATCGCTTTTGAAGGAAATTATGTTGAAGAATAAAATCCATTTCTGACAAAAAAAAATGTTTTTTTTTTTTTTTCATTGCTAACCCCAGGACTTTTCACTTCACTCCATGTAGTATGTCAGGAATACTAGATACAGATCATTATCTAAGGAAAATATTTATTTTCGAGCAAGTAATTCTGTATCACCTTTAAGTATATTTATTATAAGTTTTATTCTTGCAATGGACATTCAAACAAAATTAAACTTTAAGCAGAAGGAGAATTAGATGAGATCCAGCATCTTAAAACTTCTAGTAGGTATAACCTCTTCGTTCATAACAAATCATATTTAAATTAAAACACTTTGCCACTTTTATTTCCTATGTTTGTGATTAAAAATGTACTAAACACAACTTTCTATTGATTAAAAATATACTAAATACAAATTTCTAAACTTTATAAGCTACGAAAAACATAAATGTTTCTCTTAAAGATGAGTAGGGATATAAAAAAAACTACAGAACATGTGTATGATTATCAAAATAATACAGGTTAAAATTTTAATAAACTGTTTCTTCTTATAAATAAGTTCAATCACCAACTCAGCTATCAAAAAACTTTTATTCAAAATTAATTACTTGTAACAATGATTTGACTTGTAAAAGGAATTAAATAATTTTCTTACAACTGTATTTTGAACCGGTTGATATTTAAGCTTTACAGTGAAAAAAAATTAGAAGGGAATGAAATTTACTTATAACTGCCTATGATACACTTACCATCGCTGATAAGGGATCGCTCAATCCTGGCACGGTTCTTCTCTCGGTTTTACCATCTATTACTAGATTCCCTGTTGCCAAACATTATCCAGGAAAAATAATTTCCAATTCATTTATAGTTCCCCCTATTGATAAAAACTGCTTGCTTATGGAATATAGCATGAGATGACAAATTGAACTAATTCTGAAGATTTATCCAATAATCTTATGGAAATAATTCAAATAGGTGTTTAGAACTATTATATTTTATTTATATAACCACCCATCCTACATATACGTAAATGGGTTAAAAAGTTAGTTGCAAGTGGTGAAAATTTTGTATTTATGAAACAATGGTTAGCAAAACGATGAGATCACTGGTAAAATACCCGTTTTTAAGGAAGAGCAGATTTTTGCACTTAGTTAAAGCGGCAACTAAATCTTGAATTATCTATGATAGCGTGTCACCTGGGTACAGCTTTTAGATTGGGATAATGTGTAGTAATCTGGTTTCACATAAACAATACATTCATTTGTGAAACTGTCTGTTGTAATTCGCCTATTCACAATAATATATTTTTTTAATGGTCGCCGTTATCCATTACTATTTCAGTTAATGACCACTCGTAAGGGCCATAATCGTTGATGGCAGTGCGGTCAGTACGCCGCCAACGAAAGAGAAAGGACGCAGTATTCCACCGATTTCGGCTGCTTTTCAGCTTACCTTGGGCTCATGGCAGTTCGACAGTTGGTAAAAACTAGCTTATCTTGGTTATATGACAGCTAAAAGGGGGATGAAAATGTAGCTTCCTGTCTCTTTCGTTGACTGTAGATCGTTATCGAACTACATGGCACCATTTTTAAGTTTTAAAATGTTATCCAGTGCGTAAAGTTTCGCTTGCCTTCCCAGTCTGATAGTGCTTTTATAGTACACTTCTTGAAACTAGCATAACATTTCTGTGGATACCTTTCTGAGTATAGAACCGAACTAATGCAACATCCAACTAAGGTCACATCTTCAATGGCTTAAAAAAGTAATAACTACAGCAGCCTATGATACATTTTACAGATAAAAGTTTCAGCAATGTTCTTACCAAGTTTCTTTGGAATTTGTTTTACAAACTGGAAGTTCTCGCGAGTTAATTTTAACTTTTAACTCATCGACATATGTATATCTATTTAAAAAGCAATTGTTATAGAATAAATTAAGGGTAACAAAAAAATTGTAACAAAAAAAACTATATTATTTGTATCAACTAGCTACATCTCTATTTAATTTTAAAAGATAATAATAATACTTTTTCTGTTATTTTGCATTGAAATGCGTTCTATAAACAGAAAGTTCTCAACAGCTAAAACTAAATTTTAACTCACCTACATATACACTGAGTGGCCAAAAAAATTAGAGACAACCTCTAATAATTAGTTGGTCCATCTTTAGCTCTCGATCGCATCCGATATTGTTCTTGGCACGGACTCAATAAGTTGCTGATACCGTTGCTGAGGAATGTTGACCTATGATGACACATTGGCAGCTGCAAGTTGGGTAAGATTGGATGGTGGCATTTCCAGGTTTTGAAATGCTCTTTAGACTTCATCCTACAAATGCTCACAAGGATTGGGGTCAGGGGACTGAGCTGGGGAAGCAGGTTAAACTCCGATAGATGTTCTCCAAGTCAAGTTAACACCCATCGAGAACGTTGCCAAGGTGCAATGTCCTGCTGAAAGTGACCCTCTCCATAAGGGAACATCATACTCATAAACGAGTGTACGACATTGACAACGATGTTGAGGGAAGCTGTGCTGTTCAGAGTTGTGCCCACAGATATCAAAGGACCCAGTGTACTCGAGGCAAACATCCCCTACACCATAATTCTACCGTCACCAGCCTGAAGAGTTATCATTTGGCAAGAGAAGTCCATGAATTCATGCTTTGTGCCATATTCTGATCCTGCCATCTGCATGATGGAGTAGGAAACTGGATTCATCGGACGAGGCTACTTTTTTCCAGTCCTCAAGTGGCTAATTTCATCGTTCCTTTGCCCACAACAGTCGTTTTTTCCTATTTTTCTGCGATACCAATGGCACTCTTTATAATCTCCTGCTGCTTAAGCCCATCCTTTGCAAAGTCCCTCTTGTTTTGCGTTGGGATATGCTTCGTAATGCATCTGCATTGATTTCAGCTGTAATTTGTCGTGTTGTTGCCCTTCTGTTGCTGCGGACTATGCGTGCTGCTCGCCTTTCACCTCTCTGGTTCAGCAGCCTTTTAGAATAGTCTATGTAGCCTGGAGTTTTTTTTCCTCAAGTGCCACTCCCTAAACACCCGGGATACTGTTTGGCGAGAAAATCTTAAAAGAGTCATGATTTCAGAGTTGCTGGCATCAGCTCTTCTTACACCGATGAACATATCGTTCAAAGTCACTTAAATCTTTCGTCCTAACCATTTTTACAGTAATTTCCGTGCTAACTAATTTCCGTACGAAGCTGAGAGTTCCTTATATAAGCAACTGTGCGTTGTTACGTCATTCTACAGCACTGTCGGACTGGTTTACTTTCAAATAAGGGGTGTCTCTAATATTTTGGCCACTCCGTGTCATTAGGTCATTAAGTATGAAATGTCCTATTACTCAGAGCTAAATTAACAATAAGACAAACTTCCGCCAGTAACTTTTGATAGAAATTTTTGTCTTATATAAATGCCGTATTCATGAAAAATTACTCTTAAGAATATGGCAAAAATTTCTACTCGTTTTACTAGTAAAAGTTTGTCCCGTTAGCATAATCTGGCCCTGCATAATCGGACATTTCTTACTTAATGACCTAATATATATGTACACATCATGAAGTGTTCAAAGTTATAAAACAAAATAAGGAAATTTGAAAAAATACTGTATTGTTTTATAATTTACAATTAAATCCTTATCTCTATTTAGTATTAAAGAATTCTTTTAATAATATTCTCTTTTCATTTAATTAATTTATTTAATAGCTGTTCATAATTTTAAATTTTGAGAAGAACTTCAAATTTATGAATACATACATGAAAAAAAAGCAACTAAAAGGAAAAATAGAAAGATTAATTTGAGTAATAATAGATCTGTTCGGGGAAATCGATTGCTGAAAATACATCTGAATTTCATTTAGAGGAGTTTATTCTTAAAGTTCTTAACTATCTGTAATAGACTTAATCATTTTACATTTTGCTAATCTACATTTCGAAAAAATTTGTTAAATTTGTGACACTCTTACACATTTCAAACACATTTTTCTTACACATTTTTCATGGACAGCTATTGTTTCAATCAGAAAAGGTTTTGTGATAGTCTCGAAAAGTCAAGAAAGCTATAGGTAAATTAGCAGGTTTTTTCATTCATTTAAAAAAAAAGCAAATATATTTTTTCCTATATCTCTGCGCGTCAAACTTCACTTGTAAAAGAATGTAATGTATATCCATTGTCCTAGGAACATTAGAAGTTCAATTCCAGTCAAACAACTGGCGCCAAGCAGCAAACCCATGGCTCCTCCAATGTCACCTACAAATGGAGAAATGTTCAAAGATTAGAAAAAAGTTATTTCATAAAGAAGACTGAGAAACTACGAGATTATAAAAATAGACTAAAGTAAAGAAACAAATGTTGAAAATTTCCGTTTTAATTTAATGAAAAAATATGAAAGAAAAATTAGTTTGTTATGAATTGCCATATTAATAACAGTAATAATAAATTCTTATAAAAGGAATGCAGTAGTAGAATTGTCAACATGAAATTTGAATGAAATAACATGAAAAGGAAATCAAAAGTTTGAGTTGAAACATTTATATCCGTACATTTAGATCTTTGCAACAGTAAAAGACTAAAATTGTTACATCTAAAGCAATGAGTTTTAAGAAAATAACATTTTGTAGCAATAACATTTTATTTTCATTAAAAATTTAATTATTTTCTAAGTATGTTTTTCAAAAAAAAAAATGAGCTACTTTTTATTAATATACTAAATTTTTATTTATTTGTTAGGATATAGAAATAGTGTATAACGGATATAGAACTGCACAATGAAATATGGTAGGTGAGCCAAAGGTGGCCAGTGTTCCTAAGGTAGCCCGCCCCTAAAGATAGAATTAATTTCATTTTTGATCACAAGATAGCGCTACTGCATTGTAAATCATGTATCTACAGTACACGTGGCTGAATTTGAACAGATCACCTTGATCGACCGCCATTGTATGCAGTAGTTTCACTTTTGAGGAGTAGTTCTAATTTTCAGATAAGAAGATATTTTAATTTACATGTGTTTAAATTCTTAGAACTTTAATTTATGACACATTTTTTGGAAGCTTATTTCCTTTCTTTAACCGCATTTACTTCAATTCTAATAAATGTATCATATTAATAGTTTTTCGTCGTGCAATTGGCGACCATGTGCATGTTCCCAAAGTGGCCCAACACCAGGTCCACGTTAGGAAACAAATGTAGAAGTCAATGTAGTAAGGGTAATTTTCAAAATTTCTACTTAAATATCTGAAAAAACTTATTTCCATTTATTACCACTTATTATCAGACTTCTCAGACAATTTCCACACTATTGAGAACACCAGAGATCCCCCACGATAAGTCAGTAACTCCCAGAAGAAAAGTCCGGAATTACCGTGCACAAAAGTGGTTCAAAGTCTTTTTGTGTGAGAAGATAAAAAGATTAAGAAGAAAAACTCGAAAGACATCAAAAGAAAGAATCATCAGAGCATAATAGTAAGCAACATAATAAGAAAATCAAAAATCAATCCACTGCTCTGCCAAAAGAAACTCTCAAACAAACTGATACTGCCATGTCTGGGACAAGAGGTTGCCAGCCAAAAGTAAGCTGGTTTTTCCATTTATGCAAGACAGACAAAATAATTAAATGCAATTGTGTAATAAATGCTTGCAATATGTGCATGAAGAGTGTCAGGGACTTACTAAAGAAGACAAAATCGAAAATGTCATTTATGCACTTTCTCCATGGAATCTGATTACAAAGGTATATTTTGAAAAATGTTTATTGTAATTTTCCTTGTAATTTCGTTGTAATTAGATACATACTTTTAATTGAACATTGTAATACTCTTCTAGAAGTAAAAATAGTTTGTCGAGTATTTTTTTCACATTTTAAAAGTTATTTCAATATATTGGCCATCAATAGAACACTATGCGCCAAAAATGGCCCACAAGCTACAAGTTTGAAATTGCATTGCAAAAATAGTAAAATTTTATTTCACAAAGAAAAGTACACTTGATATGTGTTAGAGATAAGCGTAAATTTTTACAAAAAAAAATTCAGCCACATACACCTAACCAGAAAATTATGAAAAATCCTCCAAACTTAACCATGGTCACCTTTGTCTCATCTACCTTACAGAAACATTTTGACATGACGCGCATCTCTGTCCATCCAGAATCCCAAGACTATAAAATTTGGTTTTCAGATTCATTAATAAAGGCTGAACAAAATCTTCAAAGGAGTTTCTAAAAATTCGGCATTTTTTATTGTTTATTAAATGCGTAATTCTTTGATAAAGGAGCTCGCCAAATGGTGTGCTTTTTTCATTTTACTATAATACAAGATCTTACATTTTCTATAATTTACATTAAGTAACATTTGCACAGTTGTTGTATGAAAGTTGCTTAAATTATTTCTATAAATCACGGTAAAAATATAAATACATATTAAACCGAAATTGAAAATACTCCTGGGGCTTGACTCAAACCAAGGACCTTCGTCTATCCGTACGAAGAATCTACATCTGAGCTATCCCGGACTTACTGCATTTTCTGCTATCCTCTTCATACATTGATGTTTTTCATGAAAAAAAAAAAACTTGTCTAATCAACAGTAGAAATTATATGTACTATCATAGGTGCTTTCATTTCATTTTTTTGTACTATGATATCAAGTGTCTAATTAAATAATATTGCAATAAGTCTTGCTTTTATATTTTCGGAAATAAGTTTAGTTATTAAATTATTATGTAGCTTTTTAGAATTTTTAAGGTTAAATAAATTTATCAGTGGGCAAGTTATGATCGCATCATTTTATTTTAACAATATAAGATGTTGTAATAATAAATGGGCATTCATCTGCTTTATTATTATTTTTTAAAGGTCATATGTATATATGTGCGTACGTATAAGGTACGTATTTTTAAAACTTATTTCAATACAGTAATTGAACACGAAATCTTATTTTTTTTTCTATTGAATCTGTTGCGAGGAAATTCTAGAAATCAGATATATTAATATTCTTTTAAAATGTTTTAAATACTCGATTTTTTCATTTCTTCATTAAAAAAAATTAAAACAAATTTACCACCAACCAGCCAAGTTATAGGATCGTTCTGGATTTCTTCATTATGTTTTATTTAACTGGTGTTGTGTGTAGCTTTTCATAATACCACATAAAATGATATCCGTCAAATCCTGTTACTTGGTTATAAATATTAGGTGCAGAAATGCGCTTAAAAGTGTTTTAAGCGCACATCTTAGAAATGTGAATATAAATAATTTTTAAAATCTTGCTGTAGAATTCACTTATTGTTGTGGTTACTTAGAACCGCTGCCATATTTTTATTTAATTTCATTTAGAAAATATTTTTGTTAATCCTGTATTCATTTAATTTTAATATTCGCATTCCAAAATTATTTTAATTCCCTTTTTTTCAACCTTCCCCTGTAAGTTTTTCTTTCTGGCATAGCATTTTATTCATTTTAAAATCATAAACGTCGTTTTAAAATCTGTACTTCCGGTAAAAGAATTATCTGGAAAGTTCCATATCTTTCTATTTGTGAAGTCATTTCCTTTTGTAGCTCCACCCCTTAGCCAATAATATTTAAATCAGTTTAATTCGTAATTTCAAAATTCTTAGCACTTTACTACTGTTTGGCATCCTATCTCAGTGAAATCTATCAAATTTCCCTTTTTTAAAGCAGTTTTTATATACTTTAGCATTGCATTTTATGCCAGTGCAGGGCGCCTGTATGTTCGTTCCGCCAAAGTTGGCGTGTTTCAAGTATTATAGCAACCCCCTTTACTCCTCCTTTCGGAGAGCTCGTGCGCATTCAGTTGAGTTGGGATTTCAATGCAGAATGGCTGCCCTTTTTGCCGTTCTGTGAAGAATTATGTCCGCGCCTGCATGAGTGTTCTATCAACGAACGCAGAGAATGGGTGGATACCTCTTCCCATTCTACAAAAAATTAATAAACGGATTTCGTATCTACAGTAAGAAATATTAAAAGTGCAAGACTATTTCTTCAAGATTGTGTAATCGGCTGCATAGTTTCGTCTTTTTTCTTTTGTGGCAAGATTCTTTGATCAGTTACTTCTGATTCTTCAGTAAAATGTGGATAAAATTCTGTTGACGGCATTATTATTATTTTTATTCAAATGGTGCTTTTATTTCGAGTCGTAGAATTGTGATGCTAAAAAAATCATCTAAATGCCTGTGCCTCTACACTCCCCAAGGGAAAAGATTATTTTATTTTCCTTAGTAAGAACGTAGATTGTATGTGTCCATCATAAAAAAAAGTACATCTAAAAGAATAAGAGGTGTAATCTATGATAATGCGCTATGTTCTGCAAGAAAAATTGCTTCATAAATAAAAAATTTTCAAGGAAGATTTGTCATCTGTTTATTTCCTTTCTGCAAATGTCTCCATCATTTTCTGTTCTTTCAGCTGAATGCAGGTAATGCTTTTACCTTTTATTTTTTTGTTCTCAATTACCAAATGTATGATAAGTAAATTCAGATTTTTTTAAATTAATGACTGTTATGTCAAAGTGGTCTTTTGTGGCCACAACAAAATGTCATAACACTATACGATTGATCCTAAAAAAATGATTTCTGGATTTTTTAACTGGAATTTCAATATCCCAAATAACTTTACAATGATATTCTTTCACCTCCTATCTCCAAACACAACACTTATATAAAAGTAAAATGTCATTAAAATAAATATAAAACATACTCAGTTTGATTAGCATGGTCAAATTAATTATTATTTCATCATTTATGCACACGCTTTTAAACTGAGTGCTTAAAACATTAAAAAAATTATTTGTAGACTTTATACATATAAACAATATTCAAATTACATAATAAAAGATACACGTTTTAAAATATTTTTTATGTTTATTGTAAAAATATTTCTTCCCCAGTTTTATAGAGAAACATAATCTATTTTTTCCAAGGGAATCTAGGTCTGTAATGTTAATCACAATATAATCGTCAGTTTAGACATTCATATTATTGTAATAATGTACTAAGTAACATGTATTTACCTGTACTGATAAAATAAAGATATTTGTTTGTTTGTGTGTGAGTGTATCTGTCTTTTGGCGATGGTTAGGGAAATCTACTATACGTAGAGGAGTGAAATATTAGGACGAGGATAGTCCAAGGTAGGACTTTTTGATAATTATTATTTACAAACCAAAAGGAAAGTTCATCAAAAAAACGTTCTTTTTCCAGCGCCTGCGCAATTAAGACACTTCCGTAAATCTCCCAACAGAGATAAAAGGAAAAGCAAGGCGGATTTTTTTTTTTTTTGTCTGTGTTTCTAAACGCGCATTGGTCGAACCTTCTTAAATGCGGGCAAACTAAGAACATATTATTAAATTTCGTATTTTTTACTTTCGAATACCGAAACCGCATAAAAGAATTCAAATTTTAACTCTTTCAAAACATTTTTTGAAAAAGTTCGACTTTGCGGAGGGTTTTCTCCACTTTTTTTCGCAGTTCGCATTGAGCTGAAGTTTAGATCGAAAAAACGAAAAATACCCAGTTAATACAGATATTATTATTACGATGGTGAAGTTCGTTTAAAAAAAAAAATCGCGACTGGAAGTTACTTCGTGCCTTCGAGAGACAGTCTTTTACCGACACTAAAAGTAATAATTGTCGGTATTTTAGCACAATCTTTTTACATTTTCTTCGTTCACTTGATCTATATCACGCATAAAAATCTCGAAACATCCGCATTTTTTAAAGATGTATTTTTTTTTAAATAAAATCTGTAAGTTTTTTGCTCAAAACGTGAATACGCGGATGGCTTTTGCTCATGTTTTTACAGCTAAATATAGGCAAGCTTCCGAAACATTATATTTATAACTTATAAGAATTTCAGAGTTCGGACGATAAGAACTATTTTGTTTTTAATATTAAAAGACCCGACGCGAAAAGAAAAAAGGTGAGAAGAAAGCCTTTTACTACTAAATACCAATAATTTTTCAAGATTTTTTACACATCTGTTAAATTTATAACTAATAACAATTTCAAAGAGGTTGTACAGTAAGAACTACTTTTCTTATCTATTAAATGACCCGATGTAAAAAGAAAGTCTCCTTAAAGGCGCCTTTACCACTAAATATCAATATTTTTCACACAGGCTTTGAAACCATTATATGTACGACTCATAAAAATTTCAAAGAGTTTGGACGCTGAAAAATACTTTATTTAGTATTAAAAGACCAAATGTTTAAATCAAGAACACTTTAAAATTCTGAATACGCTTTTCTTTTCTTTTCTTTTTCTTCTTTAAAAAAAAAAAAAAATACGGAAAGGCATATAACATCCGCTTAAAGAGCGTACATTTTACTTTAAAACGACGCATTCGGTTTAAAAAATATATAATTATTGCCTGATCCTCGATACGAGGTTCCTTAGGAAAGATTTTTGTTTAAAGGTATAAATTCTTACGAAATTGGATTAAAGATATAAAGCATACAAATTTGAGATTTATTTCAGTTTATTATCAAGGGCTTGGGCAACGCCGGGTAGGTCAGCTAGTTGAAATAAAGTTTCCGCTCTAACTGAAAATTTCAGGTTTTTGAGGTTTTACAATTTTCATTGTTTCAGAGAGAAAATTATATTCATGATTTTCAATCGTTTAG
This sequence comes from Maratus speciosus, assembly GCA_963932465.1. Taxonomy (NCBI): domain Eukaryota; kingdom Metazoa; phylum Arthropoda; class Arachnida; order Araneae; family Salticidae; genus Maratus; species Maratus speciosus. Next base: position 289,386,809 of record OZ010787.1, read on the forward strand.
TTAAAAAAAAATTCTGCATCAATGTAAAAAATAAATACACAAATATAAGCAATTTTGAATTTAAAACTTATAAAATTACTAAATAAATTTGAAACAAAATATAAATAAGTTTGTAGCAGTTTATCATATAAAATAGATAATTTTCTAATGCAAATCATATAAGAGGAATAAACTTACTAAATAATGATGATAAATAGTGCTTGTGATATATATTATGATAATAGCTAATAGTGTTATAAGAAATAGAGATACGACTCCTGAAAAAAAATGGGAAATAATCATTAATAACCAAGTTATATGTTATACTTGTAAAAAGCATCATTTACAAAAAAATTTCTACATACATTTTATTTTCATAAAAAAAATTATTTTCTACCAAAGAAATTAAAATTTGGTGATTTTTTTATTCATTTCTAATGCATTTTTTATGCATCACACATTTTGTTGAAAATAGTTATTCATATATTTCAGAGAAATAAGTAATGGAATAAATTATGGAACATTTTCTCGTACAAATCTCATTGTTTGTTTCTGGAAAAAAAAAAAAAAAAAAAAAAAAAAAAAAGGGCGAAAGAATTGTAACATGGTGATTTAAAAAATTACTGACAGCAAATCAAAATTAGAAGAATTCATTGACCTGTTCCATGCACTAATTGAATTGGTCATTTTGAAAAGCGGTCAACTCCTATGCAGACCCCTTTTCAAAATGACCAATTCTATTATAAAAGAAAACTGAACATAATAGAACCACTTCTTATGTTATCAAAATTTACTACCAAAATTTGAAGGATACTGGAGGCATTTGAATTATGGATTCGTAATACTCTACATGAAGTATTGCATCTGTATACGTACAAATCAAAATCTCTTAACACGTTAATACTGGAAGATGTACCTGTGAGGCAGACATTTGTAAAGTGAACTCTAATAAAATTAAAAGGAAAATTTTAGGTTTTATTAAACATGCTTCGCACGAATTCACTAGCATTTTACACTACCTGGCATATCAACCTGCAGTAAAATCTTATATACACAAACACTACTCTGTCCTTATAATACAAACTGTAACAGACGCATTCGCATAATACATCAGTTTGGTGTGGCTTCATTTTATCTTTGATCATTGACTGTTTCTGCTTTAAAATAACGACAAAAAATACGTAGCTAGCAGTTATGGTTTTGTCCCTCCAGAATGCAACAGTATGAAGGAAGATGCCAATAGATCGAAATTTACATCACGCCAAAACGTACAATACAGCAATACATAATTACTTGCATTTTAGAATGTCATACAAGGTAGACATAATTAAACTGACAGCACTCAGCGCGTTGTACAGCACGATCTAATTTCGTGAATAGAACCAAAATATATAGGATAATTAAACAAGACGTGGGACGAAAGATTCCATAAAATAATTTAGTTTCAAAAGTCACCGCTAGGGATATACGGCACTGTGTAATAGAAAAGATACTTTTAAATAATGCAGAATAAATACTGAAATAAAATAACCTTTTATTTAGCGCATTCAATTCAGGTTCAATGTCGCCGTCTCTTTTTTTTTTTTTTTTTTTTTTTTTTTTTTTTTTTTTTTTTTTTGTGAATCACATACAACAGCAGAAAATAAAATGCCTGAAGCAATGTTCCTTGCTGCCCGCGATACTTTGTTCTTCAACTTACTCAGGTCCGGGATATCTGCAAGATAAAGCTTGGACTTTAGGTAACTCCTCATCCAAAAGTCTCATGAGTAAGATCAGGGGAACGAAGCGGCCATCCAGTTAGGAAGTAGCGACTATTGACTCTTTCTATTGTGAACTGTCGTAGCAGCCACTGTACTCGCAAAGCAATGTGTGTATGGGTTCCATCTTGCATGAAAAGGATTTTCTTCAGGCATTGTCTTTGCTAAAGTAACGGAATGAAAAAGTTGTTTAACATGTGTCGATATATCTCTCCCGTAAAAGAACAAGTTACCGGCCCTTTAGGGGTAACGTTCTCATAGAAGTATGGACCTATGAACATTTCTGCTGTCACCAAACACTTATCTTTGATGATTTATGGAAAACTCTCTGAATGCATTTGGTGAATTGGAATCCCAAATTCGTCAATTCTGGGTCTTAACCATTAATATAAAAATGTGCATTTTCTTCTCATAAGATTTTTCACAGCCAAGAATCATCCCCTCATTCCGGCTAGAAAAGTGGAAGCAAAAGTCAGTCTGCTATTATGGTCGGTGACGTAACTCTTGAACCCGCCTGATCTTATACGGATAGAAGTGTATAATCTTAGTCGAAAATCGTCGTGGCATCTTCTTCGATTTTATGCTATGGTTCGGGTTTGCGCCCTCCGCCTAATTGAACTTTCAGAGAGCCTGTTATCTCAAACTTCTGAACCATTGCTTTTAAGTAATTAACTGATAAAGGACTGTTACATATGCGCATTTTTTGAGCGTTCTAAAAGCATGAAGAGCGGTTGAGAAATAAAAGAATTTTGCTGAGATAAAAAAAAATTTGACGGTACGCACGCACGGCTAAAGAAAGAGACATATTGTATATAACTTTCAATCAAAATGTTTCTAAAAGTAGCACATTGCCTTTTAAAGCCCAACAAGCTAGCACTGTGTCAAATGATGAAAGGTGAAATCTGAATAAAGAAACATATTTTCTTCCTTTTGGGGAGGGACTCAGTGAATGAAATTGTAGATAAAAAGACTTTATCAATGTTTATGCAATTTTTCAGTTTTTTTTTTTTAATTGTTGCAATATTTAGTTTGAATTAAGGGGGTCCGGGACACATTTAAAAAAAAAATTATTTATTGAGTTAAAATTTTGAAATTTTTTGTGATGGTTAACCATATCATTTGTAAACAAAATCACATGATAAAACTTCTCATAATTTTTTTAAAAAATTTTTAATTTAAATTTTGTTAAAAAAGTGGGGTAGTTTAAAATCGTTATAACTCAAAATATTATTCATAGAATTTCATTTTTTTTTCATTTAAATAATCAGAAATATATAAGTTTTAATTTTGATTCAGCATTTTTAAAAATATTAATTAAAAATATTAAAAATATTTAAATTAAAAATTAGAAAAAAATGATGTAACTTTTTTTTTTAAAAATCATATTTTCAAAAGTAATTTTTTTTTTCTAAATTTGCTGAATCTAAATTGAAGTAAAACTATTGAAAAAGAAATGTTCCAATTTTGAACCATTTATCTGTAATAGTTCTTGATTTATAACAATTTAAATACGAGTAATGGTGAAAAAACCCATCATGAAGAAAAACGCCCTTTCACAAGAAGTCGTTTCCCTAACAACCACATAGCTGCCAACTTGTATGGATTTTTCATACCACTAAAATTTTATAGTGAACTTTAGCTAATTGAATCACCGAAATTCAAGCGAAGTTAACGTTTAAATAAGTCAAAATTTTCGATTAAATTTTAGTGGTAAGAAAAATCCGTACAAGTTGGCTGCTATGCAACCATAGCTTGAAAGGTAGATTTTGAAAACAAACCAAAACGAAAAAATTAATATTTCCTGTTCTAATTAAGATAGAAACATGATTTAAACGCCATTTTAAGCAGAAAACAACAGAAAAATTTTAATCCATTTTTTTTTTTTTTTTTTTGAAAATTTGAAGATTTTTGCGTCTTGGACACTCTTAAATTGTTAAATGCGCTAAATAAAAGGAAATTTTATTTCAGTGTTGATTCTGCATATACGTATAAGATAATGCAAGAACATTGCTTTAAAAATTTTCTATCAAACCACGCATGAAATCACACCATGAACAGGCCACACTGTAAAAAAAATTCCGCAACGTTCCTGGGAAAAAATGGGCAGCTGAGTTGCCCATTATTTCCAAGAAACATTTCTTGAAAATGACTGGAACTTTACTGTATATGTTAAAAACTTTCTACAGAAATGCCAGTAAGTTTCCTGCGAAATACCAGGAATATTTCTGTTGACAGCAAAACATTACTGACATTTCACAGCATGCGGGATCCGCAGACGATTTTTACATTTCCAGTTGACAATTTTCGCTTTATTATCATTATTTGTTAGAATGAAAAAATATTTTGGAATTGACATCAAAATTATTATTTATAATTTACACGAAAAAATAAATTTTCAGTTAAAATTCAATAAAGTAAATATATATATGATATATTGTTTCTGAACTTTGCTTAAAATATAAAAATATATAAATGTAAATAATAATTAGAAAAAAAAATCTAGACATAAAATATTTTGGATTTTCGTCAGTAATTATGTTAGTTTTCAAGTTAGATAAAATACATATAGATTTTCATGAAAAAAAAAAAACCTACACGTAATTGTATATTTTTTCCGAAAATAAAATAAATTCAAATTTGCAGCAATTCAAAGTGCCAAATATATATCGAATTTAAATCAAATTGTAATAAAGTGTTAAAATATAAAATTAATTAAAAAAGAAAAAAAATCAAGAGGTAGCATCGAACTCGGGCCGTACGGGTGGCGTGCGAGCCTTCTGCGTCCACACCACGAAAGCCACGTTAAGAGCTGCAAACTAATAGGTATTAGAAACGTATGCTAAACCTCGGCATCTAATTTCTGAAAATCTAAGACCCATTTGAAACAATCCTTTCACAAGAATAATTAGAGATAAGAACTCTAAAACATACTTTAAATTAATCAAAATCGGTGAGAATCATGTTTGATGGTCCCCTGGTTAATGGAGATCCAAATAATAGGTGTATTTTTTTTACACGGTTTGCTCGTTAAACATTCCACAGACAAGTACAAGAGATAATCTCTTAGCGATGTCACAGAGGTATTGTATTTTCATCTGAATTGTCTTGACAATAGAGACGTAAAGGATTATGTCGTCTATTGATTTATTTGCATTCCATATTGATTTTTTTACATTCATTTAAGGAATTCGTTTTCGACACTCGCGCGTGAGCAACGGATTATAGCAAAAAAAAAAAAAAAAAAAAATGGCGGCCGCAGCGTTTTGCTGTTTCCAACTTCTGTTCAGGAACGTTTCAGATAAGAAAACCAGAATTTCACAGGAAAGAGCTAAATTATTCTGAAAACCTGAGAAAAGGCGAAACCTTCCTGGATTTTACATGGAACGTTACCATTGTTTTTTACAGTGCAGAATGAATGGGCTCGAAAGTATTTCTCTCACGGGGACAATAGGCTTACCGTATTATTCAGCGACGAAAATTAATGGAATCTGGATTATCCTGATGGCTGAAATTTCTACTAGTGAACTCAGGAAACAGCCCGCTCACTTTCTTCAGTAGACGACAAGGCGATAAGTTTCTGATGTTGTGAGGGTCGATTGGCGTTAATGGCCAGTCCTCCCCTGGCCTTTCTTTATGGGGAAACAAAACTCAACAAAGTATCAAGAAACACTAGCGAAACATCTACTTCCATTTGGTGACATCCAAGGGAGTCCCGAGAGGAGATTCCATCATAACAAACTTCAATGTACAATGCACTTGATACAAAATTGTGGCTTTCCGCGCTAAATGTTTACTTTGCAGATTGGGCAGCTTTAAGCGCAGACTTAAACCCAATTTTGAACATTTAAGGTATCTTTACCAGTTAAGTGTAGAAGAATGGAAAGCAATATGACTGTACTAGAAAACTAAAAGTGGTCATTGAAAAAGCATGGTATTCCCTGCCAGTGTTTGCAATAATATTACAAACTGATTGATTATACGGAAAAGCGATTATTTGAAGTTACCCGAAACCAGGAAAATTATAAATAGAATCATTTAAAAGCGTTAAATGATGCGATTTTTCTCATTGTACCTAAATTTTTGAGACACTGTACTTACAAATTTTTATGACTTTTATCAAAGTTGTGACAATGTGCTAAATTTTTGAGACACTGTACTTACAAATTTTTATGACTTTTATCAAAGTTGTGACAATGTGCCTATTTATTTATCCTGTTATGATTTATTTGAATACTTTTACAGAATCTAACAAGTAAATGATGCGTTTTTGTTTAATTTTGTTTTATTCTTTAATAAACGATATTTTCTGATTATTCTTAAACTTTTGAGACAAACTGTTTTTGAGATCATGTTGGATAATTGTTATTATAATAAATTAATGGACCACACAATATCCTGTTGATTGTTTTTCAAAGTTGACTACGTGTGACTTTTTGGTTACTTTTATTGAAAAAATCCGTTTTTTCTTAAACTCATTTTCGTGCAAAGATCTATCAGTTTTTTTTTTTTTTTTGTTTGTTTTTTTTTTTTTTTTTTTTTTTTTTTGTTATCAGTTGTTTTTCTCAAAGATATTTTTAATTAGTTGTGTATGCGATATATTGTGGTACAGATTTATTTTATTTTATTTTTATTTTTTTACTGAAATCCTATGGCTTTTTCTCTCTGCAAAGGCCGCGAAATAACGATAAACCACTTACATCGTTTCTTTAAAAAGGGTAATATGTGATGAAAAAGCTAAGAACGTATATTTCCGGAAGAAATACTGAAAATAAGGTAGAATTTTTTTTAATGTCCACAACTTACCTATCTTGCAGACTGTAATTATACCGTAGTTGTGCATAAGATGTAGCAGCTTCAAAAATATATTCCAAACATGGCGGTTGGCATTTTTTCAATAGATCAGCTGCGAAATAGAATTTTAAAATAAAACAAAAGCTATTGAATTATTTTTTATTTTACAAACATATTTTGCACGAAAAAGCGCAACTATATGCGTAAAAAATGCTACACATCATTAACTACCTTTTGAGTAGCACAAATTTATTGGGTATGTTTTCTGCTGATAACTCTCAACGTCTATTCTACGTCTTTAAGGCAGTATTTGTAAATAAAAAACATTTCTCATTTAAAAATATAAACAAAAATGTCACCGCATGTTCGAGGAAAAACAAAATGACATGAACATTCCTTAACATTTTATTTAAAAGAAATTATTATTTTTATAGGCAAATTTTTTATTTTTATGTGACTGAAACTGAATATTATCTTATTGCACAGGAAATTCGCCAATCGCAAAACGAATCAAAAATAAAGTATCTCGTGTATATTGTTACATAAATACATATATTACTTATTTTCACCTGTAATTCCTTCTATGAAAATTTTTCACTTGGAAAAAGCTTGTTATAACTATTTTCGCATGTGTGCAAACTTCTGAATATTCACTATATTGCATGTATTAAAAAAGACAATCTTCCAACATAGGACTGAATATAGGTGTTATTTTCCTCCGAAGATTTTTCTATAAGTCCACTAATCGCCAGAATACATTTGAAGTTTGGATAGATCACAATCTATCCTATAGACTTGACAGTCTCTGACAGAATCACTTAGCCGAGATGTCCTTCGGAAATCAGATGAGCGATCACCGGTCAGTGATCAATTTCAGAGTCGGGACAGGCCGTGAAGCTATTCCTGTGATTCAGCCGACTTTCACTTTGGAACATATGGTCCCAGAAGCGTGAGAAAATGGGGTGTGGCCCACCTGAAATCACGCGGGCGACTCACAAGAAGGGAAGACAGAGATTGTTTGAGCCCTGACACCCAGGAGAGGCAATTTTTGGAACTTAGGAAAAGGTTCTTAATGAGTCGTTAGAAAGACAGAGGGTGAGCACAGCAAGTTGGACTTCCGAGCTTTTACGGAGAATTAGATGTTCCAAGTTTTCGTTAAGTCTCTCATCCCGAGAGCACTGCGCAGACTGGGTCTGCAGTGAACCACACGTTCCTTTGAAACATCTTGACTCCTGACTTAAAGAGGTACTGCGGTTGGACCGTGAGTACTCTGTGTGTGTTTTCGACGGGAGATTAGATCTCTCAACACGGGACAACCTTTCCCCGATTGTGAACATTTCACCATAGATCTACAAGATCCGATAGACAATCCGGTCTGAATGAAAACTTTACTGATGAACAATATATTGAACTCAGTCTTAGGGCTGCCACCTTCAACCTAGGACATTCTCTAAATTGTACGCAAACAAATATTGTTGCGTAGGTGTAAAGAGCATAATTCAAATTGCGGGAATTCTATCGTCATTTATTTTAATAAATTTCATTTTTTATTCTTCGATCAACTGAGTTATAATCTAATTACACCTCTTCGAAACAAGCCTTAATACGCTCTCGCTACCACGTTACGAAGACTCGCACACATATAATAATAATTTCAATGACGATTCTTTTTCATGGAATTTTAACACATGTTGTTACAAACAAATGTTAAAATGATTTAACAAATGCTCTTTAAGAAATATTGAGTGTTATCTATGGAACAATTAATTTATTCAAATTTTAATACAAGTGGCAGAAAGTGCATTGACTTTTTAGGTAGAGTTTCAAATGTTTTTAAAATCACAGTTCTGCCATTTTTCGAGTTTTACCAAGTTTTTACTAAATCATTTGATTTATCCATAGCCGTGGTATAAGAGAGCAAGAAGGGGGGCAGGAAAACTGTCTTTCATTTTTTTAATAGAAGTTTTTGGGTTATTTAAGACAGAAATTCTGCGTCTTTAAATATCGCGACTATTACTTTTCAGAAAAAGTGGTGGGAGATTGCCTGTGCCTCGCCTAACGCTACGACTATGGATCTACCGCACTATCTTTTTACTTTTTCCTTGTATATGCTATTAATAAATACTGATAGTAATAAAGCATTAATTAAATTCTTAATCTTTCAGCTGGTGCGCCACTGACGTCTTTGCAAGAGCATGCGTATGTCGTAATTTGTGTGGACAGTAGTTACGCTATTGAAAATACAAGATATTCATAACAATAATAACAGACATGTTAGTAATTATGAATATGAGTAGTAAATATTAAATTGGTGCCTTCTGTGAGAACAAAATTCTGGAGAAATAACGATAAATTTGCGAAAGCGTGCCGCTTAAAGGTTAAGCTACGTTAATTTTTAAAGACATACAGTTAAGTTGTTAATGATAATTTTACAATTATATAATTATCTTACTCAAAATTTCATCTGCTTTTCTTATAACGCAGCCAATCATATCCTTTGGACCACATATAGGTACATCCGAGCTTGAACCACCTAATATAGTTCATGAAACAAAAGTAGAGGTGAGACATCTTAATATAAAATTATACGATTAATTATTTTATCATTAACATTAATATTAATAATTTAAACTTAAATTATTAATTGATATTATTATTAATCAAATAGGCATAATAAATAAATTAAATTATTTTTTATTTCTTAAGGTATATAAATGCATACGATTATTTTATTATTATAAAAACAGTTGTATTCCTCTATGATTCAAAGTAATATTTTGGTATTATGTAAAACAATATTTAAATAACTTGTCATGGGAATACCATCACTTTATAATTTACAATATTCATCTTTTGTTTTAGTATAAATAAGCTCTCCTGTCTCTTTTTATTAACATGATAACTTCTAATCTCTCCCCCCCCCCCCCTCCAAAAAAAAATAAAATATCTGTTTAACATTATCCTTAGCACAGTTTCAATATGATATATTTATTAACATGAAGCAAAAAATTATCATTTTTACCATTTCAAATTTGGTAATGACTTTTCTAGGCACATTTATACTAGTTGTAGCCGTGGCAATAATTGAAAATGGTAAAACAAGAAAGAAAGGAAACTTTCGTGTGCTTATATATGGTATCAATTTTACTTCTACTTTTGTTGAGTTGCACTTAATGGAATTTTGAGTTGGCAAGCACTTTTTATATTCCACATATTTAAAAACTGGCATTTAGTAAATTGATTCATTATTAATTTTTGACTCCTTGTAATTTTTAAACCCATATGCTATGTATTCGCACGGTTAAACCAAATGTTACATTTTTCATTTTAAGATTTACCGGAATTTTGCTTTAATTTGTAGTGATTACCAAGTAAAAAAGAAAATGCATTTTGAAAATTTATTTCTGTTAAACAAGCATATGGATTTTTCGATGGCATTTGAGTTTCTTTACAGCCCGTGACCAAAATGTGTCGCCACTCACAAATCCAGTTCCTGTTATGTGACATGGAAAATGTGTCGAGTAAAATATAACGTTGATGTGTACATTTTAGCGACAAACCGGGAGTGTCAAGGGAGGGAGGAAGGGCCATATTGCTATAGGAGGCCTGGTTTCAAGTAGGTCACGTGAAGGGAAAGTGACCCGCAAATTATCTTTATCATTCAAGAAAAACCCTGCAAACTTAGACACCTTGCCCAGACCGTGCCTGGTATGGAACTTGCGAAAATCAGCCAAAGCTCATCATTTTTGTGGCCATCGTGCTCACCACTGAGCTAAGTGGCGAAAATAATTAACAAATGCACAACGCAGTTTCTTAACGTATGCTTTTGACACGTTGTTAACTGTAAATTGCTCAATATGTAATTCTCATGTGATGTGACAGGAGGAGTCAACATGCAGTAAAAGTCTCGATAATTTCGCCTTTCCTTCATCAAATAACAGTCTCCTGGGAATCACTATGTGAGTAACTATAGAAGTTACAATTCGGTCACGTTGCAATTGTGACCATTCCTTTTGACTAACTGTGCTATTAGGATTCTAACGTAAAAATATAAGATCAAATTACTGATTTTACAATCTTTAAGCGAGCTAATTCACAGAAAGGGTCTGAGAGATTAAGAAACAATAGAATTTGTTCATAAAGATCATTTGTAAAACCTTTTTTTAACTAAGATAATGTAAAGTTTCTCATATAGATTTTCTATCAATAGTACACGGGCTATCCAGTTAAGACCGCATAAACTATGAAGATCAAGAATCCTTGTCGAAGTACATAAAAACAACCGATACACCAACAAATAATCGTCCTCAAGAAAAATTCAAAAGAAAAAGTAGAAAGTCACATTTGGGTGAATTGAAAATAGGGCTTTATTGGAAACATCAAAATCTACAAAACGTTTGTTTATAAAATAAATGTTTATGTACATTTTTAAGTCATAGATTGTATTTCAATTTATTTTTCTCTGCTATTTAGTGAATCACACATCAATTATCAAACCTCAATAGAACTTTAAAAGAAACATGTTTCAAATGTAGAGGGGTAATTTTTTGTACTTAATTCTGTAAATATAATGTCACATGCAGGTACTGATGTTTACAATTCTAATAAAGCTAGTGTTGTGTAATTAAGATATGATATAATATTTTTTCTTTTCATTTTTGTGATAACTATGTGTTGTACAGCTATGGTTCTTGGATTATTGTTTATGAACTCTAGGAGAGGATTCGTGCCCTGCATATTTTATACGATCTAGGCGGAGTATCCAGTGTTCGCATACATATGTTGTATTAAAAATTAATAACTAAATACTAAGAAATAAATCATGGCATATTCATCGAAAATAGTTTAATGACAGCTAAAGTACATTAATCACATACTCAATTCTATTCATTGAATAACAATCCAAATTCCAATCTCTAAATTCTTATAACTAGGCACATATTTTTAACTATATTTTAAAATATATAAATGTAGTTTCTTACTCCTACACTCATCTAAAATCCATGAACAGTTGCAAGCCTCCCATATTTTAGATGCAGCATTTTGAAATACACATTCTTGAATACTGTAGTCTTCTTCCATACACGCTACTTTAGGGCAGTCAGTAACTAGACCAAAAAATTTAGCATATTTTGCACTGTAATCTGTCTGAAAGAAAAGAATAATTAATCTATATTAAAGAAAGATGTTTTTCTGTGTGTGTGTTTGTTAGTGATAGCTGAGAAAATTTATTGCACGTAGAGGTCTGCAAATTTGAATAAAGATAGACGAAGATAAAACTGGATGAATCTGAGACTCACATTTTTCATTTTTTGAAAAATAGCCAAGATATTAATTAAAAACGCTAATGAACGAACTTAAATTTTCGGCAGTAAGTCAACTTTAAGATTGCTTACACGCATGTCCGGAGAATCCTTAGTTTTTCAAGAAGACGAAGGGGAAAAGCTTTTGTTTTTTCTGCATTTTGAAACTGTCATCCCCCCCCTTTTCAGGTGAAAATATCAATTCAGTGTCTAATATCATCATCTTCCCGTTGTAACGATATCTTTTGTTTAAAAAAATATCAATATTTATTATTTCGAAAAAATATTCTGAAGGACTATTTCATAAAAAAAAAAACTCGTCATAAATGTGTCAATGAACATACTCGTTATTGTGCCCACGATTCCTTCTACGCATGTCGTGGAACCCTCTCCATTTTCAACCCTCGAAGGTAATATTTTGAGTTTTAAAAGAGAGTAAGGGATAATTTTTACGCCTTGCTCCAGAAATAATTCTCAATCGAGAAATCTCTCTATAAATTTCAGATAAAGTTTTCTAAAAAAGGCCAAAATTTATTATATTAGTTTAAAGATTGAATTTCTGCTTTTATGAATGTCGAAGAATCACCGATGAAGTTGAAAAATGGAAAGGAAAGAAAATCACAGAAAATTGCATTCAACAACAACAACAAAAAATCTAGTTTAAAAAAAATTGAAAATCTTAGGTTCAAATACATTTGGACTTATCTTCTTTTATACGGAACCAGGTATGCAGACCTCTATTAATGATCAGTGATGAATTCTCCCCGGAAGATTTGAGATTTTCTACTTATTAATGGTTTAGAAGTGCAACTCTCTCACCCCACCAGAACTCCACAGTGTCATTTCCCCGGTATTGCAGAAATCCCTCCCATAGAAAATATCTGATTTCAATACTGTGTGCGATAGGTTCAGCTGCCCATCGCTCCTACACACAAGCATGCACGCAAACACTTCATTTTATTAATATATACACTTCAGCAATATCTTTCAATTTTCGTACAGTTAACATTGTTCCTATACAGGATGTCACAAAAGATTTAGGCTTTTATTTTTTTTTTCTTATTGGAGATACATAGGCAATGTAAATTGTCTTCATGAAATAGTCTTGCCACCAATTTTCAAAAAGTAACATTTTATAAATTTCTATATGGTCCCTTGGTTCTATAAGTTACATTTAGAAAACTTTTCTCCATGGTCTGACATGTGGAACAATAAAAATTCCATTCTTCTTCTACCAAGATTCACCGAGTTATGATACTTTGAAATTTGTGAAATTTCGGAGTTTTCTGGCACTAAAAACAGACAGACTTTTTTTAGCGCCAGAAAGATCCCTTAGTTCATAAAAGTTAGATTATCATAACTCTGTGAGCTTTGGTCGTAGAAGAAAGGAATTTTTACTGTTGTACTGGTCTGAGCATTGAAAATGTATTCCTAAATTTGATTTATTTAAAATGTGTAACTCTTTTAAAAAATAATGGCAGAACTATTATCATCAACATAATTTTGACTACTACCTTATTTTGAATACTTTTGAAAGTTACATTACCTACATATCGCCAACAGGTTAAAATCAAAATGCATTTCAACCTTTTGGGTTCATTCTGTATAACTGCTTGGAACTTCAGAGAGTAAATGAGCTAGGAATTCTGCAGTTTTGTGTTCGGTTATATTGTTTTGATGTATTTTAGGATAGAAATTTTTATCAATGTGTCGTTATTGCCGAATATTCCCTAAAAGAATTCCATCTTTATAGTGGGAAACAACATACTCAAGGGCAATTTTTTTTCACTGTACAAAGAGGTACAATTTTGTAACAGTGTTATTCTAATGCCGGAAAGTGCTTCATAATGTATGTGTGATGCATAATTTTTCTTTCTAGTTTATGCTGGAAATAATCATTAGGGTACTGAAACTGTTTTTAAATTATTTGAATTCCATAATTGCTTTTACAAAGTATCAGATAAAACAAAAAATAATTAAATACTACATAAATTACTGTTGGAGTTGTGTTTAAATAACGGACGTTACTCTTTAATATTGGTTGGTTCATTTTTTAATATTTTATATCTCCCTAACAAATTAAAATTATTGTTTTGCTATTCCACATTTTTTAATTTGAAGAACATTATTATGCAATAACAATATGGTGTTACTACCAAACTTTCAAAAATTAAGTTCACTTTTAATATGCAAATGACCTTTTATAACAAAATAGGTCACATATACTTATATGGAACTTTATACCATTAAAAGTATATTTTTCTGTTTTCTTGCATTAATTAGAATTCAAGTCATAGCAATCATTTGGGTTTTTTCTTTTTATGACGTACTGTAATAGAGTTATTTTTTTTAATTGATTTTAAATAACAATAATTTTTAAGAAAAGTTTTTATTTTACTATCAATAATTACCTGTTCTCCCTTTAGCCAACATAATTAATCGAATGATTATGCGTTGGCATCCAAAAAACAATTTGTTAGTCTGTGTACAGAAAATGTGTTTGCTAAAACGTGAATCTAATTAATTGGTTTAGCGTTTTAATGGCATTTATTTTTTAAACTACCTGTTATACATAAAAACATAAAAGTATTCTTCAAATTTTGGAAGATAAGTTACTATATATTGATTCTGTGGTTAAGCAAAGAAACTTTATTTAACAACATACTTATCTGCCTTAAAGAATTATTTAGAAAACATTTATAATCTAAAAAACAACTTTTTATTCATATATATTTATGTATAAAAATGTGGTATTCATACATTAGTAGAGCTCAGGGCTATTCATTTTGCATATCCAAAATATCTGGATAAGCTATTAAAGAATAAAAAGGTCAAGAAATCGCACAAACCTACACACAAAAGAACTTCTCATTTTCAAATGGGGATAGTCTCCCAAAAACGTACATTTTCCGTTCTAAAATTTTTGGAGAAAAAAATTCAAATTAACGGTTTAAAAAAAAGATGGTTCTTTATTTATTTAACATCTTGTCAGTATTTTCTCAGATCTTGAGAAACACTTTTTAAATATATTTTTATATTATTTGAATGTTATGTTTGCAGCCGTGATGTCCACAAACATGACGATTTTTTCGTGAATTACTTGTAACACACTAAATACACAGAGACTTGAAAGATACTGCTGAATTGAGTTTTGTGTAAGTATTATTTTACTATTTAATAATTCTTCCCTGTTTTATCGTGTCCACAAAGTTCGTCGGGTGATTTTTACTTTCTTGAATTTTTCACAGTTATTTATTTATTTGTTTTTTAAATAAAAAACAGAAATTTTACATAGATAACGTATTGCTCTATTTAAAATGATTAACAGAATTGTCTTTCAAACTGAAGATTTTTACTGTTGTTGTCTGTTTTTTTTGTTTTTTTTTTTTTTTTTGCTGCCATCTGTTGAGTTATTTAAAAGCTATTAATTATCCGTTCACGAACATGACTCAATTATTTATCAAATAAAACTATAAATAAACAAGATTAAGCACTGACATTGGACCTGAGATTAGCTTTAGAAAGCACTAAAAAAAATCTATCTTGAAAAAAAAATGTTTTAAATAAACTTTATAGACCTATTTTGACCACAATTGGTATAAAATTAGACTTTGACAATCCACTGATAAGATTTCTCATGATCTGTGGACGACACCTTATTTGTATGAAAAAATTAATATATTTCACTATTTTATTTTTCACATATATTACTCAGTTGTGCCACACTATATTTCCATTATATTCATAGCATGATTCTTTCAGAACTAAATTATTAGAGGTGGTTTCCTCTCGATTGACACGTGAGTTAATGAGACAAGACTGTACATGTGAACAAATACGCGTACCATAAAACAGCAATTTTAGGATTATAAGTTTTTTCTTTTTTGCACCAGTAGAGATTGTGTCCGGAATTCAGCTGTAACTTGTACCCCAAAGCAACAAACTGAAAAAAATTAAAGCTGAACAAAATTATTATTATTGGTCAAGGCATAAATAGTGTTAAACTGCTATAACTGAAATAGAAGGCATGAGGATATTTCTTCTAAGCATTTTAAAGAAAAGGGACCTACCACGAATTTAAGCGGTCATATTTTATAATTTCGAAATTAAAATTATTGATAATTAGATAAGTTTAGTTTTTTATTTATTTGCTTGAAGGAAATTGAAACAAAAAAAAAATCTATAATATTTTAAAAGGATTTGGTCCAGGTACATTTTTTTTTCTTTTTGTGAGCAAAAAACAATTCCAATTTCTTACTGAAGCGTAAATGAGCATTCCTTCTGCCTCGCCATTTCAACATACAAATAGTAGAACTTCAGTAGTATAAAAATTTTATGAATCGAAAAGCAGCATCACCATCACTGTAGTAAAAAATGTATGACCTGGGAAATTTTATCAAATAAAAATAAACTGCAAAAAATGTTCTTGAAAATGAGAACAAAAGCCAATTACATATTTTTAGTTTTAGTAAGTTTAAAAATTCGTGTTCGCAAAATTGAACTTTTAAACCACGCTGTTAACAATTTAATGTTGTCGATCTTCTTTATCAAAGTAAAATTTGAAAATATATGAAATTATTCTAACACTTACCCCTGATGACTTTTATCAATGTAATACAAGATCAATTAATACAGAAGTAATACTAATATTTAATAGAAATACTGAAAATGATATGTACAGTATATGCTACCCAAGTAAACATTGTATTCAGACAGAAAATCAGAATGTTATTTAAAATTGGAAAATATAACTTACGATTCTCAGCGTTAGTCGTAAACTCATAGTTACTCCTGGTGCTACGAGTAAACCATCTTTAGGAAGTATCATACGAGGAGTAAAT
Source organism: Maratus speciosus (assembly GCA_963932465.1). Lineage (NCBI taxonomy): Eukaryota > Metazoa > Arthropoda > Arachnida > Araneae > Salticidae > Maratus > Maratus speciosus. Next base: position 289,403,480 of record OZ010787.1, read on the forward strand.
CGTGGGTCGTGGACCAGTAATAAATAACCTTCTTCTGAATCTGTGGCTGAAAGCACAGATGTTTTAAAGCAAAGTTTTGATTATTTTTCGAAAAAAAAATCATACATCCATACATAAGCACATCAAAGGTGTGAATGCAAAATTCATCCGGCCCCTTCCCCTTCAATAAAAAAAAATCCTAACGCAATTCATAACTCTTTTTTTAAAAGTCACGGCATAAAAATAATAGACATAAAACAATTCGAATAAGTTTCTTGTTTATGAATTTCTATAGATCTGTTACAGCTTTGTATATTGAGAAATTGTCTGCCTTTTATTATTTTTTTTTTTTACTTTGGACAAATCTCTTTTTAAGACGTTTTCACACAGTTGAAAAGTGTTTATGAATCTGGTTTGTCTGTTTGTCTTTCTATTTGTTCTGTAACTCTCTTAAATATACTTCGATTGCTACTTTGTTCATATATGTTATTGAGATTTGCCATGGCATATTCCTATTGAAAAGGAAATATTTAGCATTTATACTTCGTTTACAAACACTCAAAAGAATTCCGTTACATTATGGTCTTTGGGGGGGGGGGGGGGGGCGGAGTTTGCAGTGTATTTTAATGAAATTACAGTATTTCAAACATGATTAAATTGATATGCATTTATGCACGTTTATAGCATTCTTTCTGAAGAATATGGAGCGCAAATCATTTATCATTCATTTACAGGGCCACACACAATAATTCAATTACATAAAGGTCTACGGAGAAAAATCGTTTACATCGTATTTTAATGACGTTACTCTATTTCAAGCACAATGAAATTTACATATATTACAAGATTCTTATTGTAGAATATAGAGTATGAAGCATTTATCATTCATTTACAGGGGCATACAAAAGAAATCAGTTACAGTACTGTCTATGAGCGATAACTGCTGAAAGTGCGTTTTAAACTTTGGTTTGCATTTTAAAGATTAACGAAATTTTTTCATACTGCGAGGTGTGTGTGCATTAGAGATGAGACGGGCTCGGCTCGAGCACAAGTTGGGACGTGAAAGGGCTCATTCCCAATTTTTTTACCAGTCTTCGGCCGCAAGAGGACTTGAACTCAAAGTAAAAAAAAAAATTATTTATTCACAAAATGAAAAGAACAAAATCTTGCTATTTTAGAAACAAGTATGTATAATTCTTAAGATACACATACATTTTAACGTCTGAATTAAATTATTATTTAAACTAATTATGAAACACTAGACAGACTCGAATAGATTTAAAAAAGCAATTAAATAAAAAAATATACATAAAAAATTTTTTATGCATATTTTTTAATTGCTTTTATAAATGTAATCAAGTCTGTCTCGTTTTTCATAATTAGTTTAAGTGTGTATGAGTTTCTTAAAGTGTTTCACAAAGGGAGGATCAATAACTATTGTCCCTAGTGTATATAAAATATTTGTACTGGGATGGTTGATGTGGAATAGCGAAGTATGTATAATTCTTAAGATACACATACATTTTAACGTCTGAATTAAATTATTATTTAAACTAATTATGAAACACTAGACAGACTCGAATAGATTTAAAAAAGCAATTAAATAAAAAAATATACATAAAAATGTTTTTATGCATATTTTTCTTATATACATTTGTCTTAAATCCTATATTCTCAATTTCAGAACTGTAGCTGCTATATTAACATAGTTTTGGAGAGAGGGGTGAAGTTTTAAAGACCTATTTTTGAGGGAGTTTTTAAGGAGGGGGTGAAGGTGAAATGCTGGTTTGGAATTTATATGGCTAAATTTGTGACAGTGGATGAGATGTGGCTACATCACTATGATCCTGTGTCGAAACGACAGTACTTACGTCTCATCCACTGTCATAAATCTATCCCCATAAGCTAAAAGTCAGCCTTTCACCCCCATCCCCCCTTTCACTCCTCTCTCCAAAACTATGTGAATATAGCAGCTACGGTTCTGAAATTGAGCATATAGGCATCTAAGACATTAGGCTTCTATATTCCATAACAACCATCGCAGTACAAATATTTTATATATACTAGGGACAATGATTATTGAACCATCCACGTACAATCTTTCAAAAATCAGCTTGAAAGAGAATTGAATTGTTATTGATAGGAGGAGGACATAAGGAGAGTTATTAAATCTATTTCTGAAGCCTTTTTCCGATCAATGTTAGCAAGATAAAGAAGCCGTGGAATACCACTTGCCTATCCTTGCTTTTTTTTTTAATCGTTTTCGAGAATTACTGGAAAACAGAATTCCTATTGTTTCGGCCATAGTTGTGCAATCATATTTTAAACAAATAAGAACTGTGACTTTTGCAGGTTCCTGCTAGTGGTTGGGAATACTAAACTGAATTTTAAAATACTATGTAGAATATATACAAATCTATTGATCGTATACAGGACTGCACAAATGTAATCGAGTACCTTTTCGGATGTGGACAGTAATTGCTGAAATAGATTTTCTAATGTGTTACGCGGTTTTCTAAATCATTTTCTTACGAAATTTTCTTTCACTTTATTAAACGGTGACATTGTGTTGCAGTATTCTTAAATTGTTGGAAAGGGTTTCATATTCTAAGCTTGTTGCATTATTATTTTTTCGTTAGATTTGGCTGTTTTATTTACCTTAAATATAAATGCTCACTGTTCCACTTTCAGAAATACATAGTAACACATCGGCTGATAAGTTCCCGGTCTGACACACAGATGGCGCCACAAATACAGAATTAATATTGCGTTTAGCAAGTACTAACCTTAAAAAGGTATCTGTAATCATTGTATGACGATCAATTGTATGACGGTTGCTTCAATAGTTACAGTGGTTTTAGTGAAACAACTTTTTGTATTTTCAAAACAATGGAAAAAAAAAGAACTTCGTGTTTTGATAAAATATTGCTATTTGATGGGGAAAAGTACCGTGGAAACAAACGCTTGGCTTGATAAATGTTATCCAGACTCTGCACCAGGAAAATCGGCCATTATTGACTGGTTTGCTGAATTTAAATGTGGACGTACAAACATCGATGATGCGTAACGCTCTGGTCGCCCCAAAGAATGGTTATATCGAAAAACATAAAGTCCACAAAATCGTTTTAGAAAACCGTAAAGTGAAGTTGCAGGAGATAGCTGACACTCTAAACATATCAAAAGAACGTGTAGGATTTGTTTTGCGTGAATATTTGTCTATGAGAAAGCTGTTTTCGAAGTGGGTACCCCCCCCCCCTGCCTGTCACAGGTCTTTGGCTACGATGGTAAAATTGCACTAATTACACTTCGAATTGCTTCCGCACCCACCATATTCTCCAGATTTGGCTCCAGGTACTTTTACCTGTTAACAGACCTGAAAAAAAAATGCTCGCCGGAAAGAGATTTGGCTCGAATGAGGAGGTGATCGCCCAAACAAACGCCTATTTTGAGGCCAAAGATAATTCGTTCTTCAAGAAAGGTATTGAAATGTTAGAGAGGCGCTGGAATGATTGTATCGCTCTTAAAGGAGACTATGTTGATGGATGAAATCGAATTTGACCAAAAAAGTTGTGTTTTCTTCATTAGACGGGAACTTATCAGCCGATGTGTTATATACTATGTAACCAAAAATCACAGGGCATTTTCGATTCTAGACACTTTATCGAATATTTCAAGGAACACTCCACGAAGTCATTTATAACTTCGAGAATATTAAAAACATGTTTGACTTCATAGTTTTCAATAAATATTTGATAACGAGGTCAATTAGAAAACCAGCAAAAAATTGAAAAGAAAAGAAAATATTTGGGATCACCCTGTAAAATAAAATGTACGAAATGATCTGCTGCTGCAGAACATGACTATGTGTATATTGTAAAACATTTTTGTTAATTTGGTTTAAGAATAGCACGTATATTCATGGAGATATAACGTTTTCTTTCTTTTTTTTAAATCAAGAAATTGTTTTTTTTTTTTTTTTTTTTTTTTATTATTATTATTATTATTATTTATAGCATGCAAAGTCTTCAGCCTTATGTACGCTAATATCAGATAATTTGAAAAAATACAATAGAAATAACATAGCATAATTAGAATATAAATATATTAAATAAGGAAATATGAGCAGTTATACGAAATAATTTTTAACTACGCATGGGAGAAATATACCAAAGGTTGGAGGGGGGGGGGGGAGGGGTACGATTTGGAAGTCAATTCTATAGAGCAACTAATATAAAAACACCAGTCTTGAAAATTCATTAAAATATCTGCGATATAGTCAACTGAATTTCGGTTACCTTCGAAAAGTAGCCCGGTGATAAAGAATTTTCCACGAATTTTTCATTTTTTATTAACCCTTTCTCGACTAAGGAAAACATTTTTCCCATTTTAAAATTAGTGATTGTCGTATTTAATTATAACCGTATCTGCATTTTTTATACAGAATGTCAAAGTAGAACGTATGCTGAACGCAATTACGTGAAAGATATGCAAATTGTGCTAAACGCCGCAGAGAAAATAGGATGCATAATATATGTACTATGTGCAATGTCCATCTTTGTTTCACAACCAAAAGAAATGGCTTGGCAGAATATCATAATTATCACATCATTTTGTATAGTAATTTCATTTCATAATTTTGTGTTATTTTAGTTAACATTTTGTTATAATAAACCATTAAATAAAAAATATTTCAAAATAAGCCTAACTATAATTTGTGTTACCTTTATAGTTCATTGGGGAAAATATTTCCCATAAAATTCCAAATTACACATTGTTATGTATTTTTCTTGTGATTTTTATTTATTTTACGTCTAAACAAACTAAAATAAACAGTTACATACTAATACTTACTCTTATCAATCTTATGGTCCTCTAAGAGTTAACTGACTTCCAACAAAGGAGTTAGTATTTAATGAATGTCATCAAGTAGCTTTGGAACGGACGTTTCGAATTTGGTAATTCTTTCTTTACTATAATAAGCTTGTTCTGCTGGTTTTACAAAAACTAACGCATCAATAAAAAATGAAAATAAAAAAATAACAATTTAAAAATAACAATTTATGAGAAATTCCTTAATATCCAATTACTTTAGAAAGCAATTGAAATTCAGCTTATTCTATCGTCGATATTCTTTCTGAATCTTCACGATATTTGACTGATCGTTTTATATGAATTGCTTATAGAGTTTATCATCAAATCATGATAACAACATCTTTGGTACGCACATGCACACTCAGTTAAAAATTATTTCATACAAATGCTCATATTTCATTAAAAGTTTCATATATTTATATTCTAATTGTACCATGTTGTTTCTACTGTACTTTGTCAAGTTTTCAGAAGGTAGAGTTCAATTTGATTGAATATCCTGCATGTCATAAACAAAAAACTTGCAAAAATTTCTTGAAATCGTTAAAGAAACCATAAATCGCCATATTATCGCCATAAATATACGTGATATTTGCGTAAGCAAATGAACACAAATGTTGTACAATATTCACATATTCATGTGCTTCAGCTACAGATCATTTCGAGTATTTTAAGTTACAGGTCGATTCCAGATATTATATTTTTTTATTTGTTGTTGGCACCCTAATTGCACTCGTAAACAAACCTTCACTGAAAAATATGAAATCAAACATTTTCTTTATGTTTCCGGAGTTCCAGAAGTATTTCTTTAGCTATTCGACAAAACGTGTGAAATCGAAAGTATCCGATGAATTTTTGCTACATAGCGTATGAGCTGGTGTGTCTGGAAGACAGTGGAATCTCGTTAATGCTTCTTCAATTGTATCCCTGATAAATGAGGACAATTACTTTTTTCCTCATCATTTCCTAATTGCAATTAATGTTAACGACATCCCTTAAAGCATACTACTAATTGGATAATGCAAACAAATTTTTCACAAATTGACCGAGCAGAATCTAAACTGTTTTTGTTCATTATTTTATTTTCAAAAAAATCTTTTATGTAGCTTTGGTTATTGATAGATCAAGAAATTATCACTGACAATAATGAGGAGGAGGAAAATTTTCTACCACCAAAAGCGTGAGAAGCTCAAAAATTTCTAATGGCTGTTCACTGATATTAGTAATTAAAATGTGACGTAACAGACCAAATATTTTAAGTGTGTCGTAAAACTGGAAAATGCTATTGCAAAAAGACCCATTCTTTATGTAACACAAAGAAAAAAGAGTGATAGCTTTGATTAGAGTTAAAATATGTAAGTACGCAAATTGCTTATCCTCAGTAGTTTATTCTTTTATCTTAATAAAGTGCCACTAACTTGTTTTTTAACTAAAATTGCTAAATTAAATAAAAAAAGGTTTATTTTAGCATTAAGATGGTAAATTATTTAATTTCTGTCCAAAATTAAATTCAATTCAGTCAGCGAATGAAATTAATTTTCACTGTTCAAATATTTGCATAGTTCAGTGCGGACAAAAAAAATGGCCTTATTTGGAAGTCCGCACTACCGGGAGTTCACGGAATACCATTATGAGAAAAGAATATTGAAATTTGGATGATAAGTACTCTATAACCATTACTTGTTATGTTGTGTATGTCTTAAATGTTGTCATGATTTTTAACCCTAGAACTACCAGAAATTTTACTCAAGTTTTATAAAAACATTCTACACCAGAATTTTTACTTAAAACTATTTAATTTGTTTATTTAACTTATTATTGTCTGATTTATACATTTAGTTTGTTTTGAAGAAATTTTCTGGTTTGAATAGATATTTTGAATATACATGTCGGGTCCATTGGACCCTTCTGGTAGACAGAGGGTTAATCAAGAAGCCCGAAGACAGTAAATAAAACAAAACGTCTTAATATTTCTGTGGCAACAACTCAATACAATTTATCAAAAAAATCATGTTTGACATCCAATTAATCTATAAATATAGCATAAGGTTTTTAGAATTTTAACACTATGTTAAAAATTAGGTTCTTTTATTTAATTTTAACTGTTGACTACTGAAAAGTGCTATTTACTGAAAACGAGAAGCAAAAGCAACTGTTCTGCAATTTATTTCGAGGCTTCATATTTTGAATGTCTTGAAACGTCAAATGTCTTTGACGTTTTGACGTCATTGTTCTAATAAAGCTAGAAAAGTATTTTTTCTAGCTCGTGCAATATTTCTATGATGTATAAAGCACCTTGTAAATAGGATATTCTTGTGATATTTTAATTTTAAAAGCAACTACCCTTTGAAATATTTCATTATTATGTGATCTATGAAATTATTAATTTTCTATTTTGATGTTTCAAAAATAATAATAATAATCATAATTTTAAATTCTCACCACTTTTTCTTTCAAATTTTATTTCATTAAAATTGAAACTTTCAAACATCACGAAATATAAATTTCGCATTAAAATTTGCTTAATGTACTATAAATCAAGCAATCTCAATATAGTTGTAAACTATTATAAACAATACCTATCGATTAAAATCCTATTTTCCCTTGTATCATGCAATTCTCTCGTAGCCAATTTGGCGATAGATCTACCAAACATTAAACTCTACGAATGTTCTCTCATTTAATGAATAAGGACGTAACTGAACATATTTTACTTTCTTTATTGACTCTACAGCCTTGCGTGAGTCAATAATGTTCCTTTAGGGCTAATTATATAAAAATCTATGTAACGTAATGCTGGCGAAAGTCGAATCATTAAAAGTCCAAAATGCAATTCACCTCAAACCACATATACAGGGTGCCCACTCTCGACGGTGTCCAATGGCTAATTCCTAAACCGTTAGTCATAGACATATAGTTCCGGTTAAAAAAGTGTTTTAAAGGAGGTAAAGAAGTATTTTAAAAGCAATTTCGGTCAATAAAAGTATTTCTTAAAAAAATAAGAAATTTAAATTTTTATACGGTCCCCGGGTGCTATAACTTATATTTAGTAATATTTTCCTATTACAATGACAAGTAAGACAAAAAAAAGTTCCATTATTCTACGATTAAAACTGACCGAGTAATAGCTTTTAAAGTTGGAGCATATTTTTTGCTACGAAATAGGGGTCATTCACAAATTTAGTAGAAATATAAATAATCGTCAGATATATTAAACATATATATATTTGAGACTAAAATTAACATTTCAATATAAATTTGAAATATAAAATCATTCTGAAGTATTAATGCAAAATATACAGCTTATACTAAACACATAAGAGCAAAAAATAATAGAATTTTCCTTAAATAAAGTGGTGAAAAGCAACAGCCTTAATTCTTTACAAAATTATGCATATTTTAAAATGCTATTAGAATAAACTAGACTGCAAGATTTGAGTTGTGTTATGTTTTTAGCTTTTGATAATTGATTCGCGTGTAATTTGTAGCGCTGAATCCGAAAATGACTTTCGTTTTTAACCATCACATCAGGATTTTTCGCAAATCGTAAATTTCAAAGTTTAAAACGTCAAAGTGACCCCCCCCCCTCACCACCACCACTACCTCATCGGATCCCTGAGCTGTTTAGCCAAAAGAATCCCAGTATAAGTAAAAAAAAAATTCAATAAATTATTGAATGAAATAAAATTAAACTGAATAAAAGAAGTTTTATATCTATTGTATAATATCAGATTTTCTCTATTTTTAAGGGGACTCAGTACCTTTTAAACTACTTTTTCGATTTTGAATAATACTGTAATATACTTAAATATAATGTCACTACAGATATTAGGTACTATAAAGCAAATATAACTTCATATAATTAAAAAAAAAATCTTGTAGAACAGCCTATTTAACTAAAATTTAAATTTAAAAAAAATATAAAAAATTTTTTTTTAAATCCCTACTATTCTTTTAAATATGAATATTTTTGCTTCAAAAATTTTTTTCCATAATCCTAAAAACATACTACATAAAATTGTGCATGGATTTTACATTCAAGGTTATAGTTATTTTTTTTAAGAATTTCAATTATTTTTCCTTGATTTTTTACTATACAAAACAGAAAAAAGATTGATATTAAATGTAATATTCCATACATCTAAAAATCCATGCACAGTTTTATGTAGTATAATCTAAGGAATATGGAAAAAAAATTTGAAGCAAAAATATTAATATTTAAAAAGTAGTAGGGATTTAAATTTTATTTTTTTATTTTTTTTTAAATTTAAATTTTAGTTAAATAGGCTGTTCTACAAGATTTTTTTTTTTTTTTTGAAATGATATGAAATTATATTTGCTTTATAGTACCTAATATCTGTAGTGAGATTATATTTAAGTATATTACGGTATTATTCAAAATCGAAAAAGTAGTTTAAAAGGTACTGTGTCCCCTTAAACTTTGAAATTTACGATTTCTGAAAATGTCTAACGTGATGGTTAAAAATGAAAGTCATTTTCGGATTCAGCGTTAAAAGTACATAAAATCAATTTTCAAAAGTTAAAATTTTTATTGTTATGTTAATTTTTGCTGTTTTTTAGCTTTGAAATTCAAGATTTGCGAAACATCCTGATATGATGGTTAAAAAGGAGAGGTAATTTTTAGATTCAGCGCTAAAAAATACATAAAAATCAATTTTAAAAGTTAAAAGCATAGCCATCGCAGGGTTGTGTTACCTAATCTTAAACTTTTTTCATAAACTTGTTGGCGGTAATCTATCCGAATTTTTTTTAGTTTTTCTGTAAAATAAGTATAAATGGTAAGCAGTGAAAATCATAATACGTCATTGTCATCAGACTTACGTCAGTATGTAAAATTTAAACTCGGTCGGAAACTTTTTTTAGTTAAAATTGGAGTACAAATTTTGAACTGGAAAGATATACTACATACGATCGTTTCAAGTTAAATGAAAGCTTTTAAAATATCATAATTTTTGTTAAAAGAAATCATGAAAAGAAATCATGAAAAAAAAACAGCCTCAAATGCTTACGAAATGAAACATACGTTAAAATACAGTTATTTTAACGAATCTAAAACTTAATAAATAAATGATAACTCTATCATAATACTTGTACAAGTTCTTTCAAAGCGGAGATGCACCTGAAATAATACCTTCGAATACTTTAAGCACTTTGAGTACGACCCCTCGAAGCACGGTCGAACTCATCGCTATTCAGGTGCAGAAAAGTGGTATGAGTCATGAATTTCAAAGTTTCATAACTCGGTCAATTTTAGTCTTAGATGAACGGGACTTTTTTTGTCTTTCTTTTTAGTGTAACAGGGAATATTTACTAAATATAACTTATACACTGTAAAAAAAAGTGGTAACTTTCCACGTATATTCCAGGAGCGTTTCGCTTTTCTCAGGTTTTCAGAATAATTTAGCTCTTTCCTGTGAAATTCTGGTTTTCATATCTGAAACGTTCCTGAACAAAAGTTGTCAACAGCAAAACGCTGCGGCCGCCATTTTATTATTTTGTTGTTGTCCGCCGCTCGCGCTCGACTGTCGAAAACGAATTCCTTATACGAATGTCAAAAAATCATTGTGGAATGCAAATAAATGAATAGAGGACATAATCATTTCCGTCTCTATTGTCAAGGTCTTTCAGATGAAAATGCAATACCTCTGTGACATCGCTAACAAGGAGAGGGCCCGAGGTTGGTCTCACCGAATGCGATGAACATTTGTATTTCCATAGAATATAGTTAGTATTTATAAATATATGACTGCCATAAAGCGCAACACACAGGGGGTCTTGAGAAAGTAAGTCGCAAATTTAAGCTATAGTTTATAACCGGATAAATTTCGGTCTTTCGTAAGCGGCTCGGTGGCATGTTTGGCAGCATACTGGATTTGAGTTTTTTCTACCCGGGGATCAAACCCGGCTCGGACTTGTTTTTTGGAACGAAATTTTTTATCAATCATTTTCGAACCGCAATTGAAAAAATGTGTATAATAATTGAAATTTACGAAAAATACGAATTAAATGTACCTTTTGTAGTATATAAGTGTTTTTTTAACTACGAAATTTTGCATGTTTAAATATATAATGAAAAAAAACCCGCATATTTAATGTCTATAGACCAGAATATTTTTGTTGTTATTTAAAATTATTTACAGTTATTTCAATGAATATCTACAGTTTTAAACGGAGAAATAAATTAAAATAAGTGAACATGTATATTATTTTCATTTTGTTTCCGCATTCAAATACTTCGAATATTTCATGTTTAAAAAATATGCTTTTATATTTTTAATATGATTTTTTAAAGTCTGGGATTCTTGATTTTTAATTAGAATAAGTGTCTACGTAGTAATTTCTTTCGGAAATAATTTTTTTTCTTGTTTAATGTTTATTATATAATGCAGTTTAATTATATAAATACAATTTTAAGTGTAAATCTTTGCATGTTTATATATTTAATGAAAAGTAAAGATAACATAAATAATAATAATAATAACAAACTAAAAATAAGACAATTAGAACTGTTATAGACTATTAATTAACTAACTATTAAAATTAAGCTAATTTTAAAATTTATTTACTGTTATTTACATAAATAAGCTAGTACTTTTCACAGTGAAATAAATGTATCATTTTTTACCAACTAGCTTTTTAACTTTTGATTTTTTTTTAATCTTGGATTCTTATGATTATAGTTAGAATAACTGTCCTTTTGCTTAAAAATAAGTTCTAAAAAGATACTGAGCTGCTGAAAATGATTATTACGTAGGTAATAATTACAAAACCAAATATCCGAAATAGAAAAGGTCAAATTAAGAATTTTAAAAAGGGTATTAAAAAAATCATGAAATATTCGAAATACTTTCATATAAAAACAAAATTAAAGTAATATAATTATTCACGCATTTATATCACGTGTTTTAATTTATTTCTCTGTGAAAAATAGTAGATTATTCATTGAAATAACTGTAAATAATTTTAAATAACAACAAAAATTTTCTAGTCTATAGACATTAAATATGCGTTTTTTTTTCATTGTATATTTAAGCATGCAAAATATCGTAGTTAAAAAGCACTTATATGCTACAAAACATACATTTAATTCATATTTTTTGTAAATTTCAATTATTATACACATTTTTTTCAATTGCGTCTCGAAAATGATTGATAAAAATTTTTGTTTCGAAAAACAAGTCCGAGCCGGGTTTGATCCCGGGAAGAAGAAACTCAAATCCAGTGTACTACCGAACATGGCACGGAGCTGTTTGCAAAAGAAGGAAATTTATCCGATTATAAACTATAGCTTAAACTTTGCGACTTATTTTCTCAAGACCACCTGGGGGTTGCACTTTATGGCGGTCATATATATTCATGTACTAACTATACTCTATCGAAACACAAATATTCATAGTATTCGGTGAAACTAACCTCGGACCCTCTCCTTGTACGATATTATCTGCCGTACCTGTCTGTGGAATGTTTAGCCAGCAGCACAAGTAAAAAAATACGCCTAGTATTTGGATTTCCATTAAGACTGCATATTCATTCTAAAACTTCAATCTAACTGGGGATTCTATGATAGCTTGGTTAATTTAAATGAAAAAAGAAATTAATCAATTATCTAGAACATCCTTGTTGGACATAAGAACACCCCCCCCCCCTTTAAAGGATTATAAATTAAAAGAAAAGAATAATTGCAAAAGAGTAAGTGGCTATAAATATAATATTTTATCTTGTTCCGCTGATATTTTTAGTATGCTATATTGTTTTTAGAAGAAATTTTGTTTTAACAAATATGTGTATTAACATTATTTACGTTTTAATGAGTTTCCATTTAAGAAATATATATTTACGTCTAAGATTTAAAATTAATATTAATCTATATTTACGCTATTGTTTTCTGATTTTTTTTTTCTTTTCATTTTCACTCTATCTATATAACATGCTTTTGTACAGTTTTATTTGTGTTGCTCAGTAATCTCTTCTTTTTTTACGCAGTTAATTTGCTTATAAAAAATAAAATTTAATAGTATTTATTCATTTATATTTTGTGAGAAATAAATAATGGTTTCATTTTTTTAACGTAAAATTTTTACTATTGTAACAGCCATAAATATTGATTTTATTGTCACTTCTGACAATAATGAACAGACTTTATTGAACACTTCTGAAACGTTCCATAGAAAATAAGGTAAGCTTTTTGTGAAATATCAGTAATATTTTGTTTTTAACAGAAAAATTCCTGGTATTTCGCAGGAAGCTTACTGGCATTTCTGTGGAAAGTTTTAAAGTTATACAGTAAAGTTCCAGTCATTTTCAAGAAATGTTTCTTGGATATAATGGGCAACTCAGCTGCCCGTTTTTTCCCAGGAACGTTACGGAATTTTTTTTACAGTGTAGGACCGGGGGAGCGTATAAAAAATTAAATTTCGTAACTTTTTAATAAATATTTTTCTTGACCGAAATCGATTTAAAAATATTTCTTTTACCTTATTTAAAACATTTTTGCAATTGGAGCTATGACTAACGGTTTAGGAATTAACCATCGGACACCGTTGAGAGTGGACACACTGTATGTTGGGTCAAATCAATGAAGTATAAGGAAAGTGCAGCTGACGTCACTGTTGGTTGAATTACTGTGAAAGAACAAGAAAAACTTGTCCGTTCTTTATAACTCCTACTGTACACATGAGCTAGGAAAATTTGATTGTCTACGTTTAACAGGCCTCTGATATGATTGGCCTACGTCGCCAAGACTATTCCCGCAATGATCGTTATGACAAAAAGATTGGTAGATTGGTTGACGGAAGTGTTTATTTGTAAACAGGCCCTTTCCTTATACGAAATAGAGTGCCTGTCCAACCTGTTTATTGTGAAGAGAAATAAAAAGGTTTGAACTGCTGCAGGTAAAGCCAACACACAATTTCTGATTCGTTGAAATGCTCGCTGAACTGAACATTCGCTATGATGAAATGCTTAAGACTTGTGTTAATGTTGTCGTTGTATCTATGAGATTACTTGACGTACTTTCAGACGTACGTTCCATATTTGCACACTTTATAGAGTGATATTTCGGGAAATATAGAAATTAACAAACTTGTATCTTCTTTTGCCTTTAATCACAAAAACTTTAAAAAATATACCAAATTGGCATTTCCGAAAACGTCTTTGCAATCAGAAAAAAAGTTATTATATCTTACAGATACTGACATGGTAATCGAGAGTTAAAATGAGTGTTAATATTAAATACAGCTATAGCTACGTCTTGTAGAGCATACAACTGTACAAACCAATTCCGGAAGCTGCAACTTTTCTAAAGCACTTAAATTCTCTAGAAAGTTCATAAGCAGCTCAAATAAATTAAATTTATTTTTGAGATTTAATGAATTATAACGTTGACTAATTTGCTTTAAAATCCAACATGATTTAAAGTAATTTGGACAGAGTTTCATAAATTAATCAATTACTAACGACATCAAAGGTTTGATGTGAGAAAGGATAGGATAAATGACAAATTTCAGTTACCCTTTTTAAATATACAGTAAAATTTAAATCGCTCGCCATGAGATTTTCTTCGTTGCTGTCGATGTGTAGTATTTAGTCTTTGTAAATCATTTTTGTTAAAGAGTTGTCATATAACAGAAATTTAAAAATATAACATTTTTCTTTCAAATCTGATATTTTATGATAAAAATTTTAGTATTTTTATTACGCAAAATAATACTAACTTTTCCCTTATTTAATCGCGGAAATTCTACTTTTAAATACGGCGAAAATTTTCATTCGGAAACATTGGTAACTAAACAGCGTAAAGTGTTGGCAGCTATAAGTCATCACTTAAGTCATCAGCTATAAGTCACATTTCCGACAACCCAATAATTGAAATAGTAATTTTGATACACGAATGAAACTTCCAATGAAAGCTAAGACGTGATTTACTTATAAAATTGTAATAATAAATAATAAATTAAAACTTAACTAAGAATTTTTAAAGTTGATAAAAATATTATTTACTTTCTGGCGAAAATGTGTGTATGTCATAACTCAGTTAAAGACGCTTTTGTCCTGAAAACGTGTTTCGCTTTACTTGAAAACTTTTTTCTGGCAACAGTTGTTATTTTCAAATTATTAAAAATAAAACTATTTTCCATTTATAATTTGAAAAATAGTGGTTTTACGTTTGATAACCAAATCAAAATATCTTCAAGCTTTTGATTGTTTAAATATCTCACACCTTACGTTGTGCTTTTATGACATAGAAGTAAAAAATTTAGAAATGTATCAGAGAACTTACTATTGCTTGGTGGAACATGAAGATCAATTATAAATGGCAGTGTCTCCATTTCTAAAGTTCCTAAAGTAGTTTTATTACTTTGGAGAGTGTAACAGTATCCATATGTAGTTAATACTTCTTTAAAAATTGAACAACAGTCCACCACTTCGTATCCAACAGTACATCGACTGAACACATCTGTACAACTACAAAATAATATACTTTGAATAAGCATTTTATTCTTAATATGGAAATTATCATAGAATATTATTTTATTTCATAAGTTTAAAATAAATTACCCTTCGTGACGTGTATTTTCAGGAATGTTAAAAATAGTCTATTTTAAAAATAAGCAAAATGTACTCATCTTTCAATGGCTTCAAAACTTAAAATGTTGCTTAAAATGTAGAAGTTCATAAATGGAAAAAAAAGAATCATAGAAAATATAAAAGTATCGAATGAGTAACTTGAGGTCTACATTTAAAAATTAAAGTACGACAAAATATGTTCCGGAAAACCTGTAATTTTTTTAGGGAATTCTCCATTGTTTAGTTCTCTTTTAAATTAAAAATTACATATGTGGTAATTCTCATAAAAACATCAATAACAAAATATTATAATATTCTATTTAAAATCATTTTCATATCATCTTACCTGTAGCTGTTATTCAAAAGAAATTCTGAGATGTAATCGTTTTGATTTTTCTCGTTAAAATTACGAAAATTTTCTTGATATTTCCGTAGAGTTGAATTAGACGAATTAGTAGTTGCTTCTTTATGCAAGCGAATCCTTTGTTCAAGGGTCAAACCACTGTATGGATACCCAAGACTTAATGCGTAGTACATTAGTAAAGAAAACGAGTCTCCTGATTCTAGAAAATAAAATAAATTAGTAATAAGAATAAATAGACAGTTATTAATCTAATAATCTCAAGCAATAATTTAATTATCGGATTACTTAATTTGTATTTCGAGTAACTTTATTTCATAATAATATTCAGATATGAGTTTAATATCCTGATACGGTATAAAATCAGAATTCTAGTTTATTTGGGAATTCTTTAAACTCTATTCGTTTAATTTTTTTAGAAAACTGTGTTGAAAAGTAGTTTAATTCTTCTATTCAATAATTCACAGAATTGATCATTTTAAGCAAGTTATTTTTAATTACAATTATTATTATTATTCATTAATTTGTAGCATCTGATTATATAAATATTTTACAAATAATAAATTCATCTACAAAAATAGGAAAAGAGGGCATTTTTGACCAAAAATCGATTGTTAAAAATCAATATATCAAGTCAAATGTTATTTAATTCATGATGACATACAATAAAGGTTTACATAGGATATTTCTTTGAACATGTAGATTAATTATGATGTTTATCTAATGCATATTTTGCAACATCTTTCAAATGACTTTCTAATACAACTTATTTATCAATGGTACTTTGATACTTCTTTAAATATAACAGAAGGTTAACAATAGAATTTAAATGTTGCCATCTTTAATGCATTATAGGTGTCAATCGATTTTTTTTTCACTAAAAGCAATTGATATTAAATTTACTTAGAGGTGCGGCTTCTTTCATAGTGAATGAAGATTTTAGAAACATGATTTACAGAACATTCCCTTAAAGTTTTTAATAATAAACGTGAAATTATATATAAAGTTTTCGATTAAGTTTGGGGAAATAAAACGCAAATCTGCCAGAGGACGGCGAAGGTGACGTCGTTACACGAGACAAAAACCCACAAAGAACGATTAAATCACAAAAGCAATGTGGGAAATCACTTTCCGTACAATCGTTGAGCTTCTGAGCCATTTTTTTTTTTTTTGCAGTTCAGTAGATAAAATGCAAATCAGCCTTTTCCCTATTAGTGAAGGGCTACATCTTCCCGTAAATTCCTACCGCGATTGACAGTTGCACACTCGGATCAATGGTATTTATGTATTAATCGCGCCGAAATTTTCCATATGTGTTTTTCTTCTTCGCCATATCACATTTGCATGCTATTAGTGTCGTTCTTCTACCGATAACTCGCAACGGGAATGGAGCTTTAACGTTGCATGGACCAAGTTACCAAATGCGCCAGAACCTTTGTGTTGTAGGTCAAACCCTGCATTCTTTGATGAAATTTGCTTGTTTGGATGAAATGTACACTATCACCTCTTAAAGTTTTGCCGAAACACCCTGTATTTATTTAATAGCGTACAAACTGAAATGTTAGCACTATAATTTTCTAGTCGATGATATACTGTGTACAAATCTAAATATATCAAAGATAATAGTAGTTGCAATAACAAATAAACATTTATAATTAAAATAATACGACAAATGTATAAATCGATTATTATAAAACAGCAGAAATATGTTATTATGTAATTGTTACACTGTGCTTATATACATTCAGTGTCCAGAAAACAAAGTTACACCTCTACTAACTCTGCCACAAACTATCATATAAAAATGTCACTAGTACCAATCAATTAGTAATAATGTGTAGTAATGAATGCTATACTTAAATTTTACTTGGGGGGGGGGGGGGGGAATCTACATATATACGAGAGTAAGTCAAAAAATTATCCGCAATGTAGTTATAAATTTTATTGCAATACAAATAGGAAACTAACGTTACATCATTTTTCATCGCATATGTTTATTTTATTTTATGTTTATTATAGATCTTGCAATTTAGGTTATATTGGTCAAACAAAGAGAGCTTTAAAATTCAGATTAGGCGAGCATCAGAGGTATATTGCAAATAAAGAAATCTCTAAATCTTCGATTGCTTCTCACTGTTGGTCTTCCAGTCATTGTTTCAATTTCTC
Source organism: Maratus speciosus (assembly GCA_963932465.1). Taxonomy (NCBI): domain Eukaryota; kingdom Metazoa; phylum Arthropoda; class Arachnida; order Araneae; family Salticidae; genus Maratus; species Maratus speciosus. The sequence goes on from OZ010787.1 coordinate 289,421,442, forward strand.
CATGGCCAAAATTATTTCTTCCCCTGCCTCTCCCTCTCACTTGGATTTTCATGAAGCATATTTTATGTCTAAAAATTCTGCTAATCTTGTCCATGATCTCCCATCATCTCCTTTCCTATCTCCAGCGTGGAAATTACTTTTGTAATTCTTTTCCCTCTTCTCTTGTTTCTTTTCTTTTTATTTTGTATAAAAAAAAATAGGATCTTTTGGTTTTTTCTTGTTTTATTCTTTTATATTTCTTTATTTGTTATTATTATTTATATTTTTTAATTTACTTCTTTTATTTTAATTTTGTTTAGTTCTTTTATTTTCATTTTATCCCTATCGATTTCTCTTCTATCTTTTTGGCAACACTTTTCTCTTCTGCATGTGCTCCTTCAGCTAGCGCCATCTGTCGCATTCTTTTCAACATTCTCTACCTTTCAGTTCATTTTTGACCTTGTCCGCTTACGGACTCGTGTTTACTTATCTGATGACGAGCTGTTATATTTTTAGCTCGAAACGCGTACTGTGTATTGTTTTTATTTTAATGGTGATTTTTTACAAAGTTTTATTATTTTAATTAACATTCAATGGTAATACAACTAAAAATAAAAAATTAAAATTTCATCAATGTCCAGATTTTTTCTTAGTCCGTTCCACTTTTCGGCGGTATACATTTCAAAAAATATTAATGTTATCCCTTTCAAAATAATTATTATCCAATACATTATTTCACAAGTTTCTTTTTATTCTGTAATGTTTAAAATTCCACATCAGCTTCGGAAATCAAAATACAAAAAATACAAAAGATACTAAAACATACTTATGTCCATTTTCCTTTAAAATGACGTCTTCTGTTTAAAATCATATTAATATCAACCCTTTCCAAAACGTCGTTTTTGAAACTCACTTCCGCGATTTTTGTATTCCCAGCGATGTTTATAAATCTGCAACGCTTTCAGAAATAGAAATACGTCTAAAAGAAAAATTAAAAAGCAGAAAAACCAACGTTTAAAATGCACAAATAATATATGAAAAGCAGCATACAGCTGTTTCGAATCTACTAGCGAGATTCTTCTTCAGTGCAAAAGGAACAGCGTGCTAGAAAAAGCAAGGCTGAGCAAAATCATAGACAGAGACGCGCTGGCTTTTATACCCTATGCGGGTGGCGAAGGCGCCGAAACAACCAATGAGAGAGAAGCAGTGGAAACGACTGGGTGGACAAGTAGCGACATCTACCGGAGAAGTAGAGAAAAGAAACCAAAAAAGGGGGAATTAAATTAACGCTTTCCAAATACTTGGAAAATCTGGAGTACTAGATAAGTCATTGACTAAAGAGTGAGAATTTTTAATGATATGGTAAGCTTCCCAAAAATCAAGATCAAGGTTAGAAGAACATTTTTGGATAATGATGGCTGAGGAAAAATCGAACCTATGTTGAGAAAACCAAGAATGTTGAGCAATAGAAGAACGTTTGAGCTCCTGATTTTTAACATAACCTTCATGCTCTTTTAAACGAAATCTAAGAGCACGTTTAGTCTGACCAATATAAGAAAGACCACACTGACAAGAGATCTGGTAAATGCCCCAATTATCTAGGCGATCAACGGGGTGTTTGAGATTTGAAAAAGGGATTTTATTAACAGGAGAAAAAATAACTTTAAAATCAAACCTTCTTAGGATTTTAGCAACTTGCTGACTGATTTTAGGAAAAAATGGTAATACAACTGAAGTATTAGAGTTGGAATTAGAATGCTTTTCAGAATGGTCGGATTTCGTCAATTTCTTATAAATAGAATCGATAATATTAGAGGAATAACCACGATCGACAGCAATAGCTTTGAGGTAATTAAGTTCAGCACTAAGTAACTGAGGAGTGGAACAAATATTAGTAGCCCGAAAAACAAAAGTATAGAAAACAGCGAATTTCTGGTTAGGGGGATGAGAAGAATACCTGTGAGGTGGCAGACTGACAGCAAAAGGTTTACGAAAGACGGTAGTCTGAAAGCCATTTTCACAACGAATAACAAGGACATCCAGGAAAGAAAGACAGTTATTGGTCTCAATTTCAGAGGTAAATTGAATGCAGGGATCAATGGAATTCATAATAGAGAGAATATGATTAATATCCGAATTCATTTCAATCAGGACATAAACATCATCAACATAACGAACATAGAACGGAAATTTTAAGATTTCAAAAAGCTTGACCTCAAAATAGTGCATATAAATATCGCATAAAATTGGACTAAGAGGATTACCCATAGACAAACCGTCAATCATACGGAAGAAATTACCATTGAAAACAAAAGTATTTTGCGACAAGCAAGCGCGAGTGAGAAGTATAAGTTCCTCGATTTCAAAATAAGAGAAATGGAATTCACAAAGCCTTTTCTTGAGGCAATCTAAAGCCCCCTCAACCGGAACGTTTGTAAATAATGATTTAACATCAAAAGAAACCATCATGTGACCCTGCGGCTTAAAATTATGAAGTTTTTTAACAAAATCAAAAGAATTCTTAACAGTGAAACAGTTACTGCTCAAAAGTGGGGAAAAAACAGAAACTAAATATTTGGCAAGCTTATAAGAAGCTGTACCGATACTAGAGACAATAGGTCTAAAAGGAATGTCAGGTTTATGGACCTTAGGTAAAGCATAAAACCTGGCACAATGCGCAATAGACGGAATAAGGGACTTCTTAAAGTTAGCAGGAATAATGGAAGAAGACTTAATGGCAGACTTAATAGAGTTAATTTCACTAGTGGAAGGGTCTTTGCGGATATCCACATACGGACCATCATTAATTAATTTATGGGTTTTTTCCAAATACGTAGATTTGTCGAGAAGAACAATCTGACCACCTTTGTCGGCCTTAGTAATAATTAAGTTTGGATCAGAACGCAAATTTTTCAGACATTGTTTAACAGGATGTTTAAGATTGGGTTTATAAACATTAGAATTGAAATCAACAGTATTGGCTTTTAGACCTATTGTCTCTAGTATCGGTACAGCTTCTTATAAGCTTGCCAAATATTTAGTTTCTGTTTTTTTCCCACTTTTGAGCAGTAACTGTTTCACTGTTAAGAATTCTTTTGATTTTGTTAAAAAACTTCATAATTTTAAGCCGCAGGGTCACATGATGGTTTCTTTTGATGTTAAATCATTATTTACAAACGTTCCGGTTGAGGGGGCTTTAGATTGCCTCAAGAAAAGGCTTTGTGAATTCCATTTCTCTTATTTTGAAATCGAGGAACTTATACTTCTCACTCGCGCTTGCTTGTCGCAAAATACTTTTGTTTTCAATGGTAATTTCTTCCGTATGATTGACGGTTTGGCTATGGGTAATCCTCTTAGTCCAATTTTATGCGATATTTATATGCACTATTTTGAGGTCAAGCTTTTTGAAATCTTAAAATTTCCGTTCTATGTTCGTTATGTTGATGATGTTTATGTCCTGATTGAAATGAATTCGGATATTAATCATATTCTCTCTATTATGAATTCCATTGATCCCTGCATTCAATTTACCTCTGAAATTGAGACCAATAACTGTCTTTCTTTCCTGGATGTCCTTGTTATTCGTTGTGAAAATGGCTTTCAGACTACCGTCTTTCGTAAACCTTTTGCTGTCAGTCTGCCACCTCACAGGTATTCTTCTCATCCCCCTAACCAGAAATTCGCTGCTTTCAATACTTTTGTTTTTCGGGCTACTAATATTTGTTCCACTCCTCAGTTACTTAGTGCTGAACTTAATTACCTCAAAGCTATTGCTGTCGATCGTGGTTATTCCTCTAATATTATCGATTCTATTTATAAGAAATTGACGAAATCCGACCATTCTGAAAAGCATTCTAATTCCAACTCTAATACTTCAGTTGTATTACCATTTTTTCCTAAAATCAGTCAGCAAGTTGCTAAAATCCTAAGAAGGTTTGATTTTAAAGTTATTTTTTCTCCTGTTAATAAAATCCCTTTTTCAAATCTCAAACACCCCGTTGATCGCCTAGATAATTGGGGCATTTACCAGATCTCTTGTCAGTGTGGTCTTTCTTATATTGGTCAGACTAAACGTGCTCTTAGATTTCGTTTAAAAGAGCATGAAGGTTATGTTTAAAATCAGGAGCTCAAACGTTCTTCTATTGCTCAACATTCTTGGTCTTCTCAACATAGGTTCGATTTTTCCTCAGCCATCATTATCCAAAAATGTTCTTCTAACCTTGATCTTGATTTTTGGGAAGCTTACCATATCATTAAAAATTCTCACTCTTTAGTCAATGACTTATCTAGTACTCCAGATTTTCCAAGTATTTGGAAAGCGTTAATTTAATTCCCCCCTTTTTTGGTTTCTTTTCTCTACTTCTCCGGTAGATGTCGCTACTTGTCCACCCAGTCGTTTCCACTGCTTCTCTCTCATTGGTTGTTTCGGCGCCTTCGCCACCCGCATAGGGTATAAAAGCCAGCGCGTCTCTGTCTATGATTTTGCTCAGCCTTGCTTTTTCTAGCACGCTGTTCCTTTTGCACTGAAGAAGAATCTCGCTAGTAGATTCGAAACAGCTGTATGCTGCTTTTCATATATTATTTGTGCATTTTAAACGTTGGTTTTTCTGCTTTTTAATATTGTTGCACAAAGGCTTTATTTGCTATTTTTATAAAAGAAAAATACCAAACCATATCTACACACATTTTCCTTATAAACGTCGTAATCCGTTTAAAAAAATATTAATATTAACCCTTGCAAAACAATTCGTTTCCAAAAGTCACTTCAGTGATTTTCGATATTTTTCTACAATGTTTATAAATCAGCATTGGATTTAGAAATAAAAATACGAAAAATGAGTACCATTTATCCTTAAAACAACTTCTTTTATTTTTATAATATATAATATTAACCCTTTCAAAAAAATTGTTTTCTGGAACTCAATTTGTGTTTTTTCTCTCTCTCTCCGTATCTTTCAAGCTATATTTAGCTGAGCTGATTTAGAACATTTTCGGAAGGGTTTTGTTTCTGTTCCTGCACTGAGAAACCTCTACATATTGCACAGTAAGAGGTATCTGTTTGGAGTTTTAAGAGGGGACGGGGGGGGGGGGCTTTATATCATTCAGGTTTTCGCTGGAACTTTTTGATGAGAATTAAAAGTTTAATACATCTAAATTTCAAAAATAAGTCTTCAATCTCTATGACGAGGATCTCTTAATTCATTTGGATAGATTTTCATTTAAAAACATAAAATCATTCAAATTCGCTGGTGCACACTGCCGAAGGCAGTGGGACCCCCAACGCTAGGTCCATTTGAATAGGTTTTCGTTTAAAAATATAAAATTAATCAATACTGATTTTAGGTATACTTCACGGGTCCGGGCAACGCCGGGCGGGTCTGCTAGTATATCCATCAAATAACTATCTCGTAAGTATTGGATTTTGAAACGGCAACTTCAACATAAATTGCAAAATATTTCAGGACTAAACAACTGTTTTAGGGGGTCTCAGGACTCTTAAAGCTTTAAAATTTTCGAAATTTTAAATTTTTTAGATGTTAAACTTCTATCTTTTCTGAACATTTTGATATAATTGTTATTGTCAAATTCCAAATAGAACAGAAGTTATGGCTTTTAGAATTATACCTGCTCAATAGCTGAGGCGGTGTTTCCGAATCTTTGAAGTTATTTTTCTTCAAATGACGGTTTTGGGCCTAACGCGAACGATATCTCAAAAACTTCTGAATACTTTTTCATGAAATTTTCAAAATATATGTTTCATGTTAATCTGTATAAACTGAACCTAAAATTTCCTTTTTATTGTAAAAATAAAATATTTTTTAGGTGATTATATTGATGAAATTTTCTAAATTTTGCATTAGCTGAATGCAGCTTTGTATTAAAAATATGAAAATGCTTTAAATACAAATTTATTTAGGTTCCGTGTAATTATTACAATCTGAAGTATAAGTAGGCACCAAAATTTTCATTCTAGTTGCAAAATTTATTTTGTAATTGTGCGCGTAAGCTGTTATGTTGATTTTCTTCTCGTCAAATGTCTGACAGTTTAGATGGGCCCTGTAAATGCTAATTCTTCATCTTGCAATTTTTTAAATATTTGAAATGAAAAAACATACTTATATCTTTCATTCCCAATTAAAATTATGTCTTAAAATCAAATACATTTTAAGTTATTAAATGTTAAAAATGGTCTTTTTTTTTCATTTTTTCCAATTTTAAGAGTCCTGAGACCCCTTAAAATTATTTATCTTACCTTGTCCCTTGAAAGGTGTCAAACCGCAAACTGTTATCCCAGGAAACTTAGTTATTCTATCATATTTATTCAGTGAAGATCCATCTGAATCTCTGTATTTCAAAGTAAGGGTTGTAGATAAAGACGGTCTAAAATTGAAATATAAAAAATAATTAAATATTGTCTTTGACTTTAAAATTCATTTTTATACTAGATAACACAAACAAATTGACCATTTCGTTACAATCTATCACAAAGTTCCATCTGCGAGCGTCATTTAGAGTAGGTGGGGGCAAAGATACGCACTGCCTGATTTAATATGAAGATACATTTCTACAATCATGATCACTAGGTAGTTGTTTGGTTTCATGTGTAGTAGTTGTGTGTTCAAACCTTATAAAAATAGCAGCACTCCGTGCCAAGAAAATGAGGTAAGTTTAAATTTTCGAATTTTGATCTAATATTTTTTAAATTTCACTTTATTGTTTAGCTAACAATAGGGTAGGGGAGTACACAGTGAGACAGCAGTCACTTTGACATATAGTTGTAACTTTTTCTTCAAGCTGGCACACACACATAACGACCTCATCTTATGCAACACGTGGATGTAGTTTCGGCACTTCAGTTACTCGTCCGACAAAGTAGTAAATAATTCCTTATTTTATAGTGGTTGAAGTTACATAAACGTCTATTTTAGAGTTTATTTCCTTCAATATGACATATATTTGCTTATCCAAACCTAGCTATATCTAATAATAGACTATTTCAGTAAAACGACATAAACTTTTTAAAGCGATGAAATTAATGTAACAGATGTGGCATCCATTTTGTTACAACGTAACGAAAGTACACAGTGAGACTCACAGTTGTGGTACACAGTGAGACGTGTCTTACTGTGTACCTGCTGTGTGGTTCTGATGTTAAAAAAGTTATTTATTAATAAAAGAAGGATTTTTCTCTCTATCTCTTCCTCTCTCTCTGTGTGGGCGTGCGCTGGCTAAGGAAATTTACTAAACGTAAGAAGCTGAAAATTTGCATGAAGGTAGCACAAAATATGCCATTGTCCACCCGAGGCTCATATTTTTAATATTTTGAAAATCTAGAAATATTAATTAGAAATCATAAACTGCAGAAAATTATTGATAGAGTGCAAAAATGTATGATTTATCAAACTATGTACATTGTCTCACTGTGTACTACTTGTGGTACACAGTGAGATAATTTTCGATACTCCGTTATGCTGCTTCTATGCTTTTATAAATAACTTTTTTAAAACCATTTATACATTAATGTGTAGCGCATTTGTGTAGCTTAAAGATGTAGCATTTTTTTTTTCAAAAGAATAAAAATTGTCGTCATTTGTTAAGTAATAATAATTTTCGTCTCACTGTGTACTACCCTCCACTACTTCGAATTTTTACAAATCCAAAAATTCAGTGGAGAGCGGAAGCTCTATAGCTTCTAAATGCCATATAGTTTATCTGGATCACATTTGTTTAAACTTGTAGGTAGCCGGTTAAGTAAAATACTGCAGAATGGGGTAAAAGTACGCATCCGTCTTGGGGCAAAGATACGCACAAGTTTAAGATTCGGGGCTTTGCCTTATCGTTTTAGCTAGATGCAAAGCTTTCCACAATTACGTTGTGGTAAGTTTTATTTTTTATATTGTATAAAATATAATAGCTACTTAACTAATATAAGCTAGTTAACTACATTTTCCTTTTCTAGTTAAGTTTTTTTTTTTTTTTTTTTAATATAGAACGTAGGTATCTATCTACCTACCTACTTTTAAAAATCAATATTCTTGTTTCATAAAACAATTTTGTTTTAAAGTCTTAACCCTTAACTCCTGTTAACGGTCTCACAGACTGCTGCTATATTCATTTTTCATAGCTTAACTTGTAATTTTCAATTTAACTATTGGTGTTAGTTTAATTTTGATTTGTTTGGAAACTTAATAGTATCGCTAAAGACTTCTAAATGAGGAGAACTTTTATTATAATAGGCCTTTACATAAAGTTTAGCGCAAAAACAGTATCTTATGAGTCAGTCAACCATTTTACTCATTCTACGATCAAGGGGTCTTTAAGACCGCTCACAGTATTTATGCAACAATTTTTGTCACAGTAGTTTGAGATTAATAGCTATTTGCGATCTCAGAGACCCCCTGTTTTTTTTTTTGTTTGTTTGTTTGCTTGTTTTTTTTTTTTTTCATGGTTAAACTTACAATTTTCAGTTTAACTATAAATACTAGTGAAATTTACTAATGCTTTTGCATAACTCATTCGTTTTATTGCAAATGGGGCAAAAACCCAGAGTAATGGGGCAAAATTCGTACTGCGTATCTTTGCCCTACCACTGCGTACTTTTACCCCAGCCGATGGGGCAAAGATACGCAGAGCAATGCTTTTTTTTAAATTGCAATTTCTCACAGAATTATAATTTGACAGAATGTCGGTTGATGGTAGCACTTGCCTAAGGTTCTAATCTAACATTTTAATCACTCATTACATAAGTTTAGACCAATGTGTGCGTTAAAAATGAAAATGTATGGAAAGTGCGTATCTTTGCCCCCACATACTCTACAGAATTTTTTAATCGTCTATCACCGGTTGGTTGGTGTTTTATGGCACAACGTCCCTTTAGTGGCATGCTGTGCCAGGAAAAATTCATCTATCACCAGCATTTTCAAATAAAAAAAGTTTGCTTAATCTAATCGCAGAAATGCTGTATACATAACCAAGTATACATAACTAATTAAATATTGAAGAGCATGGTGTATTTTATTCATTATCTTATTATTTCAATTTTGGCTCTGCTAAGCAAAACATCCTGTAATATGGCGACTTTCCCCGAATTACCTTATCCATAAATTTTATGAATTTTCGTTATTTTATGGCACTAAAATCGAAAAACGCGTTTTAGTGACAGAAAATGCTGAAAATTCATAAAATTCAAAGCATCGAAACTCGGTTTGTTTTGGCCCTACAAAAATGGAATTTTTACTTTTTTACCTGTTAGAGCATGAAGAAAGTTTTTCTAATATAACTTATAACCCAGGAACGGTATGAAAAATTTTAATTTCATAATTTTCCAAAAATATATATCTATTTTAACGTAAATAGTAATTTTTACATGATGAAAAACAAGTTTTGAAATTACTTTCAAATTGGAACTATATCGCTAAAATTAACTGTTTAGGAATTACCTATTGGTCAACGATAAAGGATACCAAAAAGTTTGAAACGCACTTTAATTTTACCTGCTGGAGATAAGTAAGCGATGCAAATTGGAAAAATGCTTAAATTAAAATAGCAATTAAGATTATATTAATGAAATTGTTCTCCCATTAATTTTTAAAAAGTATCAGTTTTTTTTTATATGACCCCCCCCCCTCCCCGCTACACAAGATTGGTCACTCAAAACTTTTCTCTTTCTACCCCAACAAAATTATTACGAAAAACGGCATACATGTATCCTTAAATTAACTAAATTCTGAAAAAGACAACGAAGCTGACTTCCACCACTTTTGCGTGCCATTTAAAAAACTATTTCATCAGTAAATATAGGTACCATTCACAGATCGATGATGGATTTCTTTTCATCAAAAATATGTTAACACCCGAGAAAATGTTGCATCACAAATCCATCTAACTAAAGTAGCACACGGGCAGAAATAATGTAAAGAGACAAATCTGATTTTAAATCCAGGAAACATAATTTAAAAAAAAAACAATTCACAAGGTATTTTCAAAGCGTTTTATATCATCTCCAATAACTTTTTTCTTCTAGTAACGTTTCTGTAAATATTTTGGAGTTCTTCGCCACTAATATTGCTGGAACTATCGATTACACCCTTTCAACACATTTATAACGAACTTTCCGCTCCTTGAAAAGTGGTTTAAAAAAGTGCATTTGAATTTTTTCTACCGCCTTCTAATTATAAGAATCTTTATTTTCGAGTTTTGGGCCATAAGAGAATTGATATAGCAATTAGGACACGTTACACTACCATTTTAATTGCGTTTAATCTACAAACACATAGTTTATGTTACTTCAATAGAACATGAGAGTAGAAACAAACGTCACTTTGGTAATTTTGTTTGTATAAAACCTTCAGGAATTTTCAGATTAAATTTCATTATAAAATTTCTCTATTAATCTTTATCTGTCTCAGACGTCAGGTGTTCGATTGAGTATTTTCTGGCAAATTTGGATTCTACATGCAGTCGACGGTGCTCTTGAAAATGTATAGGTGCTAAATTTTACGCTTTTTGAATAGTAGAGGTTGGTTGGGTTGATTTTTGACGGCCAATTATCTGCACGAGGGATATAGGCCCGGGGGGAGTGCCCTCCGTGGGGGTCTTTCTAAGGGAACCTAATCCGTATTAACGCATGGAAGATCCACGGCTCGAAGAAAACCACGAAAACTCCGAACGATTAGGCCGACGGGCCCGATTGGGATGAATAGTAGAGGAGAAGGTCCAAATACCGACTACTAGGTGTTCTGAGAAATGAGCGCAGCGCAGCCTAGCGGCAATACGTAGAGCTTATAGCTTTAAATGAGATAATAAAGTTTCGAGAAGTACGTCGCTGAAGTCTGTCTCATTTACAAACAGTAAAAATGCAAAAGTGTCGAAACGATGTAATCTGGTACATCAAAAGTTTTTCAGATATGTGTTTCTCATTTTTTTTTAAATATACTGATCGTATATTAGCTTGAATTGATGATTAAGTTATTTTCTAGACCTATTTAGCTCTCAATTGCCGCGCGCACATTATCGGTATTTTATTACATGAATAAATAATACCCCGGTTTTAACTTAAACAGAGCGGTGGTCCGAATGCCGGCTACCTACAGTGGTCTAAATACCGGCTAGCCAGTATTTGGGCCTCTCTCGGTTGCTCTGCTTGAAGGGGAGGAAATAAAGTAATTTATAAATTTCCATAATTAATAAATTAATTTAAGAATCAGAATTAGTTCCAGTCCCATTTGAGAAAAAGTAACCGTTGCCGTAATTCTTCAGGAGCGACATTGGTTACCGAATCACTTCACAAAAAAGCGCTGTTAGACACTCCAAAATTCCCTGCAATAAATGTGAAGAAAAAGAAGAAAAATGACGGAGAAAAACAGGCAAAAGGGGCAGAAATTGGATTTTAAAAAGTGAAAAAGAAATATATCCAAAAGAGGAAAATGATGCAATTTGTGTCTACTGCATGGGTGCTTTCTCTGGGGACAAGAATGGGATTCTGGGTTCAGTATTAAGAATGCGATATGTGGCACTATAGCGACTGCACCGACGCACAAATTGATATTATGTTTATGATTTTTTGAGACAAAATAATTCTCATTTCAATCAGCAAGCTATTTCATTTTGTTTTACACGCTAAAAAACAAAACTATAGACATAATGGAAAGAAGACTGGGAGAGATAGCCGATAAGAATTTTATAAATTTGACAAAAATACGTGTTTATTAAAAATTACGTACTTTTTCTGTGCACAAGAAATGTTATTAATCAATAAACTTTATTAAAATAATATTCTTATTGCTTAATAATTGTCATTAGCTCTATTTCTGTGATCTTTTGGGAAAAACCTTAAGTAGCCGGTATTTAGACCCCATTTTCAAAACTCAAAATTTGAAGACTTTCGAAATTTTGCATTTTATAAACAGAAAATGCCTTTTGAACAGATTTTTTCCCTCTAAATAGGTTCAAAACATGTCAAGGTACCCTGCTGTCACTTTTTCTTTTACTACTTTAAAATTGTAGGAATTAGATTAAAAACAAAAGTGGTAGCCGGTATTTGGGCCTTCTCCTCTAATATTCGAATAGTATTCTTCGTCTTATTTCTTCGCAGACTTTCTCCCATGAAATAAATCAAAGATTACTATTTGGAATTAGCAAAATTAATATAACATTTTGTTTAAGGTCAACTGCATATGTTGAATATATATATATATATATATATGTTGCATATATACATAATATATGTATAATACATTTATAATATTTATTAAATAATAAAGGGCTGCGGATGAAGGGAGGCCGCTCGCCGCGGCGGTTGACCCAACCGCCGACCGAGAGCTCGAAGTAGCTACGAGTCGTTCGGTAGCTTCATCGCCCCGAGCCTTCCCTTCCCGCTTTTCGGTGTCTTTAATGTGTAATTTCCCTTTTAAATTTGTCCGGTTTATATTTTTGATTTTTTTTTTCAATCTGGCTTCCGCTAGAATCTTTTATACTCGGGACGTGGCTGGGGACCTATGAAGCTTGCTTCCGCAAAAGAGTCGGACTAGAGTAGAAGAAGAAAGGGCTGCGGACGAAGAGAGGCCGCTCGCCGCGGCGGTTATATATATATCTATATTATATATAGATATATATATTACATATATCTCTATATTTATATTATACGTTTAAATATTATTCTCCCCCCCCCCCCCGGGATTGCACTTATACTCTAAAGCGAAAGCTGAGTTCCCGGGGCGGTCATCCCTGTATTATCTTCCGATTTTTTTTCTTTACAACATCTCATAAATTTTCATTTTAAATGTAATACGTGGCCTCCATTCGCAATAGTCAATTTTTAATTAAGCATATCTTCTTCAATTCCAAAGATAGAGGTATTCAGTTTCGTGTGTGATGATGTTGTTTCAGTAACGGGGGAAAAAATCTAACTGTTCGATTTTGTCTAGAAATTGTAACTAGATTTTGTAAACAATTTAAAAGTGTAACATTTTAATATAAATGGGAGGGCTATTCTATCTTAATCTTATTTTCTCCCTTACTTTGAAAATTTTTGCAATTTACATTGCCCCCTTATCTCTAACAGATAAAAAATTAAAACACGTTTAAATATTTTTGGAACGCCTGTATTAAAATACTTTTCAGACTCTTTATCATATATAATTTAAAATTTAAAAATAAAGAAATAACATCTGCTACAACAATTTTTATTAGCAGTTTAAAGAAAAAAATATCGAAAACGTCTCCTTACGTGCCAGTACTCAGTGTTATCGATTTAGCGGTATTTTTTAAAATTCAGATATCTAACACTATTTCCGAATAGTAATATTCGCCTTTTTAATGACATTATATATTATAATACGAGCAAATGTGTATGTGTGTGTGAGTGTGTGTATATGAAAATTTTATCTGAAAAACGGCTCTAACGGTTTTGGCTAAATTTTGTATCCAACAGTTTTGGGGTACGAAAAGACATTGGGCTAGGTCACATGTTGGAGAAAATTTGATAGTGGGTCGTTTTGGTGTCACTACGGGTCAATGAAGATTGAAACAGTTATTAAGTTGTTGAACAGTTGGCAGTAAACGAAGTCACAAAGATGGCAACATTCCGCCAAATTTGGCGATATTTGGCTAAATATTAGCGACATTGGCGAGATTTTGCGAGAAAATCGAATTTTAAGATTACTAATGCCAACACACATACTTAGAACTAAATGAAAGAATTTCTCAAAATTTCGCGATATTTGGAGAAATTTCGCTAAAAAATTGGCTTTCAGAATCTGAAGGAATTTTGTAAAATTCCCAATAATAGCCGAAATACATGATTCAAACAATCAGAGTCCATAGAACGTTCTTGAAAACAGAATTCAACTAATCAGGATATGTAGAACTTTCTCAACACGTTCTTGGCGACATTTCGCGAAAAATTTGGCTCTCAAAATCTGAAGGGATTTTCTAGAAATCCCCAATAGGAGCCGAGATACATGATTCAACCAATCAGAGTCCATAGAATGTTGAAAGGTTATCGGGGGAAACTATAGTTTACAACAGCTTTGACTCAGTAAAAGAACAACCGGAGGGCGCATTAGAGTTCGCCCTAAAAATTCTTAATACCGTAGACATCGCGAATCTGCTGAAGTACGAACTGAAACTCAGAACTAGCACCATAATCATGTTATGGAACCTCGACGTATCAGAACGACTTTGCAATGGTACACGTCTTATTGTGACGAATCTTTGCAATTAACATCATCAAGGCTAAAAGTAATTACAGATCGCGTGGTTCACATACACAGAATAATACTGGACTGAAGCAAGGGCCATGTTGCACTAAACAACGCCATCAGTTTCCCGTGCGGCCGGCGTTCGCCATTACCGTCCACAAAGCTCAGGGGAAAGCATTCGACTTCGTAGGCGTGGATTTAAGGGTGGGTCTCTGTCTTTATGCAGAATGCTGTGCGTTGCTTTCTCACGTGCATAAAGGCGTTCAGGCCTAAACGTTCTGCTACCAACAGAAAATGTACAAAGAACAAAAATGTAATTTGGGAGGATGCCCTTTCGTTGTAAACATGTAAGTAATGTAAAATTTAGAAATATGTACATAGTTTTTAATATTGATAGTTTCTGTAAATAATACTGTCATAAAATAAAATGCATTATAGCAATAATACAGCGAGAATTTATTGTTATATCGAGTTGAACACAAAGCTGCTTAGTTCTGTCTTCCCCACTGGTATTAACCCGGGATTACACGCGCAGGGTATGACATACCCAGGGTGGGCACGGTATCACATTTCTCACCACTAATTTTTGAAAAGTAATGTTTAAATTATTTTAACGCAGTAATGTGAACGGTTAAATAAAATGACGATTTTTGTTTGAATTTATTGGTGGCAAAGTATAAATCGTACATATCCTGGATATGCGCGAGAATTCCCGGGTTAAATAGGATGAATATCACTATTCAGTAATAGGGGTAGATTTTTGAAAAAAAAAAATCTGCTACCTGGACAACTGCCGTTATATGCCAAAAGATGACATTTAAGCAAATGTTATCTGTAAATCCACTTTTCTACTCGGAAATTTAGGCAGGTGTTCTGGTTCGCAAAAACTGAATTCTGAGATTTAACTTTAATGCACATAACACATAAACGGAATTCATTTTCAGAAGAATAAATAACTTCTTTATTTATCATTAGTTTTTTCCGAGACAGATTGACATTCAGATATCAAAACTTGCAAGACATACATATTTTTACTTATCTATACATGGAATTACGAATGAGACATGTAGAACTTCTTCGAAGTCATGAAATCTCATAGTGAACGTTCTACATAACTATTTGCCTTTGAAGTGTGGTTCTTGGAATAACACAAAGATTTTGTGAATTGATTTTCTTACGCAATCATTTATATGTGTTGAAACAGATAAAACAAGTTCATTTTTATGAAAAGTTCTTCGAAAGTGCTTAAAATATACAATGTGTTTTTTTTTTTTTCATTTAGGTTCCATCAATATTTAAGAGGATAGTACACCTTTAAGAATCGCAGAAAATGCGAATTTTGTCATGCGTTTAATATATATATATTTTTAAATAGGTAACGACGCTAGGAGCACCAAACTTTCACAGTATCTTTAGATGATGTTGGAATATGTTTAAGAAAATTCCATTTGGATGTGACAAAGACAAATTCAAGGGGTAGATTTGAAAGTGATATTTACATTTTTTACATTGGATAATACTTCATGACACGCAAGATATATCATGCAGCTTTCATGGGATTTGAATAACTTTATCTTAAATTAAACGCAATAATCTGGGCTATAGTTTGAACTAAAATTGTTGTAAACGTTTAATTAGATAAAGAGTAATTAAATTTTCATTAAAAAAAGTAGAAACACCACGAATTTTTAGATAGATTGAACCTTACAATTTTTTTCATACTGAATACAGTTTTATAATTCTAGTTCATTTTCGTGATTATATGAATTTAGGTAGGGTAAAAAGTTTAAAGATATACTTCAAACGGTTTTGGATATACACAAGCATAAAAATCGTCATTTTGAGAAACAGCCGTTTAAAGATTTAATTATATTTTTAAGATATAAAATTCATAATAAAAGAAACAAAACTACTAATTATATAACTTATTCGGTATTAAAAATAAATTAACATGCTAGTTTAAATTGATAAATATAAAATAGTTTGTAAAATGTTGTAGAATATAGGCGATTGTGTCTAAAATAAATAAATGTAAATTGTAAAAATGTAGTACTTACTCTGGCAAAAGAATTAATTTTATACATACAAGTTAAACTTTTGTTTCACATTAACTACTAATTGAGTTAAAAATGCACATTTTTTTTATAAAATGAAATTATTTAAGGCAAAATATATAACAGGTTTTAGGCTTTCTAATATTACAATATCTGATTCACATACTTTGCAGCACAAAAATTCAGAAAATTAAAAAATATATTAATATCAATAAATGTGTAGTCTAAACTGTCATTAGAAACAAAATTACTTACAAATTGACTATTATTTAGTTTTATTTAAGCCTAATCTTTATCTACCTTCATATTTTTATCATTTCATTTAGGATAGTGATTACTATTAAAATAATGCTTTCTTGGACGCTGTCCTGAAACACATTTTGCGCTATTATTCGTTATAAATGATAATAAATACTATGAAATGCAATAATACTGCAAAAGCAGGAAAATATTGTTCTGAAAATAACGTTTTTGTTACAAATTAAGCACTTACTAGCGAATAAAAGTAAACAGCTAAGCAAAATTGTGATCATGTTTCAGAGCAGTCATAAAAGTAAACAAACTTGACAAAAGTGGAAGTCGAAGTTAATCTTTAAAAGCTTTCTTCTTATTATTTTAGGTATTCCAATAAACAAAATTAACGCATTTCCGCATATTTCCAAAGTTTGATAATGTGAATGCCTTACAACAAAATGTTAAGAAGCCGCCATGACAGTTGTCGCAGGGTATTTAAATCTGAAATGAAGGAATGAAGGGGTAATTATAATTTCCATAATATTTCAGAAAATAATTACCGTAGAGTTAAAAGATTGGCATAAATTTATTCAGACTAGTATTATCTGTCTAAAGATGTAAAAACCTGAAAATCGATTTTTGGACCATTTTAAAGGTGTAGTACTTTCCCTTAAATCATTTAAATTTCTTTATGGTACACATTAATCTGACCTTTATTTTAATTTTGCTTGCATCTTTGGTCAGAATTTTCTTTCTCAATATATTTTAATTCAAATGTGAAATTGAGAAATTATCCTCCACTTACTCACCAGAAGATTGCTCATGAAATAAGCTAATAACTAAATCTAGAACTTTTTAAAAGGAGAAAAAAATTCATTTATATCTTTGAAAGGTGATATGGTATCATAAATTAAGGAAGAAACAAAGTGCTGAAATTCGAACACAAAAGTTAATCGCAGCTATTTTAAAATAAGTGTAGCAAACTGGTATAACACAGTAAGTCTATGTGACGTCACTGTGATATCACAAATAGTCACAAGTGTCACAGTCACTACGGTGACTCAAAATGACTAACATTCGGTGACCCTACTATGAAGTCACCATGACTATTGCTTTTGTGACGAGCCACGCGATGACGTTGCAATGAAGTCATCTGGTTATCATCTGGCCGTCATTTGGAGACTCCACAATGAAGTCACCATGACTTTTGCATTGTGACTGGTCACCGATTCTGATTTCACAATTAAGTAACCTGATGATTCTCAAGTGTTTGCCATTTGGAGACTATTCTGTGAAGTCACGATGAACGTTGCTTTCTGACAAATCAGCGACTTCATTGTGATGTCACTTGGGAACTCATCACGAAATAGCTATTATTGTAAC
Source organism: Maratus speciosus (assembly GCA_963932465.1). Taxonomy (NCBI): domain Eukaryota; kingdom Metazoa; phylum Arthropoda; class Arachnida; order Araneae; family Salticidae; genus Maratus; species Maratus speciosus. Next base: position 289,439,293 of record OZ010787.1, read on the forward strand.
TTCAAAGTTTAGACCCCCAACTGACGGTAACATGAGAGTCCAAGTGACCTCATCGTTACGTCATCTGGTAACTCGTCACAACACAGCAGTCACGAAGACTTCACATTAGAGTCACCAAGTGATGGTTACTTGACAGTAAAATTGAAACGAATAAAAAATATCACATTTTAGTTCACTGTGAAACTTGTGATCATTTGTGGACGTCAAAATAAAGTCACATCGAACTTCTCTGCTATTAGGGTAGTATTTACAGTGACTTTCGAACACTCGCAATTAACTTTTGTGTAAAAGAAACACCATTTTAGGTTTGTTATTTAATTTATGGACACCAATGTATCCCTGGCAATTCATAATTGTTAAAAATACGTAGATTTTAAAACTCCTGCCACGAGAATTATTCCTAAATACAACCTTCACCAGTACCAGGAAAATGCTATTTTTATTGTAATTTTATAATTTTTAAATTTATTAATATATGTTTTTGTGAAAAGATATAGTTAAAAGACGGAACACAAGTATATCTTATGATGAACAAAATACAAAAAAAATGTTTAAACTACTTGTAAATTAAAAGGAACTTCGTTGTTTCCATTTATTTTTTCTAAATTCAGAATAAAATTAGATTTTCCCTCTTTTCTGGGAAAACTGAAATATCTCATACAATGCAACAACATCGGGTTGCCAGTCAGCTAATATAGCATTATTTATCAATAACCCTCGATAAAGACTTTTAACTCGCTAAGACTAAACTCGCCTCTGAGACATATTCCTTTTGCCACTCCCTAGCTAAGAAACAGTTTTTCATGTAGAAAACAAAAAAACGTTAGATTCAAATAGTGTTAATAAATATTTTTTCTTATTACTAATCTTTCTTACATTGTATAACATCATTTTATGTTAAAGCTAGTTGGTAGTTGATGATAGAAAAACACTTAGAAGCATTTCTCTGTCTTACCGTGTAAGAGCATTGTAAACTAATACGGAAGCATGTACAAGAAAGAAAGTTCCACAAGATAATATAGCAAATAGCCAGAAACATTTCTGCCTTCTGGAACACGGGGGCCTTAGATGACTGACTCCATGCAGTGTACTGGTAGACAGAAATGTTTGGACTATCCGACTCCACCGACTAGTATTAAGAAAGGAAGTCTTGGATTCAGTAGAAAAGCTGTGGATGTAGGCAGATCTGATACTTGGTCTGATAGTCCGAGCTGTTCCTTCTCGACGCGAAGGTAAGCCATCTCCGGATGGGACGATGTAAGACTACAGATATAAATAGAGAAACATTCATAAATTTAAAGTCAATTAAAAAGAATTCCAGTAGATTAGTTCTTGCAATAAATATTTTGATACTTACATATTAGCTGTGCCAAGTCAGATCGCGATAAACGACATACAAGGCCAGTTCATGACGTTTAAAACTTCACAGGGAGTGGATCATCTTTACACGGTGATTAGCATAAACCAGCTCGCCCATCGTTTTGTGCCAATCTCCGTGTAAAGACGATCCACTCCATGTGACGTTTTAAAAGTCATGAACGGGCCTTTTATGTCGTTGGCTGCGGTCAGATACACCGTGCCAGCAATGGCGCTGATTATACTATTTACAGTAAGTCTTATTTATTATTGTTTCTATATTACGACTGCATTTTATATTATGTATTTTTAATAGTGACGTGTGTTTTAACTCATTTTCTTTCTACGTTCTCTTATTTTCCGTATTTTGAATAATACGTTTGAAGGCTATCCAGATAACCGAAGCTCTTCTTTATTTTCAGGAATGCGGTACTATTGAACTAAAAATACGTGAGTACTCTGATTCTCACGAAATAAAATTATACGTAACAATTATATTATGTGGAGATGTAATGTAGTAGATAAATGCAGACAGCGTATTCGAATGAGAAAGGAGAATTCGTATGAGGAAAGTAGAATCTCATTCACAAGTGTGTTACCTATACTAATAAAAGAACACATCGCTCTGTCTGTCTGCGTGTCCGTCTGTGTGCGATGGCTAGCGAAATCTACCGCACATAGAAGTCTGAAAATTTTTGGGTGAGGTTAATTCAAGACAGGTCCTGATGCACCTGAGGCTGAAATTTTTAATTTTTAAGGGCCAGGGCCCCTGAGCCCCTTTAAATTTTTATGCACAAATTTATTAATAATTTGCCCTCTTTTTATCCAATCTTCTTCGTTTTGGGGGAGCTTTCACCATATAGTTATTCTCGCCATTCTACATTCCAGTTATGTCCCTGGACACTTGGGGCCCGATACAGGACCTCTTGAAGTCTTTGCGCTAATAAATTGTTAATAAATTTCTTCCTTTTAATCCGATCTTTCTTTTTGGGATCCTTTTTCAATTTAGTTATTCTCACGTTTCTACATTCCAGTTAAAACCCTGGGGCCCCCTAGGGAATCGCAGGGACCGGTCCAGCTCCCTTTGAACTTTTTGAGCGCCAAGTATTTTTCACCCCGTAATTTTCTCACATTCTAAGCGAATAATTTCATAGTTGAGTCTTGGGTTCTTTTTCCTGGACCCACACCCTCATATTTTTATTGGGGCCCTAGGGCCCTTTTTTAAACATGTACCCAATATTTTGAGCATTTCTTTAAAATATTATTCTATCGAATAATTCATACCCTATGCTTAATTTTGACTAATAGAAGTTCTAAAGCGCTAAAGCTACTAAGACATTTTAACATATGTTAGAGCCCTTTTTTAACTATGAGTTGGCCCATTTTGGGCTCTCTGTTGTAGCTCCCTTAAAAATGGTCCGATTCACTAGCTTTTATTTCTAAGGACTTCTTAGGTCCTCCATCTACTAAATGAACGAAAAAACAATTTCTCAGGCTTCAGCTACCACAAATTTTGAATATTAATAGCCTTCTTGGGGCCCTTGGTGCGGATTTTTTTTAAAGGATCCGAATTTCTTGAAATTTTCTTTAACATAATTCTAGAATTCTCTGATTACTTAAATAACTGCTAAAAATATATTTATACCCAACTACATACCAGTTAAGTCCCTGGCCCTTTGGGGCCCGGTAACGGGCCCATTGAAATTTTTACATCATAAATTGTTAATAAATTTCCCCCTCTCAATAAAAAACTTCATTTTTGGAACCCTTTTCCATTTAGTTATTCTCACATCTATATATTCCAGTTAAGACCCTGGGGCCTCTATGGTTCCGTAGGTCCCGAGGGACCGGTCCAGGGCCCTTGAACTTTTTGTGCGTCATGCATATTGCACCAACTAATTTTCTCACTTTGTCAGTGCATAATTTTAAAGTTGAGTCTTGGACTCTTCTTCCAGGACCAACACCCTTATATTTTTATTGGGGCCCTTGGGCCTTTTTTAAAGCATTTACTCAGTTTTTTACACATTTAATTAAAATATTATTCTAACAAAAAATTAATAGTCTATGCTTAATTTTGACTATCTGTAGATCTAAAGCGTTAAGTACTAAGACATTTTAACATATTTTCATGTTAGGGCCCTGCTTTTAACTATCAGTTGACCCCTTTATGAGCCCTCTATTATAGCCCCCTTAAAAATGGTCCGATTCGCTAGCTTTTTTTTTTCAAACAACTTCTTAGGTCCTCTAACTACTATATGAACGACAAAAAATTTTCAGTATTCAGCTACCACCAATTTTGAATATTAATCGCCTTCTTGGGGCCCTTGGCGCAGCTTCTTTAAAAATGATTCGAATTGCTTGCAATTTTGTTTAACATAGTTCTAGCGTCTTCTGATTACTTTAAAAACTACTCAAAAGTATCTTTTTGCCAAACTACATGCCACTTAAGTCCTTGACCCGTTGGGGCCCGATGCAGGGCCCCTTGAAGATTTTGCAGTATAAATTGTCAATAAATTTTCCCTCTTAATCTTCATTTTTGGCTGCTTCATTTTCCCATTTAGTTATTTTCCCGTTTCTATATTCCAGTTAGAATCTTGGGGCAACCCAAGGTCCCGTTTGGCCCGATCCGTGGCCCCTTGAACTTTTTGTGTGCCATGTATTTTTCACCCCCTAATTTTATCACCTTCTCATTACATAATGTTAAAATTGAGTCTCGGACTCTTCTCCCTAGACCAACGCCCACATATTTTTGGGGGGTTCCTAGGGCCCTTTTTTAAGCATTTAACCCCATTTTTACGCATTACTTCGAAATATTATTCTAACGATTAATTCATACTTATGCTTAATTTTGCCCAGTCTTTCTTTGTACATCCAGCTACCAGATTTTTGGAACATTAATCTCCTTTTTCAGCATCAACTTCACTACAGCCGTAAATTAAACATCGCATTATTTTAAAGGTAACTTTAGATAAGGGATTTCATCCGTTTATTAAATATAGTGTTAATGTTAAAAGTAATTCATGAAATTTACAAAGGGAGGGGGCATCTTCCACCGATTGGGGACGCATTCTTTCCTCGGGTTCTAAGGGGCCAATTTCAACGGGATTTGGTTCATTCAACATAGATTACAATTCAGCTCTTCTCTGTATTATGAAATTTTATCCTTAGACTTCAGTTACCAATATTTTTTAACATTAATGATTAATGATGCATTCTTTTTTATTATTATTCTATCCGCTTGATTACTACGAGGTTTCGCTCACTCAATTTGGTTTTCGATTGTCTCGGGCACGTGCGGGGCACTTCCGGTAAATGCTGCCATACGTAGCGGGGACCCAGGTTGCAGGTTCGTTCGGAAAGAAGTTTGTTGAGAACACACTAGACTTTGTGGAAGGCAATAGGGACACTGAAATTAGGTTCATTTAAAAGAATTTCAAAAAATATAAAATCATACAAACTTGAGTTTTGTTTAAGGTTATTATTTACAAACCCCGGGCAACACCGGACGGGTTTGATAGTAGTATAAATATTTCTGCAGCAAAGAACTAACTTCCAGTAAGTTTTCATTGCCACTGTGGCAAGTCAGAGAAAGCAGTTGATACAGACAGAGGCTGCGGAAAGTTCAAATTTCGTGTATACGGCCACAAAACTTAGCTAACTTATAAACCAATATTTACAAACGATATACCTGTTTTTTAGTTTTAACATATTTAAGAGTTCTTATTGCTTTAAGTTTAATCAATAAATAAGGCATAGATATAAATTTAAATGCTTACTAAATTTTGATATAAGAAACGCCATGTTCAACATTGTGGTGCTCTTTTTTTTTTCTTAAGTCGAGATTTATACAGTGCAATAATCTTTCCTGTAAATTTAGCCACGTCTTTTAACGAACTTGATAATTCTACAGCAGTGTTAAAGTAATTTTGAATCAGAAACAGAAGGCCAAGTGGAAACATGATTGGCGGTTGACAACCCATTTTTGACGATCTGTCTCCCTGGCACGAATAATACGAAGTACCCATTTTTCTCGATTAATACAAGCATTACTTTCAAGATTTTTTTCCTGTTAAAATGCTGTTGAAAATTTTGAAGCATGCGTTTTTCATATTACAAAAATATGTAAATATGTTTTGATGATCTCCAGAAAAGATTTAGGGCATCGTTTAAAATTTGTTTTTCAAAGAAATATATCAATCAATTGTATTCAATGTTTGTATATCCCAACGGTCTTATCTTCATAATCAGATACAAGGACACGAAATGCTTGTGAGATAGTTATAAATATATACACTATTCATTCATTACTCTCTATAATCGTTTGTGATGGAAAACATAGCTTGATAAACATAAACAAGTACAGAAAAACATCCACATCATAAGCTTTGTATTTTTTAAACGTATTTTCCAATTAATATAATAAAGACGATAACTGAGAAACTCTATGAATTATTGATCTATTATTTAGTATTTCGTGAAGTTCTTTGTTAGTTTTTCATGAGAAAATAAGAACACGCAAACAGCAGCCTTGGTTTTCGTTCATGGGAAATCAGAGGGAGGGTGAAAAGGGGGGGGGGGAGTTAAAGGTAATTGAAAACAAAATGTTATTTAAAGATAGTAAATCAATTTAAAACATATTTAGAACAAATTGAGAGTACAGTTTATCAATTCCTTTGCAACAATTTCAGTAGGAAAATTATTTATTAACACTATTAAACCTTTTTAACAGGAATTATTTATTCAAAAGAAATTTTATAAGAAATAATGCATACAAACATTGATAAATTTTGTGTTGCCTGAAAAATATATATAGATGAATTTTTTAAAAAAAAATTCAAAACCGCTATAATATATAAGTAAAAACAATAAATTTTAGAATTTAAAGATGATCTCAATTCATTTTTTTCACATCATTCAAACATTTCGCAGGTTGTTTTTTTTTTGTTTTTGGTGTAAAATAGTTGAAACCTTATTTTTTGAATAGTTAGTCTTAAAGACCTTCCTCCGTTGTCTTACTTAGTTGAATAGGATTAGTTGTAATGAAAACATAAGGTTTAATGTATTTTCATATCATCAATCATTTTCAACAATAAACATAAAATACTAGTAGTAGTAGAAAAGGCTATATCAAAAGTATTCAAGTTCAAGAGAAAAACCATTGAGCGCAAATGTTGAATATGATAAGAGTTTAGTAAAAGGTAGTATTACATTTTCTCAAGTTCTGTGTATTTAAAGATTCATTGTAGTATAGCAATAATTCAAAATTTATTCCACAAATATAAATGAAAATGAAAATGAAGAAATACATATATTTTTTTGCAAAACAATACAAGATGACAATCGGTCGCATTCCAGCAAAAACACTTATAATTTATTTATTTATTTCAAATATAGTTATCCTGATTTTTGCTAATTTGGCTAATACAATCTGACAATTTTGTAGTTGCATTCCTGGGAAAAATAATTATGATTTTATTTCAGCATAATGACCTTGATTCTTCTAATTTGACATACATATGAAAGACATTCCAACGAAAATTCTCCGTGATAAAATATAACTGGCGAAATCTCTATGAAGTATTTGGTTTGCGAACATAGGAAACTGGTTTGGGGAAAATCACATTTCCATTTTAAAAACTGAATTGATTATTCTATTTGTCTAACATGAAAATCTCATATATTATTAGACATTCCAAACTGCCAAGTTTAATTAATCTATAATGAAACTCCAGAAATATTTATCCCAATTCAGGCACCTCTCAAGCAAATGACGTAAAATCCAATTCCTATATTTACACATCTGTATAAAATATTATAATCAGTGGAATCTCAATTCATTTTTATTTCACATCATTCAAATATTTTGCATTTTTTTTTTCGTGTGAAATAGTTGAAACTTTATTTGTTTCCTAAATATATTTGCAGTAAAGCTAAGTTTAATTTAAATTGAAGTATTTGGTGGAAACAATGGATCAGTTAATTTATATCATTTGAGTATTATTTTTGGGAAATGACCTTGAAATGTTTTGAGTCTAAGAAAATATAAACATCAGAGACAAAAAACAAATTCATATAAACTAACTTCAACCTGTTTTTAAATTATATAAATAGTGTACTTTTAGAGAATGCCAACACTTTTGATATCTTTTGAATCTGAGAGCAGTTAGATTATCAAATGAACATGGTTGTGTAATCTTCCAAATTGTATGTAAAATATGGCGAATTTGATTTTGTTATTTATGCAGGTATATACATTTTTTATTTAATTTGAAGCTTGGATTCATTAAAAACATTAATCTTCAGCTATTTAAATACTCACAACTTTTGAAAAATATCAAAGGAACGTATACTAATTAATCCTACTTATTCTTAAGGACACTGGAACGTCAAATTCCCTTTCAAAAAATAGTTTTTTAAAATTGTGGCTTAAAAAATAGAGCAGATTCTACAGATTACAAATATATATAATATATGTACATTTTAACTCACTAACACTTATTATTACCAGCTTAAAAATTCAAATAATCATTTTAATCATATTTAAAGGGACAAGAGATTTTTGCATTTTTCTCAAAATGTGATTTTTTTATGTAATGGTACAGTTTGTGCCAAATCTGTTGCAAGTTCATCTCTGTAATTTTAAAATACTAGGATAGAGTAAGTGTTACTGCATCCTAGGAAACTATTTTTTATTTCTAAACATTTGGCTATTTTTGTAAATAAGGAATATGTATGACAAAAATATGCAGATTTCTGATAAGTGAAATTTATCTTTTTTTTTTTTTTTTTTTTTTTTTTTTTTTTGAGAATATGTAATAAAGGTTAAAATAGGTTCAGTATATAAAATCAAGTACTTTTTGATCAGACACAATGTTTCAAGAAAAGATTTTCGTAATTTTTTTTAGAAAAAAATGTACACCAAAGTGAATACCTCAAAACTTTTACGAGGAAAAAATATATTTGCTTGCATTGTTATTTTAAATTTATCTTTAAAACCAAATAGTAATTTGTTTATGTTAACGCATTTATAAAGTTCTTATTAAACTAGTATATAAAAAATCATAATGATGTATGCATATTTCAACGAGATATGGTCTTTAAAAGAATATCCCAAAATTCTTACTATCGCAGACGGCCAAATTCCCCTTAACATACTTTGTTTTACGTTGGTCACGAAAATTTATTTTTTTTTTCAGAAACAACTAAATGTTTTTATTTAAATGTTATGAACTTTGAATTTCTTTGTTTAGCTTCTGTTCTATTTATAGGAGTTTAATATTTATCTTTTTTCATTAATAATATATTCCTGTGATAAATGTCGCATCTGATTATGTGACCAACGTAATCAAATCTAATGTTACATTTGTCTTGCTTTTTATTATTCTTTTAATATACGGTTTAAGTAATAGTAATTTAAGTATTTATAATTTATGTTGTATCTAAAAATAAATCAAATTATTTTTTTTTTAAGTTAAAAGACAATGACACCATAATTGCTGCTGAACTTAAAAAAGAAAGAGTTTTGCTAATCGTTCTTAAGAACAAAATCTTAAAGAAAGAGAAAAAAAAATTAAAGAAAAAATAAAAAATGGAAAGAAAGAAAATGAAGCATCCAAATTTAGAATGCATAAAATACGTAATAATAGAAAACTAGTATCTTCACCAATTATCCTTCTGATATACCTATTACAAGTTCTCAGAGTTTGGCAAAGCTTTGAAATGAACTAGAACTGCTTTGCCTCAGAGTTTCGCCTCCCCCCTCACCCCCCTCCAAAAAAAAAAGCTCTCGTTGAAAAAAATGGCCAAAGATTTTGGTATTCCAATTACTGGAACAAATGCAAGTGAAACAAAAAGAATGGCATAGGGTAAAATGACCAATAGTCGGCCACTTAAGCGCTTTCTTTTAGTATATGGGGCATTCTCACAAACTTTTGACTTTTATGTCCCTGAATAAGAATTCTTATTTTAGTACATGTTCTTGTGGTTTTTTTTTTTTTTTTTTCATATACTGGGGAACATCCCATTTCATGATTGCATAACAATAATAACGAGATAAATAAGTTTTGGACGATGTTGTGGGTCCAAATACCAGGAAAACTCCTATACCGTCCCGTGTCCCTGATGCTGATTTTTAAGTTTGGAGCTGTCTGTATAAAATTGTTTCAATAAAAATAATTCGATGTAATTTTTTTCCGAAACTGGAACTATTGTTTTATATAAATATGTTGCAAGAAATTAACCTGCACACATTTTTAGGGTTGTTATTATTTTTTTAAACTCTGTCCCTGGGTTTTAGATTCCTTACCGTCCCTGTTCTAAAAGTATACAGAAAATCACTTCAGATGCAGCTACAGAATTTTTTTTCAAGGTTTTTCTCATGCAGAAGTATGCTAGAGAAAGAGAAAGAATGTCTAAAATTCTTTGACAGTAAATTTGCTGCAGAATTTAAATCAGCATTTAAATATCAGTTGCAAGCATCGTGGCTTTATTGGTAGTCTTACCGTCCCCAAGGTTTATTCCTGCACTTTCCGAGGCAAATTAATTTTTTTTAATCCAATGTAAATAACTGTTTCTAAAAATCAATGAACATTGTGGCTACCACTTAGTCTTAAACTGATTTGCCTAAAACAGGTGGTAATTTTCCTTACCGTTCCATCCTTAACGTCACTTTTTTTTCTCATTTCGTCCCTTTTTTCCTATACCGTCCCCTTTTAGGTAGCTTTCTTTACAAAAAGCTGCCTATTGAGGCCGTTCGGAGGAAAGCGATTTCAAAAAATTTTGGTATATTTTCATCGATCATGACCCCCAGACCCCGAAACCACCCTCCGTTCAAAATGGATATATATATATATATATATATATATATATATATATATATATATATATATATATATATATATATATATCATATATATATATATATATATATATATATATATATATATATATCTGACCTATGTCACACTGTAACTCTCGTATTTATGAACCGATTTGGATGTAATTCGGTGTGTACATAGTACATATAAATGTCTCGACCGAGTTCGTTGGCCAGCTTCATCCGCCATTTTGTTTCAAAATGGCGGCCATTTAAAAAATTTTAAAAATTTTAAAATTTAAAATAAGGTACCAAAAAATTGAAAATGGAAAAATATTTTTTTCTTATGTATTTGACCTTTATACAAAGAATCCGTAGCAGTTTTTGTTTCGTCTATATCTTAAAAAATGGCTGAGTTATAGTATTTTGAATTTCTAGCGAAGCCGACATTTTGAAACGTCCTGAATTTTGTCACGCGATAAAAGGCGTATTTATGAACCGATTTGGATGTAACTTCGTTTATACATAGTACCATAGTACAGACCAATGTCTCGACCGAGTTCGTTGGCCAGCTTCATCCTCCATTTTGTTTAAAAATGGCGGCCATTTAAAATTTTAAGAAAAATTTAAATTTGAAATGTGGTACCAAAAAATTGAAAATTGAAAAAATATTTTTTTCTTATGTGTTTGACCTCGATAAAAAGATTCGGGAGCAGTTTTTGTTTTGTCTATATCTTAAAAAATGGCTGAGTTATAGCATTTTGAATTTCTAGTGTGGCTGACATTTTGAAACGCCCTGATTTTTGTCACACGATAACAGGCGTATTTATGAACCGATTTGAATGTAACTTGGTCTGTACATAGTACATACCAATGTTTCGACCGAGTTTGTTGGCCAGCTTCATTCGCCATCTTGTTTCAAAAGGGTTGCCATTTTTAAAAAAAAAATGTAATTTAAAATTTAAAATGAGGTATTAAAAAATTGGAAAATGAAAAATATGTTTTTTATGTGTTTGGCCTTGATACAAAGATTCTGGAGCAGTTTTTGTTTATGAAAATTTCTTCTTTTGTTTATATCTTAAAAAGTGGTTGAATTATAGCACTTTGAATTTCTATCATGGCTAACACTTTGAAACGATCATGTATTTACCTCGCGATACCACACGTATTCGCCTATTTCGATGGAAGAAGGCATGTGGATAGTATACATCAATATCTCGACCAAGTTCGCTGGCCAGCTTCATCAGCCATCTTGTTTCAAAATGGCGGCCATTAAATTAAAAAAAGTCCTTCCGGCCAGTGCCGGGAGGAAGAGGTAGCTTTCATATTCCTTATTTTTAAAAAGCTAGCCTATGTTATTCAAACACACGAAGCTCAATTTGGTGGAAATCGATTATAGAAGATTCAATACTAATTTTTATCAATACTAAATCCTTATGAATGAGAATTTCGCGAAATTAGTGAGCTTTATCCAAGATGCTTTTATTTAAAGTAACTTATATTTGGTTGCCAAATTCGGCGATATCTTGAAGTGCCTGCCATTTTAAGACAGCATGGTGGATGAGGCCGACCCGTGAACTTGGTCGAGACCTCAGAAATTCCTGTACACATGCTCACTCATATCGGGATCGGTTGATATATACGAGTGCTGCGTAGGCAAGAAATCAGATTTTTCAAAATTTCACCCACATAAAGAAATTCAAACTGCTATATCTGAGCCATTTTTTAGATAAAGACAAAACAAAAAAAGCTCTGGAATCCTTATATCAAGGTCATATACTTAAGAAAGAAATCTTTTTCAATTTCTAATTTTTTGCACCTAACTTTAAATATAATTTTTTTTTAATTTAATGGCCGCCATTTTTAAACAAGATGGCCGATGAAGCTGGCCAGTGAACTTGGTCGAGACATTACTATATACTATCCAAATTCCTTCTTACATCCAAATAGGTTAATAAATACGTGTGTTATAGCGTGACAAATATCAGATCGTTTCAAAATGTCAGCCATGCTAGAAATTCAAACTGCTATAACTCAGCCATTTTTTAACATATAGACGAAACAAAAACTGCTCCGGTATCTTTGTATTAAGGTCAAACACATAAGAAAAAAATGTTTTTCATTTTCCAATTTTTGTATACCTTATTTTAAATTAAATTTTATTTTAATATTTTTAAATGGCCTCCATTTTGAAACAAGATGGCGGATGAAGCTGGCCAACGAACTCGGTCGAGACATTGTAAGTACTATGTTCACACCAAGTTACATTCAAATCGGTTCATAAATATGCCTGTTATCGCATGACAAAAATCAGGTCGTTTCAAAATGACAGCACAATAGAAATTCAAAATGCTATAACTCAGCCATTTTTTTAGATATAGACGAAACAAAAACTGTTACGGAATCTTTGTTTTAAGGAAAAACACATAAGAAAAAATCTTTTTCATTTTCCAATTTTTTGGTACCTTATTTTAAATTTTAACTTAAAAAAAATTTTAAAGGCCGCCATTTTGAAACAAGATGGCGGATGAAGCTGGCCAACGAACTCGGTCGAGACATTGGTATGTACTATGTACACACGAAAGTACATCCATATCGGTTCATAAATACGCCTGTTATCGCGTGAAAAAATCAGGACGTTTCAAAATGTCAGCCACGCTAGAAATTCAAAGTGCTATAACTCAGCCATTTTTAAAGATATATACGAAACAAAAACTGCTCCGGAATCTTTGTATAAAGGTCAAATACATAAGAAAAAAATATTTTTCCATTTTCAAATTTTTGGTACCACATTTCATATTTTAAATTTTTTAAAAATATTTAAATGGCCGCCATTTTGAAACAAAATGTCGGATGGAGCTGGCCAACGATCTCGGTCGAGACATTGGTATGTACTATGTTCACACCAAGTTACATTCAAATCGGTTCATAAATACGCCTGTTATCGTATGACAAAAATCAGGTCGTTTCAAAATGACATCCACGCTAGAAATTGAAAGTGCTATAACTCAGCCATTTTTTAAGATATAAACAAAACAAAAACTGCTCCGCAATCTTTGTATCAAGGTCAAATACATAAGAAAAAATATTTTTCAATTTTTAATTTTTTGGTACCACATTTCAAATTTTAAATTTTTTTAAAAATTTTAAATGGCCGCCATTTTGAAACAAGATGGCGGATGAAGCTGGCCAACGAACTCGGTCGAGACATTGGTATGTACTATGTACACACTGAGTTTCATCCAAATCGGTTCATAAATACGAGAGTTACAGTATGACAAAGATCAGATATATATATATATATATATATGGATATATATATATATATATATATATATATATATATATATACATATCAACTTTTGAACGGAGGGTGGTTTCGGGGTCTGGGGGTCATGATCGATGAAAATATACCAAAATTTTTTGAAATCGCTTTCCTCCGAACGGCTGCAATAGGTAGCTTTTTGTAATGAAAGCTACCTAAAATATATATTTAAAGTGAGGTGCAAAAAAATTAGAAATTTAAAAAGATTTCTTTCTTAAGTATTTGACCTTGATATAAGGATTCAGGAGCATTTTTTGTTTGTCTTTATCTTAGAAAATGGCTCAGATATAGCAGTTTCAATTTCTAACGTGGGTGACATTTTGAAAAATCTGATTTTTTTGCCTGCGACAGCACTCGTATGTATCAACCGATTCCGATGTGAGTGAGCATGTGCACAGCAATTACTAAGGTCTCGACCAAGTTCACTGGTTAGCAGCATCCACCATGTTGTCTTAAAAGGGCAGGCACTTTAAGAAATCGCCAAATTTGGCAGCGAAATATAAGTTACTTTAAATAAAAGCAACTTGGATAAAGCTGACTAATTTTGCGAAATTCTCATTCATAATGATTTAGTATTGATAAAAATTAGTATTGAATCTCCTACATTCGGTTTCCACTTAATTGAGCTTCGTGTGTTTGAATAATTTAAGTTGGCTTTTTTAAAATAAGGAATATGAAAGCTACCTCTTCCTCCCGGCACTGGCTGGAAGGACTTTTTTTACCTTACCGTCCCTTCTTTAACATCCCTTTAAGACAATGTTATACCAAAACTTTGTACTAAAAATACTACATTGTTATTATTTCTTATTTGAATGTCCTGTGGGTACTATGCAAATTCATTATAAGTAAAAATTTGAAGAAAATAAAAAGTTTTAGTGGTAAAATGGTAAGGAAAATTAAACTCCCAATTTTAACATAAACCTCAGTTAAATAAAAAAAATTTCGCTGCTAACCATTTTTTCTTTATTTTGAATCATTAAGGCATTCGTCTATCAGATTAAAATGTTATTTTAGCAAGTTTAATTTCACCAGATTTTTATTCTCGAAAGTCAAAAGATTGTGAGAATGCCCCATACAGCTCAAAGCGGAATTTTAAAAAGCAATACAACATTTTTAACAGTGACTACTTTTCTTTTATTGTTTCATGCAATTGTTTTTTAAAAAAATGATTATATTTTTTATTTATAGAATGTTAAATTTAGAAGTAGCAAAGTCACTAGTAGTCGGCCACTCAATTCTAGTGTTCGGTCATCACTGGACCAGTTGTCGGCCACTTAAATGCTTTGTTATTGTAAATAACTTAAATGTAATTTATGTATAAATTAAGTATAATTTTTATAAACATAACAACATTTTAACAATAAAGTGTGTTAATTTATACTTTTCTTATAATGTTTCAGTAAGAATTTAAAATATTATAATAATTTTTAACACTTTCCAACATAGTTTAAAAGTGTTTGTGAATTTGGATTGTCTCCACTCTGTCCGATCTCTAACACTCGTAAATATACTCGAATCTCCCTGATTTTTTTTATGTTATTGACGTTAACAATACCATGATCGCTATTGAAAATAAAGTGTGTAGAATTTATAGTTCATCTACAGGGACAGTCAAAAGTATTCCGATGCATTACGCTCAATGCGAAAAAATTGCTTCAAGTTTATTTTAATGATGTTGGTCATTTCAAACATAATGAAATTTATATGCATTTATGAAGTTCACTAAACTATGCATTCTGGACAATATGGGGTACAAAGTACTTATTATTCATTTATAGGGCCCCGCAAAAGAATTCCTTTACATAATAGTGTCATGGGAAAAACGGTATGCAGCGTATTTTAGTTGTGTTACACTATATCAAATATAATGAAATTGATATACTACGTTACTGAGGCTTACTGGAATATACTTGTTGTATAACATGATACGCATAGTGTAAAGTCTTGGCTTAATTAAAAAAATGTTTGTTTAACAGAACTTTGCCTGTAGCAATACTTCACAACCTGAGTAGGTTCCCACGGGTAAAAACCCATTCATCTTGAAGGTACAAAAGAGAATATTTCGAGGTGACTGTGGTCCAATGTTTCCTGACGTTAGAAATTATTCACGGTTCATCCCTTATGGATAGTTTTCTCCTACAAGTGTCCTCTTCGGGGAGAGAGTTTCAGCCGCTCAGAGACGCGAGTTGGCAACGGCGCCAAGGGAGTGACAAAAAGGCTCCTATGAGAACGCCGGAACTGAGCGGATTGGAGGAAAAGCTCCCTTGCGGTTTGAGGGCGGAGACAGAAGATGGAAATGAGGGGGATGATTTGGAGAGTGGAGAGGAATCTGAGTTTAGATCGCATACAGAGAGGCCGGGGATAATTCCCAGCCGGTGGACTCAGGGTAGCTCGAGAGGAGCGACTGGACTTAGAGGGTGAACTTAGTGGAAGAGACTCGTAAATAGCAGAGGCTAGCGGGTATCCTTCGAGAGACATCAGTCTCTGTGATCGAGAAGGACATTTCTCCAGAGACATCAGTCTCATATGTCAAAAGACTTTTATTCATAAATAGACGCTGTGTGGCTAAAGCCTTTCTTATTATAATTTGAAAACGAACCCGAAATGTATTATGTAAATATTCTTATTTAACCAAGAATAAATATCCAAAAGTTAGACAAAAGCGTTTTCCTGTCATTTACGCTACCATATAAATCAGAAGACAGTGAAAACGTCACAATAGCATTTATCGTTCATTTATAGAGGCACACAAAAAATTCGGATACAATACTGTATCCGAATTTTACTGTATCCAGTACTATTAGCGATACTTGCTGGAAGTGTGATTTCGTTTATGACATGCGTTTTTAATTTTAATCACATCTTTGCTTAGTATGCGGTGTGTACAACTCATATAAATCATATACAAGGCTACACAAAAGAGTTTAAGCTTTGCGGAGTATCAGCGTGAATGGCTTAAAAGAGGCTTTTAATTGAGTTATGCTCTTTCAAGCTGAACTATATTTTGTATACTAAGAGATGTTTGTATAATATAAATAAAATGACATACAGAGCCACGCAAAGAACTGAATACATGACATCCCACGGATAATAATGTGTGGAAGTATGATTTCAGTATTTTTACGCACGCTTTAGCCTGAATTAAATTTTATCTTAATATGTGCGCTTATAAAAATCTGTTGGCAATATACAGGGCTGTACAAAATAATTCAAGTATGTTTCCGTATAATGGTAGAAATTGCTGAAGGTGAATTTTCAATTTGCTATGCATTTTCTTACTATACTAAGTTGTATCATACTATGTATAGAATAACATACAAATCTTTAGATTAAACACAAGACTGCACAAAAGCATTGAACTATTTTTCCGGTTAGGGACCGTAATCTGGTTTTCAAAAGTGTTATGCATTTTCAAAGCCTTTTCTTCTTCCTTTTTTTTACAGTATTAAGCGGCTAAATTTCGTTAAAGAATTCTGCAAGTCATGGGAAGTGCTTTTGTAATATATTCTTGATGCATGATTTTTCATTTTGTTTCTTATGGAAATTAAAATTAAAAGTACCAAATTATCTGGTAGTCGGCCTTTCGAATTTTGTGTTTAGCCTTCGTAGACTAGGCGCCGGGCAGAGAAAAAAATATTACGTCATCTTGTTTCAAAATCAAATTATGATGTAGGACAAGATTATTAATAGAACATAAATGACTGATCAGACGGTGCATATCTTGGTATGATATTAGCAGCAGGGAGCGCCAAATCGTAATTTTAGCGTTACTATCATGTCATCGAGTTTCGGGATGAAATTTTAATATGTTGCATATCTCGACTAGTACAATGTAAATATTTCAGTTTGTCTTGGGAATTCGTGATTAGATATGAGCAGTACGCGGCGCCAATTCTTCATTTTCGCGGTACTATCTGTCATCGAGTTTCGAAATGTAATTTTTATAAGTTCCATATCTCGAATAGTACATTACGAGTATTAAAATCTGCATCGTAATATCTTTGAACGATATCGGTAGAATGAGGCGCCCATTCTTATTTTGGCGGTACTATTTGGTCATCGAATTTCGAAATGAAATTTTAATATGTCTCTTTCGATTAATACTATTTAAGTATTTGTGTCTGTTAGGTTGATTTCGTATGAAATACTACCTATTACATTCTCCCCTATGTTGGAATTTCTGAAAAATTTTTGCAGATCTACACCGATCATGAACCCTAGAACCCAAAACCACCCTCAGTAAAAGACTTTATATATATATATAACTATCTATCTATCTATATATATATATAACTTTCTACTGGACACGATAACTTCCACAATGCTGCACAAATCTCTTCCAAACTGATACATAAAATCAAGGGGCATAAAATCTAGGTCAAGTTCGTTAATGGGCAAAATCGGACCAAGGGGATAGAAATAGGGAGGGGTTTTGTGAAAACCGAAAAAAACCCATAACTTCTTAATTTTTGAACATATCAAATCAGTTTAAAGTTTTTTATTACTTCTAAAAATAGGGCCAAAAATTTATGTATCACAGATTTTTGATCAAATTAAAATTGGGTTCAAGGGGCGCAAAAATAGGGTTTTGGGGAGAATAAAATTCATAAGTTATTCAATTCGCCAGATATCAAATCCAATTAATTTTATTATAAATCTCATTCATATTATCTACAACATTTATATTCACAAGTTTTTGATAAGACCAATTCGTACCGCAAAAAAAAGAAAAAAATATTAAAAACGAAAACAAAAAGGGGGGGTTGAAGAAGAAAAAAATTCATAACTCCGTCAATTCACAAGATATAAAATCCCCATGAATTTATCATATATCTTCTTAATATTGTCTACAACATTTATATGGACAACTTTTTGATAGGACCAATTCTTACAGCAAAAACAAATTAAAATACATAGCGGTTGAAGAAAAAAATCATCTTATTAATGGTGTATTCAAATCCAAACTGCTTATTTTCTTACTCATTTTAAAACTACTTTTTGCTCTCAGACGCATCCAATTGATAGATTCTCTTATTCAGAAACTATATAATGTACCGTAATGATCGGTGTTTTGATAGAGGCAGAATATATTTCAAAAAATGATGTCAAAGTGGGCATTTTTAACAGAATTTCCCGAAGCGATTGTGTTAGAAACGAAAAATATTGTCCTACTGAGAAAATAATTGTTTATAAATCAAGTTTTAATTAATTGAACGAAAAATAAAAACACAGGTCGCTTATAAATCTCTTCAAAAATCACGTCAGCAAGTTTCATATTTTTTCTATTAAAAATGAATCTGAAAATGTGCCTGAAAATTTCGAGTTGTTGAGCATGGAAAAGTATTTTTTTTCAATAACGCCTTAACATGATTCTGATAAAACCAGCTATTATATAAAAATGAAATAAAAACTCGTCAAAAGCGACCAGATAATATTGTTAAAGTGGATTTATCACTAATCATGATTTGGTTTTTGTTGGTGAAATTAGTATACTTAACTTCTATATCTACCTCCGCCTGTAGGCCGGGCCGGCAGGGATTTGTTCGTGGTATCCGAGTACATTACAAACATAACGGGCCGCCAACTCATTATTTTGGCGGTACAATTTCGTTTTCAATTTTTAGCATAAAATGTTAATGATTAAAATTACAGATTTGTATAATACAAATGATTCAGTCTGTTTCGTGATATCTCTATAAGATATGAGTAAAACGGAGCGCCAATTTTTCCTTGTAGTTGTACTATCGCATCATCAAATTTCGGAATGAAATTTTAATATGTTGTACATTTAGATTAGTACAGATTCTGCTTTGTGATATCTTGGTACGATACGATCAGAATGGGGCGTTAATTCGTCATTCTGGCGGTACTAACAGATCGAGTTTCGATGTGAAATTATAACATGTCATAGACATCGATTATTAATATTCCGTGTAATGTATATTTTAAAGTGCCAGTTCCTTTGAAAATGAACAATGTTAGCTTCATTTTTTTAAAATTTAAGTTCTATAGAAGCAGAAGATGGGATTATAAAACCCAATAGTTAGCTAGCCTCTAATTAATATTATTGATGACTATTAAGTTAAACAACCAGATAATAAGTTTTATTTTATGTTATTTAAAACTTATCACAATCCGTGGCTTTGTGGTTATTGAAATATTGCAAATGATATTTGTATGCTTTTCTTATTAACATTAGGGAGAAATTACATTTGCGTGCCTATTAAAATTAGGAAGAAGTTATATTTCCGCAGAAAGTTTAAATATTATTAATTAAAACGCAATTTGTTGAAATTTCATCCAAATAACCCATTAGATGATTGTGAAACACATTTCACCCCTTTAAATTTCGAATATCTTATAACCTATTATGCGAGAGCATTTATGTCTTTAAAGTAAAACCCATGTGAAATTTCAAGTTTCTAGCAATATTCCTCACAATTCTCAAATAAATCATCGCTTTAAGTATGCTTTCAGTGTATTTCACACTTCAAATTTTCCATATTGAAAAAACCTGTTCTGTGCGACTAAGCAACAACTATGTCGAGTTTCAATCCAATATTTAAATTGCGTACTTTTACTTCTATCCCTAACAAGTATAACGTTTTTTGATTAATTTATCTTTTTTAATTTCCAATTTATCTTAACTATTATACGCAAATATTTACGTTTTATAAATAACCGTCATTTAATATTTCAAGTCTTTATGCGTAACATTTTGATATTAATCATAACTTTGAACGTTTTTAGAATCTTTTCTACTCATTTCAAACTTTTATATTTCGCATTTTTTAGAAACCGTTTTCAGTGGGTATTTATCCCTTTAAAAAACACCATGTCATGTTCTAAATATGTAACACCCTCAGTATTACAAAAAAGGGATATTTTAGAACGTATTTTGCTTCTTCAGAGACTATCACCATCATTTTTTAACTTTTACTTTCGAAAGTGATTCGGAAGTTCCAAAGATTTCCTCCTACAAAAGAAACAAACAAACGTTTCTTTTTTATAACTTTAGTATATTAGAAGGCTTAATGCTGGTCGATTTTCCCAAACGAAATATATAGGTGAATTTAACCTTGTAAATATAAGGTTAAATTCACAGTTTACATATTTTCTACCGCCATCATTACAAATTTTAAAGCAAAATAAGCCTTTGGCTGAAATGTCATTGCGAATTGAAGTAAAATATGCGAATACCATTGCACTATTATATGTTTAATTTGTCAGATAAAATTTTCGCTGATAAGAATCATTGAACAATCATTGAGTTTATCATTTACTGTAGGATTAGTAAATAACGGTTGAACGATATAATGCAATATAATAAAACATCTTACATTATCTAATTAACAATGAAAATCTCATGAAAATCGTCTAGTGTTTTTTTAATGCTAATACTTCATAATCGAGTTCACTTGATTATAGAACTTTCCCCCGTGATGATATAACTAAGCAACGTAGAATGATATACAATAAACTGAAAAATTTTCCTGAAAAAATATCTAACTAACGATTCGAGTTCCATCGAAATCTATTCAGCAAAACTAAAGTTATAAGCGGCCGGAACGAAATTCCCATTTGAATTTTATATCAGGTGTCCTGGGGTATAAACGACAGGATTGGTAATAACGCCAAGTGCTAATATTAGGCGTAGTTATGAAGGAATCGGGGGAAATGGCACTTCGGCTTCTGCGCTCAAAGGCTCTGAGTCATTTAAATCACAAACAATAGCTAAAAGTTAATTTGTTACATTTATAGACCTTATCGCTGAAATAAGCTCGTAAGAGTCAACGCCCGATCTAAAATTTGCTAGGCATGTTCTGTAATGTGAAGACTATATCGCTCACTCGTAAGAAAAGTGACGCATCTCGCAAAAGTTCATTTTGCGTTTTATTTCACTATTCTGTCGTAGGTGCGTCTAGCTACATTAAAAATTTTGTAAGTGCAGTTATGCGAAAAATCACATTATTACACTATATGTCCATTTGTGACCACAGAATAGGGATGTATTGTGCGGAGAGGTAAAATTACGCAACCCTCCAAACCTTATCCTACGTCTTCATTCTTAAGGGTTTTATGCATTTATGCACGCTTTTATTCCTGCATGCAGAGCTAGTGCTATAATTTCATATTACAGTAAAATCATGCAAATTTTCTTTTGCCTCTCCTGTGAAATTTACTTTAATCCAGATGTGTCACTTTTCTTGCGGGTGAGCGATATATTTGTTAGAAAATACTGTATTACATAAATATATAGTGTATTTCATGTACTTTCAAAATGTTGTGGGAGATTTTGGATGTATTCGGGAGGTAGCTTGTAGTTTAAAATATACTGCTCAAAATGCATACGGAGATAATAACACCATCCACTTGTGTTATTACCCCGGTTGATTCTTTTCAGTGGCATAACTGCATTTTTTTATTTTTATTTATTTTTTATATATATATATACACGAGAGACCATTATTGTCATTGTTGAAAACTGAAAAAGATAAAGAGAAATTCGTACGTCCTAAATGCTGCTAATTTTTTCACGTCAGAAGAATAAAATATCATATGATTATTACTGCATCCTGATAGATTACTTCTAAAATAGTCTTTCTTGTATACATAATCAATAAGTTGATGTCTCAAATCCTATATTTGTTTGGGATAAAATCTAAAACTAAGCCGTAAAAATTGGTAGAACCTTAACGTGCCGTTATTACCAAAGGATATTTTATGTATAGTGCGCATAAAATAAAATGCAAGTAAAAGGTTATATAAATCTGAAATCGTGAAAATCAAATTACGAAAAAATCAAATTATTAAAAATACACTCAAAAAAGTGAAATGACCTTTTAGCCAGTAGTCAACCATGGTGGCCGATTACTGAACAAGTAAATATAATACCCAATAACTGGCCACATTAAAATTAATTAATACAAACACATTTATTTAATTTTGATACTGAAAAACATTAGTTTATTAAAAATTTTAATAGTACAATATTAAAATTTTAGAAAATAATAAAAAATAAATTAATACTAGTCTTTTAAAAATTTTTGTCATCGGTTAACAAAAAAATAGCAAAAACGGTTATTTGACTGCAACCAAATAAAAATTGGCTGATTACTAATGCAATAAAAATACTCACAATTCTTTGCTGATGGCTTATGACGTATAAAGGATGGCTACATATAGGGGGATTGTAGTATTTCATTTAAAACCAAAAATAAGCTATTCATAACTTATTTTATCTCAAAGTGGCCGACTACTGGTGCATTTACCCTGTATGATGATGTTAAAAGTTTATCATAAGTGTTTTATTACAAAGATGTTAAATTCTTGTTAACTTCTAGGGAAAGTAAGATTAAAGTCATTTAAAGATCCGGTAATCAGTAAAAAAGTGACTTTGAAAAAACTTTTACCTGTTTACAATTTAAAAGAGGCTTATGAACTTTTTAAGCCTGAAAATCCTGGCATTGTCATTGGTTTTTCCAAATTTTCTGAATTTCGACCAGTGGAAGTATATACTATTGTATTCAAAGATCATGAGGTTTGTTGCTGCCCTCTTACAGTGAAAATATTAATTTTCAGGTGAAATCATGTAAATGTAAAAATTCCAACATCAAAACTATAAATGATTTCAAACAACGCTAATTGTTTCGGTTTGTATTCTACTGATTGCAGGAAACATAAGTGTGATAAATTATCACTGCTGTTTAATGAAATAATTCTCCAAGTCTGGGGAAGTAATATTTCCTCAATGGGTTAGGGAGAAAGTAGAAACAAAAAAATTTCTCAATGAATTATCAAAACAAATTTTTAAAGTTTCAGAGCATGTTTATAACATTACACGCCAAGCAAAAGAATAAAGAAAGTCCAAAGATAACTTGCAACCAAATGAATTATTACTTATCGCAAACTTTGCTCAAAATTATCAAATCAAGCATAAAAATGAAGTCATAACAGTTAATTGAAAAACTGATAGACCCAACTGTCACAATTTATAGGGGTGGCTTTTTTACAACAGAAGAGAAGAAAATGATGATTTGACATGTGAAATATATGGTGTAATTTCAGACACCAAAAGACATACTTATTTTGAAGTAAAAGTCTTCAACGATTGCCTGTTAGAATATTTTTAAAAATCGTTTGATATAAAAGTAAAAAATACAGTTATATGGAGTGACAGAGCTGCAGCACATTTAAAAAAACTTTATTCAATAGCTTCAATGTGCCCATCAGATATTTGCTCTGAATGAATTTTTTGTGAGTTCTATCATGGAAAAGGACCAGATGAGTGAGCTAGTGTAGTCTTAAAACGTCATGCAAGAAGGAAAGTGTTACAAAAACAAATTATGATTAATAATGCATATGATTTTTACTATGAGAGAACTTCTGCTCATTTAAATGTTACGTATGCCTGTATGTGCCAGAAGATGCAATTCAAACTCAGATCACTTAAATGAAAAAAAAATGTTTAATATCCTGAAACTATTAAATAGAATAAAATTAGCCCACTACAAACGTAAAGTAAGCTTATTCTGTGTAAATGTGTATGTCAACACTGGAGATACACTTCCTTATGTTAAAAATATAAATTTAACAGCCAATGAAAGAAGTCAGATTTCTGGAGCTGATGTTTCATCAGTAAATGCAAAAAAAAAAGGGGAAATTATTTGAACTGAAAAAATATTATAATATATATTATGATAAATGATATCTAGGTCATGTTATCGCATATGATAAGAAATTGAAAGCAAAAGACCCATCAGGGTTTAAGGCGGAGATCCCCTACAGCCGCTCGATATTGCTTGATTTTAACACATTATTAAAAAAAGTTTTGGAGCTGTAAATATTTCTTCAAATTAAACAATTTTTTTAGAATAAATTGTTACAAAACTTCGTTTACGTATTCCTTTAAATAATTTTAATGATACATAATTAGAATTTAGTTTAATTAAGGCATACTATTGAATATTAAATATGTGAATAATCACATTGCTAACAAGTCGTGTGGTAGAGCACTGGAATAGATCTCCAGTGCTCTACCACAAGCCACAAGGACGATGCCCAGCTTAGCATCTCTCACTTATATAAGTCGGTAAGGCTGCAACCGCAGCACTAGATGGAAAAGTCTTCATGAGCACACAATCTAGTGGAGAAACATGAGATGCAAATGAACCCAGCATCGGTTGGTTGGTTGTATTTATGACGGCCAATTATCTGCACGAGGGATATAGGCCCAGGAGGGGGGGGGGGAGTGCCCTTCTTGGGGGGTTTTCTAAGAGAACCTAACCCGTATTAACGCTTGGAAATCCAAGGTTCGAAGAAAACCACGAAAACTCCGAACGATTAGGCCGACGGGAGCGATTGGGATCGAACCCAGCACCTCCCGTCTACCAGCTTCGAGAGCAGAACCTCTCAGCCACTGGTGGGTCCCCAGCATCGGTGAATATACAATTTTAAATCCAGGGGCCCGGGTTCGATTCCCGGCTTGGACATTTTTCACTAAGTTGGTTTACGACTTGTTAGCAATGTGATTATTCACGTATTTAATATTCAATAATTTTCAAGCGTAATTCCACTGCTGAAAAGTAGTTGAAAAATTAAAATAAGGCATACTAATTAAAGATTTTCAATGGCATACATGTGTTGCGCTCAAGATTATAAAAAATATATTCGATACATTAATTTAATATTACATATATATATTCTTATAATATCGTACTTGAACTTCGACCTAAAATAATAATCAAGGTTATAGATGAATTTTTTTCAGGAAATTAAACCATAAAACTCCAAATCTATGATAAAATTTCAATAAAAATTAAAAAGAAAATAGATAGGTTACAAGTACTTACGGAAAAAAGGATAGGGGTTATAAAGATATATAAAATACAATATAATTCGCAATCTTAAGTTTGTATGTTACTTAGTTTTGAAAATATGATGCGCGCAATGTCAAAATTATCTGATTTGAGTAAAATGTCTTTAAAGTAATTTTTTTTTTTTTTTAGATAGGTATCATAAAACCGGTTTTAATTGGAGTATCGTCATATATATATATATATATATATATATATATACAGTGGCGGTCAAAAGTTTCCGGCCAGCATAAAATTTTTGGTTAATTTGTAAGTATATCCATATGAAGAGGAATCTCAAAGTGATACTTATACACTTTATTTACATAACAGTTAAGAACTTATTTATGGAATAAAAATTAAATATTATTAAATTTAATTGACAGAATTAATTGCTAAAGAAAACGCATGTTATCAAAAGTTTCCGGCCACCTTTGCAAGTTTGGAAAAAAATGGTGTTATAACAGAAAATAACAGTGATCAACAACATTTACAATTAGTATTTTGTATTCATACATTTAGCAGTAAGTACTGCGGTGCAGCAACGTGGCATCGATTCAATGAAAGGTTGTAGATCATCAATGATACGTTTTGTCCACGGTACTTACAATTTTTGTGAAAATGCTGCTGAATTTGAATATTTATAATTCCACACACGTTTTCAAGTTAGTTTCAAAGATTTTCTATTGTATTCAAATCGGATGATTGGGCTGTCCATTTCAAAAGCGGAATTTTTTGTGCGAAAGCCACTGCTTGACGAGCTTGCATGTATGCTTTTGGTCGTTATCATGATGAAACAAATAGTTGCGACCACAATTTTTCCTCCAATAAGGCAGCAAATGATCTTGCAAGATATTCTTATGCATTTCACTATTCATCTTGCCGCAGATTTCAAATAACGGGCAGGCGTATTTTTCAGAAAATGCTCCCCACAGCATAACGTGTCCTCCGCCGTGCTTCATTGTAGGAATAATATATCTCGCATCTTATCTTTTGTTTTTGGTCGTCGGTTATAATGTTTTTTATCACTACCAAATAGATTGAAAGTCGATTCATCGGAAAATAGTACTTTTTTCCAGTTTTCACTTGGCCAGTCTTTGTATTCCTTGGCAAACGCCAGTCGGGCCCACTGAATTTTTTTATTTATGAAAGGTTTTTTAACACCGACTGTTCCATAAAGTTCTACGTCACATAAGCGTCTTAATACTGTAGACAGACTTATTTCAGCAATATTTTAACACCATAAATCGCGTGGAATTGCAGCGGCATTTTTACGCGGGTCATCAACTGCTTTTCTTCTGATAATTCTGTCTACAAGAACAGTCGTTTTCCGGATTCCCGCGGACCGTGGCAAGTTTCGAAGTCCATGACCATCTTTATATTTTTCTTAAAATATCGTTTACAGCAAATATTCCGATCGACAACTTTGCCGCAATCTCACGAGAAGATTGTCCCTTTATCGACAAACAAATCACTCGTTTAGGAACAATAAATTGTAAAAATTTTCATTTTTGAATTTCAAATGCATTATTCACGTTGATTAATTAACAAACATGGCCAAAAAACACTTTAGTGATAGCAAAAACTAATGGATGACGAATGGCCGGAAACTTTTGCACGCGCGAATTTCGAATTCCTTCCCTTTGCATCAAGTATCTTAAACATCCAATCAAAATGATCACGTGGTCAGTGGTACTTTACTTATTCCTAACTTTTGGAGCAATTGTGCTTCTTCTTCACTAAAACGTTCTATCAAACAAATCAAAGAAACTAACTGGCCGGAAACTTTTGACTGCCACTGTATATATATATTTAAGTTCAGTAACATGTTATTCTTTATGAAAGAATAGACAAAAAAAAATTGACTTTTTAAAAAGTCATTTTTTTTTGTCTACAATGAAAGAATAACATGTTAACAAACTTAAAAAAAAAAAAAAATTATAACGATACTCCAATTAAAACCGGTTTTATGATAAAATATGTGGAGCGATACCTATCCAAATCTAGGTAAATTCGAACTTTAAAGTCATTTTTTCTCAAATCAGTTATTCTTGACATTGCGCGCATCATATTTTCAAAACTAAGTAACATAGAAACTTAAAATTTTGGATTACATTGTATTTTATATATCTTTATAACCTCTACCTTTTTTTTTAAGTACGTACGTATAATTCATTTATTTATTTTTTATTTTTTTTTATTGACATTTTATCACAGATTTTGCGTTTTATGATTTAATTGCCTGAAAAAAAATATTTTCATCTGTAAACTTGATTATTATTTTAGGTTGAAGTTAAAGTATGATATTGTAAGAATATATCGTATATATTTTATAATCTTGTGCGTAATAATTGTATGTCGTTGAAAATCCTTAATTAGTCTGTCTTAATTAAACTAAATTCTAATTATGCATCATTAAAATTACTTAAAGGAATACGTAAACAAAGATTTGTACAATTTATTCTAAATAAATGTTTAATTTGAAGAAATATTTACAGCTCCAAAATGTTTTTTAATACTGCGTTAAAATCACGCAATATCGAGCCGCTGAAGGTGATATCCACCCTTAAGTGGCCAACTCAAGATGCCATTCAAATTGTAAAAATGAAATGTGTTTTGTATGATCCTATGCAGTTAAAAAGAAATTTACAATACCATGTAAGTCTGAATGGGAGAGATAAAATAACCCCAATATTCAAAAAATGCAAAAAAATCAAACCATTAATAAACTATTTCATCTTTTGAGAGCATTCCTTGTTTGTACTCTTTCATATTGCGTTCGTCACTACTTCGGTTACATGAGTTTTATAATGAATTTTTTGTTTGAGTTATTATTTTGGAAGAAATTGATGTCTACTGCATATTCAAAATCAATCATCACTTTATAACAGGGTTCGTACGTATCAAGGGATTCAGGGGATTTTAGGTTTTTTTAGTACCAGAAATTTCGTAATGTGCTGGTCGTTATATCTGAAGATGGATTTCTTTTCATTAAATAAGGCAAATATTACTTTACAAAAATTCTGATAAAAGGTGTTCGAAAGTCCTTGAAGCATACGAACCCTATATAAAGTTCAAAAATGCATAAATGTAAGATTTTAAGGTTGTAAGTTTCAGAGGAAAAATTCTGACAATTAAGGTAGCATTGTATGGGGTTGAAAAAATGTTACATTTGTCACATATTTTAATTTTGATAAAACCATTCAGAAATTAATTAAAAATTTAATATTAAAGATATATTTTATTATTTATGAACCTATTAAAATATTATAATATTGAAAAGAGTCTTTGGTACACAGATTTTAAAGTAATTATGTGTTAAATAATAGCCTTCATTACTGTAAATATTATATGGAATGATCCTTTATTGAAATAGTTTTTATGAGTACATTCCTTATATAAATTTTAAATGTTATCAGAATGACGCCACAAATAAGATTAAATTATTTTTATACAACACATGTTATAAAAATATATTTAGTTTAACATATTCCTAGAAATAAAAGGCTGGAAGATGATTCTTGTAAAAATAAAAGAGATTTATTTATAAAAAATATGAGCACGCAGTGACATTGTACTACGTTCATAATTCTATGAAACTGGGTTAAATACATTTTAGATCTAATACATACAAATAGACAGAAATTACCTATAATTGTGAACCAGCATAACAGTTTTCTGAAGAAATTAGACTTTTGAGAAAAGAAAATCATTATCTACTATTCATATTTTACAATTTTACAACATAAGACTATTAAAATCATGAAACACTGCCGCAATTTTTTAAAACTTTATCGATAGTTTTGTCGTATATAAAATACAGGGACGTTAGCCACTTGTCCTATGTACCCATATCTTAATTTGTCCCTGGATTAAGTAAATAAAATTATTAGATTTTTGCAAAAAATTATAGTATTGCAGAAGTTAGCAAAGCCATAACAGTAACAGATCAAATAAAATCTTAAAGACTGGAATAAATCAAATAAAGAGCTTAGCTTTAAATATTTTCTTTAAAAATAACAGGAGAAATAGATTTTATTTATAAGATAACTTTAGAATATGTAATAAGAAAATTACACTTACTTTTCTGTATTTACTTACTTTATATTACAAATTAGTTTGTGATATCAAGTAAAAATAAATAAGTAAGTTGGCTAAATGGATGTGCAAGACTTGAGAAACTTAAATAATTAAGCTAAACAAGTTTTATTGCAACATAATAAATAAACTTAGCATTCATATATTATTTTATTATCTGTAAAAATGACAACGATTAATGCATAAAAATGTAGAAATCATAAAACGTTTTGGCAGATTTAATCTTCTTTCTTCGGGGAAACGGAAGTACTAACAAGCACAACTATAAAAGTCAAAGCAAGACAGATAAGAAATAGAAGGTACAGCGGGAAAGAGGAATATATGAAGAGTACAAATAATGGGAAACTAGAAGAAAAGAAACTAGGGGAAATTAAATCCCATTCTTTTGCGACCAAAATTTGCAGATTTATGACAATTTGAATTATGTGAAATTTCAATGTTCCGGCACTAAGAAGTACCGTTCCGTTTTTAGTACAAAAAAAACACTCAAAAGTAAAAAAAAAAAAGTATCGTAATTTAGTGAGTTTCAATCGGAAAAGAATTAGATTTTTTTTAATGTTCTTAGATGCAGGACAACATTTTCCAAAATATAAATTACTGAAAAAGGAGGCTGCATGAAAAGATAAATTTCGCATTTTAATATGTATACATCTCTCTCTACATATATATGTATATTACATCCTGCTGGATGATTACTAAAATCTAGTCAGGCATCGGTGAGGTTGCAATAATTTCGTACCACTTAGTGAAAACATTGCTGCTGGAAGTATCAGTATGATGGGATATTAGCAGTTGCGGAGAGGCATAATACTTTTCAGTAGACCAATTTAATCACTCTATCGATTAGTTTATAGCAATGAGATTGGCTCAGTTCAATCAAAAAAACCAGCGATTCACGATACAGTCAAATGCATGTCAGGCCGCATGAGTGGTAAGTAATAGATTAAGAAATCCGGTAGTTTCCCGAATAAAGCAGAGGCTAAATTCACTTGAAACTGTTTATTCAACCACACATATAAACGTCAACAATTCTCACAACGCAAGAATTTATCAGAGCCTTCAAGCTATAGCACGAATTAATTATGCCATGTTTAACACGTTCACGCCGGCGCGGTGGGTCACACTCGACTGTCTCAGAGTTGTCAAGTCTCGGCTTTTTTTCACACCAATATTATTTTAGAGAAAATGTTGTTCCTTTAAATCGCCCAATTGTTCTAATTAAATAAAACAATATTTTCTGTATTAAAATACTGGTATCCAAAAAGCCGGAGACTTTGCAGATCTGAGACAGTCGAGTGTGACCCACCGCGCCGGCGTGAACGTGTTAAAAGATGTTAATGACAATTTAGATATTCTACGAGACGATAAGACACCTAGTAACAGCTTTCAAGACAATCGAACAGCACAAAAAAAAACCTCTCTCTTACCTCATGCTCGACAATTTTTTCAATATTCGCGTAGGAATACAGATTGGAGTATAAACTTCAGACGAAGCAAACATATTCAGAAAACTAGACGCGAAATGAAATGCGATCCGTCACCCAACCGATGAAGAGCGAGAGAGGGGGATAACAGAAAACGAGTACCGGATCTGCTCACGGGGGGATTATGATGTAATACGGCGGACGCTAGATAGGTTGGCGGAAAGTTCATGTGGAATAAAATAAAAATAGTAAAAATGTCTTTTATAAACATTTGAAAAATACAAGTAGCTGCGCTCAGAATATTTCAGTTTTGGTAGCTGATAAAATTTAATGAATGGATTAAAAGTTTAGATTAAGGTTTTGAATAAGCTAATTATTAAGATACGCGTTTAATTTTACAGGAATTTAACTAGAAATAAATAATAGACAGTATTAAGAAATAGGGAAATAATGAATACGCCGGAAATTTAGAATAATTTAAATTAAGGTTGCAAGTAAAATTTTTATATAATATATATATATATATATATATATCTTTGTGAAACAATTATCTAAAAGCTTTGATTTTTATAATTTTTGTAATTGGAAGTACGTTTCTATTGTATTGTCAACATCTTAAGAGAAAATCTTCATTACATATATTTTTAATCATCTAGTATAGAAATATCCTGTATATTATATTGTTATGTATTGCCATGTCATATTGCACGTGTAGTCCTTTTAGTTGTGAAATATGGAATTTGAAGATTCTACTTAGAAACGTACTGAAAATTCAAAAAAATATAAGATTGTAAAATGTGATCGATTTTAAATGAAACGACACTTTGCATACTTAAATAGCGTTAACAGAGAATGTAATTAAATATTTTAAGTTAAATTAAATAACTCAAAAATGTGCGATTGCATCATGAAGAAGTAAAATAACAATTGAAAGCATTGATATTAATATCTAGATTTTCTTTAAATGCGTCTAATTTTAAACATGTACAATCTGTCTAGTATAATGCTTTGGAAAAATAAATAATACTGTTTCATGAAATACTTAAATTTCAGTGAACTGCCTAGTACTTCCTTTAATTTTCTTTAATCTTAATTATAAATTTTACTAATATTAAATAAATATATATTTTTATAAACTATTTTAACAGAAACGTCGATTTACATTGGCATAATGCCACAGAAAAAAATTATTAATTTACTGTTTCTCGAAGCGCTGATCAAACGAAACAAAAATTGAATATAATTTGATGATGTACTAAGCATGAAATGATTACTTTCATTCATTCATTGAAATTATTCGATTTAACTACCGTATATCTCGGCGTATAACAGGCAAATTTAACTGTAAAAAATCACTTAATTTTTCCGTGTGAGTGTTATACACTGATGAATATAAAATGGTTGATGTAAAATCATAAGAAGGAAACAGTCCAAATTTTTAGATGTATATTTAAATGCATTTTTATGTCAATATAAATAAATAAACTTCCATATTTCAAATGAAAAACAAATTTCAAATAAACTGCTTAAGAGGCGCAAAGGCCAACACAGTGAAAAAGATTCCATGCCGGGACTCGAACCCGGGCCATCAGTATAGCGTGCTGACGTTCTACCGACTAAACCACATGGAACGATACTCAGCCTGGAAAAATTCTCACTATTAAATGTTGGCAAGGCTACAAACGCAGCACAAAATGGAATATTTATCGTGAACCACCGGACTGGAGAGAACACGAAACTTAATTAAATCCAGCATCGATAATAAAGAAACTTCCATTATATATTTTCTAACAAACATAATATTCCTTATCAGATAACATGAAAAGTTCGATATATTCGCCCTCATTTATATTTTCGGAAATGCCATCTTCTTCCACACTGTCGCTTTTATGTATTTTATCCCCTCTGTCGCTTTCAGCTAGCCATAAATACTCATCCTCAATACCGTCAAGTTCATTTGATATTCCACATTATTTAAATGTTTTAACAATTATTTCCAGTTTGGTTTCATTCCATAAAGTTATAATCCATTCACGAATTTGCGTTTTAATGACGCATGTCGCATAGTTCTTCTTTTCGTACAGAATTTTTCTCCTTCTATCATCCATGTTTTCCATGATGCCGCCTTAAACTTTCCTTGAAATGTTTGTTTATGGAAACATCTAATGGTTGAACTAACGAAGTCAACCCACCTGGAATTACTGGCAAATCTGTATTAGGTTCCTTTATTCTTTTTTTTATTTTATTCAGTATGTTCTATGGGATTTAAACATATCCCAAACTAAGAAACTTTCTGGTTTTCTTAACGCTCCTGAACGCTTTTCCCAAACATTTTTTATCCATAAATTTAAACTGTCGTCCATCCAGCCTTTCTCATGGAAATGAACAAAAACTCCATTTGGAAAATTACCAATTGGCTTCGTTTTTTGTTTGAAAATTACCATTGATTTTAATTTCGCGCATATGAGGAAGAAGGAAGTTTGAGCGCATGAGAAGTCCCGTCTCAAACCAGATATTTTGGGGTCGGGTTATTTAGATTCCAAAGGATAGGAATTGAGCAGATCGAAAACGATCGCGTTCGCATGTCGCAAAGAAAAAACTTATTTTCGTAGGGATAACTTGATGCGTGTTATACAGCATTAAGTATATTCTAGCATATGAAATATGCTAGAAATAAAAATGTATACTCTCAAATTAATAATATGTGTGTTATACGCCGGGATATACGGTATTTAAGTTATTTAACTTCACTTTCTCTTACTTAACTCTTTTTGTGGAGAGTATATTTCCAAACAGATTAAGTATTTATTAAGTGGAAACTTATTGATACCTTTGATTGAGGTTGTCATCTATACAGCTTTCTGTGATCTACAACAAGAAAATTGAAATCACTGAGGATTGAATTACATGTGTTTATTAGTACTTCTGAAGGGAAGGAATAGATGGCATGAGGTATTTCCACATTTATTCTCCTAATATTAAATTGTTTTACTAAAAATGGTCCCATTATCATTAGCTAGTCCATATATCGTATCATTTTCACATAGGAACAAACACGAGTCAGGTGTCATTCAAAAAATATAAAATTTTCTAACATTTTGGAAGTATTCAATAGATATGCAATTTTGTGATTTAAATGAATTAAATGAATCTTAAAGGAAAAAATAAAGACACCCCTCAACTATTCGATAAAATCTCTTTATTCTTAGTGTTTGTTTATCTTAAATTCTTAAGATTTATTTATCATTAGAACCACGCCCTTCATACTTACGGAAAAGATCGATCAATGTTTGTTTCCTCCAAATAATGTATTACTAAACTGCAATTATCTACACCGATTATGTTTCTCTTTAAAAAAATCGTTTTTTAATAAACCCTTAATTCTACTTTCGTTGATATTGAGCATAGTGAATTAACAAAGTTTACAGAAAATTTGGAAATATAATTTTGTATTACACATATATGGAAAGTAATTCAATTAATTCCCGCCAACCTACATAGATGTCATTGTTTCAGCGCCATTTTTGTAGTCACGTATACACGTGAAAGTACTGCCCATAACCTAATAAATTCAGCTGAGACGGAGAGATTTTGTTACGTATCGGCCAGTTTTGGTCGATTGCAGTAGAAGAAGCAGCATGCCTTAAGGGGGGACTTTTGAAGGA
Organism: Maratus speciosus; assembly: GCA_963932465.1. Classification (NCBI taxonomy): domain Eukaryota; kingdom Metazoa; phylum Arthropoda; class Arachnida; order Araneae; family Salticidae; genus Maratus; species Maratus speciosus. The sequence continues at coordinate 289,473,831 of OZ010787.1, forward strand.
AAGGAGACCCAAATTATCGTTCTCGTAGAAGGAAAACTCTGAAAACCTGGACCGTTGTGCAAACAGAGTTCGTTTTGAACCCTCGAACATCGACTTAAGCTCCTCATTTTGTGGCCAGCATGCTACCCACTGGCATGAGTGGTTCCTTACAAATTTAGCGTTTATATATTTATGTATACACATATAATCTTGCTCGTGTAATTAATCCCGCATATGAATCGTCTTCAAACGGGATATATTTCATTGGACAGAATTTTCATCTCAAAGAACAGGAATTTACAACCAGGGAATTCCAAAAGAAAGCTAATAGATTTGAACCAGGCGCCACCCGGATAGCACATCGAAGATCGAAATTATGCTTGGCAAAAGTGTAAACAACATAATTTTTTACTATGGGGAAAATGTCAAGCTTTTTGCCTACAAAGGAACACTTGCAGCAAACCTTGCTTCAATAAAAAAAATAATAGGCTGCTTAAAATTATCGTTTACTGGCCGAAGTTTACGGCGAACATATGCTATCTGAAACCACTTGCAAAGAATGGTGATGATTCAAAAGTTGTAATTTCGATATGAGAGTCAAAGTATGTGCTGTCCAATCTAAAAAAAATTGAAGAAAGAGAGTTGGAAAAATTAATGAATAAAGATCCATCTCCAATGCTGAATGCCTTGGCATCTAACCTCATATGAAGCTCTTAATTAAAGACAATAAAAACAGTTTTCTGAACTATTCATCCCACTAACATTTACTTTGAGTGACATCATTTAAGCTTTGAGAATTGAGGGGCTCGGCAGTAAATAATGGTAACTGACATTTGTCACTTTTGGAGATATTAAGAAAAAGTTTTATTTACATACATTTGGACAATGGCGCTACCAGTAACCCTAGATAGTATTTCCAGCTTTTGAGATAACGTAGAACTTTTTACTAATTTCTGTAGTAAATAAAAATAACTTAAATTTTATAATTTTGGCACTTACCATTATTTATTGCCGAGCACCTCAATTCATGTGTGGCTTCAAATCTGTATTAATTTTCGAAAACAAATGCCAGAACAAGACCAAAATATTCATGGTCTACCGATTTGTTGTAGAAGAAAATACAGAAAAGAAAACCTTTACATATTTTGATAATATTTGAAGTGGCATACCAAGGTTGCCTGACAAGAAAGGCATCCTTAACCTTGCGTTTGTCTCATGTGTATTTCTGCAAAGCAAACCGCTATTTTTCTCTTGTAAGTTTTAGACCGGGAGGCGGAAGCACAGACAATCATTAAATCGAGTTCACGACTGGAAATCCAGAATTTGTTAAAACTCGATTCTCATATTAAAACGCAATTGTTCTGCCAAGTCATAACTTGGTGGAAAACACCTGAAAACCCGATTTTAGCGGTTGACACGTAGGTTTACCATTGTGTTTTCCTGCAGCCAGCGGTATGAAAACATGGAGGACTTGGAGCAGGAAAACACAATGGTAAACCTACGAGTCAACCGTTAAAATCGGGTTTTCATGTGTTTCCCACCAAGATATGACGTGGAAGGCCAACTGCCTTTTAAAATGCGAATCGAGTTTTAACTAATTCTGGAATTTCAGCCGTGAACTCTATGAGATGATTGTCTGTGCTACCGCCTCCTGGTCTATTTTGAACAGAGTAGATCGAAACTCGTGGCTCCCTCTAACTAACACCTCTGCGGTAGTTGCTCTCAAACCGGTTAATGCATTCAAAACTTACAAGAGAAAAATGGCGGCTTCTATCACAGAGATACACGTGGGAATAACACAGGGATAAAGCCCATATTCAGAATATTTTTTTTTAGCTGCTGATTCTCCATATGCACCCAATATAAGATCAGTGGAATTTAGCTGCGGAAATCTATAAAATAATAATAATAATAATCTATCAAGTTTTTACCGATTTGGTGCCACGCGATTTGCGAAAAAGAATGGGTGCTCGCCAATTGCATGTGGTGGAATTTGCAATGCTTACATAATTTAAGATTTAAAGAATAAAATAGTTTACAGTTTTATGTATAAGATTATAGTATAACACAGGAAAGTTGTGCCTATTTCAGTCAGTTAAATTCATCATTGAAAAAACTCTTAATATACACTATATGGCCAAAGGTGACCAGCCACTTGCGATTTTAGACGTTTTGTTAAATATCCTGAAAAGTACATGAGGAATTAACCTGAAACTCCAGGTGTGTAAACAGTATAGTATAGGCCATATACAGTGTGTCCACGTATAACCTAACCGACCTTTACTTTCGCAACCGTTGGTCCTAAATTCATACTTCCAATTACAAAAATGGTCAAACTTAGGTACAGAGTTAAGATAAAAAAAAGTTTGAAGCAAAAAAACAATTTAGAGAAGAATTACAGAATCTAAATTTTTATACAGTCCCCCGGTCCTATAAGTTATATTTAGTAAAATGTCCCTCTTACACTGGCAAGTCAGGCAAAAAAAGTCCCGTAATTCTATGATTAAAATTCACCGAGTAATAGCTGTTTAAAGTTTGAGTATATTTTTTGCTGCATATTAGGGGTCATTTACAAATTTAGTAGAAATATAATTTCGTCATATATATTAAAGAAATGGTTGAGAGTAAAATTAGCATTGCAATATAAATTTCAAATCTTTAATCATTCTGACATATTACTGCAAAATGTACAATTTGTACTGAACATTATAAGATGATAAAAATAACAGATTTTTTGTTAAATAAAAGGATGAAAAACAACAGCCTCAATTCTTTACAAAATGATACATATTTTAAAATGCTGTTAGATTACACTGTCTTTCAAATTTTGAGTTGTGGCATGCTTTTTAGCTTTTGAAAATTGATTCTTATGTATTTTTTAGCACTGAATCCGAAATTGAACTTCATTTTAAACCATCACGTCAGGAATTTTCTTAAATCGCAAATTTCAAAGTTAAAAAGCTAAAATTTAAAATTGATCCCCTTCACCTCCCAACTTCATCGGACCCCCGACCTGTTTAGTTGTAAGAAACCCAGTATAAGCCAAAAAAATCTAATAAATTATTGAATTAAATAAAATTGAATAAAAGTGTCTTACATCTATTTTATAGTATCAGGCTATTTTTTAACCTTGACATGATGGTTAAAAGTGAAGGTAATTTTTTGATTCAGCGTTATAAAATACATAAAATATAATTATAAAAATTAAAAAACACAACCATTGCAGATTTATGTTATCTAATCTAAAACTTTTTCTTAAACTTCTTGACGGTAATCTATCCGAATTTTTTTGTGTTAACCTCTAATATAAGTATGTATAAGGTGGTAAGAGTCGAAAATTATAATAATATTGCATTGTCATCGGATTTAAGTCAGTATGTAAAATTTAACTTCGATCGACAGTTGAAAGTAAGTTCGAGTAAAAATTTGAAACTGGAAAGACGATCATTGCAAGCTAAATAAAACCTTATGAAAATAACTTGATTTTAGTTAAAAGAAATCATAGCCTGAAACCTTACAAAATAAAACATATGTTAAAATACAATTATTTAAACTAATCTGAAACTTAACTAATAAAAGTTAATCGTAATATTTGTACGATTTCTTTCAAAGCGCAGATACCTTGAAATAAGTTTAAGTACTTTATACACGACCTTGAAAGCATGGTCGAAATCATCTGTTTTGATATGCAAAAAAGTGGTCCAAGTCACACATTTCAAAGTTTCATAACTCGGTCAATTTTAATGCTAGCTGAATGGGACTTTTTTTGTCTTACTTGTTAGTGTCACAGTAAATTTTTAGTAAATATGACTTATAGGACCGGGGGACCATATAAAAATTTAAACTCCGTAATTTTTTAATAAATGTATTTCTTGACCCAAATCACTTTAAAAAGAATTCTTTAATATAAGCAAAAATATTACGTCTGAATTCCATCTTTAAAATATTTACATTAAAATCACAGACAATACATAAAACAATTAAAATTATTACATAAAAACACTAAAAACATATTAAAATTGGGACGTTTCGGATCATCACGATCCCTCCTCAGCCAATTATAAACGTTAAGTCAATACTATCAACAGTTACAAGAAAAACACAACAGAAAGTCATCAATTTCAGGTTACAGTTAAAATAAAATAGAATACTCGACCGGCACAGATGCAGCTTCGTTAATCGTTAAATCCTTGGTTTTAGTATGCCAGGCCTCTAAAAACACTCTCCCTGCGAAATTGTTGCAGCCGGATCGGATCACAAAAGCTTTATTAAAATCTGGAAAATGGTCGGTAATAGTATGCTGAATGATCTTTGAATTCAAATTTCACATCTAAATGCCTGTTTATGCTCTTTAAGCCGTATTTCAAGTGTCCTGCTAGATTCTCCAATATAAACCGCTTCACACTGCTCACACGGAATTCCGTAGACGATGTCTTTAAACTGCAGGATGGAATATCTATGTTTATACTTACATAACAGATTCTTAAGAGGATTTTGGGGAATGAAATATGTATGAATACCAACTGATTTCAAATAATGCGAAATCTTTTCAGAAATGCAGCTATAATAAGGTATGCTTGCGTAAACATTTGATTTTGAACGCTGGAAAGGTGGATGGGTATTCATGTCTGCAAGGGGAATTTCTCTGAGAATTCGAAGGCACAATCTTAATGGGTAACCATTTAGCTGTAAATCAATTAAGATTTTTTGTTTTTCTATGTTGAAAAGTTCCTCAGTACTGCAATAACGTAAAGCTCTAGCAAACAAGGTTCTGATAACTGCAATTTTATGGGATTTGGGGGATTCTGAAGTAAAATTTAAATACTGTCCAGTGAATGTTGGTTTTCTATAGACTGTGGTTACAAGGGTTTGGGAAGTGGAACCAGAACTTCTACGAATCAATATATCTAAAAAGGGGGGCTGTTGGTCAATTTCATACTCAATTGTAAATTGTATAGAACCACAAATTGAATTTGCATGCGTTAAAATAACCGGGAGGTCATGAAACTCAGCAACGAGGAAAACATCATCCACGTACCTACGCCAAAATTTAATTAAACAACCAGTAATATGAAAAATCTTTGTTTCTATATATTGCATAACGATTTCAGCAAGAATAACAGATAATGGTGACCCCATTGGAGTGCCATTTATTTGCCTATAATACTTTTCATTAAAAATAAAGCAATTCGATGACATACAAAACTGAAAAAGTCTCAAAAATGTGCTCTTATCAATAACAGAATTCAAATTTACATTATTAACAGGCCAGATTTCATCAATAACTGTATAAGCATACTCAATTGGAATTGAAGTAAAAAGACTAACGACATCAAATGAGGCCATCACACAATCGAGAGGGAACTTAAAATTTTTAAGGTCGTTAAAAAGTGAGGGGGGAATTCAAACTGTATGGAGAATTTAAAGATAATGGCTTTAAAAGGGACGAAAGATATTTTGAAAGATTATAAACGGGCGAACGCGTAAAGTCAATAGTAGTTGATGGAATAAGCTCAAAATCCGTTGTCCCCAAAACGAAGCAAAAAGATGTATCCATATTTCCATTGATTAATGCCAATATAGCGTACACAATATTGCACGCACTTACTGTATTTGGGTACAACCCCTCATCCTTTTGCTTCCTTTTGGGAATAACTGATTTTGAGCTTATCCTATCAACGATAATTTTCAAACTTTTCAAACTATGTCTTTAAGACTTTCACAAAAGTTGCTCTATACATTTAGCTAACACTTACGCAAATTATATTTTTATTACATTCGGGCATGCGCAGTGAATCATTATTTAGTAAACGTGCTCATTTTTCAAACAATTTTTATTCTTTTTTAATTCTGATTGTAGGGTATTGTGTACAATGCTGTTTGTCATATTTTCTCAAAAGAACTTTTTTTATATTAAAAACTCTACAAATTATAAACAAAAAACTTGGCAAATTTTTGGACTCTTTTTATAAAAACTTTAATTTCTCTACGAGTATTCATGCTGTCCTCATAACAGTGAACACAGTTTATTACAATAAGACACTTAATCATAATCTACAGTTTGAACGCTTTTGCTACATTAGTTTTTACAAGGTTATCCAAAAGATATTCGTTCTTTTTCGATTTGTTGACGGTGCCCTATGAAGTTTCAGAAAAAAAATCCTCACGGAAATGTATGACCTGTACTATTCTGTTTACACACCTGGAGTTTCAGGATAATTACTCATGTAGTTTTCTAGATATTTAACAAAACGTCTAAAATCGCAAGTGGCCGGTCACCTTTGGCCATATCGTGCATTTTAATTTGCATGCTGAAAATACTCAACTTAACGTGTAGTCAAGTTAATATTTTACACCTTATTTTTCGACCTGGGAAATTAAATCGTTATCTGGATTTATTTTAAATAAAAGCAATATATTTGAGAATCAACGTCTACAACAATGTTTGGATTTTATTTTAAGAATACACAGAAAATATTATACAGGCTGACATATATTATGGAAAAGGAAACCGGACTAAAAAAGTTTATTGCCGAGATTTTAAAACGATTTTAATGGGCAAACCATGTTAATGGACACGGAGAATATAATTTTTTTTTTTACTTATATTGTATCTCCTTCATCGAATGAAGTTACTGATTCAGAAAACTATTATAAAATGCAAACGAAAGTGTAAACGGGAGGAGAATTGTGTGTGTGTGTGGGCGGGGGTGTTCACATCTCTCAATGCAGGGTTTTTTCAATATTAATGTGCATTTCTATAAAATAAAGCGTGTTGTCGGTATATATTTTCTCCATTATTTATTACCCCTACCCCTACTTCTTATTTAACATCATCTTCAGTTTATGAAGAGAGGGAGAGGGTTTATATTGCCAAATGAATTTAAAACATTATTTTAAACTAAATAAGTAGCTTTTCTTTGGTGCAAAGTTAATGTTATTTCTGATACGATTGATATTCGATTTTACTTTAACCCTCCATCTCAAAGTTTTTTAAAAGTTTCACGGTTGGATAAATTTAACCTATTAAAAAACATAGGTTAAATTTTGAATAATTTTGAGTTTCACAAAATTTCTCTGTAATTTACATTTTGTCTAGTCTATATAATAAAGTTGTTTAATTCAATAATTTAAAGAATTGTTTTTACGTTTGACAAAAGTGAAGTATAAAAATGTACTTATTTAAGTTAAACCTAAGTAAACTGATTTAGTGTATAGAGTAAGATAGGTTCTTAAGTGAATATTACCTAACACGTAGAATGGAAGCTTAACGTTCACCACAGTAGCGTAGGAAAGGGGGGGGGGGCTCAACTCTTCCCTCCCCATTGGAATCAAGTAAGAGGTGATTATGTTGCGAATTTTCCGACAACTCCGATAATTTAAGGCATTCGGTTCCGAAAATTTAAAAAAATAGGTCATTAGTCCGAAAATTTAGACATAAAAATTATCGCGGATTTCCACAAATGGTCGCCGAAAAAAATCAATTTTGTCAATAGTTCGCAGAAAAAAAATCGCCAATTTCGTCAAAGAATCGCGTAAAAACAAGAACTTCTTCAAAGAACCGCGAAACAACCCGCAAATTTTATCAGTGGATCGCAAAAAAAACGCAAATTTCGTCAAAGGATCGCGGAAAACACGCTAATTTTGTCAAAGGATCGTGAAAAAACGTGAATTTCGTCAAAGGATCGCAAAAAAAGCAAATTTTGTCAGATGATAGATAAAACGCGAATTTCGTTAAAGGATCGAGAAAAAGAAGAAAATGGCGTTACAAGATCGCGAAAAAACGCGGATTTTGTCAAAGTGTCGCAAAAAAAACCTCCGCAAATTTCCTGATTTAAAAAATCCCGATTTGGTCAAAAAATCGCAAAAAAATTAAAATGTCGTCATAAGATTTTGAAAATATGTGAATTTTGTCAAATGATCTCGGCAAAAATGCACATTTCGTCAAAGGATCGCAGAAAAAACACGAATTTCGCCGAAGGATCGCAGAAAAAGCGAATTTCGTCAAAGGGCCATGGAAAAAAAACTCATAATTATCACCGGAAGAAGATACCCTCTTCCCTCCTCTACTCTAACCTTTCAGAAAATTTCCTGTGAATTTCAGAAATTTTTTTTAACTCAGAATCACCCCTGAATCAAGTCTTTTTCTTTTATATAAAAATCTTCCCAATATCTTACAAACAGGAATCGAAATACGGGTTGAAAAATGGTTTTCATCAAACAAAGAAGAAAGACCAAGCGCTGCAATACAGTCTTTATCATGTTGAAATATGGCTGTTTAGCCGAACATCAATAAATTGTTGAAAGTTCTATCAACACTTCCAGTCTCAATAGCTACTCCAGAAAGGACATACTCTACACCGAGACGATCAAAATCCTATCTTAGGAAACACTATGCATAATTCTCGGCTTTTTGGACTTGCATTCATGAACATCTATCGAGAAATACAAGTAGATGCCGAATCTATTTTGAACGCAATGTCAGTAAAGCGCACTTACTTTGTGTTATGATGCCAAAATTTGTAAGTGCCATTTTTCTTTCTTTTTTTAAGTACTATGAATGAAATATTTCTTTCGAACTCTGATGTCATATTTCACAAAATTGTAAAATTCAATTTATTCCTTAATGTTTACTTTGAAATATTTCGCATGCACGTTTTTAATTGTGAATAAAATTAAATAATTAATAAAATAAAATAATTAGTAAATCTACATAATTACTTATTAATGAAATGTTATCATTAATTGGTTTTCTCAATTTCTCAGTCATTTTGAGCATACTGGGTTAAAAACTACTTGAACCCCCACCTCCCATAATTTTTTAATTGCTACGCTACTGGTTCACGAAATGAGCAATTTTTCCTATATTGAAGTGCTATTTTCATTTTAAAAAAAATATTTTTTTGTGTCTTTTTTCTTAATTCAAGGGTGTATGAAATCCCCCACTCCCACTCCTGTTTAAAATTATTTTCGTTTTACTTTTGATATTTTCAATTCTCTATACTTTTACAGCAAAATTAATTTAAAATTTATTTAATCAGGTTAAATAAACAAATTTTCTTCGCCACACTCTTTAATTTATTTACGATTTCACTCATATTATATCCTTGTTTAACTTTTTGTTCCATGCGTCTTTGAAAGTTAAGATGTTTAAAAGAATTTTACGTGTGATTTAAAAGTATTTTTCAGTTCCACATTTTTCTAAACAACTTAATTTTTTTCTTAATTGTATAATATAATATTTAAATTTCAATAAATAAAAAAAAAATTATATATCCTCCAAAACTAAAGTTTTGAAAACGCATTTATTTAAATTAAACTTATTTAAAAGATTTCAGGATATAAAGTAAAAACATATTTCTGGTGTACATTTTACTCAACTCGCGCAGTGGAAGGTCAGCGATCATAAACCAGTATTTTTTTTTTTTTTTTTTATTTTATTGTGTCGCCAATCAGCGATAAATCGTAAAATTGCAACATTATTATTTTTTAAGGTGTATAAATAAGGTTCCGCAAAAATATTTTTTATAAATAAGTAATCTCACATAAGAAGAATATTCCTAATTTTTCTTCTTTGATTTGTATGCGCTTAGGAAGACTTCTAAAGAGTGAAGTGTGTCAGCCAGATACCTCAGGGGATAGAACATAGGCAACTTAAACCAAAAAAGGTCCAGGGTTCGATTCACGGCCTGGACAGTTTTTTACTCAATTGGAAAAATTACAACTCGTATAAAGAAATATTTCTTATTCTATACAATCCAAGACACCATATATCAATACACGTAATTTCTTTTATTTTTTCATAATTCGTCAGCAAGAGGGCTAATTATTGATGAATCGGCCTTCAGAAATTGTTTAACGTCTATAGGAATAATTCATAAACAAAACTATTGAATGCCACATCACAAAAACTGAGAAAATTGTTTCAAGCACATAATACATGCATATACCAGGTGATCCAAAGGTGACAAAAGAAATTAAAACTCAATAACTACAGTATAGTCCAGGCAATAGAGACCGTACAGGGGCTCTACCTAGCAAAATTCATGGTAGTTCTGGAAAAAGGCTTACTATATGTTTTTGGGTCGCTGAATCCGAATTTTTAACTTCCCACCAAAATTTCCCCCGGCAACCCCCCCCCCCCAAATTTTGGTAAAATGCCCCCCAAAAAAGGCTTTTATTAAAAAAATCATTTTTTTATTGTTTTAGGGAAAAAGTATCTAGAAATTCAGAAAGTAGACAAAATTTGCAACAAATTAGACATATGAGATTATGACTTAGGATGAAGGGGAATTAGGATGAAGGATCTGCCTCGGAACATGCGCCGCGGTGCTGCGTGAACTAAGTTGCGCAATTCCACTTAACCACTCACACGTTTACATTCGCCCTCCCATCTCCCCTCCGAACATTCTCTATAAGGTTTACTTTAAGTTTTTTGGGTCGGTGAATACGAATTTTTAACTTACCGCCAAAATTTCTCCCTCCCCCCCCCTCGAAACCCCACCAAAATAGTTGTTTTTAACTTAAATTTCTTATTGTTTTAGGGGGAAAGGATTACAAAATTCAGAAACTAGACAAAATTTGCAACAAATAGGATATATGACATTATGACGTAGGATGAACGGGGAGGGGGAGGGCTGCCTCTGAACATGCACTGCGGCGCTACATGCACTAAGTTATGAAGTCCAGGAAATAGGGGATTTTACCTGGAAAAATTAATACTAGTTCCGGATTTCGACTCACTTTATGTTTTTTGGGTCGCTGAATCCGAATTTGTAACTTCCCACCAAAATTTCACCCGGAAACCCCCCAAAAAATTGATTTTTTGAATAAATTTGGTTTTTGAGAAATGCGCGCGGGGAATGTTCCGAGGCAGCCCCCTCTCTCCCCGTTTATCCTACGCCATAATGTCGTATATCCTATTTGTTGCAAATTTTGTCTAGTTTCTGAATTTCGTAATGCTTTTCCCCTAAAACAATAAGAAATTTAAGTTAATAACAACTATTTTGGGGGGTTTTCGGGGTGGGGGGAATTTTGGGGGTAAGTTAAAAATTCGGATTCAGCGACCCAAAAAACTTAAAGTAAACCTTATAAGAAAAGTTCGGAGGGGAGATGGGAGGGCGAATGTAAACGTGTGAGGGGTTAAGTGGAATTGTGCAACTTAGTCCACGCAGCACCGCGCGCATGTTCCGAGGCAGATCCCCCCTTCCCCTTCATCCTAAGTCATAATATCATGTATCTAATTTGTTGCAAATTTTGTCTACATTCTGAATTTCTAGATACTTTTCCCCTAAAACAATTAAAAAATTGATTTTTTTAATAAAAACCTTTTTGGGGGGCATTTTACCAAAATTTGGGGGGGTTGCCGGGAGAAATTTTGGTGGAAAGTTACAAATTCGGATTCAGCGACCAAAAAAACATAAAGTAAGCCGATTTCCAGAACTACCATTAATTTTGCTAGGTAAAATCCCCGATTGCCTGGACTAAGTAGTACGATATGGCTTTCACATAAATGCACATAATGGCAATTGATCATTTGTAATTCTAGTAACGATGCTAACAAGCTGCTGGTCCAACTGAAATACTACTTGCTGAAGGAAAATGTATTAGGTTAAAAACTAAGTGATTGCGGATTTTAAATAAGAAAGAAAAATCAAAATTTTTGTTTAAAAATATAACTTTTTTTCAGTTAGGTATTGTCCGTTTTTGTCTCCTTTCACCATCTTTCAGGAAGTGTCATAATTCCATGTTCATAAAACTTCTGATTTTTGGCACAAAAAAACTGAATTAAATATGGTTTTACATCATCAGCGCAATTAAAAGTTTTACCATTTATGGAGTTCTGCATGGAATGAAATAAATGGTACTCTGAAGGCACAACGTCAGGGCTATATGATGGATGTCACAACACATCCCAACATAGTTCCAATAATTTTTGCCGAGTGATCAAAGACGTGTGGGGTTTTGCATTATCATGCTATAAAACACCTTTACGATTTGCCAATGCTGGTCGCTTTTCTTGAACTGCATCGCTCAGTTTGGCGAGTTGTTGAACGTACATATTTGAATTAATCGTTTGGTTTCTTGGTAAAAGTTCAATGTGCAGAATTCCTTTATAATCCCACCAAACTGACAGCATAATTTTTTTTTGGTGAATCTCAGCTTTTGGTGTTGTCTGGGCTGGTTCATCTTGTATCACTCACAATCTTTTCCGATTAACGTTGTTATAAACGATCCACTTTTCGTCGCCAGTTATCACTCATTTCATAAATGGATCAATTTCATTGCGTTTCAAAAGCGAATCGCATATGCTAATGCGTTGCGGCAAATGAATTTCCTTAAGCTGATGAGGAATCCATACATCGAGTTTCTTGACATAGCCAAGCTGTTTTAATTTTTTTCAATGCATGTATGCGAAACATTGAGCTTCTCTGCAATCTCACGTGTTGTGCTATGACGATCTGAATCGATAATGGCCTTAATAAGGGTCTCATCAACTTCAACTGGACGGCCAGATCGTTGAGCATTTTTCAGTGAAAAATCACCAGACCGAAATTTGGCAAACCGATTGACACTGTCTTTCTTTCAAGGCTTCATTCCCAACGGCACATAACTTCTTGTGCGTTTGCGATGTGTTCTTGCCTTTTCGGAAATTACAATAAAATATGTCTGAAATTCCCGTTTTGTTCTTCCATTTTTAAACTGGGATAGAAATAAAACTAAATAACAATCGATAGAATTTTTTTGCTTAATTAAAGGCGGAAATCCAAAACACAAGAAAACAATATAATCAGACAGATTTTTTTTTAATAAAAAAAAAATCCCATGTCTTTTTCTATATTTCAGTGACCACTGCATCTTGCTACTATATATCGAATTACATATCGAATTATTGAATTCTTATTTCTTTTATGATATTTGAATCACCCGGTATATAGTCAATACTAGCAATTATTTTTAATAAGCTTATGTGACTGAGCAGGGTGTCCCAATAGCTAATATATATCGTTGTCCAACAGCTGATTCCTAAATAATTAGTTTTGTAGGTATAGTTCAACAGCAAAAATGTTTCAAATGTTGTTTTCTATCACATAAAAAGCCATTTACACAAAATAATCATTTAAAAATATATATTAAATTTAAAAATTACATTTAGGAAGATTTTCGCCATGCTCTAACAAGTAAAACAACAAAAAAAACATTGTACGACCAAAACTTACCGAGTAATGTTGCTAAACATTTTATGAATTTTTAGTGGTTTCTGGCACTAAAAACGCATCTTTCCGTTAAATTTGTTTGACTAGTCTCATTGGTGAAAAACCCAATTAGACTATATTTCTTCATTTAAAACACGTGGGGTTTCATTATCAGATATAAATTTCTTATTTTGTCTCATCTATATATTTTTATCTGAAAATGTTTACTTTAGTCATTTTACTTTAACGTGTATGTTACATGATCTCTTATTTGGGTGAGCAACTTCCTTTTCATGTCCGATTCGCTTTTATTTGGAAACCATGTACTTATGATCTTTGGATGTCTTTTGTGCAGTGTTTTATACTTTGTCTATGGCTTGTTTTACCGATTTATATTTTACTAAATATTCTGGTAGGGAAGACCGGCGCTAGTCTAGGCGCAGTTTTTAGTTATTGATTTTTATTAATTTTTTGTTTAAGTTTTTTATGAAACTTTAACTGTACTTTTAAAGAACAGGCATTGGGCTATAAATACCCGGAGTTTTGAGTTTGTAGCTTTTGTAGTTTATGTTTAGCGGAAGCCTAAAGTAAAAGGAAAATTGTGCGCCAACTTACCCAGTCACGGGGCAATTTGCCTATACTTATGGGGTAAGTTGGCACACGCTTTATAAAAATTTAAATAAGACACGCAGTTAAGAGAAATCAATTTCCTTATTACTAGTAGGTTCAATCAAAGGCGTTATCGCCGTATAATGTAAATTCTAAATTATACAGACATAAAAATAATGAATAAAACATTAACATTGAGTAACTTCTATCCTACTCGATAACATCATCAGAGTTACAGTTGTCACAAATAAAAAAACAAGTGTCTCCGTTTGGGCAAGCCCCGTGTACCCAAAATCTTGCATTGCAACAACTTTTTTCGGTGTTTGCTGTTTTTCAAGCTACCAGCATACACCAAACACCGAGCCAACCTGCCCCGTGTTCAATGCGCCTACTAGCCCCATAATAAATTCTTCACAAAAGGGACACGTAACCATCTAAGCATAAATAATCCAAGTAAATCACATATGGGGTAGGTACAGTTAATCATACACTAAGAAAAATTGCACAAGTTAAATCGCAATTATTAAGATAAGTATTAGAAATTAGAAAAAGAGTGAAGCAACAAAAAATTACTTATGAGCGCAAAAAACAGAAAAATCGTAATAAATGTCCACTGCACGTAGGTAATGCTGCAAAACTAAAATGAGGATTGTAAAACGCAAGAAGAAATGTACTCTGTGACTGGTTGCACAATCTATCCACAAACAGGCGGTTTATGGGGACTGCGCCTACTTACCCCTGTAGCCAACTAGCCCCGGTCTCCCCTATGTTCCTGGTGCAGCATGTCCAATTTCAACCTTGCGCGCGCACACACACACACACACACACACACACACACACACACACACACACACACACCAAAAAAAAAAACTATCATTCTTCTTGTCTCGTGTTCAGCTAATTTGACTAAAAATCGTTTTAATAAAATTAATTTCACAGCGTTTTTCACGGATATAACTAAAAATATTAAGGGGACATATCTTTCTTAGACACATGAATAAGTAATTTTGACTTTGAACATTACAAACCGTCCAATAATATCCGTTCACCGTCGGTAGCAATACATCATGCATTTCGCATGTGTTCCAATAGTGGACACATTGAGCATACCAAACTTCATTTTCTCATTAAAGCTAACTGTATTTTGCTTACTACATGTGATAATTTTATTAGTAAATGTGCGCCTGTCTTATAACATCACAACTGTGCAAGCAATTGGTGGCGCACTTAAGATGATGGTATTATATAAAACATTTACATTTCAGGACTTCCAATAACCCCTTGAGAAAAAAGTAATTGTGTTTCTGTAATGTCGAATTCGCACTGGAATCTTCAAAAAGATTTATTGCAAAATAAGGAAAAGCAAGTTTACGACTTTTTTCCACCAAGGTTAGAAAAGTAAAATTTAATAAACTTTTTCTCGTGCAAATCTTCATTAACCGTAGGTAGGATAAAATATATCCCACCACCCCTCAAGGGGATAAAGTTATTTTTACATGTAATAGATCATTTCAGGGTAAATAGAGGACGCTCTACATTTTTTTAATTGACATTTTTCTCGTATCTCGTACCGTTTTAGAGATGGGAACCGAACCTCCGCTTTTCGGTGCTAGGTAGCATTGTACGGAAACTCGTCGTGTACTGGCGGCTCTTCTATTGTCACATATGAACACACGAATCCCCTCAAAAAAAATTTTTAAATGTAAATTAATAAATTTAATAAAAAATTAAACAGATTATTCCCTCACACAATACCATCCCTTGTACCTTTTAGATAGACTGGTCACAACAAAACATTATTGTAATAGGGTAAAATTTGAATGTTTTAACACACAGCTCGCATGTGCGAACGAAGAAATTCCCTTTAAAACCGTTTTATTAAGACGGAAGCAGAGAGACGAATGTGTAAAAAACGCATAGTTCATTAGTTTTCCATTCGCACAAACTTCAGTGTACGCATTTTCTTTCACGCATTTTTACTTGTTCATCCGAATTCTCCTTTGGTTTACAATTTTCTGTAAGGTTTATTATTATTATTATTATTATTATTATTTATAAATCTGTTTCCTTCTTTCTCAGTCTCTCTCTTTTTTTTTTTTACAATTATTATTCTATGTAAGAACAAGTTAAAATGGCACTTAGTAAAATCAGGTTTTCAGAACTAAAGCGGTTGCATTTTTCAAAGTTGTCTCTGAAGAGAAAAAAATTAAATTAAATTACTTAAGCAACACTTTGTTAAATCTGATACAAGTTACGAAACTCAAAACTAGGGATTTCAAAAGGGAATTAAAACTTCGAATCAAATTTGTATGTGAAATGTTCATGTATTTGTAGATGCGGCGAATTAATTAACAAGCGGTTTTGTTTTCTGTTCTTCTCTCTCATGTTTGCAAAACAAAATGGGATCCAAGTTGAGGGAGCTAATGTGTAACTGATTTATCACATACATTTCAAAAAATAAATAAACATGAATGCTCACAATCACATTTAAACTACGCAGTATAACACATTAAATTATATAGTCCAGTAGTCCACATAATCCAGTCTTGCTGCTGTTTTCAAAGATAGTAGGACGTGTTCTCTGCGCTTGATGAAAAAAGAGTAGGTCTTTCGAAAGGCCTTGCGCATTTATTAAACTTTTTATGGTGTTTTTAAAAAGTTTTTTTTTTTTTTTAGTTTAGTTTAGCTTGCGTAATATAATTTAATTTATCAAGAAATATGGATATTTTACAGCTTGACAGTGCATTTCGTTCGAATGTTAAAAAACGTAATGACAAAGTTATCAAAAATTGTTTTGTTCTTTCAAAAAAATACTGATTGCGTTATGTTTTACGGTGCATTTGAGCACGCCCTTTGACGACCTGATGAATACGGAGCTAAATAAATCAGGACGTTTTGAGAAGTCTTAGCAAAACTTGATAATACAAAAATAATTAAACCTATATTTAAAAAAATATATTAATTTTAACTTATAAAATTTTTAATAGAAATCGATTCTAGAAACTTCAGACAAGCGGATACAAAATTTCACCTCGTTCTGCCAAGTAGGTTTTGAATTACGTTTAAAGAACTTCTCGTATTTCACTTTGTCCCATTAGGAATTCAAAATTTTACTTTTGCATAATTACTAAACTACTCCACAGATTGACTGCTATTTGCTATCCCAATGCAAAATTTTCCTAAGAATTCAAATATAGTGTAAAAATTAGGTGTTCGTACTGAAAATTTCGAAGTTTGTTACGATTTCAATATGAAGACTGTTATTAAACTTTTTTAAACATAAATTGAAAAAAGATATATTCACAATCGAATGGGTATTTTCGTCTTTCTCTGCGACAGTTTGTCGATTAATATGTATGGAGTCTAAGTAAGTATATTCTCTCTTTCTTTTATTTATTTATTTATTTATTTATTGGTCGACTGCACTCTTTTCTTCGTAGAAAGTAAAAAGATTAAATTTGCCTACCTTTGAGTGTTTTTTTTATTTTTTATAGTTGCAATTTTTTTTACTCGTGACAACACTAATGTACTTTAGCATGTATCTTACTTTTGTAACTGCAGATTTTATTGTGAACCCCTATTTAAATAACCCAGGACCCCCCCCCCCCCACACACACACACGCACTGTTATCCTGTAGCGCATAGCCACTTTACTATACCTAGACACCACATTAGTGACTACAGATATCACTGTTCTGGATACTTCATATATAAATAATAATAATAATAATAATAATAACAATAGTAATATGTGCACTCATGCAAAAAACAGAGAGTATTCCATATTTTTTAATCTCTAAAGTGTCGCTGAGTGGCGCGAAATATACCATTTTACTAAGAGTTTTGTCTTCTTTAAATTTATATTTGAAATGTTTAGGAGGTTGTGTTCATATTATAACACAAACAAATAATATATATATATATATTTACTGACCAATAATTAAAACAAAAACGAATTAATCGGAAACCTCAAATTATCCTAAATCTAAATTTTTACAGTGTCTATGAATAGTTTTGGAGAAATTTAATATATTAGGTTAATTTACGGGACGGTCTCAAAAGGGAAATCTCTGACTGAAGGTTAAGATCTAATACATTTTTTTTAATTAAATTCTTGCAAACTGTATTGGCAATGTTTGTTTAAAAATAAATCAAAAACTACTGAAAGGAATGAGCTGAAAATGTTTGTATGCATGTTAAAAGCATCTAGAAATCACTTTCTGTTAAAATATTTGTAAGTTGCAATTAATATATTTTTAAAATATTAATATCATAATTGATATTCCATGCATAAAAATTATGAAAATGCATAAAAATCAAATTCTTTTATCCGGCATACTAAATACTTACACAGCAGATTTTTTTAATGCTGAAAATAAAAAATAAAATTTTAAAATAATATAAATATATTTCATATATTTATAATCCCTTAACTTCTTCAACAAATGATTTCAAATTTGGTATCTATGGGTAAAATTTACCTCAGAATCTAAATATGGTGCGAAATTTATGTATTGCCATTGAAACTTATAAAGTTTGTTACTGTTTCAGTATGAAGACGATTCTTTAAACTTATTTTATTCATATATACTTGTAGAAGACTCAGTTCTGTGTCGAATAGTACTTTTTCGTGTCTGTATGTAACAACTGCGCTTAAAAAGTATCGGTGATTGTTGTTTTGTTTAGGGGGGAAGAGGCTGCACATAATAATGTTCAATAATATGCGCAGTTTAATATACATCACATATTAATATGATAGACATAGGAATATAAATAATATACGCTATAGTAGGTACTAATAATAAACATAGAAAAAAATTACATTCGATACTAAAATGTGACCTTTCATTATCTCACTTTATGGAGCTATTTTATTTTTCCAATTTACTGACATTCATTTTAATAATAATCAGTTACAAATAACTAAGCTAATTAAAATCTGGTGCTTGATTTAAAGAAATTTTAATTTAAAATGAGTCAATTTATAACAAGCAAGTATTTCAATTTAGAATGGCCGATTTACATTGAGCAAGTACTTCAACTTACGCTGACAGTTTATTACTGTTCCATTTATCTTGGATGCCTTTTAATATTCATCAGTTAAACAGGTACAACACTGACTTTAGAAAATATTTAATGAACTTCAAATTGGAATTTTATGTATATGACATCTTGCTACATGTTATATTATACAATATAATGTACTATATTTAGAAAAAGCTTTGGAATAATCTAATAAACCAATTCAAAAGTAAATTTTAGATGATCTAAATTTAACCCAAATTTATTCAACTATTCATTTAGTTTATATTTCTCAAGTATTTCTTTTCAAACTACTTGCTATTTTTATATAACTAAACAAATAAGAATAATCTTTGTGATCTTCTTATCAATCTTATCTTTAATTCAAGATAAGATTGATCACAAGATTCTATCCAATCTTGTGATCTTCTTATCAATAAAATAATGTGAAACCTTTTAGAATCACATTATTTTATTGATAATTGCAATTTGGATTTCTAGGCATTATCTGTAGATGGAAATTGAGTTAGAGTCGGCGTAAGAATACTAGCAAATATATTTAAGGAGGCTGGATGCATCTCCTAATAATATTATTATATCCCGTTCGTATTTTAAAGTACGTAATATATATACATATAAAGAAAGAAACCGAAAAATTGTTATCTTCAGTTCTACTTAATGAGAGAATTTTTAAAAAGTACAGTTTTACTTCGTATAGTTTTTCATATATTTGTGTGGATTATTTTGTCAAAAGGAACCATCTGCATATTAAAAATTGTATAAACTTTCAATTTTTAAAGGATAACAACCACGTTTGAAAATTAACACGATGACAATGATGACATACACACAATGAAAATGAATGTCATCGCTTTCATTTTTGATGTCGTCTGACATCATATCATAATGTCTTCTTTAAAGTTATGAAAGTTTGATGGTCTGACACTTTGAGTTCCCCGGATCAAAGCGATCCGGAAAAATATATAGCTTATGCATTTTATCTAAAATCTAAAATAAATTGAAATAAAATTTCTGTACTGCTCAAAAACCAATGATAGAAATGAGCTGTAAATTCACATAGAATGATTCAGATGATGGCGTTATATAAAAATTAATAAAGGTCATAATTCATTAAAAAAAATTTAATATGAATTTATTAATAATTTTAATTATTAAAAATATCTTTTGAATTAAAAAAAGTCCTTCCGGCCAGTGCCGGGAGGAAGAGGTAGCTTTCATATTCCTTATTTTTAAAAAGCCAACTTATATTATTCAAACACACGAAGCTCAATTTAGTGAAAACCGAATATAGGAGATTCAATACTAATTTTTATCAATACTAAATCATTATGAATGAGAATTTTGCGAAATTAGTCCGCTTTATCCAAGCTGCTTTTATTTAATGTAACTTATATTTGGCTGCCAAATTCGGCGATTTCTTAAAGTGCCTGCCATTATAAGACAACATGGTGGATGAGGCTGACCAGTGAACTTGGTCGAGACCTTAGGAATTGCTGTGCACATGCTCACTCACATCGGAATCGATTGATATATAGGAGTGCTTTCGCAGGCAAAAAATCAGATTTTTCAAAATGTCACCACATTAAATATTGAAATTGCCATATCTGAGCCATTTTTTAAGATAAAGACAAACAAAAAATGCTCCTGAATCCTTATATCAAGGTCAAATACTTAAGAAAGAAACCTCTTTCAATTTCTAATTGTTTTGCACCTCACTTTAAATATATATATATTTTTTTAATTTAATGGCCGCCATTTTGAAACAAGATGGCTGATGAAGCTGGCCAGCGAACTTGGTCGAGATATTGATGTATACTATCCACATGCCTTCTTACATCGAAACAGGCGAATACGTGTGTTATCGCGTGACAAATACAAGATCGTTTCAAAATGTTAGCCATGCTAGAAATTCAAAGTCCTATAATTCAACCATTTTATAAGATATAAACAATAGAACAAATTTTCAGAAACAAAAACTGCTCCGGAATCTTTGTATCAAGGCCAAACACATAAAAAAAATCTTTTTAATTTTCCAATTTTTTAATACCTCATTTTAAATTTTAAATTTAATTTTTTTTTTAAATGGCAACCCTTTTGAAACAAGATGACGAATGAAGCTGGCCAACGAACTCGGTCGAGACGTTGGTATGTACTATGTACAGACCAAGTTACATCCAAATCGGTTCATAAATACGCCTGATATCGCGTGACAAAAATGAGGTCGTTTTAAAATGTCAGCCACAATAGAAATTCAAAATGCTATATCTCAGCCATTTTTTTAGATATAGACGAAAGAAAAACTGTTCCGGAATTTTTGTATTAAGGTCAAACACATACGGCAAAAATCTTTTTCATTTTCCAATTTTTTGGTATGTCATTTTAAATTTTTTAAATGGCCGCCATTTTGGAACAAGATGGCGGATGAAGCTGGACAACGAACTGGGTCGAGATATTTGTATGCACTATGTACACACCAAGGTACATCCAAATCGGTTCATAAATATGCCCGTTATCACGTGACAAAAATCAGGACGTTTCAAAATGTCAGCCACGCTAGAAATTCAAAATGCTATAACTCAGCCATTTTAGGTAGCTTTCATTACAAAAAGCTGCCTATTGCAGCCGTTCGGAGGAAAGCGATTTCAAAAAATTTTGGTATATTTTCATCGATCATGACCCCCAGACCCCGAAACCACCCTCCGTTCAAAAGTTGATATATATATATATATATATATATCTGATCTTTGTCACACTGTAACTCTCGTATTTATGAGCCGATTTGGATGAAACTCTGTGTGTACATGGTACATACAAATGTCTTGACCGAGTTCGTTGGACAGCTTCATCCGCCATCTTGTTTCAAAATGGCGGCCATTTAAAATTTTAAAAAAAAATTAAAATTTGAAATGTGGTATCAAAAAATTTAAAATTGAAAAATATTTTTTTCTTATGTGTTTGACCTTGATACAAAGATTCCGCAGCATTTTTTGTTTCGTCTATATCTTAAAAAAAGGGCTGAGTTATAGCACTTTGAATTTCTAGCTTGGCTGACATTTTGAAACGGCCTGATTTTTGTCTCACGATAACAGGCGTATTTATGAATCGATTTGGATGTACCTTGGTGTATACATAATACGTACCAATGTCTCGACCGTGTTCGTTGTCCAGCTTCATCCGCCATTTTGTTTCAAAATGGCGGCCATTTAAATTTTTTAAAAAAATTTGAAATTTGAAATGTGGTACCAAAAAATTGAAAATTGAAAAATATTTTTTTCTTTTGTCTTTGACCTTGATACAAAGATTCCGGAACAGTTTTTGTTTCTTCTATATCTAAAAAAATGACTGAGTTATAGCATTTTGAATTTCTATTGTGGCTGACATTTTGAAACAACCTGATTTTTGTCACGCGATAACAGGCGTATTTATGAACCGATTTGGATGTAACTTAGTGTGTACATAGTACATACCAATGTCTCGACCGAGTTCATTGGTCAGCTTCATTCGCCATCTTGTTTCAAAAGGGCTGCCATTTTTAAAAAAATTTAAATTTTAAATTTAAAATGAGTTATCAAAAAATTGAAAAATGAAAAAGATTTTTTTTATGTGTTTGACCTTGATACAAAGATTCCGGAGCAGTTTTTGTTTCGTATATATCTTTAAAAATGGTTGAATTATAGCACTTTGAATTTCTAGCATGGCTGACATTTTGAAACGATCTGATATTTGTCATGTGATAACACGAGTATTTATTAACCTATTTCGATGTAAGAAGGCATGTGGATAGTATATCGTAATGTCTCAACCAAGTTCGCTGGCTAGCTTCATCAAATATCTTGTTTCAAAATGGAGGCCATTAAATTAAATAAAAAAATATATTTAAAGTGAGGTGCAAAAGAATTAGAAATTGGAAAAGGTTTCTTTCTTAAGTATTTGACCATGATATAAGGATTCCGGAGCATTTTTTTTGTTTTGTCTTTATCTTAGAAAATGGCTCAGATATAGCAGTTTGAATTTCTAATGTGGGTGACATTTTGAAAAATCTGATTTTTTGCCTACGACAGAACTTGTATATATCAACCGATTCCGATATGAGTAAGCATGTGCACAGGAATTACTAAGGTCTCGACCAAGTTCACTCGTTAGCCTCATCCACCATGTTGTCTTAAAATGGCAGGCACTTCAAGATATCGCCGAATTTGGCAACCAAATATAAGTTACTTTAAATAAAACAGCTTGGATAAAGCTGACTAATTTCGCGAAATTCTCATTCATAATGATTTAATATTGATAAAGATTAGGATTGAGTCTCCTATAATCGGTTTCCACTATATTGAGCTTCGTGTGTTTGAATAAGATAAGCTTGCTTTTTAAAAATAAGGAATATGAAAGCTACCTCTTCCTCCCGGCACTGGCCGGAAGGACTTTTTTAAGATATAGACGAAACAAAAACTGCTCCCGAATCTTTTTATCAAGGTCAAACACATAAGAAAAAAATATTTTTTCAATTTTCAATTTTTTGGTACCACATTTCAAATTTAAATTTTTCTTAAAAATTTAAATGGCCGCCATTTTTAAACAAGATGGTGGATGAAGCTGGCCAACGAACTCGGTCGAGACATTGGTATGTACTATGTATAAACGAAGTTACATCCAAATCGGTTCATAAATACGCCTTTTATCGCGTGACAAAATTCAGGACGTTTCAAAATGTCAGCCACGCTAGAAATTCAAAATGCTATAACTCAGCCATTTTGTAAGATATAGACGAAACAAAAACTGCTCCGAATCTTTGTATAAAGGTCAAATACATAAGAAAAAAATATTTTTCCATTTTCAATTTTTTGGTACCACATTTCAAATTTTAAATTTTTAAAAACTTTTTAAATGGCCGCCAGTTTGAAACAAACTGGCGGATGAAGCTGGCCAACGAACTCGGTCGAGACATTGGTATGTACTATGTACACACCGAATTACATCCAAATCGGTTCATAAATACGAGAGTTACAGTGGGATAAAGGTCAGATATATATATATATATATATATGTCAATTTTGAACGGAGGGTGGTTTCGGGGTCTGGGGGTCATGATCGATGAAAATATACCAAAATGTTTTTTAAATCGCTTTCCTCCGAATGGCTTCAATAGGTAGCTTTTTGTAATGAAAGCTACCTAATAAGCGTAGATTATGTTCGAGTCCATTTATTTATCTCAAAAAAAAAAAAAAAAAAAAAAAAAAATCAGCAATGTTTTGGGAAGCTATAAATTAAAATTTGTCAGGTGAATTTAACGATAGCATCTTCAAATCTTGAACTTTTTTAATTATATGAGATAAAAAAATGCATAACTTATAACTTTTCGGGCCTTTTTTTCCCCAGGAACTCAAAGGGTCAAAAGTGGTTATTACGATTTGAAAAAATGAAACTTCGTACCATTTTTAATATGCAGCTAGTTCTATATTACAAAATATCCCACAGACAATTATAAAGAATTTTAGAAAAATTAAAAAGGTATTTTTATTTTATTCTTATATTTATTAGAACTGAAATTATAGCCATCGCTCGCAATTTTTTTAATTTAATTACTGTACACTAGGTCAAAAAAAAAAGAGAGAGAGAAATAAAAGTAAAATATTCCATATTATTTAATCGCCAAATGATTGCAGAGAAAAGCAAAAAAATATTATTTTATTCAGAATTATGTTTTCTTTAAACCTACATTTAGAAAAGAATGAGATGGCACGTCTCAAGATTGAAATATTAACTAACTTTTAATATGTCAATACTAACAGCAAATTCGGACACTATAAAACGAATCTGGAACCTCAGATTAGCAAAGCATATTTTTTTACGAAGTTTCTATGAATAATTCCGTAGCTATTCAACATTAAAAACCGAAATTATTTTTATTTTGTTAGGGGGAGAGGGGATTTTAAAAATAAAATCCATTACTGTAAATTTCAGATTTAATAAAATTTTATCAATACTTTTCAATAGGTAATATCATTAATGATAGAAAACACTACATAAATTTTCTTAAATATCTTATCAAAATTGGTCATTATGCATTACTTTCTTAAAAATAAAACTTGTATTGTTAAATTGCAACAATTAAATTAATTATTGACGAAAAATGCGAAAATTGATATAAAGTTTTAAAAATAAATAAATACCTTTTTTATTACAGTTTTTAGTCAAAGAAATTTAGTTCTTCGTGGTTGAAATAAAAAAAAATTACGATTGAAACAATAGCAATTTTTTAAAATGCATTAAAAAATTTCTTTAGCAAATCATATGCGACGCGTACCTTCTGATTCTGACTTTTAAAATACCCCCCCCCCCCCCTATTTAGGAGATAAATTGGAGTACTTACTTGCATGTTTAAATATGAAAAACAAATAGACTCGTACGAAGTTAGCTAACCCAGGAAAATAACCTTAAATATATCTAAAATAAGATTACCGTTTCCCGGGTTTATTTTACGTATATCTCGATTTCCCTACTTTTTGCAAACTAACGTCACCCCTTTCCATACGCCGACCAAAAAAAAAAAAAAAAAAAAAAAAAAAAAGCAAGAAAGAAAGGCTCCCGATTGCGAGGTCACGTCATAGTAACAGTTTCTGGCGATAAATTATATAAATTATACCTTTTTCTGATCTAACTTGATCTACGGGACTCAAAGATGTTGTCAAATATGAGTGTTACTATTTGAAAATTCAAAGCTGGTATGATTTTTAATATTTGGATGACCCCTATTTCAAAAATTGTATTCATATTTGAAAATTAGACATAATTCGGAATCTATTGGCGCACAGTGGGGCGAAACCTCTGTTTTCCGACAAAATTCTGATATTCGTCCCAACTTTTAGGAAAATGTATTTTTTCGACAGGATTCGAATGAGGTCATCCACATGTCGCATACGACCTACGTTTTACGAGTAATAACCACTTTTCTGTCGATTGATAACTTAAATTCTTGATTATTTCAGGGCATTAAAATATATTTCCTTGTTAAATATTTCAGTATCGATTCTTATGCAATTTCTTTCTCTGAACCGTGTGGAACCATTCGCAGGTTAATACAAGCCATAGCTATTGACTTAAAACCATTTTTCTACGTATTTTTCTTAACTTCAAGGAATTATGATTAGGTTGAAAGGGATGAAAAGCTGGAGTCCAAGCTCTAAGCATATCTTTGTCCGGAAAACTTGAATTTCGCCTCAAAACTTTTACAATCCGTAATATTTGTCGCATTATATTACAAAAATTGGCTAAAATCTAATAAAAATGTAATTATAAAAAAGAAAAATATGTTGAATACAGCAAATAAATAAACTGGAAATTATTTAAAAAGACAAAACATTATATGTATTAGGGTTGTTTGAGATGATTTTTATGTATTTTCGTCAGAGGAATCGAATAAGACCAATCCCAAATAGATGCGTATAATCATTCGGGAGATACTTTTGGGCCTTTAATGAAATAATTTAATTTATGTGCTTGCAATAAGGGAGAACGAAGGCCACAATTGCAGATAATTGCAGCTGAAACAAATATAGCTGTTTTCTGAATGTATGTAGGTGAGAAAAATTGCCAAGCCCTGTTCGAGGCTAATGGATCTTTTTTTTTAAGCTTCGACAATCAATTTTAATCGCTATTTTAAAAATGTGAATATTGTATACCTTAATTCTCTATATAGTAATGCAATAATTGAACGAGTTATTTCTGGTTTCTTGTCCTCTATATAGGAGGTAAATACATTCAAAATTTCATTTTTGAAAATAAAAGTATATAAAGGGGAACAAAATTCGGCTAAAGTTTACCAATTTTCCAAAAATCTAAGAAAATCCACTTTTAAACCTTATTCTCTTTGTACGGGCGCGAAAAATTTTTATTAAAAAAAAAAAAATAACCAGGGATTTATTCTTCTACTATCAAAGAACAGAAAACCGCTAAAAACGGGAAATAAAATAATATAAAACAAAAGATTCCGTTTTTAGATATTTTTGTAGCCTCTCGTACTTTCTCTTTTAAAAGACTACCTTTTGCTAAAGTGTGGGATGCCCCCCCCCCCCCCCGCCACACACACACACACACACACACACACACCTCTATTTTTTTTCTTTTCTAGGCTAATTGTACTTTTGCCTGACGAGTTATTTTCTACAAGTGAAGACGTTTAGTTTAGATTTAAAATTATGTTAAAAAATTCTCTTTAAGCAACTATTCCACAGATTAGTACCCAGATAGATTAAATTTTGTAACCAAAACGTAGAAATCAAAAATTAAGTAAAGGCTCAAAAATAACATTCAAATTCAGTGTTCGTTGTTACCCTTGAAACTAACATTGATCTCTGAACGAGAATCTGTCTCTTTCCGTTTTTTAACTTTTATTTTATTGTTGAAAGAAATCCAATAATTCTACATTCATTTAATGTAAATTTCTGAAACGTATAAACTCATACAAAGGAAAAAAACAGAAATCAATAAATTTTAAGGTTTCAGCTTTTATGTGTGGCTTCAAATTTGTTTTGATTTTTGAATAACATGGGACAGCACAAGATGTCTTCAGAACTGC
The DNA here is from genome assembly GCA_963932465.1 of Maratus speciosus. Taxonomy (NCBI): domain Eukaryota; kingdom Metazoa; phylum Arthropoda; class Arachnida; order Araneae; family Salticidae; genus Maratus; species Maratus speciosus. The sequence goes on from OZ010787.1 coordinate 289,501,233, forward strand.
AATTTTCAACTACTTGTGTTTCAACATCAGGAAAGATGAATAGTTAAAATTGGAAAAGAAATTATTTATTTAAAAATATTTTTAACATTGTACAACAAATAATGCTTTTGGAATATAGTAAAGTATTTATAACTCGTTTGTATTACTGCCAATCAATGTGTTAAATGAACTTTATCACAAGTTTTCTTTTATGGCATTTGAAAGAATCGTCGGGGTATAAAGGATTAATACCATCACGCTAAACAAATTATTCTTTTTCTACATAATTTAAGTGTACCAATACAGATAATGTTTTTATTTTTCATAATTAGTAGGCGATAGGCGATTGTTCTGCCCTTCCCGATAGAGTATTTAAAAAAAGTTAAAGACACAAAATTTAATAACAACAACAATTTATTTAAAGCAATAGAAATGGTGATTGGCAGTGGACAGGCAGACTTAAACTAAAGATGGCCAAAGTATAAGTTCAAATCACAAAAGACCGAGACGAGGGTCTCAAAATACTCATTAAATTCAAACACTTGGCTCAAATTAAAATGGCCACTTTGATAGTTTTGCAGGAACCGAAAGGAAAACTTCTTAGCTCGGTCTAAAATATCGCTTGAAACACTGAAATATCATAATAGAAATGTCCCTATAAACACTTGTCTTACAATTCTTTCCCAATATCACTATAAAAGGAATCTCGTGTATTCCAAGAGTCATTTATACATAAACAGGAAACTGAACTTCTTAATACGCTGGTGGAACTCTCTGCCAAAGACTCTTATCCAAAACATACAGTTTACAAATGACATGTGTTGAACAAGACGATGTTCAAATGCGATTCTCAAAAGGTGGGCACTGGACACACGTCATAACTTTAAGCCTTTCAAACATAACTTTAATTATCATTGACTTTATTTATTTATTTTTTTTACACTGAGTTTTTAATTCTATTCAGAGACAGAAAATTACATAATTTATTGTAAAAGCTTTGTATAAATATCTTAAAATTTTATTATTTTATGCTAAAGAGGCCAATTTCGGACATTCATAACGTTAACTGCTCCAATGTACCACCAAGAAAAAGAGTTTTAACATTTTTCCAGGTGGTTCTAATGGTAAACAACGAATGCATAAAGGAAACGGATGATTTTTTGATAATTTCGTTAAGAGATGGCAGGCTGATTTATTGCTTTTTTGAAGATAGGACTTTTTTATAAAGAATTTTTTTGTATTTTGTTATGTCCGAAAGTAACGTACGCGACAAAGCATTTGATTTTATTATTATTATTACTGGATAACAAAAAGTTAATTATACATATATATATGTATACACATACAATTATAGGACACATTTACTACATTCTTAGTCTTAAGCATTTTTTAAATACTAAGCGCAACGTCCAAAATCTGTAACGTACGTGCGAAAAAATGTCCAAAATTTGTAACGTACACAACTGCTAATTAAATGATTTAATAATTAATTTTCCAGAATAGTTGCTGTCTTTTAATGTTTGTGTATAATTTTGTAGACATACTATTAAAAATATTAATATATTATATTTATAGACAAAATACTATACTATTAAAGAAAAATTGGCCTTAAATTCGAAAATTTTAAAAATTACATATTGTTAACGTTTAATGATCCCACCTTTTGAGAATCTCCTATATATTCAGTTGGTAGCAGTCCAAATGACTGCTCGCGGGCTTTCCAGTGTTAAATTCCCATTAATGCCGAGATGCGTCTAAATCCATCGAATCTAATTTCTATCGCAATATATTGGAGCCGCACAATCATACACATAATTATCATAAACCAATATAGTACAATTATCGTGAAAATCAGATTCGCTGAGATTCTGATGTACTTTGCTAAGAAATAACAGAATAGGTAGTTCATTCACGCACAAATGTCAGAATTCAAGACACCAAGATCATGCACAAAAACTTAAAGCTACGACCACAGAGTACCTTCATAAAGCAATACACTATGCTACAGAGAGTTGAACAAATAGATTTTTAATACAAGGGTTGTTTGTTTTTCAACCTCCGATTGGCCATAAAATAAAGACTAGTGTGAATAATAAAATTCTTTGATAGCCTGGAGCCAAGTACATTCAAAGCTACTTTTCGACAGAGTCGTAGTGAAGATTGAGTCATTTGTCCTACTGATGAGCGAGGGGGTGGGGGGCATACCGTCTTCAAGGTTGCCGCCAGTGTATTGAGATTGAGATAGGTCTCCAAGGTGTTTTGAAGATTTTTGTTGGAGTGAAAAGTGAAATGGAGTGCTGTCCACCCAGACCTATCTTCAGATCTTGAAAAAGATGACAATCACTCGGTGCCAGCGAACTGATGGATCAACAGCTTCTTTCACTAATCGAACACATCCCATCGAATCACCCCCCACAGATTCGAGAAAGAAGCTGTTGAGCCATCAATTTGGCTGGCACCGAGTGATTGTCACTTCTTTTGAGATCTGAAGATAATTCTGGGTGGACAACACTCCTTTTCACTTTTCATTCCAACAAAAATCTTCAAGACGCCTAGGAGAACTACCTCAATACACTGGCGGTAATCTTCTTTGAAGAGGGTATGCTTCCCCTTGCCCACCCGTATGACAAATGACTCAATCTTCTCTGTGATTATGTCGAAAAGTAGCTTTGAGTGTACTTGACTCCAGGCTATCAAAGAATTTTATTATCCACGGTAGTCTTTATTTTACGGTCCATCGGAGGTTGAAAAAAAAAACAGCCCTCGTAGGAAAATAGAAATTCAATTCTCGAAATATATAACTGTAAAAAGCGGCCGCTGTCGTAGGCGGATTTCTTTTCAGCGTTTATAAGACCCCTTTAATTTGAATACAAATAATATTTAAAAGTTTTTTCAGCTTTATTTTTCTGAAATTAAATATGTAAAAGGAAACTTTTGGAAAATACTGGGTGTCCAAATTCAGGGGACCGTAAAAAATCTCCCTACAACAGTCGGCAATTATTTTGTCAGCGCTCAGGTTTAGTATTCAGGGGATGGTATGTCACGTGCTGCCACCGTCAATATGACGTCAGCGTTATTCATTAAGTTTTTCTTATAATATAGATAGATATAAAATAAAATTATTCCATGCATAAGGTATTTATTAGTAATTCATTACAATTTCTTGAAATTTTTCTTACGATCAAAAAAAAAATAAATTAAAAAGTATTCATTATAATTATGGTTATTCATAGCATAATAATAAACTAATAAACGCTGAAGAAATAAGAAAAAACTCAATAAAGTGCCTGATATTGAAAACGTGGAAGAATTTTAATAAAATTATTAGTCCAGGCAATAGAGACCGTATAGGAGCTCTACCTAGCAAAATTCATGGTAGTTCTGGAAACAGGCTTACTGTATGTTTTTTGGATCGCTGAATCCAAATTTTTAACTTCCCACCAAAATTTCCACCGGCAATACCCCCCCCCCCCAAATTTTGGTAAAATGCCCCCAAAAAAGATTTTTATTAAAAAAAAATCAACTTTTTTATTGCTTTAGGGAAAAAGTATCTAGAAATTCAGAAAGTAGACAAAATTTGCAACAAATTATATATATGACATTATGACTTAGGATGAAGGGGAAGGGGGGATCTGCCTCGGAACATGCGCGCGGTGCTGCGTGAACTAAGTTGCGATATTCCACTTAACCACTCACACGTTTACATTCGCCCTCCCATCTCCCCTCCGAACTTTCTCTATAAGGTTTACTTTAAGTTTTTTGGGTCGCTGAATCCGAATTTTTAACTTTACCCCAAAATTCCCCCCCCCCCGAAACCCCCACCAAATAGTTGTTTTTAACTTAAATTTCTTATTGTTTTAGGGGAAAAGCATTACGAAATTCAAAAACTAGACAAAATTTGCAACAAACAGGATGTATGACATTATGACGTAGGATGAACGGGGAGGGGGAGAACTGCCTCTGAACATGCACTGCGGCGCTACGTGCACTAAGTTATGAAGTTCAGGCAATAGATGATTTTACCTGGAAAAATTAATACTAGTTCTGGATTTCGACTAACTTTATGTTTTTTGGGTCCCTGAATCCGAATTTGTAGCTTCCCACCAAAATTTCACCCGGTAACCCCCCAAAAAATTGATTTTTTGAAAAAATTTGGTTTTTGAGAAAAGCACGCGGGAATGTTCCGAGGCAGCCCCCTTTCTCCCCGTTTATCCTACGCCATAATATCATATATCCTATTTGTTGCAACGTTTTGTCTAGTTTCTGAATTTCTTAATGCTTTTCCCCTAAAACAATAAGAAATTTAAGTTAATAACAACTATTTTGGGGGGTTTTCGGGGGGGGGAATTTTGGGGGTAAGTTAAAAATTCGGATTCAGCGACCCAAAAAACTTTAAGTAAACCTTATAAGGAAAGTTCGGAGGGGAGATGAGAGGGCGCATGTAAACGCGTGAGTGGTTAAGTGGAATTGCGTAACTTAGTCCACGCAGCACCGCGCGCATGTTCCGAGGCAGATCCCCCCCTTCCCCTTCATCCTAAGTCAAAATGTCATATATCTAATTTGTTGCAAATTTTGTCGACTTTCTGAATTTCTAGATACTTTTCCCCTAAAACAATAAAAAATTTGATTTTTTTAATAAAAACTTTTTTGGGGGGCTTTTTACCAAAATTTGGGGGGGGGGTCCGGGGGAAATTTTGGTGGGAAGTTACAAATTCGGATTCAGCGACCCAAAAAACATAAAGTAAGCCGATTTCCAGAACTACCATTAGTTTTGTTAGGTAAAATTCCCTATTGCCTGGACTATATCTACAGTGAGCAAAAAAAGTATTTGCACACCCGGTAAATTTGTTGTAGCATATGTATAAATAAATAAAAAGCAACTAAGAATTAAAAATACCAACACTTTTACAAAACAAATAAACATATTTAATATCTGTATTAATAATTATATTTAAAATATCAAAACATAAAAAAGTAGCATTTGTACTGCCAAAAAAATATTTGCACACTAGCAATAAAAATAGAACTAGAGGAATTATTTATAAGTTAAAAACAGTGCTAATATTTAGTATGCATGCCCTTTGCTTCAATTACAGCTTGTAATCATCTGGGCATTGATTCTATTAATTTGTGACATGTTTCACTGCTGATATGTAGCCATTCATCCCAAAGAGTTCCTTAAGTTCCGATTTGTTAGAAATTTTCTTTTTCCTTATTTTCACATCCAAAATATGCCATAAATTTTCAATCGGATTGAGGTCTGGTGATTGTGGTGGCGTTTTCAATTGATTTTTTACATTATAAAGCAACCATAACCTCTTAATATATGCAGTGTGTTTCGGATCGTTATCCTGTTGGAAATAATATGAATTAGGAATTCCTAATTTCAGAGCACTATTAGATAAATGATCTCGCAATATATTAATATATTGTTTAGCATTCGTATTGCCTTCAATAAAGGTCATTTCGCCAACTGCGTTAAAAGACATGCATCCCCAAATCATTACATGACCACCGCCATGTTTTACAGTTGGTTTCAAGTTTTTAATTTGAAGAGAAGTATTTGGCTTTCGCCATACAGTTTTCTTACCATCTGGGCCAAAAATATTGAACTTGCTTTCATCGGAAAAAATAAGTTTTCCAAAACTCTAGTGGTTTGCTGACATAAACTTTTGCAAATTCAAGTCTTTTCACCCTATTTGTTTCACTAATAAATGATTTTTTTCGAGGGGCTCTTCCTCGAATATTTGCATCATGAAGAATATTTCTAATTGATTGTGGTGTAACTATTGTTCCCGACGTTGAAGCGACATCAACAGCCAATTCTCGAGCACTTAGAAAAGAGTTTTTTGAAGATTCTTTTATGATGGCTCTCCTTTGCCTGGTATTTAGCTTTCTTGGACGGCCAGTTCGCGGCTTATTTATTGTCGAACCAGTTTCTTTTTTCTTCTTAATTACACAACGAACACTAGAAAAGTTTAGATTTAATCTTTTACCTATTCCTCGGTAACTTAATCCAGAATTGTGAAGAAATATAATCTTCTCACGGGTAGCAACAGACAGTTCACACGTTTTCGGCGCCATTAGAACAAAAACTCCCCAGAATCCCTGCTTCAGTTAATATATTACGTGACTTTAAAGTGCGGGGCTAATGTACTGCGGGACTGATATGCTAAACATTTGCATAATGTTCGCATTTAATGGCCTTTTTAACAGTCAATGCTTCTTGTGCAAATACTTTTTAGGTATGAGAAAATATTGATTTATTTTTTAAAATGTGTAATATTACTGTTTAAGGAAAATGGGTAGTTATTTTTATTTTCTTCTTATTTAAATAAATGAATAATTAAGATAATAGTATCAAATTTGCTTTCTATGGTTACTTATGCAAAAAATCGTCTGCGTGCAAATACTTTTTTTGCTCACTGTATATACCAAGCAAAAGAATATCTTACAAGGAAGGTCTCCATACGGGCATACTCAGAAAAATCTGAAAAAAATTACAGAATGTTCTTCTCATATGGATATATATGTTTATAAAAAATTTTTTGGCGGAACCCCGATACAGCGTCCATAAAAAAAAATAACGAAATTTTCATTTATTTGGTGATTTATCACCGGCTGGCGATGGGAAAAATAATACGCATTTATGTAGGAAAAAACTTTTTATGTTGAATTTGTTTATATAAGTTTAATTTAAATAACTTTAGTTTTGTCATTTTTAATTTGTTTTAACTATAGTTCTGTCCTTTTTAGTTTGTTTTAACTATAGTTTATCATATATATTTATATGTATTTATTATAAAATCTAAATATCATATTTTACGATTTAAAACAAAATTTAAAATGATTTAAATTATTTCAAGCTCAAAAATAAGGCAGAGAGAACACTGTCGATTTGATTTTGTTGCTATGGAAACGACTTCGTCTTAGATATGGAAATGTATTATGGCAATCAAATGTCAGCTGACTATAACTTAAATTAGATATTTGTAACTTGCAAGACATAGAAAATATTTTTACAGTGATAAAAATAAAAAACTACAGCAGCAGGCAACATATATATGCAATATAAAAAATATATAATAACCTCTTTCATTGATTAAGTTTAAATTCATTAAAAACCGTGCATTCTAAAAAACAATTAATAAACAATTTTCAGATGCATTAAAATCGTTTGCTTTTGGCGAGGAAAAATCCTGCTCGCCAAATCGCGTGTCACTTTCGTATTTTCGCGCCAAATATTCGAAAGTATATTATTTTTTTACAGATTTTCTACTGAAATTCCGCCGTTAAATTTGACTGATTCCTTATTACATACATGAGTAGTTTCACTAGCATTTTTTTCAACATATTCTGAGTATGCCCTGTAAGGAGACCTTCCTTGTTAGTTATATTAGAAATACATATTATTAAATCAAATCCATCTCTTTTTAAACTATTTCAGAGATTAATGCAATGGTTCCGAACTGGAATAAGCAGCGGGTTAGTTAAGTGTATGAAAAAGTAACATTATGGCGGAAACCACAAAAAATAAAAAATTAACATGAAAATACAAAAACTGAGCTCCATTTTAAAAAAAAGCACAAAGTTAAATTAAAATACTTAAGAGCTGCATTTTATGCATATCAAGATGTGTAATTTTTGTGGAAATGTAGTAAAAAACTATTTTAATGTTATTTTTTTTTATTTTGTTTTGACATTAGGCTGCTATTACAGAAAATAAATAAAGAAAATTTAAAATGTAAGGTACAAAATAAAAGCCTATAAATATTTTTAAGTTAATTTATGTCGTTTGATTATTGAATTGACCTACTAACATTACTCACTAACAAAAAACAAAACAAAAAAAAAAAAAAAAAACATTTTGCACGGAGATAGTGTAGGCCGGTTTTATAAGAGGAGAATTACTCATAAATGTCTAAAAGAACTAAGCAACATATACGCATAATTGCCAGGTTTCCCGATTTTTTCCTACCACTAATTCATAATAGAAATATAAGATTTATTTAAGCGCACAAACCTGCGATTTTGGAAAGCAAATACAAAGAGTGTTCACACACTTTTGTTACGATTTTGGAAAAATAAATATATAAACAAAGATAAGAATTTTCAAATATGTTCAACCTGTAAACCCTTTCGTTGAACTACCTTATTATTCGTTCCATCATATTGTTTACAGGGACACACAAAAGATTTCTGTTACATTATGGAGAAAAATCGTTTGCGATGCATTTTATTGGTGTTACGATAGTTCAAATATCATGCGATTGATATGCATCACTGGGATGGACTAGAACATGCTTTCCTAGGAATATAGATTAAGTTGCGCATAAAGTTCGTTTACAGAGTAGCACAAAAGAATTCCATTGCATTAAGATCTATGGGGAAAAATTGTTTGCGGTGAATTTTAATGATATTATGATACATCAAACATAATGAAATCGCTGAAGTGCACTACAACATGTTTTCTATAGAATATGTAGTGCATAGCATTTGTCGTTCCTTTATAGAGACACACAAAAAATTCTGTTACAGGACTACAGATGTAAGATCGATAATTTCTGAAAGTGAGTTTTCCGCTATGGTATGCATTTTTAAACTTATCTAATTTTGAGTGTATAAGATAGTGCGTATGAATCTTATAGATCGCATACAGGGCTGCATGAAAGAATTCACAAACATTACCGCATATATGGACAGCTATACCATATAATATTGTTGAAAATGTATTTGTACTGAGTTATGGGGTTTTTTATGTTGCTCATTTAAATATCTAAATTTCTTAATATTCTACGAGTGCTGGAAAGTGTTTCATAATCTATGTCTGATACAGAGACTTTTCGTTCTTGTTTGTTTTAATTACCTTTAAATCAGATTTTATAATTATCTTTACAGTTCCTTTAGAGATATTTAATGATTTTGTGATAGTTATTTTCGGGGGGGGGGGGAGGGGGGGGGGGGTTATTTTCTAAAAAAACATGAGATGCGACTTTGGATGTAATAAGTTGTGAACGCACTTTAGTTGGATATAATTTTTTACCTTTTCCCCAGACAAATGTAAACTTTGATTATTCTTTCATTTTTATTAATTATGTCACTTATTTTACGTGTAGAAATATTAAAACCATGCTTTTCAAAACTTTTTTAATAATGCAATAAGAGCATTTCTCTTCGTAAAGCGCAAACACATATCCTTCGAACCATTGTTTATTTTCCAGCGAGATTTTAAAGTGAAAAATATTTTTAATTATGCAGAAGATATTTAAACACTATTTCGAATTAGTGTCATATAGGTTTTTTTTTTTTTTTCATTTAAATTTAAATCATAGAAAAGAAAAAGTCAATATAGTTACAAAAACGTGTGAACACCCGCAGTATATCTAGCGAAAAAATCGTGATATTTCACAAATACGGATACGGAAGAGAAAGCGGTTGATAAAGGCAGCCTTAATATGATATGACCGGTTTTTTAAGCATAACTATAAAACTACTTGGGGAGAAAAGTTTAAAATTTGCATAAGCATATGAGAGTTTTTATATGAATAAAATGCAATATGTTTATAGCTTATAATTGGTGAGGGCATTTTTTTTTCGAATATTAAATTTAAAATTCATATTTTATACCGTAATGTATTACAAAAATTGCATATAAAAAATATTGGATTTTCGGTTACTTAGCTGTGCAACCGTACAAATAATTAGCAAGATAATATTATAATTTTAGGGAAAGTATGTATTTAAACGTATTTTAAAGGAGCGGTAGGCTTTAAAATGAGCAAAAATCGACCAAAAATATGAATTTTTATTTTATTTTATTAACTTGTTAAAATTTAAAAAAGAAAAATATGTATGACATATATTTGGCAGAAAGTGTGTTTTCATACTTCTTATGCAATGAAAATAACACATTACAATGTATTTCAAATGCAATTCTCTCGAACAAATACTTCGCGGTGTATACACATCTTTAAAATGCTCCATGCTTTTAAAATTTTGTTCAAAATTCTCAATATGCCTAAGAGAAAATCCTGAAACGTACTACAACAAAGATGTATTTAATATGTTAGTTTGTTATTGTCCTCAAAGTATTAGTAATGTATATTAAATGTAAAATTTTAATTAAAATCAGTTCGGTTTTTTAATAAATAACTCTTTGTTGAATTAAAACATGGATGCACAAATCTACCCTATATATATAAAATCCTAAGGAAACGAATTTATGAAACGATTTTACGAAACGACTGATTGTGTTTCACAGCTATTTCTGCTAAAGTATGGAACGTTTGGCGATGAAATTAACTCCAATTATCCATATTGATCCACAGGTTTCAAAAGTGGTATTAGAATTTTAAAATTTGAATTAGTTTTCGAGATTTCAATTTTTTCTGTTTTTAATGACATTTCTATAATAATGGCTACTAGATAACTCCATTTTTGTGGAAAAAAGGGAGAAAAGGGAAAAACACAGAGATTATTAGATTTTTCCGCCATTTTTCAATTGAAATTGTTTTTTTTTTTTTTTTTTTTTTTTTTCAGTCGAGAGTGAAGACAATATTGTGATTAAATTATGTTTTTCAGGAAAATTAGAAAATAAAAATAGAAACATTTTTCTCACAATTAGATCATCCGGAATCAGTTTATTTTAGAAACCAAAAATTGTCTGTCACTTTCAAATTCCATAAACGTAAAAAAAAAAAAAAAAAAAAAAAAAAAAAAAAAGATTTTCTTTTTAATTTTAAAGAGACAGTGGTATCAATAACCTTAAAAACAGAAAGAAAATTTTAAAATAAGAATTAAATGATCACGTGTTAAAAGCAGAAAATAAGGAAAGTTGTGTCAAAATCTTTACACGTAAATATTAAAAAAGTACGAAAACTTTAAAATAATAAAATTATCAAACACAAAAAGCCTTTAAAGTTGATACTTACGTCATATGTAAAAGGCCCGAGGCTAACGAGAAAGACAGGCTACCGCAGTGGATTCCACATATCTTTTTTTACAGACCGTTGAAGTCACGTGATGCTCGAATGCACCAATGAAGGTGTGGGAAAAGAGCAACACGTCACTCTAGCGGTCAGTAAAAAAAGACACGTGGATGCAGCGCGGTAGCCTGTCTTTTTCGTTAGCTTCGTAAAAGGCCCAAATATTAAATATCGTAATATTTAAAGTGTTTAAAATAATTAAATTATTACACGTGAAAAACTTTTAATGGTGAATATTAGGTCACATTTAAAAAACCTACATCCCATTAAGAAACATCCCATTGCATGATTGCATAACAATATTAACGAGATAAATAATTTTGTGAAGATGTTGGGGATCCAAATACCAGGAAAACTCCTATACCGTCCCGTGTCCCTGATGCTGATTTTTAAGTTTGGAGCTGTCTGCATAAAATTGTTTCAACAAAAATAATTCGATGTAATTTTTTTTCCGAAACTGGAACTATTGTTTTATATAAATGTGTAGCAAAAAATTAACCTGCACACATTTTTAGGGTTGTTATTATTTTTAAACTCTGTCCCTGGGTTTTAGATTCCTTACCGTCCCTCTTCTAAAATTATACAGAAAATCACTTCAGATGCAGCCACAGAATTTTTTTAAGTGTTTTCTCATGCAGAAGTATGCTAGAGAAAGAATGTCTAAAATTATTTGACAGGAATTTTACTGCAGAATTTAAATCAGCATTTAAATATCAATTGCAAGCAACGTGGCTTTATTGGTAGTCTTACCGTCCCCAAAGTTAATTCCTGCACTTTTCGAGGTAAATTAATTATTATTTTTTAATTTAATCCAATGTAAATAACTGTTTTTAAAAATCAATGATCATTATGGCTACCACTTAATCTTAACATAATTTGCCTAAAGTAGGTGGTAATTTTCCTTACCGTTCCATCCTTACCGTCCCTTTTTTCCTATATCGTCCCCCTTTTTTACCTTACCGCCCCCTCTTTAACACCCCTTTAAGACAATGTTATACCAAAATTTTGTACTAAAAATACTACATTGTTATTATTTCTTATTTGAATGTCCTGTGGGTACTATGCAAATCCATTATAAGTAAAAATTTCGAAGAAAATAAAAAGTTTTAGTGGTAAAATGTTAAGGAAAATTAAACTCACAAGTTTAACTTAAATCTCAGTTAAATAAAAAAATTTTCGCTTCTGACCATTTTTTCTTTATTTTGAATCATTAAGGCATTCGTCTATTTGATTAAAATGTTCTTTTAGCAAGTTTAATTTCACCATATTTTTATTCCCGAAAGTCAAAAGATTTTGAGAATGCCCCAAATGCATTTAATTGGGAAAATTACGTCATATAGTAAAACGATACATTTAAAATGATTTTCATTCCGGAGACATTTAATCTGACGTCACATGGTATAAAAGTAATGCGGCAAGCAAATTTGTTTATATATTACATCACTTGATGCACATAAATACAGGTAAATGTATGCGAAAAATACTTTCGATTTATTTTGTACGGATTACTGTTCAATAAATACATATTAGAAAATTCGGCTAGTCTTATTAATTAATACAAACAATATACATTGTAAAAATAACCTGGAAATATGCATGATGGCGTGTTAAAATAGGCAAAAGAATTCTTAAATAAGCTATACCTGTTCCTGAAATATCTAAAACTCGACCAAGACATAAAATGTAAGCGTAAAATTTCAAAGCACAATGCTTTTCAATATGTGGATCTGAAAGCTATTCCCAAGCAGACGGATTTTTTTAACCTCAAACCTAAAGGAAGAATATTGACCATAGTTTCGTTATAAAACTCAGAAAGATAGCGTCATTTTTAATCTAACCATTTTATACAAGCTATTTTCAAATGTGTAATTGACCTTACTTATCAATCCCGAAAACAGACGTCATTTATTACGACAACGATGGATGAGGCCATGCTAACCGAAAAATGCCCATTCAAATGGAAAAGTATGGCAACACGATTACAGAAGATAGTCGCTATTATACTAATAATATCATTCAATATTCCGTAACCTGGTAATATTTTTTAAGCAGGGCACATTAGTATGTTTTCAGAGGCTGCGAAGCTTGAACAGGGGTTGGCAGGCGTAGATTGCAGAAAGCTGAGCCCCCTAGTGTTTTAATAAAATCTTTTTCGGAAGTAAAATGAAAAAAAAAATGGATAAAATATTTTTAGAAATTGGAATACATACAGTATTTTAGGTTAAAATATAGGTATATCCTAATTAATAGCTTTTAGAAAATTTTAACTGATTTTTTTTAAATATTTGTTGAATTCATGTTACAGAACATTTCTTTGATTAATCACTTTTTGGAATAACCTAAATAATGAAAAATATTTTTTTTTTAACTCCCCTGTCTGCTTAACATTAGAATCACAAAATTTTAAATATTTTTAGTGAAAAAACTTTAGAAGATAAGTTTAAAAAGATAATTTTAAATTTAATTTTAAAGCTAAATTAAGACCAGTCTTGTCATATAGGATTACAACTATCGAAAAAAAAATAATTCACATTTAGACGACTTCACAAATGGAATTTGGTATACCATTTAAAAGTAGCCGTTATTCTCAAACGAATGATATCAACAAACTTTCTCTGTGATGATTTGAGCCTTAATTAGTTGGAGGGTGGGGATGGGGGGAGGATAATCTTTTAATTCGGACTGCACATTTTAAGAACTAAATAAAGTCAAATACTAATAAGGAAGAACTGAAGAAAATTTTTCTCTTGTCTCTGAAGGAAAAATCACTTATATTAGCAACAATTTCAAAATACATAATTACCAATGTAATGCTGGATATTTTTTAATAATTCCGCTTTGAGCAAGTTTAGCTATTTTTCAACAATGTGGTTGTGTTTGCCTGGTTTTGACACACATGACGTATCTTCTAATGACCACAAATTTTAATTTAGATTATGAATAAATAATTAACTTATACTTACCATTCTAATCGCCAGGGTTCTTTTCTGGTCATATGATTTCCAACAACGCCAAAACATTAGATGCACCAAATCAATTAAGTAACTCCATCCGTATAAACTGCTGCTTCGGACAACACGAATTCACTTCTTTTTTCCAAAAAAATATAGCAAATATAATGGTCAATTGCTTCGATCATCTATCAGCAGCTTCTTTACTTCGGTGATTAGGAGAGTTTGCCGCGCTTCTAGTTTGCTCATGCGTGCGGGTGTCATTTAGGAAATGTTCGATGAAATAACATTAAGTGCGTGTAGACCAAATGTCTTCGAATAAACTGTCTACACTTTCTTTTACTTTACAGACTGATTGATAGATCTCCTATATTCAAACATTAAATACACAAAAAACTTAGACTGAAGAGAAAACTTTTAATTAACGAACACACAGTTGCTCTGTAAATATTTATATTTTAAGAAATTAAAGAGGCGCTCTGTTTCTCTACAAAAATCAAATATTCCTTTTATTCATTTATGAATAATAAACTATCGAAAGGAATTCTATTAAATAAAATAAGAAAAATAATATGAATCAGAAAAAAAATCGCATATAGGGATCATATTATGCAATGAACAATAGAAAATATAAATCAAGCATTATCATATAATTTCTTTTATTTTGTAATATATTTCTTTAATCATCATGTGTCCGATTTTTCTGAAGTTGTGTTTTATTTTATTTTTTATTTTCCAAGTCATGACTTGGCCAAGTTCACTTTATTTAATGTTTACCCAACGAAATTTCAGTTTTTAAAATTAAAATAACTTACCTTTAAAAAGTTTGTCATTGAAGGAAGTTCTTCAGTTCTCGCCTGCATTAAAAAAGGGTAATCATTGGTATAGGTTGTAGTAGAACAATTTTAATGACTGAAAATATCGTTGAGTGAATGGAACAATTTGATGTCCTCTGTTGAAAAGGTTCGTGGAAACCATACTAGATTACATGCGAGACCTCACAAATTTTTTTGCAGATATAGCCGTCTAATGATATTTTTTGTTTTAATTAGATACTTTATAATCGTGGTGTTTTCCAAATTCATTTAACTTTCAGTCCACTGTGGAAATAATAAAAAATGAATTATAGAAAATTATTTTTGAAAATAATTAGCATAATCGTAACAATTTTTTAGGAAAATTACATAATGTTATTAGAAACCGCGATCATCCTTCAGTAATTTTAATTTTACATAGAAGCTATTCCAGTTAAGTTTTTATCAAGCTCAAACAAATTCTAATTTTATATGATTTCCAAAAGTTGTCTGTTGAATGTAAATACTGTAATCTTGATAATATGGCTTAAAATAGAGGTCAATATTGTCAGAATTTTGTTTTTCAAGAAAATTTTATATGCCATTAGTATGTGCCTATTTCGCTTAAATTTTAAAATGGTGTTACGATGAGTAATTCAAACTTTACACGATAAAGAATGCTAAATTACTATAATATTCATATAAAATGGGAAACTGTTTCTTAATATATCCAAAATTCAAAGTCTTTATCTCTTATTTTTACGCAGGCAAAAACATCACTGAGTTTTTGAGCACACAGCCCAAAATTCACCATGTGCCTGTTCAGTGCACGCAATACATATAGATGCTTTAGAAGATCGATAACACTAAAACAATTAGTAGATCTTCTATAACTTTTATATAAATGTCATTGTTATTTTCTAAAAAAAAAAAAAAACACTCTGACAATTTTAATAAAGGTTACAAAATCTTCATTTTCGAGTTATTACAGATGTTTTCACGATTTTTTTTAAAGTATTTATTATTATTATTATTATTTTAACATACCTCGATTATCCAGAGGAACATAAATTCCTAAAACATTGCAACACTAGTGCGTATAATTTCTGTTTTGATTCTCTATTTTTAAAATTATTCAAGCTGAATCATAGTATGTATTTAAAAATTGATAAATATTTCTGTCATCCTTATATTAATGGATGTATTTATAAATATAAATAATAAATTCTGTTTCTTTTAGTTATACGTGCACATTTCCAAGAAACTATAATTTTAGACAAGTTGTGTATCACAAGTTAATAAATTCAATTCTTGCAATTTTTTTTCAATGAGTGTCTAAACTTTTATTGGACATATAGTTGAGATTATTCATGTAAAAAAAAAAAACCTTTAGATAAATGTATTTTTTCTCCCCTATCCTTGATAAATGGCATTACGAAATTATGGAAAAAGAAAAAAGCGATTGAGTATGTGAATACTCATCTACCTTAAAATAGGTAAAAAATGAGCTAATCCCTTGAATGGTGGTGAGATATTATGTATCCAACTTAATTTTAATCCACGAATGCCACAATGGCCCCAGAATTTTGCTTTAATAATGTACGGGAAGAAAAGCTTTTACGTATTTTAAATAATTCTGTTCTTGAATCATTCAATCATATCAATAGTTTAGGAACAGAAGTGCTTGCATCTGAAAAGGTTAATTTTAAAATCGTTGCTTATTTATAGTTAAAATCAAATAATTTATTGGGGAACATGTATTTTACTCAGGTAAGAAAATATACTAATGCACTTTATAGATGTTTATATTACACAAATTACATGTTGTTAAATCATAATAAAAATTAATGAAGCAATTTAAATTTCTATCCATTTTCGACTAAGAAAACGAGAAACTTAAAAAAAAAAAAATTAGTCAATTTTCTAGCAATAATTTCGGAAACTGATACAATCTTCTGTTATGTAACTTCTGTTAACTCAAGCGTGTTATTATCGTATGTGTTTGGTTACAATTAACATGATTATCTTCAATAATTCTGACAGTAATAGTGCAGTGCTCCTCCAAATAACTGAAAACAATAAAGATACTGTAATTCGGTCATTTGTAAAGATTTTCAAAATATAATAATAATATTAATAATAAATATTTTTATGATTCCCAATAAAATATTTTTTATTCACGCTCACACCTATTGATATTTTAACTTTTTTTTTTTTTTTAGTTGTCCAAAAGATAAACATCTATAAAATTTTAATTTAATGAAAAACTCTTAGAGAAATACAAGTAATTGAAGAGCTTAGATAATAAAGGTGGTAAGTGACACAATCATCATTTTGAGAAAATGAGTTGTAAAGTTCCAAATCTTTATTTGCGTTTGTTGTCAAAAGCCTCCTGCATCAATTAAAATCTCTGTGAGTATTAGGCTTTTCAAATAGTAATTTAACAGATGGTAGAGGGCCATTATTATCTTCAATCATATGATTAACTTGTTTTTTTAATTTTTGTCCCTTACGACCTTTATCATCTGAGCTCTTCAATGATTTTGATAACCCCATGTTCATATTTTAAGAATATTTCTGTATTATTTTTTAAAACTTTTATCAAATACATTTATTTCGAATTTACTGAATATATCCCTTTTCAGAGACAGTTTATTAACTGTTTCGACTTTTTATAGGTTGAATGAGTATTGCTTATATTTATTATTTTGAATCGTATACGTTAGCAGTATTCCTTCAACCCGTGATGATATTTTATGATAACAAGGATGGTGTAAATAGTGTCCTAGTGTCAGTTACCAAGCATGATAGATACTTACTTCCCTAATTACAGTTATATCTAAAGATGCAATCAGCGATCTGTGATGAATTTTTAACTTATTTCATCATGTCAATTACTAACGTATGAAAACATTATAGTTCCATGTTTTATTTTA
Organism: Maratus speciosus; assembly: GCA_963932465.1. Classification (NCBI taxonomy): domain Eukaryota; kingdom Metazoa; phylum Arthropoda; class Arachnida; order Araneae; family Salticidae; genus Maratus; species Maratus speciosus. Next base: position 289,518,878 of record OZ010787.1, read on the forward strand.
CTTTTAATAAATTTAAATTGCTTGATCATACAGAATGTTTGTGTAGTGGTATTTTTATATAAAAGTATTTTTATTTCAGAAGTTTTCCTTTCAATTTTATATTTTTTATTGTATTGTATTGTTTTGTGATGGCCTATTATATACAAACGGGATACAGGGCCGACGTTACGATGGGTTTGAAGAAAAGAACGGAAACTTCGAATGATTAGGTCCACGGGTGCGATTGGGAACGAACCCAGCACCACCCGTCTACCAGCTATGAGAAAAGATACCTATCGGCCACTGGTGGGGCCTTTGTAGCTTTTTACTAATTATGTATTTCAAAATGTATAATAGTTTTTGTTAAAATTCTAATTCGACACCAACTTTTCATTTGATTTATGAAAAAATTGGTAATGGGTCGTCAAATTTTATGCTCATCAAGGACCATGGTGTCTTCTGCCTCTCCCTATATTTGGAAATTTCATTAACTAAATTTTCGTTATCTCTGATGATTTAAAAATAATTATAAAACTTATTATTCCCAAGAGACATACAATAATTAACCACTAAGAAAAAATGAACTAAAAATTCTTTAGGGGAGGGCACTCTGCCCTCCTGAATATCTGGTGTTTCATTAAATTAATTATTTTTTTATGTTCATGTACAGCAGGCATGTTAAACACCTGGCCCGCGGGTGACAACCAGCCTGCCGACAACTTACCTGTGGCCCCTGAAGCCTTTCTTATTTTACATGTGTTTAATTTAGTTTTTAGAACGTGCCTTCTGAAAATGCACTTTGTACCAACATATTTGTACCAACAGTGGTCTTAGAGATGACAAACATCCGAAAGATGTATATCAGTGTTACCAGTTTGGTACGCTTTTTTCATTATTATTCAGAACGTGGTAGCATTCTGAATTTTAAAAATCCGGTTCATATGACGACAGCGATGTATAAAAACAGATGTAATGTAATTAAACTTCACATTTTAGCAAAAAAAAATTATGGATACAAAGATAACCAATCGAAATATAGAAAAGCGCGAGATCGTATGTGTGAAAATATAAAGGTTCATAAAGTTTTTACAGTCTTTAATTTTTATAATTTTCATTTGTTTTACATCGAAACTAATATTTTATTTTACTCTTCAATTTTACACAACTTCAGAAAATAATGTGCTGTATTTAATAAATACTAAGAAATGTATTCTAAAATTAATAAATTTCGGCGCTAATTAAGAACAGTAGTATAGAAAAGGGTGTTCGAAAGAGACGGTGGATTGTGAATGGGAGGAAAGAGGGATAATCATACTATAGTAGGAAAGGATTTGAGGGAAATGTGTGTTGGGTTCTTATCAGCCGGAAATGAGATAAGAAATGATAATCTGATAAGATTATGTTATAGAGAGATAAGAATAAAGTGTAGAAACTGATTGTCGAACATAGAGGTTAAGATAGTTTCCGAACGTAAGGAGTCGATTATCTTTGTAGATCATACTATAGTATGATAGGGTAGGAGGGGACTAAATTTTTAAACGGAGCTTAATTTTTCGTATCATCTTAGGGTTTGAATGAATGAATATATAAGGTGATGTTATATTATAACATAAAGGTTAGGTCTTTTTGATGGGAAGTATGAGGAAGCTTATTTATTTTTTTGGTATCGACTTTGGGCTTGAACATGAAACGGAACTGAAAATACTAGGTGGCGTCCTCTATCGACAGGAAATGCAAAGTATTGTAATTAGGTTTTTCGTAAAAATTTCACTTGGAATCGAACTTATGACAAAATAGTCTCTTGACTTGATAATTTGAAGTAGGTTTAACTGATCAAGCCAAGAAACTATACCTGTGAATCGAGATTTTAGATGTTTCAAGACAAAAATTGTGTTCCTGTCATTTATATGCATTCGTTTGTCGGTTATTTAAGATAAGTCAACAGTATCTATTCTAACTACTACTAAACTTTATGAATTACTTTAATGTATACGATTTTATCGATTCTGCACTCGAGAGTATGATAATTTTACCAAATCTTAGTTTCGAACTCGCGAACTTCGTATCCAATTTCATTTATTGTATCTGATATGCTATCCATTGTTTGAGAATTACTTTAATGTGTAAGATTTTTTTTAACTTGTATACTATCCACTGTTAGAGAATTACTTTAATGTATGAGATTTTTAGTTTAATTGGTTTTATCGATTCTGCGCACGAGAGGAGGATCATTTTACCAAACCTTGGTTTCGAACCTGTGACCTATGATTCAAATTTCATTTTTTGTGATTGATACGCTATCCACTGGGCAGACCGCGCCTCGATGTTTACTACCATACTTTTGAACACAAATTATTATAAATTAAATCAGCTCATAGTTCGTTATTGCAATAGATAATTATTTAATGATTCTACACTAGTTCTAATGAATTCTAAAACTACTGCTACACTTCAACTCATTCTTTTGTTGAGTTTAATAAAATTTAGTACGATTTTAACCATTGGTTTAACATATATTTCACTGAAATAATAAAATTAACTTGTAAAACCTTAGAACGATGAATTAAACTCGTAACATGATTAATCATATACTTTTTAGACATTACATAAGTACATTTTGACATTCGATTGATCTACTACCCATGAACTTTATACACATACATACTTTTTTTTTAATTATGTCACGTGTTTTTCTTAAATTTGACATATATTTCACTGAAATAAATTAACAAAACCTTAGAATGATGAATTCAAACTCGTAGTTCAGTTAATCATATACTTTTTAGACATTACAAAACTTATACTTTATGTCACGTGTTATTCTTAAATTTATGCATCAATCATTAAAAATTTTTAATATGCGCACCCTATGATTATATAAAATTGAACGGAACGAGACTTTTTTCATTAGTGTTTGCTTTTCTTTGAATGTGTGAAGACGTTTTTACACTTAAAATAATATGGCTAGTTTCCGAGATGGATATTCTACTATGTTAAGTGGTGATGTATCAAGACTAAATGATCAAGACATGAGATTAACAGTACGACCTAAAGTAGAACCCGTTTGAGATAATGAAGTGGAATCCTCCGTATCACAACTGAAGTCACCTTATATATGTACTATTTTCAACAAGTTTTTTTTACGAAAAGGCAATTTAAAACAACATTTGATAATTCATTCAGAAAAAATGTCATTTGTATGTGACATCTGCCAAAAAGCATTCTCTAGAAAGACTATTTTGAATCGTCATAAATTAACACATTTAAATATACCTTCGCAACATAAATGCGATTCATGTGGTGAAGCATTCTCAAGAAAGTATGACATTAAAACACAAGAAGATCCACAAGTCCTCCAAGCAGGATAAATGTAGTGAAATGAAACCAGCTTTATACGACTAAGAAACACATGTTTCAGATATTGAAATACCTCCTTTGAAGAAAAAGTCCTAGGAATGTAAATTTGTCATAAAACATTCATGCAAAGAACTGATTTAAAACGACATAGTATAACTCATTCCAAGACAACCACTACATATAAGTGTAATCAATGTGAAAAAGACTATTTCAGCAAGTTTTTGTTAAAAAATTCATACGTTAATTACACGTCAAACACCCCATTTGAAGAAAAATCTCTTTGAAAGTAAAATTTGTCATAAAACATTCATGCAAAGAACTTATTTAAAACGACATAGTACAACTCATTCTAAGACAACCACTACATATAAATGTGATCAATGTGGAAAAGACTATTTAAGCAAGTTTTTGTTAAAAATTCGCATGAAGTGTCACAAGAAGACCCTTAGCTTATACAATTGTGATAAATGCTCCAATTCGTTTTCATCAAAGTTTATTTTAACTAAACATAGAAAAATTCATTCTAAGAAATATAAATGTAATCACTGTAACATTATATTTTATCTCGACTTTGAGTTTATACATCATCTTATCAAAATGCATAAATGAAAACTTTGTCTAAACATATAAATTGATTTGAATATCTATACCTTTTTAAAATTATTTGTCATTCTATAACTATTGAAAATGATTAATAAATATTATGTAAGTGAAACATCTTTTGTCTTTTTATTTGTTGGTCTAACAACATTTCAAATTTTATCTAATAAATTGTATTCAATTAAGTAAACAGTTACTAAGTATTCAACTAATATTATACTAAAAGAAAAAATAAATATCATATTTCAAATTTTGTTTAAGTAATTGCAAAATATTTAAAGAACATTTAATAATATTTCTACATAATATTTACTAAGTATTCATATAATATTTTACTAAAAAGAAAAATAAATATCATATTTCAAATTTTGTCTAAGTAATTTTACTCAATTAAATAATAGTTACAAAGTGTTCAACTGAGATTGTACTAAAAAGAAAAAATAAATATCATATTTCAAATTTTGTCTGAGTAATTATCGTAAAATATTTAAAAAGCACCATTTAATAATATTTTCACATAACAACTACTCAACAGTCATATAAATTATCACGAAATATTTTTAAATTGTACTAAAATGAAAAAATAAATATCATATTTTAAATTTTGTCTAAGAAATTGTATTCAATTAAATAAATATTTACTAAGTATTCATATAATACCATACTAAAAAAGAAAAAAATATATCATATTTCAAATTTTGTCTAAGTAATTGTGTTCAATTAAGTAAATAGTTATTAAGTATTCAACTAATATTGTACTAAAAAGAAAAAATAAATATCATATTTCAAATTTTGTCTAAGAAATTATATTCAATTAAGTAAATATTTACTAAATATTCATATAATATTTTACTAAAAAGAAAAATAAATATCATATTTCAAATTTTGTCCAAGTAATTGCAAAATATTTAATAATATTTCTACATAATATTTACTAAGTATTCAACTAATATTTTACTAAAAAGAAAATAAATATCATATTTCAAATTTTGTCAGAGTAATTGTGTTCAACTAATATTTTTAATATTATACTAAAAAGAAAAAATAAATATAACATTTCAAATTTTGTTTAAGTAATTGTGTTCAATTAAGTAAATAGTTATTAAGTATTCAACTAATATTTTTAAATTATACTAAAAAGAAAAAAATAAATACAATAGTTCTAATTTTTTCTAAGAAATTGTATTCAATTAAGTAAATATTTACTAAGTATTCATATAATATTTTACTAAAAAGAAATTTTTTTTAATAATATTTCAAATATTGTCTAAGTAATTTGGTTCAATTTAGTAAATATTTACTAAATATTCATATAATATTATACTAAAAAGAAAAAAGTATACAATATTTCAAATTTTGTCTAAGTAATTGTGTTCAATTAAATAATATTTACTAAGTATTCGTATAACATTCTACTAAAAAGAAATCACACAATAGTGAAGACATCAGTCAAAGTGATTAAACACATAGTTTAATTACATTACTCTTAAATCGACTTTACTTAAATTTAATTTTTTTTTCAATTTCTTTTCAAGTGAATCATGAGTTAACTTTATTTTATTAATTTCATATTAAATTCTTGAAGTTATCCATTAAATAAGGTAATTTTCAATAGTTTTAATATATTAGAATTATTTAGAAAGTTTAATATATCACTCATCACTTGTATAAACAACCGTTATTCGCTTATTAATAATGAATATTATCATATGTTACCATACAATTCTCCAAAAAAGGATAAAACCATTAACATAATATATATCATTCATCCTGTATATAAAAGCTGTTACCTTATGTTATCACACAATCCTTCAAAAATTGGAATTTCCACCATTCAAAATGAATTCTATAAAATAAAATATATTGCTATACTCTTTAATCTATGTGTTTATTTTTTCAAAGTGATAGAATATGGTACCCCTATTACAACTTTTAATAGAATGTTATAATTTGTACATGTATAACTAAAGAAATAAACAATCCTATAATAATTAAAAATGTATAACATATCTATAAAATATCAAAATAAATATCTTAATACTATGATTCACAATTTTAAAAAATTAAAAAAGTTAATACTATTCTTCAAAAAAGAATAAAACCATTAACATAATATATATCATATCAATCATATCAATCAATTAATCAATCATATCAATCAGTCATATCAATCAATCAATCATATCAATACTAATATGTGTGTTTATTTTCCCAAAGTGTATGATTATTTTGCTATACCTTTTAGAATTTTTAATAGAGTGTTAGAGTATAATTTGTATATGTATAACTTAAGAAATATTCTTTAATAATTAAAAAATACAACATAAGTTTAAAATATTAAACTAATAATCTTAATACTATAATTTATACTTTTTTAAATTAAAAACTTTAAAAAAACTTTATAAAATTTAAAAATTAAAACTTTGAAAAAAAACTTTATAAAATTTTTTTAAACGTATTCCAAAACGTAGCGAATCAGCAGGGCCGTAACGACTACCTTTCACCCCTCACCCCCATTTATGGGGACCCTAGACAATGTCAGGGGCCCAGAAGTAAGCTACCTTTGAGCCGAATAATAAGGTTTTTTAACTTTTAAAATTATTATCTTTAAGTTGTAATTTTAATAATAATTTATATTATATTTAAATTTATTTTTTAAGAAAGATCTCGGTCAGATTTTTAAAAAAAAAGCAATTTAACAAATTACAACGACTATTTGGAAAATGATTTTTTCGAAGACTAAAATTTAAGACTAAAAAATCGCACGGAGTTCATCATACATTACGTACGCCATGAATTAAACATTAATAGTGTTATTAAACGTAAAAATTGCAAGATTTCCTGATACTTACGTATTATCCAAGCATTTCATTGGTTGTTCGGGAAAAAGCTTTTCCATCGTCCAAGAAATCTGACGACCCATTTTAAAAGAAATTTCATTCTTAAACTTCTAAACATCCCACAATATTACTTTTTACACCGTCGTATAGAGAAAAAAATGTACTTTTAAATGCAATTTGTTTGAAAGCTGTATCTCAATTTGTTTCTGAGTTATTAAATTTTTTTTGTACGTTTTACTACTTTTTTGTCATACTGGCAACAGAAGTATCCATCGCTGTTGAAAGTAAAGGGAAATACAGATTACTGTATAGACCAATCAGAAAACGAATAAAATGCGAATTAAACCAATAAAAAGCTTCATCGGAAAACGAATAAATGCGGATTAAACCAATAAAAAGCTTCAGATATGCTTTTGATTTCCTACCCTGATGAGGACAATAACCATTTTTCCAAATGGTTAAAAAGGAAGAAATGATTTTTTTTTTTTCATCCGGAAAAGATGTACTTTCTACTCTTATTTCTTTCAAACAAACAGATGGGGACTTACTTCCTATAAGCGTCATTCTTTTTAAAAATGGGCAGATGAGCGAAATTTTAAAGGCTCTAAATTTATTTAAAAAGTTAAATGGTTTTTCAGTCTTTTTAGGGCCTCCTATAAGCGTGGGGAAATGCAATTATTACAAATCTTCTTTTAAAATAGATGTAATGACGTAATTAACCAATCATCACATACCACATACTAATTATCCCCTAATGAATAAGCAAAATTCTCTTTAATATATTTAACTAAAATTTCTTTCCCTTTTTAAATTGTATATCTCCTTATCTCATTTACAGTTTATAAATATCTTTCTTTTTAATGTTTACCAAAATTTCAGCTGTTACAACAAAAAAAGTTCTCATCCTAGAATCATTAATAGTGAAATAACATACTTTTCTCTGGTTTACACATAAATAAAAATATATCCTTTGATTATATGGGGGGTTTTTTACAGCTGTAATCTAAAAACTCTAAACAGTTATTGACTCATTCGCTGACAGTGTCGGACGTGGAACATAAATCTGCAAATATCTTGATTTTCTTTCTTTTTTTTATAGCGTTCTCGTTATTATACTAGAAAAGAAAAACAGGACTTCTGTGATAATTTTGTTTATGAAAAAGCAAAGAAAAAGAAATAGGATAGAGTGATAACAGGCAGATGCCTCAGTTATTTATTGATATCACGAAAATCTGACAGATTAGTGATTATGAAAGTAGTAATTAAATTGCTTTTACTTAAATAAAAGGCTTTTTAGCAGAGATAAAAAGATAAATACTAAATTTATTTCAGAAATATAAACAGATTTTAGATATTAACGCAGCTTAAAAAGCATTAACAACACAATATATTTTGATAAATTTTATTTGATATAAATTTGATATATTTTGATAAATTTGCTACTAATAAATAAGTGATCACTTCCTATATTTAAAGAAATATTCTTTTACTTTTTTCATACGAGTGCAAATAAAATTTTACAGTTTAAAAAAGAATAACCCAGAGCCTGAATGCTGGTATAAAATCGACCTAAAACGTGACATCGGTGATCTGAATGTTAAATTTACAATAGTTGCTTATGCTTTTTATTGCTTTGGTTTTTAGATGCCACGAATTTACTAAAATCTAATATATAATCACATAAAGCAATGATTTTTTTTTCTAAGTTTATGAGTAGTAAAGATTCGAAATCCTTCCCAGGTGAGGGTGATGGTGAAGATCCTGGTTGCGCCACTCTAGAGAGAAAAAAATAAAAATAAAAGTGCCCAGTTAAACTGATGGCATTGAGCTCACAGGCTACTCACACTAATTGTATACCTATTATACTCTTATTTCAAAGAACAATCCACCTCAGAAAATAAATGAAACGGGATTGGCCCCCGTTTCCCCCCTTTATACTTTAACCAATGAACCTCCAAATTTAATCAAGGCACCTCCTTTACATAATAAACTGGTATACCAAATTTGAAGCAAATCAGATAATTCTGCATTCAAAAAACATTTCGCTAAATTAAGGGGGGGTCTACCCCCCCCCTTTATACTTAACTAATGAGCCTCTAAATCTAATCAGGAAAGCTCCTTATCAGAATGAACATAGAAAAAAATTTTAAGTAAATTGGATAATTCTGCATGAAGATCCATTTATCTAAATTAAGGGGAGGGTCTTGTCCCCCTTTCCCCCTTTTATACTAAACCAATAAACCTCCAAATCTAATGAAGGAAGCGCCATGTCGAAATAAACCGGCATATAAAATTTGAAGCAAATCAAATTATTCTGCATGAAAAACCCATTTATCTAAATTAAGGGTGGGGTACTAGCTCCCCCCCCTTTATACTTAGCTAATAGACCTCCAAATTTAATCAAGGCACCTCCTTAACATAATAAACCGGTATACCAAATTGAAGCAAATCGAATAACTCTGCATGAAAAACCCATTTATTTAAATTAAGGGGGGTTGTCTAGCGCCCTTTCCCCCCTTTACACTTAACTAATGAACCTCCAAATCTAATTAAGACAGCCTCTTAACATAATAAACCAGCATACCAAATTTGGAGCAAATCAAATAATTCTGCATAAAAATCCCATTTATCTAAATTAAGGGGGGATAGACCCTCTTTCCCCCCTTGATCCTTAACTAACGAACCTCCAAATTTAATCAGGGATGCTCCTTAACATAATAAACTGGTATACCAAATTTGAAACAAACCAGGTAATTCAGCATGAAAAAAACATTTCGCTAAATTAAGGGATATTAGCTCCCCCGTTTCCCCTTTTATGCCTAACCAATGAACCTTCAAATCTAATCAGGAAAGCTCCTTATCAGAATGAACCTAGAAAATAAAAATTAAAGTAAATTGGATAATTTTGCATGAAACCCCGTTTATCTACATTAAGGGGAGGGGACTTGCCGCTCTTTCCCCCTTTTATACTTAACTAATGAACCTCCAAATCTAATGAAAGAAGAGCCATATCGGAAGAAACCTGTAAATCAAATTTGAAGCAAATCGAATACTTCTGCATGAAAAACCCATTTATCTAAAAAAGGGGGGGACTAACCCCCCCCCCCTTTGTATTTAACCAATAAACCTCCAAATCTAATCAGGGCAGCTTCTTAACATAAGAAACCAGTATACCAAATTTGGAGTAAATCGAATAACTCTGCATGAAAAACCCATTTATCTAAATTAAGGGTGGAGTCTAGCCCCCCTTTCCACCCTTTATAGTTAACTAAGGAACTTCCAAATCTAATCAAGGCAGCTATTTAACATAATAAACCGGTATACCAAATTTGGAGCAAATCGAATAATTCCGCATAAAAAACACATTTATCTAAATCAAGGAGGGAACTAGCCCTCTTTTCCCCCTTTATTCTTAACCAATGAATCCCCAAAACTAATCAGGGAAGCGCTTTATCAGAGTGAACCTAGAAGAAAAAATTGAAGCAAATCGAATGTTTCTATCAAGAGTTATCGCGTTACGTACATACATCCATACATACGTACATACAGAACCTGAGGGCACATTAGCTCTCAGGCTTTGATAGCCTGTGAGCTAAAAAGAAAAGTGCCCAGTTAAACTGATGGCATTGAGCTCGCAGGCTATTCACACTAACTGTATATTATACCCTTTTTCCAAAGAATAATGCCCTCGAAAAATAAATTAAGGGAGAGATTCCCCCCCCCGTTTCCCTTCTCTATACTTAACCAATGACCCTCCAAATGTCAACAGGGAAGCGCCTTATCGAAATAAACCGGTATATCAAATTTGAAGCAAATCGGATAAAAAAAACCCTTTATCTAAATTTAAGAGAGTATTAGCCCCCGTCCGCCCCTTTATATTTAACCAATGCACTTCCAAATCTAATTAGGAAAGCGCCTTATCAGAATAAACCGGTATACCAAATTTGAAGCAAATCGGATAGAAAAACCAATCTATCTAAATTAGGGGGTATTAGCCCTCGGTCCCCCCTTTAGACTATAACAATGAACCTTCAAATCTAATCAGAGAATCTCGTTATCAAAATGAACCGGTATACCAAAATCTGATAATTCTGCATGAAAAACCCATTTATCTAAGTTAAGGGGGGATTAGCTTTCTCTCCCCTTTATACTTAACCAATGAACCCCCAAAACTAATCAGGGAAGCGCCTTATCAGAATGAACCTAGAAAAAAATTTGAAGCAAATCGGGTATTTTTATCATGAGTTATCGCGTTACGTACATACGTACTTACGTACATGCATACATACGTACAGAACCGGCGAGCACATTAGCTCTGAGGCTTTTACAGCCTGTGAGCTAAAAAGTACCAACAGCGTGTAACTAAGGGGGGGGGGTAGGAGGGACAGAAAATAAAAGAGGACATTAAAAGCTTTCCAAGGATATGTTATACGAGATGATTTGGAAGAAATAATAACTATGACCCCAGGGGGGACAGGTAAGTCCCAAACGGTCGGATGGGAGACCTCAAATGTATCTTTGGTCAAGGTTTCAAAATGTGGATTTATAATAAAATAGAACGAGAATTTGGGATTTTAAAAATTTCATGCATATTTTGAACGGCCCTGTAAATTAAGATTGGGGGAGGAAGGGGAGGCGGAGTGGGATTAGAAGAGACGAACTTGAAAAATACAACATAATAAACTAGTAACCCGAATAACTGGGCTGCTAAACAAAAGTATAACGATTCAACCTATTGTTGAATTCAGTGGGTGGTCCGGTGGGGATATTCCCCCTGGAACATTGAAACCCCCGGAAGTTTTAAGATTTTATGCTTTTTAATTGCAAATGTGCAATTCCCCCCGCTCCCCTTACGGATCTTTAAAATACGCTCTCCCCCGGAGTCGCAGAAATCCCTCCCGTAGAAAATTGCCTGCATCCAACGCTGATGTAACCAAGAAAGAAAATAAAATCCTTCCTTATACGAAATTTTACATCAATTCTGCCACTAAAACAGTAAAATTGGAAGAATAAATATAACGATTCAACCCGATCCCGAATCGTCGATCGACCGCGATTCGATTTGAATTGAAGTAAATTAAAGGAAAACGATTCTGCCCGCATCTAAAGAATCGTCCGCAAAACGATTCTGTCTTGAAAACGATTCAATTCAACCCGCATCTAAAGATCGACATCGAATCTGTGTACTGAATCGATTCGCTATTTCTGATCCTACGTTACGGGGGGAATCGATTCATTGATTTTTTCTTGCTTTCTTTTGTATTTAGAAAAAGAAAAGTATTGGATTCGTGAAAATTTTCGACTACCGGTTTTCAAAGGATTTATAGTTTTAGAAGGCCTTGTCTGGAATACGATTTGACTATTTTTATAAATTGTCTGTCTGTTAGTCTGTTTATTTGTTTGTCTCTGATAATAAAAATTGTGGGCGGTCTATTTAAAGAATTAAGGCATGGAATCTGTTGAAACTTTAGATTTAGTTAGACCTTCACGTAAATTGGAGTTGATTACTTTTTGGTGAAAATCGCCCAGCAGGTGGCGCAGCTATGTTGCATTTTTCATGATTTCTGCACGATCGCTATCTCAAAAACAAATGTACGAAATTTTAGCAAACTTCAGAATCGGTTAGACGTTGACGTAAGTTGTTGATGATTAGGTTTTGATGTAAATGGCGCTGCTATGCTGCATTTTCCCCGATTTTCGCAACAGCTCTATCTCAAGAACTAATGCACGGATTTTCATCAAACTTCACATTCAGTTAGACGTTGGCATAAGTTGTTGCTTATTAGGTTTCGGTGTAAATCACCCAACAGGGGGCGTTGCTATGCTGAATTGAATTCAACATTTTTCTCGGGGAGGGATTCCTGCGGCTCCAGCGAGGGGCATTCTAGACTTCAGAGGAGGGGAGGGATGTTGGACTTTTGTACATTAAGCATAAAATCTCAAACCTTTTGGGGGCATTTCAATGTTCGAAGGGGTCCCTCCCCCCGAGAAACCCTTTGAATTTAACAAGTTTTTTAGGATTTACACGATTTTAGGGATCATATCTCTAGAACTAATGAACGAAATTTCATCAAATTTAATATTCCGTTCGACACTGTCATATGTTGTTCCTCATTAGGTTTTCATGCAAATCATATAACAGGTTGCACTGCTATGCTGCTGTTTTCAGCAAATTTAATTCAGACATTTTTCTCCGGGAGGGATTTCTGCGGTTCTGGAGGGAGACATTCTAGAGTTCCGTGGGGCGGGAGGGGGGAGAGAGTTCCGGGGGATGTTCTCCGGTACCACCCCCTGAATTCAACACTATTTTTCAGGGTTTACACGATGTTAGCGAGAATATCTCAAGAACTAATGAACGGAAATTCATCAAACCCCTAATATTCAGTTAGACATTGATATAAGCTGTTCCTGATTAGGTTTTCGTGTAAATCATATAACAGGCCTCTCTGCTATACTGCATTTTTGACGATATTTGTGATAGCTATATCTAAAACTAATGCATGGAATTAATTCAAATACTGTTACACTATTCATATACTGTTACACTATTACATAAATAGATCTTTATTAGGCTTGGATGTATACTGCCCAACAGGTTTCACTTTTATGCTCTTTGAATTGGGAAGAGAATTTCTGTTGCAGACATCTAAGAGGGTGTGGGCCGAAATTCAATTATTTGTTTGGAAAATGCATTCTTTTAAAATGCACATATTTCAACGAACCTATACTTTTTGAATCCTCATGATGGCCATAGGTTATCATTTAAATTTGACACTGTGATAGCGAATTTTGAAGTTTTAACATGCTTGAGATAGAAGAAAGTTTTGATATTGGCACATTCGACTACTTTACCTTCAACTTTTTAAGGAAAATGAAAATGACATTACCTTTAGAGACATCGATTAAAAAATTTATAGAATCGATTAAATCGAGTTCGCCATAGTATCGATTAAATCGATTAAAAAATTCGAAATCGCCCATCACTAATATAAGTTATTAACAAGACACTAACCCTTTTCATTTCAGTCTGTTGATATTTTCTTCAAAGTCTATTATTTTGTGAAATCTTATGTAACATGGTGCCATATATTTGCAAACAAAATCCTATTAAATAACTTTCTCAGTTTAGTGAACAAAGATTGATTTTTACAGTGCTAAAGTATAATCATTGATTGTTTAACTGGATAATAATATTTTTAGAAGTAACTTAAATTTATTATAAAAGCGAGGGTTTTTATTACATCATTCATAGAATTCAAGTATGAGTATTAACCAAGCTTTATATATTATAATATACCATACCATCCCTATACCAACATTACAAAACATTTAATACATCTATACTTAAACATTTATATAAAGGCAACAAATTATATATTCATATAACATATTATTATTCGATATATACATATTGAAATATAGTGGAACTTACCATACTTAGAGTCAGAAAAGAAATACTTAGTTTATCGCATAGCAGGTAATAACGTAATCGATAACATATCACGTGCTTCCACCATGCCTTCTGGAATATTCAATGCACAATCAGATTATGTTATCAGGTCACGAGGTCTAACTGATATGAGTTGTTACCACGACGTCAGCCATTTTCAATTTAGTCTTTGAATTTGTAGGTTGAATATTTTCTTCAGTCTTTTATTTTGTGAAATCTTAAGTAACAGGATATCACATATTTGCAAACAAAATCCTATTAAAAACTTTTTCACTATTGTGAACAAAGATTGATTTTCATAGTATTAAAGTATAATCATTGATTATACTTGATTGATCATTTAACCGGATACTGATATTTTTAGAAGTAACTTAAATTTCTTATAAATGCGGAAGCTTTTATTGCATCATTCATAGAATTCAAGTTTGAATATTAACCAAGTTTTATATACTTATATAATTTATACTATGTATATACTAGTATACTACAATATATTCTACTATATAATCTGTTAAATATTCAAAAGTTTCAAAATCTGCTACTTTTGAATTAGTCGTATCTCAAAACAGCATCACAGTTGAATAAAACAGAATATATCAGGTAGTAGTTGAACATATGTACAAAAACATGGAAACGAAAAATAAGTGGGGTCTCATGCTATTTTCAAAAGCAAAAAAAATGACAAACGTTACAAAAAGGCAGTGCAATAATCAGGCTTTTCCCCTAGAAGGAGAAAGAGAAAAGGGATATTCCATTTTCTCATAGGGGAAAACATTAGAAAGGGAAAGAGAAACGGTATAAATAATTTCCTGATAGGGAAAAAGCCTGATACTAACACTGCCTTCTTATAACGTTTGTCTTTTTTCTGAAAATAACATGAGACCCCACTTATTTTTCGTTTCCATGTTTTTGAACATATGTTCAACTACTACCAGATATATTCTGTTTTATTCAACTGCGATGCTGTTTAGAGATAGGACTAATTCAAAAGTTGCAGATTTTGAAACTTTTGAATATTTAACAGATTATATCTGCTAACAGCATCAATATCCCGGTAAAGTTCTATATTACTTAGCTTGTCCTAATAGTAAAGTTTCATATTCTATAAAAAAAATTTGGCGTACTATTGCCTAACTAAGATTAATAAGTGCAGAAAACGGACAAAAACGTCATTTTGATTGCATTTTGTGGCAACATAACAATGAAAATTAACAATGCCACATGGAACCAAGTAAATTTTACTAAGCATGTAGTGTTATACTAACAGTTTATGACAAAAGAATTTTGGGATGTTGTTGCTTTCCAGAGATATATCAATCCAAACATACTGGCATTTCAATTTTCAGGAAAAAAGGGGTTCATGATCTTGAAATTTGGCATTTTCTACAGGAAACAGGAAATTTTTTCAGGTCTTCAAAATTGCACAATATTCATTAAATATGATCTACTTCAACATAAAAAAATGAAGCCAATTAAAAAATACAACTATCAAAATATCACTTTTTGTCTGAATTTCAAAATAATGGCTCTTAAGAAGGATGGCTGGGTAATAAAACTTTCTTACACCATTTTTTAACACTTTCCAACAAAGTTGAAAAGTGTTTATGCATTCGGTTTGTATGGCCGTCTGTCCACGCTCTAACTCCCGTAAATATACTCGGATTTTCATGCAATTAATAATCCATATTTAGGGTCACCTAACCATGTTTGGTATTGCATATGAAGTAGGTGGGATTAATATTTCATTTACAGGGCTACCCAAAAGAATTCCATTACATTATGGTATATGGGGGAAAATCGTTTGCAGTGCATTTTAATGACATTACGCTGTTTCAAATGTATTGAAACTGATATAAATCAATGAATTTCACTACAAGATGATTACGACAGAATAGGGTATTCATACACTGTAAAAAACGGACTAAAATACGGAAATACTATTGGCAATCGAGACGTCAGTACTATTTCCATATTTTAACGGAAGTTTTCCTCCGTAAATGCCAAAAAAACAGAAAATGTTCTGTAATTTACAGTGTAGCATTCATTCTTTTTTTTTTTACAGTGTAGCATTCATTCTTTTTTTTTTACAGTGTAGCATTTATCGTTCATTTACAGGGACACACAAAAGATATTGGTTACAACACTGTCTTTGAGTAATAATTGCTGAAGTGCGTTTTCAATTTCGGCTTGCGCTTTTAAATTTAACTGTTTTAATCATATACAGTGCTGCTCAAAGCATTCGGATAATTTTCCGATTGTAGATGGGAACAGCTGAAATTGGGTTTTCAACTGTGTTATGAATTTCAATATGGTTGAATTAGACATATTATTTTAACTTATTAAACTATGAAGTTTTGCTACAAAAATTATTCTGACTGTGTTGGGAAGTGTTTTACAATCTATGCTTGACGATTGATTTTTCTTTCTTGTTTCTTTTAAAACTTCGTTTTAAAATCCAATTCTTCTTCCCCCTCAATAATTCCTACAAAATTCCAGCAAGTTTTCTTCGTTTAAATTTGGCTAAAACATACGTAGTCATTAACTGTTATTTCAGTTAAATCAGTAGGAGCACTGCACTGTCTAAAGTGTCAGAATCATCATGTACTGAATAATTAATATTACCAAAGGTAATCCATTTACAATGATCAAAGTGCCCTATATGCCTGTGTTGAATATTTTGTTCTATAACTCTTGTTTCAATAGTTGAAATACATTGCCAATTTTACATATGGATAGATATTTGTTGCTTTATTGCTACGGTATATTATCACAATGTTAACCTATTCCCTGTCTGTATAAGAACCTTACAAAAGAAAATAAAAATGATTACAAATCAAGAGCAAAAACAAACTTACCTTTTTCATTTGAAGATAATTAAAGAAAGTGGAACAAAACTGTGTGCCACAGGTGTGGTTCCCATGTAAAATGGTGAGTAAATGATGTTACCCCTAAATTTATAGAAGTTTTCAAAATTTAGATTGATCAAAGGTACCCCCATGCTCAAATGTACCCACTCTCCCCTATATAACTTGCATGAGGTATTTAATATGTGTAAAAAATATAATATAAACAGTAGAAAACTGTGTCTTTCATGCAACACTTCATCAATTTTTAGAAACTTTAACGCTAATTAAACTGTAAAAAAAGATGGAATTTAGAAATGTCGCAATCACTATAACGCATGTATGAGCGATTATATGAAAATAATAAAATAAAATAAATAAATAAAGAACCGGATGCAGAAGGTTGTTGCATAAGAATCTCAAAAATACATGAAATTCGGTAATGTACGGGACATGAAACACGCCATGTATGAGCGCTTCGCGCCCATGAAAACAGAGATAAACCAACAACAAATAAAAAGAAAAGGGCTCGGTTAAACTGATGATAGCATTGAGCTCACGGGCTATTCACGCTAATTGTATACTCTTATTTTAAAGACTAATGCTCTTCGAAAAATAAAGAAATCGACAAAAAAAACCCATTTATCTAAATTAAGACAGAGGGTGGTTAGCTCCTCCATTTTCTCCCTTTATACTTAACCAATGAACCTCCAAATCTAATCAGGGAACCGCCTTATCAGAATAAACCGGTATACCAAATTTGAAGCAAATCGGATAATTCTGCATGAAAAACCTATTTATCTAAATTAAGGGGGATTAGCTCCCTCATTTCCCCCTCTATACTTAACCAACGAACCTCCAAATCTAATCAGGGAAGCGCCTTATCAGAATAAACCGGTATGCCAAATTTGAAGCAAATCGGACGATTCTGCACGAAAAACCCATTTATCTAAATTAAGAAGGATTAGCCCCCGTTACCCCTTTATACTTAACCAATGAACCCCCAAAACTAATCAGGGAAGTGCCTTATCAGAAGGAACCTATATATCCGAAATTTGAAGAAAATCGGACATTTCTATCAAGAGCTATCGCGTTACGTACCAGAACCTGCGGGCACATTAGCTTTCAGTAGAATGGCTAATTCGAGTTCTTGTGGCATCCTGAAGGTCTGAAAGCAAATCTCTTGTAGTCGTTTCGCGGTTTCTTCGAGCCACAATGACAAAAAACGGTCTTGGAATGCAGTTGTTGCTCTCGGTCTCCCTTGACCAGGCTGTTTATCAACGGATCCAGTGCTTAAAAAGCGGCTCGAAGCTCTTGATATGACACTTTGAGGAATATTCAAATCTTGGGCGACCTTCATTTGTTTTTGACCTTCCTCGAGCCTACCAATTATTCGCCACATTTGACCTTAACTCAAATGATGCCTTTGAGCCATAACTAATGAACACTGATCATACTCAGACACCACATTCACTTTAAACAACACTACAGACCAGAATTCCAACATACGTCCATTGCGCACCACATTGTAAATCATCTAATTTGCATATTTCCGAAGCTAACGTATGCACGGAAGTGCAATTTTGAGTTCAATAGTATTTAATTAACATTAATAATTGCAACATTGGGCTTTGGTTGCAACATTAACTTAGTGAGTGTATTTTTTCTCGTTATCCTTTAATTTTGATGACCAGTGTTCTATTGAGAATGTGAAATTATAAAATGAAAGCTAACTTTAAAAATGCACCTTTTTGTCACTATATTTTGTAGATTGACCCATATACTATGTCTGTATTTCAGCAACCCAAGCATTACAGAACGAAATTATAGAAAATATATCAGCAAGCAGCACCAGCCATCATGTATGTTTATAAGATACGACGAATACGTTGACCCGTAATCAGAGAGTTAACTCTGCGATTTGGGATGATGGAAAACAGGGAGTTATAACCAGTGGTATATGACGAATTTTCTTGGTGAATCCCGATTTCGAGGTAATCCAGCATTTAGCACTAACTCAGGAGTTAACCTACGTTGGTGAAAACAGACGTGAATGTGACACAATCGTTATTCACAAAGTTTAATATGCACAAGGAGCATTAAAAATTGTCACGTACAGTGGCATTACCACCTTTTAAAAAATCAAATTTAAGCATTTCACTCAGGAATGTTATCATGTGGAAGGACCATTATCGTGACCTTCGCAATCAAGAAGATTTCAAACGTCACGCCATTATTCCCTAACTTCGTGAAAGGCGTAAAAAATGCTTTCAAGAAATAAATCAACTTAGTCAGAAATTAACAAATGTGTACGTAGTAGGATTTTGTTACATCATGCTGAATATACAGGGTGAAACGCGCTATAAATTTTTACCTGATTTAGGTAAGCTAGCAATGGAAAATTGAAAAAAGTTCAAAATAAGGTTGGAAATAAAAATATATTAAGGGATCGCAGGACTCTTAAAATTGGAAAAAACGAAAAAAAAAAAAAAAAAAAAAAGAAGACCACTTTCAACATTTAATATTTTAAAACACAATTTTTATTGGGATGAAAGATATAAGTATTTTCTTTCATTTCATGTATTTAAAACAATTGCAAGAAGCAGAATTAGCATTTATAGGGGATTCCAAACTGTCAGATATTTCACGAGCACAAAATTCGTATAACAACTTACGCGCAATTATACAGAAATAAAAATACTGCAAAATACTGCAACTAGAATAAAAATTTTGGTGCCTACTTATACTTGAGATTTTAATAATTACCCTGAACTTAAATAAATTTGTATTTAAAGCATTTTTATATTTTTAATACAAAGTTGTATTTAGCTAATACAAAATTTTGAAAATTTCAACAGTATAATCACCTTTTTTTTTTTTTTTTTTTTTTTTTTTTTTTTTTTTTTTTTTTAACAATAAAAAGGAAATTTTCGGTTAAGTTTATACAGACTAACATGTAACATATGCTTTGAAAATTTGATGAAAAAATATTCAGAAGTTTTTGAGATATCCTGCGCGTTATGCGCAACAGCGGCATTTGGAGAAAAATGACTTCAAAGTTTCGAAAACGCCATTTCAGCTATTGAGCAGGTATAATGCTAAAAGCCATAACTTCTGTTCTAATGGGAATTTTAAGGAAATAATTATATCAAAATGTTCAGAAAAGATAGGAGTTCAACATCTAAAAAAATTAAAATTTCTAAAATTTTGTTGCTTTAAGAACAATGAGACCCCTTAATGAAATATTTTTGATATTATTTTTTAGAAAGTTACACTTTTTAAATTCTTATACAGCCCCTCTTTCCTTGATATAATAGAGGTCTGTATGGGCCCGGGCTTAGCCGGTAGAATTAGGAAAATTTTTTCAACAGGCCGGGCCGACAGACAAAATAAACGGGAAGGCAAAAAAATCGAACGGGTCTGCACGGCCGGGCCGATAAATAAAAATTAAGCGGGCCTATCGGCCCGATATTAAAGTTTAGTCGAAGCAGATAAAATACGAGCCATTTTCAATTATTATGACTTTCTCGAGAAGTATAAATGTGCGTCTCCAGCCGATTGGAGTTTAACAACATCAATACAGAAATGTAACATGTCCATCGAAGAGATCGGCATCGTACAATTACATGATGTTTGATCCCGGGTTTAACATTTTCAGCCGACTCGTGACGGGCCTAGATCAGGATTGTATTTTTTTAGAGTCCCGTACTTAAAAAGTAAAAACGGAACCATTATAAGACCCCTCCTGTGTATGTCTGTCACAGCCATTATACTCATAAACTATGCAACTGGAAAGTTCAAATTGGGGGAAGTAATAAAGATTGTTGACCCACATATTTATCAAGTATAAAACATTCACAATTATATTTAGGAAAAATGTAGAGGGGTTAATTAAGTTGCTCGAAAAAAAAAATATTTTCTTTGTATATCGTGCGGGGTATCATGTGAAAGCTTTCGTAACGCTGAACTCAAAAATACATTTCTTTTACTTTTAGATATTATATTCTCAGAGGTATCGTCGAAAATGTAGTGCAAAAATATGTCCCCCCCCCCCCCATCTATTTCCGAATCTACTGAAACTAAAATTAGGAAAAAAATTGTGGCAGTAGACGTTAACTTAAACCTTGCAGGAAAATTATAGCGATCACCCTAGGCCACATAGTTTTTAAGATAAGCGCATTTTCCCGTTACACACAAATTTAGATTTGCGGGCATTCAGCAAAGGTGTTGAGGAGCGCTCGAGGTACCTATCTTAGTAGAAGTATAAAAGCATTGTTGATAATGATTTTCGAAAAAAATCGTCAGTAATTAGCCGAGATTGGAAAAACGCGGCACGGATCAAGGCGGCGTTGCAACTCTACGACCTCCTTTCGAAGCGCGCTTAGCCGAGGCCGTCGCGAAACATTTTTCTTCTCTTACGGGCCTGCTTCAGGAGAGAATGACGTCGCGCAAGAGATCTGAGTAGCAAACAAAACTTATCGAATAGTTGTATGTGTGCATCAAAAACAGTGCTAGAAATTTCCGTTTTACGATATTTTGTTGAGCCATTTTAGATCTGCTCGAATTATATTTACATTCAATAATTAAACACCCAAGGTTCAGTAAAAATAAATGTTTTTTTTTTTTTTTTTTTACTTGATTTCAAATCGATCTCCTTGATTTCAAATACAATCAAATACATTCGATTCGTGGTTTTTATCAAAGATTTTAACTTAAAATATACATTTATGGCAGAGAAAATCATACATTAAAATTACATAACTTTAGTAGCAAAAAATAAAAGTACAAAAATAGTTGAGGAATTGGGATTTATGGTATTTTTCGGAGAGTTTAACTTGAAATAAGGTAATTGTACCCAATATGGACAGTGCTCTCAATATTGACACCCGTAATATCTTTAAAAGTAACAATTTTGATCGAGAGATGGCGCTACATGTCCGTGAAGAAAAGCAGTTGAAAAGATAATTAAGCCTGGAATGTGGAAAAAAGCGCGCTATTCGCCATTTGGAAGAAACTTGGTGTGCTGATCGTTGTTTCGTGGTGTGCTGATCGTAATTACAGGTAAGTTTAAATTCTCATTAGATATGGTAACATTACTTTAATTATTAAAATGTGGGGTGTTTTAGAAAGCTGATAAAACATATTTTCGATTGCTATTGCATATATTGCTTAAAAATGCTTTCTTTGTTTATTTATTACAAGATTTATTAAAACTATGGCCGATTTCCAATATGAACACCTTATGTCCGCATTGGAAATACAGCAAGTGAATCTTCAAATTCACAAATTTGTAAAATATCTCCAAGAAACCTCCTTCAAGAAAAAAAATCCTCCAAAAAGCCCTTGAAAAAAATTAAAAGAAGCCTCCCCTCAGTAGGGTATCTGTTGGCGAAATCGCAGGTACCAGCGGTATGATTTCCTCCACAAAGGAGAGCTGGTACTGCTTCTTTTGCAGTATTGATGCTGTTGCAGACATGCGACTATGCATCACATGCGGCAGATATGTCCATGAGGACTGTGTGGGAATTACCGCCCATGATGAAGAAGTTTTTATTTGTCCATCCTGTGAGGACTGAGTAATAACAGATGTAAATTCTGCAGACAGATGCAATAAAACTAAGCAAGACCAACTGTATTATTTCATAATATTTTATAGTAGATGAGGTGTTTTGCATGGGTCTTTGAAGAGCCACAACCGAAAATGACCCCGCCCCTTCTAAAGGGCATGTTCTGAAAATATTTACTGTTCCCCCCTCCCTCGCAATACTTTATGATATATTTCTTTTATCCCCTTTCCTCTAAAATCCATTGGAAGAGTGGCTCTTCCATACACCCTGTGTAGTAGGTCAATAAGGAGACACCTGTTCCTAATATGGACATGCATGTCCAAAATAAGGACAGGTGTTTCCTTATATGGACACCTGTAAACATTTTTTTTTATTTTTATCATTAAAATTAAACCAGATTAATTACAAGTTCGCTAATTTTAATAATGATAGTCAACAGTCCAGGGAAAGTGGTCATATATTTTTGGAGTTCTATGACGTAGGGTTAAAAAAATCAATTTTCCTTAGGGTGCCCATATTGGGTACAGGTACCTTATAAATTTATGGCAGGAGAAATCATACACTAAAATTACACAATTTTAGCAGTAAATGATTAAAGTTAAAATAAAAAAAATTAATATAAAAATAATTATGCCTTAATTTTAAATTATAAATATCAAGATTGTTATTGGATAAACTCGTAAATAAAAATATTAATTTTTTCAAACAATTAAAAGAAAAATTCTATTTATCAATTAAAATTTCAAATTTCATAATATAGGATTAACTTAAAATACACATTCTGTTGATAAGTATTACAACTAAAAAAGCATTTTTCACTAGTAGCGTGTACTTTCATATAATTTACAACAAATATGGCGTTTAATATTAATAAATAATCCAATAAAATCTACAAAAGATGACAATTTTTTATTTTTTATTAAATTCAGCGAATAGTTAATTGAATGGAATAAAATGTATATATATTGAATGCAGATGAGGAAAAACAAATGGATATTCCAACAAAAAGAGGACTTTTGTCAAAAGAAACATTTTTTGCATTAACATTTACCACAGATACTCTAATTGAAATTTATTGTGTTTATTGAATAATTGGGGCTTGTCAAAAATTGCAAATATCTTGCTAAATAACTATACAAAAGTTAAATATGACATTAGAAAATTGACTTCTAATAAAAGAAAATTATCTGTATTAATAAATATGTAAGTGTCATTGATAAAGTTTCATGATATTTTAGCTTTTTTAAATATTGTCTATTTAAGTGAAATTATTTTCTATGAGGCAATATTAAATGCCATATTTGTTGTAAATTATATAAAAGTACATACTACTAGAGAAAAATGCTTCTTTAATTGTAATACTTATCAACAGAAAGTTAATCATACATTAGGAAATTTGAAATTTTAATTAATAAATAGAATTTTTGTTTTAATTGTTTGAAAAAATTAATATTTTTATTTACGAGTTTATGTAATAACAGTTCTAATAACTATAATTTAAAATTAAGGCATATTTATTTTTAAAGGGAACTTTAATTATTTACTACTAAAATTGTGTATTTTTAATGTATGATTTCTCCTGCCAGAAATTTATATTCTAAGTTAAACTCTCCGAAAAATACCACAAATCCCAATTTTTTAACTATTTTTGCATTTTTATTTTTTGCTACTAAAGTTGTGTAATTTTAATGTATGATTTTCTCAGCCATAAATGTATATTTCAAGTTGAAATCTTTAATAAAAACCACGAATCAAATGTATTTGATTGCATTTGAAATCAAGGGTAAAAAATAAAAATAAAATAAATGCTTATTGAACCTGGGTAAGTTATTGAATGTATAATTCAAACAGATCTAAAATAAGCCGCAAACTTCTCAACAAAATCATAAAACGGAAATTTCTAGCACTGTTGTTGATGCACACATACAACTATTTGATAAATTTCGTTTTCTAATCAGATCTCTTGCGTGACGTCATCCTCCACTGAACCAACGCCCCCTGAATACTAGGCCTGAGCGCTGACACAAAAATGGCGGCTGTCGAAGGCGGATTTTTTATAACGTAGGTACGGTCCCTTAAATGTAGACACCAGTATTTTATAAAAGATTTCTCTGACTTGTTTAATCTCAGAAAAATAAAGCGAAAGAAACTTAAAAAAATTATTGGTGCGAATTCTTAAGGGACCGTACACACACTGAAAAATATCCGCCTTCGGCAGCCGCCATTTTTGTGTCAGCTCTCAGGCTTAGTATTCAGGGGGAGGTGACTGAACGCTCCTGAAACTAGTAAGAAAGAAGGCCCGTAAGAGAAGAAAGTTCATTCACGACGGCCCTGGCTTAGCACAATGCCAAGTTTAAACTTTGAACAAGGGTTTCGTTTTAGCTACACTGTAAAAAGAAAAGATTATTACGACGCTAAACTTAGTTTTATGAAGTGCCAAATGAAGTTTAAATATGCACTATTCTTACTGTCAGTACCGAATTAATTCATCATAAACATATTAGGATAAGATTAAAAAAAGAGTTGTACAGAATAGCAATATTTGATATTAGTTAGGCTTCATATCTCTTTGAACTTTTATGGTATACCTATTTATACTTTTCTAATATATACAGCCATACTCAACCCTACATTGTATAGTTTTTTACAAAGTCTTATTGTTTTAGTAACGATTTTTTTTAATAATACAGTTACTAATTCATATATTTATTGAACGGAACCCTCTGAGCGCGAGTAATTCTCGCACTTGATCGTTTATTTCTACATAGTCGTGCCGGGACGGAACCGGTCTTATCATTCTCGGGATTCGTAGCATATTTCATTGGACATAAAATAAATTGTAAGGTTTCTAATGACATCAAAAAGCAACGTAATTCATAGAATAATTTTACAGTAAATTTTAAAAGCTTCGAAAAGATATATATATATAGGTTTTCTATGTTCATTTCTAAATCATCTTTAGAACTTTATCAATTTCTTCATCTATTGTGATTTCAAATTTATTATATATAACCATTAATTAAACATTACTGCTGACCACCCACAAAAATTGTGATACTATGAATGAAATGACAATAATACAGTTTCCCCCAAACACACTGAATGGATACCAAAAACATAATATACAAGCTGCTATGTATAAAATAAAGTCCCTTGTACTATATTACAAGAATTTTATATATATATATATATATATAAAATTCTAATAATATATATATATATATATATATTATTTGAAGATGATGTGGATCAGTCTTCTTGGCTTTTCATTCTTTTATCTCTGTCCTTGATACTTATATAAAACTAATCTTTCAAAATATAAATTAAATATTACTTAAACTATACACACACACGCGCGCAAGAAAAAAAATAACAAAAAATAGCGATTTTGATATTAAACTTCAAATATCGATAATATCGAATATTCTCCTTTCTTTAAATTTCAGCAATAATTATTTTATATTCCGAAAAATTAGTTTTTTATAAAAAATCAAGGACAGAGAAAAAAGAGTGAAAAGTCAAGAAGGCTGATTCACATCATTTTCAAATAATATACGTGTTTATCTTGTACGAAATTTATGGTACAAAATTTATCAGGAAATACGTTCCTTTTTGATGTCATTAGAAACTCTGTAATTTATTTTATATCCAATGAAATTTGCCGTATCAAAAATATAGTATCTTAAAATCTTCAAAATCCTACTTTCCTACTTAGTAGAAACTATTATAAATATTTCGATTTTTAGATTAATAAGAAGCAGAACGTTTCTTTTCCATGTAAATGCTTAACTATTTCTCGCGATTTTAGATATTTAGTCGATTGATTTGATTTTATTGTCGATTTGCCAATGGA
Organism: Maratus speciosus; assembly: GCA_963932465.1. Taxonomy (NCBI): domain Eukaryota; kingdom Metazoa; phylum Arthropoda; class Arachnida; order Araneae; family Salticidae; genus Maratus; species Maratus speciosus. Next base: position 289,545,367 of record OZ010787.1, read on the forward strand.
TTTCCAAAAGCTTGGACCCTTTTCATGCGATCTGATTTACAGTTTAGATACTTTAACTCTGGATTACTTTTTTATTTAAAAATTAATTCCAAACAAATTTTATGTGAAAGGAATATTTCTTATTTTTCTTAAAAAGCAGTACCGGAACAGCGTTCCGTCACTAGTGCGCCCCTGCCTGTGTACGTTATAGTATAAAAAATTCTATAACTTGTCTTTAAAATTTAAAATGTTTTCATAAGTCACTATACTGAAGCACATTAATAATTTTAAATTTAAACAGTTGCGTTCATAATGCTAATGACGTCATATAAGAACGCTCGAGGCTAACAAGAAAGACAGGCTACCGCGGTGAATCCTATTCTTCTTTTTTTACAGACCGCTAGAGTGACGTGATGCTCGAATGCACCAATGAAGGTGTGCGAAAAGAGCATCACGTGACTCCAGCGGTCTGTAAAAGAAGAAGAATAGGATTCACCGCGGTAGCCTGTCTTTCTCGTTAGCCTCGAGAACGCTTTATTTTCTATGTTGAAAATATGATTATTAAGGCGCGCCACACACCAGAGAGACATGCAACAAAAAAGCGTGAGGCATGCGACAATTTCACCCTGTTAACAAAGGAAAAACTGGTTTGAACAGCAGAATTTGCTTCATGTCTCACAATTATTGTCGCATGTCACTCTGGTGTGTGGCGCGCCTAACTCATTTTAACTGAATATATGCAATAATACAAGCATAAAAATATCGCCTGGTTTTAATAAGCTGGTGTTTTCGCAATTTAACAACAACAAAAAAAAAAAAACTCCGTCGCAAATATTATTTTTTCCAGCAGCATACTTTATTTTTTTAATAAAATAATCTTTTCAAAAAAGTATATTAACCGACTTCAAAAAAAGCACTAAAAATAATTAAATAATTCTTTAAACTTCTCTAATGACGAAGTGTTATCCAATAATCACACATCGGATATCATGTATCGGCATAAAAACGTTAAATTTAATGTATATAATTTAATATCTACCAAACATGGATTTTCTAGAGAATATTTTTTACAAAAGATTAATTTATCTATTTATGATTTAATGTACGAATATATACATATAAAAAGTAATCAATTACTTTTTGAAGTTGGTGCCAACCTATCTTAAGCATAGTAAAATTGTGAATATATTGTAGCTGTTACCATGAATAAAGTGATGATGGAAAATATGATGCAAAATATAAAAAATGCTTTATTTCTCCAGCAAATTATTTATTTAATCATTATCGATTGTGAATGTTTGGCACCAACTTCAAAAAGTAATTAATTACTTTTTATATGTATATATTCGTAAATTAAATCATAAATATATAAATTAATCTTTTGTAAAAAATATTCTCTAGAAAATCCATGTTTGGTAGATATTAAATTATATACATTAAATTTAACGTTTTTATGCCGATACATGATATCCGATGTGTGATTATTAGATAACACTTCGTTATTAGAGAAGTTTAAAAAATTATTTAATTATTTTTAGTGCTTTTTTGAAGTCGGTTAACCCGTTCGGGACGAGCGACCGGTATTCGTGCCGGCCTCGTTTGTACTTTCATCCCGCGCGACGGGTATACGTGCCGGCGTTTTTGGCACTCACATCCCGAGCGACCGGTATTCGTGCCACACAGTTGGAACGTTTTATTCCAGAAATTTTAACTCAGAAAAAAATTTCGTAATCAAATTTGAATATACATTTGGGAAGAACATATTTCCTTCTGTCTAGGAAAGCAAATGGAATCTATTAATATATTTTTAATCCATGTCAATTTAATTTTTTTCCGAAAATGGCTGCAATGAAAAAAAAGTGTGTTTATTTCACATGCACCTATTTATGCTTCCGAAACGTAATTTTCTTTCTATCATAAATCTTTTATGCGTCAAATGAAACTTTATTTTTTGTTTATCAGGAATTTTTCTACGTCACTTGGGAAAAGGAATGGTTTAGTCAGCTGATCAACTCTAAGCTTATGACGTAAGCTTCACGTACGCATCCAGTTGATTCATTTTCAATTACTTATTTTCTACTTTTTATCTCGATTGGAAATAATTTATTTGTACATCGCAGTGATTTATAGTTTCGGACTTTCGTTTATTTAGGAGGAAAGCGGGAAGCCTATTTGTATTTTTATTTTTTTTCAACAAGGACTGCTACGCAGTTTAAATATTTTCCGATGCTTGTTCAAAATATTTTCGGCACCGTCAAGTCAAGAAAACTTTTGTGCGCTCTTCTTCTTTTTTTCTCCTTCAATAATTATTCATAACGTTTCAAGTAATTCCGTCTTAAATTATCTACATTTAAGTATCTTATTTTACAAACTCATTAAAATGTCTAAAAATGCAAGTATTTGACTGAATATATGGAATAGCTGGGACAGTGAAAACCATTTAGTAAAAGAAAAGAAAATGTATGAAATTTATGTATTTTCAGAAAGTAAAATTTAAGAGGGTGGTGTGATTCTAACACAATCATTGAACTCTGACATTTTGATAAATGTTCGCAGATTTTAAAGTTAATAGTTTCAATTAATAGTTAGTTTGCCCCTTATAATTGAATACATTTATGTGATTTCGTTAATATTTCCATTTTATAAAATATTTTTAATATTAACTAATTTTATTAATATATTTTATCAGTATATTTAAAATTATTATTCAGTTTTAGAAATTATTAAAAAATATTATTCAATACTTTTAACCTCATAAATTTATTTATATGTTTAAATATATATATATGGTTATAATATATAAAAAGATGTTTATACAGATATTTTAACATAAAGAAATTTTTGGAAGGATGTATTTAAATTATTCAAGTTTACTCATTATTATCAAACATTCTTTATTTGTTATTTCGTTTTATTATACGTTACAATATGTACTATTTCTTTTATTTTTAAAAATATTTTTATCATCGACAACTTTTTAGAAATGTTTATTTTAAAAAAATAAAGTATAACTCTATTTTACTTATTATTTATATTCAATATTTTTTATTTTATAGATATTTTATGATTGATTACATATTTAGATGTAAATTTTGAATTTTCACAAATATTTTAAATTAAATTAAAAGTTTTCAAACTATTTTTATGTCTGTCTGTATAATAAGTATTAAAAAGATGCATGCAGAAGTTGCTTGCAAGTTTTATTTAATTATTTTTATTTGTGAATAAGTCAGCTTTTTAAAAATACTTGTCTTATTTACGGAATGTGTTAACAATTATTTAGAAACAAAACTATTATTTTTTTTAAACAAAACTATCCTTTATTTGAGCAAAACATTTCATATGTTGCTGTATTAAAGGAAGGTAAGTGTTTCGTAATCATATAATATTATTTTTTAAACTGAAAAACGTGTTTAAAACATGCATTATATTTGTTTAAAAGGTCATTTTTACATTAAAATATCCGAGAAAATACTTCAAATTTTTGTGTAAATATACATAATAACAACTTATTTCATGTATGTGCATTTCAAACTGTTACATGGAAAAATGAATCTTTTATAATTTTTTGAAGAACTCTTTACAAGAGTTAGGCTTAGTTTCGCAAAATCCTTCGGCCCAGAAGATGAAATCAAATTTTCCCGCTCAGTCCTCAGATGCGCAGTTCTGAATGTGCGCGCCGTCGCGAACAGGTTAATATATTTTTTTTTTAAAGATTATTTTATTTCCTACTTTTTAGTTATTCATACCGTAACACATAATTATCCGGATTTCAACATCTGCTGAATAAGTAAATAATTTGTCAAAGAAATTATAATTTGCAAAAACTATTTATTAAACAAATAGTTTTTAACAAATTCTTTATAATTTCATTAAATGTATTGACTTTATTAGCATTTAATACTTCTGAAAATTTTTTAAAAAAGTACATTATATTCACAACAGTCTGCAATCATTTATTTATTGATCACATACACCTGACTTGTGTGCTTGACGTAAGGGGACCGCTTATAAGTCATCGTTAATCAAGGACTTTGAGCTTTGAAGGGGGGGGGGGGGTGTTCTAGATAGCACAAGGAAATTTACAACACCAGAGAATTACATCTGGGAGCTCCACAAAGAGTGTGCAACGGAGCCAGCAGGATTTGGACCCGCAGCCCAGCTACGCTCTCAAACGATTAGCGGTGTGGTGCCTTAACCCTTCAGCCACGGTCTACATTCAAGAATTATTTTTTGTAGGACTCCGCTGTCAAGAAGAAAAATGCAGACTATGTAGTAATATTTGTATTGACACTTCAAGTATATTAACCAGGACCCAGATATATTTTTCGCTGTTAGCGAAATGAGATTGACCAATCAGAAGCCTACCTTTTTGCGAATTTGTAATTTTTATAGTGTGTGTCCTTTTAAATTTCAAAAATTCTTCTGTCAAATAAAACAAAATTTTCTGTACTAAAATACTGGCATCCAAAAAGCTGTAAACTTGTCAGGTTTGAAAATGTAGTCAAGGATCCACCGTGGCTGAGTGGTCAAGGCATCACACTGCTAATCGCTTGAGAGCGTAGGTGACTGCGGGTTCGAATCACGCTGGCTCCGTTGCACACTCTTTATGGAGCTCCTGGATGTAATTGGTGCTGTAAATTTCCTTGTGCTATCTCGTTCCTGTGTATTGACGATGACTTATAAGCCGGCGCTTGACGCCAAGCACACAGGTCAGATTTATTCAATAAACCAATCACGTGGTCCATAATTCTACATTATTCTTTTCCGATAATCTCCATCAATTGTTTCCTCGTGTAAGGTGCCTCTATTTGAGAGTGGTGACATACAATGCTCAGACTCTATTTATACATACGTGTTTGCCTACACTACGGCAAAACAAGACATTTTCTATTCCAGAACGTGGCGATTTTCGCTTGGACAAGTTTGATTATTAGGGTGGAGGACAATTTAACAAGCATTAGTTTGGCAATAATGGCAAACTCTTCAAGATTCATGGCGATATCTTTTGTCTAGTATCTATCAATAAATATTTGTTCCGTATGTCACTATTCTCATACCAATACTTTAGGCAATAAAGACATCAGAAATGAGCGTCAATGATTAGGTGTTTAGTCTGAATCTGATAACCGAAGATTGTGCTGCTACACATAAGAAGGCACTTTTATGTGAACTGTATATGGAGGCACTTTGCAATGTACCGACTAATAGAAACACTTTGCTAAACTCTGATTACAGCGCCTAGAATACCTAGTGTGGAAATATGCTATCCAATCAGTGCTAAAATTTATATCCCTTAATACAGCGCCTAGAAGATACAGTGTGGAAAACGGCTACAAAATAGTGCTAAAAAATTGAATCCCATAAATGTACAACGATGCTGAATAACAAGATGTCGATCGTAGCGCCATCGTAGTGATTTACAAACGATAGTCCTTCTAAAAGAGACTCTTTAACCTATTTCACGTCATTCCTTAACTAAATTAGCTTATAAGAAACTAAAATATCTTATATTTATAGTTTCCGATATTTAACATTCTATAATTTTTGAAAACACAGGGTTTATATTGAAAAGAGTTACGAGATGGCGCTCGTATCAGCATATTGCCGCTGAGCATTGTTGGAGGTTTATGGGATACAAGTTTTTAGCCCTTTTTAAAGCATTATAGGAATAGCCTTTTTCCACACTGTATCTTCTAGGCGCTGTACCTTAAATGTGCGACGATACTGCTAAAATTTCAAGTGTCGATCGCAGTGACATCTGCGGGATTTTCGTATTACCAGTATTGCATTGTAAAGACTAGCAATTTCTTGCAGTTGTAGAAAATATCCTGCAGATGTCGCTGCGATATGCATATTGCAGCAGTATCATTGCATTTTAAGGGATACAGTATTTTAGCGCTTTTTTAAGTATTACAGGGATAGCCGATTTCCACACTATATATTCTAGGCGCTATACTCTGATGTATAAGGTCAATTTGCTATTGAATGGAGGATATTCCAAATATGGGTTCGAGGCTGAAAAAAGTTACGTGATACCGGTAATTTACCCAAGGAACTTGTAACTGATAAGAAGGGAAGATACTACTGCTTTGCTTCATGAACTGTTTCATTGGCTAGCGGGGATTTACATTACACGTCTATGGAGCTTTCCCTTCTTTACGCTAGAAGTTTTTACCTTGACCACGTTATCAAAACGTAGATGGAATATCCTCTATTGTAAGCTTTTTGATCCCCACTTTCGATGACGGTTAGCATCGTTTTAGATATTTGGGTTTTTTTGAATGGAGCATCTTTTCTAGACAAGGGCCCAGATCCAGATAGATTTTTCGCTATTAGCGAGACGAGATTGACCAATCAGAAGCCAGCCTTTTTGCGAACTTTTCGCTGCTAAAGGTAAACAAATTTTGACAGGTGTCAAGGCGGGGCTTATTTCTCTAACTGCGAAACTTTCGCAAAAATGCTGTCCAGTTTCAGAAAAAAGCTCCACCTTTCGCAATAAGCTAAAATATACACCTGGAGTGTGCGTCAACCTGCCGTTTTCAGTTTTACTGATTCAATTTTCAAATAATATTTGATTTTTAATAATTTGTTTTAATTATTAAGGGTAGATAAGTGCGCTGACAACTTTTCACATTAAAGTAGTTTATATTATTGGATTAAAAATTGAAATATGCAGTCAAATGCGTAAAGTTTTCACTTTTTTGTATTCGTTAGCCATGTTTTCTGTATAAATTTACGAACTTTTTACAAGCCCATATTAGTTTTTTCAGAAGCAGACTAGTAAGAAGTATATAAAATAAACTGAAAATAGCAATATTCAATGACGAAAACTAATAATTTACCCATTTCATAGTAAAAATATTTCTCGGCTGTATTATGCCATCAACCAAAGCAACTGAAAATTCTATCATCTCTCCCGGTCGTGATTGAGCTCAGCAATTTTCTGCTCGTGTGACAGTTGAAGGCGGAGTTTAAAGTTAATTTTCGCAATTAACTTTTCTCGATCAGTAAAACAGAGAGAACTTCGCAGCTAGTTTCTCGCTATTTCGCATGAAAATCTGCGGATACTCAGAGATGCCGCAAGCAGCGTAAGCGTACAGTTCGCAGTGGCATTTTCGCAGTCTCGCTTGAAACTCTGGAAGAGATCAATGGGTGTTGCATTTGTAAGTGTTCATTGTAAGAAAAATCGCAGAATTTTTTGCTATTCGACGATTGCAAAGATGTAAAAAACTCATCTGTGGCGTTTCAGAGATAGAAGAAACTAGGGATGCACCAAATATTCGGTATTCGGCCATACAATAGAATATTCGGTTAGGCGGAATATCAAACTATTCGGTAGGCTGAATATTCGGTTTGGCCGAATATCGAAATATTCGGCCAGACCGAATACTTAAAAAACCTTTTTTTTTTTATCAATTAAAGAAACTTTAAAACTATCCTTTTCTTAAATAACAATTCAAAGCATAGATTTTTTTAGTGCAAAATTTACTTATAAAGAGATATTTTTTATCAATATATGAAGTAGTGTTAAACATTATGTAAAATTGATTTAAAATTTATCTTTTTAATGCTTTCAAACTCTGAAACTTAAAAGTATTTGGCAAGCCGAATATTCGGTATTCGGCCGAATAGCAGAGCCGAAACTAGCCTTTTTTGCACCCGGGGCAAGCATGGATTTTGGCGCCCCACCTTCCTCTTCCACAAAGTATATTTCCAAAGAGAATTTTATTAATTTTCAAATAGTCGACTTATTTTAAAATTTAAAATATGTAATCTTCAAATATGTAATACTGAACTACGTAATCTACAATGGCGGATCCAAGGGGGGGGGGGAGGTCACGACTCCCCTCTGAACAAAAATATTCTAAAGATCATTTTAAAAATGAAATATACAGTTAGAGTCACGATTATCCGAGTCCTGCTTAACCGAGTTATTTTCTTCTGATGGACTGTTGTCTTCTATTATTATGAAACAGCCATTATAAATGAAGTGTTAGGTGAAGATGAAAGAGCAGTCGTAAAAAGTTAGAACTCTGATTTTGTGGTCAGAATGGGAAGAAAAAAAATGGTCATAATTTTTTTTTTGGCCAAAAAATTATGGCATTTTTTTTCTTCCCATTCTGACCAGAAAATCAGAGTTCTAACCTTTTTACGACTGCTCTTTCATCTTCACCTAACACTTCATTTATAATGGCTGTTTCATAATAATAGAAGACATCAGTCCATCAGAAGAAAATGATCCACTCCAAAGGTATAATCCTTCATTTGGCGCCCGGGGCACATGCCCCCTCTGCTCCCCCTTAGTTTCGGCCCTGCCGAATAGTCACTATTCGGTATTCGGCTTGATAGTCACTATTCGGCTAGCTGAATATTCGGTATTCGATTTACCTGTTGCTGAATATTCCGTATTCGGCCAAAATCTCTATTCGGTGCATCTCTAGAAGAAACTCATATAATTTTTTAATGAAACTGGTTTCAAATGTCGTTTCAGATTATCAAAAAGAGGACACTCGATTGTTATGCGAAGAATTAAAGCTTCTAATGAATGAATACCATACAGGATATTCGGTTTAAATGCAGGTAAAAAATGTCTAAATAAGATAGAAGAGTACACCCCAGGTAGCACAGCAATATCGGGAACAGCGATTTCGCAATACCGGTGAACACCGGATTGGCCGATATTGCATGGCTAACCTTTTTACTTTCTTCTATCTTTACAAGAAGAAAGTATTGGATTCGTAAAAATTTTCGACTTTTGGTTTTCGACGGATTTACACGTTTTAGCGGTTAGAGATTCCGAAGAACATGTTTTTACAAAATGTCTGTCTGTCTGTGTGTGCCACAAATTTTGTGGGCGCTCTATCTCAAGAACTATTGCACGGAATTTAATAAAATTTCATAATCAGTTAGTCTCCGATATAAATTGGTGCTGATTAGTTTTTGGTGTAAATCGCTCAACAGGTGTGCTATGCCACATTCTTCAGGATTTCCGTAATAGCTCAATCTCCAGAACTAATGCACAGATTTTCATCAAACTTCAGATTCAGTTAATCCTTGACATGAGTTGAAGTTTTATATTTTTTGGTGTACATCGCTCAACAGGTGGCGCTGCTATACTGCATTTTTTACGATTTCCGCAATAGCTCTATCTCAATGACTAATGCTTGGATTTTCAACAAACTTCAAAATAAGTTAGTACTTAACATGAATTGACATTTTATACATTTTGGTTTAAATTGCTCAACAGGTGGCGTTGCTATGCTGCATTTTTTAGAATTTCCACTATAGCTGTATCTCAAGAACTAATGCACGAATTTTCATCAAACATCAGAATAAGTTAGTTCTTGACATGATTTGACTTTTATACATTTTGGTAGAAATCGCCCAACAGGTGGCGCTGCTATACTGTATTTTTCAGAATTTCCATTAAACTTCAGAATCAGTTAGTCCTTGACATGAATTGACATTTTATACATTTTTGTGTAAATCGCTCAACAGGTGGCGCTGCTAGGCTGTTTTTTTTGTGATATCCGCAATAGCTCTATCTCAAGAACTAATGCTTGGATTTTCAACGAACTTCAGATTCAGGTATACTTTGATATGAATTAGAGTTGTTTATGTTTTGGTCCAAATCGCTCAACAGGTGGCGCTGCTATGCTGCATTTTTCAGAATTTCCACTAGAGCTCTATCTCAGGTAACTAATGCACGAACTTTCATCAAACTTCAGATTCTTGTATACCTTGATATCAATTAGTGCTGTTTATGTTTTGGTGTAAATTGCTCAACAGGTGGCGCTGCTTTTCTACATTTTTCAGAATTTTCGCTATAGATCTATCTCAAGAACTAATGCACGAATTTCAAATCGAGATATACTTTGATATGAATTGGTGCTAAATTGATGTAATTTCTTGTACTATTTAAATGATTTAATTGACGTGATTTATATAGAAGAAAGTTTTGTTATGGTCGCAACATACTAGTTTCCAATATCGGGGAAAGTCGGACAGGCCGATATTGGTCAAAACTGGATTCGGCATTATAAAATGGCAAGCTTTTTACTTTCTTCTATCTTTACAAGAAGAAAGTATTGGATTCGTGGAAATTTTCGACGGATTTTCATGTTTCATTAGGGGTCGGAGATTCCGGAAAACATATTTTTACAAAATGTCTGTCTGTATGTATGTGACACAAATTTTGTGGGCGCTCTATCTCAAAAACTAATGCACGGAATTTAATAAAAATTTATATTCAGTTAGTCCCAGATATCAATTGGTGCTGATTAGTTTTTGGTGTAAATCGCTCAACAGGTGGCGCTACTATGCAGCATTTTTCACGATAGCTCAATCTGCAGAACTAATGCACGAATTTTCATCAAATTTCAGATTCAGTTAGTGAATTGACGAATTATATGAATTGACGTTTTATACATTTTGGTGTAAATCGCTCAGCAGGTGGCGCTGTTAGGCTGCATTTTTTGTGATTTCCGCAATACATCTATCTCAAGAACTAATGCTTGGATTTTCAACAAATTTCAGATTCAGGTATACCTCGATATGAATTAATGCTGTTTATCTTTTGTTGTAAATCGTTCAACAGGTGGTGCTGCTATGTTACATTTTTCAGAATTTCCACAATCTTAAGAACTAATGCACGAATTTTCATCAAACTTCAAATTCAGATAGACTTTGATATGAATTGGGGCTAAATTGATGTAATTTCTTGTACTATTTGAATGATTTAATTGACGTGATTTATATAGAAGAAAGTTTTGTAATGGCCACAGCATACTAGTTTTTTTTTCTTCCAACATAGGAAGATATTGATTATCTCTGTCTTGGCATAGTATTGGTAATCAATATCTCTTTATATTAGGGCAAAAAGTGTTAGAAATATTAATGAATCCAGGTTTGAATATATATGTATATAAACATTTTTTAAATTATTTAAAATAAAATTTTTATTTGGCTGATATAGAAATATATATTTATATATAATATATATACATATTTCGATGATATAGAAAATTAAATTTTTAAGTTCATTTTCATAATAATGCAGAAAATATCTAAAGAACGGATTTTATGATGTATGTTGAGTGACACTTTGACAAATGATTAGTGATGGAAATGCTCTGAAATAACCTAGAAATTGTTTGGGGGAAATTTTTTTCTTTTTTCGAAGGTATTTATTTTTTTTTTAGTAAAATTTAAATACCATTAATAAAATAATTTATTCAAAATTTTATAATAGGTACATTCGGGTGTTTTTTAACTTTTTCTTTTCATGTTCAATGTTCTACTTGAAAACATTAACCCTTAAAGCTCAGACGTCTTTTACACAAATTTTATTCGATCGGCACCACTTTTTAAAAAGCAGTTTCTTTCAAGTACACAATTTCAAAAATGCTCTGATTAAATAAGGTGAATTGTATTTTCCTTGATTACTGGTACCAAAAACAAATTTTGCAAAGATTAAGAATGTCTTCGCAGCGGAGCCAACGGAGTGGGAAGAGTTAACTTGTAAAATTGACAATTAAATGCTACTTTTCATTAAAAAAAAAAAGTTATATGCAAAATTATACAAATTATTGCATTTTGTGGAAATGGTAAGGTTGAGAGTGTAATATAGTATTACTTGTATAAAATTATTTTTATTACCAATTTTTCTTTTTTTTTCACATAAGCAATAGAAATATTCAACAATTATTAAAAATAATATGTAGCTGAAAGAATTTATTCTTTTCTGCCCTTAACATAAATCTTCACATTGTTTAATTGTATTTATATATAAACTTTGTCCCCCCCCCCCCTTTTTTTAAAATCTTTTGCCACAATTTAGTTGAAAACATTTTGTAACTCATTAAAGACGGTTGGCAAGAAAGCTTGCCGTATAAGATGAACAAAACTTTTAAATTTAAATTTGGAAATTTTCACATTATCTATTCTCAAATTTTGGGTGATTAAATAATTCAAAATTCCAATGAGGAAAAACTGGTGTCAAAGAATTAAAAGAAATGTAAAAGAGGCTCGCCGTGAATGTGTTAAGGGTGCTAGTCACTCAGCTTTGGAATTCTCCTCCGTAATGTTAAATCTATGGACTTTTGATGGATTTGTATATTTAAAATATCTTCTCCCATATTTTTAACCTATTTTTTCAGTGTACTCTTTTTAAAGGATGTCTCTTTTTTTCTTAGTTTTCAAAGTATTTCTAAGTTCTATGCTGAATTTAATATTTTATGTGTTAAAAGCAGGCGAACTGTGAGTATGCTTTAAGCACTTCCTATAAAATTAAGTTTATACTTTAGAAATATTTTGAGAACTAAAAAAAAAAAATCTTTTAGGAAGTGTACACAAAAAATAGAAGTTAAAAATATTAATTTCCCGAGGAGATATTTCAAATATATGAATGCATCAAATACCCATACACTTTACATTAGTAAGAGGAAATAAGAAGCTGAGTGACCAGCCCCCTTAAGTTACATATTCAGAAATCGGCCTGTGTTGTTTCTTGAGACAAATTATTCCAATATTAAAAAAATATCAAAGCATTATTAAAATTTGAGTTTCCAATTTCTCATTCAATTCGACATTCAATTAACGCAGAACAAAATTTATATTTTATTCTTATGACAATTTTCACCCTGAACTTACCGACTCTACAATGCTGGGGAATGAATACTCAGTTGGAATACTATACTTATTTTCAATCTACAATCTGATCTTTTTCATGTTCAATATTCTACATAAAAACATTAACTTGTAAAACTGATAATTAAATGCTACTTTTCTCATTAAAAATAAAAAGTCATAACCAAAATTATATCATATACTGATTTGAGGAAATGGTAAGGCTGAAATATGCATTATTTGAAAAAATAATTTTTATTACACGAACAGTTTTTCATATACTTTTTTCAAATACTCAATAAATACTTAACCATAATTTTAAAAAATAACATGTAGCTAAAATAGTTTATTCTTTTCACTTTTACTATAAATATTAATCTTTAGACTTATTTATTGCTTTTATTTACACATAAAACTTGCAAAAGAAAAAAAAAAGCAAATTTCTGTCAAAATTTATTTAAAAACAATAAATTCACCTGTTGTTATGTTTTCAAACTATTTTTTTTTAATTACTCCTAAATTAAAAAATGTATATTATTAGTTTTGAATTTTTAAAGTAATTAAGTTAGAACAAAATTTATATTTTATCATTATGACTGCCTTCATTCTAAACCAGAGTCTGAATTGCTTTATGGGGGGGGGGGGGGGGGGGAGATGAACAATCTGTTCAAATCCCATTTTTTCATTGCATAAACACAAATTGCAGCAAATTTTGTTTTATTTAAAAATAGTTTTAATGACAATTTAAAATAGAAAGTGCAACTAAAATGACCATCAAAAACAGTTAAATACATTACAAACCATGCTGTTAAATTCAGCATGAAAAGGTATTATGGAACTAATTTTCTTTTAGCAAATTTTTTTTCCATTTACAATGTATACATATGAAGTAAAAATAAAACCTTTTTATTTTTAGACATAAATTCAAAAAATGTTTAACATTTTTTTATGAAAAGCTCTTATTTGTAAAAAAAAAATCCATTTTTCCCCCTTAAATAGAAAAATGCTTTTTTCCATCATTTAAAAACTTCCAGAAATTGTACACCTACACAAAAAATAGACTAATATAACAATAAAGCTATCTTAATTCCAATTCAGAATTTCTAATGCCTACTTAGTTGATGAAATCAGTAAGACATGGTGGCTGATAGAAAGTAAAATTTATTTGAACACAATAAATTTCAGTGTTACCCCCCCCCCCCCCCCCCCCACCACACACACACACAAAAAAAAAGCAGTTAAATTAAAAAAATACTTTAAAAAGTCTTAAGTGATAAAAAGAAAGAAGATAATTAAAACATGGTACTTTTCATTATATCCATACATACATATATATATATTATGGAGTTTCCTCACTACCTAGGTGAAGCTATATAATACTTTTTTAGAAATACAAATTGATATAATCTCTATATTGCATATCAGGCATTTGAAATAAATAGAAATTAAAATAGTTTAGCTTTTCAATATCATCATAATTTATAAATGTTTCATTTAAATTAAAATTTTAGCTAGATTTTATGACTCAATTTTTATCAATTGTTTCTCATTTTTTTGGTCATGAATAGCAACTTTTAAGTTTAATTTACAATAATTTTAAGTTTATAAATTTATTTTATAAATATTTTATTGAAATATCTCAAACATGGAAGTGCTAATACAAAAAAACTTAAATTCTTAGAAATGTAAATAAAACATACTATGTAGAACAAATAAAATTTATTAATCACAAAAATGAATTAAATGTTTTTTATTTACAAACTATTATTATTCATAATTATACTATTACAAAAAAACAACAACAAAAAAAAAATCTACAGCAAGTCATCTATTTCTTGTTTATCTGTTCATTCTTTTCCTTTGAAAATAATTTCCATCTCAATCAGCAGATCTTGCAAGGACCTTTCCAATGCAGTTAGAGATAGCGTGCCTTCTTCAAACTTCATTTCCACACTCACTAGAAAGATACAATGAGTCAAAATCAAAATCTGGCCAAGTAAATACTTGCTATAACAATTAATAATTTGCAATAGTTTATTTATTCTGTTCATTAAATTTTACAAACTATGTAATTGTAAATGTGAGATTTGAATTTATTCACCAAAAGTTATAGCTTGAAAATTAAATATTTTTACAACATTGGGGATTTTAAAGGACTAATAGTATTTTTCCATGTATGATATGCCTTCATGTAACATGCATGTCCATCCTCATTTTAAGATAAAATCTATATTTGATTATATTAAAATCTAATAGTTAGCGCTAAAATTTTGCAGTATTCACAATGTATTGTTTAATGGTTTTATAAATCTGAATACAGAATTGCCAACCAACTACTTTATGCAGTGATCAATGATATTGTGTAGCAATAGTCATTAATGACACTCTGTTATAAGAATCAAACATAATTAAAAAAAGATAAATTCCAACTAAAGTGCAGAGTTCATTCTAGGCATTTTTCACGGGACGGGCCGCCCTGCCTGCCCTTTTTTACAAAATTTGACACCCCGATGCCCCCACTGTCCGAAATCCCTGCCCTGCAAGCCCTATCACTCGGAAAATCGACCAAGGGAAAAACAGCGCCCTTTCAGTTAATATCATCGCTTATTTCAAGCAAACTCTAAACTATTTGTAAACATTATATAATGTTCCTAGCCCCATTTTACTCCTAATCCGTTGCTTTTCACCCCCCCCCCCCCCAAACATCCTCATACAGACACAAATTATTTTCAATAAAATTCCAGCACCGACACAGTCATAATTTCTCTCTCTCTCTCTGTTTCTATACCCCGCTTCTCGGCTACTGTGAAAATTCAGCTGAAATAAGAAAGAAAAAAAAAAAACGGAAAGGTCCTTTGACAAAATTGCCGTTTTTTCGCGATTCTCTGACGAAATTGGTTTTTTTCGGCGAACATTTCTCAAAATTTGCAATATAGTTTATGTCCAAATTTTTGGATTTATGACTGATTTTTTTTTTTTTTTTTTTTTACATTTTCGGAAAAGAATCGCCCTTGCACTGAAAAGTGTCATGAATGGAGTAAAGGGGTAGTAGCAAAGACTTTTTAGGGGGGTGGGGTCAGCGGGGGAAGAGTTAGTTGATTATTTATCATTACATTATTGTGCCCTTTTTTTTCACTAAAGTGCCCTATTATAGCAAAGTGCACCCTGCCTGCCCTTGATCCTAGAATGAACTCTGAAAGTGAATATTTAAAATACAGTAAAACCTCCCAAAAGCGACCACGTTCCGTTCCTATAAAAATTAGTCGCTTTGAGAGGTGATCTCTTAATGGAGGTCATGTTTACATCTAGATTTTAATTGTTGAAAAAAGGTAACAATTAATGTTACTAAACTTTATATTTCACATTAGGAAAAAATATGAAAGTTTAAGTATCAAAACAAAAGTTAATTACTATAGAGTTAAAAAAAATGAATACATTGACGTTTTCTTTGATTTTACGGTTTTATCTTTTATAACTTTTATTTCCAAGTCCTTTCGAAATTCCCGTAAATAAATACAATTTTTTTGGACGGGAATAAATAATGACGATTTCATTAATTTATCTATTTCTTTGAGAGGTTCCTGACAGAATAGGACAGGAGAGTTTATTGACCGTCATTCTTAATGTGTCATCTGAGTTAAATTCATTGCCTAAAAAGGCACAAAGGGGTTTAAACACTTAAAAGTAATTGTAATAAAAAAATTTCTAAACTTAGTTTAGAAGTTTGATGAATAATGCACTCTCCAGAATTATTTTTCTAACAAAACCTTCTTCAAGCGACCAGGAAAAAACCAAATTTGTTTCATTTTCTTCAAAGAAATTGGTCACTCATGGAGGGAGTTCAACTGGAATGGTCTCTGGATGGAGGTAAAATTAGTATTGAGCCTATGGGAATAAATTTCGTTCCATAAAAAAATAGTCGTTCAGGGAGATAAAAGTAAAAATAGTTTTAAAAACATACACTTTTATAAGAATTCAATGTTTATCTTAAAAATCACACATACACTTTGTTTCACCTTAATTTGGCAGTGCTGATTACCCTAGATTAACCGAATTGTAGCCATTGCCGTAGAAACTGGAGATTGCTCAAACAGCAGAGGATTACTAATAAACAAGGAAAAGTACCATTTTGGCGGAAACATATAACGTGTGTGCCAAAATCGGTACTTTTAAAGTTTCTATAAAATTAATTTTATTATATAACCATTTATTAAAATAACGAATGAAATTATTATTATTATTTTCTTTTGTTTACTACTTTTTAAATTGATTTCAACACTATTTTATATTATATTAGCTGACACACCTGACATACAAAATGTGAAAAATATCTAAAAATCACTGCATGAATTCCTGAAAAACTTTATTGAAAATATGGCAAAATTTACCATATTAAGCTAAAAGTTTGAATTCCATGTACAAATGACAAAAAATCACATTGGAATGCAAAAAATTGCATCAAAAATTCTCTATTTAAAATCACGGAAGGAAAAATTTCTTATTAATATTTAAGCTGCGAGTTTGAAACTGAATAACCTTTTACAAATGTCAAAAAATCATTGCAAAAAGCAAAAAATATAAAATTGCTGTACGAATTCCGAATATATTTTACTGAAAATAGGACAGCAATATCTATATTGGGTTAAACGATTAAAACAGAATTATCTGACAATCTATTTAAAATAGAAAAATTGGTATTTATACCACGCCACTGGCAGAAATCTGGAAAAGGTTTGGCTTCACGACCTCAGACTGAGCCTGTGTCATCTTTAATGTACCTATAACTTTTGTTATTAGGATACAAAAAAGACATGATTTTTATAAATTTACATAAAATTTTATGATGCCCCCTCTCCCTCTGCTTTAAAATACATGATAGCAACCAAGAAGTTTATATTCCCAAAACAATTGCATCTCTAATTGCTAATATAATCAATGTTTTATGTTTCAAATAATAAAATTATAACTATTAGTTAGAAATTACAAAAATTATATAAACTACAGAATAAGTAATTTCATTAGTTAGTATATAATAACTGAGGATAGACAAACAGTTTTTTAAGGCCGAAACCGAATTTCGGTGATCTTCCTACTTTCAACCGAAAACATCCAAAAATTTGTTTAAAGTAATTAAATTGTATACATGAAAGTAATTAATACATACATAAATATACATAATTATTAATTATACATATTTATTAAATATGCATAATTATTAATTAATTATGCATATTTATTAAATATGCATAATTATTAATTAATTATGCATATTTATTAAATATATATAATTATTAATTAATTACATATGTGGCCCAAATTGACTCTGTGCCTTAGACCCAAAACTTTTTATTTTCATATAAAATAAAACATAATTAATTCATTAATGACACAGAAAGATTTTCTAACTATACGAATTTCATTTATTTAAAAAATATTTCAGTTTTAGGTATACACACCTCGATTTATCATTCACAATGATTTCTGTAAAGGAGCATCTGTCATACTAGAACTTTCTAAAAGAGTATTTGAAACACTTCTGCGGTTTCAAACTGAAAATTTTCTATTACTGTTATGTCCAGGGATGTAGTGGAGGGTATACGCCATATACCCTCTGGATTTTTTTTAAGGAACACCGTATACCCCCTGTTTCTCAAGAAAGCTATAGTATGTATACACTATGGTATACCCTCTGCTTAGAATGTATACCCTCTGTTTTTTTACGACTAAATCACTGGTTATGTCTGCAGCTTTTAATGAGCACGTGAAAAAGTTTAGTTATATATGCATTGTTTGCTTTATTATTTGCACTCACGTCTTGAATCAGTCATGACTGATAATTATAAACAATGAAGTTCATAGCAATAAATAGTCTCATTTGAGTCGATAAAGCTCAAATCGATGAGCAATGTTGAAAATTTCCGAAGGAAGAAACAAGATTTTTGGAATACTGATAGTTTTGATCCAGCCGCATTTTGGCCGAAATTCAGATTTTGGCCCAAAATCTCTAATACAGTCGAACTCGCTTATAATGAGCCCTGTTTTAACGAGGAAATCAGAAATGCTTGGTTGGTACAATGTTAAGTCTATGAGAGCATAACTCGCTTTTAACAAGCAAACCCCGGTTATAGCTAGCAATATTTCTATGATTCATGAAATTTCTATTGACTTCCACCCTCTCCAGCTTAGCTAATCGTTTCTTGGGAAAATTCCTTTAACATTCCGAAGTCAACTGAAAGTTAGTGATGAGTCATAAATCCTGAGAACAAGTGATGGTGGAATTTTTCATTGTGTGAAGGGCACGTGCGAAGACTTCCCACGGACGACCTTGAGGAGACGTATAGAGAAGACAGAGGTTGGTGATTGGATGGAAATATACTCTGCATAGGAGACTTGTGTAGAAGTCATTCTTTGATTTGGATTCATAGAGTATGTTCTTCAAATCTTATCTTCGATGTCGAAACGTAAAATTTTATAAGTTGCCGAAAAAGTAAGGATTTTACGGGAATTAGAGAATGGCTTAAAAAATTCAGAAATCTGCAAAAAGTATGATTTATCTTCTACTGTTTCAACTTTGTTAAAAAATAAGGAAAAATTAATGGCTGCGTAAGCTCAAAATAAGAATGACTGTAAACGTTTGAAGAAATGTGCTAAAGATGATTTGGACGAAGCTTTTTTGAAGTTGATGAAGGTGCAACGTAATACAGATTTACCCGTAAGTGGTCCACTTTTTAAAGTTAAAGCAGAAAAATTTGCTGAACAATTTGACTATTCTGGATTTGTATGTTTGAATGGATGGCTTGATCGATTCAAGAATGTACATGAGATAATCTTTGGAAACATTTGTGGTGAAGCAAAGTCTGCCATCCACACATTGCCGGTTATTTCCCCTCTATTAGACAGGCACTTCGCAATCTACGAAGTTTTCATGTAGGGCTGCATTCGGAGAGTTTTTCCATCTGTTTTATGCAAATATTTTGGCAAATGTGTGGGTGTAAAGGATTTTTCTCGTAGCTCGGGAAAAGGTATTGGTAGAAGATTAAAACAATGCAAAGAAACTTTTAACTTGCGAACAATTTATATGCCTGCCTGCCAATTTATTTATTTACTTATTCACACTTCAAGTGAGGATATCTCTAAAACGGTTCGATTCCGACGGGTAGTTCCATTGGGCTTTTTGATGTGCATGACGAGACCTTTCTTTTGATACCACTCTCGTCCAAATCCACAACTTGCACCTGTGAACGTTCCCTAGTTAGTTACATGTTTTATTATTTAATTAATTTTAAGAGCTATTAATATACAAGTCTTATTTTATTTCTAATAAACATTTAAAATTATACATAGTCGTATAATAAAAGCATTATGAACAGCAGATGCATGAATATGCTTAGCAACAAGCTTTTCAAAATTTTATTTTTTTTTCGTGTTTGTTTAAATGTTCTATTTTTTATACACATATCTACCAAACTCTCCTCAAATATTATATCCTTTCTAGTTTCTCTGTTAACATTTATAACTTAACTCTCCATATGGACACATAAGAATGTTTCCATTTTGTCATTGTTTAATTAAATATAACCTTTAATATGTGTAGTATATGTGGAGCTATGTAATATAGATTTTCAAAACACCAGTTTGGAGAAAAAACTTATATTCTTTTTAATATTTAAAAAGAAATTTTAAATATTAAAATTTCTAATACCCCCCCCAGACATAATGCTTTCACAGTTGCCTTCTAGCATTCATAAAGACTTATTTATTTGTCAAAATTTAATAGAAATTTATAATTTTCTTAGTAGAAAATATTTATAAGTGTGTTATACATTAATTGATCCAAATTTAAAATGAATTAGCTGTAAACCAACTTTTAAAAATAAAAACCAGCTTTTTTTTTTAAGTGGTTAAAACCAAAAAAAGCTGGCAATCCTGCCCTTTCTTGAGTCATTTTTCTCTGTTTGCGCGAAAATTCGGTTCAAAACACCCACTTTGACACTATTTTCTGAAAGATTATTGTGTTTGCAAAAAAAAAAAAAAAAAAAAAAAAAAACAGCTTGATTACATAGTTTCTGAACAACAATGCCTGCTAGTTTCATGCATTTCGAACAAAAATAAATTAAAACTTATGTCATAAAGTTGCGTTTTTGGATTTGAGAACAGCCTTAATATACAGAAAGCATGAAATGTATATGAAGCAAATTTATTTTTGATTCTTGGGAACAGATGTCATATACTCCTGTGGCTGCTATTTTGGATTTCTTGGTGATCTTTATCGATATGGCAACCACGTTGAGTGTTGATTCTGGTAACCCCTTTTTTTGGGGAGACTGTCTTTTGCATCGGATTTATTTGATTGACTATGGCTTCCGTAGTTTGTTTACCTGCTGTGGGAGATGTTATTACAGGGTGTCTACAAAAATTGTAAAAAAAAGTTCCCTGATTTTTCCATGATTTCCTTGACTATCATTATCAGACTTCCCTGATTTCCATTATTAACAATACACATATGGTATTTTTTCATGTAAACCAATTCCTCGCATAACACACTTATCCAACTTGCTAATATCTCGTTTGGGAGAAAAAAACAAGAGATAAACAAAAAAATTGCCTAATATTCATTAAGTATTGGTTGACAGTTTTATAAATCTGAACTCAAAATTTAGTTTCATCATTTAATTTCATACTCAAAATGTGCTTTTTTTTTGAAGTAGAAAAAAAGCACATTTTGAGTAATGAAATTAAATGATATCTTTCTGTGAGTTTTATTGCCACACATTTAAATTTAAAAATATGGTAATAACTTATTTACCATACCACTTAAAATCAGAATTAACATTAAAATTTAATAAACAATTGAATAAATGAAAATTAAAGCCTGCATTACGTGTGTGACACTATCCATGGAATCGCCCTGATTTAGTTTGAAATTGTGAGTAATTATTTTTATTTTTTTTCTGTAAAGTTAAATGACAGTTTTACAACGACTTCAAATTTGAGAAATTATGGCGAGTGACCATTTTATACAGTTGGGTTTCAAGGAATGAGATGTCTGTTAAGGTATGTTGATAATTTTATGTATATTTCTCATGCATTTCATGCATTTTTGAGATTGTTGTACAGCAACGTACGTGCATTTACTGCTGATTTAACAAGTTCTGTGCATTTTTGTGATTACTGCAGAAGTAGTTTGCTTAATCCAGTGATTTTTTTTTTTGGGTTAAAGAACACGTAGAGTTCATATGTTCGTTTACTAATTGCCGCTTTAACGAGTTTCGTGCATTTTCCAGATTGCTGCAGAAGTAGTTTGCTGAATCCAGTGCCTTTTTTTTTTGGTCTATGAATGTGTAGCATTCATACGTTTATTTACTAATTGCCGCTTTAACGAGTTTTGTTTATTATTTACATTTTTTTGTTAAGTTACATTTTATTTTTGTTGTGCATAAATCGGTGCTTGGCGACATTTACTACTTGGCAGAAAAGAGGTTTTCATGGCAAAAAAAGAATTCAAGATAGCGGATGCAGGAATACATGACATCTGGGCACAATCCCAGAACAGGCGAGACACCCCATTTGGCGACTTTTCTGACAAGCGCCAAACACCCCACATACGCCAACCTAAAATACGACAGCCTGAAAACTAACGTGATTAGTCCACTCCCCTGAATGCTTCCAGACTGTTTTTTACTATGTCATCATCCTAGAATCATGGGAAATACAACATTTATAAATAACGATGTATTAGAAAACACAGGAGAGCTGATTTTTATGGGATTCAAAATAAAACAAACGATTTCAACATAAGTTTATTGAAAAATGTGAAATTTATAAAGTACATTTCCAAATCAGAGTAACAATTTAATGATTAAAATTTTCATTTTTCAACAACTTTTAGAAAAAATCATGTTGTCATTTAATATTTTAAAGTACGTCCCTATATCGGAGTAAACATTGAACAATTCATTTCTAATTTATAGAAGTATGAACACTTTGCATTCATAAAAAAATAATATATATCACTGAATACAGCAACATTGTTCTGCAGCAATATGAAAAATGCAGGAAACTCGTTAAAGCGGCAATCCCTAAACCTTGTATGAATGCTACACATTCATTAACTGAAAAAAAACAAAAACATCACTGGATTCATCAGCTTTCGCTGTGTAGCAATCTCAAAATTCATCAGCTCTCGCTGTGTAGCAATCTCAAAATTCATCAGCTCTCGCTGTGTAGCAATCTCAAAATTCATCAGCTCTCGCTGTGTAGCAATTTCAAAATGTACAAAACTCGTACGGCCAGCATACATGAGAAATATACAATAAACGGCTAATATGAAACACTACAACAAAAAATGCATAAAATTATTAACATACCTTAACAGACATCTCCTTTCTTGAAACCCAACTCTAAAAAATGTTGAATCGCCATAATTTCGCAAATTTGCAGTCGTCAGTAAACTTCATTTAACTTTCTAGCAAAAAAAAAAAAAAAAAAAAGAACAAATACTCACAATTTCAAACTGAATTACACAGTTACTTTAACTTTCAAATTTTACAACTAAAAACAGCAAAAAAAAATTAACAAATATTAACAATAACAAACTTTTGCCTTGCCGTCATTTTAATTTTACAATTACAAAATGTCTTCCTTCTACACAAATTACAAAACATGCGAAGTTGAGTTGTCAAAACACAGCTGAGCTAATTGTCAATAAAAGTTTTCAGGTAGGCGTAACTATCCAATACACAACAATTCAACCAATCCCATATTAAACTGATCCAAATTCAAGATCAGACCACTGTAGGCATGGAAAGAATTTACGAAACGAACTGGTAACAACAAAAATCCATTTAAAGCCTCGCCAAGTTGAACGATGCCAAGTGTCTCGGCTGTTCTGGGATTCAGCCGACATCTGTTTCTATAAAAGTTTTGGTGTTATTACCAGAGTTGAATAATATAGACGCACGCGCACACGCGGAAAATTTTCCACAAAATTCAGAACTTTGCGGAAAATTTCTTAGAAAAAAAAAAAGTAATTTTTGTTCTTGTATTTTTTTTTTAAATACCGAAAAATTAAAAATGTTCCCCAATTTTATGTACAATTTATTTATTGTTTGCCAGGGGTGATTCTGTTCCGAATTTTCCAAAAATTTAAAGCATTCGGTTCCGAAAATTAAAATCGCCCATCAGTCCGAAAATTCCGGCATAAAAAATATCACTGAAATATATTGCGGATTTCAACAAATGGTCGCCTAAAATAAACCCATTCCGTCAATCGTTTGCAAAAAAAAAAAAAAAAAAAAACAATTTTGTCAAAGCATCGCAGAAAAAACACGAATTTCTTTAAAGGATTGCGGGAAAAAACATTTCTTGTTAAAGAATCGCAGAAAAAACACAAATTACATCAAAGAAGCACAGGTAAAACGAATCTCGTAAAAGCATAGCGGAATAAACGCGAATTTTGTCAAAGGATCGTGGGAAAAAAAAACTCAAATTTCGTAAAAGAATCGTGGAGAAAAACTAATTTTGTTAAAGGATCGCGAAAAAAACACAAATTTGGTAAAAGGGCCGCAAAAAAAGCGTGCATTTCGTCAAAGGATCCTGAAAAAAAAAAACACACACGCATATTTCCTCAAAAGGCCACAGAAAAAAAATGTGAATATCGTCAAAGGAACGCAAAAAAAAAAAGCGAATTTCATCAAAGAATCGCAGAAAAAAGAAATTTCGTCCAAAAAGGATCTGGAAAAAAAGAATTTCTTAAAAGCATAGCGGAAAAAGCTTTATTTTTGTCAAAAGATCGCAAAAAAAATGCAAATTTCGTCAAAGAACTGCGTAAAAAAAAATTCGTTAAAGGATCGAGAAAAAAAAAAAAGTGCTAAAACGCCGCGAAAAAAGCGTGAATTTTGCCAACCGACTGCGAAAAAGGCAAATTTCGTCAAAGGATTAAAGAAAATGCACATTTTGTCAAAAGATCGCAAAAAAAGCGCGAATTTCATCAAAGCATTGCGAAAAAAATGCAAATGTCGTTAAAAAATCGTGGAAAAATGGAAATTTCGCCACATGATCGCGGAAAAAACGAGAACTTCATCAAAGGGCCGCAATAAAAACTTATCGGTCTCTTTAATGATGTTACCTATGAACGGAGCTCTCCTTACAAAATGTGATTCAGTTGTTTCAGAAGCAATGTCCATTATTGCATTTTTCAAGAGGTCACAATATTAAGGATTGGGCTGTTTCTAAATGCATTGACAAAATAACTGACAAGAATTCACTCCTTCTTATCATGGATTTTAGCTTTACTATTTTTTTAGCCAACATAACTATGCTGTAATTAATATTAATTAATTTTTAAATTAAAATTCTTACCATCAAAATAATATAACACGTTATTTTACTAAACATTAAATTAATTTGCAGAAAGTTTTTGACCCAATATTTAAGTGCGCAGAAAATTTTTGGTTTTATACAAGTCTGGTTTATTACATTTTGGTAAGTATAATTTAAAAATTAAATTTGATTATTTAGGTTTGCAGTTAAGTCAAAATATTTTATGCACTATAAACATTGCTGAAATTGCATTTTTAGCAATGTCTACATGGGATGTCCATTACTGGAAAATGACTAATTAACCATCCCAGTAATGGACCTTAATGGACTCTTAAAATCTTAAAAGTAAATGGCCATTAGTATATAAAATTCTAAGTTTTCTATTGCTACTCAAACAAAAACATAAAAATTGTGCAAGAAAATAAATACAGTAGAACCTCGATTATCCGAAGCAATTGGGACCGACCCTCTTTCGGAAAATCGAAATTTTTTCACTATACAAAATTGTGTTTTTTCTAACTATCAACATTGTAATTTATTAATAGTATCTTTAACTTACCATTCGATATAAATACTAAAAAACTGGCATTAATATGTAATAGAAACATATAACCAAGAAATTACTGCTTCCACAAAGTCAAGCACATATTTGAAGATTTTTACACATACTTAATGCAATGTATAAAAGAGACAAGGAAATTGAAATATATTTTAAGAATTATTTTATTAAAATCTTGAATATTTTATTTTTACTATTAATTGCAATGAAATAAATCCATAGTAAATTTTAAGAAAGGTTACAGCAGAGGTGGACCCCCCATCGACACTAACTACACACCGGCATTTTTCTGCAACCTTTTAACGAATTTCATCTTTTTTTCGCGATCAATTGACGAAATTCACGTTTTTTTCGCAATCTTTGGACGAAATCTGTGTTTTTTCCACGATCTTTTGAAGGAATTCGCGTTTTTCCTCGATCTTTTGATGAAATCCACGTTTTAACCACGATATTTGCGTTTTTTCCACGATTTTTTGATGAAAATTGCGTTTTTTCTGCGATCTTTTTATGAAATTTGCTTTTTTTCGCGATCTTTTCATAAAATTTGTATTTTATCCACAATCATTTCGCGAAATTTGTGTTTTATCCGTGATTTTTTTCATCAAATTTCCGATTTTACCGCGATCTTTTCACGAAATTTGCATTTCTTCGTGATCTTTTCACGAAATTAGTGTTTTATCCGCAATCTTTTCGCGAAATTTGTGTTTTATCCGTGATTTTTTTCACGAAATTTGCATTTTTAACGTGATTTTTTTCACGAAATTTAAGTTTTTCTGTGATTTTTTCACAAAATTTGCGTTTTTCGATTTTATTCGTTCGATCGTTATCGATTTTTTTTTTGTGATCCTTTTACAAAATTTGCGTTTTTTTTCCACGATTTTTTTGACGAAATTCGCATCTTTTGCATGGTCCTTGGGTGAAATTCACGTTTTTTCGTTATTCTTTGACGGAATCGGCGATTTTTTTCTGCGAACAATTGACGAAATTGATTTTCTTCGGCAACCATATCGAAATTAGCGATATTTTTATGTCCGAATTTTTGGACTGATGACAGATTTTTTTTTAGTTTTCGGAACCGAATACCTTAAATTTTCTGAACAGAATCGTCCCTGCTACTTTCTTTTCTTATGTTCGGGAATCGCCGATCTGGACGCCGTAAATTCTGAACTAATTTCACCCCTTTCCTCCCTGGCATCGATGTTTCAACCATCGCATTTGGCGAGTGAGGACAATAAAGCTAATCACCACGTTTTAAGTGTTACCTGGCGAGTGCTAATTTTGTGCTATACATATATATACACAAATATAGGGTGTAAAAAAAATCATGATTTTTTTTAAAAAATCAAAAAAATCTGATTTTTTTTATTTAAATCAGATTTTTTAATTTTTTTTCCCCTGTGTTAAAATATTAAACATCTACCAAAAATTAAGCATTTCAAAAATGAATAACCTTCCAATTACTAACATAATCTATGTTTTTTTTTTTGCTTTAATTAATAAAATTTTAATTATGTAATTGTAGAAATTACAAAAAAACCGCAAACTAAAAATTTCTTTCGTGACATACAACATTATGTGCATTAATATTTTGCAATAATTAAGTAAACCAATATTAAATACTGCTTATATTTTAAAGTTATTGAGAAATTGCATTTAATTTTAAATTGATGATACAGATTAAACCAATTATTAAACAATCAACTGTTTAATTAAGAACACAATCTACATTTTTGAAAAAGTGGTTGAAAAAATGTGATAAATAATAATTTGATAAATTCATAAAGCAGCCAGTAATTTTACACAGGTTCTAAAGCGTATGCATATCAAATTGATCAAAATTTGTAGCAATATATACAGCAAACTCACACATAATTTATAAATAGATTACAAAAATTGTACTTTTGAAATTTAAATCAGATTTTTTCCCCACAACATTAAAATATTTGAATAGCTACTAAATGTTATAATGTTTTTGAAGTTATTTAACATTTAGTCAGATATTTTTTAAATGTATAATACTTCTTTTTACACAGTTTAATATTGTTATAATTAACAATAACAAATATTACATTTTTTATAAGTGAATTACTGATCATTTTCGTTACTGATTATAATGCTTTTTCACACTATTTTAAAAAATCAGAAAATATGTGATTTTATCATCTGATTTAAATCAATTGATTAAAATCATTGACACTATATTGCTATGTTTATTATATATAAAAGAAAGAATAACTTGACTATTAAAAAGGAAATTAGGACATTGTAAGTTATATTAGATTTAAATATCATTTTAAAATTAAATGCTTTTTATGTTTGTTAGATAAAAACAATTCTTTTTACAAACTTACTGCACTTAAATTTTTCACAATACTCAGGAATTACACTTAGAAACAATTATTTAAAGCTTTGTTTTATGTATTCATAAGTCACAATACTTGTAGAAACTTTCCAAATTATGTTCATCTTAGATTTGAATACTCTTTTATGTCATTTTAAACATTTGGAAAATTTCTGATTTTAATCAATGATTTTTAAAAAAAAATCACTTGATTAAAATCATGATTTAAATTGCTTATTTAAATCAACTGATTTAAATCGTTGACACCCTACATAAACATGACTAATTATTCAGCCCAGTAATGGGCATCCGTCTTAAAAACTTAATAAATAAAATTTTAGGGTACTACTTGGTTATCCCGTCGACCAAAAATCTATCGTCAAACTATAAGATTAAATGTCAATAATCAGGGGTGGGGAATCTTTAGAAAATCCTACTCACCAAGGATTTACTCTACCAGCCAACAAGACTTAAGGTACAGTATAAGAGAAATAAAAGAAAGTTCAGTATATGGTAGAACTTAGTACCATGTTTACATTGCGGTAAATTTGAAAAATATAGCCAACAATTAGAATAAAAAAGTTTTTGGCATATCTTCTATAGTCTGCAGTTTTTCAAAGATTGCCTAAAAATTCACTCGCCCTGTCAGGAAATCTACTCGCTAGTGGCGAGTAAAATGATGTATTTCCCCATCCCTGTCAATAATGGTTGATCGTAAATGTCACATTCACTTGACTTTAGGGAAGTTAGACGTGTTTACACCATCAAATGATTTTTATTCAGACGTTTTATTTGTATTTATTAATGTTATACTATTTTTATTGTTCTTTTGTTATTTAAATAAAAATTATGCCAATTGGTCGACGGGATAACTAAGTAGTACCAATTTTAGAAATGGCTGTTAGTATATGAAATTCAAAGTTATCTATTATTACTACCAAAAAAAATTGCTGCAAATTTTGCAATAAAGAATATAATAAACTTATTTAAAATGAAGCTCTTAGCATATTCATTAAAGATTTTCACTGAAAAACAGTGGAACTTCAAAACATTATTTTCTGCCTCCTGATTGGTTTGATTATGAGTGTCACCAATAATGCAAGGGGTAGTTATGAAAAAAATAATAAAAGCTAAATTTTTATTGGTTATTTTTTTTATAAAACAAAAATATTGAAGGGGTCCATTACTGGCACATATACCCTAAATACATGATAAAATAACTTGTCAAATTAAAAAATTTTACTGTAATAGTACTAATTTTAGAAATGGCTATTAGTATATAAATTTCAAAGTTTTCTATTACTCCCAAAACAAAATATAACCAAAAAACATTTCTTACAGTATTATTCGACCGTGTTGAATTCACACACTTTTCTCCGGAAGAGATTTCTGTGGCTCCGGGGGGGGGGGGGGGGTTGCACTTTTTGACCATTGAAAACACAAAATCTCAAATTTTAATGTACCCCCCGGGCCACCCCCTGAAATCAACACTGCAATAATGCACTTGAAATTCGGCAAATGGGCCGATTATTCGGCTACGGCCGATTAATCGTCGCATCTCTAATTTAGACCAACTTTTTAGCATAAAAAATTTTCACATAAGAACATGATAAAGGCAGAATGGCAAAAGCAAACAGTAGTTTCATACCCCATAATAAAAAAATGTCAGCCAAAAAGAAACCAGGGTTGGGTTTTTGACATGACAGTGGTAAAAACCGTGTTTTTACCGGTTTATTCCGTCAAAAACCTATCATTTGAGATTTTCCTCCAATTTATAGTGTAAGTGTAGCATACAGTACATTTCTAGATTAATTTTTTCTTGTTGTTCTTGTTATTATTATTCACAATTACTTTATTAAATTTATTTAAAAGAAGAGCATTTCCTAAATGGGAAAAATTTAAATACAAGAGTAAAAGGAAATAACAATATTTGTCAATCTCCACTAATATAGATTCTACTAACTGCAATGAACATTAATATTATATGATAATAAAATGTTATTATAATTATTAAATAACATTCTACATACATTTTTAATAAAATACTTTAAAATTATTTTAGAGATGCAAAAATGCTGTTATATGGTATGACAATAGATGTCAAGCATGGACTGTGGCCATTGAATAAATTTGAATATTCTTAGATATAATATTTTAAAATGCATATATTTTCATTTTCACTTGAATAAGCAGAATCTTAAAATTTTAAATTAATAATTTTTTTATACAAACATGTAGGACCTGATTACAGGTGAAAACTCTTAGACTTAAATTTTAACACATAACAAAACAATATTTAAGAAAAATCAGAATATAATGTCCTGTTCCTGTATACATTTTACTTAAAATTATTTAGGCATTATTTAAAGTGAATTGAAAGAAATAACGCATTGCATATTTTTATTACATACATATGACTGTATGAGTAAAAATCTTTCACCGTTAAAATTTTTCTTAAATTATTATTAAATTTAGAGAGATTCTTAAATGTTTTATTTATTTTTTAATGCAGTTAACTTTTTAATTAATGGATCTACATTTCTGCTTTAAAGTAATATTTAATTATTTATTTATTTTAAGGAAATAAATTACTTAACAAAATAATAAACTACTTAACAAAAATATATAGTTAAAAATTGAGTTTTCACATGGTTTAAAGTTTAATATGGATTTGCAATTTTAATCTCTACAAGATTTAACTTTGAAGAACAAGTCTTATTCCTTTCTTCCAAAAGATGTATGTAATTCTCAACTATTAAAATATATTTTATTTCATTTATTTATATAAATCAAGTTTTGCTATATAGAAATAAAAATAATGAACAATTTTGATTTAACACTTTAAGAAATCTTACTTCTGAGGAAATTTCTGAGAAAGCTATTTAGTTTTAAAGAGTGTAATAATTAATGCTGAAATTATATACATTTTTTAATCTTACACTTATGGGTTATAGAATTTCTTTAAAAAATCTAATTTTTACAGAATATGCCAAAAAGCTTAAGATTATTATAGAGATCTGCTAACAGAGATGTATATGTATTATTCTAATGCAATTCTTTTTTGTTTTTCTCGGATACATAATATACTTCAGAGTCTTTTCAATATTGAATATTTCATGTAAAACAACTTAATACTAAAGACAGAATGAAAAAAGATAATGTAAAAACAAACTACAACTAAAAAATAGATTTTTGACAGTTTTCGACCTTTTTGACAAAGAGGTTTTTGACATGACGGTAAAAACCATGGTAAAATCCGGTAAAAACCGTCATGCGTCAAAAACTTGCCAACACTGAAAGAAACAAAAGCTAACCTATTGAAAACATAATTGTAAAATGGGGGGAAACTATACAGATAAATACTATACTGGCTAATCTCATAAAATACAACGAACAACAACATTTTATTTTCATTAGAGAAGTTAAAACAGGTTGATGGTGTTAAAATGTAGAAGCAATACTTACTACTTCAGCTTTCCAAAATTTCGAGCTTTCAACGTGATGCTGATACGAACGTTATGAATGTGTAATCAACTTTGCAGAGAATTTATTAAACATCCGATTAAATAAAATAATAATTAATCCAATCAAAAATCAGTCTTATTTTTTTAATTGACTGTTTAGTTCGGTGTTCAACGTTCAACTCGAGAGATGTTGACATTTTTTCCCCCTTCCATCTTTGGTGTCTATCGCTTGTATCAAACCCCATTTCTAGGCATTTGATTGGTCCAAGCTTCATGTCACGTGATCTCGCAAGTTATTTCTAGCTATTTTGAGGTGGGCTGGACTTCAACTTTGATTCAACTTGGCGAAACCCCGCCCCTGCGAACTGTTCGCAATCTCGCAAACAGCGCAAAGTCTATCTGGATTTCGGCCAAGATCTCGCACTTCGGAAAGTTACCGCATCCAGTAAACTATAAGGTCCGCATCGATACCTACGGTACAGCGCCTAGAAGATACAGTGTGGAAAACGGCTACAAAATAGTGCTAGAAAATTGAATCCCATAAATGTACAACGATGCTGAATAACAAGATGTCGATCGTAGCGCCATCGTAGTGATTTAAAAACGATAGTCATTCTAATGGTGTTATTACACGAGGGGTCAAAGACGCTTCAGATTCCAGGCGTCTCCATGTATTCCTATGGCTCCAGGGGAGTCGCTTGGAGCGCGAGCGTCTTTTTTCTGTCGGAGCATCTTTGACGCCCGAAACGAGGCGAGTCGCCAGTAACAGCCAATCATATGCTTGGAAATCTGATAATAGAAAAGCCTTTTCCGAAACAGCCAATGAAATGCTAGGAAAAGACGGACCGTGAGGCGGCTGTTGTCGCTAGACGCCTGGGATTCCAAGCGTCTTTGAGTCCTCGTGTAATAACACCATGAAAGGGACTCTTTAGCCTATTTCATGTCATTCCTTAACTAAATTAGCTTATAACAGACTAAAATATCTCATATTTATAGTTTCCGATATTTAACATTCTATAATTTTTGAAAACACAGGGTTTATATTGAAAAGAGTTACGAGATGGCGCTCGTATCAGCATATTGCCGCTGAGCATTGTTGGAGATTTATGGGATACAAGTTTTTAGCACTTTTTAAAGCATTATAGGAATAGCCGTTTTCCACACTGTATCTTCTAGGCGCTGTACCTACGGACAACGGAATTGGGTGAGAAACAGCTGACAATCCATCAATAAAGTTTGCACATCAGAGCGCGTCAAAGTGCTTTGAGAGAAACTTATGTCCAAACTATAGCGCCTAATATATATAGTGTGGAAATCGGCTATCCCTGTAATGCTTAAAAAAGCGCTAAAATATTGTATCCTTAAATGTGCAACGATTCTGCTTAAATATGAAGATCACAGCGACTTCTGCAGGATATTTTCTACAACTGCAAGATATTGCTAGTCTATACAATGTAATACGAAAATCCCGCAGATGTCGCTGCGGTCGACACTTGGGATTTTAGCAGTATCGTCGCACATCTAAGGGATACAAATTTTTAGCATTGTTTGGATAGCATATTTCCACACTAGATATTCTAGACGCTGTATCCAAACTATAGCAAACTTAGGCATTTTCTATTATATAACTACAGCGTCTAGATTATAAAGTGTGGAAATCGGCTATCCCAGTAATACTTAAAAAAAGTGCTAAAATATTGGATCCCTTAAATGTCTAACAATGCTAAAAAAAAAAAAACAATGAGTCGATCACAGCGACATCTGCAGGATATTTTTTTTTAAACTCCAAAACGATTTGGTTACATCGTCTAGAATATATAGTGTGAAAATCGATTACCCCCATAATACTTAAAAAAGTGCTAAAATATTGGATTTCTTAGCTGTCAAACGATGCTGAAATCCAATGAGTCAATTGCAGCGATATCTGCAGGATATTTTCTAAAACTCCAAGACGATTTGGTCTAGACGCTGTAATAATACGATGTTTACTTTGAAATCTGAAAATATATCGCGATGTTGCTGCGATCGGCACCCTTGATTTCAGCGTCATTGCACATTTAAGGAATACAACTTTTTAGCACTGCTTGGATAGCAGATTTCCTCACTATGTATTCTAGACGCTGTAATTTGGTCCAGCTCAAATGATGTAAGCATGTTCACAATGCCTACTGGGTTCAGATCCTGAACCGTTCTCATTGTTTCCCCAGATTCAGATATCCAAAACATACTGACTTATGGTGTTATTACACGAGGGGTCAAAGACGCTTCAGATTCCAGGCGTCTCCGTGTTATTCGTATGGCTCCAGCTGAGTCGCTTGGAGAGCGAGCGTCTTTTTTCTGTCGGGCGTCTTTGACGCCTGAGAGCGAAGCGACTCGCCAGTCACAGCCAATCAAATGCTTGGAAATCTGATAATAGAAAAGCCTTTTCCGAAACAGCCAATGAAATGCTTGGAAAAGACGGGCCGTGAGGCGGCTGTTGTCTCTAGACGCCTGGGATTTCAAGCGTCTTTGACTCCTCGTGTAATAACACCATTACTATCGGAGTAGTACAGCGTCTACACTGTTAAAAATATCGTGAAAAATTACCTCTGTTTTTAAAGGCTATCTATTTTCTGACCAATGAGAACGCTACATAAACACCTATCGAGTGTTCTCATTGGTCAGAAAATAGATAGCCTTTAAAAACAGAGGTAATCTTTCACGATATTTTTAACAGTGTAGAATACATAGCGTGGAAATCTGCTATTCAAACAGCGCTAAAAAGTTGTACCCCTTAAATGTGCAATGATGCTGAAATCCAGGGAGCCGTTCTCAGCGATATATTTTCAAATTTCAAAGTAAACACATCTTATTATTACAACGTCTAGACCAAATCGTCTTGGAGTTATAGAAAATATCCTGCAGATGTCGCTGTGATCGACTCATTGAATTTCAGCATCGTTTGACATTTAAGGGATCCAATATTTTAGCACTTTTTTTAAGTATTACTGGGATAGCCTATTTCCACACTATATATTCTAGACTCTGTAGCAGTAGTACTTAGAAAGTACTAAAATATTGTATCCCTTAAATGTAAAACGATGCTGAAATCCAAAAAGTCGATCGGAGCGACATCTAAGGATATTTTCTAAAACTCCAAGACAACTTGGTCCAGACGCTGTTATAGTACAATGTTTACATTGAAATTTGAAAAATATAACGCAGATGTCGTTGCGATCGGCTCATTGGATTACAGCATCATTGCACATTTAAGTGATACAATTTTTTAGTGCTGTTTGGATAGCAGATTTCCACACTATTTATTCTAAGCGCTGTACTACTTGTGCTCTGATACATAAGGAACTTTAAAGGTTGATTTTCAACTTTTCGACACCGACTTCCGATATCGGTTTGTGTCTATGTGGGCCTTCTGGTTTGGTGGATGAGAGAATGGCCGGTATACAGATAGATTTTTCGCTCTTAGCGAAACGAGATCGACCAAGCAGAAGCCTGCATTTTTGCAAACAGCGAAAAGTTCGCAAAACTGCAGGCTTCTGATTGGTCAATCTCGTTTCACTACCAGAGAAAAACCTACCTGGATCTCTGCCCTTGTCCAGATAAGTTTTTGCACTTTGAAAGATCTCGTATCTTTGTAAGAGTAACAGTATCAAAGATGAGCGCTTATAATCGGACGAGTGCTTCAAAAAGTATTTTAATTTTAAAGTTTTTATTTTTAAAAAAAATTCTAATCATCAGATTTTGATGAAATTGCAATGGGACCAAATGGGGGACTTACACTTTCAAACAAAAAAAAATTATCAATATCGATTCATATTTAAGAAAGTTATGCGTGAACATGTACAAAACATACATACAGGTCGAATTGATAACTTCCATCTTTTTGAAGTCGGTTAAAAAAAGGTAACAGCAACATTCGTAATATGGTTCTGTTCACGGTCATGGAATAAGGTCGACCGATTGGAAGAAGATTTCCCTTATGGAGTAGATCTCATCGGAGCAAGGAATTTTGAAATAATTTAACCTTCTAAGTCCCACTACAAGAAATTGCTAAGGAAAAATTATTTTTTAGTCTTATTTATTTTATTGTGTTTCAAATAAAGATAATAAATCTGAAAAAAAATGCGATTTTATTATTTTACAGGATTTCTGTATGGTATCATATATGCTATCGTGTGCAGATTAGGATGAAATATGAAGAATTTTACCATATCTCAAAGGTATTTTATTTTGTGAAAATAATTACATTTTTACATGTTGTATGACCTAAAACAATTTTATTCTTTGTTTATACATATATATATGTATATATGTGTGTGTATACAGTAAACTTCCGATTATCCGTCACTCACGGGTCCGACGGTTTGAGGGATAATCGAAATAGACGGATAATAGATGGAAAGACAGTACAAAACCGTTACTAGAATTACAATTCAATATGTTAACCCGGCAGGACGGGCACGGGGTGTTTTGACACCCCACGCTCGAAAATATTCGTCTGCTGTCGTTGAGTGCTTTTAATTTATTGTTTATTAATTTTTTTAATTAACTATAATTTAACATTTAAATTATCATTTTTCACGAGAAAGAGTGTAATTATCATGAATTTCACTAACAGACAGAATTCTAAATTTATTTTTTTTTTCGTATTTATGCTTTTTAATATGTTTGGGGTGTGCTGACACCCCATGCCCGTTCTCGTGTTACTTTTCGTAGCGCTGGTCCTCCCGGGTTAATTTATAAAAAAGAACAATTTAAATATTTTTTTTTATTCTTTCTGTACTTTTGTTTATAAAAAGCATTACTGGTAATAAGAAATCTGTTTATCTGGCAAATGTAGAATTTTAGTGAATACCTGAATTATAGCGACTAGAATATATAGTATGGAAATTGGCTATCCCTGTAATACTTAAAAAAGCGTTAAAATATTGTATCCCTTAAATATGCAACGATGCTGCTGAAATATACAGATCGCAGCGACATCTGCAGGATATTTTCTAAAACTGCAAGATATTGCAAGTCTATACAATGTAATACGAAAATCCCGCAGATGTCGCTGCGACCAACGCTTTGGATTTCAGCAGTACCTTAGCACATTTAAGGGATACATAGTTTTAGCATTTTTGATATAGCATATTTCCACACTATGTATTCTAGACGCTGTACCTGAATTTTATGCAATACATGCTTTCATCCAAAGTAATCCATTATACATTTTTGTTTGCGTTTTGTTTGATATTCTGCTGCAGCGAGATTACTAATTCTACGTAATAAAAGTACTTGGTTTGCACCTGCTTCCTCTTGCATCGCAAACCAATTAATACATTTAGAGGGCAGGGCATAATCTACATGAATTACTCCTGGTTGATAATTTCTCGATTTATCACATTCACCCGCTTCAGGTTTCACTGGATTCAAAACATTTTCAATAATTTTGTCATTCGTTATTTCTTCATAAACAATATCATTCTAGTCACAATTAAGTGAGTCTGTAATTTCATTCGCAGAAATATTTTCTAGCGGTTGGTCCT
This sequence comes from Maratus speciosus, assembly GCA_963932465.1. Lineage (NCBI taxonomy): Eukaryota > Metazoa > Arthropoda > Arachnida > Araneae > Salticidae > Maratus > Maratus speciosus. Next base: position 289,582,189 of record OZ010787.1, read on the forward strand.
GACGTGAGACAAGCATTTTACTCAAAACAGCACCATCTCATTCGGGTTTTTGTGCATTCGAATTTTCTTTGTTCGTTTCAGATTTTAAAAATGGGAAAGGAGGATGGCGGTTGATAACGTGGCGGATAGTCGGAAGGTCAAGATCCAATATATATCCAATTTTTTCGTATAATTTTATTTATTCCGCCATTTATTCAATTTTACACAATAATAATAATAAAAATAAAAATCTCATTTTTTCTTATTGATTTTGTGTATAATTATAGAGGGTGCAATATGTTATCTATCGCCGACCTTTAATTTCTCAACCGTTGGTTGTAGACATATAGTTCCAATTACAAAAACGTTTCAAATGAGCTAAATATTCATGTTGCGACATTATTTAAAGTAAAAAATCAATTTGATAAAAATTACAAAAACTAACTTTTTATATGGTCCCCCAGTCCCTATAGTTATATTTAGTAAAAGTTTACTCATATCATAACAGATATAACACAAAAAGTTTGACATCTGTACTACAAAAATTGACCCAGTCATTAAATTTCAATGTTTGAGATTTTTCCACATGATTCAGTCTTTCATTAAGGGATCAGTTAAAAGATAAATTAAAGTAATTCGAGATCAAAATCAGAGTGCAATGTCTTTTTTCCGGCGAAACCACCTTTAGCCGGAATCACCAAATCGGGGGATCACCAAATAGGATTATTTCATCTAAAAATTTGAGCTAACTTTCATGGGTCGAACAACATTCAAAAGTACTGACGATACCGGCTTAAAGTGGCTTCGCCGTGAAAAGGACATTGCACCCTGATTTTGATCTCGAATTACGTTAATTCATCTTTTAACTCATCCCTCAATGAAAGACAAAATCATGTGCAAAAATCTCAAACTTTGAAATTTAATAACTGTGTCAATTTTTGTAGTACAGATGTCAAACTTTTTGTGTTATATCTGTTAAGATATGTGTAAACTTTTACTAAATATAACTATAGGGACTGGGGGACCGTATAAAAAGTTAGATTCGTAATTTTTATCAAATTGATTTTTGACTTTAAATAATGCCACAACATGAATATTTACCTCATTTGAAACGTTTTTGTAATTGGAACTATATGTCTGTGGAAGGAAAATTCACACAGGCTGCAACAGGAACTACTACTGTTTAACTCGTTAAAATGTTTAATTGAAACTTTTAAACTTCTAGATTACATGATACTAAACTACTAACATTTATCTGACACACAAAAAACAGCACGACATTTAACGTTTAATTGAATGATATCTCTAGCACGGGTCTACAGCGATCCCGTCTAAAAAAAGTAAAAGCGGGCAGCGCCCAATTTAAAATCAGCTAGGAGAGAGCACTGCTCTCCTCCAACGCAGAAAACCATCTCCCCCAATCTCCAGCGTTCGGCCTTCCGTTTTCGTTAGCTCATCAACTTCTCGTGAGAAATGGACTTCGCCTTCTTCCGACATCTGGTCTGGGCTATTGTTCGCCACTACATTCGTCCATCCTGACCATTCTGTGTCCTCACAGATCATCCACCATATAGACTGGACTGGTACCGTCCGACTTTCCTGGAACCTGAAAAATACTAGAAAAACACACACAAAAACAAACAACATGACAAATATGCAATATCAAACTACGTATACAGACAAACACAGTCTTTCCATCAAAAAAAAAAGAAAGAAAAAACACAGTTTCAGTTCTTTTTTGCTAAATATAGTCCAAAAAAAACCACAATGCGCAGGTGAGTTCATCACATGGATACAGTCCTATGAACAGTTTTTAAACAGAGAGTTTTTTTTTTCTTTTTGTATAAAACAGTCAAAAAAAATATGTTCAGATGACAGCACAGTCACTTTTGATAAACACAGTAAAAAAAAAAGGACGAGACGATGCAAAAAAAAAGACATAAAAATATCAGCTTTGATTAGCACTATATTTTTTAGGTTGAAGAAGCCCACGGCTTCATGTGATCGGCTGCAGTAGAGGTCACTCTTGGACCCTCTTGAAAGCCCACTTTTTCGACATCGTATCGATCATTGCGCTTCACTTTGATCACTTTGTATGGACCAAGGAATTTCGGTCGTAGCTTCATACCGACCCCAAATTGGGTTCGTTGGATTGCAACTAAATCACCGATTTTATAACATTTCGCTTTTTTGCGTTTACGTTTGAAAGTTTTGCGATTTTCCTCCTGAATTTTTAATATATGTTGTTTCGCGATATTTCTGCTATTCAGTCTTTCCTCGACAAATGCGTTTTCATGTTCCTCATCAAGAATTTGTTTTATTCTTAAATCTTCCCTATTTCTGATTTTTACTCCCGTTAAAAGCTCAAAGGGTGTGTATTGAGTGCTTCGGGAAATCGTACTATTCATTATTCGTTGAACAGCCGGTACGTATTTGTACCACTTTGACGGATCGTCGATACTTAATTTAGCAAGGATTGATACGAGTGTTTCCTGTTGTCGTTCTACCTGTCCGTTTCCTCTGGGTTTTCCCGTTGTAATTAGAACATGCTCAATATTTTCGTCTTCGAGATACTTTTTAAACTCACTAGAAGTGAAGGCGGCACCTCGGTCGCTGATTATTCGCTCTGGGTTCCCGAATTTAGCTTGTTGAATTTTTAATTTAGAAATTGCTTCCTTTGCAGATGTAGTCTTGACTGGATAGAACCACACGAATTTGGTAAAAGCGTCCACTACAGAGAATATAAAATTGTAGTTTTTGTTGGTCGAGGGCATTGGGCCTAAGTGGTCGACGTGATAAGTTTGGAGAGGGGAATCATGTTTAGGAATGGGATTTAGCAATCCTTCACCTTTCCCTCGCTTTCGGTTGTACAGGATGCATTCTACACAATTTCCTATAACACTTTCGATTTGTTTTCGAAGATTAGGGATATAATAATCCTGCTTTATTATCGCTTCGGTCTTCGCTACAGCGTAATGTCCTTTATTATGAATTTCGCGAATAATTTCTTTCTGCATAATTTCCGGTACCATAATTAGTTCTCTGCCATCTTCATATTTGTACACCATATTTTTCCTAACAAAATAATCTTTACTTTCATTTTTCTCAACTAGTGTTTTGATAGTTTTAATGTAATCGTCTTCGTTTTGTGCTTTGGTTAATTTTGTTGTAATTTCATGATGCGAACGTGTTGTGACTAATACGGTGTTACGACTCAACGCATCAACGTGTTTCATTTGACTTCCGGGCCTGTGGACAATTTGATAATCGAATTCTTGTAGGAATAATGCCCACCTTGCTACTTTTGGCGTAAGATCTTTCTTCTCTAATGTTTTTTGAAAAGCGGAACAGTCAGTTACTATTTTAAACTTATTCCCTAACAGGTATGTCCGGAATTTCTTTAATGCTTCAATAACAGCCAGCGCTTCAAGCTCGTAACTACTATATTTGGCTTGGGCGGGTGTTGTTTTCTTACTCATGAAATGAACGGGGTGTAAGTTTCCATAATCGTCTTTTTGTAACAAGACTGCTCCAAAACCTAAGCTGCTAGCATCCGTGTGTAACTCTGTCTCTGCCCCTTGTCTAAATATGTGCAACACCGGTTTATCCGATAATTTATTTTTCAATGTTTGGAAAGCTTCCTTTTGACTCGCTCCAAAATTAAATTCGTTCTCCGTTTTCAGGAGATCACTTAAGGGTTTAGCGATTCTAGCATAATTCGCTATATATTTTCTAAAATATCCAGTTAACCCTAGGAAACTCTGGAGTTGTTTCTTATTTTGTGGCTCAGGGAATTTCTCAACGGCTAATGTTTGTGTTTCTGAAGGGCGAATTGTTCAGTTTTCCACTATGTATCCTAAAAATTCGATCCTTCTTTTCAAAAACTGGCATTTAGAAAAATTGAATTCGAGACCATACTCTGATGCTACCTGAAACACGCGTTTCAGTTTAGAAAGCGCCTCTTCTTCAGTCTTCGCAGGGACGATTATATCGTCTAAGTACACGGAAATCGTTTTATCTCTTATTAACTCTCTGAGGCATGCATATATGTAGCGTTGGAAAAACTGCGGGGCGGAGCTTAAACCAAAAGGCATTACATTATACTCGAACTAGGAATTATTTGTAACAAACGAAGTAAATTGTTTACTGTCTTCATCGACTTCTACGTGGAAAAAACCATTCTTTAAGTCCAATGTGCTAAAAACTTTATTTTGCCCGATCTCGTCTAAAATATCATCTATTACCGGAAGGGGGTAATTATCCCTAATTATCTTTCGGTTAAGCTTTCTGTAATCAACGCATAATCTGTAATCGCCATTTTTCTTTTTGGCTAAAACAATAGGCGCGGCGTAACTCGAACAACTTTCTCGTATAATGCCTTTATCAAGCCATTCCTGGACTTGTTTATCAACAAACGCTTGTTCTGCAAATGCTAATCGCCTAGGTCGGTGCGTAATCGGTATTTCATCGCTCAATATTATTTTAACTTTCAAGTTAGCACTTTTTATTTTCTCAGGCTTGTAATTCTCAACTAAGTTAATTAATTCCTTTTTTAAACCGCAGTCAATTATGTGAGTAAGATCAATTTCGTTTATATTAACCGAATTTACCATTTCTGCTAAGTAAACAGATTCATACTTAGGAGTGTCAGTTAAGCATTCTTCAATCATGGGAGTGTCTATGGAATTTGACCGCAAGCCTGGGATGGTCATGGGAATGTTTACAACATCCGACTGCGAGACTGACTTGGCCATGGGAATGTTTACAACATCTGAAGGAGTGTCTAACCTCGGAATTTTTAAGGAAACCGCAGTTATCATATTAACAGTATAATTTTTCTCCTTATTTCGCTTACTCATAACTTTAAGGCCATTACCAGATATTTCAAAATTTAATTTACTTAAACAATTATTTCCGAGGATCATATCATATTGTAAATCATTTAAAACGTAAATATCACAATAGATACTAATATTATCAATTGAAATGTCGGTATTGAAAAAACCCTTCGGACTCACTCCTTTTCCGCTAATTCCTGTCAGTTTCACATCGTTTTCATTTAATTTAGGGCATCCTAAACTCTTATAGATGTCATCATTAACCATTGTTACGTCAGATCCGGAATCTACCACACAGCTGATCTTTTTCCCCATAATTTCAATAATTTTGAGGATTTTATCCGATGGGCAGGAATTTTTATTTGCAGTGTTTACTGATTTATTATTATGGAAGTTACTTTGATCAGCCCTATGTTCGGTTTCTTTGCCTCCAAAATAAGTTGGCCCTTCTTTTCTTCTGGGACATTGATTTGATTTATGGGAGGCGTATTCATTACAATAAAAGCATCTAATTTTGAAAGGGTTAGCGTTATTCCTCGTGTTAAGATAATTTTTTTTCATATTTGCTACTCTGCGGAATGTTACTTCTGTTAAAACTTTTGTTTTCAACATTTTGAGTAAAACGCTTTTTAACATCGTTATTCGGACTTCTCGGTTCGGAGTTTTTCCTGATAATATTGCGAGCCGCCTCATAATCATCAAGCTTACTTATAAAATCTGAGACTTTCGTAAACTTAGGCAAGTCATCAATAGAATGCTCCCTTATCTCAAACGGTAATCTCTTCCTTATTTGGTCAATGACCAAAATGTTTTTTAAGTCGTCAGAAGACGAAATGTTAAGACCTGACAGCCATTGTTCTAAAAAATTAGTAATTTCAAATGAAAAATCTCGCCACGAGGCCGAATTTTCCTTTCTATGGGAAAATTTTTTTGTCTAAATTGTTCTGGACTCAGTTTGAATCTGTTCAGTAATAACTGTTTCACGTAATCGTAATCATTGGAGAGTTCCTCCTTTTCGCGACCTATTATGTTGACTATTTCCAACGGTAACAGACCTAACAAATAAGTTACCCAATTTTCCTTTTCTACGCCCAAACGCTTGATTTGGCGCTCAAACAATGTAAGGTAAATACTAATTTCTTCTTGGTGGTTGTACTTTGTAATTAATTTCAAAACATCGGGGCTTTTAATCCCGCTACTCAATGTTGGTATTTCGATTTTATTTTTCGCGGCTATTTCGAGTTCAAGTCTTTTGAGTTCGAATTCGCGTTTGCTTTCTTCTTCTAATAGTATTTTTTTTTTCGGCTTCTTCCCTTTCAGCAACAATTCCGGCTAGAAGATTCTTTACAACATCTTCATTATAATTGCTCGATTTAATGATCATGTCCGAGAGTTGTGGCTTAGTAGAGCTTTCTGGAGCTTCTAGCCCCAATTCCCGCACTACCCCTAAAAGGTCTACCTTCTTGGCACGTACTAAATGCGCCATTATTTTTATTTCCAGTTTAATATCAATTTTTTTATAGCAACACAAACATATAAAAAGGAACTCACTTACTTTTAAAGGGAAAATCCTTTCTTGAAAATATAAAACACAATAATAAAATAAAAAATGGTTTGTGCGAGCTTGTACCACCACCGGTACATTCGCTGTGTGTAAAATGAATATATTTTTTCACATGCGTAAGGGAAAAAAAGACGAATCAAAGCTCACGACAAAAAAAGCACAGTGAGCCAAAAATTAGCCAAAACAGCCTACAAAAAATAAATCACTAGGCTGAGTATATCGCACTAAAAACACATAAAAAACAACAGCCCACAAAAAATAAATCACTAGGCTGCTTAAAAATGTTTTAGTCACACAAAAGCTCACTAAAAAAACACACCGTGAGCCAGTAACTATCACATCACTCGCGAGAAAAAAAAAACACAGACTCACACACAAAAAAAAAAACACTGTGAGTCGTTCACACACGCGATCCTTGGACCCGTGAAAATAAAAAACTACGGGCATTCGTTGCACACAGGTTTTTTGAAGCGGCGAACCAACCTTTTCTTTCTTCCTTTTCCGAAAAACCCGAAGTTCTTTTCCAGAATCTTTCGTCAGCAGCTTAAAACAAATCCTTCGGATCCGAGTCGAGATTCAGATTCCGTTCAGGTTGTAGGATGTCCAACTGTCCAGGGGATTGATTTCAAATTTCAAATCGTAAAAAAAAACTTGTTGAGTCCGGTAATTCAGTTCATATCCCGGCCGAGCCCCCAAAAATTTGTGGAAGGAAAATTCACACAGGCTGCAACAGGAACTACTACTGTTTAACTCGTTAAAATGTTTAATTGAAACTTTTAAACTTCTAGATTACATGATACTAAACTACTAACATTTATCTGACATACAAAAAACAGCACGACATTTAACGTTTAATTGAATGATATCTCTAGCACGGGTCTACAGCGATCCCGTCAAAAAAAAAGTAAAAGCGGACAGCGCCCAATTTAAAATCAGCTAGGAGAGAGCACTGCTCTCCTCCAACGCAGAAAACCATCTCCCCCAATCTCCAGCGTTCGGCCTTCCGTTTTCGTTAACTCATCAACTTCTCGTGAGAAATGGACTTCGCCTTCTTCCGACATCTGGTCTGGGCTATTGTTCGCCACTACATGTCTACGACCAACGGTTGAGAAATTAAAGGTTGGCGATAGATAACATATTGCACCCTGTATATAGAGAACAGTAATGTAGTTATGTAGCAGCAAAAAATAACTGTTATTTTTTTTTGCCGATGGTAACAAGTAGTATATTTGTCTAGCACATATAAAAGTAAAAATTTTGTAACTACGTTTATCTTTCTAAAAAGATACACAATTAAGAAGTTAGAACCATGAAATTTTACATACAGGCGTATTAAAATGTTGCGGAGACAAATAAAGCAATCCGGATTATAAATAAACTTTAGTTCATTTTTAATTAATAAAAAAACAAGATAACAGCTATTTCCTAAAAGATTTACTATTTATTGTTGCCAAAAATTCAAAACACATAATAAAATTTAATGTGCAATGAACACAGTAATTACTTCAAAAAATAGTAAACTACAGCTTAGTTGCTCTGTGCGTGATCAGCTAGTGCAATATATAACATGTTGTACAAACATATTAAATATAATATACTTGAGTGATACGGCTTAATAAAAAAATTTTAATTAATTTTTCAACTACTTTTCAGCAGTGAAATTACGCTTGAAATTATTGAATATTAAAGACGTGAATTATCACAATGCTTACAAAGCGTAAACCAACTTAGTGAAAAATGTCCAAGCCGGGAATCGAACCCGGGCCCCTGGAACAGATCTCCAGTGCTCTACCACTAAGCCACAAGGATGATGCCCAGCTTGGCATCTCTCACTTATATAAGTCGGTAAGGCTGATACCGCAGCACTAGATGCAAAAGTCTTCACGAGCACACAATCTAGCGGCGTAACATGAGACGCAAATGAACCCAGCAGTCTTTAATATTCAATAATTTCAAGCGTAATTTCACTGCTGAAAAGTAGTTGAAAAATTAATTAAAAATTGTATATTCACCGATGCTGGGTTCATTTGCGTCTCATGTTACGCCGCTGGATTATGTGCTCATGAAGACTTTTCCATCTAGTGCTGCGGTAGCAGCCTTACAGACTTATATAAGTGAGAGATGCCAAGCTGGGCATCATCCTTGTGGCTTAGTGGTAGAGCACTAGAGATCTATTCCAGGGGCCTGGGTTCGATTCCCGGCTTGGACATTTTTCACTAAGTTGGTTTACGCTTTGTAAGCATTGTGACAACTCACATCTTTAATATTTAATAAAAAAATGTTTGCTTATTTTTGAATTTAGAGATATGAAGTTTAAAATATTAATTTCGGATTTATTTCATAATTTTCTCCATTTATATATTAAAAAGGAATTTTAATATTTTGTTCAAAAGTGTAAAAAAATAATAATTTCATTTTATTGTATATGGAAATAATAAATTTCAAGTAATTTATTTCGGATTTATTTAATAACATGAGCTTGTGAATTAAAAGTAAAACAAGTATCTTAAGTAAGGGGCTAACACTAAGAAGTACACATTTCCTTTGAAAATAATAAGGTAGCAAAAATGCTACCATGGGCTCATGATCACTAACGCCCGTGGTAGCAGATCTGCTACCTTGATTTTAATTACTCGTTTTATCTTTAAGAAACAAACTTATATTGATCTTTTTTGTGCAGAGAATAGAAGTAACTCTTTTTATACCTATATATCATATGTATTTGGTTTTATTTCTATAAAATATTTGAAAAATTGAGCAAAAACTTACCACAGCCAATGCAATTTTGTCCTGTTTGTTAGACATGTTGCTTCAAATTAATTTTTTTCCTATTTAGTGCTCCATCTGCATTCAAAATTCATAATTAATATTACATAAAGGTCCAATTATTGTTGTAATGACTTAAAATATGTATTACTTATGAAATTTCGAGCTAAAAATTAAAGCTGAACATATGGTAGCAAATATGCTACCATGGGCATTAGAGGGTTAATTATTTCATACTTTTATGGTTAAAAACAGATTAAACCAACGACTACATCTTCTTAAACCTTCCAAAACAATGGCGCCCCACCAGTGGCCGAGAGGTTCTGCTCTCGAAGCTGGTAGACGGGAAGTGCTGGTTTCGATCCCAATCGCGCCCGTCGGCCTAATCGTTCGGAGTTTTCGTGGTTTTCTTCGAACCTTGGTTCTCCAAGCGTTAATACGGGTTAGGTTCCCTTAGAAAGACCACCACGGAAGGCACTCCCCCCTTAGGGCCTATATCCCACGTGCAGATAATTGGCCGACATAAATACAACCAACCAACCAAAACAATGGCTCTCCTAATACATCCCTATGTTCACTCACTTACACAAAATCCAAAAGATTCATGAAAAGCTTCACATGATCTGATTTTGCCTGATCAGCGTTCATATCGTCGGTACCATGTCAAACGATCGAATATGAAAATAGCAACTTTTGAGGAGGGCAAAAAAACTATTTTAATTGTAGATTCAAAATCAGCGCCAGACAGAAGTAGACAATTATTACATTTTTCCGGTGCTGTTTTATATCCATTTAAGGGTGTATTCGAAAAGATATTTTTCCATCCTCAACAGGTCGAAATTTTCTAAAACATTTTCAGACTCCGTTTTAAAAGTAAAAACATGAAACTTGCTGAGGTGATTTTTGAAGAGATGTTTAAGAGGCCGTGTGATTTAATTTTGCGCTCAATTAATTAGAATTTGATTTTTAAACAATTATTTTCTCAGTACGACCATTTTTTTCATTCCCAGAACTCCTGCTTCGAAAAATTCAGTTCAAAACGCCAACTTTGACAGCATTTTTTACAATATTTTCTGCATTTATAAAAAAAATCGAAAAGCACGACTCATTATGTAGTTTCTAAATAAGAGAATTTTCCAGTTTGATGCGTTTGAGAGCAAAAATGAATTTAAAAATTAATCAGAAAACTAGCAGTTTGGATTGGAATACACCCTTAAGCATGCTATCGTGATAAATCACTTGAATAATTTTACTCGCCGAAAAATCACATTGGATAGTCTGATGCTTATTTGTACTTTCCTCAGATTTGTTGTTTCGAAGTAGCGAATATGCCATAATGGATAGTTTGACTTGTAAAAATTTTGTACTATTCCAAGGTTTGTTACATAGTACCTAATGTGTCACATTCGATAGTTCATTTGTAAAAATTTTGGTATTTACAAATTCAATATAAAACACTTAAGAATTTTCTTTAATAATTTTAATATCGAACACACAGTAAATTAATAAAGAAAAAAGCTTACGTTTAAACATTCTGTAAATTTTATAAATTATAAAAAACAAAATAATAACCCTCAAACAAAGGGGTGGGTAACTGCGGGACGCTTTGTGCCCGTAATTATGAATAGAAATCTTCGCTCTATTTAATCTACGAAACCCATGGGCCACTTTCTATTTCTACCACTATTTTCGAATAGAAATCTTCAATTTATTTAATCCCCCCATTAAAACAAGTTGGAAGAAAGTTTAATTCATAATAGGCACTCTTAATACTATAATTGCAAATGTCCCCCCGAACATGGGGAATGATTAAGACATAACACCACTTTTTTTAAGACATTTCTAGTTCGTTAAAAAGTTTTTATGACTTTTGGTTTACTTTTCTGTCGTCTGACTGTGCTTTAATTCTCGTAGATATACTTGGATTGCCATGTAATTTATATATGTTTTTGGCGTTTACTATGGCATGTCCGGTATTGAAAATGGAGTGTGTAGTATTTATAGGTCGTTTACAGGGAACTCAAAAGAATCCCACTACTCTATGCTGAATGGGCAAAAAAAAAAATGTGGTTCAGTGTACACTATTTCAAACATTATGAAATTGATATGCAGTTACGGAGTGTACAGAAACATGTTTTCTGTAGAACATGGTGTGCAAATAATTTATCATTTATTTACAGGTCACTCAAAATAATTCAGTTGCATAATGGTCTACGGGAAAAAAAATGTTTGAATCGTAGTTTAATAATGTTACACCATTTCAAAGATAATGAAATTTATATCTATACATTATTGAGGTGCACAGCAAGATGCTTACGTTAGGATATGTGTACAGCAGTTATCGTTCATTTACAGGGGCACACAAAAGATTTTGGTTACAATACTGTCTTTGAGTAATAATTGCTGGAAATGCGTTTTCAATTACGGTATGCGTTTTTAAATTTAATTATTTGCATACTACGTGGTATGTATAAATTCTATAGGTTGTATACAGGAATCCACAAAATAATTCGTAAGCACTACTAATTTTCGGATAAAATACTGTATCCGAAGTGTTGTCTATTTTGGATGATTACTGAAAATGCGTTTTCAGTTTATGGTATGCGTTTTTAAGTTCAACTACATTTTTGCATACTACGTGTGCATAAATTCTGTAGACCATATACAGGACTACACAAAATAATTCGTAACTAGGATTCTGAATCGCTTAAACATAGTTCCTAATTGTGTTATGCATTTTCAAGCTGAACTACAGTTAGTATATGAGATGTTTGTAGAATATAAATGAAATCATATGCAGGGCCACGCAAAAAACTAGATACATGACACCTAAGGATGACAATTTCTCGAAGTATCATTTTAGTAGTTTTAAGCGCCTTTTAGCCTTAAATTTTAGCTTATTATGTTGCATGTACAAAAATATGTAAGTAATATACAGGGCTGTACAAAATAATTCAATTATACGTTCGTCTATTGGTATGGTAGAAATTACTGAATCTGAGTTTTCAACCATTTATACCTTTTTTACTAAACTGAACTTTAGCATACTATGTAAAATTCATACAAATCTACAGATCAAGTACAGGGTTGACAACAGAATTGGAGTACTTTTCCGGCTATGGGTGGTAATTGCTAAAATCTGGTTGCTGATGCGTTATGCATTATCTAAAATGATTACATAGGTATCTTATTTACCTTATTAACCCATTAAAGACTGACGTTGAGTTTTCGCAACATTATGTTTATATATTTTTTTTATTTAATTGTGAATATTTTTTTAAACAAATTTATTATCAGATATTGTATAGATGACTTTTATTTTTAAGAAAAAATTGTTAATTGATTCGAGTTCTAAAAAATTAGAAATATGAATGAAATAGTATGGAATGTTTTGAAATTTTTAATTGGTAAATTTCGGATTATGTTCATAGGTCTACTATAAATAATAAAATACAGTTCGGCAGTTCAAGATACAGATATTGCAGCAGTCAAACTATAACTATGTACAGTAAATGTAATGCACCACTACATAGTAAATGCTTCAAGGATTTTCATATGGCAAAAATGTAGTTGATTTGTACTGACGTTGTGTTTTCGCAACATGTCATATCTCACATAAAAAATTGTAATATCGCTTTTTTTCTCTTAATTAATCATTATTATGTATAAAATAGAATTTTATTTTATTTGTGTCAAATATCAGAAGGTAGTGGTCCTTAACTGGTTAAACAGCAAAAGTTTTCTGGAAGTGTTCGAAAACGTTTCATAACATGATTGATGCGGGATTTTTCTTTCTTGTTGAATTATTAGTTTAAATGAAGTTGTGAAAAATTAACTTTGCACAAAAAAAAAAAGAAAAGAAAAAATGCTGATCATATTTGAAAGCAGAACAGTAACCGCAGACGACTTTTAATTTGATGGAATATAAATATATTCTATTATTAAAATCTAACAAATAAAAAGTAACAGAAGACAGAAGAAAATAATATAAATTTCATTCAAATTGTTACAATATAGGGGAAATTATTTTTACACTGCAGATTAAATGAAAATGGCATAATTTACATTCGAAAATTAAATGTTTTTTCATGCAATTACAGAGAAATGCTGATTTTTTTTTTTTTTTACTCACTGAAAATGCACATTTTTAAGGACGATATATTTCAAAAGTCAAGCCATTTGTCAATTTATTTTGCCATTAGATGATTTCTGTCTTTTTTTTCATAATACTAGAATAACTGAGTTGCCATGCCATTGCAAAAAATAAATTAGGAAAAAGAAAAATCATGCATCAAGCATAGACTATGAAACATTTTCCAACACATCCTGAATACTATAACGAAACTTCACCATTTAATAAGGTGAGAGAAGATATTTAAGCAAACAATTTAGCAAAAGGCCCACAGCCAGAAACGTACTCAAATTAGTTTGTAAAGCCCTGTAAATGATCTATAGATTTGTGTGTAATCTAGATAGTATGCGACAAATTAGCTTAATTAGAAAACGCATGACGCAGTCAAAAGCCAAAGGTAGAAACCTTTAGCTATTTCCACCAATAAATGGAAGTATACTCAAACTTTTTGTATTCCCCTGTATATTATCTACAGATTTTTATACATGTCACGTAATATGGTAAAATTTAATTCAGGCAAAAATTATTATAAACACAATTGGATGGAAATTACAATCCACAGCAGGAAATGTTTTCAGTTCTTTGCATAGCCTTGTAGTATATTAGGAAATTCTACAGGGGTGATTCTGAGCATAGATTAAAATACAAGATGGGACATTTGCGGCAAAATCTGTAATGGCAACAGTACTAGCGTCACTACCGACAATGGGGAAGAATTAACAAGTCTCCGAAATTTACCTATGTTGATGAAATATGTTTACTCTCTACGTTTTGAATATCTATTCTTTCCTAAACGAACCAGAGGCAGACGATATTTTATTTATGTTTGATTTATTTAGCTGGGTCTTTTTTTTTTTTTTTTTTTTTTGTACTTGTTCGTTCAGCTTTAACTAACAAAATGATAATTACAATATAAAAGAAAACCCCCAGGAAATATTGTTGAAAACGTAAATATGTAAGTTAATCAGATAAAATTGTAAGAAATTAAATTCGGGTATTGTGTTAATTTGTTCACATCGAATACAATTTTATCAGTATCTCTATATTTTGCTTTATTTTAACGTTTAGATTTATATAATTCTAAAAATTTGTAAAAAGGAATTTTTCGCTATCTATAATTTTATTATTTCCTATATGTTAATATCATAAATATTATTGAACTGATTGTATGTTATTCAGATTAAAAACAATAATTTTATTTTATCTGTCAGAAAGTGAAAATGCGTAATTTTTTTAAAATTATTGTAATGATTGTTTAAATACATTAAACTTCACAAATTAATAAAACATAGTCTGTAATTTTTTTCTACCAAATGGGAATATTTATGAAAGTTTCTGGGACTTATAGAGTGCAATATTTCGTATATTTTTACATTACACCATCGCTTTATGTAGCTTTAAATCCAATTAATATCATATTTACTTGACGTATAATATTCAAAATGAAATTTTTAGCTTATTTTTCGTTGCATTTAAATCGTTCACCCATCATGTACGAAATATATATATATATATATATATATATCAGTGCATGAACATAGAATAGACATTAGATATATAGAATAGAATATCTATTCTATGTTCATGTATCGGTGTAACATTCTGTTGAAAACGCAAGCATGCAACATTAAAAAAGAAAGATCACAATAAGGTAAACGTTTAATAACGAAAATATTACAAGGATGGGAAGTTTCTTCCCCATTGTCACTAAAGGCGCTGCGATCGCAATTGCATTACCATTACGCTCTATGGGAGTCTCCGATCTTGTATGTTAATCTATGATTCTGAGTAAAAAAAAAATTCTGAAATTCACAGCAAATTTTCTGAAAGGTTACAGAGGGGAAGGGGAGAGAGGGGGGCACTATGTGTCTTTTCTGCACCTATTTGACAAAATTCGTTTTTTTTAGAGATCTTTTGACGAAATTTGCGTTTTTTCGCAATCTTTAGAAGAAATTTGCAGTTTTTTCAAGATTATTTGACGAAATTTGAGGTTTTTTTCGCCATCTTTTTGCGAAATTTGCAGTTTTTTCGCGATTTTTAACGAATTTTTTACTTTTGCGCGATCTTTTGCGGTTTTTCACGATTTTTTGACGAAGTTTGCGGTTTGTTCGTGATTTTTTGACGAACTTTGAGACTTTTTCGCAATCTTTTGACGAACTTTGCGCCTTTTTCGGGATCTTTTGACGAACTTTGCGACTTTTTCACGATCTTTTGACAAATTTTGCGTTTTTTTCGCGATCGTTTGACAAAATTTGCGGTTTTTTCGCAATTCTTTGACGATATTCGCATTTTTTCGCGATCGTTTGACGGAATGCGCGTTTTTCCCGCGATTCTTTGATGAAATGGACGATTTTTCTGCGAACAATTGACAAAATTGATTTTTTTCGGCAACCATTTGTCGAATTTCGCGATATTTTTTATGTTCGAATTTTTGAATCACACCTAAATTTCTACTAACATATCTTAGTGTACTAAAAATTTTTTGACCGAGATTGCATACAATAATCAAAAATCTCTTTTAACCAATTCACGCCCATACAAAGTAATGCTTGCAAATTCTTTTGTGTAGCCCTGTATATGATCTATAGCATTTACACACACCGCATACTATGCAAAAATTTAGTTAAACTTAAAAATTCATACCATAATTGAAAACGCACTTCAAGCAACTATCGCTAATAGACAGCAGTGTAACCTAATTTTTTTGTGTGTCCCTGTAAATTAACAATATCTGTCAAACATGACTTATTTTACAGTAAGCCTCTTGTTATGTACATCAATTATGTATGTCAATTTCACTCTGCTTGAAATATTTTAGCATGATTAAAATATACTTCAAACAATTTTGTACTATAAACCATTATACAACTAAATTATTTTGTATGAACCTGTAAATAAATGATAAATGATTTGCACACCATATATTCCGCATAAAACATGTTTTAATACACTTGATAAATCCATATCAATTTCATTATGTTTTAAACAGTGTAATTAATATACACCACAAACTCATTCTCCCTATTCAGTGTAATGCAACAAGGATTCTTTCTGAGTGCATTGCTACTGAACTTTCAAAAAATTATGTTCAATTTTAATATGTAAACAACTTTTTATGGCTTATAAATCAAACACTTTCTACATATAAGAATTTTCTACAAATCAAAATGGAACTTTTTATTTTTTCATGCAAGAATTAGGCATAAAGTTATACTCCCTACTGTATAATTTGCACTGCCTCTCCTGACAGAAACTGGTAAGCAAATAAATTTCATTTCAGAAGCGTAAAAAATACAACGTTAAAAGCACCAAAAATTTTTAATTTTAAGCATACCGGTTTTGGTAGCATAAATTCTTTAAATTATTCATTTTTTGGTGCTTTTAAATTTGTATTTTTTATGCTTCTATTATATTGCACCAAGCTCCTTTTTTATAATTATTAAGTTTGATTTTAGCCTGTAGAAAAAGTTCATTAAAGCAAGATTTTTATTAAATAATGGTCATTATACTGAATATGAATAGGAGTGATAGCAAGTTGATGTGAAAATACCTGAAATACTATAGAAAAGAATAATGGGAGATTGAGGGTTCCCTCCTTGAATACAAAAAATATGACTTGCACTTAGTAAAAATGTTAAACTTATGTCATAATTTAAACAATATAAAAGTATTTGTAATATATTTTATGATTTTCATTTTTTATGATTATTAACTAATAATAATACATATAAAAATAATATATACACTTACAAAATATGTATACAGTGTGTCCACGTATAACCTGACCGATCTTTATTTTCGCAACCGTTGGTCCTAGATGCATACTTCCAATTACAAAAATGGTCAAAATTAGGTGCAGGGTTAAGATAACAAAAGTTTGAAGCGAAAAAACAATTTAGTGAAGAATTACAAAATCTAAATTTTTATATGGTCCCCCGGTCCTATAAGTTATATTTAGTAAAATTTTCCTGTTATGCTGACAAGTAAGGCAAAAAAAGTCCTGTTATTCTACGATTAAAATTGACCGAGTAATAGCTGTTTAAAGTTGGAGTATATTTTTTGCTGCATATTAGGGGTCATTCACAAATTTAGTAGAAATATAATTTCGTCAGATATATTAAAGAAATGGTTGAGAGTAAAATTAGTATTGCAATATAAATTTGAAATCTTTAATCATTCTGACGTATTACAGCAAAATGTACAATTTGTACTGAACATTATAGGAGGATAAAAATAACAGATTTTTTGTTAAATAAAAGGATAAAAAACAACAGCCTCAATTCTTTACAAAATGATACATATTTTAAAATGCTGTTAGATTACACTGTCTTTCAAATTTTGGGTTATGGCATGTTTTTTAGCTTTTGAAAATTGTTTCTTAAGTATTTTATAGAACTGAATCCGAAAATGACCTTCATTTTAAACCATCTAGTCAGGAATTTTCTCAAATTGCAAATTTCAATGTTAAAATTGATCCACCCTATCCTCCCAACCTCATCGGACCCCCGAGCTGTCTAGCTGTAAGAAACCCAGTATAAGCCAAAAAATTTAATAAATTATTGAATTAAATAAAATTAAACTCAATAAAAAAGTCTTACATCTATTTTATAGTATCAGATTTTTCGCTATTTGTTAACCTTGAAATTTACGATTTGCGAAAAATCTTGACATGATGGTTAAAAGTGAAGGTAATTTTTTGATTCAGCGTTAAAAAATACATAAAATGTAATTATAAAAGTTAAAAAACACAACCATCGCAGGTTTATGTTACATAATCTAAAACTCTT
This sequence comes from Maratus speciosus, assembly GCA_963932465.1. NCBI lineage: Eukaryota > Metazoa > Arthropoda > Arachnida > Araneae > Salticidae > Maratus > Maratus speciosus. The sequence goes on from OZ010787.1 coordinate 289,600,255, forward strand.
TCTTAAACTTCTTGACGGTAATCTATCCAAATTTTTTTGTGTTATCCTGCAATGTAAGTATGTATAAGATGGTAAGAGTCGAAAATCATAATAATATTGCATTGTCATTAGATTTAAGTCAATATGTAAAATTTAACTTCGATCGGTCATTTGAAAGTAAGTTAAAGTTAAATTTTAAACGGGAAATATGATCATTGCAAGTTAAATAAAACCTTATTAAAATAACGTAATTTTAGTTAAAATAAATCATAGCCTCAAATCCTTACAAAATAAAACACATGTTAAAATACAATTATTTAAACTAATCTTAACTAATAAAATTTAACTCAATCGTAATAGTTGTACAATTTCTTTCAAAGTGCAGATACCTTGAAAAGGTTTAAGTACTTTATACACGACCCGTGAAAGCATGGTCGAAATCATCTGTTTTGATATGCAAAAAAGTGGTATAAGTCATGCATTTCAAAGTTTCATAACTCGGTCAATTTTAATGTTAGATGAATGGGACTTTTTTTGTCTTACTTGTTAGTGTCACAGTAAATTTTTAGTAAATATCACTTATAAGACCGGGGGACCGTATAAAAATTTAAATTTCGTAATTTTTTAATAAATGTTTTTCTTGACCCAAATCGCTTTAAAAATAATTCTTTACCTTATTTAAACCATTTTTGTAATTGGAAGTATGCATCTAGGACCAACGGTTGTGAAAATAAAGGTCGGTCAGGTTATACGTGGACACGCTGTATAAATATACAGGGTAGGGTATCCATAAGTCCATAAAAAATTAACAAATTGCCATATCGGAGAGCAGTTTATGCCAGAAAACTTGTTAAAAAGTGAAATGTTTCATGGCAAAAGAAAAAATAATTCAAAGAAGTTATTCGCATTAATATTTTTTTTTTTTTTTTTTTTTTACAGATTGTTGTATCAGAGTGTATTTTGCACCATAACACTTTGAAAATGATCAGAATTTTGTTAACAAAAAACAGTTCAATGTCTTATGATGCAAACCACACTCCAATACAATAATTTGTTAATTTTTTATGAATTTTCGAAATGTAAAAAGACTTATGGGGCCACTGTGAGGGTCCATTGATTTAAATCAGCCTGAGTTTAATCATGATTTAAATCAATTTATTATTCTTTAAATCATTCATTTAAATTATTTTTTGAAAAATTATATTTAAAATTTAAGTGAAGACATTTTCAACGATTATTACAATTTGTAATAAATATTCCGTTTTGACAAAAATATGTTACAAATTTTAGGAGTGGGGGAGAACACCAAACCAAAATCTGTTTCTTATTTATTATTATTTAAATCAAACATCAAATTTTTAAATAAAAATTCTAAATTAAAAATAGAAAATCTAATCTGAAAAGTTTTTTTTTTTTTTTTTTTTTTTTTTTTTTTTTTTAATGCATGTATTTACCAGTTTGGAAATATCTAAATCTTTTGAGAATTTTTATGTTAATACAAAAACAGAAAGACTTTATGGAAAGATACGGAAAATCTTAGGATAAGTAGGCCTTTCAAATGTATTTTCATTAATATTTATATGCAGCTCTTATTGTAATTTCTGTAGCCTTTGATCAAATGCAAGTAACTAATTATTCCACTTTCAATGCAGTTTATTTATGGAAAGATTTGGAAAATAATCTAATGATAAATTTAAATGTAACATGTGCCAAAGATTTTGTAAATGCAATAACAAGTAATAGTCTAAGAGCCGACAGCACAAAAACCTATGTTATCAAGCACAAGAAAAAAACCTTTATTTTAGGGGAGAGTAGAAGTAGGGGAATCTAATGATCCATGTCTGCTGGAAGTGAAGTGGTGCATAAGTCAAAAATTAATACCTCCAGTGATTGACTCGTAGGTTTATCATTGTGTTTGCCCTACAAACAAAGATATGAAAACATGGAGGACTGGGAGCAGGAAAACACAATGATAAATCTACGAGTCAACTACTGGTGGTATTAATTTTTGGCTTATGCACCACTTCACTTCCGGCAGACAAGGATCATTAGATTCCCCTACTTCTACTCTTCCATAAAATAAAGGTTTTTTCTTGTGCTTGATAACAAAGGTTTTTGTGCTGCCAGCTCTTGGACTATAATGGATCCAGTAACTTTTTTCTTTTTAACACTTTCCAAAACAGTTGAAAAGTGTTTATGAATTTGGTTTGTGTGTCTACTGTTTGGCCTTGCTACTCTCGTAAATATACTCAGATTATCATGAATTTTTTATATGTTATTGAAGTTTACTATAGAATGTTCGGTATTGAAAATTAATTTGCTTACAGAGATACACAAAAGAATTTTATTACACCATGGTCTATGAGATAAAATCCTTTGCAGTACATTTTAATGTTATGATATTTGAAATATAATGAGATTGATATGCTGTTGAGATTGTATGCACAAGATTGATATGTATCACTGAGGTGGGCTACAACATGCTTTCTTAGGAGTATTGAATAAGTAGTATTTATAGTTCATTTACAGGAATGCATAAAAGAATTCCATCACATTATGATCTATGTGGATAAAATCATTTTTGGTGCAATTCAATGATGTTATGATACTTCAAAAATAACAAAATTAAAAAAGATCACTGAGGTGCACTACAACATGTTTTTCACAGTTTATGGAGTGCATAGCATTTATTATTCATTTATGGAAACACACAAAAGAATTCAGTTACAGGACTGACTATGATCGATAATTACTGGAAGTGCATTCCACATGCATTTTTTTTCTACTTATCTAATTTTTAACATATTAGGTGGTGTGTATAAATTCTATAGATTCTATACACCAAAGAATTCATACAGATTACTGGACACTTGCTGAAAATAGATTTTTACCGAGTTATGTGTTTTTTAAATTGCTTATAAAAATATCATAATTCATTCTATGAAAAGATGAAATTTTGGAATAATAATCTGTACCTGATGCATGATTTTTGGTTCTTAGGATTTTGTTTGGAGGGATGGGGTGGGGGTGTTATTCTTATTCATTCCACACTATGCAGGAGAATATTTAAATCCTTGGACATCAGCATTATTGTATATTAGTTATGAGACGACACATAGTTCATTTTATTATGCATCTAAAACATTTAATCAAAACTTAATATTTACTAGTGTATTATTATTAAAATTGGTTTCTATATATTACAATACAATAGTTTCATGGTTAGAAACAGGTTGAAATGTGTTTTTATATTTTTAATAAGCTAATTAACAACTGGAGTTCTTAAAGTCACTTAAAAAATAATAATCATCGAATTTAAATCAAATACATCTGAATTTCTTTTTTAAATAAAATTCCCACAAATCCTGCTTGTATATACACAATATACTTATGCTGTAAATTAAGAATCTAAAGCAATATGAAACTCAAGTTTGTAAAACAAGATTGCTGAAAGAATACATACATACATACATACAGTGCTGTGATTCAAATAATATAACAACCGGTTCGCTGCCCGAATGATTTTTGATGTATTAACATGAAGGGAAAATGAAGCATCACACATAGATTATGAAAAACTTTCCATAGTTATAAGAACATTGATTAAAAACTTTGATCTTTTGATATAGTGAAAAAAATTCTTGAAACACGTTTTCCTATAAAAGGACGTAATTTATTAAATAATATTCAACAATCATGAAACTCTGATCAAACCTTCTATCAGGAAGTGCATCAAAACAGTATAATACAATACAGATAATACAAAAATAGCAGAAATTTAAACTGAAGAACTAACCCATGTCCATGATCTAAAGTTGCAATCAGTTAACAACATTAACTATAAGTTAAAAACATTAACTATAGGAAGCTTGAGTAAGAAGTCTCTAACCTTGTGAGAAACTAACCCATTGAATGTCAGGAATTAACATCCTTGCTTTGGTAGTAAATGCTTGTAATTTCTTCAAAATTAATCTCGATAAATCGGCTCTTGTCAGTGGTAGGTGCTTGATTTCTGGATTTTTAATGCATATTTTATGTTAGGTTTTGTGACCAAAGTTGCAATTTTCACCAAGACATTCATCAGTCATCTTTTATAATTAGTCACAATTGACTCTAAATTTTTGTTGTAGTAACTATAATATGTACTCGATGATATATCTGGATTTTTTTTTTTTTTTTTTTTTTTTTTTTTACAAATGAAACATTATTTTATTAAATGAAACAAAACAAATCAGAGCCTGTCACAGTGTTACATTTAGAATACGCTGTTATGCAGATAACTATTTAAAGAGAGTTAATTAATGTAACTGCGATTTTCACATTTGAAGTATCATTTTAACAATCGGTTTGCCGAACTCAACACAAATTAACAAGCTGTTCTACTGAACCAGTGCGAACCAGCTTAATCCCACCACTGCATGCATACTAGTGCTCCCAATGTGATATGTATTTCAGTTATACGTTTAAACAATATACGTATAAGTTTATATGAAATACGAATACCTTAAAATATACGTTTAAACGTATCTGGATTTGTATCATTAAATTAAGTGATAAAATGTTATATAAATTTGCTGGAACAGTTTAAATTGTTTTAATAATAAATAATAATTGCTGAAAGTAGCCATTATAGTTGTTTTAATTATGTTCTCATAATGGTTTAAAAAATAAGTGTGGTATTAATTCTGTTCACGAACTACTTGTCTCAGTAAACATGGTCATGTACGCCTATTAAGAAACCATGTTTTGGAAGGATAAGGAGATGTAGTCATTGGTTTTGCCTGTTCTGAATGATAAAAGTACGAAATAATTAAATTGTTTTAAAATTCCTTTGTCCAATAAGACCTACTCCAGGACGAAAGATCCCAATTTACATATCGTGAAAAGAACCATTGTGTCACATGACATTGGTGTCTAATAGCAGCATTTAACTGCACTGGCACAAAGACTGACATAGTATAAGTATCTCATTGTGAAGTTGGAATATGAAAGATCATTTATATTGCTTTCATATTGCTGGTGCAGTTTTGTTTTGGTGTACATTTAAAATGAGCAAATAAAGCTGGGTGTGGCGTTACACTGAAAAAAAGGATGACAGAACATATTGCCTGATATATGAAGATGATACTGCAGAAAACTCATTTTGTGCAACATGTGAAACAGCAGGTCCAATCAGCAACCATTTAAAATGGATTGATCTAAATCCCTTTTTAAACAACGGACCAAAGACCCAGGAAATCCGGTAAGTGAAGTAGACCTTTTTTACTTAAAGATACCTTTCATGCGAATAATAAAACATGAAAAACAATGTTTAAAACATACAATTCATGAAAAATAATTAGTCATTACATCGTTTACAACAGTAGCTAAATGGAAAACTCTGTTTTGGGATTATATAATCGCTCTGCGTACGCTTGCACCACTTTACTCTACAACTTAAAATGCAAACTGACATTATCATTTCTAAGATGGATAGGGTTGAACCGAACATTATATATAGAAAGAATTAATTCACATGTAATATTTCACTCCTATGTTGAAATCAAGAAAGCTCCTACAAATAGTGATTGACTTAAGAAAAAACCAATTACATTATCCCTATTTATCTCCATTAAAAATAATAATAATTAAAAAAAAAACCTTTAACTCCCTCCCATGCTGCTTGCGATATGTTTTATGGCTCATATCCCGGTTCTTCCCATAATTTCATGTATTGGATCTGTGGTTCATAATTTAGCAAACATTTAGTTTCTCACTTTATTCCTTTACTGCCTAACAATCTTTACACTACTCCATTGTTAAGGAAATTAGTAATTTATATCAATGTAATTATGTAATGGCTTCATTTAGCATGAAATCTTTATTCACAAACATTCCTATGGCTAAGGATATATCAAGCTTGACAACCAGGTTAAGGCCCTACTTCAGTCACGCGAAAAGACCCGTTCGCTAATGCTATTCTATGGAAGAAATTTATAAAGATATCTCGGTCACATTTCAATATTTTTAAATGATTTCTTTTGCATTGAATAGATGAGATCGATCTGTATGCAGGCAGTTGTTTACTTTTTCAATTTTGATTGTAGATATTTTTTATGAGGATGCTTTTACTTTCAAAACCGGTTCCGAAAATGAAAGTGTCCTCATAAGAAATAGCTGTAAACAAAATCGAAAAAGTAAAAAACGGCCTGCATACAGATTGATCTCAACTATTCAATGCAAAAGAAATCATTTAAAAATATTAAAATACGACCGAGATATCTTTATAAATTTCTTCCATAGGATTAACATTAGCGAACGGGTCTTTCCATTTGACTGAAGTAGCCTCTTAACACAGAAGCAGTTAAGTTTAATTTCAAGGTCAGAGGCAGAAAAAATATTTTGCAGGGGTGGGGGATTGACTTTGGTTTAATTCTTAACTGCTGTTTTCAATTTTCACAGTTTAACTTTAGATACTAGTGAAATTTTGTTTTGTATGAAGCCCTAGTACTATAGCTGGAAACTTCTGTATCAATGAATTTTTATTGTGATAGCATACATAAAGTTTAGCACAGGAACAGTATCCTATCAGTTAATTGAGCCTTTTATTCATCTTTCATTCAAGCAGTTTCAGAGACCACTCACAGTAGTTATGCAACAATTTCTGACACAGCAATTAAGGGCTTAGTGTAATTTGCCTGCTTGTATATTTACAATATAGTATAATCTATTACTATTTAAATGATAATTTAATAATTATTGTTATTTTACTTTAATAAATAAATTTTTAATTGAAATTGATGCATTATTCATAAATTCATAACACATAAATTAGGGGCTATACATGTATAACGTTATCATTTAAGGGGGGGGGGGGAATCTGGCACTTGCTATCACAAGATATCTCTAGGGAGTGGGGTTTTACATTTTGATATCATTATAATTTTTAATACCAAAACTTCTCATTTTAACTTTTCTTCACTTCAGAATTGACTATTTTCTGATGTTTGAAAGTTCAGTTTTCTAATTCGAATTTTACGCTTTTCTCATATTTTTCCTAACAATTTTTATTGCCATATGTAAGATATACTTAGTTAAAAGATTGAATTATATTTGATTAATAAAAATATATTTAGCCAAGTTTGGTTTAAAAAACATTTGCACTGGAACAAGATCACTATTACTTTACATTACAATGTCAGTTTAATCGTATAGAAAAAAATATGTTTGAAGTATAAATTAGATATTATTTTCGTATTAAACATTTGCTTAGTTATTAATGTACTAAAATGAATATTCAGTTACATTTTTTTTGGTTATATGAAAAACTGTTAAACATTAGAGACGTCTCTTGAAAATACTATAAACTGTGCTCCACTGTATAACCCCTTCTGAAAATCACAGCAAACATATTAAATGAAAAACAAAATTTTAAAAACATGTAAATATTAAAAGAATTTTTAAATATTGATAACTGTAACAACTGTAAATTGTAATTCTAAAAATTCAACTTCTCTTTTTGGCAGATTTACTCAAGAGGTAAAAGACGTATTGGAAAACGACAGCCCACTGTCGATGGGTGTAGGTTGTGCTAGAAAACCACTTGTCCGTAGTGCAGAAACAGCTAATGATGCAGGCGTCGATCTACCTTTTCCACTCATAGAAAAAGACCTTGTAACTCTTTTGCATCTACAGGTTGTGGTTTACATGCTCAATGATCAGAAGAGATACATCAAGTATTGGCTAAAATGATTAGCTCTTGTATGATACCTTTGTCATTAGTGTCAAAACCGGTGTTTATTCAGTTTGTAGGTATGTTAGAACCAACATACAAAATTTCCAAAGAAGAAGCATTAAAGAAGCGACTGAGAATTTTAGATTGGTTGGTTGGTTGTATGGGGTTTTATGGCGCAAAATCCCTTAAGGTACATGCTGCGTCAAAATAATGACTAAAATACCAAAAAGTAACACAGAAAATATGTAAGTAAAATAAAAGAGCATGGAGAAAATCTGGATGGGGTATCCCATCCAGATGCAGTCAGACAAGTGTAAAAAAATAAAAAATTAAATCCTAAAAGCAGTAGAATAAAAAAGGGAAAAAATCTTATAAAAAGTACAGCCTGGAAGGAGCTCCCCATCCAGTTGTCATAAAAGAGTAAAGCAAATTCTGTGATGTCAAAACAATGATAGAGATAAATTAAAATTCAAAATAAAATCCTGTATGTTTTTAAAAAGTAAAGAGTGTCCCATGAGGTGTTTTCCCAATGAGGTTTGTCAAGATTGGTGATGATGAGTTAAAATAAATTCTATATAAGTGAGAACGTTAGAAGATAATGTAAGAGGCCAAATTAAAAAAAGAATTAAATTTTTCAGCCTATGTCTGCTGCACATCAGATTGTTTGACCCCTCAAGCCCAACAATCATACCTGACTTCCCACATCATCGGTAAGAAATGGACACCAAAATCGTATACACTCACAACCCAGCAGATAGAAGAGCAACACACGTCTGAAAATCTTAGTAATGCAATGGAGGAAATTATTAAAAGATGGGATCTTAAGGAAAAGATATTAGCAATTGTGACCGATAATGCAATTAATGTTGTAGATGTACAAAAAATGAATAACATGTTTTATAAAGAAGATATAACATGTGCAGCACATATTATTTATTCAGCTTGTTATTAAATAATAAAGGCACCTCAATGACTCATTAACTCAAGAGTTGAGTAAAAAGTCTGGAAAGTTGGTGGATACTTTCACCATTCTACTATAGCTTCAACAACATTGAAAAAAAAAACAGAAATAACTAAATATGAATCAACTCAAAATAATTCAAAGTGTCAAAACCCGGTGGAACTCTGAGCTTAAAAAAATGGAATGCTTTCTTTTAAAGTGAACCTCTATCACCAGGGTTCCAGCTGATCGCTCTCTTACATCCACTGTTGTGGCTAAAAAATTAGAAATTATGGAAGAGAATTGGATACAAATTGAAGAACTAGTTACGCTTCTCAAAAACTTTAGAAATAGCCATGGTGGCTTTATGTGATGAAAGCTGTTCACCTGTGTCAATGGTTAGCTCAATTGTCAGTAAAGTAATAAGCAATTATACATGAAACAGTCTGTTAATGATACTGTTATGGTAAAAATTTTTAAGATGGTTGTACAATTAGAGTTAAAAGACAGGTTTAAGCTGTACTGGAAAAACACTTCTGTTGTGAGTACTCGACAAGTGAGCTCAATTCTAGACACAAGATTCAAAGATTTAGAGGATGAACCACCAGCAGCATGACAGACTATCAGAGACCACGTCAACACTGCCAACAACGTGACAACTCATTGGCATCAGAATAAATAGAAGATTTTTCTGAAAAATCAGTTCTTGTATTTTTGTTTCAGCAGATTATGCCTTCTCCTGTAGATGTCAATATGCAGTTTGATAACTATCTGACTGAATCGCACCTTCGTTTTGATTTAAACGCTTTTGAGTGGTGGAAAAGTCATGAACTTAAGTACCCTGGATTAACAGATTTAGCAAAAAAGTATCTCTACACTGTCTTCTTTAGCAAGTTCTGAATGAGACTTTTCAGCTGCAGGTAACATAGTAAGCTCAAAACGCAGATTTTTTAATTATGAAAATGTTAATATGTTATTGTTTTATAACCGAAAGTTATTACCATGAATTGCAAAAAGTACTTCACAAATTTTTACTTTGAATTTATTTAGATTTTTTGTTCATCTCATGGTATTGAGATCAGATACTCCGTTATTTTTATATTTTGCGTATATAATGAATACAAATTGTATTCATTGTAAGTAATTAACAAAATCAAACACTTTCTGAGCAAATAATGAGAGTATAAATGTTTCAGATTTATTGTGAATCCTTGCGAAGTATGGTTTTTCTTTTTAATCTTTAAAAAATTCTTTATTCGTGTGTTTTACACTCAAGATTGTATCGGGCACAAATGTTTTTCTTTCCATGGAGCTAATGTTTTCTACTCTGTTAATGTATAATGAAAATCCATTTTTTTAATCATGACACCCATGGTATTTTTATACAAAATATTAGGCCATTACATTTAAGATTTGTTAATATTGAAAAATATCATTTTTTGTATAAAGTACCTATAAATTTCAATTACTTGTAGACTGGCAAATAATCGACTTGCAGGTTTTAGAGCACAATGGCACATGCTTAAAATGACTTGCCTTCACTTTTCTTTTTTAGAGTAAAACATATTTTCAAAATATTTTTAATTTAGAAAACAATATTCTTAAATATAATAAAAGTATCATTGCGAAACTTCCCAGGAGTTGGATTGATCAATGTCACTATAAAATATAAAGTAAATTTAAGTCTGTTCTGTGGTTGCATGCAAAAATAATGTTTTGCACAAAGTGCCCATGCCATAAATCAAAAGAAGTTAGGTGTTGTGCTACAGATCTGCGAAAGGTAGTTTTGAAGCTACCCACTACCAATAGTAAACATTTAATAATTAAAAACTTAGTTTTTAGGGAAAACAACCAAAATCTAAACTGGGAGAAAGTATTTAATATTTTTTTTAAGTACCTGCACAACAGCCAGAAGGTAGGTAAACCCCAGGCCATTGTGGTTCTTTGAACAAAGAATCACGATGGCCCCAGTAAACTACGAGAATGCAGGACTCAAGAGGATATTTTTCAATGTCTCTAATCAGCAGATAAGCATTAAAACATCTATTTTCAAGCTTTGTATGAAAAACATTTAGATGTTTATACATTTAACTGCTTGGGTAAGATCCGTATATATGATGTACCATATATGCTGTTTTGCATAATATGTTTAACAGACATAGCCGTATTATATGTATCTGAAATCCATACCCTATATTATACATATGCTCATATAAACATTTAACAGGGAGAACTAATACATACTTCTCCTTCCTAACTCCTCTCAGCTATGCCTACTCTCCCCTTCGTCTGTCAAAACTAAAGTTCAGAAATTCAAAGTTCATATTCTAAGTAGAAAGAACTTTTTAGATTTTATAAAATATGTTGCAAAAACTAATTAAAACAGAAAACTTAACCACTTTCTGATGAGCATGTTGTACACTTCTTCTAATTTTCAGGAAACACTACTTTTTAATAGTAATTTTAGCCTTATTTTATAAATGAAATTCTATGAGCTGAAACAAAAATTGTACTACTCAGAAATAGTGATGTTCAAATTCAAAGATTTTGCACACCCAAGATGTGTCACTTGTCCTGAAACAATTAAATACCTGTTAATTCAAATTTACATAAAGAACAGGTAACATATAATGCCAAATAACTGATGATATTGTGAAATTTTTCAGTTACAAAAACTTATTGTAGCAAAAAAATATAAATAAATATATAAAGCATTCTAACATTACTTCAAATACTCCTGGTCTTTTCAATCAAAAATTGTTATGAAAATTTTCAAAATGGGATTTAATTTAATTTTTTTATTTATTTTCAAATCACAAATTTTTGTCTATTCATTACTTTATTTTTTGTCTAACAAAAGAAATTCTACAGGATACATTTTGCATGTGTTTTGCCACTAAGAATTATCCATTAAAGTTATGTACCATTTCAAAGAAAGAAGAACGAAAGAAAAGCAATCACTTTCTACTAACTTTGTAAAACTAGTAATAGAGAAATAATTCTAGTACAAATCAAATAGGAATAAAATTTACATCTTGTACATTTTTTTAACTTTACTTTCAGAGCTATCAGTATACTGGAACAAATCTTAACTTTCAATTTTCGAATAATAGTATCCATGTTTGTCAAATATTAAACATAAGTCTAATCTACATCTTTGAATTATCCTAAACACAAATTTTCATAATGTTCTTCTGATTTCTTTCAGAGTTATTAATAATTTTAAAATGAACTGATATTTAAGAATTTCCTTCAAATACAAAAATCCAATAGTTAGAAGTTGAGAGATTACAGAATAATCATGAAAATATAACAAAAGGAAACAATAACTTGAAGTCAAAGGCAAACAGTGTCATATTTAACCCTTTGAGCTCTGCCGGGTGAATTTTCACCCACATAAAATCAAAATCTTTTAATTTCCTTCAAAAAGTCTCCATTTTAATTGCAAAAACTGGGTTTTGTAGATTTTATTTGTCTTCTTAAAATCTAGATGGCAGCACTATTTTCTGCAAATATCTAGTAGGTTTTTAATGCGACCTTAAAAACACTCCAATTTTGAAGGTTTAGGAATTTTGTATTTTTCAAGCATTATAAAGAAATATTTTTCTAAGGAGATAACATTTTTTTTCTCTTGTACACATCAAACATTTAATACTAGGGTCATTCCACGTAAAATGAGCAAAAATTAAAAAAAAGTCGTGGCCACATAGTAACAGATTTTAATAAAATTATATATACAGGTTCAAATCATATTCAAATAGAGCTCTGCAAAATATCTTCACAAAAAATAAATTATTTTAGCAGTTATGGACATTTAAAAAACTTGTGATAAAGATTGGCATGTGTGCAATCGTCCAAAGTTGCAGGTTTGAAGTTCTGTATCTTGAAAACTATTTAACTGAAATGAATTTTTTTTTTAATAATGTAACCTCTGAAAAATTATCTTCTTATTTATTGAGCAATAATAATCTGGTAACACCATGATTATTCTTTAATTGGTTGTAAAAATTGAAAGTTTGCAAATTTTGCGAAAATTAAAAACGTAATAAAAATTAAAGGAATTCAAAAACATCTGAGAAATTAATGCCTGATGTAGTTTTACATATTAAGATCGAATTGCTAATGTTTTTAGGTTGCCATGTATTTCCTTCACCTTTAAAAAAATTTAGAAACTTTTAAAAAAATGACAAAATCGTAATTTTTCCTCTTATTGATAGGTAAAAAAAATAATGAAGGAAATGTCCCACATTACAGTTATTGCACAGACATAAAGATGAATAAGTCCATAATCTGCTAAAAAAATTTCAAGCATGCCTTTTTCATTCCTAACGTCACAAAATTGGGTTAAAAAAGGCAATATTAACTACATTCCATGAGCTATTTTTTTTTTAAATTCGCGCGCGTTTCTTAAAATATTGCACGATTTCAAGGTGAAAAAATTTAGTGCTGCCATCTATTTTCTGTTTAGGTATTAATATATAATTTTCTGTTCAATTGAGATTTTTTTTCTACTTTAATTAAAAATCTTCTTGAGGAAAAAATAAACTGAAAGCAAGTATAAAAGTTTTTATATTTAAAATATACACTGTTATCTAAAATATCAAAAGAATTAAAAGTTTAAAAAAGCTTTCTTTCAAATCGAAACAAGTGATAGAAATATTGCATTTTATCCTCAACATTTTTTACTATTTATTTTTTTTTTCTCATTAAGGAATAAAAAAGGCAAGAATGAAAGTTTAAATATTTAATATATATACTTTTAGCTATAACGTCAAGCAATTTTGATATTATAGGAGGTGTCCTTCATCTCAATAGAAACGTTGCATTTTCCCCTCAAATTTTTTCAAAAATAATTTTTTTCTCATTCAGGAATAAAAATACAATTACTAACTTACGTCAATCTGTTACTTATTATTCATTCCTAATTATAAATAATTTTTAATATAGTCTTTCCATTCCTAAGGCTAATAACCAAAATTGAAGCTTCAAGCATGTAGTCAAAACCACGATTTTGCATCCACTTTTAATATAAATTTTAATACTTAAATAAACAATCCTAAAATCTATTATTTTACATTTACTCATAAATAGATATGATCTACTTACAAAATGATTTTCGTTAAAATCTGTGACATGTCTGCCACAGGTGATTTGCTCATTTTGTATGGAATGACCCACTAATTACATGCAAATCACTAAACTGAAAATTTAAATAATTACAGGGGATAGAAATAAGTAATGGTAGAATTTTCTACCAGCAGAGCTCTAAGGACTACAAAAATGTGCTTTGTCACTAGATGGCAGCACTAAAATTACATACCAGACAGTGTTTCAGAACCAAAATTTAGATGCTTATAATTTAATTCCAAGGAATTTAAATTTGTGTTTAATTCAGCAGATTGACGAGTTTATTATGTTTTAAATATTTCTAAACAAAAATTAAATATTTTTTAAATCTGTTTCATCTATAAATTTGATTAGTTTCTATTTTTATATTATGATTTAAAAAATTTTAAATTTTGAATTTTCTCATTTAATAAATTTTTAAAATATTTTAATAGTCTTAGAATTTGTTTAAACCATGTAACTGCTTAAAATATGTTGAAATTTCAGCAATTATAGTAATTTTAGAATAACTTTGCGGTGTCATTTCTTGTATTTGCGTGTTAAAATGAATGCTCTAGAGCTCTGATGGTGGAAAAACTTCCCACGTCCCCCAGCCTAAAGGGGGTATTTAAAAATTTTTTTAATCACATTGTTCAATTTCAGACAGTCCCCTAATCACATTTTAAGTGTTTTTCTATCATATTTTTAAAATTTTTATAACCCGGAGCTCAAAGGGTTAAACCTGTTCTGCGTTATAAGTTGAAAATTATTATTATAACTATTTTGTTAAATTACAGCAAAGATGGTTGAAAACAATAATTGAATTTCACATACAGAAAAATAATTCTTTCATAAAACACTTTAGATATTCCATTTCCTTTTCAAAAGAAAATGCCTTGAATTATTTAAGGAAAACCCTGAAAATCTTACTCACCTGCCCACCACCCTCATATGCACACACAGCACTAGTGTTAATACAGTGCATGTCAAAAGTTTAAGCACAACAGCAAATTTTAAAATAAAATTTAATTTTTGACTGAAAGTTACAATTCTTTTCATTTGGTGCAGCATGTTCCTAAAGGGATTTTGTGCCATAAACCCAATACAACCAACCAATTCTTTTCATATCAGCTACAAATTGTAGTTTTAAAAAGATATCAGATTTATACTTTAAAATTTATCTCAAATAATAGAATTTATCAAAAGAGCAAAATGGGCATGGCAAAAATTTAAGGACAGTACTTCTTTAGCCATTAGTAAAACAAGAATTAAAAAAAAAAAAAAATTATAATTGCTCCATTCTGTTGAATGACTTTAAATATACAGTCTTCCGTTAATAAAATGAGGTTTTGTATTGTTTCTGGTTTGATTTTAAACCATATGTTCTCAATGGCATCTTTCAAGTCTATAACTCAAGAATACTGCTTTCCATTTGGATAAACTGCATGCGTGAGAATACCCCACATATTTGCTATAGGGTTTAAATTAGGGCTAATTGCCAACCATTTCAAAACCGATACCTTGTTTGACTTAAGCCACGTTGAAGTTGAGTTTGAGGTATGGATTGAAGGGTTACTGTATAAAAATAACCTTTTTTTCTTCCGTAAAATCTCGCCAACAGGGAGCAAGTGATTGGCAAGTGTCTCCTGATACTTGACAGAGTTTTCAAGACCACTGAAAGAAATAGCCCCCCATACCAATACACAACCACCGCCATGTCATCTGCTAAATATACTCCTGGGTTCTTTGCAGAAATCATGCCAATAATACTTAAACCTGTCAGGCTGTTGAGGTTCCATTTTTTTTTCATCAGTAAATATGACATTCAGACATTTATCACCAACTGATATATGCTGTTTGGCCCACTGTAATCTAGCTTCTTTATGGTGTGGTTTCAAACATGGTAACCAAGCTATTTTACAGTTTTTGATGTATTCTGATTCCAAAACTCTTTTATGAAAAGTTTATTCAATATTTGTCCACCAACTGTATGTTTTATTTGCGAAAGAGAATAATTACCAGTTGAAGTCAAATTTCTGATGTAGACTTCACAGAAAGCAGTCACTCATGGCCTTCCTGAACATGATTTTCAATTAAAATCATCGCCACAAGCCAAAAAATGATGAATTCTTCATTTTGATCTTTGTAATGCACTTGCAGAATCGGACTTATGTTTTGCTCTCCTATTCCACATATTTATCATCTCCTCATGTGAGAATTCTTTCAACTTTGGCATTTTGTACTAACACAAAAAAGATATCTAGCTGCTTCTTACACACCCAGGAATCGTTTGTGTGTGCAACTGCTTACATCATTTTGTAAAATTTCCATAAAAAACAATTTTGTGCTTAAATTTTTGACATGGTTATTTTTTTTCTTCTTAAACTCCATGGTATGAAATAAAATTTAAAACATAATTTTATTGAATATGGTGTAGAGACTGTAATTATTAAAACATACAAGAGAGATATTGAAATAAAGTGAATATTTAAATTTTATTTTAAAATTGTTACTGTGCTTAAATTATTGGCACACACTGTACTATGAACTTTGGCTCAAGCTCTTCATTTTGTGGTCAGTTTATTAACCCGTTAATAGTCGCTCGTTGGTCTTTTCCCCGCCCGAAATTCGTTATCCTCCTGTATCTCATTTCCCCTTAAAGTTACGATAGCCAAATTCCGTGTAGCTGACTTTGAGTGTTCACACTCTTGTGTAGTAAAATTGCAAGTCATTCCTGCTATTTCTTAGCATTTTATCGCATTCTTAAGTTCCAATCGGTCTAAATGACCACGTTGCGACCACTTGCATTAGTCGAATTTTTTCCCCCTCATGTTCATCCTTTCCCATTTCCGCGAAATCTGTGGGGGAAAGTTTGTTTGAAGTACGCACTCTCTGCCTGTTGTTATTTCGTCTTTTTTTCTTTTTGCTATTTTACCCGTTCATAGAGTACTTTTTTTACTTTTAGAATGTGACTTAAAATTGTTTTATTATATTTGTTCTGAAGTCAGTTCGCACAAAAAACTGATGGATGGTCACTTACATTTTTTTTCATTGTCAAACATTGCGTGAATAAATTCTTAAATTGATAATCGTTTAAATATGGAAAAAAAGGGAAATTCATCATCATTATTTGAAAGAAGTTGCTTTCCATTTATTACCGGAATATAAAAATGAAAGAAAACAGACAATAACACTACGAAACCATTAAAAAAGAGAGAAGAGAATTTTGTGGGAATCAGTAAAAAAATTGCCGTATCTCCAAAATCTGAAAAGTATCATTTTTGTACAATAAAACAAATTCGAAAGATAAAACAATTTTCTCAGAAATGTAGTATGTATATCTGCGAAGAACATACATATAATTTATTTGTACAATAAGAAAAATAATGAGAATTTTATAATGTGGGTTAGAAATTACGCAAATAAAAATCTCTTTTGGATAATTCAGTGAATGTTTATACTGTGGTTTTAAAAAATATTTTAAGTATTTTTCTAAAATTTATCTATTTTTAAATTTTCATACTGTAAGTAAAAACACATTTTTTTTTTAACAATGCCGCAGAAAATGTTTTTTTTATTATTATTATTGTTATTGAAATCCAATCGAGGCTTGGGGACGATATCTAACAAATTTAAATTTGTTGTCCTTCATCATTTGTTCAAACTATTTTTCAGAATAATGTTTTCCAGAATACGAGAGAAAATGCATTTAAATAAAATTATTGCTGCATATTTATAATTTCGGAGAAAATTTTCTTATTGTTTTTATTATTTTAATGAATGTTATTATAAAACAATAAATTATAACATTAATACCTTATTATGAAATGTACAATTGAATATTTATTTTAATTAAATAGTTGCTGTAAAATACATCTCTAATAAGATGAACCTTTCACTGATTACATTAATTAAAATAATTTATCCATCTTAGGATTTAAATTTACAATTGCAAATGTATTTAAATTAAATATATAATTTCAATAACTTATTATTTACTTTATATAAGTGAAGTTCGTATTCAGAGTTTTTATTCAAGGGCGCTGCTCCCACCCTGAAATAAGTAGAAAAACTGCAAATCGTGCATTTTCATTTGAAAAATGGATTTAATCATAAAATCTCGAGAGCCCCCCCCCCCTCCTCATACACACACAGACACCCCACAAAATAAATGAATAAAACATAGTTACAACATTTACATTTATAATTTCAAAATTAAGTATTTTTTACCTTTTTCTTTATTATATATATATATATATATATATATATAATATGCTGGCGAATTAGTAGTATTGTATTTGATTTTCTGTTGCATGTCATAGGTTCCATTTTTATTTTCAGTTTAAGTGTTCAATTTAATGTCAGTGTAATATATTGATGCTAAATTTATTAATTTTATTTTATTAAATGGATATAGAGTGCCGGAGTATCATAAAAATCTACCTGACTCTGATTCGGTCCTTCCAAAAAAAAAAAAAAAATAAATAAATAAAAATACCCCTATCACGAATTTAGATTCATATTCGTAAATGTTTTCCTACTAATTATTGATTCATAGTAACATAAGAAATTCAATAAAATCATTTATTTACTTTTAAGTATTTATGCAAAACGAAGAAAGAGTTATTAAAAACATTTATCTAGATGCCAACTGAATGTATACTTAAGCAAAATAAATAATTTGCTGTAAAAGGTTGTAAAATGAATAATTGGTGTAATCTTTTAAAGTTCAGTCAATATGTTCACCCTACATTATCCGTTTTCGATCATCTGATAACACCGGCAAGTTTCCCCTTCATTTTCGGCCTGCTGGTAACGGCGGCAAATGGACCGAACGCGACTACTAACGTTCTAAAAAATGTCGCGACTATTCTCGGGTTAAACACTGGGTTTGTGGCTGTTTTAGGAATTAATCAATTTTTGTTATGCTATAATATCTGCAAAATTTACCTTCACAATATATTTTCACAGGAATAAAGTATTCTTATTCACATCCCAGGAAAACTGCAAATTTTAAACAGCAGTACTGTTTGAGTCATACAGAATCAAACCTATAATCTTATTTTTGCTTATATCACCTTATATTTGTGTTTAACAGGATAAAAGCTTGGGTTAGAAGTTCCCAATTCAAAGCATTTGAATATATTTTTTAAATAACAAAGGATAAATGCTTGATGCTACAGCCGGTTTTTTCCATGCTCAAAGGACTGGGGCCTTTTGTAATGCTTATCGGCATGTTAAATAACACAAAAATATTTTCATACAATAATTTAGATGACTATTGTCAAATACTATTAAAAGTTGGATATGTAAATTATGAATAATTAGTAAAAACAAAAATGCAAAAAGCTTTCTTGACTATTTTTACCAGTAAAACCACATGTTATATATCAATGTCAGATCAATTTGGACTCAATTATTTACTTAATTAAATCAGCAACTTTAAAGTTTTCAATTCCAATATCCTGTTTGATGTGCACTGACATGTTGCTACGTTTTCTAGTGAATTGGGTTATTGTACATATGGTTGTACTTAAACATATGCAAAGCAATAAAACATTTCAAGACATGAATAATTGCATATGAATAAAAAATTTTAAATGTTTAAAATGGAAATTGTGATTTCACACACACTTTTTCACTCTAATTAGTCTGTAAAACTGAAAGTTTAGAGTATTTTGCAGAAAAGTCTTAGTTATAAAAAGAGTAGTGAAATCTTAATTATTTTTTATTTAAGAAAAACAATACATATATAGAAGTCAGTTTTTACCTTAAAAGGAATGAATACAAAACTTTTATTTTCATATAGCCACCATAAAATATATAGTTAATTTACACAATATATGAACCCCAATTTTCAAGTAAGATAAGATAAATGAAACATATGTTATAAATGTGACATATTGAAATTATTGATGAATTATAATGAAATTCAGTTCTTCTAAAAAATAAAACAATTTTTTTTCTAGTAATGTTTTTATATTTTAGATGTTAAAACAATGTAAAAAAAATAATAATAACAAAGAGGAAAAAGTCATAAAAGCCTTAAAAATTAATATGTATATGTAAAACTGACAATATTAAATTTATAATTTTTTTAAGTTCCTTTTAATGCAATAATATAAGATAATATTTCCTTTTTAGTAATGTCTACTTATTCTAAATTTTAAAACAATGCCAAAAATTTAAAAAAATGACAAAGAGGTTACAGTCACAAATGTCTTAAAAATCAATATGTATTATTAAACATGACTATACTACATTTTTAAAAAAAATTGAACTGAGTTGCTTTTGATATTAAAAAAAATAAGAAATTATTTTCTGTACAAGCCTAATGAAAATAATTTTTTATGACAAATAAACAACTTGCTTTTCAGTAATGTTACCTTATTTAAAATGTTAACAGAATGTCAAAAATAAAATAAACAACACAGAGAATAAATGGATTAAAATCAATATGTATTCGTAAAACTGACTATACTACATTAAACTTTTTTTTTTAAATTAAGTTGTTTTTAATGCAATAAAATAAGAAAATTATTTTCTGTATAAGCGTAATGAAAATAATTTCTTATGACAAATAAAAAACTTGTTTCTTAGTAATGTTACTTTATTTCAAGTGTTAAAAGAATGTCAAAAATAAGGAACAAAGATAATAAAATCATAAATGCTTTAAAACTCAATATGTACTCATAAAACAGTCCATATTATATTGATATATTTTTTATTAAGTTGTTTTTAATACAATAAAATAAGAAAATTATTTTCTGTATATGCCTAATGAAAATAATTTCTTATGATAAATAAACAACTTGCTTTTTAGCAATGTTTTTGTATTTCAAATGTTAAAAGAATGTAAAAAATAAAATAAGCAACAAAGATATTAAATCATAAATGCTTTAAAACTCAATATGCATTCATAAATATAAAAAAAAAAGTTCTAAATCAAAAATTTTTTGAATTAAGTTGCTTTTAATACAATATAATAAGAAAATTATTTTCTGTACAAGACTAATGAAAATAATTCCTTATTACAAACAAACCAATTTGCTTTCTAGTGGTGTTTATACATTTCAAATATTAAAAGAATGTCAAAAATACAATAAAATTGTTTTTGGTGCAATAATGTAAAATTATTTCATACATAAGCCTAAGTTATGAAAAAAATTGAGAATACTATTTTTTTAATTTATGCAAAGCAACAAATGACATAGAAATCAATTTTGTAAAACTATTTTTTTATTAGAAGGAAGTCTATTAACTATTTCTAATTTTCATATTATCACCATATAATAGATAATTACTCAATATATCAAGCATAAGTTATGCAAAAACAAAAGAAAATGGCATCTTATATCTCAAACATTTGAAGCTGAGAGAAATTTTAATATAATAACACATAATATAATAATACAAAATTTCAATATATAAACACCACCAAATATATGTAAAATGAAATGAAATCTTAATTAAATGTCATATCTCAATTCTAAAGAAAAGAAGCATTTGCAGGTAACAGAAATGTCAAAATATAGCCAAAATCATACAAAATAACAAATACTAATAATATATCACTACCAAATGCAAGTAAAATATATATTTTTTCTTTTTTTAACATTTGAACTTTTAAAAATTCAGCAACATAATACACAGAACAAAATTAAACCTTATTCAGTCTCACATCTTAATATATTAAAAAAAAGAAATATGTGAAGTTGGCAGAAATTTCAAAATGCAGCAGATATCATATAACACATATATATATACCACCATCAAAATTATATAAAATGTATTTATTTTTAAAGTTTTTAATTGTCAAATGTTCAACAACAGATGTATAGGTTTTGAATGAATATGTACTTCATATAATATAGATAACAATTTAATATCATTACATTAAAAAATATCACAGTCTTCAGAAAAATACAGAAATGCAAGCTTCATGATATGTTCAAGAAATGAGAGTTAATATCTCTCAAAAGAATTTGGCAAGGTATAAAACCAAATTAAATAACTTTCTGTGATGATGATAAACAGCTTGCATTATGCCATGAAAATAGAATGCAGACACTTTTTGCTTAGAATGTTGCACAGAATACTTTTAATATACATATGCACAAAAATATCTATAGCATTTTATTATGTATAAAGGGAAGTATAAATGGAATGGTCATTGCTGTTCCTAACACACTAAATTCAAAATATTGCAAATGTAACAAGAAAAAATTTCTTTGTAAATTTCATGTTAAAATTTCAAAACGTACGAGTGCAGCATCCATAGGAAGTACTTTAACCTTTAGAGATGAATTTCCTCTTATCACTCCAAGAGATTTGCCACCAAATAATTCTGTAACATTATATTGTTGTTTGCTACAGACACCAAAGTCACAGAAAGGGAAGTTTATCACAGCTTTCATAGAAGTTTGCTTATTTATAAACAAAAAAGCAAAAGAAAAATATGTTTTAGATGTTGGTGATATCTTCCTTTTCCAAATTTCTACCATATTTTCCTGTAAATTAAAATAGCTTTAATGAGATGTAATCTTAACATAACTTTACATAATTTGTTATAATCATAATGTGCAGCAACCATTACATTCATATCTTCTTAATTTGAAATTGCATTATAGCATTCAAATTTATTAGCATCATAATGCCCCCCCCCCCCCCCAAAAAAAAAAAGCTTTCTGGAAATAACAAATAATCACAAAAGTAAATATCGCTTAATATCTGCTTCTTCAGTACCATACCATGAATAAATAGTGTAGGGTCAGTCAAAATTATTGCACTGATTATAAATAACAATAACTTTGTTGTAAACAACAATAGGAAGAAAATATTTGAGCACAATACAGAAGGAAAATCAAAGTTTTCTTTACTTAATTTATAAATGTTTTAACTGACTTGTATTGATCACATAGAATCTCTTAAAATCAATGTTTTCTCCATGATTCTAACAGAGAATGTTATACAGTCATCTTTTTCATCTCTGAGACAACTGTTACAGGCAGCAGTTATTTTGACATACAGTGATCTCTCACTTATACGCGACTTCTGTTATATGCGTTTTTCACTTCTGTGCATTTTTCCCACGGGCTCGGCCAGCGAAATAGGAAAACAATGCTTACACTTATTCATTTATATGCGAAACCTAAAAGGCACCTTTCACTTATGTGCGAAAAAAAAAAATTCAAGTTTTAGTAAAATCACCACGAATGTACCCTTTCTGTTCTGTCTCTTGGAATGCATTCACACGCCCTTAATCCAGTTCAGATTCTTCCAAGAACGCATTCTTTTTTGCTTGTGATTGACATCGAGAGGGGAGAATGGGTTACATATGAAAATGTTGATGTCACTAAGAGTCGCAGCCAATCGGTGTGGACGAGAAGCACTTCTCGCGGAACCAGCTTTACATTTGAGTTACTACGCCATTCGCTTACGTACTGCACAGTGCATAAAAAATAGAAAAACGTACAAACTTGTCGCTTTCTTTGAAAATGGATATCATAAAAAAATTTGATGAAAAATGCTTTAAATCAAAAACAGCGTTAGCTGATCATTTCCGTTTTCCAGAATCAACTTTAAGAGGAATTCTGAAAAGCAGAGAAGCTATAAATGCAGCTTATCTAGAATGTGGAATAAAGGCCAAGAAAAGGAGTCGAATTCAAAGCGGAAAGAACGAAGAATTCGAGAAAGTTTTAGTTCTATGGTTTAAAGAAACTCGTGCATCCAACATTCCTGTAAATGTTGAACTTCTAAGAGAGAAAGCTTTGGAATTATCGAAGAGTTATGACATGGAAAACTTTTCTGTGTCACATGGATGAGTTGAGAAATTCAAGATTAGACATGGATTGTCAACTCGTGTACTTTCTGGTGAAAGTGGGAGTGTCAATAATGAATCTGTTGAACAATGGAAAAAAGACTTGCCTGATTTAGTTAAAGAATATGAACTGAAAAACATTTACAATTGCGACGAAACTGGACTTTTCTATCGATTAACGCCCGACTGAACTTTGGCGTTTAAAGGAGAACCATGCCATGGTGGAAAAAAAAAGTATAGAAAGGTTAACTGTGTTGCTGTGCTGTAATGCTGATGGTTCGGATAAACCGTCTCCACTGGTCATTGGGAAATCAAAGAATTCCCGATGTTTCAAAAATGTCAAGAAACTTCCATGTGATTATGCTAGTAATTAAACAGCATGGATGACTTCGAGCATTTTTCTGGATTTCCTGCACAAATTTGACAGTAAAATGGAAAAAGAGAAACGAAAAGTGATCCTATTTATGGATCAATGCCCAGCACACCCAAAAGATCTTCCGCCACTCAACTATACAAAAGTTGAGTTTTTTTCCAGCCAATTGCACAAGCAAACTTCAACCTATGGACCTGAGCATCATTCGTTGCGTTAAAGTGCAGTACAGAAGAACTTTAATCCGGTGTCTTCTTGCTGCTATAGAAATGAAACGTTCGGTGAAAGATGATTTGAAGCAGATCACTGTCCTTGATGCTATTCACATGGTGTGCTCGTCATGGACAAACATTACTGACATCTGTATCAAAAACTGCTTTAAGAAGCCAGGATTTCTGCTCCCAGAAGAAAAGGAATGCAAAGGCGATAAAGAAACACAAAGCGAGGCTGATGTAAGAGAAGATGATTGGAATGCTATATCTGGCGGACTGGCTTCGTGTACTTTCTCCGAATTCGTGGATGTCAACGAAACCTTAATTACAACTGAGATGCGGGATATCAGCGATATTGCAGTGGAAATTGGCAACAACAAAGACGAAGATGTGGAAGACGATGAAGGAGATACAGCAAAAGTTCTCCCAACCTACACAACAGCATATGAAGCATTAGAAACTCTGCAGGATTTTTTTCAATTTAATTCCGGAAGCGAAAGAACTTTTTCGCACCTAGATGAACTTGAAAAGACTCTCATCGACAGTTCCCGAAAGCAAAAACAAACCTTTATTGAAGACTTCTTTGTAAAGAAAATGTAATTTAACAAAAGTTTGGTACGTATGTAACAACTTTGAATTTTTACATTCTTATTAAATTACAATATATAAATGGAAATTGAGTCTGTATTTATTTATTAGTGTATTAGTAGCGTACTATTAGTATTAGTTATGTTACCTTTTTGCATTTAAGTTTATTTTATGGTTCTTCACTTATGCACGAATTTCACTTGTGCACGAAAATTTCGTTGTCCCCTTTTGTCGCGTATAGGTGGGAGATCATTATATTACAGATATCGCTCACGCCATAACTTGAGACAGATGGTATTAATCATTGACTACAAAAATGCTTCAAAATATCTGGCATACGAACTACTACTTTGACATTATCCATATAACCAAAGAAAGTCACACAGAACAAGTACACAAACAATGTAATCCTTTTACACACAATACAATGTAATCCTTTTACAGTGCGTCTCATAAATATAAAGACACTGATATTTTTGAAATAATATTTTAATAATTCAGTATTCAAAATTATATTTATGCATATAACAAAACGCATGTACCAAGAAAACATTTTACAGTAAATTAAATTACAATTAAATAATTTCAACTCGAAAAGTGATAAATGTAAATAAATTTGCGGTCTCATACATATAAAGATATTTTACATACTTTTGAATTATCGCCCATAAAAGATCCATTCTTATTAATGACAGAAAATATTCTAGCTGCCATGTTGTTTATTAAGTTGTATAAGTATCTTGTATTATATCAAACCAGCTTTGTTCGATTTCTTTTTTCAATTCAAGGACGTTTGAAAATTGTCTTCCAGATGCATATACACTGCGAATGAGAATGCCACAAAGATTCTTAAATGGATTTAAATCAGGGTTACGTGCGGGCTACACCATGACATGAACATTGTTATCAGCAAACCATTTTTTGTGAGTCTTGATGTGTGAATCGATGCATTATCCTGATGGTACAAATAATTCCGACAACCAAGTGCTTCAGCAATTGGCAACAAGTAACTATCAAGCAGTTCTATATACTCTTTAGGTGTCTGTTTATCTTCCTGAAAAGCGATATAGGTAGTTCCATTAAAAGAAAAGGCACCCCAAACCATAACAGAGCATCTGCCTTTCTGCCTACTGAAGAGGGTTCGAGATTCATGTCTTAAATCATGCGAATAGGAATTCGAACCATCTGGGCCATCCAAGTTAAATCTCTTTTCATCTGAAAAAATGTCTTGCATCCATTCGTCCTTCCAGTGCATATGATCTTTACCCCAGATTAACCTCCGCTCTTTGTGTTCCTTTTTCAGTAAAGGAAATCTGCACATATGCTGTCATACAATATTTTTTCTTTCTTTTATACAACGATGTACTGTGTCCTTTGAGACCATACCATAAACTCGTTGAGAAACTTATCGTAGTGACTTTTTTGTGACAAAACAAGTCGCATGATCTTGCGATCGAGTCTTTCACTAGTCTTTCTCGGTCTGCCAGATCATTTTCTCGAATATAAATTGTAAGTTTTTGATAAAATTTTATAAAGCGCAGCTTTGCTTCTCCCAGTTTTTTTACCTATTTGAGAAACTGTTAAGCCATTGGCTTTAAATTCACGTATTTTACAAATCTCATCTTTAGAAATTTCAATGTTCCACGGCACCTTTGCAATTGAAACAAGTCAAACAACGTTGCTCGTTTGGGTAACTTAAAGTGCATTTCTGCGTGTGTGCATTAATTCTGTATGCACGCATTAAAAAAAAATTTGCATATGAAGGAGTTTCAAGTTTGTCTTTATATTTATGAGACAGCGTATTTTTTTATTTTTTTTATTATTCGAATCGAAATTATTTTATTTAAATTAAAACCTCTATAACAGATTCATTTCAATGTTCTTAATATGAGGTATAAAATTTAATTTCTTATAACTGAATTAATAAAATGTAATTTCAAAAACATTTGTGTCTTTATATTTATGAGACGCACTGTATATTATGTTCAAATGTTTTCTTCCTATTGTTGTTTATGATGAAGTTATTGATATTTATAATCTTGGATAATCATTTTGACTTATGCTGTAAATTTTCTGTAAAAATTATGACTGGATTTGCTGCAGAATATTTCATTATTTTTCACAGAATTTTTGTTTTTCTTGCATTGATATATATATTTTTAATTACTTCTGATTTTGGAGATTTTCTGTGCATGAAAAATTATTTTATTAGTAGGGACTTTTCAGCAATATGTTACTGTGGTAATAGATTACAAGATAATAATAGTATTATTTATTCTGTTATATAAAATAGTGTTCATTAGGGTGGAGCGAAAAAAATTAATTTTTTAAAATCAAAAACGGGTAAGTGCCAAAAGTTGCCTTTATACTAGTACATCACCTGTGTGCAATATTACCGCTGAAAAAAAATGGCTTGAGTCTGCGCTTTTGGTTCAAATGTCGAAATTTTGGGTAAAATTTGACATTTTTTCAAAAAATTAAAAAATATTCTATAGAGATGATTATTAATTAAAAGTGTTATTTAAACCTTTATTATTAATGACTTAACATATTTAAACAATAAAACAATATCTTTTTTCTGTATAACTGGAACAATGACAACTTTTGGTGAACAAAAGGCGTTGCCACTCTGTTGTGCCATACAACTAATTGTTGTTTAGAATACAGCTCTTATCTAGTTGCTTTCAAAACTACCCAGGAGGTACCACGTGGAGGTGACAGCATTTCATGTCACAACAGTGCATAGCTCGACCACCCTACCATCTGATCTCAATGTTTTATTTATACATTGAATTGTGATTTTTTATCAAAGATTGGCATGAGTTTTCTATGTATCAACCTAGTACATCTCTTCTTTGGATCCACAGACTTTGGATGCTGCTGCTGTGATCTCCTTTACGTATTTTTCCAGAATTTATTATCGAAATTTTGGAAAAATGTCAAAAATTCAGGAAATAATGTTACTGTTAGTTTAAGAGAAGACAAACAGTGTAATTCAGTGTGGATGACATTAAATTGCAAATTTCGCGAAAGAATCGCGGAAAAAAACATTAATTTCGTCAAGAGATCTCGGGAAAATGCGAATTTCGTCAAAGAATCGCTGAAAAAAACGCGAATTTTGTCAAAGGGCCGGGAAAAAAAAGCATATTTATCACCAGGAGATTCCCTGAGGCGCGGGTCCAGGGGGGGGGGGGGGCGATCGGGGTGGTCGTCCCCCCAAGATATAAATCCACCATTTTTAACAGCAGTTTTCGCGGAACAGGCAGACAAGCAAACGAAAACCAAACACTTTTCGGGTGTCAGTGGTAAACCTCACTGACGTTTCGGCAATTAATGAATAAAAAAGGATCATGTTCAGTCAAAAGGAATATGGCGTCATAATTTTTGACACTATGGGTTGAGGTGGGGGACGATGCCACATCGTGTACCTTTTGTTGAATTTCTACAACAGAAAATTGACACCGTTATGCAGATCCGTTTAAAGTGTGGAAACTTTTTCATCTTTTCAAAGAAGCTGCACTACTAATTTCTGTATAATATTTTTTCAGAGAGCTCTTTAGTTTGAGAAAAGAATGGGATTCGTAGCGATTTCCAAAGAAAGAAAGAAACAAGAAAAAGAAAGGACCTTTTAAAATTTCAAGCATCTTAATGTTTTTTGAAAAAACCCACTAATGTTTTTTAAAAAAATATACTCCTATTGCCACCCACATTGGTGAATTTTAAGGGGTATTTGATGAACGAACAAAAAAGGAGTATGTCTTAGTCAGTTAAAAGCTAAAATGCATATGGTGTGTTAATTTCTTTAAAGCCACCTTGCTAAATCAGCTCTTCCTTTATGTATTTACTTAATGACTAGGTGATTTGAATAGAAAATGCCGCTCTACTGTCAGGCACCGTTCATTGTTTGGTTTACTATTTTTCGCTGTCTTTCTACCTCTTGTAAAGAAGCTATGGACACATACCTGCGTCTCAGTAACAAATGCTAACCTTGATGGACTAATAATGAGTAAATTCTGAAGAAGTATACGCACCGCTTAGATGACACATTTTGACTTTTCAAGGATGTTAAACACCCTTGAGATTTTTATTCAGTCCCTTTTTTGAATAAACCGATAAAATAAATAATTACTAGAGTAAAAGAGTAAAAAGGAAAAGAAGAATAAAAATTAGACCTTTAATAAATAAATTCAATGGTAACATTTTTAATTTTTCGGCACAATAATTAACAATAAGCCATATCTTGAGGAGAGGAGGCTTATATAATGAGAGGGTTGGTTAACCGAGTTTGTCGGTTAATTGAACTTCGGATAATCGAGAGTCTAGTAATTTTAAATATCATTAATTATTTCATATTTATATAATAATTAACTGCAAGGAATGATTTAACCAATAGAAACTATGACTGTGTTGATTATATATCATTCGGTATACACCCCCCCCCCCCAAAAAAAAAATAAAATAAAAAAATAAATAAATAAATAAAGCGAGTATCTGGATCCGCCCCTGATTCACAGGAGATTTTCTTATTTTAATTCGCTAAATTTTGTGGAGTACACAAGACAAGAAATAAAATTTTGGGGTTGCATACACCCCATCTCACCACGTTATATATAAAAAAAATAAATCACCTCATCACTTAAGGTTTAAGCTTTTCGTGCGCGATAATCCAGTGAGGGGGGAGGGGGGGCAAAGGTAAAAGCGGTAATTTGGAGTGAGGTGTAAAAAGACAGATTTAGATTGATTATTTATTATTACTATAAAAATAAATTCAACAGAAAATATTTAAAAAATAATTCTTTTTTATTTATAACTCAAAGTTTGAAATTTGCAATACTTTTTAAATTTTAAGTTAGAAGTTTGTACGGGTAGAAATTTTCAGGCCCGGGCCAGGCCGACCCATAGAAAAAAATTCGACCCAGCCCATTATGAAAGGTAGGCCTAAACTCGGCCAGGCCTGTCGAAAAAAATTATTGGCCTGGCCCGGCGTTATAGCAGCTAAAAGTTCAGCCTGAGACCATCCTGGCCTGGAAAAAAATGAAGATCTCGACCCGAGTCTGACACGGCCCGAGTGATTTTTTACAAAACATTGATTTTTACGTCGATTTGGTTAAAAATGTGTCTGTATGAGGAATTCTGATCAAAAATACTTAATCTTAGCTTTTTCTTTCTTTCTTTTTTTTTTTCTTTTCTTTTTTAATCATTATTTTTTATAGAAATACCGTAGGCTGCGATAATAATTATTTTTTTTAAATAAATCCTATTTGTTATATGCAAATGTTTCGATTATCCTTAATTTTGTTAATCCATATTCCATGTACTGGAGACTTAAAAATCTAAAAAATGCTATGCAGTAAAATCTTCTAAGACGGAATTGCACTATAAAGTAAAAAAATGCAAAATAGACAAGTTCCCTTCTTAATAGGTGTAAATGTATTATATATCCTTTTCTCACATATTATTATATTAATTTTGCATGGATAAACACATTTTTCAGTTTAAAACAGGATTCCGTTACAAAAATTAAATATTGTTATTTTAATTTGCAATAATAAAAAAAAAGTGTTGAACACAAAAAGATTTTTTTTCGATGGAGAAGGGGACAGAGGGGAGACAGTGTGAAAAATTATTTTATTTTCTGCAAAATTACTTTGCTTGCATTTTTTTTGTGAGCTGTAGCGTTGATTCTGTTACATGAATTAGCCTGATTCAAGTCAAAGGATTTTTTTTAATTAATTTAAATTGAACTTGAGATCCTTCATTTCAGAAAACAAAGAAAAAAAAATTGCTTTCAGTTTTTGCAGCAGAAAGTAAATGTATGTCTCAAAATGCCAAGTAGAAGAAAGATTAATGGTTATCATCAGTGCACTTGTCTTTATATATCAACTAGAAAGGTAGCCCGTCAAAAATGACGGAAATTTAGATATAAAGATATATACAACTCATGTGCAAGAATATGAGTTTTCTCATTTGTTCCGCAGTGATAGATGAAAATAACACATTTTAAGAACGAAACACATTTATGAAAAACTGTGTACAGTAGAAGACTACTAATCTGCACAATTCCAAGTTTTCTACAGATTTTTGCAGTCATGTCTATTCAGTCTTTGTTTACATTTTTTTTTAAATTCATATATTGGACAATTTAGATTATTAAGCCTTAAAAATAAATAAATTACACACTTGAAGTAAGGTAAAAACTATTAAATTATCGTATACGATTTCATAAAATGGTATTATATGGTATTATATGTGTGTGCTTCACGATCTTGGTTACGACTTTGGCGAAATTGGCTGCAACTTGTCATAATTCTAATAGTGTGGGCCTCTATAACAAAAAAGTAACCAGTTTTTAGTAAAATTTCTGATATAAAGTAGTTTTCAAAAACTTGTGTAAAATTGCAGGCCGTTCTCATGTTATGCCAGTCCTGGGAATAATATTTCTAACACTGAAGAGTTTCCATGTATATGTGGAATTTAGAAAAGCTTCTCCAAAAGAAAGGTCCTAAAATGACATTGTAATTCCTCTAACTTCAAAGTTTAATCGGGCCCTGATGTTGTTTACTGAAATCTAATAAATACAGTTATTTTGAATATTACAACAGAATTAAACAGCTAA
Source organism: Maratus speciosus (assembly GCA_963932465.1). Taxonomy (NCBI): domain Eukaryota; kingdom Metazoa; phylum Arthropoda; class Arachnida; order Araneae; family Salticidae; genus Maratus; species Maratus speciosus. The sequence continues at coordinate 289,631,600 of OZ010787.1, forward strand.
ACTTATTTAACTTAAACTCGCTGTTACTTCCCGATGTTATTTTTTAGTATTAAGAAAGAAAATTATTTAAATTTTTCAAATCATGCACATATATAATATTTTTTCGTCTTTAATAACTAAATAATGAAAAAATATGCTTTTGTTCTGATCTCATAAATACGACAATAAAATAATGTAACTAAGAGACATAGCAAAATTAAATCTTTGTGATTTCAAACCATAAACAAATGATACCGCCACCATTTTACATACTATGACGTCATTAGAATATTGTCCATTGATTGTTGGAGAACTTACTTTGTGAATGATTACCTCAATGATTTAATATTTTTTACGGTTCACGATGAATGAATCACTTGTGTTTGTTTAGGTTTATGGAATGGGATATTAAGCCGTGAACATTTCAAACATTCAACCGTTTACATTTCAATTAAAGTTATCCAAAGATATATGTATTTTTAATCGAAATTAAAAACAATGCTTTAATCTCGAAATAAAATGTTTTAGTTTGTATAATTGGTTATTTCTGTTAATTATTTATTTAGGTACTTTTTCATTATAGCGCATTTTTAAAAAAAAGCTTGGCGTAATTCGGGCATCAGAAAGTGAGATATGTTGCCAAAATATACAGCTATGAAAACAAATCTAATGAACTTTTATTTTTGTTTATATATGCACTTATATACATAAAAAAATCATTTCTAAATACATATAATATTTTTTTATATACAAATTACGGCACAGATTTCAGATATGAACCAGGATACCTATGTCGCTAAAATGGTGTTATTTTGCCGGCTATTGTTTTTTATTTATTAATAAATTGTTTAGGCACAGATGTCATATTCGCCCCATATTGGCGCGATTTTTTTCCGACGCCGATTTGGCGAAAACATCAACAGCATAAGCAACAACATCCGGGTTACCATATCAAGCAAAATAACGACACTTTGGCGCCGGTTAAGTATACATTGCGTATATGACATTGGCGTCAGAAAAAAATCGCGCCAATATGGGGCGAATATGACATCTGTGTCATTGTTTATTTACTTTTATTTTCTGTTTTTAAATTATATAAACTGTTTTGTTCTATAGTTATTATTCAAACTTTTATTTATTTATAGTTATTTCCTTTTCAAAATGATAGCAAATAATTTAAAAATATATAAGTAACTGGTATTCGAAAGCGAGATTTCTGCCGAATTGGCGTCAGAGAAAAATCACACCAACCCCGATGCGTATATGACATCTGTGCAAAAAATACTTCTGTTTCTTTATAAAAATGGATAAATAGTTTTTTTTTACATTAAATAAATTGTATACATATGCAAAAAATTGCTTGTGAGTATGAAGCAGTAAATAGGTTGTCAGAAAATACGTTGGCAAACTTCTTTCTTGCCAAGAAACTTTTCTCCGAAGTATTGTACGTACATAAGTAATGATTGCTAGAAATGCATTTGTAATTATGATATGCGCTTTTATGTTTCACTACATTTATGCATACTATACCGTGTGTATAAATGCTACAGTTCATATGCAGGGCTACACAAAAGAATTCGTAAGGGTTCCTGAGTATGAGAATAAATTGCTTAAAGGTGGTTTTTAAAGGAGTTATGCAGTTTTACGCTGAACTGCATTTAGATTACTAAGAAATGTTTGTAGAATATAGATAAAATGATATACAGGGTCACGCAAAGAATTGGATACATAACCGTCTATGGATGATAATATCTGGAAATATAATTTCAGTAGCTTTAAGAGTAGCTTAAATTAAATTTTAGCTAAATAGTGGCATGTAATAACGGTACTATTGCTATGGACGGTAACTGCTGAAATCATTTTTTTTTTTAAATTATGCGTTTTCTAAAATGTTTACTTAGTTATCTTATTTACCTTATTTCCCTAAATAACGAAGTTTTGTTAAAGCATTCAGGATGTGTTGGAAAGTGTTTCATATTCTATGCTTAATGCATGATTTTTCTTTCTTCTTTAGTCTTATTTTCCATTTATTTTATTCTTAATTTTTAGTCTTATACTGCTTTATAGAAACTTTGGCACAGTTGCCATATATATCCCATATTGGAGCGATTTTTTCCGACGCCAATTTGGCGAAAACATCAACAGCATAAACAACAACATCCGGGTTACCATATCAAGCAAAATAACGACACTTTGATGACAGTTAAGTACCCGTTGTGTATATGACATCTGTGCCGAAATTTTAATATTTAATGTTTAAACTCTTTGCTCCACTCACCTTGCATATAGTATAAACTATAACACAGATAGCGCAAAATAATAGACAGTTTGATACTTTTCCACTGTAGGGGCTTTGGAATTTTTAAAAAAAAGTTTGGTGTAATTTGGGCATCAGAAAGTGAGATTTGGGTACTTTTCCGTTATGCGGATACCATTGTCGCCAAGCGTAATAGTTGGCGCAAAATGAAAGTTACGTGAATTAAGGCATTTGAAAAATAAAATAAAAAATATTGTCGTACTAAAGTGAGCATTTAAAAAATATAACATTTGAAAATTCCAGACTTTTACGAACTATTTCATTAAATCACAAATATATACTTAAAATAATTGAACAAATAACTGTTATAAAATAAAGCAATAAAATAAAACTTATATTAAACTGCTGGCATAAAATTACAAATATCTTTTAGCATTTTGAAATAATTGGCGCATTAGCATACATGATACTTTTCCTTTATACGGACAGCATGCTAAAATGTATGCTAATGCGCCAATTATTTCAACCTTGATCGTAGAGTTCTATTGTAAACCATACGAAACATTGTGATTTGTTATTTTTGAAACGTGAATCACGTGAATGATTATTGTTTAACCTTAACATTGGAAAGCTTTTTAATCTGCTATTAATCGAATTAAAAATGCTTTTTTTTTTATAAAGTTGTAGTTTACTTTTACTGCTGATGCTGAGATGGATTTTATCATTTGGCAATTACCAGATGATGACAAAGTTGTGATAAAACTGTTTCAGGAATTTGGAATTCTGAATAATAGAAGATGGTGTTCAAAAAATCATGAAATGAAATTTTGGATGAGTTCTGGAAATCCGAAATTGAGTTGTAGCTTACGATCATGCGAAGAAAGCGTAGAAATACGACAAAAAACTTGGATTAAAGGATCGCGGGTGACTTTTCTTAATGCTTTGAGGTTTATATATTTAACGTGCAAAGAGTTGACATCGATTGAGTTTTGTGAGCTGCAACTTGATATGAACCACAACATGATTTTTTCACAGTAAATCACAAATACAATTTTGTCAACCCTAATACTGGATGTCATACTCCAAATGTTGAAAGATTATGGGGCATCGCAAAATGGCGCAACAAAAGACATCGGGAAGCTGTTCGTCATCATTTAGAGTCGTATCTCATGGATTTTATGTGGCTACGCCTTCATTCAAAAAATGAAATGTTTACTGCAATGCTGAAAGATATTTATAATTTTATGGCAGCAGTTTAATATGATTTTTTATTTTATTACTTTATAGTATAACAGTTATTTGTTCATTTATTTTAAGTATATATTTGTGATTTAATAAAATAGTTCGTAAAAGTTTGTAATTTTCAAATGCTATATTTTTAAAATGCCCACTTTACTATCGAGAATGTTTTTTCTTTTATTTTTCAAATGTTTCAATTCACCTTATTTTCATTTTGCGCCAACTATTGCGCTTGGCGACAATGCTGTCCGTATAATGGAAAAGTCCGCATACATTTTGGCATGGTGTCCGTATAACGGAAAAATATTGAGAATTGTTGTCAAATCATATAAACAGCTATGAAAACAAACTTGATGAGTGTTTTTTTTTTATATGTTTATTTTATATGTATATTATTCATGTTTTTATGTACAAATTACATCTGTTTCTGTATAAAATTAGAGAAACGGCTTTTTTAATCGTATAAATAAATCGTATAAATATCGAAAAAAAAATGCATGTGTATATAAAATGAAACAGTGAACGGTTCCGGGAAAATGTTGCCAAATTTCTTTTTTCGCCAAGGCACTTATACTGGAAAAGTACCTAAAGCACATTAAAATCGCGCAGTTAGGAGCTCATACAGTACAGTGTTGTCTATTGGCGGTTATTTTATTAGTAGCATCGGGAGGAAGATGTAAAGATGTACTTTAAATTCTCACCCATAGATTTTGAAAAAATATCTTAAAAGAGCGGAGTTTAAATTAAATTTTGGTGACCTCCTTTATGAAAGATTAATAGTTATAAATGGGAATTTCACCAAATCAGCCAGCTATTGCCAAGTTGGCCAACATTTGGCGCTACTGTGGTAACCCTGCATTAGTATTTTTCAACAATTACTCATTTCAATGAGGTGGTCCTACCGGAATCGTGAGGGACACACAGAGACTTGGATTTTATATAAATAGATACAACTGATAATTCTAAAACAAGTTAAAAAATATAAATAAAAAATATCTTTTCGAACTGAATGACAAAAGCCAGTGCTGTAGTCGTAAAAAAACAAAGGGCATACGCAAAAGTCATGAACATTCATGGATACAGTATACGCTAATGCTTTATTTGAGAAGCAGAGGGTATGCGGAGTTTCTTAAAAAAATCCAGATACGGCGTATAACTCCGTATACCCTCCACTAACCCGTCACAAGAACAGATCCAGATCATAAAACATATCTTCGGTTTATATTAAATTACAATGGGAAAAATCCAATATTTTATAGTTCTCTATCTTATTATTATTTTTCTTTAAAGCTGTTCTCGAGCTTCCTACTGAACAACGCAAAATTTTCAGACACATTTTCTGTCTCATTTTTAAGCATATTGGCAGGCCTCACTGTTGAAGCGGAATACAATGGAAATTAATATTACATTTTTTGATAAAATTACTTATCGCGTTATAAGCGATTGTGGTCACATGACGATAAGTTTTTTGCCTTTCTCGAGCTGCCGTGTCTGGAATTCGGTTCAAAACGCCAACTTTGATAATATTTTCTGAAAAATGTTTTGCGTTTACCAAAAAATGGAAAACGTCTTTCGATTACATAGTTTATGAATAACAACACCTGCCAATTTCCGAACAAAAATGAATTCAGAGATGTCTCAGAAAGTAGCTCTTTTGATTTGAGAACACCTTTAAGGATTTTTTTCCCGCATTTTTTTTTTTTAAATAATTTTTTCAAGAAACTTTTAGTTTTTCGAAGATACAATATACCATTATATATAGTAGCTAATAGAGATGTACCGAATATTCGATATCTATTCTGTATTCGGCCTTTTCGGCCATGTTACCGAATATTCGGCCTAATCTAATATTCGGTTATAATATCAAGATATTCGGCCAAACCGAATTGTTAAAAAAAATTTTAAAACATTTTTAAAAATCTTACACATTTTCTACTTTTAACTGTCAACTTATAAAGATATTCATAATAATTAGAAACAGAATCATATTTAAGTAAAAGAGAATGTTTTTACATTATTTGCTTTTTGTAAAGTATTACTTACGAAAATTAACCCTTAAGAGGCTACTTCAGTCAGGCGAAAAGACCCGTTCGCTAATGCTAATCCTATGGAAGAAATTTATAAAGATATCTTGGTTGCATTTCAATATTTTTAAATGATTTTTTTTTTTTTTTTTTTTTTTTTTTTTTTTGCATTAGACAGTTGAGATCGATCTGTACAAAGGTTGTTTTTTACTCTTTCGATTTTGTTTACAGATATTTTTTTATGAGGACACTTTCATTTTTGGAACCGGTTTCGAAAGTGAAAACATCCTCATAAAAAGAAATGTGTAATGAAAATCGAAAAAGTAAAAAACGGCCTGCATACAGATCGATCTCAGCTATCCAATGCAAAAGAAATCATTTAAAAATATTGAAATGCAACCGAGATATCTTTATAAATTTCTTCCATAGGATTAGCATTAGCGAACGGGCCTTTTCGACTGACTGAAGTAGCCTCTTAATGAGGATTTTCATAGGAATTAACAATGTAAAAATGCAAGTTCCTGAACCTTTTCTACTAAATAATATGCTTCTTGTTTTTTCACAAAAAAGGGCGCTTCTAATCAAAACAGAAAAACTTTCAGGATTGATAATAAACATCAAGAAAGACAATTTTTGCTCAGAAAACCATAATCGCAATCCACTTATTCAGTTATAAATAAAGTTTATCTCATCTCATTCGAGGTCAAACTTGGATTTTCATTTGTTAACCCTAATGAAGATATCATAGCTATATTTTTAATAAACTTGCTTTGATTTCTGTGAAATATAATATCATGATGAGAAGTGCTGGAAATTTCCACTTTTCATATTTAAACAACTATGAGGTAGACATTCCTTTATTCAGAATGCAATTTATAGTATTTATACCATGCCACTGGCCAAAATTCAGCCATTTTCAATGATATCATCACATTTAATACAAACTAAATTAATATGAAACAAATCTTGCTAAAATATCTTCATTTACTGATAAAGTTGTGAACGAAAATTCAGTTTCGGCTTGTACTTGCATACCCAGAATTTTTGACTGAATATATTGCAATTTTGGTGGAATAGATGGAGTAAGGTGTTGTTTCTTGCCCAAAATTTTTTTGTCTTGACCACATTATCTCTGTTAAAAGTTTGTTACAATTTTTTTAGGAACAATGTGTATGTTTACAATCTCTGAAAATAATCGCCCATTCGAAACACTGATCTAAGATGCATTTAAAAACTTCCTTGCTAAATCAAAGGCAGTAGAAAAGTTATTTTTGTTGAGTTGTTTGTTTTAGAATTAAAATATATATATATATTCACTTGGTTTAATTCACCAAAAGAAGGTATGAAATATCAAACTTTTTAAATTAATAAAATTTTAAAATTCTCTTCTTAAATTCTCTTCTTAAGCAGATTTTTTCCATATATACAGTTTACTTGTAAAAAGTTCTTGTTTATCAAAATGTAAGTTTCTGCATTAAATATTATGTAAAATTATTTTTAAATTTAACATTTTAATGCCTTTAATCTTTGAAATATAAAAGTATTTGACCAGCCAAGTACTTGGTATTTGGCCGAATAGCTACTACTCGGCTGGCCGAATAGCTACTACTCGGCTGGCCGAATATCCGGTATTCGGCCTAACAGTTAATTCGGCTAGCCGAATATTCGGTAGAAAAGTTATTTTTGCTGAGTTGTTTGTTTTAGAATTAAAATATATATATATATTGGTTTATTTCACCAGAAGAAGCCATGAAACTTTTTTAATTAATAAAATTTTAAAATATTCGACCAGCCGAATATTTGGTATTTGGCCGAATAGTTACTACTCGGCTAGCCGAATCTTCGGTATCCGGTTCGCCTGTTGGCCGAATATTCGGTATTCGGTCAAAATCACTATTCGGTACATCCTTAATAGCTGATGTAATTTTATTACACCGTTTTAATTTTCTTTGATAAGAAAAAATTCCCGGTTCTCTCTTATTTTTTGCTTTGAAAAACAGACAATACAACAGTAAACATCTGGCGACATCCTGTCCCCCGAAAAAACCGCAAAATATCCACCCCCCATAGCTTTCAGAGTCCAGAAAAATGAATTTTAACGAACAAGAAGTCTGGCCTTCTAATTTCATTTGCATTGGTCAAGGAGTGTACACATTTACCCTCAAGGCCTTTTTCTCCAGATTCCTTTCTTGAATGAAGCGAAGATATTCTCTACCCTAATCTTCTAGCTTACAGGGACACTGCATAGAAATAGGAAGAAGGTATATTTAATCTTCTAAGGGATACTGTATCATAGACTTCCCCCTTCTTACATCCATGGAATAGCTAAAAAGTGAAATTGTAATCGCCTCCCAGAGAAAAAAAAATTACATAATGCAAAGAGAAAGGAAGTTTCTAATTAGAAAATATGTAATAATTTTAAATATGTTTTGACATTGTTTTCTGTTTTGTAATAAATTTTGTAATATATCTTTAAAAATTCTTTAAAAAAAAAGAAAAAAGAAAAAAAAATCAGAGCCAAATGATGCAATTTTTGAACGAAAGTGAAATTACCGAATGTATATGAGTTTACCGAGGTGGGGGGGTGTCGCACCCCCCCCCACACACCCCCCTGTAGCTACGTCCCTGGTGGTCGAGCTATGCATTGTTGTGTTATGAAATGCAGCCACCTCCACGTGATACCTCCTGGGTAGATTTGAAAGCAACTACGTATTCCGAACAACAATTAGTTGTATGACACAACAAAGTGGAAACGCCTTCTTTTACCAAAAGTTGTCAGTTTTGTTCCCGTTATACAGAACAAAGATATTGTTTTATCGTTTAAATATATTAAGTGATTAATAATAAAGGTTTGAATAACACTTTTAAATAATAGCCAGCTCTATAGGAATTTTTTTATTTTTTTTGAAAAAATACAAAATTTACCCAAAATTTCGACTTTTGGACCAAAAGCGCAGTCTCAAGCCATTTTTTTTCAGCGGTAATATTGCACGCAGATAATGTACTTGTATAAAGGCAACTTTTGGCACCTACCCATTTTTGATTTAAAAAAAAAACATTTTTTTCGCTCCACCCTAGTGTTCATCCTTTTTTCACACACAACTGTGAAATATACCGCAGTGAAACATCTGCAGGAATGTTCTGCTGTTTTTTAATCCTCTAATCATGTGGCAATTTTTTTCAATATCTGTTTAATGATTTAGGAAAGAATAGCCATGAAAAGTATTAGTATAAAAATTGGTGTTTGTAAAGTTTAAATATTTATTTACCTTATACAATGGTGAAAAAATCAACAATAATTTTAAAATTTTGTCATACTAGCCTTTAATTCTGAAACACGAGATGCAAAAAAGATGGTTCAAACACTTAGAGCAACCAACAATGTGTCACCAACAATGCATCCACTAACCACTTTTCTGACACTCATGGAACCTCTGTAAATTTATATGCATAACTGCATATTTTATATTCCTAGATAGTAAGTGTCAGATTTGTTTAAAAGAAGAAAAGTTTCCTGTCTGTACAATGTTTTTTATGATAACTGCTGTGAACAAGATGCTCAAAGACAGGATTTTTCATCATTCTTTTATTCTTTGTATCATTAGTAGTTGTAGAGCTTGTTGTTCATTTTAGTTGATTTTTTTCTACAAATATATGCAATTGTATCCATCCATAAGTGAAAATGTGCAATCAAAACCCATGACCATGCCCAATAAATTCAGATGTGCCCATGATGGTACAGAGAGTTAAATTAATGTCCATCTTTCATTAAAATGTGAAGTATGACTGTATAGAAATCACTATATGGTTTTTATTATAACAAGAGCAAGGTACAAGGCATACATTTTAGCCCTCCCCCCCAAAAGAAGGAAAGGGGGCTATTTTTATTTAAATAGGAGGCTTGGGGAGACCATTTGTCTAAAAATACTGCACAGAGTTTTCCTAAATATGTAAGCAAATTTTTAAAAAGTACCCCAGAAAATATGTTAATTGGTAATCTTTATAAAGATGTCATTAAACAACGTATACTGCTTTATATTTAAACACAGTTAACTACCCTACTGCAAGGATATAGAAAGTATGCAATATTCGGCACTCATCTTGATAATTCTTCTTAAAGGAGCCTGGAATTTTAATTAAAATTATTGTTTTTTTAATATTTAGAGCAGCGAGAAAGGATTTGTAATAAAATATAAACACTAAAAATTAATGCATCTAAAAAAACATAAAATCAATCAAACGTTAGCAGAGTTACACACTAACAATTACAAAGTATAGTGCATTTCTTAGAATTTAAGAATAACTAACAGTGATTAGCAAATAAAAAAAGGACAGCATAGCAATGCCTCTTGTTGAGTATTAATATTAAATTAACATATTGTTAATTATTAACCTTAAACATAAATTTTAGTTTCTTTCTACACAATAGAAGCTGAGCTAGGTTATACTGTTCATCAGAAAAAGCATAGTATGGCAATGCACCCTGGGAAGGGATCAAAACCAATATTTGATCAACAATTATTCATAATCATCTTACATATTAAATTTGGTGAAATTTAAACATGCTGTGATCTGGCTATCACATAAGTTAAAAAAGAGATCCAGTAGCACCACCCGTTGAGCGAAATACAGCAAATTCTAATCAGCATCAATTTATGTCAAGGGTTAAATGAAATTTTGCCCCAGAGATACTGAGACATAGTTATCATGCAAATTGTGAAAAATACAGCACAGCAGTGCCACCTGTTGGACCATATTTGCCAAAACCAAATCAGCACTTGTATGTACTAATATCTAATTAAATATTTATATATTTTTTAATTCCATGCTTTAGTTTATGAGATTAGTGGTTACAAATTTGTATCACATACAGAGAGAGATTTTGAAAGAATTGTAAATCATATTCAGGTCAACCTAAAACATGTAAATCCCTCAAAAAATGGAAATCACTTTCATGATTCCAATATTTCCTTCTGATAAATATATTTTTAAGAAAGCATTAAAAAAAAAAAAGAAATTGTGTTTAAGATTTCCTTTAATAACTAGGATATACTTCACCATCAAAAACTGAAGACAAAACAAAATCTATAATTATAAAACTAAAAGTTTTTGTCTGTGTGCTGAACTGCTGTGTATAGAGATATGAGATTTAGCAGGAAGGACTTGTATGACTAAAGTTAAGCACCTCAAAACTAGTTTTTGATTTGATGTTTTTTCATGTTTCACAGGGATTTTTACCACAAAAGTAAAAGGAATCTGGTTTCAATTTTTTAGCCGAATGTAGTAAATTTTGCCCTCTTTACAAATAAAGTTTATTTGGAATTTATAGAGCAATTTAATTTTTTGCGAATTTTGTATGCGGATTTCAGCATTTTTTCAAGTTTATGTGTCAATTTTTTGAAAGTCATAAAAGCAATTTGGTTTCAAACTAAAAGCCCAAATGTAGTCAATTTTGTCCTGCAATTTAAATTTAATTTTTTTTTTCATTCCACGACAATTTTTTATACTTGTGAAAGAATTCCAGTTATAATATTTTAGCCTATTATTGTAAATTTTGTCTTCTATGATTTTTTTAATTTTTAGCTATTTTTATATGTTTTGCGGTGATTTTTCGATATTAGTAAAAAGTATCTGGTTTTAATATTTTAGCCCAGTTTAATAAATTTTGTTTTATTTTCAATAAAATATATTTAGAGCTTGTACAGCAAATTTTGAATGTTTTTCAACTTTTTTATATAGTTTTTATTATTTTTATTTTATTTTATTTATTTTTTTTGTGTGTGTATGTATTTTGCAGTGATTTTTGACATTCAGTTTCGAATTTCCAGTTTAATGTAGCAAATCTTGTCTTCAGCAACTTTTGAATTTTTAGTGATTTTTAATATGATTTTCAATGCATTTTCTAATGTTTCTTCACATTCCATAGTGATTTTTTGACATTCTTGGAAAAATTCCATTTACAGCGTTTTAGCCCACTATAGTAAATTTTGTTTTCTGAGATTTTTGAACTTTTAGCAATTTTTAGAGTTTTTTGCATTTTACAGCAATTTTTCCACATTAGTAATTTTTTCCATTCACTGAAAGGAGACTAAGCGGTTCAAAATGTACAAAAGCGGATCTTTTCCTAAAAAGGGGAATTTAGGGGGGGGGGGGGGGAAGAGAGGCCGTTTGGAAGCCCTGCAAAAGAGAAAATACATAGTGGATTTATTAGAAAAGCAAAGCCATATTATTAGTAAACAGATAAATAGAAATGCTTAATTCATCTTTAAAAGTTAATTAAAAATTTTTAATTAAAAAATTGACTTACACTTTCACTCCTTTCGTCACCATCTACGAGGATTTTGAAAATTAGACGTTAATAACAGTCATATTTCTTATATTTCTCTGACAAAGACTATGTTTTAATAGTTGAAGGTATTGAAGTAATTTAACATTTTTTAAGTACTGTCTCATCTTTTAAGTAATTTTGCACATAGTGTAAGTTTAAACCATATTATTAGTTTATAATATTTTTTAAAGTTACAGAAACTACATTCGGTACATTTTTCTTTTTAAATAGCTATTTTTAAATATGGTGAAGGTTTCTAGATAAAATAGTAAATAAATACAGTAATCCTTCAACATTCATGAGTTTTCATTATTTGAAAACTAGAAACGCAGAAAAACATAACATTCACCTTTGTGTATTCACCCTCACTGTGTCCCTTTATTATTCACAATTTTTTTTTCACCCAGTCTTTATTTTTCAGAATGAGTAATTGGCAAAGATGTTTTTTTCGCTGTGTGAAAAATATATCCACAAATTTTTAAGTGTCAACTCAGATAAAGAGCGAATGTAGGACAAGACAGCAGTGGTAATCTGAAAGTGAAACCTGTAACAGTAGGATATTTATTATAGCTCTAATATTTGAAATAGGGGCTTTATCCTATTCATTTAAAATTATGAAATGCTGTTTTCTTTCTTGTGAAATTATTATTTTTAAAACTCTCCTCAGAGATTAAGCTGCATTACACACTCCTCCATGTGTATGCTTTTACAATTTTAGAATAAGACAGATCAGATAATACTTTCTGCATCTTTACATGCATTATTTTCTGAAATTAGCAAGTTTCTGTTTATAAGAGTCTTATTATGCCTCCTTCAGAAAAAAGAGTAAAAAAAGTTTTTCACATTTCTGAAAAAATACAAATTTGGGGTAGGCTATGAATGGGAGAAAGTGCATCTGCTGTTCATTGAGTTCTCTAACAAATATTTTATATATTTTGAATTATCTAACAAATAAAATTTATATGTATATTTGATTATGAATATTCAATATATAAATGCAGAGTACTATTGATTTATTATTAATAAACATATTTCTTTGTTGTTTTCAAGGTTAATAAATATCATATTTTCAAAATAAAAAAAAATATATATTTTTTAGAATAGTCAATGTATTAACTAAAATTAAATATTTTTAGGTTTATTAAACATTTAATTCTCCACATTTTTAAAACTTCCATTTTGTCAAGAACACAATGTTTAAACCCATTTATACATCAAAAAGAACAACAACAAACACAAGACAGAAATGTTTCAAATTTTTCTTCAATTAGTCTTTGTACTCATTCGTGAAAATAAAAGATTCAATTTTAAGTAATCAAGGTAATTTAAATAACAAATATTGAAACTTAAATTACTCACCATCTTTTCCTATGCCAGGCATTTGATAAATATGAGTATTTAAAATATTTAACTATTTTAGTTACTTTTTATCTATAACAGGGAATTGTATATTGTTGACTGGAAAATTTAAAGTATGAACAGAACGTTCTTATAAATAATGTATATTTCTTTACTTTTAGTATCTCACATATTTTTTTTCTCTACGTATTATTAGAATATTGTTGCAAACATTTATCAACTTAACAAATAAAAACAAATTTTAATTACTGCAATCATTTCACCAGGTAAACATGTACATCACTGCACCCTGTTTTTTTTTAATGCTCTGTCATTCTAATTAAAATTTTATGGAATCTAACATTTTTTCCAAAGGAAGAGAATCTTAAAATTCGCAAGGTTTTCATGGAATGTAACCCTTGCAAATGTTAAATGTGTAGATGAAATTAAAAAAGAATTAATTATTAACATCATACATATATATATATTAATTGAGTGTTTTAAAGTATTTTTTTCAGAAATATGACCACAAAGCTTACAACAATACAAAAAGTTCAAATGTGATTATCTCAATTTCCTTTTGTGTGTAAAAAAAAATAGTATTCTTCAAAGTGAAAAAAAATCTAAGGTAAATTTTTAAATAAAAAGAAAACACAGGTGCTGTTTAATGCAACAAGTTATTTTTCTAAAATTTTCATGGACAATAAAATATAAATGTTTTGCTAAAAGTTTTATTTTTTTCCCAAAGGAAGAGAGTCTTAAAATTCGCAAGGTTTTCATGGAACATAACCCTTGCAAATGTTAAATGTGTAGATGAAATTAAAAAAGAATTATTAATATATATATATATATATATATAAATTGAGTGTTTTAAAGTTTTATTTTTAGAAATATGACCACAAAGTTTACAACAATACAAAGAGTTCAAATGTGATTATCTCAATTTCCTTTTGTGTGTAGAAAAAATATAGTATTCTTTGAAGTGAAAAAATAATCTAAGGAAAATTTTAAATGAAAAGAAAATATAGGTGCTGTTTAGTGCAACAGGTTATTTTTCTAAAAATTTTCATGGACAATAAAATATAAATGTTTTGCTAAAAGTTTTATTAAATTTACTTGACTATTATTTGAGATACCATTACAATGATGGAGAATTCTACATTCATAATTTAGATGTGATGTTACAACATGTTAACCAACCCCCTCGCTCTGTCACTTTGCGGGCCCATCCCTCCTCTAATGGATGACACTTTACATATTGTAATTTTATTTACTAAAATATATTTGTTACACTTAAAATAGTGAAAATTTTAAGAAAGTACTGAACAGAGAAATGTCTGGAAAGGCTTCGGGACTGTACCTTTTACCGAAAATCATTATTTTATTTTCTAATCCTGTTCATTTCCATAACACTGTAGGCAGTTGTCCCTGATCAGTATCCTCCCATATCTCCAAAACCAAATCCTAGCAGCTTTACTGGTACTGATCTATTTCTAAACATGGCTGAATACCCTAAAATTTTGACCCTAGCATTTTGGCACAAGAGATGCATAATAAGTCTAATTTGTGAAATGAACCCAGGCCATTAAGGAAATTAGTAAATAGGCTATCAACCTCAAAACAGAAAAAATACCTTATATATACGCCTTCCAGATATTCCTAAATAATCTTGATTGACAGCTATTACATCCTTATTCAAGAGAATTTTTTTAGCTCCTGGAGAAATTTTTCTTAAATCATTAGACATCAAAAGAGGGGCTGGGATCATTGACCATACTGCCATTTGTATGCGGGATTGGCCAAGAGTAAGATGATGATTACCAATCATAATCTGAAATAAAAGATGTTTCCATGCATTAAACTTTAAACATATAACAAAACTAAATAGTTACATTATTTTACAAAAAATATCTTAGTTACTATCCTGCCACTATTACTAGAGCTTATTGTTGGCCAAAAAGCCACCTCAGTTTTGCGCAGTGCGACAAGCGTGCTAGTATTTAGATATGAAAACTGGCTTTTCTCAATAAATCAATCAAATATAATAATATAGGTAAATTTCTTACCTTTATGTTTCTTGCACAGCAATCCCTCGTCACAATATGGCCGAGTAAGCCAAGGCGGGTGTCCTTTTTATCCAAAATGCTTACTTTGGCATCGCACTATAGTGTAATAAGAAAAATGTGGTGTTTATAATATTTTTCTACACATGTGAACTAAATCCATTGCTGAGACTATTTTTCTTTCTTTATATTAATCTTATATTTAATCGCAAGGTTTTACAGTATTAAATTAACTATTTTTACATCTATAATACACTGCGATGTACAGCAGAAATTTTATACTTTTACATCTCTCTCGGATAAAATCTAACAGCACAATGATTCTAATAATAAAAAAGTTTTTTAGACATTTTTAGTTCTTTTCGGTAGTGACGTCAAACTACTGCATCATGTGTGGGATAGAAATAAACAGTTTTTATTTATGGCTGTAGCTGTTTGTTTTCGATGAATGTAATTTAGGTAATTTAAAAGGTTCGATGATGAATTGGAGTCTAATTTATTTTGATAAGTATTAAAAAGTTATTGTCCTTGAAAATTATGATTTTAATTTCCTGTTTTGTTGTTTATTGCTTATCTGAGAATGATTACATTCGCATCACCCTTCCTTAACCATCTCAGATGCATCATGTAGTAGCTGTATGGATTCTCTGTGTTTCAGAAATTTAGGTTTTGGCAGTGGTTTGGTTAAGCAATCTGCTATCATGTCTTGAGTCGGACAGTAACAGAGATCTAATATAGCATCTTCTTTCATCTGCTTTATTGCGTGATAACGTAGGTCTATGTGCTTCATTCCTTTTGAGAATTTTTCCTTCTCAACCATCTTAAATAATCCATCTTAATATAACTTTGATTGTCTTTGTACAGCAACACTGGTAATTTTTGCTTTAAGTCTAAGTCGGACTAAAGTTTAATTAACCAGGCAATTTCCTGCCCTGCACTAGCTGCTGAAACAAATTCAGCTTCTGCCGATGAGTAGGCAATGCAGTTTTGCCGTTTGGTGTACCACTGTATGGGACTATTTCCCAGCATGAATAAATTCCCACTTGTCGATTTTCTCGTTTTTGTGTGCCCTGCCCAATCAGAGTCGGCAAATCCGATAAGTTTTGGTTCATGATCCGTGTTTAATGTGAGATTAAGAGTTTTTGTAAAGTTCGGGTAACTTATAATGCGTTTCACAGTGTTCCAGTCCTTGCTACGAGGAGTTTCGCACCTTCTACTTCGAATGTTCACAGCGGCTGATATATCTGGGCGTGTAGTAGTTGTTATGTATAACAGTGATCTGATCGCTTGTCTGAATTTGTTATTAGGCATTAAGTTTTCTTTGTCCTCTAATTTGTAAAAACCAGGATCCATGGAAGTGCTTACTGGTTTCACATTTTCTAAATTAAATTTTTTTGCCAGTTCTTCTATTTTTAATCTCTGATTCAATTTGTACCCGTTTTGTGTTTTCCTTATTTCCATGCCTAAATAGTGGGATACTTCCCCAAGATCCTTTAACTGATATTCTTGCTTTAAAGCTTTTATTATTCCTTCAATTGTTTCATTTTCACCGCCTATTAAAATGTCATCCACATACACTATTATATCAGTGGAAGTGTAGTTTTCTTTTCACGTGCATAGACACGAGTCCACGGTGCTTTGTTGGAAATTTAGGTTTTTCAAAGATTGTTCAATTCTTTTATTCCAAGTTCTGGCTGCCTGTTTGAGTCTGTAGATTGATTTTTTTAGTTTGCAGACTTTATTTTCTGAAATTTTCTCAATGTAGCCCTACGGCTGTTTCATATATACTTCATCTTCTAGCTCACCATAGGGTCATTCCATATCAAATCAACCAAAAAAAAAATTATTTTTGAACCTTCAGGATTCAGATTTTTATAAGTTTTTGTTTATTTGTTGTACCTGTCAAGTGGACAAGAAAAACCAAAATTTCCGATTTTTTGAGTTTTTAATTTTTGAGTTATCGACTTTCAAAAAATGAAAAATTGCCGAAATTTGACTCCACTTTGACACCTTTAAACAGCTGTAGGCAAAAAACTATTTTACTTAGAAAGCTCAAATTGGTATCATTCTCTTCTGCTTTTTACGATCTTTAATTTGATATACAACATGATTAAAGTATTTAAAATTTAATTTTTTTATTAAAAAATTAAAAATTTAAATTTTAAAATTTCAAAAACACCCCTTTTAATTTTTTTGAAAAAAATATATGTTTTAAAGACATCAATTGACTATGTGTATGCCAACTTTCATAGTGGGATGACAATGGGTTCCTATGGAAATTAATATTTTTGTATTATCATATACGAAATTTGCTATACTTGTATTTTCATGTCAAAAGCGTAACTGTAAACTCATTGGTTAATGTTTGAATTAGAGGTCTGCACAAGTTGAAATTTACAGGCCCGGACCTGGTATAAAAATTAAGTTTGGCCTGAGCCTGGCCCATAGAAAAAAAATTAATGGCACGGCCTAGTATAAAAGTTTGGCCTGAGCCCGGCACGGTATAAAAGTTAACAGTTTGGGCACAGCCCCGGCCCGTACAACAAAAATAATGGCCCGGCCCAGCATAAAAGCTAAAAGTTTGGCTAGCCCAGCTGAGAAAAAAAGTTAAAATTTTTGCCCAACCCAACTGAATTTCTACAAAACATGGATTTTTACGTTGATGTGATTAAAAATTGTCTCGTACGAGAAGTTCTGATCAAAAATATTTATTTTAGTCTTTTATTATTATTCAGGTTTATAATCTTTATTTTTAAAGAAGGGCCCTAGGGTGTGATTTTTTTCTTTTTTTATGAATCTCTATTTGCTTCTAAATGTTTCAGTTATCATTAATATTGTTAATCCATACTCCAAGTATTGGAGACTTAAAAATCTGAAAAATGCTATACAGTAAAATCTTCTAAGATGGAATCGCATAGCAAAGAAAAAAAAAACATTATAGACAGGTTCCCTTCTTAGCAGGTGTGAATGTATTATATTCTTTTCTCACATACGAGTATTATTATACAGTAGACTCCCTCAAATCCGCAAATGCCTAAAATACGTACATCATCACAGATGTAAACGATGAAACTTTCAGTTCAGATGTAAGGACAAAATTACAGAATTTTTTAGTTTTATAACATTCTGTATGCATTTTAATATGTAATTCTCGATAATATGACTAAACTCGTGGTTTTTCATGAAGCAAGTATATATTTTTTTTTTTGAAAAAAATCCAAGATATTGCTGATATCACTGGTAATCACAATCTTTTTACCAAATATATTTATGCAGTAATCAAGCTTTTTTGGTTATTAAGACTGGCTAAACCGGAAATAAAACTTCCTTACTTTATGATTTTGATGTGAAATTATAAAGTACCTTTAAAAGGGAAGTTTTGTTGAAAAATTCAAGGGATGTATCTCATCTTTATTATGCATATTTAATTATACATTATTAATTATCTTTTTGACCTTTTAATAATTTAATCATTTTTAAAAATATCTTACTTTTTATCATTTTAGTTTATTACTTAATTATTTTAATATTTTACTATATTGCAAGCATTCATTATAATTTTGATTGCATTATTACATTCAAATTATCGTTTAAAAAATGTAAACAAGGTAATGACCAGAAATCTTCAAAATTCTAAAATCCACACACCTTCTGGTCCCAAGCTGTGCGGATTTGAGGGAGTCTACTGTATTAATTTTGCATGGACTTTCACATTTTTCCTTTTAAGACAAGATTCTGTCATAGGCAGGTTCTTTTTAACAGGTTTTGCTGTATTTTAATTTTATTGCCTAGAAATTTACTATTCTTTAAAAGGAATAAATTTTAAAGTTTAATCGTAGAATGACGATTTAAAAATATATGCATTTTTTGCTAAAATTTTTAAGTTGGGCCAAATTTTACTGATAGCATGGCCCAGACCACGCTGAGACAAGGATTTTCATACAGGTTGGATCGAGACAAGAACTGAAAATTTTGACCTGTGCAGACCTAGGAAGAATGAAGCCAGCCCCCTGGCTGGGTTCTGAAAAAATAAGTTAGACCCGATCCTTCAGAAAAAAGTAAGGCCCAAGCCTAACCCGGCCCGAGTGTCGTGAATAAAAATAGCCCATACCTCTAGTTTGAATACTACTACTAATCTATGAAGTAGTTTTTGTATTACAAGTAAATATGAAAATTTAATCTATTAAATACACTATGACGCAAAAGTTTAGACAATGACGTCATTCAGCTTTAAAATGTAGAATTATGACGTCAGAATTACAAAAACCTGTAAATATATTCAAAAACTGATTTAAAATGCTATGTACAAAAGACAGTCGTTTTATTTGCTATAATACTAATTTTTTTCATAAAAATTCAAATGTGCTTGTCGCAAAAGTTTAGACACTATTCTAAATTTCTTTGAATATTCGCTGGCATATGCAAATTTAGAATCGATGATGTCACAAATTTGGAGTACTTAAGTTCTGCAAACGATTGCGCTTCATAGTCGACATACCGAGAGCTAAAGAAATTCAAGTGAATGAGGTTTCAAGGATTTGGCAGTTGAAAGGTGAAGGGAAGAGCGTTTCTGAAATTTCTGCTATTATTAATAGGTCAAAAAAATCTATTTATCGAGTTTTATCGAGTGGTTCCGAATATAAAGCAAAATGTCGGTCTGGGAGGCCACGTGTGACAAATGTACGAGAGGATCGCCTGATACAAAGACTAACGAGTACTCAACAAATGAGCGTACGTGGAGTTCAAAGCTCATCGGGACTCTCTGTATCAAAGGATACGATTCGTAGACGAATTTTGGAAAAAGGAACAATCGTTTATAGCAAAATGCAGAAGAAACCAGCTCTGAAACCACATCATAAGTTACAAAGACTTATGTGGGCTCGAAAGCATATGTCATATGGAGAGAAATGGCAGTCAGTCATATTTAGCGATGAAAAAAGTGGAATCTGGATGGCCCAGATGGTTGTTTATCGTATTGGCATGACTTGCGGAAGGAACCTCGACGTTTTTTTAGTCGTAGACAAGGAGGGGGCTCGGTGATGGTTTGGGCAGCCTTTTGCTATAATGAACAAGTATCTCTGACCTTCACCAGTGGTCGTCAAACTTCACAGCATTATACACAGACATTAGAAGAAAACCTACTGCCATTTGCTGAGCTTCTAGGGGGTCCTCAGTGGGAATTTCAGCAAGACAATGCTTCAATTCACACTGCAAAACATTCAAAATCTTGGTTTAATTCCCATAATATAAGAGTTCTCGACTGGCCAGCATGTAGCCCAGATCTTAACCCTATAGAAAACCTTTGGAGCATCATGTGTCGCAAAGTTTATAGCAACGCTAGACAATACTCTTCTGAAAAGGAACTTAAGACATCTATTGAGAATGCATGGTACGATATCGATCCACAAACTATGCAAGATTTAGTTTCTTCCATGCAATCTCGTGTATATGACGTAATACATAAGCATGGATGCGCAACCAGGTTTTAAAAATTGTTTATTTCGATTTTATTTAATTTGTGTCTAAACTTTTGAGACAGCAGTTTATTTTTGTTACCATTTAATTTATTGCAATATGCACAATTCCACTTTTCTTTGTTATAAATATTGTTTATATGTACAGCACATTAATTTCAAGCAGTGATTTGAAAATTGAATAAATATTTTTCAAAGTATGTAAGAATTTCTTCATTGTCTAAACTTTTGCGTCATAGTGTATATCAGGTAATAACAATTTGCAAAATGTTTATTTATTTAATGACAATAGAGTAGACATACTAATATATGGTTTACTTTTAAATTAAACAATAAAGATATTTAAAAGGAAATTAACTTACAGGCTCAATGTAAAATTAACCCTGTATAATCAATTGCAAGTGAATATAAAATAAGCTTCCTAGATTCAAAGGGACCAACAATTTCATTTTTTTTTATACACAATCGAATGATATATTAAATGTATCAGGGGACATCTTTTTGCAAAAAGTTGAGCTGTTACTGCAACTATTAAAGTTTATATTCTGAGTAATGAAGTTGACTTCGTTTGTAAAATTCCTATCGTAAAAATCCTTGAAATGAAATTATTTTGCATATTTATGTTTTTAATTACAAAGAAATTTCAATTTTTAATAACATTTTATAAAATATTAATTGTGTAGCAAATATTATGAATTAATAAAGTCATATGTGCACTGAATGTTTCAAACAGCTGCTTCATGAATTAAGCAAAATTGGATAGCAGGTGTTAAAAGAGTCCTACCTCTTGATAACTACACCTAAAGCTTCAAATATCAAATTCCATTGAAGCTAGCTAATACGTTTATATATAATATGTCAAGCAATTTTAGTGGACTGTGTGTTACAAGTACCTGTCTCCATTAAGATAATTTTAAATTGATTATAAAGACTAGAGAGTTAATTAGACACAGAGCCTGTAAGTTTTTTTTTTTTTTGCATATTGTTATTGTTTAAAAGTTAACCAGGTATTAGAATGCCTGCTCTACTGTCATTAAATAAACAAGCATTTTACAAATTATAACTTGATATTATATTTAATAGATTAAATTTTCATATTTATTTGTATTACAAAAACTACTTAATAGATCAGTTGTCATATTCATTCAAACATTAACCAATGAGTTTACACTTTACAGTTACGCTTTAAACATGGAAAACAAGCAAATTTCATACGTAATAATACAAAAATATTAATTTCCATAGGAACCCATTGCCATCCCATTATGAAAGTTGGCATACACATAGTCAATTGATGTCTTTAAAACATATATTTTTTTCAAAAAAACCAAAAGGGGTGTTTTTGAAATTTTAAAATTTAAATTTTTAATTTTTTAATAAAAAATTTAAATTTTAAATACTTTAATCATGTTGTATATCAATTTAAAGATAATTAAAAACAGAAGAGAATGACACCAATTAGAGCTCTCTAAGTCAAATAGTTTTTTATCTACAGCTCTTTAACGGTGTCAAAGTGGAGTCAAATTTCGACAATTTTTCACTTTTCAAAAATCAATAACTCAAAAATTAAAAGCGCAAAAAATCAGAAATTTTGGTTTTTCTTGTTAACTTGACTGACTCTACCACTGCACCAAAAATTATAAATTTCTGAGATGTCAAGGTTCAGACCATTGGTTGATTCGACATGGAATGACCCCATAGAGAAAGGCTGTATCAATGTCAATGTATCTGACGTTTAATTTCTTATGTGCGGCTGCTGCCAAAAATGTTCTGACTGTTGTTTGTGACACTACGGGGGCGAAAGTCTCGTCATAGATTTTGCCATATTTTTGACTATAGCCTTTGGCTACCAAACGTGCTTTGTACTTTTGAATGTTCCTGTAACTGTCTAATTTCATTTTGAATGTCCATTTGCAACCTATAACATTTTTGTTAGGTGGAGGATCCACTAACTCCCATGTGTTGTGTTTTCTCAGTGAATTGATTTCCACTTGAGTGGCTTTAAGCCATTTTTTTTTTCTGTGGGATTATTAATTTCCAGTATATCATACCAACTAGTAGGTTCTACCATATTATTATTTTTTACATAACAGACATATCTGTCTGGTGGTATCCCCCTGTTCGATCTTTCAGATCTTCTTGGTTCATTGGTTGGTTGTTTGGACGCGGTTGGTTCTTCGGTTGTGTTGTTTATCTCTGTTTCAATGTAATTTTTGTTGTCATGTAAGTTTTCTGTCTCTTTACTTTCTTTTAGGTTAATTTTGCTATTTTCTATGAATTTCACTGTTCTGCCAATTACAATTTTGTTTTCTTTAGTGTATATGCAATATCCTTTTGAGTTGTCGTCGTATCCCACAAAAATCCCTTCCTGAGCCCTGTCGTCCAATTTTCCTCGATGTTGTTTATTCATGTATATGTAAGCTTTGCACCCGAATGTTCGCAAATAGTGTAAATTCGGTTTGCGATCAAACCATAGCTCAAATGGTATTTTATTTGTTGATCTTGTTGGTAAGCGATTCTGTAAATGGTTCGCGGTGTTAATTGCTTCTCCCCAAAATCTTTGTGGTAGATCCGCTTCTCTGAGTAGGCTTCTAGTCATGTCTAATAGTGACCTATTTTTTTCTTTCCGCAATGCCATTTTGGCTCGGAACATACGGCATGGTTAATTGATGTTAAATGCCCCCTTTTTCTCAGATAATCCTCCATCCCTCTATTTATGTACTCTCCCCCATTATCAGATCTTATTGCTTTCAGATATTTCCTGAACTGGTTTCGAACCATAGCTATGTAGTCGATTAGTTTATCCTGTACTTCATCTTTAAGTTTTAATAAGTTGCAGTAAATCTAGAGTAGTCATCAATGAAAGTTACAAACATTGTTTTACCACCTATTGTGGGGGTTCCTATCGCTGTGCATATGTTCGTGTGCACTAGATTGAGTACTCTACCTGTTTTATTTTTATACGATGTTTTGGATAGGGAGCATCGCTTGTTTTTGTTTGTATGCACGTTTCGCATGTTGTTCCATGATTGCAATTATTTAGTTTTATGTCATAGGCTAAATCATCTTTAACCATTTCCTTTATGGAATTATAATTTCTATGTTCCAGGCGTTTGTGCCAAAGTTCCAGGCAATCTTTATTTTTGCATTTGTGCACCATGTTTACTATATTCCTTTCTGTATTTTCTAATAATTCAACTTCGCATAGATTATTTTTCATTTTTGCCTCCAAATAGATTTTCCCATTTTGGGAGAGCGTGCATTTATCTTTATCAAATAATAATTTATACACATTCTTTGTGGCTTTACTGAATGAAATTAAATTAGATTCTAGCTCAGGTACATATAACACTTCTTTCAACATAATTTTATTTATGCCTCCATCAGATGTTTTTGTCGTGAATGTAGTTTCTCCGGTACCTTGCGAGTTTAGAGTTTTCCCGTTGACAATTATGACAGTTGCTTTTTTCTGTCATTTAATTTAGTAAACTCATCTTTATTCTTTAGGATATGTGAAGATGAACCAGAATTAATGATAGGGAGCATCGCTTGTTTTTGTTTGTATGCACGTTTCGCATGTTGTTCCATGATTGCAATTATTTAGTTTTATGCCATAGGCTAAATCATCTTTAACCATTTCCTTTATGGAATTATAATTTCTATGTTCCAGGCGTTTGTGCCAAAGTTCCAGGCAATCTTTATTTTTGCATTTGTGCGCCATGTTTACTATATTCCTTTCTGTATTTTCTAATAATTCAACTTTGTATAGGTTATTTTTCATTTTTGCCTCCAAATAGATTTTCCCATTTCGGGAGAGCATGCATTTATCTTTATCAAATAATAATTTATACCCATTCTTTGTGGCTTTACTGAATGAAATTAAATTAGATTCTAGCTCAGGTACATATAACACTTCTTTCAACATAATTTTATTTATGCCTCCATCAGATGTTTTTGTTGTGAATGTAGTTTCTCCGGTACCTTGCGAGTTTAGAATTTTCCCGTTGGCAATTATGACAGTTGTTTTTTCTGTCATTTAATTTAGTAAACTCATCTTTATTCTTTAGGATATGTGAAGATGAACCAGAATTAATGATCCAGGTTTGTTTTCCTGCTTTGTCTATTAGAAAGGCGGCATTGCTGCTTTGATCTGGATTTGTTTACGTTCTATAATCTCTCTTATTTACTGATTTGCGGTCAGTGTTTCCTATCTGGTTATCCGATTGTTGATAACACAACGATGATGCGTAATGTTTATTTTTGTATGTTTGTTGTTGTTCTTGTGCATTTGGGTGAGTATTTTGATTTTTTAGATGTCAACATTCTCTGTACATGTGATTCCTGATTTTACAGTACGTGCACTGTTTTTCTTTTTTTTTAATTATCACTTGGAAATCTTTTCTGTGTTTTAAATGCTTTTGTGGAATTTTCACCCTGGTCTGCATTTTCAACCCTTCTGTTGTACTCATCTGTTAATTTACTTTTAATAAATTGTGGTGTAAGCTCATCTTCATTACGCGATTCAAGGGCAGTGATTAAAGCATTATAACTCGGGGGTAGCAAACACAGTAATAAAGCCAAAAGATGGGAGTCGCTAATTGTTTCCCCGATTGCTGACAGTTTATCGATTAATTCTAGAATGTATGTTATGTGTTTGATTAAGTTACCGTTTTCTGGGAGCTTGGCTCCATAAAGCTTTCTTAACAAAAATAATTCACTGGATAAATTTGCCCTTTCGTGTATCATTTTAAGCACATTCCAAGTGTTTCTGGCTGTATTAAGACCCTTAACATGTACTATCTGCGAATCATCGATTGATAAA
Organism: Maratus speciosus; assembly: GCA_963932465.1. Lineage (NCBI taxonomy): Eukaryota > Metazoa > Arthropoda > Arachnida > Araneae > Salticidae > Maratus > Maratus speciosus. The sequence goes on from OZ010787.1 coordinate 289,657,124, forward strand.
TTGATGATGGCTCTGGCCTTCCTGTCTTTCTTCTGCCAATCAGTTGTGATCGGCGTGGGCATATCTTCAGTAATTACATCGAACAAGTCTTCTTTAATTAATAACATTTCTGTTTTGAATTTCCATGTACTGTAGTTGCTAGTATTGAGTTTTTCTACCAACTGGATTTCACGTGATGTGGCCATTTTTACAAGTAATTTAAGTTATTGCTTGGAAGAGGAATTGCTGTTATTTTATTTCATACAAAAACTTATATATATTTAATTTTCATTCAATTCAACATTTCATGTATACCATCAAAAATACAAAATATTTATTTCATCACAATACATCAAAGAACTAATGCACTATATCTTCAACAATTTTCTTTTTTTTTTATTGTATGCACTTTTACAGCCAGTAGTTTTTTTTTATTTTTTACTAGTACTATAAAACTAAATATCAGACTTTATCGGTCTTCATAATCAAAATATGTTGGCAAAAAAGCCACCTCAGTTTTACGCGGTGCGACAAGCGCGCTAATATTTAGATATGCAAACTGGCTTTTCTCAATAAATCAATCAAATATAATAATATAGGTAAACTTCTTACCTTTATGTTTCTTGCACAGCAATCCCTCATCACAATATGGCCGAGTAATCCAGGGCAGGTGTCCTTTTTATCCAAAATGTTTACTTTGGCATCGCACTATAGTGTAATAAGAAAAATGTGGTGTTTATAATATTTTTCTACACATGTGAACTAAATCCATTGCTGAGACTATTTTTCTTTCTTTATATTAATCTTACATTTAATCGCAAGGTTTTACAGTATTAAATTAACTATTTTTACATTTATATTACGCTGCGTTGTACAGCAGCAATTTTACACTTTTACATCTTTATCGGATAAAATGTAACAGCACAATGAATCTAATAATAAAAAAGTTTTTTAATCATTTTTAGTTCTTTTCGGTAGTGACATCAAACTACTGCATCATGTGTGGGATGGAAATAAACAGTTTTTATTTATGGCTGTAACAGTTAGTTTTCGATGAATGTAATTTAGGTAATTTAAAAGGTTCAATGATTGTACAATGATGAATTGGAATTTATTTTGATAAGGATTAAAATGTTATTGTCCTTGAAAATTATGATTTTAATTTCTTGTTTTGTTGTTAATTTCTTGTTTTGTTGCTTATCTGAGAATGGTTACATTTCCATCACTTATTTGTGTATATGCTACACAGTGTGTTAGAGATTAAATTCAAATTTAGAAATTAAGTTATTAACTGTGTTTTCATATTTTGATCTATGGATTGTCAGTTGCTAAATTACTAAGCTAAAGTAAGCACAATATGTATGTTATGCATAAATATTAATATGCAGTTGTCAGAAAAATTCTTAATAAAAGCTAAAAGCAAAATTATTGATATATGTATATATATATATATATATATATACAGTGAAATAGGTTTAACACGAAACTGAAGGGACCGAAAAAATTTTCCGTGTTAAAAGAATTTCGCGTTAAAAGAATCTTAAAAGAAGAACAAAACTCACAATATTTTCGACGTCGTCAAATTTTATGTTGATTTCCTGTTAAACTACTAGTAAGTTGCATCCATTAGGATAAAAAATATTGTTTTTTTTTATTGTGTGTGTGTCGGGGGGGGGGGGGAGGGGAGGAATAAGATATCTTCCTTTTTTTGTGTCTTTTTCAGCATTCTGAGATCTAGCCTCTTTGGACCAAATAAGCAAAGCTGTCTCTAAATCTTCCTGCTTAGCAGTTCTCATGTGCTTTCTCTCTGGCTTAAACATACTGCACTCAAACATTAATGTATTGGGATCCCTGTTTTTTATTATTGTTGATGAAGTAGAATTGGCAATGCCAAACTTTTTGCAAATTTCTGTTTTTGCCCTTCTTTTTCATGAACTGCATTAAGCAGCTTCATCTTCATTTGAAGCAAAATTCTCAAGCTGAAATTGAAAGCTGATTTTCACTCAAAATTCAGTATTTTTAACACAAAATTCAACAATTTCAACTCAAACTAACTAGATCGAAAGCGATTTTTTTCGTGTTAAACGATTTTTGTTTCGTGTTAAAAGAAAAAAAATGCATTAAACTGCATAGTATACTGTCCAGACCGCTATATCATTTCGTGTTAACCGATTTTTTGTGTTAAGCGTTTTCCTGTTAAACGTATTTCACTGTATATAACAGATACAATATCAGTTTATTTTTTTTCTATTGGGTTTACAAATTAGTTCAGTCCATTTTCAAAAGATTGCACCGGCTGTTCTGAATGTGTTGTAGTAACAGCTAATTTAAGTGGTTTCAGAGAGGTTAGACATCTATCAATAATATTCAGTTTAAATCACTTTGAGTTTCATACAAAAACCTTGTTTTTTACTGTGTTGAATATGTCAAATTTTGTGTTGACTAAGCAGCAGTTACAGGAGGTTCTCATTTTCTGCTTTAATTGGAAGAAAAGTGCAGCTGAAGCCCATCAAATGCTTGTGGAAGTTTATGGTAATACTGCTCCAACTGATAAAGCATGTAGGGAATGGTTTCTATGTTTCAAGAATGGTGATTTCAGTGTTGAAGACAAGCCTCACTCTGGACAGCCAAAAAAATTCAAAGAAAGATTTAGAGGCATTACTGGATGAAGATCCAAGTCAAACACAAGAGGATCTAGCAGAATCATTCGGAGTGAGTCAACAAGCTGTTTCCACATGATTAAAATCCATGGGAATGATTCAAAAGCAAGGAAATTGGGTGTCTCATGAACTGAAACCAAGAGATGTTGAAAGCGACTTTTCACAAAAGTCATAAAAAAATATTTGGAAATGCTCAAGTAGGATGTTTTACCGCCATATTCTCTGAACTTTGCTCCTTCTGATTACTGGTTGTTGTGATGGATGCAGCACAATTTAGCAAGTCTCCAGTTCACTTCTTTAGCAGAAATCGAAAATTGGCTCCAAACTTGGATTTCCTGAGATGAATTATTTTTTTGAGATGGAATTTGCAAATTGCCTGAGAAGTGGCAAAAAGTAGTAGCCAGTCATGGACAATACTTTGATTAATCTGTTCATTCATTTTGTTTTGAAATATATGCATATTTGAACACAAAAAAACACACTGAACTAATTTGCACTCCCAACATTTTTTTCATTTACTTATACATGTTTCAGAAATATAACACAATTACTTTTTTTTTTTTTTAAATTCCATTAAAACTAAAATTTAATGTGAAAGGGCCCCAGAAAAAATTTGTGTATAAGTTTAAAAACAGATGTTCATAAATTCGATTGCCCACAGTTTTATTTATTTTGCTAGTTATTCACAAAAGATCGCATTAAGATTGAATTTCAAGCCTTTTGAAAGAGAAATAATTGAACATGGATCACAAAGGAAAAATGATCTAAGCTTCCATTTTTTGTTCTAAAACCCAGTTTCAATATAAACTTGAAATTAAATCTTTAGGATATTGGCAAAATTTTTAGACAGATTTATTCCTGTTTCAAAGAATTATAAATAATTACAATTCAAGGAGATCTTACTGTTTCAAACCCTTTATCTAGACATATATCTAAGATGCCCACATGTGAAAAAGTGTTTCCTGAAAACGTAAGCCTAAAGCCATGTATTACTGTATCTCAAGTAGAAAATAACATTAGTAAGAGGTTTGAAAAAAATATTCATAATAACACTATATGAGAGATTTTTAAAAAGGCTAACTATTATAGCCATGTAGTACATACAAAGCCATACCAGAGATAATAATGTGCTCTAGAGAAATTTACAGTACATGTAGTACATACAAAGCCATACCAGAAATGATAATGTGCTCTAAAGAATTTTTTTGAAAATACACATGATTCCCACTTTCTCCAAACAAAAAAAGGCAACTTCCAATATTTATATTTGACACATCTATAAAAGTACATTATCACCTTAAATTTACTCAAAATAACATTACTTACAAAACAATTATAAAGTATGCAAATTTTCTAAATTATAAAACTTATATTGAAATATTTAAACATTTGAAGCTTTAATATTGATAAGTAAGAAATTGTGACACCAACTATTTCTAAGTTTATGTAATCTAAAACTGAATCATAATTTTATAACTATAATTTAAACAATTCATTATGTCTTAGTTACCAATCTAAAAAGCTGATAACAAACATCTATAAAACTCCTGTAAAAGCAATTTCATAATGGCACAGGCTACATGCTTTAGCATTCATATGTTGTCATCTGGGAAATGACTGACAGCACTATCTCTCAGTTATTATTGATATTAAAAGCAAGTACTCTTTAAATAAATAAATGAACTAATATTTTAAATAATACTTTATTTTTCTTAAATACAGGCATGAAAGTAGAAGCTCATTGAAAAAATGAACTATCCATGTAATACAAATTTATCACAATATAAGTGCATGCAAATATGCAGATTAAAAAAAAAACACTGATACATATATACAATGTGTAAAACAAACATACAAGTAGTTAAAAATAAATTAAAACTCTTTTTTTAACAGTTTTCTTCATTTGTACTACAATAGGAATGCATACACATTCTCATGTTAAAATTTCTGCACTATATTAGCAATTGAAGCAAATAGCATTGCAACATGCACACATATTAAAACAAAAAATGGAGCTAGTAGTACTGCAACATGGGCAATGAGCATGCATTGTGCTTAGAAAATATAATTAAAATTTTCATTTGCATTTCAGATTTCAGTTTTTTTTTTTAATATTTTTCTTTCTTACTTTAGTTATTTTTTCCTACTTTTGCATTTGAAGGAAAATTGGGAACACTAGAAAAGAGGTGGCAACTTGGAAATGTAAGTCAGTTATTTTTTTTTCCTTGTGTGTAAACTACTACTCCTGTAAAGAGTGTATTGCATCTTAGACTAAAAAATAAATAAAATCTTAGAGATTGAAACAAATTAATGGTAGACAGAGGATAATGAAATTCTGCAGCAAATTTTCCTTATCCCAAAAATAATTATGAGACTGAAAGTATCAGTATTTAATCTCAGAATAATAAACAGTCTGAATAGTAGCAAGAATAATCAGCTTTAAGAACATTTTTTGTTGTCGTTGATTTGAATTCATAGTCAAACAAAAACTAAAGGGCACTTAAAGATAGCAATTTTAAAAATTTCAATATATATCTTCAAGATTAAAATTTTGCATGGAAATCATTCTCATTAAAAAAGGTTTATTTGATTTCATTAAATATACAAATAAACAACTAATTAAAAGTATAATTAAAGAAGTTTATTCTGCTAAATCACTTTTAAAACAAGAGTATACATGTCGATAAATTAATGTATTGATGAATCTCTAAAAATTAATATTAAATATGAAAAACCTCACAAAAGATTCATAAATGCATTTAAATCTATAGCATGATTAGAGATGGGAATGCTTGACCCCCCCCCCCTCCGAAATTTTGGAGAAAAAAACAGGTTTTTTTTTCAGTTTTTTCCAAAAGGGTATTTTCAAAATTGGAAAAGTTGAAATTTCATTTATAAAATGATATATTCAAAATTTTATAATAGCTACATTCTGATACTTTTTTTATACTTTTTTTCTTGTTTAGTGCCTCAATGAAAACATTAACATAGAAAATCTGATCTGTAAGCAGGGATCTACTTAGGAAGAACTTGAGTCCTTTAAAGGACCCTTCACAATTTCTTCACCTTAAAACATACAACCCTTCACAAAATTCTATATCTAAAAAATAGACATTTCAGAAAATTTTCTCAATCATCAAACTGAATCCTTTACAAATGTAATGACTAAAAAAACTGTTGAATAATAGCTGAAATCGCAACTGAATCTATTATCTAGCTGTATATATGTACAAAGGACATTCTTAAAAATGTCTAAATAAGATCTTAAATATAAAAATTTCTAATTCACAAAATTCTGATTACTATTTTTTACAAGTACAGTATACTCTCGCTATCTCGAAAACCTCGATATGTCCAAAAAATTATTTTTCTCCTTGATATTACATATTTATCTAATGTTGATTTTAATTCTTATCGCGAAGAGTTTTCACTCAAAGCCTTGTTATATCGAATATTTTTCGAAGTAAAAAATCAATCAATTCTGTCTCTGCCATTTGATAATGAGGAAGAACTGGATGTTTCAGGACTATTACCTAACGTTACTGCGGCCCAAGCTAAAGGTGCCGTCCACGGACTACGGCGCTTCATAAAATGCTCTAAAAAGGATAACTTTCAAAAGACATGTAGCCAGGCCACGACACTTGGATTTTTTAAGCAATTCTATCAATCTAAGTTCATTTATGTATTTACTAATTCTTTTCAATTTAATGTAATTATTTCTAATACTTTAAAAATTAAAATTATCATAGCTGTATTTAGACTTATTGTGACTATAATTACATATTTATACTTATTCTCATCTATCATGACTCTAATTTGTATAACATTATTCCATATCTTGTGTTTTACATAAATTTTTATGTTTGGTTATGACCTTGTTATCTCGAAAACTTGCTCTCTCGAAATTCCTTTAGTGTCCTTTTGACTTCGAGATATCGAGAGTATACTGTATATACAAAAGTTCAAAATTTTGTAAAAACAGGATTATGGAAAAAGGAATTAAAAGAAACAAATGGTAAAATAATTAAATACAACTTTTCTTGTTAAAAATGAAAATTCAAGGGCAAAAATATTGTATAATATACCAATTAGTGAAAATGGTCCGATTGAAAATGTAATATAAAATTTTAAACATACATTTATTTCTATTGGCTGTAATTTTTCACTATTATAAGAAAAAATCTTTTTTTTAAAACATGCAGTTGCAATTATTGACTTTTTTCTTAAATATAGATTCTTAGAATTGTCTAACTGTATTTTTTACAGATATAAATACATACAAACAGCAGTGTAGTCAAAAAAAAAAAATCCCTGTCAGTTCGGCCTACAGGCGGGAGTAGATTTTGTAGTTAAGTACTAATTTCACCAACAAAAACTAAATCAAGATTAGAGATAAACCCAGTTTAACAATTTTATCCGACCACTTTTGACGAATTTTTAATTTCATTTCTCTGTAAGAGCTGTTTTTACTAGAATCATATTAAGGCAATATTAAAAAAATGATTTTTCCATGTTCAACAACTCGAAATTTTCTGACACATTTTCACTCATTTTTTTTTTTAAAAACCCATGAAACTTGCTGACGTGATTTTTTGAACAGATTCATAAGCAACCTGTGTTTTCATTTTTCATTCAATGTATTAATTTGATTTACAAACAATTATTTTCTCAGTACAGTACAGAACCATTTATCTGGAATGCTTGGGGTCAAATGCATTCTGGATAACGGTTTTTCCGGTTAACTGGTTGGGCATTAAAGCAGCATCCATTTGATAAATTTTGTTAAATATATGTGGTTGTGGCATTATTTCTGATTTTAAATTAATCATTAGATTACTTGGATTAAGAATCAGATGCAAGTAAGATCAAAAGTTAATCAGACTTTGAAAGAAGGTAATTTATGGGAATCCCTTGGAAACAAAAATTCTTCTGTTTCCTCTGCATAAAAATAAAACATCTAAAATATAACTAAATATGTTTCCATTTGAAAAGTACTAGATGCTGTCATCAAATTATACAATTGTTTCAGGCAATGCATATGTTAAACTGGCAGTGTTTGACTTTTTTTTCTGCAAAGATTCTGAAATCAGTCTATCAGAAATATCATTCTGGATAACTAGTTTTCTTGTAAACTGGTTTCCGGATAAATGGTTCCATACTGTACAACCATTTTTTTCGTTTCCAGTACTGTTGCTTTGGGAAATTCGGTTCAAAATGCCCACTTTGACAGCATTTTTTGAAAATATTCTGCCTTTATCACAAAATCGACTAATACAGCACATTATATAGTTTCTGAAGAGAACCTGCCAATTAGATGCGTTTGAGAGCAAAAATGAACTTAAAAATGGGTCAGAAAATAAGCCGTTTGAATTTGAGTACACCCTTAATATGACAATTTTTTCCTCAACCCCTATTTTTGTCTCATTTGTTTTTGCTGTAAGAGTTGGTCCTATCAAAAATTTGTCAATATGAAAGTTGTAGACAATATTCAGAAGATGTATAATAAATTTAAGCGGATTGGATATCTTGTGAATTGATGAAGTCCCCTCCAATTTTTTTTTGTTTAATTTTTTTTTTTCTTTTTGCAGTAAGAGTAGGTCTTATCAAAAACCCGTCAGTATAAAAGTTGTAGAAAATATTAAGAAGATTTATAATATTTAATAAAATCTTTGAAACCCAGTTTCAAATACCATAAAAGGTGCTTAAAATATGAAAAATATATTTTGGTCCTTCATGGACCATTTTCAATTTCTTACTGATTCAGACTCGCTTTCCGCTGGGCCACTCTTCGGATCCCCCTTCCTCTTCTTCCCATATTCGTATATTTTTGTAATCATCTCCCGCCAACCTTGCTCCACCAGCGCATGTTCCATGTGGTTGATTGCATTGTTCTTACTCACAATCTCTATGGCCTCTCTCTTTAGGGCATGATTAAAGTTTTCGTAATTTGCTAACTTTTTGATATGCTCAAATTCGATTTATTTGACTTTAATCTATGCGAAAATCCAATAAATCACACAAATGTACAGGCATAATCGGCAGAACCACAGAAACTCACCATTTTGCAATTTTAATAGGGTTTTTAATTAATAGCTCTTCTAATTATCAAAAAATGAAAAATTGGAGCCTCAGTAGCATTTGGACTTATCTCCATCTATCCTCATCTATATTTTCAGATGTGCTACATTTCTCAAGTCATTGCCAATAAACAAACAGACAGACAAACATCTTTTTTTTATTAATATAGATTTGTTAAAGACTTTTTTAGATTTAGCACATATTTATATTTATTAACTCTTAAAAGTGAAACATTATCAAATTTAAACAGCACAGTGTAGCTAATAAAAGTAAGTTTTAGACAGTCGTAAAAACACATAGATCCAATAAGGTTTGTTGGGGTAACTGGGCCATAGGCTATTTTATAAAAAACTGTTGGTGTTTTTAAGTTTTAGCTTTTGTGAGCAATGCCCTTTTATCTCTACTTCCTAAAACAACGTGTATCAACTCAATCATAACTCTCACTTTGCTGTGATAGGTTGTCAAAAATTTACGTTTCTTTTTTTAAAAACAATGTCAATATGGTTTGAACTTCCTCAGATTTTTATTAAAATACTGTAAGTACTTTTATTAAACAATCTTTTTTTTTAAAGATTAGACATATAACTACATTAATATTATTAGGTATCTATACATATTTACTTCATGTTTTAAATATAAGCCCGTTCTCCCAGTTACCCCATAAATGTTTCAAGAATGGGGTAACTGGGACATGTATCTGGGGTAACTGGGACATGCTGGATCCAGTTATCCCAATAGTTATAAATAATTTTTTTGTATTTCTCTTACTATGGGAAGTAAATTTTTCCATTGGTTTTTGCTCACAATAAAGAAAATGATAGAATACCTTATTAAAATAACGTAATGATATTTAAAAAAAAAGCATATTGAGTGGTATCAAACCAAATTTCTAGACCCCTTGAGAGGCGGTGATGCCATTATGGCATCACTTAATTTTAATTCCTAATTGCCACATTGGCACCTGAATTTTATAATTAAAATTTAACCTTTATTAAGTACGCGAAAATATACTTTTACATGTTTTCAGATAGATTCTCTTGTAAATACTGGTGTCATTAAATTATTTCAACATTTTACGAATGCAAGTACCTTGCCCTTGAAAGCCAGATAGCCAGACCTTGAAATTGCACTATACACAGGAGTCACATTCTATAGGCATAGCTGCCAATTTTTACGTTTTCTTGCTACCACTAAAATTTAATAGAGATTTTCATTTTGTTTAATCATAAGATTTCGACGATTAAATAAGACACTTACTATAATATTTTAGTAGTAAGAGGAAAGCGTAAAAGTTGGCAGCTATGCTATAGGGAATCTTTTATTGTCCCTACCACTATTTTGAAAATAATATCTTCATCGCACATTTCTTTAAGGAACAATAAAATTTTCCCTATATAATGCGACCCCTGGATAAAGATAAAGTACTTAAGTACTTACGTAGTATTTTGTTCAGAGATTTACCTTGCTATTTTTTCCTTAAAATACCCATGTGACTTTTATACTTATTATCTATACTAAAGTACATAAGTGCTTACTTAAGTGTTATATTTTTGGTATAAATAAATCTAATATTTTCACTTTTAGTGCTTTTTTTAGGCACACTGACAGCAAAGGTTTCCCTTACAACGCTGTTTATTGACATATAATTTACATGATCTGCCTGGTTTAAATTTTTTTAAGTTGTTTACACTTTTTCAAACAGGACCTGATATCCAATATGAAAAAATATAAACGCGTGTAGAACATAGACTCCCCCCTGGTCCAGTTAACCCATTTTTGGGGGCAATTGGACCCACGAGGAAAGAAAGATGAAATATGCATTTTTATATATTTTTAAATATTAAAATGTAATTTTGAGCATTTCTGTCTGATAGAGGGAACCTAACTGAACACATTTACAGAAGTTCAGACTTTAATTGAAATGAACATTAGCTTTTTGAAGCTGAATTGTCAGAAGCTCCAGAGTCACATTGTAAAATCATGTCCCAGTTGCCCCAACTAACCTTAATAAGAAATATTTAACCTTAGCTTATGAAAAATTAGATATAAAGCATCAACTGACTATTTCATAACCACTACAATAGAATGAGATATCTAACAGAAGTTATATTTATATCACTATACATTTTCTTGCTAAGGTAAGGTATTTACTTCAGCAGTAATATTTTTCATTAGGGAATACATTAAAATATCATACATTTTTTTTTTCTATTTAACATATAATAATCAAAATTTTAATTAATCAAGTTACACTATTTTCAAAATTAAAGCTATTTAAAATTGTATTGTATGGACTTAAAACAAATCTCAATTGATGACTCCATAGCTGCCAACCTTCTGATTTTTTCAAGTCAAATACACATATTTCAAACCAGATATTTTATTTAATATATGAAATTAAGTAAATACCATATAGAAATTTGACACATTTTATTAAATAAATTTTCTGACTCAAAATATATTTATTTGACTTGAATAACACTATAAGTTTAGAAGCTATGAGACTCCAACGAGTTAATAAAACAATTAGAACTTGAGTAGAACACATTACTGCTAATAGTTGATTATTTTTCACAAAATTTTCTAAAAATTTTACTTAAACTTTTAGAAATGTATCTAAGTGAACAATTAATATGCTGCTAATGCATACTGATGAATGGTCACAAGTTAAATTAGTATATACCCAATATAATTGATATTAATGTGGAAAGTAAACTGTAATCTATACATACAACTTTTATTCTTTCTTGTTTATCATTTTAAAAGGTATTTAGCCGCTGGTCTCTTTCTTCTTCTTCTTCTTATTATTATTATTTTATTTTTACTTACAGCAACCCTATCACAAACATTACATACAAATCCTATACATATATTACATAATAAAAAATACTTGAACATCAATGGTATTGCATAGAAAAAAACTTTTAGCAGATCTTTTCTAATTAATATTTAATTTCAGTTTCTGTGGATGAAATAGTTTATCTCAGCGTTGAATTCAGGGGGTGGCCTGGGGGGACATTCCCCCCCCCCCCACATAAAATTTAAGATTTTGTGTTTTCAGTTGGTAAAAAGTACAATTTCCCACCCGGACTTCTATATTGTCTCCTTCGGAGTCACAGAAATCCCTACTGGGGAAAAATGTCTAAATTCAACACTGGTTTATCTGAAAGGTAATCTGTCTATGCACACTCAAACTTTACAGATGAACTACACAGATGCTGAAAATCTATAAGCAGGGTTACCAAATTTTTTTCAATAGATTCATGAACACTGACATAAAATTTCTAAGGTTTTTCAAGAAGCAACACAAAGTTAAAAATCATAGGATATTTTAGCACAAAAGAAAGCTTAAAAGGAATTATTTATAAAAAATTTCAAAATAAAATATAAATATAAGAAAGTTGACTAGAAATATAAAAAAACATTACTTTAAACAGACGAGTAACTGGATCTATGATAGATAGAGAACAATTATATTTGATAAAATATTTTGTATATTATCCTTGCTTTAATAACTCACATCAATAATTCAGATTTTATTAATAAGTTCATTAATTGTGGGATAGATGACCTGTAATCATTTCTCCTGCCATAGGAAATGATGAAACCAGAATTACACATTGAACAATAGGGTCATTCCATGTCATGTGTGGGACAGCTTTTCTACATATTTCTACTGTTTTAACAATGTTATTATATCCTGAAATTAAAACAACACTGTTAATATGAAAATCTAGAGATTTTTATTATTTTTAATGTATAGTTTATGTTTTAAAAATTTATAAGTCAGCAGATATAAGCAGTGGTGGGGAAATGCATCATTTTACTCGCCACTGGTGAGTGAATTTTCTGACAGGGTGAGTGAATTTTTAGGTAGTCATTGAAAACTGCAAACAATAGAGATATGCCAAATACTTTTTCCTTAGTAATAAGCTATATTTTTCAACTTTCCTAATTACTGCAATGTAAACATGGTAGGTACTAAGTTCTACTTTATATTAAACTTTCATTTCTTGTTTATATTTATTAATTTTATAGGGGGAAAAATATGAAAATGCATTATAGCAATAGTAACCAACTATTTTTGAGTTGCGTAATTTTGTCATAAAAATTTTCAACTGTACATTGCATTTTAATGGCTGGTGAAATAAATCTTTGGCTGGTAAGATTTCCTAGAAATTTCCCACCCCTGGATATAGGTATTTATGTAAATGTCGCACACAGGACATCTTGTCAGTTTTTCATGGAATGGCTCTGAAACGGGCAGATTACTTAGGTCTAGAATTTAAAATGTGGAGATTTTTATTATCTATTTTTTTAATTATTTATTTATTATTAAAAACGGGCAGCTTACTAAGGTCTAGGGTTTAAAATGGGAAGATTTTTAAATCTATTAAAGGGCCATTCCATATCACGTGTGGAACAGCTTTTCTACATATTACTGCTGTTTTAACAATGCTATTGTATCCTTAAATTAAAACAACTATGCTAATATGAAAATATAGGTTATTTTGTTAATTTTAATGTACAATTTATATTTTAACAATATAAGAGTTAATAGATATAGGTATATATGTAAGTGTCACATGCGGGACATTCTGTCCGTTTCTCATGGAATGGCCCAATAAGTAATTATCAAATATTTTTTATTGTTTTATCACAAGCTACATTGTTTCATGCTCCAATTGAAAACACTGATTGCGTGTCCACTTACAATCCATTATACAATAACAAAAAAAAATCCAAAGCCCACACTTTTTAATATTAGCTTAAATATAAAGCATGTCATTTACGTAGAAGGAATTTTTCTCCCAGGGAAAGGGAAGTTTATGAAGGGAAAAAAGAAGAGTCATGGATAATTTCAAGCAAGACAAACACTTCTCATTTCAGAAAAAAAAATTCTATTTTTTTTTATGGATGTAGTATTCAGAGCAATTAACACAATTTGCAGATTTTTCATGCACTCTTAGAAAAACTCTGGCCATTCCAGAATACTTAGCAACACTGTATAAGCAAAAGAATCTAGGAAACTTTTAAAAGCTTCGATGCAATCAAAATTTTGACACTTTATAAAATCGCATATAATGCTAGTCTTATTAACAACTGTTGAAAATTCAATAAGCTGTTGCTGCTGAATTCTACTGAAAAATTACTTGAAAATTGGAGCATCTAAATAATTGTGTGTGTGTGTGTAAGGAAGAGTAGGGGTAGAAAACTAACAGAATCAAAAGATTAATCCATTAAAAACCTAACGAACTTTTCAAATGCAAGACGGCTTGGTTTTGCTCTTTAAAACTTTAAAAGCAATGTAAAATCTCTTTCCTGAAGATGGTCATAGATGATGACCGAAACATCGATTGTTATAATTTTATTTTAATGTTTGTTTAGTTTTGGATTTTACAACATTTTGTATACACCGTTTAGTAAATTTCTGATTTTTTATTTCCACATTAATATTAATTTTAATGTTAGAAACTTTTCTTTATAAAATTGAATGCTATTCAAACAGAACATCTGAAGTTCTAGAGATAGATATTTATTGTCATTGAAAGAGATTATAGCTTAAGATTATACCTCAAGTTAGAAATTTTAGTGGATAAAAAGCAATTGCCCTATGAAAAAGTAGCCAATCCGGTGAGCTAGCACATCATTTATGGTTTTAATTTTCTTGTTTCCTTTTTGACAACCCAATCACTACATACATAAAACAATCAAAAGAAGTCACATTTATCAGCTGAGCAAATTAATTGAATTTTTATGTATAATTTTTTCTCAATAAAATAAGTAAATTTATAAACTAAAATATGATCAGATTAAAGCATAAAAAAACCTCCTGCATATGCTTACAGATTTTCAGCTTGTAATGATTGAGATATCCTCTGAGATGTACTTTTCATCCACAAGAACCAAAATTTTTGAGATTGGAAGATATAGATCAAAGGTACTAAGCTTTTTCAGTGAAATTAGTGACATCTGGATACTTTTGACCGTAAATTGAAAATGACTAACATGGGATTGGTGAAAATTTATATTTACTTTCAAAATAAAGCATAAGATAGTAAACAGAAATTAATCAACTTACTATATCAATTCATAAACAAAATCAACTTACCATATCAGGATCCGACCATTTACCAGGACCAATAACGAGGGATATCACTTCTTGATTATCTCCAAAAAAGTTTATTGTGTCATCGATACTACTCCAAGAATCATGTATATCATGATAATTTCTCCATAAATTACAATGAGAAGAAATCAACTCATAGTTTGGCTGTAAAAAAAATTAGCTACAGAACATCTGTTTAATAAAGTCATGAATAACTAAACTAATATATCTTAAATATATATATAAAATGATGCAAATACATATAAAATGTTCACTTTTACTCAAATACAGATATATTAGGCAAAAAAAAAAAAAAAAAAATGTGCTGACCTAAATGTTAAATGCAATAGCTTAACCACTATATTCTACCTCATTGCATCACTTGTTTGGATAGATTTTTTTTTCTGTGTCTTTGGAAAAATTTCAGACAGGGTGTCTAGCCCAGCTCATTGACAAATTCCTCTGACTTTTCCAGGTATTGAGATTTTGTGATGTTACATACAAAAAACCTTAAGTTGCCAATTTAAGAGTGGAATTTTCACAACTGATTCTGAAGTACAAACTATTGATTCTTTAAACAAATTTTAGCAAAATATACAAATTGTTGAACACAAAGATATTTATTTCATGGTTAGTGATTGCTTGACGCTGCTATATGTGTTAGTAGGAATGTTTTCTACATACTAAACATTTTTCAGACACACAATTTGAGCATCAGGTTCCCTCCATTTTGTCCAATCAAGATGAAATTCTTTATTACATCTGTCACGTTAAATACAGATTGCTTTGACATATTTTAATAATAAAAAAATTTTGTTTTTTTATAAGTAATAGGGTAAATTGCCCTAATTTCATCCTGTTTACTTCTCTGGTTCTCTGAAAGTGGAGCCACTTATCACGCAAGGCACAGGGAATGGAAGGTAAAAGGGGTCAGTAGTCAAAGTTTCGCTCGCCAAGACGCATATATATATTAAAGACGCAAGATTTCCTATTTTTAGAAGAACTGAGTTCTTATTACGTTGTTTGTGGAATGTTATTTACTGTACTGTAAGTATTTATTTCTTATTCATTGCATGTATCTTACGTAGGTAAGAAGATGCTGACAGTAGCATACAGTGAGTTTTAGGATGCTCAGTTCATCTTACGGGAACTGAAGCTCTGCCATATTGGGAAGTAGTGTAGTCCCAATTTTGTCCTAAGGACAAAATTAGGAATGCTTTTTCATGACAATTTTTTCCTCATGTTTGGATGGCTAATGTTTCATTATGTTATTCTTCCACTGATAATTAGTACATTTCTTTGTGCCTTAATTTAATGTAAATTAAATTACTTAGTCATTTAGAAATAAATTTTGATTTAGTTATAAGTTAAGTATTGGATCTTTGAGGGGGATGAAATTGGGACCATTTTTCTTCTTTTACCATATAGAGATACTTTTGAAAAAACAATTTTTCGCATTATTAAAATTTTTTTGTACGATTTTTGGCTATGTTTCTATGTGTGCAGGTAGTTAGTCTATGTAAAATCAAAATTTGGTAGGTTTACATTGAAAATTACAACATTTAGGGCCTAAAAGTGACTGGGAGGACGAAAATAGGGCACCTTACCTTATATCTGCTCTGTAACTAACCCAATTTAAGGATTATAAATATTCAAGAAACTAAGCTAACAAATGTTCAGTTCCCAAACAAAGATAAGTAAACAGACTGAATCACTTGAGCAATCCTACAAAATTGTAAAAATTTCAGCGAAGCTGGCACTGAAATTCTCTGAGTAACAAGGAAGGACTAAAGGGAGATAGTTAAAAGAAATTGCATAAGAGGTTGAAACAATACTTATGAAGAGCAAAATTTTTTTGGCGCTACAACTTGAAATCCTTAGTTTCATGATCAAGAATTTTTTTTCTGAAATTTTCTCAAAATTTTCTGACTTTTAACTATATCAATGATTTCATATGCAAAATGAATCAATCTATACTGAACTGAAATTGAAATAATTTCTGAGACTAAAATTATCCCAAATATGAGATAGTTTGAAAACATAAATGAATGATGCATGCTGTCATGATGAAAATGAAGAGTTCTCATATCTTATCAGCATCATCAAAGAAATAATGCATTAACATTAGCATCCTCAAATTTTGACATCTTGTAGCTCTATGAACATTACAGAAAAAATATATGAACTATACCTTCTTTTCCAAGCTTTTTTGATCCAAGGAACTAAAAAAAGTGTCAAAAGTGGGTCTTATCATATGAAAAAGAAAGTTGGTGCATTTTCTAATATGTAGATGACTTCCAAAACTTAATCCATACATAACATTTGAAAATAGATGTTATTATTAATCAATTGGTATGAATCTTATTTTTATAAGATGATTTGTGGCAGAATTAGTCAGTATCTTTTTTTTTTTTCAATGACTTTACATCTATCCCAGTATTGCTACAGATTTATTTACAGCAAAATGAAAACCTATGATTATTCATTACCTAATATAATTATCAAAATAGGATTTTCACCATTAGAAAGTAGGCATCAGATGCCAACAAGGTGCGTTTTTAAAAATGTCCTCTCCATAAATTTTAAATACTGTCAACCTGGGTGACTTTGTCCATAGACAAAACGTATAATAAATAAAAATTTTACAATAAAACTAATTAGTAATGCTGAATTCTGATAGCAGTAGCTTAAACATAAATTATTTCAGCATCTTACAAATTGAGTTTGGCATCACTTCCATTTTTGTTTTGTTTACTTTTTCACACATGATTTTACTGAGACAAAGTTTTGATTGAATAAGTTATTTATACTTGATGCTGTAAAGTGATAAATATATTTTTCAACACTTTTCAACATAGTTGAAAATTATTTATGAACTGGGTTTATCTGTCTGTCTGCTGGTGCTCTAACTCACATAATTATACCCAGATTGCAACGTAATTGATATACATTATTGAGGTTTACCATAGCATGTTTGGTATTGAAAATGAAGTATGTACATTCGTAGTTGATTTACAGGGGCACTCTAAAGTATTCTGTTACATTAGGGTCTACGAGGAAAAATCCTTTGCAGTGTATTCTAATAGAGTTACAATATTTTAAACATAATGAATTTTATATACATTATTGAAGTGAACTAGAAGATGGTTATTATAGAATATATGTTATGTGTAGCACTTACAGTACATATAGTAGGGGAGCTCAAAAGTATTCTGTTATATTATGGTCTATGAAAAAAAATAGTTTTTGGTGTATTTAAATGATGTTTCTCTGTTACAAACATAATGAAATTGTTAATTATTGTTTTATTGCATGACTAACGGTTTCTCTATGGGCTTCCCCCCTCAGCCCCATACTCAGTGATATTTACATACATCATTTCGAATCAAACCTGTTCAAGAAATTATCTTTTCCATTTTACAACAGCTATGTTGATGACAGCTTTGCATTACTGTATTTTGATTATCTTAATCTTACCAATATTCTCACGTAATTAACTCTATAAATGAACATATACAGTTTACTTAAGAATTCGAAAATAACAATCGTTTTTCCTTCTTTGATGTTATTGTTTGGTGCAAAAAAACTTATTGCACACTACTGTTTACCATAAGCCATTCGCGGTACCTTTACCCTCATATCGTCTTTCATCTCATCCCCTTAATCAGAAGTTGTCTCCCTTCAGCAGTTATGTTCACTGGGTCTTAAATATTTGTTCTTCTGGCAGTTTACTCAAAGCAGAATTAGACTATATTAAATCTGTTACCATTGATCGGGGTTTTCCAGTTGAAATCATCAATTCTATTAATAATAAACTAAGAAAACGTAAGCATTCCAAAGTTAACGCTGTCCACAATGGAAATTTAACTATACTCCATATTTTCTGAAAATTAGCCATAAAACTTCTAAAATCTTGTTAAAATTTGATTTTAAGGAAGTTTATGATTTTAAAATATTGTTATTGTTTTTGATTTTAAGGTACTTTTAGCAAAACCCAATTCACAAATTTCAAACATACAATAGACAGATTTTCACATTGAAGAATTTACAAGATATCTTACAAATGCGATAAAATGTACATTGTTCAAACAAAATGACCTTTTAACGTCTGTTTGGAGGAGCATAAAACTAGTGTTAAAAATTGTGACATTAAACACTGCGCTATTGCTAACTACTGCTGGTGTAACAATCACAATTTAAAATTATTCGAAGGTTCAGTAATACAGAAATGCTCATTAATTTAGAATCTTGATTTTTGGAGAGCATATCATACATGGAAAAATCCTAACAGTTTGGTTAATAATTTGTTCAGTACTCCCAGTTTTTCAAAGGAATGGCTCCCGTTTCTTTAATTCGCTCTCTTCCCTCTCCCATCCCTTTTTTCCTCCTTCCTGCTTAAGCTCTCCCAGAAAAGTTGTGCACTTCTAATTGGTCTCCTTGTATGCATGGGAAAGATTGACTCCACTGTTGCTTTTCAACGCTTACTGCTATTTTGCTGATAATGGCATTTGTTGAAGTGTATCTCTCTAGCTCTTTCTTTTCTGGCTCTTTAATTTTTAAATTTTGCACTGATGATGGAGTTTTAGAAGCTTTGTAACAGCTGTATGCACCTTTTGTATACATACATTTGTGCTATTTAACATTGCTTATTTTTTCTTAATAGTATATAAGCACAAAGTACAATCTTTTTTGTATAGTGAAATTGATATGAATTTATGAGGTCCACGAATACATGTTTTTTGTAGAATATGGGGTGAAAAGCATTAACAGTTATCAGTTATATAATGGTCTATGAGCGAAAACTGTTCGCAGCGTATTTCTATTATGTAGCCTTATTTGAAACAAGATGAAATTCATATACATTACTGAGGTTTACTAAAAGATACTTGCAGTAGAAAATGATGTGCATTGCATATTTACAGGGACACAAAAAGGAATTTGGATACTATACTGTATCTGATGTGTTGTCTGTCAGAGATGATTGCAGAAAGTGCATTTGGAGTTATGGTATGCATTTTAAACTAAATTTTTGGTGTGCATAAATTTTTTAGACCATATTCAAAGCTACACAAAAGAATTTGTAAGCATTACTGAGAATGAGTGTGAATTGCTTAAAGATGTTTTTTAATTTGAGTTATGCATTTTGAAGCTTTACTGCAATTAGATATTTATAGCACATAAATAAAATCACATACAGGGCAATGCAAAGAGCTGGATACATGGCCTCCTATGGATAGTAATTCCTGGAAGTGTGATTTCGGTAGTTTTATGCAGGCTTTTGCTTGAATTAAAGTTTAGCTTAACACTAGAACGGCCAAGGCGGTCATTTTGACCATAAACGCATTTTAATCTCGCATATCTCTGTTTTGTTTTCACCTATTGCTGCGATATTTTTTTACTTTTCCTAAATATTCATTGGAAATATACACAAAAAAATTTCATTCAAATATTGTTGTTAGTTTTTGAAAAAAAACTTATGTACCTAGAACGGCCAAAAACGGTCAAAATGACCGGCGTCTGATACAGTGTTGAATTCAAACATTTTTTCCCAGGAGGGATTTCTGTCGCTCTGAGGTGAACATTATAGAGTTCCGGGAGGGTAAATGGCACTTTTTAACCATTGAAAGCACAAAATCTCAAATCTTCCATGGGAACATATCACATCTCCGGGGAGAAATGCCCCCCCCCCCCCCCCAGAGCAATCATTATTATCATCCCCTGAATTCAACACTTGTCAGATAAAATCTTTATTTTCATCTTGTAAAAGAGGTTTTTATGCAAAGAACGTATAGATGTGTGGGGAGAAGGGTGCTAAACAGCTGGTTTATTCCGGTTTCTTTGAAAGATACCTGTCTCTGTTGCTTCCGCGCATTCTCCGATGGCAGAGATACCCAGAAAAATGTTTGAATAAATGATCGCTTTATTAGTGAAGCAATACTTGATTTGTTACTTCCATTTGAAAATGATATGAACAGATATTTTCAGTTAAATAATAATAATTATTATTATTTTAATAATGTCTCGTAGAACTGTCAGGAAGAACTTTCTGACTGAGGAAGTAATTGTACAGTCAATGCAAGATTTATCATCCGAAAATTCTGCTTCTGAAAATGAGGGTGAAAACGATATCGAAAGTGATATCGTGTGCGATGATATCGAGTCTGATTTAAGTTTTGATTTCAAAATACATCCTATAGAAAATCCGCATAATATTTCATCCTCTAGTTCTGATAATGAAATAGATGAAGACGTTATTCAAGGACGTAGTCGTGGAAGAAGAAAAAATCAACAAACTAATAGTGATGAAAATAATTCTGCAGAAATAATAGCCGCAGATGGAACCATATGTAAGAACATATCACAAAATACTTCCGGAAGACAGCCAATTCATAATGTTTTGCGTGAAAACGCTGGCTCCTCATCTTACGCTAAAAGAAAAATTAGCTTTGATAATGCAAGCAGTTCTTAGCGCCTTTTTCTAACTGAAAAGATTTTGAAACACATACAATATTGTACAAATATTGAAGCAGTATGGTGATCTGGAGATAATAATTGGAAACTTTCATTAGATGAACTTGATGCCTTTATTACATTACTGTATATTCGGGGTGCTTTGCATGCAAAAGGGCTGCATGACAATGCAAAAGACGATGGCCAGTGCATGTTTTTTTTAACATACTTGATGTAGCTGCAATAAATTCATGGGTGATATACAAAGAAACATTTTTCCCAAACATCAGTCGTCGGGAATATAGTTTGAAAATATCTGACGAACTCCATAAAAACTATATTGATCAAAACAGGTTGTATGATGACAATCAAACAAAAATGCTTCCCGGAATTCAAAACAGAAAACGAAAGCAGTGTCAAATACTCAAGTACCATAAAGGAAATAAAACTTCCAAACAGTGTTCAAGATGCCAGAAACACATTTGCGGACCATGCATGTTAGAAGAAAGGATAGTATCCATCTCCTTTGCTTATGAAATAAACTAAGGTATGATACATTTTTCAGTGTAATATTTTTCTAATCTATTAATAAAATTGCTGACTTAAAAAAAATTAAAGCATATATTATGTTTATAATTATAAAAAATATGACACTTACATTATCTAATTTCAGGATTCTATATCATTAAGATTGCCTAGGAAGAGCAAAAGAATGTAAAATGTTTTATTTTCTTGAAAAATATTTTTAAAATGTCCTTTTTGTAGTTTGTCATTAAACTTGTTTCCTGGAAAGGCGTTTTTAATATTATTTTAGTTAAAAATTACATTTTTTTTTAGTTTTCTCGAAAGAGCGGTCAAAATGACCATTTACAGCCGTTCTAGGTATATTGAAAACACGGCCGTCGTAGTGTTAATATGGTGAACCATATAAAAATCTGTATAAAGGGCTGTACAAAATAATTGAATTATGTTTCTATCTATTGGGAGAAATTGCTGAAGGTGAATTTCCAACTGTGTTACAACAAAATTTTAGCATACTATGTAGAATCTGTACAAATCTACAGATCATATGCAGAGCCACTCAAAAGAATTGGAGTACCTTTACAGCTATGGGCGGTAATTGTTGAAATCTGGTTTTCAAATATGTTATAAGTTTTCTAAACTGTTTAGTTAGGTATCATCTTATTAAATAGCAAAGTATTGTTAAAGTATTCTGGAACTGTTGGAAAGAGTTTAATAATCTATGCTTCATGGATGATTTTATTTTTCTTGTTAAATATCTTAATACGTTTTCTTTACAAATCAATGATATTTATAAATATTTATTTGATATTTTAGAATTTAGACTGACTTTATTCACAACTGGCATTTTAAATGGCAATTTGGGCTCAGATTGTCTCAGAACAAAGTCATCACAAATTTAGTTTATTTATTATTACTATACAGTCAACGTTCATTATAACGACCATCGATTAATTGACCTATGCAAAATCTGCCAAAATATATTCCCTTTATTCTATGTTACTTTTACATCCAATATAATGACTGGTTAACAGCTTATTTCACACAGTGACTGAATTGACCTTCCCTCATAAATTTTTTTCATGAGAAGATTACCATTGTCTTTCTCCAAGGACTGATTGCCAAATTCACAAGTAAGATCTGAAGAGAGCAGAAAGAATAGATTTCTTCCTGAGATGAAATTCAGAAATGATTCACTTGAACCTAATTCTGCTTGCTGTAAGCATATAAGCATATGGGTACTAACAGGCACATGTATTCAGTTTGGTGCATGCGTGCATTTTCCCAAGATGGCTGTTTCAAACAAATGAAATGTGATTCCTTTGGATGCAAATTTAAAAGTTTTGACAGCAGTTGATGAAAAATTGATGCCTAAATCTGAAATTGCTAAAATATGTAACATTCCAAAAAGCACTTTGTTTACAATCATTAAAAACTGTGAATCAATTTTCAGAGCCGAAGAAATTAAGAGTCCCTGCTTTTCATAGTCAATCAAAAGAAGGAAAATTTCAGCAATTAGACAAAACATTGCATGAATGGCTAAAATTTATGACATAAAAAAAAAATCCTGTAGACAGAAATTTGTTAAAGACAAGAGCACAATTTTTTGCAGAAAAAATTAGTATTGATGAAGAAACATTTAAAGCATCAGATGAATGACTCTATAAGTTTAAAGTAAGACATGGTGTTTGTTTCTGTAAGATTTGTGAGAAAAGTGGCTCTGTGAAGCATGAAACAGTTAATACATGGATCAAGAGCAAACTGAAAACAATAATTGATAGGTATGTCCCAGGAGACATACTTAACGCAGACGAGATCAGAATGATTCTTTTTGTGATACTTTACAGACCTTTAGTTTTTAAAGATGAGTCTAACAGTCTGAAAAACTTCTACCTTTAGTTATTGGTAAATCAAAAAGCCCTAGATGCTTTAGAAGGGTTAAAACTTTACTATTATCCTATCAAAATAATGGAAAATCATAAATGACAGCAAGTATTTTTGAGGAATGGCTGTGTTGTTTGGATAAGCAAATGGCAAATAAATGCAGGAAAATCCTCCATGTAATTAGCAAATGTACTGCCCATCTTCAGATTAACAGCTTGAAGTCTATAACAGTGGAATATTTTCTGCCCAATGTTACATCTGTTCTTCAGCTTCCCGATTAACACATCATCTTAAGTTTCAAATGCAATTACAGGAAATTACTTTTGAGAAGAATTGTTTCTGCACTGGGCAAAGAAAAAATTTATAAAGTGGATATTCTTTTAACATTACACCTTTCCAAAGCAGCATGGAATGCAGTTACAGAAAAAAATATTAAAAATTGCTTTTGTCATGCTGGTTTTGAAGTGCAATCAGAGCCTGTGAAATAGTCCGATGGAATGTTAGGTAATCATTGAATCAATGATGAAAATTTTACCAAAGAAGAAGGAATCCTACAAGAAATTTATGAGAAAATGAATTTGGAGGGAAAAGTGACTTTTAATGATTATGTCTTGATTGACTGTGATGTAGACTGTGCATGGGTGGAAGAAGTCCATCCAAGCCAAGAGTGAAAACTTTTCTGAGCATTAAAAATAACCAAATGAAAATGGGCTAGAAGATTTCTATGCCTTGCATTGTACTAAAATTTGATCTCTTACAATAAAAAAAAGAATTAAAAGTTCTTGAAAGTAAAATCGCTGTTATTTAAGTATATAAAGTAAGGATCGACCGAAACCAAATTTCGGTAATTTTCCTATTTTCAGCCAAAAACAAAAACACCCCAAACATTTTTAAAGTACTTAATTCATACATAAATATACATAATTCTTAATTAATTATACATGTATAGAAACACTTTTTTAACAATCAAACAAACATACATATTGTGTATAAGTTTCAAACAAAAACAAAACATAAATAATAATACAACATTTACATTTATTACTTTTTGACAATAAATAATCATAGGCATTTATCAATAATTGATTAACAATGTATGTTAACTTAAAATGTACAAAAACGAAAATAACTTGTTGAATTTGACTAAAACAGGAACATTAGCATTAAGACAACAATTTAAGCCTAGAAATTATTAGTTATCAAATTTTCCATTTCAACATTCTCAGAATGAGACATATTTAACAGAGACATATTTAACAATATTGAGTACTTTAGCTAATTTTAAAAATATATGTAAAAACAAAAATTTATCTTTTCATTTTCAGATGTGCACAACAAGATCAAAATAAATATTTGCTCACTCCCTCCCAAAAAACTTTGCCCCCCACCACCCTAAGAAAGTTTTGAAATGGTGCCACTGTTAAAAAATTTTATTTCTGGAGCCCAAGTTGGCTCTCTGTGCCTCTGACGAAAACTTTTTATTTTCAAATAAAGTAAAATGTAATTATTTCATCAACAACACAGAATGATTTTCTAATTATATGAATTTCACCTAATTAAAAAATATTTTAGGTATACATACCTTGACTTATCTTTTATAATGATTTTTGTAAATGATCATCTACTATACTAGAACTTTCTCGGAGAGCATTTGAAGCACTTTTGCGGTTTCAAATTAAACATTTTCTATTATTATTAAGTCTGCAGATTTTAATGAGCAAGTGAAAAACGTCTTCAAAGTTTAGTCACACATGCATTACTTGCTTTATAATTTGCCCTAACATCTTGAGTCAGTGATGACTGACAATTATAAACAGTGAAGTTCATATCAATAGTGTCTCATTTGAACCAATACAGCTCAAATCAATGTGTAATGTTGAAAATTTTTTCAAAGGGGGAAATGAGACTTTTGGAATACATATAGTTTTGGTCCAAACGAATTTTCGGCGGCATTTTCACTGAAAACGAATTTTCAGTCAATCTCTAATATTAAGTATAATTTATTATCAGTCAAAAATCTCTTCAAGACTGAAATCAGTCCTGAGACTAAAAGCCTTGCATCCATGATATTGTGTGGAAAATCTGGCAGGAAATGACATCATTTCACACAATTCTATACAAGAATAAATTGAGTCATTGAATGAAGAAAGTATGCAATCACTGCCGACACCTAATGTTAAAAGTGTTTCAAATGCTATTAACACTTTAAAACATTTTTTTGAAAGACAAAAAAACACAGAAAATCATTTATCTCTAACTGACATACAAAATTTTGTTTTAAGAAAATATCAAGTGCACAAAAAACAATTTCGAATTTTTTTTTTTTTTTTTTTTTTTTTTTTGTAGAAAATAATGTTAATATGTATTTAACTATTTTTTTTTTGTATGTGTGTGTGTAATTGACAGATTTACTTTAAATATCATTTTCAAAATACATAATCTCCTCGTAAATTGATTTTTTATAATTTTTCATTATCAATATTTATTTGATACGAAAGTAAACAAAAAATTATAATAATATTGTATTGTACAATTTGATTCGAAACCTTGGCACGCAAGTGGTTGTTATGACAAGCGTTGACTGTATTTAATTTTTTCTGAAAATATAAACATAAAAGCAAACATTTACTGCAAATCCAAGCTTTGTACTATATATTTTATTATTTTTTGTACAGGTGCTCATGTAATATTGCATCATATGTATAAATCTCACGTAAGAAGTCGTAATTATAAAAATTGTACTAATGAAATACTGCAGAAAGCAGTATGTGTTGTTCTATAACCGTAAGCCAAAGAAAAGCCAGTGAAAAATATTAAATTCTGATCACTACTTTATAAAATAAGCTAAACGGTTCTAAAAAAATAACCCCCAAAGACCATTTTTTTCTAAAAGAAATGTTTTTTCAGAACCTGAAATAACTGAATATATCTAAAATTTTGTTTTCAGGAAAAACATTAATATTACCATGTCTTAATTGTTAATTTTTTTTACACATCTTGCATAATGGACATTTTTTAATAAAATTTCATTTTTCTATTCATTTTCATACAAAATTTGCGTTTTTTTTAAATGATGAAATGGCCTATTTTTTTATGTTTTATTTCTCTATCATAACAGAGGGGTTGTCTTACAAGCTTTTTAAGGATTATTCAATGATTTCTTAGTTATGAGACAAAGTCACCCCGAGACAAGGTAACTTTGTCCCACTTTTTAAAAAATAGTTTAAAGAGAAACTATTCTTTAAAAATACTAAATGTGAATTTTTAAATTTACAACTAATATCTTGAAACTAAAAAAAAAAAAAAAAAAAAAAAAAAAAACAGAACTTGTTTAAATGAAAATTTCAACAATTTTTGATATCTCTAAAGATAAAAAGAGGCAAAAAATGAGACAAAGTCACCCCAACTGCCGGTATATAAAAAATACCTACAAACTTTAAAATTACCACTTGATGAACTTTTATTAGCTTCTTAAAAATACTTAATATTTAAGGAGACAATTTTTTTTTTAATGCACCTCATCAGCATCTGATGTCTACTATCTGACAGTGAAAACCATATTTCTATAACTATATTTTGTAATGTGTAATCCAGTATTTAAAATTTCCTACAGGTTAATATGGGATTTCACATTCAAGAAGTTCCAAGTGATGGCTAGAATGATTAAAATACGGTTGAATGAAGAATGTTAAATGTATATGAGACATTTGTTGAGAAAACTCTGGAGAGAATAATTTTTGTTAATTAACTACTTAATACAGAATCAGTATTAATATTTGCATGGAAAAAACAAAATTTGTCCAGTAATAAAAATACAGAAATAGCTGAATTAAATAACTAATGAGAGAGCTTATAACCCAATTAACTGACTACATTGCAAGCTTGGTAAAAATCACTTTTATTATTTTTTTGTAATTTTTACAAATTAAAAATTGAAAGGAAATCATTTAATTTGATTAAATTTATTGATTATTCTATTTTTTTTAAAAATTATAATGTGCAAAATGGAAGTTCTGTATGAAAAATTGGATATTAAATGCATGATTTTTTTTATCCATCCTCAATAAAAATTTTATATATTGAAAGACTGATAAAACCCTG
The DNA here is from genome assembly GCA_963932465.1 of Maratus speciosus. Lineage (NCBI taxonomy): Eukaryota > Metazoa > Arthropoda > Arachnida > Araneae > Salticidae > Maratus > Maratus speciosus. The sequence continues at coordinate 289,684,907 of OZ010787.1, forward strand.
TCAGTTAATATCCAAGGTAGTGGAAATTAACTTACATCTGGCAAAATTAAAAGATTCAAAGTTTCTTTTTTTCATCATTTACATACACAGTACTGTTTATCAAATCAAATTTTACACACTGATATAAAGACAAAACCAAGTACAAATGAAAATACGCTTACCATTTGATGGCAAGAAAAAAATAAAAATAAAACATCAACAAAATTACTTTTCTTCACTCTAATTTTTTTTTTTAAATCTCTGAAGAAGTACCAAGAAGAGTACCAATACTAAAGAATTTTTTTTTTCATTCTTATTTAATTTTTTAAACAAAATCTCAAGCTTAGATTCATTTCACATTCTATAGTTAAGTGTTTACTTAACTAATCTGAAGGTAGAAAATACACTTTTGTCAGCTGAAAAAACAGTGGCAGTAAAAATTTGAGATATTGCTCTTTTCAGCTTATTTGTTAGATACAATGTCCTATGTACTAAGATGTGTTTTTCCCCAATCAAAAGGAGAAATCTAATTTTACAGTAGATTAAAATAAGATTAAATTTTAAAATAGTTTCTTTCATTCTCTGCAAAAGTGGAAGTGGCTTTTAATACAAGAAATCTTTCAAAGAATAAAAGCAAATATATATGTTATTGAAAGAACTCAAAATCTCTTAAATTTTAGGTTTTATTGGTGAATTTTAATATTTACCAAATTGAGATTGTAAAGCTCAAAATATGTTCATTAACGCTATCATTTCAGGCTTTACCAGGCAAGCTTTCAGGTAAGCTATTTCAGTAAATGCTAGGATTTACAGACCACTTTTGGTAAAAGTATGACATGAGGTATTAGTCTGCCCACTTATCTGCACATGCATTTTTGCTTGTGACTCCTATCTGTTGCAACCAGTTGCAGCCTAACTATGGACATGTTTGGATAAGTGTGAGTGGCTGTGATCTAGAATAAGTTTGTTTTTTTCTTTCTTCTATATACACATAAGAAAGGATTAAAATTGTGAAAATTTCTCACTTCAATTTTTTTATGGATTTCATATACTGGGATGTACTGAACACAATGACTTTTTTTTTTTTTTTTTTTTTTATGGCTGTTTGTGTCTATTTGTGTATAGCCCCAACCCAAAACATATTAGAACATCTGAACTTCTAATATTGCTCCCTCTTCCCCTTGAAGAATCTCTAGACTCACCCTTGCAATTGGACCCATGCAGTACTCTAATGTGATGACTATATAATTTATATAACCCAAAACACTAGAAATTCCTCTTCCTTAAAAGCTTTATTTGAAATTTGTATTTAAATTTAGCAATTTCAATTTTTGAAATGTCTCAAGAAAATTAACTCAAAGTAATAAAATAATTTTTGATTTGGCAACTTCTGCCGACCGATGGGAAAATCTGACTAATATTTGTATATTGAAAGGTTAGAAAAAAGAAGTTTTAGAAATGCTTATTACATAATATATTAATAAGACTAGATAAAACAAGACTTAAATGCAGTGCTGTAGTTGTAAAAAATCTACAGGATACACAATTGAGAATATACACTATAGATTTACTTGAGGAATAGAGGGTAAATGAATTTTCTTTAAAAAATCTAGAAGATATACAGCGTATATCACCATATACCGCATACTACAGCCTGATTACATAACTGACGAACTTCTCCATAAATCTGTACAAAATTTTTAAAAATACCTTAAAAAGCTTCAACTAAAAATGATCAAAAGAAAAGTTTTTCTTCAAATCCAAACTAGCTTTTCTCTAATACTCTTTCTTATAAAGTCATTTACTCTTAAGAGCACAAAGTTTTTGGAGCCTGCACAGGCCAAATTTTTCATTCCAGCTGAATGAAATTTATTTTGACGCAGCCTGGTGTAAAAGCTAAGAGCATAGCCCTGGCCATTTATTTTTTTGCATTTCATGACCCAGCTCGGTCTGAGCAAATTAAATCAGACTTGATCCGGGGATCAGATCTGATCTGAAGCCTGGAAAGATCTCTCTTTTATTATTCAGATAATAAGAAATTCAATAGCTTTCTTTTTCCTAAAAAGGAAAGACAAAGGAACTTTCTGGAAATGGAGTGGAATATGCCACTTCAAACTGATTTTTGAGCTATGCACCAGAAAAGATTGAGCAGCAGAAAAGATTTCCATCTGGGAGCGATCAGGCATGAAAGTGCAATTTGATCAAAAAAGCTGAACTCTGTGCGATATAAAATTATCACAATATGAAGGTGGATGTGATGTGTGTGTGTGTGATACATGTATGACATAAGTTAATAATAATTGTTTTAAATGAGATTAATGCACGCATATAAAACAAAATTTAAAAATAACTTATATATATTACTTTTAATATTAATAATTTTTACCTCATTAGCATTTTAATTCTAAACACTCTTCTGAAGTTCTTCAATTATTTTAGCAAAAGTAAGCCAGTTGGAGAAAATAAATTTGCAAAATTCTCAAAAGAGAAGGAATAATGGATTATGATATTCATATGCATACACAAAAACAGTAAAAATAAAATTTTATATTTAAAAAAAGTTACTTATTAAACGTTTTCAGACATTGCACTAGGTAATATTTATATGCCTAAAAATGAAGAAATTTTCAAATATGGAGGAAAAGTAAAAATTATCACTAACCATTCCTGATCTTATAATTAAATATTATTAAGCTATATTTATATCCAAATACAATAAGAGATTCTATTTTATTGTTTTAGTCAAATTAGGCAAACAGACACAAATATTACATTACTAAATGATAATAGAAGACAACAAAATACATTAGAACTTTCAATATACAGTAGAAGATCTTTATAACACAATTCTATGTAACGCAATTCTCCATATAACGCCCAACTCCTCAGATGTAAACAATGATTTTTGAAGTTAAAAAGCACCTGCATTTTCACATTGTAAAATATTGCTACTCTTTAGAGGACTAAATTTGATACATTAGTTCAACTTTACCTTCTAATTTAAGACCAATTTACTGAAAAAAATGCTATTATTACAATAAACATTTTTGAAAATGTCTAATATAAGGGATGGTTGTGTCAGTTATATTTGGATTATGTTTATAAAGTAAATTTAACAATGTCTGACTTATATTATGCAAAAATTTATAATTTGAATAATTCTTGGTAGCAAGGAATGCAGTATAAAGATATTCTAATGTATTTTGATATCTTTCAGACATATTTGGCCATGTTTACAAGGTGAATTTAATGATGTGATCCATATAACGCAAAATTCTATATAACGCACAACCTTGCGTTTTTAGGTTTGCATTATAAAGATCTTCCACTGTATATACAAATTTCTTAAAATATTCAGCAGTGTAAAATTTTCAAAAAATGAAAATATTGCTAATCTCTGATCTTGCAATTACGCATTAATAATCTAATATATTTATACCTGAAACTACCACAACACATTCATTTTAAAACTGTTTTAACCAAATAAAGCAAACAGTTACTAGTATTATCTTGCTACAAGCTGAAAGAAGGCAACAAATTGCATCAAAACTTCCAAATATATATATATATAAAATTTCTTAAACAAAATACTCAGCAGCGTAATATTAAAAAAAAAAAAATGAAAATATTGTTAATTTCTGATCTTGCAATTACATGCTAATAATCTAATATATTTATACCTGAAACTACCACAAGACATTCTTTTTAAACTGTTTTTAAATAAAACAACACTTTCATAGAAAACAAACTAAATTTAAACATTAAAAAGTGCAAAATTTCTTAAATAAAACTGACAAAACTTTCACCCAATGTAGAAAAGGTTTAAAAAAAAAGACTATTAAGACTTTCTTTGTAACTTTGCAAATGAATATAAGCTACAAATGACAAATTATATCAAAACAATATGTGCAAAATTTCTTCAATAAAACACTTAAATGAATTTTTCATAAAATTAGGGAATGGGATGTTAATTATTCATACCTGATTTTGCAGTTACATACCTTTTTTTAATTTTTGAATGGCTGTAGCAAAACTTGACAGGATTATATGTATTTCAGAAAACAAAATTAATAGTATTAAAATATAAACACAATTTTCAAATAAATCACTTGATTTTTTGTTTAGTTCTTTTTATGTAAAAAATACATTAATCATTTATTTCTAATCCAGCAATCACAATTTTACATACCCAAAACACATAAGATTGCTTTTAAATTGATTTAGAAAAAAATGGGAAACTGTAACAAACACCATAATACATAATGCTCACAGAATACAACAAATGAAATGAAAACATAAAATACCAGAATTTTCAAAATAAAAAGGGAAAAAATTAGAATTATCACTCATTTATCCTTTAAAACACTGAGCATTAATTAACTTTTCAAAACATAAATGACATTAAATATTAAACAAATAAAAGAAAATTTTTATCGTTTACTCTTTTTAGCAATATGCTCGGCCACTGGCTCTAATTTTCTCTTACGAGCTAGTCTCAATTTTTTTTTAGCAGCTTTAACAGAATCAATAGCTTCCTTTCCTGAGATTTCTTGACTTCCCAAGATTTTTAACTTTTCTTTTTTTGCCTCCTTCTCTCTCTTTTTAACTTCTAATTCCTCTTTATACCTCCTATATAAACTTCTTAAGTTACTACACAGTGATTTTTCTACCGGAACATGCAAATAATCATAGCATTTTAAAAACTCTACAGCAGTTTTTCACTTCAAAAGTCTGTGCTTAACAATTTGCAAAGCAGATAATGTCTTGTTGCTCATGCGGCCACATTCTTGATCTAAAATACCATTCATGGAACTAAAGGCACTTTCAACTTGAGGCCCATGAAAACAGCTTAAAATAGCTTTCACCATTTTTGATAAAGCTGGATACTTTCCATTTTCAAAAAACAAATGCCCACCACATATCAATCCTAGTTAAATTACCATTATTTGATGGGCAAGGTAAATTATTGTCCACTTGGTATCCGTGTACCTCTAAATCATATGTTGTAGTATCAGTATCATCCAACACATTTTTCAGTAGCTCGGGAAGCCGTTTTAGTCTAGCTAAAGTTGTGTAATGACCTCTTGCAGTTGGGTCAATCACTGACATGCATTTTAACAATGAATTTTTTTAAGGATAATGTCTTTTGTAAGTACTTTGTACAGTTAATAAATGCTGTCTTAGCATTTTCTAAAAATTCAATTACCTGCACATCATCTGTCTTTTTGGAGATAATAGGTGATGCATTGCTTCTAAAGTACATTTGAGACATAGGCAAGACAATGTCATTACCAAAATCTAGCGTGTTTAGGGTTACATCATATATAGACAGCCAGTGATGCTTTACAAGCAATTCAACAGCTGCATATTTTATGTTTAAAATCAAACAAATCTCTTGAAGTTTTCCATGTAGATCTGCAGACCAGTTAAACTCTGAGTGGAGATCTTTATAAAAATCTTCCACATATCCACAGAATGGTTTAGAACAGGGGTGTCCAACTGGCGGCCCGCCAACACATACTGTGCAGCCCACCAACTTCTTATTCAGCAGATTTCTTTTTTCAAACCGAGGCCTCCGAAGTTTCCTCTTGATCGTTCTTTCACTCCTTTCATTGTATTGGGAGAAAAAGGTACATGACATCTGCAGGTCAAGGTCAAGCAGTCCTACCCTGCACGCTGGTGTTCAAACAAATTGCTAGAAATATACTCTGTTTAAAGTTACTGATTTTTACACACGCATTAATTTTTTCCGCCAAAAAGGTGCTTTTCCTTGATTATTAATAATCTGCTACACTTCCAGCTAACAATGGTTGTTACACAACAACTGCAATTCGGCTAACATAGCGGGGGAGACAGGGAGGGAAGATAGAAACATTTCAGATAAGCAAAACCTGCCCGCAATTGGTTAAACTCTGACGCTGCGGCCTTTGTTGATTTCGAAAAACAAATTGAGAGCTTGCGAAATTTATCAAGAATCGTCATAGGAATTCTTTCTCCAACAGTTCATTGTTAGACTCTCTTCAGCTGGCAATGACAAACACAAATGTTGACATTCCTGCCCTTGTAAAGAAGGCTGATCGGCCTCAGTTTTCCCATTAAAATGTAAGCAAATTGTTTTATAATCCTTTTGTTCCATTGTTTTATAACTAATAATTAAACTATTAATTGTTATTGTACAAGAGGTAAGAGGTTATTGTTCAACTTTTTCAAACTGTGGCCCGCCAGGTGATCAGTGACCGGAATTCTGTTCCGTGGGCTTTTTGCAGTTGGACAGCCGTGGTTTAGAAAATATTTTTGATGCATTATGGATATGATGGCATGAGTCACCATCAATATCTAATAAATTTGGAGCGTTTTCCAGGTGAATTCTGGTCTCTAAGCCAGATTTAGACCCCCTCATTACACTGCATGAATCCATTAAAATGGAAACCAAATTTTCAAATGAGATTTCATTTTTGACAAATAATCTAACAATTCCTATATAAAGTTGTTCAGCAGTAACTCTGCACACACTTAGTGATGCTAGATGATCAATAACAACTTTTTTCTGTTTGGGCAAAAATAGGAGTTGTACAGAATAGCAATATTTGATATTACTCAGGATTCATATCTCTTTGAACTTTTACAGTATACCCATTCATACTTTTCTAGTATATATACAGCTATACCAAACACCTACATTGTGTAGTTTCTTACAAAGCCTTATTTTTCTTTAATAACGATTTTTTAAATAATACAGTTAATAATTCATATATTTATTGTACAGAACCCTCTGAGTGCAAGTAATACTCGCACTTGACCGTTTATTCCCTTTTATTTTGAGAGTCTTATCCAGCCATGGGAACCCAAATTTATTTTTTTCTTCACTATCTATTTCACGGGTTTTATGCTCGTCATTAACTGTAATTATATTCATTCTCTATAAAAAGAAATAAAATCCTAGTAGCAGGGGTTAATTTAGTAAAAAAAACTAAACTATAACAATATATCAAACATGCACATGTGCAGCAAACTGCAGATCAGATATAGCATGAGATGGTAAAAACACAAACAGTATAATAAAATGAAATGCACATGTGCATAGCAAACTGCAAATCAGATACAGCGAGAGCCGATCCTGGACAAAAACAAGCCACTTAAAGTGAATAGCAGTCATTGGCTGTTATAAAATATCGTGAATCTTAAACTTCAATAACAGCCATATCATCCGAAATAATGCTCCACATCTGCTTGAAAAGGGAGATCGTCATAGCTCCATTGGAGAGAATGACCTACTTTTGTTTTACACACATCACGAGAGTAGATTCATCTCTGGGTTAAACACTATGAATGCACGGAAGAATGATCGTATCGTCAGAAACAACCAGAAGGGCTTTCAAAAAAGCAGATTTCCACATTCCCGTGGAAAACTTTCATGCCTGAAAACAATTAATTATAATTCAAGATGTTGTACATTTATTGAAAAAAGAAACATGCCTTTTGATTCCAAATCATTTAAATAGTTCTGCATAATGTTGTAGTCATAAAAAAAGCAGAGAGTATACTCTGTAGGCAGAGGGTATATGATAAAGTCATGAATGTTCATGGCTAAGGTATACGCTATCGCTTTGAGAAAGAGAGGGAATACGGAACTTCTTAAAACAATCCAGAAGGTATACAGTGTATACCTCCATATACCCTCTACTACATCCCTGGTCCTGCATGCAAATTTCATTCCTTTAACTGTGTGAATGTGTCACAAAGTTTCACGTTGTTGAGCATGGAAAAACAAAAAAATTTATGCAGCAAACTAAAATAATAATTGAAAAAAAAAAAAAAGAAACAGCAATAATAACAAATCAGGCAGTGTAACAAATTTCTATTAAAATTTATTATATTATTAGAAAATTAGAGCCTTCACTAAAAAGACCACTATTAGAGCTTAATGGATAATTTGTTTTGTTATGCAGAAAAGATCCCTCCCTGCATAGAATTTTTGTGGAATTAAATAAAAAATAAAAATAAAAGCATTCATTCAAAATAGGAGGTTTTATATTTTACCATGCTTAGAACCAGTATGCATATTTTGAAATAATCAAAGTATTAGAAATGGTAAAAATGCTACAGTGAATAGTTTTGTTTCATTATAGATATATAATATTAATAGATTAATCATAATCATAATTTATAGGTTCAAAATTTATAAATCAATAAAAATTTAGCTAGTTTAACGTATATTCAATTTCAATCACACTAAACAATTTCAAGAAAAAATATCAAATGACACAAAACAAAAAGTATTTACTTTGAACATATCAACTAATTTTTTTACAGGATGGTCTTTCCTTTCTCCTAACGTCTTCTATTAATTTCAATTTGTGAAGTAATGAGGGAAGTACTGACTGTTTAGGAAAGACATGTTCTGGAGCGATTTTCATTTGGAAAATGCATTGGAACTATGAAAACAATGTGTTTCCTGCAGCTGTTTTTCACATGGGTGTGGTGGATTAGGACTTAAGGCAGGTCAGTCACACAGATCATCTGTTTTTTTTAAGTCTATGTGTTTTACCCCACCCCCCCAAAAAATGTAAAAAGATTTTGAAAATATTAAAGGGCACAAGCAACTTCCGGGGATGCAGAAGTTCTGGAAAATTGTCTAAAGCTTTTGTTTTTCAGGATAAAAATTAGGGGATGCGTAAGTTTCTTTTCTGTTCATCCTGTTTTCCATTTTTTAAGGAAGTTATGTGCTATAATGTGGATAAAAAATGCACATCCCAAGGGACACGTAAAAACTACTTTTAGCATCCCATATTTGATTTTTCACGTAATTTACACGCTATAGTGCATTCATAGCATCATTGACTATATGCAGAAAAATCAGAAATTCTTCAGTTACTTTTGACAAACTGTTCAAGGTGATACATGATGCTCATATGGCTGTTAACCATGGTAAAAGGACATAAAGGATTAAGGAACTGAATCGTAAGTACAAGAATGTGACAGTAGAATCTGTTACATATTTGAGACTATGTGAACCATATCAGAAAAAAATGATCTTTTAAAATGTGAATTGTATTCAAGCCATTTATACATAGTTAAATGAATTCTCCACAGCAAGTCGACCTGATTGATATGCAGTCCAATTCGGGCCTTGATATGAAATTTATTTTTAGTGTATCATGATCATTTTACAATATTTGTCTTTCTCCAATCTATTACTGTAAAAGAGCTGATGAAGTAGAATATTAGCTTTTGAATATTTTCTCAAGTTATGAGCCGTCAAACATTCTCCATTCTGACAACTTGGGAGAATTTTGCAACCAAATCATAAAAAGTTTATGTGAAATGTAAAATAATATAAAAAAAGTTCATGATACACAGAGACAAGTGAGACATAAGATTCAGTTGAACAGGCAAACCAAAACATTGAGAAGAATTTGGCAATATAAATGGAAACAAATAACAAAACAAAGTGTTTGGAAGAATTAAAATTTTTACAAGCAATGAAAAACAGAGCATAGCATGAGGTAATGAAATGGTCACCTATAAAAATATGTTTGGTGTTCTTATGAAACTGAGATTCGCTAACTTAGTTTTGCCATGTAATTTAAGTATTAACATAATCAGCAAGAAAGATTTACAAGGGGACCAGCAAACATGGTGCTCAATGATTTTGATGAATTTCAAGTATGTTGTAGAGTTTTTATTCTTAATTATTCTGGTGGAAGGATTCTTTCAAATGGGACTTAGATTTTGGGAAATTGGGTATGAAAGTTCAGCATATGTTTAAAATACATATTAGTTTGTTCTTCTCGATGCAAACTTTGTGGTGTTAAGGTAGAGTACTCGCAAGTTAGTCAGAGGTCCAGAGTTTGATGACACCTCCTGACTTTTCTTTCTTTTTAAATTAATTTTATATTTTTGAGACTTTACGACTTTTAAGCATAGATATGAATTTCTGCAACTTTGAATTTTTTTATATTTTCCTAAAAATATACAATTACGTTTATGATTTTTTTTTCATCAAAATTTATATTTTATCTAATTTTTAAATCTTTACTGATGAAACTCCAAACTATTTTATGTCTAGAATTTTTAAGTTTTTTCAGTAATTATTATTACCGTTTTATATTTTAAGCAAAGTTTTGAAATAAAACATTATCCTTTTTTTAAAGAAATATTCCTTTATGGAATTTTAGGTGAAAACTTATTATTTCGTGTAAATTATAAATGATTATTCTGATGTCTAATATCGCAAATGTATTTATATTTACATAACTCCAAGAAAGAAAAGAGATTAAGGAAAAATCAAAATCGTAAATATTTGTTGTAGGAAAATATCAAAATTTCAAAGCTACAACAATTCATAACTATGCTTAAAAGTTGTAAAGTGTCAAAAATATAAAATTAATTAAAAAAGAAAAAAGTCAGGAGGCAGCATCGAACTCTGGCCTTCCGACTAGCATGTGCCACAAAGTCCATGTTGTGAAGAGCAAAGTAATAGGTATTTGAAATGTATGCTGAACTTTGACACCCAATTTCTCAAAATCTAAGGCCCATTTGAAGAAATCCTTTCACCAGAATAATTAGGGATAAGAACTCTACAACATACCTACTTTAAATTCATCAAAATTGGTGAGCACCATGTTTGGTGGTCCCCTTGCTAGTTAAAGATATAAATATGATGAATACACAGGAAATTACGGTATAAAAAAATCATTTTAAAAAATAATAAAATCGGACATTTTTGGTTTAAATTAGATTTTTATGGGATTTCCTCCCCTACCCTGCATTAAGGTATATTGAATGGCTACCAAGAATTATAGGTTTCCAAAACAATTAAACCTCTAATCAGATTATATTAACCCTCACAGTACTAAGATCTAAATCTTACTTAAATGCCTAAGGATACATTTTGACCCCATAAATAATTATAATGTTTAGGCTGAAAACTGATCAAAAGATAAAATATCAACATAATACTGGCAATTAAGATTTATTAGAAAGAGGAAAATGTAATTTCCACAATATTATGAACATTTAAATTAGCATGAAAACTCAAGTAGTAAAAAAAAAAAAAAAAAACATTTTATAAGAAGTAATGGTAGTAGTAATGCATTTTAACTACACTGCTGGCCATTAAAATTGCAACACCATGAAAGATTGAAAATACAAAAAAGATATTTATTGTACGTAAACAGTATGGCATGAAAACAAAATGATTAAATTTGTAAACAGTCTGGGGGTTTACAAGGGTGCAAAATTGGTAGAAACAGCTGCTCACCCCGGCAGCTAAAACGGCCCTTATCCGGTTAGGCATGCAGTCGAACTGGGCTTGGAGGACAGAAACGGGCTACTCATTTCATGCTGCTTCAAGTCTATGCCATACTTCATCAACCATATTAGCTAGATGAGTGGCGGGCTAGTCTCTAAGCAATTCATGACCAGATGTTTTCAATGGGTGATAGATCTGGAGACCGTGTAGGCCAGGGCAGAAATCAAATACCCTGTGTATCGAGAAAGGTCAGAACACAACGTGCAACATGTGGTCTTGAGTTATCTTGCTAAAAGATGGCGTTTGGCAGGCCTCGAAGACAGGGCACAACCCCTGGACGTAAGATGTCAAAAATGTACTGATCTGCGTTCAAATTACCATCGATCCGAACTAGAGATGTGCATGTCGTGTACCCAATGGCTGCCGAAATCATCACGCCAGGTGCAGGGCCGCTGTGCCAATATCGAATGCAAGCAGGCGACAGGCATTTTCCTCGGAGTCTCCAGACAAGTATACGGCCATCAGAATACAGCACATACAGCCGGGGCTCGTCTGAAAAGACGACATTGTGCCAGTCATGCATCCAGCTTTGTCGTTCGGCAAACCAGAGTCGCCGACTCTCTCTATGCTGCATTGTCAAGGGAAGCCGCAGTACTGGTCGCCGTTCTGACAGTCCACACTGCTGCAAACATCGTCGAACCGTACGAGCAGATACTGGGATGCACTTAAAACATGCCCATTTCCTCACTAATGGTTCGAGATGTGGTCGTACGGTTTTGCGGGGCCGACCTCACAATATGTCTCCTCTCCGGCGTTAGTCATGGGAGGGCATCGAGATCCTGCATGCCATTCAGTATGACCCTCAGCAATCCATTGATTCCATATTTGCATGACAGTGGTTGGATTTCGACGAATGCAATGGGTGATATCACGGAAAAATAATCCACACTCTCGATAGGCAATGATACTGCATTTATCAAATACCGACACTTGGTGGTAAGCATTTCTTCTTATTATTCGAGGCATAACACGATATTCTGAACAAAGACTGACCTTACAAAGCGCGTTCTGAATGAGAAATCCACTATGCAACTTTTCTTTTATGCAGTGCTTCAGATGTCGTTTCTCCCCCCTGCCTCGTCTAAATGGGCTAAAATACTAATCATTTGCATATTCCAACCTCTTCTTCCTTTCATGTGATTTTGACGTTCGTCAGATCATTCCTTCCTGGTGTTGCGATTTTAATGGCCAGCAGTGTACTTTCGGTTCTGCTGCTCATCTTTCTGGCAATCAAGACACAAAATAACAAATGAAGTATGACTTTTGGACATGACATAAACTGTCTGCATCTGTTGCACTTCTGAGAATACTTGGTTGATGTAGAGCATAGAGCACACCTACCTCATTTTGCTGTAAGAGTCATTCCAAGTCAAATCAACACAGTTTCAAACCAAAATCTCCCTTGACCCCTTGGATTTTGATGAAGCTTGGTTTATCAAGTGTCTTTACATAGTTATGAAAGAAAACACTAAAATTATTTTTTTAATAAATTTAGTTTTAATTTTATTAACAATTAAATACAGCATTTTTCATTAAAATTTGCTACATCTTGAATCACTTAATTGCCATTTTCTTAAAAACTAAATGTGATACAAACTTTGTCTATGTATCATTTCAAAGCTCTTTTTATGACCTTTAATTTGATATGCAACATGATAAAAAAAGTTTAAATTTAATTTAAAAAAAATTCAAATTTAAATTTTAAATTTTGCAAAAAGTGACATTTTTAAAATTCTCAAAAAATTCTCAAATTTACTTCATATTGTGTTCTTACATTTCCCCAAGTTTCACAACGGGATCTTTATGAGATTAAAAGATATAGGAAATTTAAGTTTATGTATGTATATTATACAGTGATAATTTTAAATTACTTTTTAATACCATGTTAGTTTTTTAGAAAATATTTTCTATAATTTGTTAGATACAATATAGTATCTAATTATACATATATATATATTTTTAAATAAACTTTTGGAATTGTAAATTATCACATAAATTAACATATTGATCCCTTATTTGGTTTTAATAATGCAGAACAAATTATTTCTTTTAGAATTAGCATAATAAATGTTCTAGAAAGTACTTCAAAAGAGTGTTTGTGGGTGGATCCTTTAGATTGATTGGATAAAATGCATATAGGGGCGGATCTTAGTAGGTATTACTTTGCCATATCTACATCTTTGTATTGTAAGAGTTCATTGTCACATATTTTTGTTGTTGTTCTGGTACTTAAATATTCATAATAGTAATTTTGTCTGAACAATCTGCAAATTGTATTTTTTAATGCAGTAGAAGTTTATTAATTACAAAGCTTATTTGTTGTTAGCATAGTATTTAATATTCATAAAGGATTTCTAGAGGAGTTGGGACTTTAAATTGTTTTAATCCCTTCAAAAAACCTCATCATTCCCATGTAAGAAAAGGACTAAGAACTGTTATGCCATGGATGTGTGCATTAATTCCAGAAATGCCTGCAAACTCAAAAGTATGTACTAACTGCAGAAAGATCTTGTCAGAAAGAAAGAATGATAGCAGTGCAAATGATCTTCCCAGTACCAGCTATTTGAAACCTAAAAGTAATATATCTGAAGACAGTGATCCTGAAACTTTAAATGAATCTTTGAACGTATTTAATTCGTCACTTGTGGAATTAGGTGAATCACCAGTTAATAGAAAAAAAGCGAAGTATAGGAAGTATTCTAGTCAAAAAATGAAAAATATAACATCAGCAGTCAAAAGAAAATTTCTAAGAAATGCAACTTCATCTGATGAAGATCAAAACAGTGATTCAAAAATTGAAATATTGAATCATTTAAAGAATGTGTACCAAAACTGTGAAAGCAGGGAAAAGAAAGTTATGATACTTACTTTATTGCCAGAAAATTGGAGCATAAGAAAAATTATGAAAGAATTCAAAGCTCCAGGTTTTCAGGTTAGGCAAGCCAAAAAACTCTTGCAGCAGAAGGGTATTTTGTGTACAACAAATCAAAAACCAGGAAAAAACTTGCCGAAAGAGACTTGGAATAAAATTATAGAGTTTTATGAGAATGATGTAGTGAGTCGGCCAATGCCAGGTATTAAAGACTGTGTTTCAATGATGGACAAAGACGGTAAAAAAGTGAAAGTTGCAAAAAAATTAATGCTCTGCAATTTGAAAGAAACATACAAGCTCTTCCAAGAAAAATGTCTAAACATCACAGTTGGATTTTCAAAATTTGCTGAGCTGCGTCCCAAAAACTGTGTCTTAGCTGGTCAAAGTGGAGCACATGTTGTCTGTATAAGCACTATCCACCAGAACGTAAAGCTAATGATAGAAAACTGCAAGATAAATTCCATCACAAAAGGTCACATAAAAAGCTATAAAGATTGTTTAACGAAAATGGTATGCAATCCAGCATCTATTGATTGCTATTTTTTACATTGTGTCTCTTGTCCTGGTGTTAATGGCATTAGAAAAATCTTAGAAGATGGATTTCAAGAAAATTTGATTGAAACACTAACTTTTCGCCAATGGATTTTGGTTGATCGCTGCAACTTAGAAACAGTTCAGAAGCCTGTGCAAGAATTTATTAACATATTCTGTGAAAAACTCCAGGTTCTTCTTCATCATGATTTCATTAGTAAGCAACAAAGTACTTTTATGAGTCACACTAAGGAAAATTTATTAACTTCTGAAATGGCTGTAGTTTGTGACTATTCTGAAAATTATACCTTTATCTTACAGGACGAAGCATAATCGTACCACTGGAACAAATCGCAAGCCACTATACTGTTAGATAAAAAATGAGACTGAACGTAAATAACAATAATTACATTCAATCACAAAATAAAGATAAGGTAAAACTCCTTACCTTTTAGTTCTAGATCGTCCATGTCGAGACCGGTAATTTTCTTCATCATATCCATTGAAGTGCTATATCTATATTCACTGATTATTTAAATATCTTTGAGAATAATCCTAAAAAAAAACAAACTTAGTTTTCTTTTATTCTTATGTGTCCCTTTTTATGCATAATGTATCCAATGGATTCTTCAGAATTTTAGTTTAAAATACTGTATTTTATGTGTCTTTAAAATTACAAACTGGAACATACATTTTTGCTCCTTACTGATTACATTTCAAAATACACACTGAAGAAAATTATAACTTACAAAAAAAATATTATTGATATAGGATTAAAAATAACATAAACAAAAGTCTTGATTAAATATATTAATAAAACAATCAATATTATTTAGAGTCTATAAATCATTATTATACTTCTTTCATCTGCCACAATTGCAGTCATTTAATATGAATGTTTATCAGTTTTTGATTGGCATATTACACAAACAAGGAAGTAATTTTGTGAAGTAATAATCAAGTCTTATTTATGACAGACAAAGTGTTTTTGAATGACAGGAAAAAGAGTTTATCTTGATTAATGATGAGTTTATATAATTCTGAAAGATATTAGTTTTTCTAACATGCCCCCTTAATCTCTTCAGATTGATGAGGCAAACAAGTTCATTGAATTTCTGTTATTTACTAATTCAGGCTTGGGAATGGGTTTCATGAGTGCATCCGCAATCATATATTTCAATGGACAGTACTTTAATTCAATTATTCCATCTTCTTTGAGTTGTTTTATTGCATGAAGTCATATATCTATATGCTTACTCTTTTTTGAAAACTTCTCATTTTCAATCATTTTGATACAACTTTGGTTATCTTCATATAAACAGATAGGTTTTGTCTGTGCTAAGTCCAAATCTTCCAGGAGTTTCAATAAATAAATAATTTCTTGCCCTGCACTTGCGGCTGAGACATATTCAGCCTCTGCTGATGAAAGAGTGATGCATGATTGTTTTTTTTTTTTTTTTTGTAATCCATTGAACTGGATTATTACCTAAGGTAAAAAGGTTGCCGCTGGTTGATTTTCTTGTACTAGTGTCACCTGCCCAGTCAGCATCCGCAAAAGCCTTTAAAATAGGTTCAGATTTAGTGTCAATGCGCAAGTTTAATTGTTTTGTACAGTTTAAATATCGTATTATTCTTTTAGCTGCCATCCAGTCCTTTTGACGCGGGGATTCGTTTCTTCTACTTAATATATTAACCACAGCAGAAATGTCAGGTCTACTGACAGATGCGATATAAAGCAATGAACCTATCGCCTGTCTGTATTTAACATTATTAGGCAGTAAATTGTCATTATCCTCTAATCTATTAAAATTAGGTTCCATCGGAGTACCGACTGGTTTAGCTTCCTCTAAATTAAACTTTTTTACTAGTTCTTCTATTTTATCCCTTTGATTTAATTCATAACCTTCTGCTGTTATCTCTATTTTGATTCCTAAATAATAACTTAGTTCTCCTAGATTTTTTAATTCATATTCTTGCTTAAGTTTTTCTATTATTTCTTTAATTTCGTCATCTTTTTCTGCTATCAAAATATCATCCACATAAACGATAATATACGTTTTGTTTTCTCCTTCATTTTGAATATATAAACATGTGTCTGAATTAGACTGTTTAAAATTTAAATCATTTAATGATTTTATTATCTTAGTGTGCCATGCCCTGGCTGCTTGTTTCAAGCCGTAAATGGACTGATTTAAGTGGCATACATTGTTTTCCTGATTTGGAATAATATATCCTTCTGGCTGAGTTACGTAAATTTCCTCATCTATGTTACCGTACAGGAAAGCCGTCTTAATATCAATGTGATTAATTTTTAATTTGTGGTAAGCTGCTGCTGCTATAAAAGATCTGAGTGTCGTATATGAAACAACAGGGGCAAAAGTTTCTTCGTAATCTACGCCATATTTTTGATAATATCCTTTTGCCACTAATCTCGCTTTGTATTTCTGTATTCTTCCTTGATCATCATATTTGTTTTAAAAATCCGTCTGGATCAAATTATTTTTTTACCTTGTGAGGGATCGACAAGTGTCCATGTTTTGTTTTTATTAAGAGAATTTATCTCTTCTTGTGTCTCATTTAACCATTGTTCTTTTTTTTCTGGATTTTCAATATTCATTATGTCATGAAAATTTTCTGGTTCTTTTATATGTTCGTGTGTTGTCATGTAAATGAATCTGTCTGAAGGGATTCTTTTATTTGATCTATCTGACCGCCTTGGTTTTGGTGTTAATTGTTTAGACTCACTTGGTGTGTCGTCAGTGTTTGTCACTTCAATTTCTACGAAGTTTTTGTTCTGTGATTTGTCATTTTCATCAGATGGATTTTCTCTCAAATAGTGCTATATCTATATTCATTGATTATTTAAATATCTTTGATAATAATCCTAAAAAAAAATATTTGGTTTTCTTTTATTCTTATGTGTCCCTTTTTATGCATAATGTATCCAATGGATTCTTCAGAATTTTAGTTTAAAACACTATATTTTATATGTCTTTAAAATTACAAACTGGAGCATTTATTTTTGCTCCTTACTGATTACATTTCAAAATACACACTGAAGAAAATTATAACTTACAAAAAAAATATTATTGATATAGGATTAAAAATAACATAAACAAAAGTCTTGATTAAATATATTAATAAAACAATCAATATTATTTAGAGTCTATAAATCATTATTATACTTCTTTCATCTGTCACAATTGCAGTCATTTAATATGAATATTTATCAGTTTTTGATTGGCATATTACACAAACAAGGAAGTAATTTTGTGAAGTAATAATCAAGTCATATTTATGACAGACAAAGTGTTTTTTGAATGACAGGAAAAAGATTTTATCTTGATTAATGATGAGTTTATATAATTCTGAAAGAGATTAGTTTTTCTAACATATACATCCATTTGTAGTATATTTTAAAGAAGACAATGAGATTAAGCATTGTAGTTTTGCCATAATCTCAGAATGTCTTGAACATAATACCATATCTGTATACACATTTCAGAAAAAACTTATTCAGTTTTTAAAATCTAAATTTAATGACGTGAAGAAACTTTATTATTTTTCAGATGCCAATGCAGTCCAGTACAAGAAAAAAAAAAAAATTCACAAATCTTTGCTATCACAAAACTGATTTTGGAAGCAGAATGGCACTTTTCTGCTACAGCACACGGCAAAGGCCCGTGTGATGGAGTAGGAGGTACGGTGAAAAGGGAAGCAGCAGAGAAAGCCTATAAAGGCCTTACCAAGACCAAATAACTACGCCATTTCAGTTATATGAGTGGTTAAAATTTCACTTATCTAAGACAATGGAATTTTCTTATATTACCCAGGAGGAGTATATTAAAACTGAGTAGCACCTTGAACACAGACTTAGCCAGGCTGTGGCAGCACCTAATACTAGAAATTTTCATGCTTTTATCCCTTCAACATGTGGGACGAAAATGAAAACAAAGTTATTTTCATTTTCACAATTATCAGAAACCCATGCAATTATTCCTGTTGGAGAAAAATTAGATTTTGAGAAATTAACTGGCTACCTTGTTTCTTACTACAATGATGAATGGTGACTGTGTTATATTTTAGATAAAAATGCAGATGAAAACGAAATAAAGGTTACCTTTCTTCATCCACCCGGACCAGCACATTCTTTCTTTTACCCTTCTGTACCTGATGTTCTGTGGATTTCATCAACTGATGTCATTTGCAAAGTAAACCCTACTACCCCAACTGGTCGTACATATACTCTGCTACCGGATGAAGCAAACAAGATTGGAAAAATGTTTACAGATTTCTTGCAGTCAAGAAAAGATCAAGTCTAATTTATTTTCAAAAAAATGAATTGAAAATTTATTTTACATTGTGAGGTGGACACAAATATCTTTCATATAAATCAGAAAATCATTTTGCATAAAATGTGATGTGCTTGTGCATATAAAAATGACATTGCCAATGTAACTTAACTTTTTCATACCATATTTTCATGTGCTATTTACATTAAATTATTACATAAATTATTGCAAACAAAGTATAATATTTATATTTTATTTGCATTTAAAAAGTTATCTATATTAAGTATTTATAAAGTGATATTAGTAGAAATATTAAGTATATATAAGAAAGATTAAACATGTATAATATAAAGGTGGCCATCTGGAATAAAAAATGAATCAGTTCATATATGAGATGTTTGTGTCAGATATACTTCACAAAGTAAAATAAATTTTCAATTTATATAATAAAATAAATTAGACAATCTTGTAATATAAAAGGATCTATAGTGTTTATAAGGTATATATATTTGTGAATTATCAAATAATAATATCTAAATTTTCATTTCTTATTGTTTATGTTCTAATATATTTAAAAAATGGAAATATTTATTTAAAATGTGAAAAATGTTAGTTTATAGCATTTATACGTAATTTTGTCTTATTATATATCTTTTCAATATTAAACAATTTTTTCATTACTTGTCATCAGTTGAAAATGGAGATATTGAAATACAAGTTAAAATTTTCACTTTACATGTGAACTTCAACTTCATGTATCTTCTGATCCCATAGAGATCCCATCATAAAACTTGGGGAAATTTACAAGGGGAATATGAAGTCAATTTGAGAATTTTTTGAAAATTTTAAAAATGTCACTTTTGATAAATTTAAAATTTAAATTTAAATTTTTTAAAAATTAAAAATTAAATTTTTTTATCATGTTGCATATCAAATTAAAGGTCATAAAAAGAGCTTTAACATAATATATAAACCAAGTTTGTATCACATTTAGGTTTTGAGAAAATGGCAATTAAGTAATTCAAGATGTGGCAAATTTTAATGAAAAATGCTTTAATTAATTGTTAATAAAATTAAAATGAAATACATTTAAAAAATAATTTTAGTGTTTTCTTTCATAACTATATAAGGACAGTTGATAAACCAAGTTTCATTAAAATTTGAGGGATCAAGGGAGAAAAGATGAGTTGATGTGACATGGAATGACTCGTAAGTCTTTCTTCCTCAGAACTGATTTGATACTTTACTTTTCTTACTTCCCTCCCACTAAGTTTTATAACCTGAATTGTAGAATCTTTGTAGCCTCTCAGTTTATTTTTGATATCTGATTTTGATCACCAACTGTTCTCCAAGTTCCTCTAGAAATTTATCTGCATGCATTTTTCATAGTTGATATATTTTTGCATATTTAATTTCTAAATGACAAAAGCATTACAGGCAGCAATATTCAGCCAAAGTTATCCATGAAGAAGTTATCTGTAGAGACATTGAGAACAGAATTTTTCCAATAATTTACAAGTTCCTTGATTCACTTTAGGCTGATCGCCAGTTTGGCTTAATAAACTTGCAGATTACAGCAGCAGAATGTTATAGCATCACAAAGCATCCAGACTTTGATACCATATTTCCCAGATTTGTTAGGCATGTATACTTTGAAGAGGCATCTGACTTGGAATTTCATCAATTCTTCATCAATTGTACTGAACGGTGACACTTCATACATATTTTTACAATTCTTTGCAAATATATCTGTCATATCTCAAAGCAAAGCAAGTTTATCTCCTTTTTTACGTTCATCTCTAGAATTCATATCATCAAATTGAATGATGGAAAGAAGAGTTACATATCAATTGTGGCTCATAGTAGCTACAGATATAATGTGATTCATAGATCTCTTCTCCATAAATAATGAACTTTTTCACATGAATCATGGTATCATCCCATTAGGATCAACAATCTAAGGCAAGCATGAATCATGGGTTCAATTTTAAAATTTGGCCAAGACTGAAAATATTTTGAATCCAACACCCCCCCCCCCCCCAACTTCCTACCACCTCTGAGTGTGCACATATGCATGTGCTGACACATCACTTAGACAAAACTCAACATATTAAATATTATATGCAGTAAAATTCGATTATGTTAAAACTTAATGAAAAAAAAATAAGTGCATATGCATATAAAACATTCATATTCATGTAAACAGTATTTGAAAAGTTAAATCCATACAGGCTACAGCTCAAAACAATGAAGTTGACATACTTACTTACACACAATATTTTTGTAATTTTAAAAATATATACCCACCCATGAATAATAAAAAATTCTTACCTCAAATATCTGCAGATCAATCTTTTTGTCTTGCCAGGTGAAGGTCTTGTTACCTGACCAAGGTTCCAAATTACGAGATCAACTTGAATAACAATCTGCAGGTGCCAAAAAAAAAAAAAAAAAACCTGTGGCTGTACAATCCATGAAGGATCAGGGCCTTTAGTTCCCAACTCTGTTTACTTGACCCTGGGCTCCAAGGTATTATGCAGCATATGCCCTGGCCAGGTGGTCAGCCCAACACGAGACTCTCAGTGTTTAGTTCCCAAGCGAGCTTGGTACTCATTTTAGGGATGAAATGTTGGGTGAACCTTGCCCAGTCAGGAGCCAAAGTCGCGATCTGTAGTGTGGCAGACAGGTGTGCTTACCACAATGCTACTGAGCTTCCCAGCAGGCACCAAACAATAAGATATAAATGTTAAGTAACCGGCATAATAATGTTCACAACTGAGCAATAGGCACTGCCAATACAATCTAGGCACTCGTTAGGTGTCAGCTGCCTCAATAGCAAGTATCAAACCCGTTCAGCTGGGGCTACTTGGCAGGTAGGGGCCTGGTCATCGGTTAGAAAAAAAGAGCTTCGAAGCATTTAAGATGTTCAGGATCATTTGAATGTTTATAGAATGCTTTCTTGCCATAATTTATCTTCTGCTCTTGAAGAACTCAAAAACAAAATCCAGATTCTGGATTCTGATATCTTCTGACACCAGTCACTACATACTTTATTTTTATCAATTTCTTTCAGCCATGGCCACTTGTTTTTACAAATATCACTGAAATCTTCATTAATACCAACAAACTTCATTGAGGTCATGATAAAAATCATACATTATTAGTTAAATCGTTGGGTATCAATAAGTTAGCAAAGTCAGAAACGAGAAAGCACAAAGTGGAAGCTACTAGCAGCCACACACGACATAACAAACAGTTGAAGTAGTTAAGAATGTTGCCATTCCAAAGATGAAAAAAGAATGCCTTGTATTGAAAAGTGGCTTCATGCACTACTTGTAGCCCGATCATGACACACATTTTACCTTAATGATATCTGTGCATGTCAAGTTTGAAAACACATCACCAAGGAGCAATCACTTCAATAGGCGTTAGTAGCTGGAAGTAGCATTTTTAGCTAATGCCGTTGGTCTATTAGCATTTCCAACAATGTTATGAGTATGAGTCTTTGAAAGATGTTCAATGTATTTCCATGACCTTCCAGCTACATGCATATGAGTCTTTGAAAGATGTTGAATGTATTTCCATGACCTTCCAGCTATATGAGGATTATGATCTTCATCTTCACTTTCAATGCTTGCATTACTACATTCAGAATCAAATAATCTGTCTACAATTTCAGGCTCTGCATCACTATATGAAACATCAGATTCGCCACAAAAATCCACTGATTCATCAGAATCATCATCAAATAAAAAAGTATGTGCCTCCTTGATAGATAAACTATGACAATTCATTTTGTTGAATAGCAAAATTTACACACAACCAAACACAAGAACAAGAAATAATGAAATGAGAGAGGCACCTACACTCGTTTGCATGGAAACGCTGTACCCACAGTGCCATATAGTGAACTACATTTGGCAGGATGCCAAAATTTTTCTTTCTTTTTCTTGAAATGAGATAAATGGTAGAAAGCTTTCATCTATTCCCTGATTGTCTAAGATACGGTCAATGTGACCCCATTCGTAATTTTTACAAATAAGCAAAAAAAAAAAAAAATTATTGTGTGAAATTTTATTGTTTACAAGCTTAAGAAATTTTTTTAAGCTTCTTTCATTTATTTAATAGGCAAAATACCTTAAGAAACACTGCAAATTATATTTATCTTAGATTATAATACTTTTTTCACACCATTTTAAAAATTATAAGAATTTATTATTTTAATAACTGATTTTTTTTAAATCATCTCAAATTACAAAATTAAGCAAAATCTTTACAGAAAAATAACTTTCTTTATGGCATTCTTCAAAACCAGCTTACTGTCACAACAGAAACGGCTAAATTATTTGAGGAAACAAAATTAGAACATAATCATATAAGTGAAAATACAGCAAAAACAGAGATTTTGAATTAATTCTTACATCAACACGATTTACTAGCTGATAATAGGGCCAACTGCAAGAGAATAAGATAGGTTTCCCAAAGCTCTTCATATATTTTCCCATAGTAATGTATCCTAATAAAATAAAATAAAATATAAGAACAAAGAAGATACACTACTACACTAACATTTGTTACTAAAAGAAGGAAGTACTGAACTTAAAAGAATTCTTTCCTCTTTTCTCTAATTATATTCAATTGACCAATTGATACACCAATCACTACCATGAAAATAATAAGACTTACAATTTTAAATTATAAATAAGTAGATACAAATCATGAACATGAAAATTAAAACACAAATGACAAAGCAAAACTGTCAATAATAATTGACAAATAAAACAAATTAAAATTGTACGTTCTTGGGATAAAACATTTTGTATAGCAATGTTTTATTTAAAACAAATAAATGTTATGCATTATTTTAATTTCTGAAGAGTTTTCATTAATATACTGGTATCCAGAAAGTAAGGGTAGAAACAAAATTACAAATTCTGCCATAAAATTGTTTAACAATTCGTAAAACCTTGCTGATAACAACATATGAATGTGTGAAATAAAACCTTTTCACTCAGTTGTAAGTAAATTAGAAAAATCATGTGATTTGAGATGTGATTTTGGTGAAATTTGAAGTGGGAACATTTGAGGCATAATCTGTATTTTTTTAATAAAAAGTATTAAGTTCAGAGTTTTTCATTATGCCAAGTCATTGAATAAAAGAAAGAATGTATCTGAGGGATTTTTTATGTAATACAATTATTACCAAATTAGAAGAAGGGTAGATAAAGCAGATAAGACATATTGTTGAGGTGTTTGTAAAAAATAAAATTATAGCTTCAGGAATGTGAAAGAAACCTTAAATGCGTGGATCAGCTAAAACAAAATAGTAGTTGAACAAATGTAACAAACCCAGCAGAAGCAGATTTCTTGAAAGTAACAATATAAGAAATTACCATATGATTGCAGTTTTTATGACAGAAGTACTGATGCTCTTTATTCTAGTACAAGTATTATTTCTAGATTACTTCTAATGTTTAAATCAGATGGTACTACATATACTTGAAAATCTGATTACATACGTTCCTTTGACACGAGATCACAAAGCATTATGTATTTGTAACGTTCAGATTAGTGCAACTATACTGATGAAAAATAATGAACTGTAATTACCTTCTTAGATGTGAATAGATTTTGTTTGTAATCAGACACAAGAACATATGACCCCCACAACAGAATAGAATGTGCAAAAAAGTGCAAAGTATATTATATAAGAAATGACTAATTTAGGCAGAACAATTGAGGAAGACCAGAAAATCGAAAAAATATATAAAGAATTTGCAATTTTCACAAAAACAATGCAATTTGTCCTTCGTTCTGCCATAGATGACCTTCAGAACAGAACACATGTAGAAGTTAAAAATAATCAAGACATGGACAAGAATCTCTTGATTTTTTTGCTTTAAAAAAAATTAATCAACCTCCCACTAGCCCAGGGGAAATGTACCAAAAAAAGACACTACCTAGCAAAAGGCCGGGTGGAAGATTTTATTTTCTAACTGTTTGCCAGCATAGAAAAGCTGAATTTTTCAACAAACTTTTCTATGGGAGAATTTTTTGTGACAAAAAACAACAAAAATTTGGGACTTTTTCATTTTTTTAAGTACCTTGAGACCTGTTGTCATAGCATATTATATGTCAATTACAATTTTAAAGAGGACAAAATAGATACTTTTGAGGTAGCTTTCATATTTACAGCTTTTTATGCATGCAATAGCAAGCATAGTATGACATTTCAAAAATAAGATAATTCTTTCAATTTTCTTAAAAACTGTGAAAAACATAGTCTTGCCCTGATTATTCAAATGTTTCCCACAGATATAATCATGTATGTCAACTTCTACATATTGGTAGCAGTAAATTATCTATTATATGCACAGCCTCTACTTCATTTTCATCACAACAGATATAATCTATATAATTTAACAAGGAAGAGAGAGTATAGGGATGAACAAGTCAATTTTCATATTTAGACAGTAACTTTAACTGTATACAATTGTTAATTTTAAAGCATTGTTTAAAAGAATACAGTCAAACCTCTATTTTGTGAACTTTTCCTTGGAACTCAAAACATTTTGTGAATTTCTTCATAAAATAACCTCCAAATAGCAAAGTGCATTCTCGATTTAACGAACTTTTTCTGGTGATTTAAATGTTTATTCTCCCTATTTCTCAAAATATTTCTCGACATTTCAAACTTATTCTTTCTTATAATACAGTTTATGATGATCAATGACCTTGAACTCATTTTACCAGGTACCAAACTCATCAAGAGCAGTAAAATTGCTGTCATTCTTTGCATTTAATACAGGAAGTTCAATCATTCAATATCCCCCTTTCTGTCTGGAGCTGTCTGGTGTGCCCATGTCTTGAACTAATGTCTCCCGTTTTCTAGATTGTTGGTCAATCGTGCTCGCAGTTTTGATTTTGTAGCTGGAAAATGTCAAAGCGAAAGTGCCTGAGCATCAAAGAAAAAAATTTAAATCTTGATGAGGTGGATAAAGGCATGAAAAAAAGATATTGCGATAAAATTTAGTATTCCTCCAAACAGCTTCTCAACCATAATAAAAAATCGTGATAAGATACAAAAGTATTATTCAATGTTTTCTTGTTCAAAACTTTTTAAAACATGTGTCTATTAAGATGTGGATGAGGCAGTTTTGAAGTGGATACACACTATGTGAGATAAAAATGTTACAATCTCTGGCCCTTTCACAATTAATAAAGCTCTTAAATTTGCAAAGTCATTGGGTTACACCGGATTTCGAAGAAGCAGTGGATGGCTTGAAAAATTTAAGGCAAGACATGGAATTGTGGCAAATGTAATATCCAGTGAAAATAAAGATGTTGATGATAATGATAGTGGAAATTGCACAACGGAAACATTGAGTAAAATTTAAAAAGGCTATAAAACAGAAAACGTCTTTAATGCGGATGAGACTGCTTTATTTTTTCAATGTTTGCCTGAAAAGACACTAGCATTTAAAAAGGAAAAATGTTTTAGATGAAAAAAAAAAACAAAGCAGGAATAACTGTGATGTTAAGTGCAAATATGAGTGGACATCAGAAATTGAAACAATTAGTTATTGGAAGAAGCAAAAATCCAAGATGTTTAAAAGGTGCAAAATATTTGGAGGTTGATTATGACTGAAACAAAAAATCTTGGATGACATCAGAAATTTGTGAAAAATGGCTTAAAAAACTGGATAAACGTATGAGTGCAGAGTGTCACCAAACTGCTCTCGTTTTTTGACAATTCTGACTCCCATCCGAATGAAATCAAGTAAAAACAGAAGAATGTTACAATTTTTTACTTCCCACCTAACACTACATTAAAACTGAAGCCAATGAATCAAGGGGTGATCAAAAGTTTCCAGATACATTATCGCAAGAGAATAATGCGATAAGCTGACACTGCGCTTGAGAACAATACACTGATGCAAAGGATCAACTTACGGGAAAGCATATCAGAAATTTCCGTAGCATGGAACTATGATGTCAAAGACTGTGTACTATTCGCAACAGTTTTGCCAAAGCTGAATTCTTTTTCAGCTATGATAATTCTGAAAGTACGAAGGACGAAGACGACATTCCCTTTGAGGAGCTTTAAAAAATGTGATATAGCTGAGGGAAAAAGAGCGATGGTGTGCTGATTGAGTGTTGCCAGTGGGTTACTTTTATTAAATTCAGATTTCTTGATTGGCATAGTAAAATTCTCTTACTTAATGACATATTAATTAAGACAAAAACAAGAGGAATTTTACCATTTCAGAAAAGTGGTACCAATCAAGAAATCTGGATTTTAAAAAAGTAGCCCACTGGCAAATCTGTGCTGATTGATGGTTTTCCTTCACTTGAAGTTGAGAATTCGGAAACACTAATTGAATTTGATATTTTGGACAGCATGAAAAATAAAAACAATACAGCAATGAATTGCGATGAAGATGAACAGAATGAAAATTGAAATGATCATGATACATTCGTATGATGAAATGCTAAAATTATTTGAAACAAACTGACGCATATTACAGTTTGAAGAAAATACCCTGAAGTGATTTTGGTACATTGCAAAGATGAGAGATGTATTATGAGAAAAACATTTTATCAAAGAAAAAACTCAGGCAAAATTAACAGACTTTTTCAGTAATTTAATTTAAAGATGCACATGGTAATGTATGCTTAAAATTACTTGTTATAATAAATACGATAATGTCATTAAAATTAATCATTTTTAATGCAAAATTATTTTCTTAAAACTTAAAATACAGTGTATTCCCGGACAATGCCATGTTTTATTTTTGTTTTCCTTGCTGTTTTCTTTTTGATAGGTAAAATAAATAAAACAAATAGATATAGTTTATAAAAAGGTCCGATTAATAACTTTTTAATAATATTTAGTGTTTATGAATTTAAAATCTTTTTTATGTAGTTTAGGGCATTTTAAAAGGTGATTTTCTATTTAATGAATTTTCCATATAACAAACTTTTTTTGGGGGATTTTGCGACTTCATTAAATAGATGTCCAGCTGTACTTCGATATTTAGTAAAATATCGACTTGATAGTTTGCCTTTTAAAAGACGTCTTCGGTAAACAAAATATGATTAGAGTTCATTTCTGAAAGTCACTTTTGCCAAATTTTGGGATTTTTTAGCCTTTTTCCCATAGGATTTGCATTACACACATTTTGTTTAAAAAACACTTTATACAATCATCAATACTTTCACTCAATCCTTTATTATACAATCATCATCTTTATACAATTATATCTGAAATTTTAATTCAGTATACTAACCATTTAGATAATGATACAGTATAAATTTGATTTAGAAATTTTGAGATTTATGAAGGAAAATAATCTGTTTGAAAATAAAACATTTTCCCATAAGGTTAATATTGCATATGCTTATTCACTTTTATAACATAAACTTTATTTTTGCGCTATCGATCTAAAATTCTAATACTCTAAACTAACTTAGTTGTTGTTCCATTAAACTTTTGGTTTACATTTAAGGATAAAATACTCATTTTGCAAGGGAAAAAAAAAAAAACAAAAAAAAAAAACAATAAATAAATAAATTAAATATCCCATATGATTTCTGTGTGAAAAAAAAAAAGAAAGAAAGAAAAAAAGAAAAAGGTTAGAAAAACACTACTTTTTATAACTTAATATGAGTATTTTAGCACTAAAATTAGTCATGAGCTTTGGTAATATCATATTTATTAATCAAAAATTTCAATGCGTTTGAACTACAAGGACTATTTTTTTATAAATAGTAAAAAATCTTACAGAAACAATGGCATATCCCACTGAAAGTGTGGGATCCTTCTCATTATGATCTTTTAGAAAGTTTTTTAGTTAAATATATAAAAGCATTCAACACTGATTTTAAGTATAGTTAAGGTTACGGGCACGGGCAATGCCTGGCAAGTTGGTGAGTAATATTAAAATTATTTGATATTAAAATATTGAATATTAATAAATAATGCATCAGATTTGTATTGCTGTAGTAGTTATTTTTGTGAAAAGAGTAGATGTTTAATGATGAACGAAACAGATCATTTTGCGAAAAGAGTAGATGTTTAATGATGAACAAAACAGATCAAGTGTGATTGTCATAGAAACTTTCATTAGAAAGTGGAATTTCAATTCAACAGAACAAATTCAGCCCATGTCTCAGTTAGATGAAATACAAATTATTTTATAATCGATCTGGGAGAAACCTGTTTCTTTTGCTTTAAATATCTTGTTCAGATTAAAACAAATTTGCTGCACCGAGCCTGTTTTATTAATTATTTTGACGGATAAAATTGCTCAATCTATGAATGTAAATTTTGTTTTCAAGTTTTATTCAATTTCAAACTGTTTCGAATACATGAACGTCTTTCAGTTGCATACTTCAAAAAGTAATACAGTCAGTATCAGTTATATGGTCACCTATGCAGTCCTGAAAAATATGACCTTATAAGGGTGACTTTATATGTGGTGTAAACAGGAATTTTACTTTAGACAATAGAATAATATTAAAAGGTTAGTTATATTAGTAAAATAATGTACAAAAAAGCTATAATTTATAAAAGAAGAGGTATAAACAAGAATTGCTTTATACTTAAATTTTTGAATTGATGAGAATACTCATAGCAGTAAAAATAATCTTTTATGCAGGCTTGTTTGTTTTTTATCATAGTAGTTAAAACTACTTTTTCTTATTCACAAACAGTTTTGAAATGCTCTTCTGTGCCTTTGGGATTGGGTAAAAAAAAATCTTAAGGATATTTAGTGCTTTGAGAGCTTCTGCTCAGCAGCATGCGAAGAGAAAACTGCACCTGGGCAAAGTTTCAATTTGGTGCTCCCCACCCTCCACCCAACTAATATTAAAAAGTGCAGAAACAGAAACAAAATTTACTGAATACATATTTTGCATTTATTTTTGAAACATTAGGTTTAATTTTAATTCTGAAATTTCAAAAAACCAAATAACATAAGAGAAAATTGCACTTATATTTTGGCAAAGGGGATCTGGAGAATGGGTATTAAAAAAAAATTATCTAACAGTACAGTATAACAATTTGGAACTCTTTTATATTCTAAGAAAGACACCCCATGCTATTTTGAGAGTACAGTCAGTACCGGATATATGGTCACCCGCTTATAAGGTCACTTTTCATAAGTCCGGACTGGCTGAATAGGTATTACGTGTTAAAATACACCACCTATATGGTCAGTTTCCAATGGCTACTATCGGATATATGGTCATATGGTCATATGGTCATCTTTTGTCTCCCTTTTTGTTCCAAAATATCTTATAGTTTTATGCTTTTTCCTTCCCTTTTTTAGGATGTAAAGTGCTGAATAGATGTATCATTCACATTCAAGCCTCTTTGTATTGGTCACAGGGGGCTTTTATATTTTAATAGCTTTAGAAGGAAGTGGATGGACATCCTGAAGGAGGAACTGCTTTCCTTCTAGTCAATGTTCCCCTTTTTCCATCGTTGAATCCCCCGTGCGTTTGCTAAAATCCACAAGTACGGACTTCCGTATGGTAAAGAAAGTCCAGTTGAAATTTTTATAGTTTTAGAATGAGGGGGAGACTTTTTCCTTTTTAAACGGAGCCTTAGATATAGCGGTAATATTGCATACCACGTTACTAGATGCATGTTGACACTCGGGGGAGGGGAGAGGGGATCTCCTCTACCTGGTTGCATCCTATAAGAGAAACTCTTTCCTGTCGGTAAGAGTTTCCAAAGCTCTCAAGATTTCTCCCAACTGCCGCATTAGATACCGATTCTTGGAAAATATGCCCTGACCCCTTGCGATCGAATGAAAATTCTTCTCTGGTCAGAGAAAAGTTAAATCACGTATTTTTCATTACTTGTAGCTGCGTGTAAAGTCTTAGTTCATTTGTTAATTGCCATTTGTGAATACAAGATGTCAGCAAAACGAAAAATCTGACAATTGCGGGAAAAAAAATTGGTAGAAAACTTTGAAAAATCGAATGTATCGAAAGCAGCTTTCGCAAAGACTGGAATAGAGAGAGCGACACTGAATGAGGAATTAGAGTTCAAATCTTGTTAAGCAGAAGATGTGATCAACCAAAAGAAAAAGCGAGAACATGTTTCAACATTTGAGAAAGATCTTTTCACTCGGATATGTTTGGATGTGCCTGATTGCAGAATGTTCCAATACAAGGATTATCGTAAAAAGAAATCTCTGAAAATTGCTACATAACTAAAAAAAAAACGAATTTTACTGCCAAAGAATCAAAGTAATGGCTGTTAATGTGTTAAGTGACATTCTCAATAGGTACACACCTTGTGATGTTCTTCATTTTGATAAACTTAGGCTGTTTTTTTCATGTTTTGCGAGATAAACTGTTACTTTTAAGAACGAAAATTGAAGTGGTGCTGGGAAGTTAAGCAAAAAAAAAGATCGGCCGTTTTGTTAGCAGCGAATATAGAGGGGTGGCTCAGAGAAATTGACTCCATTAGTTATTGGTAAGTTTCTCAAGCCTCATTGTTTGAAAAACTGGAAATCTTTGCATGTATCTTAGGAAGGCCTGGATGACGATAAACAAGTGGGAAAAAGAAATTCGGCTTTTAGATGAAATTTGCACAGACAAGTGGTTATAATCGCAGACAACTGTACCGCCCATTACATGATTCCCAAATTAAATCCGATTGAGCATGTTTTCTTTCTTCCAAACTGAACTAGTATGGCGCAACAATTAGATCAAAGGATTATTAAAAATATTAAGATAAATTATCGAAAGCTGCTTCTAAAAGACATCATTGCTACCATTGGTACAAAAAAAAGAAGTTTAGCGTGACTGTGTTAGATGCCATATGTTACGTAAACAAGAGTTAGAATATGGTATCAAAGAAGACCATTGAAAATTGTTTTTGACATCCTTGGCTTCCAGAATGTGAAGAATTATCGTTCGAAGACAACGACAATGATGATGATGGTGATGATGTGTTCCTATTTGTAGTTGCACAATAACTACGGAATGCCGTTTGCACAATACATGACGAACTGACATATGCAGTTGTTGACAATGAGATCGCTACTAATGGACTTTATCCACGAGTGGTAACAGCCTTTGTTGGTGGGCCTTTGCTGGTAATGTACCTTCCGAAAAAGGCTGCTTACTGGACGAAGGGGAAGCCGTGTTAAAATGTTCGTCATGCCTGTTGTTTTCCTTCTAGATATCCGCAGCTGACGTGACATCGGTAAAGTCCATGGTGTCCTGGAAATAGTTTCGGAAATTTTAAATATAAATATTGATAGAAACAATGATAATGACAGTGAATTCCAAGCTGAACTGAGAATGCGAGCAGAAGCTCTTAAAGCACTAAATACATTCAGATATTTTTCTACCAATCCCAAAGGCACTGAGGAATATTTTAAAACTGTTCGTGAATAAGAAAAAGTAGTTTTAACAACTACGATAAAAAAACAATCCTGCATAAAAGATTATTTTTACTACTACAAATATACTCATCAATTCGAAATTTTAAGTGTAAAGCAATTCTTGTTTATACATCTAGTTTTATAAATTATATGTTCATAGCTTATTTGGCACATTATTCTACTAATTAACTAACTTATTAAGGGTGTTCTCAAATCCAAAAGGGCACTTTCTGACATAAGTTTTAATTTATTTTTGTTCAGAAATGCACTTGGGTGGGGCTTGTGAGTGCTTAAGCCATTTGGTAGGCCTCCCCACCTAGCTGACCTTTGTTCAGAAATGCATCAAACTAGCAGGTGTTGTTGTTCAGAAAGTATGCCATCGAGCTATTTTTTCGTTTTTTTTTTTTTTTTTTTTTGCAAATGCAATAGATCTTTCAGAAAATAGTGTCAAAGATGACGTTTTGAACCGAAGTTCCCGAAGAAAGCAGAAAAACTAGTCCGTGAAGGGCAAAAATCGTGTTTGTCACGTGATCAAAAACGCTTATAACTCAATAGGTAATTTATAGATCCAAAAATGAAAAAAGCAGGTCAATTCCAAATCGCTTCCATGGTCAGGCTTTCCAATTTTATATCTTTCCGCTAAAAAATGAATTTGTAAATGTGTCAAAGCGTTTAGTGCTTGTTGAGCAGAGCAGTTAAGAACAGCCTTAAAAATATTTTATTGTTTAAAATAAAATTCCTGCTTACACCGCTTATAAGGTCGTATTTTTGAGGACCGCAATGGTGACTATATAACCGATACTGACTGTATATGTTTTTGCCACAAGCACAGACTCAGAAAACAGCAGGTTAACAAACGGGCTAAAGACAAAGACCCAAGACAAGTTTTGAAAATAAAGAAGTCCTTACTCATAAATTTGTATTTCGGTGGGGGTAAAAGACAATGCAATAACTTTGAAATGAAAAATATACGTACTTCCATTGGGAAAAAAATTTCCAATATGTAAATATATAATTTTTTCTAAAAAAAAATAAATAATTTTTTTTTTACAAAAAAGAAGAAAAAAAGAGGTTTGTAGTATAAATTTGGCACCCCCTCAATTTCCGCGCCCAGGGTGGCTGCCCCCTTCGCCCCCTACTTCGCATGGCCCTGCTTCTGCTCATGCTATTGGTTCAGTTTCGGATTCACTGTCATTATTATCATTTCCATCAGTGTTTATATTTAAAATTTCCGAAATGATTTCCAGTATGGAAGCTTCACTATGGATGAATAGGTACATGTTAAAATACACTGCCTATATGGTCAGATTCTAATGGCTACTATCGGATATATGGTCACCTTGTATCTCCCTTTTTATTGCAAAATATCTCATAGTTTTATGCTTTTTCCTTCCCCTTTTTAGGGTGCAAAGGTCCGAATAGACCTATTATTCAACTATCTTTAACTGTCAGCCTCTTTGTATTGATCATGCAGTGCTTTTCATTTGTAATAGCTTTAGAAGGAAGTGGATGGACATCCTGAAGGAGGAAAACCTTTCCTTCTAGTCAATCTTCTCCTTTTTCCATCGTTGAATCTCCTGTCCTTTTGTTAAAAACCACAAATACGAACTTCCGTATGGAAAAGAAAGGCCAGTTGACATTTTTATAGCTTTAAAGTGAGAGGGAGCTCTTTTCCTTTCTAAACAAAGCCTTAGAGATTGGGATAATTTGCATTCATACTACTTACATAGTGCCAAAGGGGTTAGAAAAGAATCTTAAACAAAAAGTCATTGGAAACTGCTGCTGAACTAGGAAAACTGAATTTTACTGCCAGAAATGTCTGGTTACAAAGGTTTAACTTAAGGCTTTGTATCACTCATTTCTTTTTCCGGATCTGAGTTCTGCTTGTGTCCTTTCTTCCCCCCCTTTCTAAACACGCCTATGCCTTTATGAAGCTGTCAACGAGTTGGGGTCAAGCAGGGGGTCAGAGGGGAAGCGGTTGGGGGCCAAGTAAGGGAAGAAAACTCCTTTAGGGCAGTCTTGGACACAGAAAGAAATGGACAAGAGTTCTTCTACGGGAAAAAAAATAGGAGCGATCTTTCCAATATTCAGATAATTTCACAGATCGGACAAAGAGCGTCCAGGGGCTTGATATTGTCCCCCCCCTCTCCCCGCCTCTTCATGTACCGTTATTCAAAAAAACTAAACATTTTCGATGCCTTATAAAACATTTTGAAACATTAATGATTTTATATTTAAAATATATAAGCTAAGATATTTTGCATGTAATTATCAATTAAATAAGTTGAGCTGATCTACAATTTTCGTTATATTTTTTGACCATTATCAAGAATATATATGTGTGTGTGTCAGAAAGAAAAGTTTGTCATTCTTTAAAAAATAAAATGTAAAGAAAGAAAAATATTCGTATAAGAGCTATAAAAGAAATTACCTTGATATCCAGGTTTAATATTTAAAAAATTTATAATAAAATTCAAGTAATAAAAAATGTATATTATAAATAGTTAGCTGCATCAAGTTTCAAATTTAGGTTTTTAGAGAATGAGACAGATAAAAATAAAATTCATGGCAGCTTTTAATCGTCGTGTTTAAATAAATAAATAAATAAATAAATAAATGGAAATAAATATTGTTATTTAGAAGAAAAAAAAAAAAAAAAAAAGAGGCCGTAGTAAGTAAAAATAAATTCTCTACCCGGCATTTTTAGGTAAATTTCTGATAAAAAGCAAGCATAATTGGTTGTAAATTATAAACTTAAAATTCTTTTACTTCAGTGAATAGGTTAGATTGAGAGCATCCTCTATCACCTTAAAGAAATAGGAATCACTTTGCAATATAGAAATTCGTCATTCAATAATTAATTTAAAAGAACTAATTAAAAATTCAAGAATTATTCCGATGAAACATTCATGTTATTTACCGTCAAATCTTGACGGGCACTATCTAGAAATTCTAATCTTGAAATTTCAACTATATAAAAATTTCCTAAACCAAAATTCGGCGGCCACTAAAATCAGGAGTGTCAGTACCCAATTCGCCTATTGTTTAATCAATCCATAGGTGAGCCTGAATTTTTATCCCAAAATTAATGCCACTGTAAGTAATTATATCTTTGTTTTTGTTGTTTTTACTTTCTTCTATCTTTACAAGAAGAAAGTACTGGATTCGTGAAAAATTTCGACTTTCGGTTTTCGACAGATTTACACGTTTTAGGTGTCAGATATTCCGAAAAACATGTTTTTACAAAATGTCTGTCTGCCTGTATGTGACAAAAATTTTGTGGGCGCTCTATCTCAAGAACGAATGCACGGAATTTAATAAAAATTTATATTCAGTTAGTCCCTGATATAACTCGCTGCTGATTAGTTTTTGGTGTAAATCGCTCAACAGGTGGCGCTGCTATGCAGCCTTTTTCACGATTACCGCAATCGCTCAATCTCCAGAACTAATGCACGGATTTTCATCAAACTCCAGATTCAGTTAGTCCTTGACATGAATTGAAGTTTTGTAAATTTTGGTGTAAATCGCTCAACAGGTGGCGCTGCTATCTGCATTTTTTTACGATTTCCGCAATAGCTCTCTTTCAACAACTAATGCTTGGATTTTCATCAAACTTCAGACTCGAGTATACTTTGATATGAATTAGTGCTGTTTGTGTTTTGGTGCAAATCGCTCAACAGGTAACGCTGCTATGCTGCACTTTTCAGAATTTCCATTATAGCTGTATCTCAAGAACTAATGCAATAATTTTCACCAAACTTCAGAATCAGTTAATCTTTGGAATTGACATTTTGTACATTTTGGTGTAACTCGCTCAATAGGTGGCGCTGCTATGCTGTATTTTTCAGAACTTCCACTATAGGTGTATCTCAAGAACTAATGCACGAATGTTCATCAAACTTTAGAATCAGTTAGTCCTTGACATGAATTGATATTTTATACAGTTCTGTGTAAATCGCTCAACAGGTGGCGCTGCTATGCTGCATTTTGTGAGATTTCCGCAATAGCTCTATCTCAAGAACTATTGCTTGGATTTTCCACAAACTTTAGATGCAGGTGTACCAGGACATGAATTAGTGGTGTTTATGTTTTGGTGCAAATCGTTCAACAGGTGGCGCTGCTATGCTGCATTTTTCAAAATTTCCCCTATAGCTCTATCTCAATAACTAATGCACGAATTTTCATCAAACTTCAAATTCAGATTTACTTTGATATGATTTGGTGCTTAATTGATGTAATTTCTTGTACTATTTAAATGATTTAATTGACGTGATTTATATAGAAGAAAGTTTTGTGATGGCCACAACATACTAGTTTCATATTAGAAAATATCCTGAATTACAGTATTTTTTTTTTTTTCTCAGCTGGTTGTTAGTTGCTCATGGAAGATTATCCGAAAACTAATTTAACTGCTAATACTTTGGATAGATTTTGTTGGAGCATTGGATTTGTACATTCGAAAGGTCTCTTTTATTTATTTCTCTATTTATTAATACTTTTTTACTATGACTATAAAATGAGAAAATTGTAGCAATATAAAGAACAAGAAAACTGCACATAACTATAAATGTTGAGTTCGGATTAATTTTAAAAAGAATTATTGGATTCGAGTCGGGCATAACCTGGCGTGCGTTAGATTCTAGAATGTGATCCATATTTGTTCTAATTTCGCTGGTCTTGTAAATTTTAAATCTTTTACGTATTTTTTTTTCTTTTCTTGTTAACCCTTTGTCTACCGACAGTACTTATAAGCATCATTAAAATAACTTGTTATAAAATTTATTTAATACATCGATTAGTTGTGATACAGTTTAGAATGAGTTATAGATACATTACTTTATCTTAATTATGGGTTACACAAAACAAAAATATTTTTTATGATTTATTTTTCCTTTGCATCTTTTCAGATTTCTTGGCATAGGGCAGGGTTGGCGAACCTTTTGGTTGCTGCGTGCCAAATTCTATCAAAAAATATTTTACATGACTATGGCGTGCCAACTAAAAAATAATGGTTTAAAATTACTTAAAATTCTCTATTAAAATTTAAAAAATATGAGTAACATATGTAGGTATTACAATATAATAATTATGGAAACAAATATATTTTTGAAAATAATCTAAAAAATTTAATGCGGTGTAATTTGATTTCTGTTGTTGCATCTTAATATCAAGTTAATTGTAATGCAAACTGAACCGGATTTATCTGACAAGTGCTTTCAGTTTCAGTTTTGATATTATTAATTTGTGAAAACAATGACTTGAAAGAATAGATAGGAAGAAAAGCTTAAAATAGCAAACGCCAGTTTCTTTGAAAAGCTCTGAAATAAATTCTAAGTTTCCACAACTTTACTATCGAATAGTAATGTCTAATAACCAATTCTTATCTATAGTTTTCAAATATCGTATTTGTTCGAATAATTTTTGAGACCATAATTAATTAGATTGGAATATAATATGACACGATTTAATTTTTTCAATTTACATTTAATCGAATTTAGAAAAGATCAGTCACAATTTTCTGTATTTTGATTTAGAACCATAGCAGTGCCGTGCCAAAAATATTCTTTCGCGTGCCAAAAGTGGCACGCGTGCCATAGGTTCGCCGTCCCTGGCATAGGGGGTCGAGAGGGGGAATTTTTCAATTCGGAAATACTTTTTATATTTCTAATGTAAGAATATTATGTTTGTACATTTCCTAATTCTACAGAATACTAATAAAAGTGTGAGTGGTGTTATAAATATTGCACAAAATCCCTATAAATTCAAATTTAATTAATCCTTCTAAATCTTTCAATCCTTCTAAAATTTATTAAATGATTATTTAAATCTTTTAATGTAGTTTAAACAATTCACGAAAAATGCTTTAGAAGATGAAATATTCATAATTCAGTACATAAAGGGTTAAAAATTATCCTAGTTACAATTAAATAGCATATTGAATTGATACTCATTGAAACAAGTTTGAATTTTCTTATTTTATTATTCAGTAAGATTTATAATCTTCTAAATATGGTATTGAAATATTTAAATGGATTCTAGACCGAAAGTAGGTTTTTAAATATTTTTAATAATTTAATAATAAATTTAATAATAAATTAATAATAACATAATTTAATAACAATTTTAAATAACATGATGAATTAATGAAATAATGAAAATGATTACTATATAAATAAGCAATCAAACCTTCACTTAAATTGCAAATTAACATGGACGATATTTTAATTTCTTTTGCTGTTAATTTTTTTTTTTTTTTTTTTTTTTCAGACATTCTAAATAAGTTATAAATAGCATAACAGTTTTCCTTTCTTTTTCTTCTTGCAAATGCAAATAATGTATTTTTCTGAAAACGGATATTTTAAATTTATTTTAGAGAAAGAAAACACAAGAAAAAGTGACCTTGTCCTCTTACGGACGTGTGTTTATATTGGCTGACGTTATAATTTCGATATCGAAACGCGTCCTTTAAATTTTATGGTGATTTACACAAGGTTTTATTACTTCATAGCTCATAATTGTTTGGATTACATTGGTCTTTTTAAATTTTTAATCTCTTATTTACCCCTTTCTCTCTAAAAATTATCCTAGATACTATTGCATTGCATATTGAATTGATACTCATTCACACCAGTTTCATTATGAATTTTCCTTTTATTATTCAGGAAGGTTTATAATCTTTCAAATTTTGAATTGAAATATTTAAATGGATCCTACACCAAAAGTAAGCTTAAATAACTTAAAATACGTGGATAGTATTTTGAAAATGATTAGTATTAATAAGCAATCAACAGCCAGGCTTGCCAATTTTGTGTCTTTACATTTAAAAATGAGTCAGAAAATGTATCAAAAAGTATCTCGTTTGTTGAACCATAAATTTGAGAACCATCTAAAATTTATTTTAGGGGAACAACAAAAAATATATATATATAGATAGATAGATATAGTTATTAATTTTTATTTTAAAAGGGTGTCACATATTTAAAGGGTATGTGTGCGTCGGCGGGGGGGGGGGGGGGGGGGGGGGGGGGGGGGGGGAACTACTTGTTTCCTTGAAACCTAATAAGATCTGAAATTCCGATGCATGCAAGGATGAAAATGTTTTCGTAGGTGTATCAAAACTACTTGTTGAAAATTGAAGAAAAGCGTATATATTTAAAAATATATGCGTATAGTGTTTTACGTAGTTTTATTTTCTAGAAATTATAATATGTTATTCAGAGAAAAGACGTTCGGGGGAAAAAGCAGTATTTAGAGGAGAAAAAATGTTTTGCTACGTTTTAGTAAACGAAGCAACTGAAACGAAATATAGAAGTATAATTTAGCCTTTCACATCGACAAAGCAGAGAATTATAAATTAATCATGTAACATTTATATAAAAGGCAATTATAATCTAATGCACAGTAAGAGACTTCTATGTATTATTTGAAATCTAAAAGCTCTTTATATGTATTTTCAATAATAACAATAACAATAATAATAATAATACCATACTTGCCAACTAAATTTCGGTAAAACTCAAAAGATTTTGCGCAAAAAATCAGAAGAAATCAGAAAATTTTGGCGAAAAATCAGAAGAAATCGGAAGATTTTTTAAGTTTTATAACACTTTCAGTAAGGATTAAAAACAGCTGAATCTTTATAAATAAACAAATTTCAAAGAGAAACTCGAATAAAATAGTCACTAATTTGCAATTACACAATATATATTATGACAAAAAAGAATAACTTGAATGTATTAAAAATTACTATATATTTTTTTTTCTCTTTTAATATTCATAGATATCCCACCTTTCACTTTAAAAGACACTTAAAACTTCTGATTCCTATTTTTTTTTTAGGGTGATTCTGAGTAAAAAAAGAAAAAAAATTCTGAAATTCACAGCAAATTTTCTGAAAAGTTACAGCAGGAGGGGGGGGGGGGGGGAATCCACTTCCGACACTAGCTATGCGTTTTTTTCAGCGGCCCTTTGGCGAAATTCGCGATCTTTAGACGAAATTTTTGTTTTTTTCGCGATCTTTTGACGAAATTTGTGGCGGTTTTTCGCAACTTTTTGACGGAATTTTTTTAGCGATTTTTTGATTAAATTTGCCGTTTTTTCGCGATCTTTTGACGAAATTTGCCGTTTTTTCGCGATCTTTTGACGAAATTTGCCGTTTTTTCGCGATCTTTTGACGAAATTAGCGTTTTCCACGCGATCCTTTGACGAAATTGGCAATTTTTCTGCAAACAATTGACAAAATTAATTTTTTTCGGCGAAGATGTCGAAATTCGCGATAATTTTTATGTCCGAATTTTCAAATTGGTGGCCGATTTTTTTTAATTTTTGGAAATGAATGCCTTAAATTTTCGAAAAATTCGGACCAAAATCACCCCTACGCGTTGTTTACGCAATCTTTTGACGAAATCAGCGTCTTTCCCGCGATCGTTCGGCGAAATTTGGTCTTTTTCCGCGATCCATCGATGAAATTTGGGTTTTTTCCGCGATCCTTTAACGGAATTCGCGTTTTTACGTGATCTTTTTACGGAAATAGTGTTTTTACGCGATCTTTTGACGGTGCTTTTTTACACGATCTTTTGACAAAATTCGCGTTTTTTCACGATCTTTTCACGGAATTCGTGTTTTTACGCGCTCTTTTGGGAGGATTCTCGTTTTTTACGCGATCTTCCGACAAAATTTGCGTCTTTCCCGCGAACCTTCGGAGAAATTTCAGGTTTTCCCGCGATCCTTTGACGAAACTCGCGTAAAAAGCGTAAGAAAAGGCCGAAAATCGGAAGAAAATGACGAAAAGCGGAAGAAAACCCATTACGCGCGTAAAATCGGAAAACATGCCGAATTTTCGGAAGAATTCTGAAAAAATTGGAAGTGTTGGCAGCTATGTAATACCATACAATTATATAAAAGAAATAAAGAGGTTAAGCATATGATTAAATTTTAAGTATTTTCATCAATAAGGAATTTTTTATCATAAAAAATATTCACATATTTACTTTTCGCATGTGCTAAATTTTATTATTTTAGCACTTTTATAAAATTTTGCTGACGTACTAGTCGATATACATGTAAGAAGTAAAACCTATAAGTAATAAATAGTGTCTCAAAATGATTGCAACGCATTTTAATTTTTCAACTGTTGGAGATATATAAACAATGTAAAAAGCAAAAGTGTGCCAAATAAGGCAGGGATTAAGATTGTATTGATGAAATAGCCCTGCCATTCATTTTCAAAAGGGTACATATTTTAAACTTTTATACGGTACCTAGATCCTATTAATTAATTATATATATATATATATATATAATCAAACTCTAGCAAGTACAACAGTACCGAATTAAGAGACCTTGAATTTGAAAAATTTTAATAATATTTTGAAAATTAATGGCAGGACTATTTCGTCAACATAACTTTAATTTGTACCTTATTTTGAACACTGTTGCAATTTACATATGTATCTCTAACATGTTAATGATTAAAGTTTATTTCTATCTTTGTATTGGGACACTCTGTATACTTAATTTTGTACAATATATTAGTCGAAGTTTTCCAAACCTTTCAATTTTTTCTCTGACATCAAACACAAAAATAGCAAAAAATAAGGACAAATTCTGCATTTGTGATTGGCAGAACAATAATAAGGAAACAGCTATTATCTTCTACACTTAGAATTTGAAAGAGATTGGAGAATGTGTTGGATAAATAACACAATTTATTGTATTTAAGTTAGTTCTATTATTTTTTACGAACATTTTAAATTTACATTTATGAGAAAAGAAAACTATAAATTACAAAATACGCGAAATTAAATTCTACATTATGCTACAAATGAGGGGTGAATAAAATTTATTTTAAATAAATAAAAGTTAATCACAAATATTTTAATTGCCTTTCTTCTTTTAATTTATTCATTTTGCCGTTCATCCCCCCCCCCCTTTTTTTAACTGTGAACTTCAGGTGCTTTTAAAATATAGGGTTTATCTCTTATGGGCTTGGAAATTGTACGGAATGGATCAATTATTTTTGGTAGAAGACAGTCAAAATAAATATTTTATTTCTGTCTCACGGAAAGCGAGTATTTATTCAACCTTCATTTTGGTGTCCAAAAGACAAAAGCACAGGCATCCCTTTTTTTAAATATGCAGTTGCCCTTGCAAGTGATATTTATGTTTTTTATTTATTTATTTTACAACAGATTTCGTTTTATCAGTTTTCAAAATGCTAGTATTCTCTTAAAAATAATTTGCAGAGCAAAAAATTTTACAACTCTATACAAGTTCGGACTTTTTCCACTTATAAGATAAAGCTAGAAAATACCCCGCCGCGACATTCGACCTCTTTGATGTCAAAGGTCAACTCCCATCCTCTCTCCTCGTTTGATGGATGTTCTGAGGGGGGAGAGGAAATTTTCCAATATTTGTCGAATATCTGAAGTTTAAATAAACTTAAACGAAAACTTTTAATTTGTATGAATGGATGAAAATACAGGCTTTCTTGTGTTGTTTTCAAAATTTTAAAATTCCAAATAGAATTGAAGTTATTTAATGTTATTTACATTTCGCATACTTCTTAAGACTTTAGCATTAAATTAAAAAATAAGTATACATTTTAAAATTATTTTGCCAACTAAAACAGAAAGCGACATCTTTTAAGAAGTGCACACAGAAAAAATGAGTTAAAAATATTAATTTTCTGATGAGATATTAGACAAATGAAGAGGCATTAAATGGCCATTGGTTTAACATTGGAGAGGGAAATCTGAAATCTGAGTGATAAGGGGCCTTAAGGCACAAAAAAGAATTGAAGGAATTGGTGTTAACTTGTTAAGTAACATTCTCAATAGGTACAAACCTTGTGATGTTTTTAATTTTGATGAATGTGGGCTTTATTTTCATGTTTTGCTAGATAAAACAGTTACTTTTAAGAACGAAAAATGTAGTGGCTGGAAGAAAAGCAAAGAAAGATTGACTGTTATATAAGCAGCAAATATGGATGGCTCAGAGAAACTGACTCCAGTAGTTATTGGTAAATGAAGTAGTTATCGGTAATGAAGTACTCATGTCATGTCAGCTGCAGGTATCTAGAAGAAAAACACCAATAGGCATGAAGAACATTTTAACACAGCTTCCCCTTCATCCAATAAACAGTCTTTTTTGGAGGGTACATAGCCGCAGAAGCTTGACTGTGGCCACTCATGAGTAAAGTCCATCTGTAGCAACCTCATTGTTAACAACTGCATATGGCAGT
Organism: Maratus speciosus; assembly: GCA_963932465.1. Lineage (NCBI taxonomy): Eukaryota > Metazoa > Arthropoda > Arachnida > Araneae > Salticidae > Maratus > Maratus speciosus. Next base: position 289,728,543 of record OZ010787.1, read on the forward strand.
TCGTCTTGTATTGTGTAAAACAGCATTCCATAGTTTTTGTACAACTTCAAATAGGGGCACATCATCATAATTTTCGTCATTTTTGAACGATAATTCTTCCCATTCTGGAAGCCAAGCATGTATAAAACAATTTTCAACCATCTTCTTTGATACCATATTCCAATTCTTGTCTACATAACACATGGCATCTAACACAAACACGACAAACAACTTCTTTTGATCAATTACAGTAATGAAGTTTTTTAGAAGCAGCTTTCGATAATTTATCTTAAAATTTTGAATAATCTCTATAATCCCTTGCCATATTAGTGTAGTTTGGAGGCAAGAAAACAAGTTCAATTGGATTTAAATTGGGAATCATGCAATGCACAGTACAGTTGTCTGCAATTATAGCCATTTTTCTTTTTTGTCTGTCCAAATTCTATGTAAATGCTGAATTTCTTTTTTCCAAATGCTTGTTGTCATCCAGGCCTTTCGGTTCGCATCATAAGATACAGGTAAAGATTTGCAGTTTTTGAAACAACGAGGCTTGAGAAATTTACCAATAACTACTGGAGTCAGTTTCTCTGAGCCATCCATATTTGCTGCTTATATAACAGTCAATCTTTCTTTGCTTTTCTTCCAGCCACTACATTTTTCGTTCTTAAAAGTAACTGTTTTATCTAGCAAAACATGAAAATAAAGCCCACATTCATCAAAATTAAAAACATGACAAGGTTTGTACCTATTGAGAATGTTACTTAACAAGTTAACACCAATTCCTCCAATTCTTTTTTGTGCCTTAAGTTAAACCTTTGTAACCAGACGTTTCTGGCAGTAAAATTCAGTTTTCCTAGTTCAGCAGCAGTTTCCGATGACTTTTCGTTTAAGATTTTTTTCCTACCCCTTTGGCACTATGTAAGTAGTATGAATGCAATATTACCCCAATCTCTAAGGCTTTGTTTAGAAAGGAAAAGAGCTCCCTCTCACTTTAAAGCTATAAAAATGTCAACTGGCCTTTCTTTTCCATACGGAAGTTCATACTTGTGGTTTTTAACAAAAGGACAAGAGATTCAACGATAGAAAAAGGATAAGATTGACTAGAAGGAAAGGTTTTCCTCCTTCAGGATGTCCATCCACTTCCTTCTAAAGCTATTACAAATGAAAAGCACCGCATGACCAATACAAAGAGGCTGACAGTTAAAGATAGTTGAATGATACGTCTATTCGGACTTTTGCACCCTAAAAAGGGGAAGGAAAAAGCATAACACTATGAGATATTTTGCAATAAAAAGGGAGGCACAAGGTGACCATATATCCTGATAGTAGCCATTAGAATCTGACCATATAGGTGGTGTATTTTAACATGTACCTATTCAGTCTGCCCGGACTTGCGAAAAGTGACCTTATATCTGGTACTGACTGTATTTCTGAATTTTTTTAAACATTTTAAAAAACAGTGAGGGGGATTTATTTATGATAAACATTATGATGTATTTTAATGTCCATTTTTATCTGAGTGCCTTTCATTCCTATACCTTAAAGAGCAGGGATGTACCAAATATTCCATGTTCAGCCTACTTGATCATACTACCAAATATTCGGTAAAACTGAAGATATTGTAATGATAGTGTCAACAAACTTATTTTGCTTTCTGTGAAATATGATTACACAATGAGAACTGCTGGAAATTGGCAAAAATTTCCACCCAAACAGTAAGCTAGGCATTCCATTATTCAAAATGTAACTGGCAGTGGTGGGACATAGGGTAAAACCACCTATCATGACCCATTTAACATTTTGATGGCACTAGAGGCAAAACATACAGCATTCAAATTGAACGAAAATAAGTGAGTGATATAATGGTCCATTGTCTACTAGATTATGCCTTTGTTTTGTCAAATCATTGCACGTCATGTGACCAAGAACTCCTTCCATGGAAGCTTGTCTTTTTTCCTCTTTCAGAAGTGATTTGCTAGCAAAACTTTTAATAAGCAAAGTTGGGTTTTGTATTGGTTATTATCAAAATAATCTTATTAAACCAGCTAGTGGGGAAGGTACGTAGCCGTACCATTACTGGTGCGGCTTTTTCATGATCACAGTAGTGATGGCCCACAGTTATTTTTAATACTTTATCGCTATGTGTTGGTATTTTTTGACATAATGTTATCAGGTACAGCTATTTTTTTTTTCGTGCATTTGAACTAAATTATTTGAGTACAAATTTTTAATAGCCTTTTCCTGCTATTAATGTTCACATTGCGCCGTACTATCTACTTGCAACATTCTTTTCTAAACAAATGGCATATCTGGCTACTCTTTGAGCTCAAAAAAGCATTTGTTTGTATTGAGTATAAAAAAATTCCCTTATATTGAGAGCTGACAAGCATCAAATAATATCGTTATTTACATTATAAATGCTCAAACAGGCATAGTGAGTTTGTCAAGTTGACCATAGCTGTGACCGCATGCTACTTTTGTTTGCATTCCAACATTTTGCACAGGTGACCCTTAAGTCCAAAAAGACTACTTTTCTTCATATGACTTTTGTAGGATGTCTAGAGGGGGGTCAGAGGTCACCATTGAACATCATTGACATGTCCATCTACCCCACTTTCTTTAATTGAGACCCCAATTTCTTTTGTTAGTGACCACTGAGCACTTGGGAAAGATAGGCCAGTTGAAAGATTAATAGTTTTTCTTCAGGTAAAGCGAATAAATGCTTATAGTGACCATCAGCGATATGGATCTTACTGTTCGTACTGCATATGCACATGGTCATGCACACTATTTGCTATCCAGTTGTCTCATGTGTGGGATCAAGAATTAAAAAATTCAGGAAAAAGAAAAGTTTTCCTCTCCACTTGCATACTGTTCTAGGTAGCATCAAGGCCTTTCCAGAGAAACGACCAGAGCTTCCCTCAGAGGGTTTCAGAGGGGCGCTCCAACTCTCCTGCTCTTTAGTTTAAAAAATAGTACCCCTCTTTCCACTCATCCAAAAAATAGCATTCTTCTTGCCCCTCATTTTAAAAAACACAATCCTTACTGCTGTTGTGCCCGTACTGAATGTGCGCCTGCTAGTTGTCTTCTCATTCATACACTTAAGATCGTGCATTCCCAAAGCTCACATTGTAGTCAAATTTTAGAATTTCCCGGTCGATGGCACAATGCTTTCTAATCCAACAAAAGAACAACCAGCAGTGAAACAGAAATGGTTAAAAAGGAGGAAAAATATAAGTAAAATAATTTTGTCTTTCCAATCAGGGGTGATTCTGTTCTGAATTTTCCAAAAAATTCAAGGCATTCGGTTCAGAAAATTAAAAAAAAATAGGTCATCAATCAGAAAATTCGGGCATAAAAACTATCACGAATTTCAACAAATGGTTGGCAAAAAAAAAAACAAAATTTGGTCAATCCTTCGCAGAAAAAAAATGTGGATTTTGTCAAAGAATCGCGGGAAAAAACTTATTTCATTAACCACTTCACTGGCTGCCCCAAGATAAGTTGGGGGTAAAAGCACTGTTTTCCCATACCTGTCGCCGGTGAAGTGGTTAAAGAATCGCAGGAAAAAACATTCATTTTGTCAAGTGGCCACAGAGAAAATGCGAAACTCGTCAATGGCCTACAAAAAAACATGAATTTCATCAAAGTGCAGCAGACAAAAGCACGAATTTTATCAAATTGGCGCAAAAAACACTAAATTCGTGCCACAGAAAATCTGTGAATTTCGTCAAAGGATCATGAGAAAAATGCGAATTTCATCAAAGGATCACCAAAGGAGTGTTTATTTCGTCACAGATCGCAGAAAAAACATGAAATTCGTTAAGGCTGTTATCAAATCCAAGAAGGCAAATTTATGACATAAGTTTTAATTTATTTTTGTTCGGAAATGCATGAAACTAGCAGGTGTTGTTGTTCAGAAACTAGGTAATCAAGCTGTTTTTTCTGGTTCTTTGCAAACACAATAGATCTTTCAGAAAAGGGTGTCAAAGTGGGCATTTTGAACCGAATTTCCATGTGAAAGTAGAATAACGACTACAGAAAGGGTGAAAAATGTGTTTGTCATGTGATCAAATTCGCTTATGACTCAATAGGCAATTTATTCATCAAACAATGGAAAACACAGTTCGATTCCAAATTGCTTCCATGGTCAGGCTTTCCAATTTTATATCTTTCCATTAAAAAATGAATTTGTAAATGTGTCAAAACGTTTTGCGCCTGTTGAGCAGGACAGTTGAGATCAGCCTTAAAGAACTGCAAAAAAAATGCAAATTTTGTCAAAATGCCATGAAAAAAACATGAATTTAGTCAAAATGTCATTAAAAAAACATGAATTACATCAAAATGCATTGATAAATCTGCAGATCGCAGTCAAAGAATCGCGGTAAAAAGCATATTTTGTTGAAGAATCACAGGAAGAACACGGATTTATCAAGTGTCAAAGATTCGCAGAAAAATTGTGATGAATTTCATCAAAGTGCTACGAAAAAAAAATGCGAATTTCATTAAAGAATAGCAGGAAAGATGTGAAATTTGTCAAAAATTCATAGAAAAGGACGTGAATTCCGTCAAAATGACGTGGAAAAATGTGAATTCCGTCAATGGGTAGCAAAATAAATGCGAGTTTCGTCGCAGGATAATGAAAAAAACATGAAATTTGCTAAAGATCACAGGAAAAACGTGAATTCTTCAAAATGTTGTGGTAAAAATGCGAATTTTGCCAAAGCACCATGGACAAAAATGCGAATTTTGTCAAAATGTCATAGAAAAAAAGCAAATTTCGTCAAAGTGCTGTGGTCAAAAACGTGAATTTCATTAAAATGCCATAAAAAAGTGTTTTACAACTACTCATAAGTAAATCACCATTTCTAAATTAAGAACTTAAAAATATCTTTTTTAAAAGAAACAATAGTTAAGGCTGAACAGTTTTTTTTTAAATTAATAAATTATTGAAAAAAAAAATTGTACATTACAACATGTAAAATGAAGAAAAAACTTACCCCAATCCAATTCATTAAGTTTTGAATGACACCCATCAAGCTTTAACATATCAATATCCCACTCAGCAAACTTTTTTGCATCCTGAAGCATATGGCCTACAATTCCTGGATATCCCATACAAGTATGGTGACCAAAATCTTGATAGATACCCAATTTTAAACCTCTTTCATGCATCTAAAAAATAAAAGAAATAACAAAACATTTCTAAAATAAATTCTAAACACAAATTTATTTAAGATTTAGACAGTAACTCAGAATTTTTTAAAATTATTTTGATTAAGCATGTAGTCATTTTATCAAATCCCTATACTGTAATTAATTTACCATATTTTCAGGCGTATAGCCCACGGGTTATATAAGGAAAAACATTTGGAATAGCCACTGCGGCTTATACACGGTGCGGGTTATACAAAGATTTTTTTAAAAAAGAAACAGAAATCATGATTTTTCTACAATTTTTAATCCCCAAAAAATTTCAAAGATTGTCGAAATTTGTGAATTTTTTTCCCTATGCCGTGAAATTTAAAGAATTTTCCCGTGTTTGTAATGTTTTTTACTGTTAAGCATTATGAATTTTTAGTTTTTATTTATTTAAAAATGAAGAAAGTTCATTATGTAAAATCCTGATTGTAAGCCCCCCCCCCCTTTTTTTTTTAAAGAAAAAGCAATTAAATTTGGGAGAGGGGCTTATAATCAAGATTTAAAAAAAATTATTTAAAAACCTGTTTTATCATTAATTTAGAAGTAAATAAGGTAAATACAGAGGTGAGAATCTTCCATATTTTGACAGCTTTCCAAATTTTCCTAATTTAAGAGAAAATTTAATGTCAGTTCCAAGTTTAGTCAGAAAAGGAAAATATGTGATATTTGATAATGAAGGAGCAGCCATTTATGAAAAAAATACAGGCAAATTAATAGCTAAAAGAACATTTGAAGATAATACATTTAAAATAAACTTAGCTGTACAAGAAACAGATGAAGTTAGAAACGAATCTTGTTTACGAACAAATGAATCCAAGAAAGAATTATGGCACAGAAGACTTGGACATATAAATTAGAAAAGATGAATGGTGAAGAAACAAAATGTGAAATATGTATTCAAGGGAAATTAACAAGAACACCATTTAATCATGTGATAGAAGGAGAAACACGCATTTTAGAAAGATTACATGTTGATTTACGTGGACCAATGAAAGTACACTGATTGGGAGGGAATAAATACATGCTAATGGTAATAGATGAATATAGTAGAAGATATTTCGTAGATTTTTTAAGAAGTAAAGATGAAGCAAAAGAAAGAATTATAAATATAATAGAGAGAAGAGAAAATGAAACCAGCAAGAAAGTAAAAGCGGTTAGATCAGATAATGGTGGTGAATTTACTAACAAAGAGCTCCTGAATTATTATAAAAGGAAGGGTATAAAGAACAAAAGAACCACAATTCATAGTCCACAAAGTAACGGGATTGCAGAAAGAGCTAATCGGACTGTTATTAATACTGCAAGAACATTGCTGATAGAAGCAAAACTACCTTTATCCTTTTGGGCCGAAGCAGTATCAACAGCTGCTTATATACATAATGTTACTCCAACAGCCACGAGAAAGAAAACGCCATTAGAATTATGGTCAAATACTAAACCAACAGTGAAACATATGAGAATATTTGGATGTAAAGCTTTTTATCGCAACGATGATCTCAATAAAAAGAAATTTGATGTAAGAGCAAAACCAGCAGTGTTTATCGGATATTCAAGAGATCGGCGAGCATACAGATTGTATGATTTAAAGGAAAAGAGAATACGTGAAAGCAGATATGTAGTATTTATAGAAGAAAAAATGGGATATGAAGATGTAGCTAACAAGGAAGAAATGACTGATGAATTTGAATACATCAACATTACCAGTAATAAGAATGTAATAGATGAACAAGAAGAGAATAATTCTGATAAAAATGAAGAGGAGTTAAATCAGAAAAAGGAAACAATTGAGTTGTCAAATGATTCTGTGACAGAAGAATATGAAGTAAATGATATTTAATGAAAATGAGGAACAGCAAGAAAAAGAAGCTAATGAGGATAAGCTGTTTGACGAATCTAGAAGATCATCACGAATTAGGAAACCAAATCCAAAGTATTTAGCAAATCTAGTGCACGAGGAAGTTCCAAAAAATTACAAACATGCATTAAATTCTAAAGATAAGGATAAATGGATAGAAGCAATCAAAAAGGAATTACACTCGTTAGAAGAACACAAAATGGGGAAAATCATTGACAAACCAAAAGATGTGAAGGCACTGAGAAGCAAATGGATTTTTACTGTAAAAGAAAACGGCGAAGATGTAAAATATAAAGCAAGATTAGTAGCCGACGGATCAAGACTTAAATTTGGAACAAATTATCAAGAATCGTACAGTCCTGTAATGAAAACTGAATCATTTAGAACTTTATTGGCAGTCGCAGCAAGGAAAGATTACAAAACTAGATTTTTTGACGTAGAAACAGCATATCTGAATGCAGATCTAGAAACTGCTGTTTATATGAATCTGCCTGAAGGTCTACAAATTGAAGGAGGGAAAATATTATTGGTAGCAGGAAATTGATATGGGTTGCCAGAAGCAGGAAGATGCTGGTATGAAAAATTAGTTAATATATTTGATAAAATTGGGTTACAGCCAAGTAAAGCAGATCCATGTGTGTTTGCTAATAAAAATGATAATAAATTTATTACAGTTAGAATATATCTCGATGGTGGAATAATCATTAGTGAATCCGAACAATTAATAAATAAATTGATACAAAAATTGAATAAAGAAGCAAAAATTAAAGAGCTGAAGAAAAACATTAAATTCCTTGGTATTTATATTGAAGAAAATAACAGAAATTTTTGCTAGGACAAGCTAAGTATGCAGAAAACATCTTAGAAAGATTTGATATGGAAAATTGTAAAAGTGTGAAAACTCCTGGTATTTCCGGAATAAATTTAGATGAGTATGAAAACGAAAATAAGATTGATGAAACATTATATCTAGGAATGCTTGGAAGTATAGGATATCTAGTAAAAGGAACAAGGCCAGATTTAGCTTTCACTTAAGTAATTTGTCTCAATGTGCAAAAGAACCTAGAGAAATCCATTTACAGGCAGTGAAGAGAGTTTTGCGGTACATTCAAGGCACTAAAAACTACAAACTTCGAATAATAGAAATCAGTACTGATAGTCAATCTGTAATTGATTGGATTAAAAACCCAAGAGTGAATAATCACAACAAACATATAGGTAGAAAATATCATTTTGTAAAAGATGAAAGAGTGAAAGGAGAAATTGAAACAAAATATGTAAACTCGTCTGAACTGGAGGCAGATATAATGACTAAGAATTTGAGTTATGATGTCATGAAAAAACATATTACAAGTCTAAGAATTGCTGAGGATTATTGACATGCAAAAGTAGGGATTTGAAAGTAAAGTCGCATGACAATATTTAAATTATTTTTTCAAAAGATGAGCTCTTGGACAATAGACATTTTTTCTTACTCCATGTATTTAATTTATTTTTTGGATTCAGATGAAAAAACGTGAGATGTTCTATGATAAGATTTTTGATATTGTTTTCTTTTTTGCTTTTGATGTGTATTCGTAGTTGCTGTGATATGATTGTCTAAATAAATGTTTTGTGTGTTTAAAGAAGTTATGTTTATAGTAAAATAATTATCATTATGTTAACTAAAATGTTAAAATTAAATAACAATCTATCGTGTTAAAAAGTTCGCATTTTAAAAGATTTCTTTAATTCGATTATAGTTAATTAAATCTTTGAATAATGTTTGAATATGCACACACAGTTTGCTTTCATAAATTTTTGTGACACTTTGTGGGTTGTTTTATTTATTTATAGTGGTTTAATAAACCAAAGGTGGATCTTATTGTGAAAAAATATTATTTTACATGGATTTATGAGGAAACAACAACAATTTTTCATGTCGTCAATTTCAACATACCTATTGGATACAATGTTGAAAAATATTGGGACTTTCGGTGTATTACAATGCAAGAATTCAAACAATTAAGAATATAAACCAAACATGAAATTATCTTTATAACAACTGTCTGCTTTTTCATAGAAACGTGCAAAAACGAAATATAAAGTCTTAAGAACATGGAATGCTTAAATTTTCTAATATTTCTTGTTTTACACTTAATGTTTGAAATATTGGCTAAAACAGTTTCATTTAGATTAGGGATTGACCGAAGCAGCACTTGTGCTGAATACTGAAACTTCAGTCCCCACCGAAACTTCAGTCAAAGTGTATACCAAATATTCGGTATTCGACAACCGAACACTTAAAAATTTTTTATAGCATTTTTGCATATATTATTTTTTAAAATAAATTTTAATTAAATTCTTAATAATTTAATTCAGTTGCATTTTTATTCTTAAATCTAATTACACAAAAACATTTAATGACTTCTTTCCACTCACAATTTCATGAACCCATCACTTATTTTTTTATTTTATCACTAGTCAATACCCAAAATAATCTATACAGGCCTGTATTAAACTATACAGTCTATTATTAAGAATAAGGATTGTCAGAAAAACAAAAGTTCATTCAAATAAAAAGAAACAATGTTGTCATTAAGCTGATTTACTGATTACCTAATTATAAATACAGTAGAGTCTCAAAAATCTGCAAGCTTGGGGCCAGAGGCTGAGCGGATTTTAGAGTTTTGCAAATCCTGGATAAAATGATTTATTTTTTTAAGTTACCTCTATCCATTTACAAGAGCTTGTAATAATTCAATTTAAGCAAATCAAAACTTGAATCCCTTTTATTTACCTGTACATTATAATTTTAATACCTAAAATTATTATTTATTACAATTTTTAAACATTTCTTGTATAGTTCTTTGCTTGAGAACTTTCATTTTCCCGTGATGAAGTTTCTTTTGAATTCTGTAAACAGTCGTTATTTGCTCTTGGTCTATACAACTCAAAGCAAATGCAAAATAACAATGAAATGAATGTTGCCAACCTTACATGAAATATAAAATAAATTAATTCGCTACTTTCTATAGTGGCCGATAGATGGTGCCATTACTAAGACCTTTGTGGGCTTGTTTACTCTTCACATCAATCTCTATTGTTTTATATTTTGTTGTGTGTAGGTTTCTATGAAATAAAAGCATTTTATTTGCATAATATCCAGTGTCATTACTATTTTCTCATAAATTTATGTTAAAAATAATTTTACTTTCATTCACTGATATTTGGAATAAAAATTGTAAAGAATACTTCTTAACCGGGAATTTCATTGTTTACGTTTTGAAATGCAAGCGAATTTCAGAAGATTGCGGATTTTAGAAGTACAGATTTTAGAGACTCTACTGTATAATGAATAGGAATGTTCTCAAATACAAAAGGTATCATATCAATTTGTACATTTAACTATTTCCTGTCAAATTATTGATACATATTTATATTTTGATTAATGTTTTAACATTGTGGTGATGAAGACAACAAATTTGAGAAATTTTAATTTAATGGTTATGAAAGCTATAGAATAGGCATAGGGTATACTTATTTGATGAATCTATTTGAAAATTTGATGAATTTGATTGAAATCTGGGAGCTCCACAAAGAGTGTGCAATGGAGCCAGCAGGAGTTGAACCCGCAGCCTAACTACACTCTCAAGCGATTAGTGGTGTGGTGTATTAACCATTCAGCAAAGGGCTACATTCAAGAATTATTTTTTGTAGGACTCCGTTGTCAAGAAGCAAAATGCAGACTATGTTGCAATATTTGTATTGACCAGGACCCAGATATATTTTTCGCTGTTAGCGAAATGAGATTGACCAATCAGAAGCCTGCCTTTTTACGAACTTGTAATTTTTATAGAGTGTGTCCTTTTAAATTTCAAAAATTCTTCTATCAAATAAAACAAAATTTTATGTACTAAAATACTGGCATCCAAAAAGCTGTAGACTTGTCAGGTTTGAAAATGTTGTCCAGGACCCACCGTTGCTGAGTGGTCAAGGCATCATGCCGCTAATCGCTTGAGAGTGTAGGTGGCTGCGGGTTCCAATCTCGCTGGTTCCGTTACACACTCTTTGTGGAGCTCACGGATGTAATTCTGTGGTACTGTAAATTTCCTTGTGCTATCTCGTTTCTGTATATTGACGATGATTTATAAGCGGACGCTTAACGCCAAGCACACAGGTCAGGTATATGTATTCAATAAACCAATCATGTGGTCCAGAATTCTACGTTATTCTTTTCTGATAATCTCCATTAACTGTTTCCTCATGTAAGGTGCCTCTATTTAGAGTGGTGACATACAATGCTCAGACTCTGTTTATACATACGTGTTTACCTACACTATGGCAAAACTAGACATTTTCTATTCCAGAACTTAGCGATACTCGTTTGGACAAGTTTGATTATACAAGTGGCAGACAATTTAACAAGCATTATTTTGGCAATAATAGGAAGCTCTTCAAGATTCATGGCGATAGCTTTTGTCCAGAATCTATCAATCAATAATTTTTTTCCGTATGTCACCATTCTCAAACCAACACTCCCCATCTTTAGGCAGTAAAGACATCAGAAATGAGCGTCAATAATTAGGTGTTTAGTCTGAATCTGATAACCGAAGACAGTGCTGCTACACATAAGACGGCACTTTTATGTGTACTGTATATGGATGCACTTTGCAGTTCACCGAATAATGGAGACACTTTGCTGAACTCTGATGTAAAAGGTCACTTTGCTATTGAATTGTAAGCTTTTTGATACCCACTTTCGATGTCGGTTAGCATCGTTTTAGACATTTGTGTTTTTCTGAATGCAGCATCTTTTCTAGACAAGATCTCTCACTTCGGAAAGTTACCGCATCCAGTAAACTATAAGGTCCACATCGATACCTACGGACATTGAAATGGACTTTATTCCAAATCTGGGTTCGAGGCTGAAAAAAGTCACATAATACCTGTAATGGAGGATATTCCAAATCTGGGTTCGAGGCTGAAAAAGTCACGTGATACCGGTAATTTACCCAAAGAACTTATAACTGATAAGAAGGGAAGATACTACTGCTTTGTCTCATAAATTGTTTCATTGGCTAGCAGGGATTTATATTACACATCTACGGAGCCTTCCTTTCTTTACGCTAGAAGTTTTTACCTTGACCACATGATCAAAACATAAATGGAATATCCTCCATTTACCCAAAGAACTTCTAACTTATAAGAAGGGAGGCTACTACTGCTTTTCGCATGAACTGTTTCACTGACTGGCGAGGGGTTTTCATTACGTCTACGGATCCTTCCCTTCTTTACGCTAGAAGTTTTTACCTTGACCATGTGATCAAAATGTAGATGGAATATCCTCCATTGGGTGTGGAAAAGCTGACAATCCATCAATAAAGTTTACACATCAGAGCGCAGCAAAGTGCTTTAACAGAAACTTATGTCCAAACTATTAGCAAACCTAGGCATTTTCTATTGCATAACTACAGCGTCTAGAATATATAGAGTGGAAATCGGCTATCCCCTTAATACTTAAAAAAGTACTGAAATATTGGATTCCTTAAATGTCAATCGATGCTGAAATGAAAAATCGATGAGCGATTACAGCGACATCTGCAGGACATTCTTTTAAAACTCCAAGACGATTTGATCTGGACACTGTAATGATACGGTGTTTACTTTGAAATCTGGAAATATATTGCAGATGTCGCTGTGATTGGCACCCTTGGTTTCAGCGTCATTGCACATTTAAGGAATACAACATTTTAGTGCTGTTGGGATAGCAGATTTCCACGCTATGTATTATAGACATTGTAATTTGGTCCAGCTCTAGAAGCTGTAAGAATGTTCACAATACCTACTGGGTTCCGATCCTGAACCGTTCTCATTGGTTCCCCAGATTCAGATATCCAGAACATATTGACTGACTATCGCAGTAGTACAGCGTCTAGAATACATAGTGTCGAAATCTGCTATTCAAACAGCGCTAAAAGTTGTATCCCTTAAATGTGCAGTGATGTTGAAATCCAGGGAGCCGATCGCAGCAACATCTGCGATATATTTTCAAATTTCATTGTAATATTACAAGGCCTAGACCAAATTGTCTTGGAGTTATAGAAAATATCCTGCAGATATCGCTGTGATCGACTCATTGGATTTCAGCATCGTTTGACATTTAAGGGATCCAATATTTTAGCACTTTTTTAAGTATTACTGGGATAGCCTATTTCCACACTATATATTCTAGACTCTGTAGCAGTAGTATTTAGAAAGTACTAAAATATTGTATCCCTTAAATGTAAAATGATGCTGAAATCCAAAGAGTCGATTGGAGTGACATCTGAGGATATTTTCTAAAACTCCAAGACCATTTGGTCTAGACGCTGTTATAATACAATGTTTACACTGAAATTTGAAAATATAACACAGATGTCGCTGCGATCAGCTCATTGGATTACAGCATCATTGCACATTTAAGGGATACATTTGTTTAGTGCTGTTTGGATAGCAGATTTCCACACTATTTATTCTAGGTGTTGTACTTGTGCTCTGATACATGAGAAACTTTAAAGGTTGATTTCAACTTTTTGACACCGACTACAGATATCGGTTTGTGTCTTTGTGGGCCTACCGGTTTGGTGGATGACTGAATGGCCGAGATACAGGTAGATTTTTTGCTCTTAGCGAAACGAGATTAACCAATCAGAAAGCTGCATTTTTGAAAACAGCGAAAAGTTCACAAAACTGCAGGCTTCTGATTGGCCAATCTCGTTTCACTACCAGCGAAATCTCTATCTGGATCTTGGCCCTAGTCCTGCTAAGTTTTCACACCTTGAAAGGTCTCGTATCTCTGTAAGAGTGACAGTGTGAAAGGTGAGTGTTTATAATTGGGCGAATGCTTCAAAAAAGGATTTGAATTTTTAAGTTTTTATTTTTTTTTAAATGTTCTAATCATCAGATTTTGATGAAATTGGAATGGGACCAAATGGGTGACTTACACTTTCAAACAAAAAAAAAAAAAAAAATTATCAAAATCGGTTCATATTTAAGAAAGTTATGTGTGAACATGGACAAAACATACATACAGGTTGAATTGATAACCTCCTTCTTTTTGAAGTCGGTTAAAAATGGCCTTTGACTTGTTTTTTGTAGTGCTGCTGAACTCTGAACTAATGCACATAATATTGAAACTCATCACTTAGCCTGTTCTACTTCTAAGTATAAGAGAATTCTTCTATTTCTAAGAAAATAATTATTCTTAATTATTCGGCTGAATACTTTTAAGTATTCGGCCGAAGCTGAATATTCGGTTTACATGCCGAATCACTGAATACCGAATTCCACTATTCAGAATTCCGAATTCCACCGAATACCACTATTTGGTATTCAGTCAATTCCTAATTTAGATAAAATATTTCTTGTAGTATCATGTTTATGATTAACCTATAGTGTTAAAAAGTTTAAATTTTAAAAGATTTCTTTAACTTGATTTTAGTTGTGAAATCTTGGAATATACACACACAAATTGTTTTCATAAATTCTTGTGACACTTTGAGTCATTTTATTTATTTATAGCGGTTTAATAAACCAAAGGTGGATCTTAATGTGAAAAAAATATTATTTTATACGCATTTATGAGGAAAAAATAAAAAATTTTCATGTCGTCAATTTCAAATACTTATTTGATACAATGTCGAAAAATATTGAGACTTTTGGTATATTACAATGCAAGAAATCAAACCATTAAGAATATAAACCAAACATGAAATTATCTTTATAGTAACTGTCTGCTTATTCATAGAAACATGTAAAAAGGGAATGTAAAGTCTTAAGAACATGGAACGCTTAAATTTTCAAATATTGCTTGTTTTACACTTAATGATTGAAATGTTGGCTAAAACAGTTTCATTTAGATAACTTATTTCTAGTAGTATCATGTTTATGATTAACCTATAGTGTTAAAAAGTTCAAATTTTAAAAGATTTCTTTAACTTGATTTTAGTTGTGAAATCTTGGAATACACACACAAAAATTTTCATAAATTCTTGTGACACTTTGAGTCGTTTTATTTATTTATAGCGGTTTAATGAACCAAAGGTGGATCTTAACGTGAAAAAATATTGTTTTACATGCATTTATGAGGAAAAGATTTTAAAATTTCCATGTCGTCAATTTCAACATACCTATTTGATACAATGTTGAAAAATATTGAGACTTTTGGTATAGTACAATGCAAGAATTCAAACCATTAAGAATATAAACCAAACATGAAATTATCTTTATAATATCTGTCTGCTTTTTCATAGAAACATGTAAAGTTTTAAGAACATGGAACGCTTAAATTTCCAAATATTGCTTGTTCTACACTTAATGGCTGAAATGTTGGCTAAAAATGTTTCATTTAGATAACTTATTTTTAGTAGTAATCATGTTTATGATTAACCTATAGCGTTAAAAAGTTCAAATTTTAAAAGATTTCTTTAACTTGATTTTAGTTGTGAAATCTTGGAATACACACACACAAACTGTTTTCATAAATTCTTGTGACACTTTGAGTCGTTTTATTTCTTTATAGCAGTTTAATAAACCAAAGGTGGATCTTAATGTGAAAAAATATTATTTTACATGCATTTATGAGGAAAAAATTTTCATGTCGTCAATTTCAACCTACCTATTTGATACAATATTGAAAAATTTTAAGACTTTTGGTGTATTACAATGCAAGAATTCAAACCATTAAGAATATAAACCAAACATGCAGAAAAATACTGGCTTGGTACTGACAGGAATTCCACAAAGCAAAATAAGATTTTGCAATATAAATTACACATTATCAGGTGCAATATTTCATCATGGTAAATTTACATCAAGGAGTCATTACACAGCTGTAGTTCGAAAGACAAACATTGGTTTAAAGCAGATGATACTAAAATCTATCAGTGTTCATGGCCAAGGTACAGTAAAAATATTTACATTTTATTTTATAAAAAAACCTAATCTTTTTTAGTACAGTTGAGTCCCTAAAATCCACACACCTTTACATATGTAAACAATGAAACTTTCAGATGTAGGATCACAATTACAGAATTTTTTAGTTTTATTTCACCCTGTGTGCATTTTAATATGTAATTATTAACAGCATGATTGAACTCATGTTTTTCCATGAAAGGAGTATAAATTTATTACTTTTTTTAAATCAAGATATTGTTTATACTACTCCACTGGTAATCAAAATCTTTTTACCAAATATATTTATGTATTAATCAAGCTTTTTTAAGTTCTTATTATGATGATTTTGATGTGAATTAATGGAAAATGTATCTCATCATTTTTATGCATATTCAAATATACATTATTAATTATTTACTTTTAATATTTTATTGAGTTTTTAAATTATCTTTTTATTCTTTTAGTTTATTACTTTGCTTAATTATTTTAATATTTTACTTTATTACAATCATTCATTATAATTTTTATTGCATTATTGCTTCAAATTATTGTTTAAAAAATGTAAACAAAGCAATGACCAGAAATCCGCAAAATTCTAAAATCTGCACAACTTCTGGACCCAAGTTATGCAGATTTGAGGGAGTCTACTCTATAACAGACTCAAAATGTTATATATCAGCAATACACATCTTGTACAAAATGGCAGAGATGGAAGTGCAAGTTAGAATTGTTTGCCAACTATGTTATATATGCATTGTTAATTTTCATAAATATTTCTAAATTTTTAATATTTCATTCCTGAAGGAGGTGGGCAAGAATGAGCAATTCCATTGGTGATGGTGACACCCTCACCTTTTGTGGATAATAGGGAGATAATATATTCTTTATATATATGTTTTTCTCTTGTTTTTGCTCCCAAATGAGATATTAGCAAACTGGATAAGTGGATAATATGATAACAGCATATATTAAAAAACACCATATGTGTATTGTTAATAATGGAATTAGGGAAGTCTAATAAAGACAGTCAGGGAAAAATCAGGGAACTTTTTCTTTAAATTTCTGTAGACACCATATTATAACAATATTTACTTATATTAACTTATATTATAATTACTTATATATATTAAAAATAAGATTAATTTTTAATTATCTCCCGGGGGCCTACATTACTAATCATTTGTTCAGGTGTTTGTTATGTTATAAAATAAATAAATAAATAAAATGTTACATCTTGCCATTATCATGTTTTTTTGTTTTTTCAATAATTTTTATAGTAAAATTTAAGTTAAAAAAATTCTGAAACATAGAACAAGGCAGAGTGAAAATCACTTTAAAACAATTAGAAGAAATACTCAGAAGTTGTTATGTATGAAAAAACGAGCTTTGGAGCAGAGTAAAATTCAAGAAATTGAAGACCTACTAGTATTAGGTGATATAAGCCTAATGTATTCAAAGCTTAAAGGAATTAAAAAGGGGTACCAACCACGCACCCTTTTTTGTAACAACAGAAATGATAAAATTATTGGAGGACATGCAAATGTGACAGATAGATGGGCAGAATATTTTGAAGAATTGTTAAACAGACAGTCAAATGATGAAAGAGAAATACAGTTTAATCATAATGATTATGATGTGAATGAAGAAAACTGTGAACCACCAACTGTAGAAGAAGTAAGGGATGCTCAGAGTTGTATAATATAGACGCACGTGCACACGGAAAATTTTCTGCAAAATTCGGAACTTTGCAGAAAATTTTTTAGAAAAAAAATGTAATTTTTGTTCTTGTTTTTTTTTTTTTTTTTTTTTTTTTTTTTTAAATACTGAAAAATAAAAAATGTTCCCCAATTTTATGTACGATTTATTCATTGCTTGCCAGGGTTGATTCTGTTCCGAATTTTCCGAAAATTTAAGGCATTCGGTTTCGAAAATTTAAAAAAATCGGTCGTCAGTCCGAAAATTCAGACATAAGAAAATGTCAGTGAAATATATTGCGGATTTCAACAAATGGTCACTGAAAATAAACCAATTCCGCCAATCGTTCGCAGAAAAAATAACCAATTTTGTCAAAGCATCGAGGAAAAAACGTGAATTTCATCAAAGGACAGCAGAAAGAACGCGAATTTTTTTAAAGAATCGCGGAAAAAAAAAAAAAATGTCAAAGAATCGCAGAAAAAACACATTACGTCAATGAAGCGCAGGAAAAAAAAACGAATTTCGTAAAAGTAAAGCGGAAAAAGCACGAATTTTGTCAAAGGATCGCGAAAAAAACCCCCACAAATTTGGTAAAAGAATCACGTAAAAAATTAATTTCATTAAAGGATTGCGAAAGAAACACAAATTTTGCAAAATAGTTGGAAAAAGTGCGCATTTCGTCAAAGGATCGCGAAAAAACACGAATTTCATCAAAAGGCCACAGAAAAAACACGAATATCGTCAAAGGATCGCGAAAAAATAGCGAATTTCATCCAAAAAGCGCAGGAAAAAAACGAATTTCGTAAAAGCATAGTGGAAAAAGCACGAATTTTGTCAAAAGATCGCGAAAATGAAAATTTCGTCAAAGTGTTAGCCAGTTAAAACATGGCTAAACAGAGTTGCTGTGGTTAATGTGGAAGACTTTCAAGACACCAGTTCTAAAACAAACTTAATTTATTGAAGCAAGATGGAATGATGATATACATTGTAACAGCTTTACTTCGCCGTTAAATCATAATAAAAACAAAATATCTGATGCAGCTACATTATGATAGATGATATAAACGGCCAGCGATGCCGCGGACACGTTATTAGCGCGTAAATTACGCAAAAAATCGGAGACGGGATGCAAAAAAATAGCTCTTATACATTCCACAGGACGCGTAAATTCGTTAAAAAGTCGCGGAAAAAAGCCGATTTTTGTCAAAAGATCGGACAAAAGCACAATTTTCATCAAAGTATCACGAAAAAACGCGATATTCGTAAAAGGGCCGTGAAAAAAATAGCGTATTTCGTCAAAGGATCGCGAAAAAATAGTAAATTTCGTCAAAAAATCGCGAAAAAAGGCCGATTTTTGTCAAAGGATCGCGAAAAAGCGCAAATTTTATTAAAATATCGCGGAAAAAACGCGATATTCGTAAAAGGGCCGCGGAAAAAACGCGATATTCGTAAAAGGGCCGCGAAAAAATAGCGTATTTCGTAAAAGGATCGCGAAAAAATAGCGAATTTCGTCAAAAAATCGCGGGAAAACATCCGATTTTTGTCAAAGGATCGCGAAAAAGTGCAAATTTCATCAAAATATCGCGGAAAAAGGGCAATTTTCGTAAAAGGGCCGCGACAAAATAGCGTATTTCGTCAAAAGATCGCGAAAAAATAGCGAATTTCGTCAAAAAATCGCGGAATAAAGTCGAATTTCGTCAAAGGATCTCGAAAAAAGATCACATTTCGTCAAAGTATCGCAGAAAAAATACCATTGTCGTAAAAGGGCAGCGATAAAATAACGTATTTGGTCAAAAAATCGCGAAAATATAGTCGTCAAAAAATCGCGGAATAAAGGAGAATTTCGTCAAAGGATCTAGAAAAAAGATCACATTTTGTCAAAGTATCGCGGAAAAAACACGATTTTCATAACAGGTTGGCAAAAAGTTAGCGAATTTCGTCAAAGGATCGTGGAAAAAACGCGAATTTCGTCAAAGCATCCAAAGCACCAAAAAAGATGTGCAAACCAAACTTATAGGTAGAACATTCATAAAATGGGATATAATTATTTTTTTATGAGATTCCTAAAAATACAGCATGATTTTAGTGTACCAGGGGCGCGCCGACCTATTGTGCAAAGTGTGCGGCGCACACAGGCGCCAGGATAATAAAGGCACCAAGCAATTCAAGCGAGGAAGAAATATTTAAAAATACATATTTTTAAATTTTATTAAAATTAATTATTCTTGAAATTTTAATTATATTTTATGGATTTACACCTCAAATAAATTACTTACAATTTATTAAAAGTTATTATTCTTTAAATTAAATGTGATAAATTAATCAATTTCAATCTAGAACGTAAAAATTTAACTTGAAACATTTCCCCCCCCCCCCCCCCCCAAAAAAAAAGAGGGCATTTTTTAGCATTCTATTTAATGTTAGATTCCACCGAGGACACTATTTCGGATACACTATTTGAAACTGTTTTATAGAAACAAAAAATAGACAAATACAAAAGCTCGGGGATACGAAGACGGATTTAATTTGCCTGAAAAAAAAAAGAATAAAGAAGAGTTTTAGATTCAAATTTTCGTGCATTTTACGTGCTATATCAAACTGGTAGTCTAAAATGGATAGTCAATGACGTTGTGAGTATTAATCATGAGGCTACTGAGTTTTATTTTTACTATAACTAGGGGATCGTACCAGGGCTTCCCGGGTTACCGAATATATTAAAACTATTTTTTTATTGAAAAGTAATATTTTTTTACATGCAATATATTTCTTAGATTGCCCACTAAAAATAAAAAAGAATTTTTCACATGAAAAATGTTGTAATACAACGTCCATTTATCTTACCCTTTTCTTTCAGCGCATGCGCGTACAGTGACGTTTCTACAAATCTGCTCTGCGAGCAAGATTATTTAGTTCTGTTAAAAACATGTCAGTGCTTAGTCGCACTTAAGCTATGTATATATTTTTGTCTTCGTGTTAGTGTTAATAAATGTTTATGTCGAGCTATTCTGCTAACTCTGTGTGCCCCCAAAACCAACAAAGGTTATGGGTACCAGAGACGCTACTCACTGCGCTATAAATAGCAGAAATATTTTTTAATTTGAACTTTCGAATCATAAAGTCTTAAGCCTAAACCGAAACTAAGAACTCTTCTACGTTCTGTCATTAACCGTTTTGATTTGTGGCTGCGAGATATTTTATTTAATCATGTCACATGTTACGACAATTGAAAAGCTCGGCAAAGATAACTTTGATAGCTGGAAACTTCAAATTGAAGCAGTATTAATAAAAAATGATCATTGGGATTATGTAACCGGCAAAGAAGAGAAACTGGCCGAAGGTAGCGCTGATGAAAAGAAATGGCTCCAGGCTGATCAAAAAGCTCGTGCTGATATAATTCTGGCCATAAATCCTAGTGAATTGTGCCACATCAAGCATTGTGCGACTTCAAATTCTGTATGGAATAAATTGAAAGACGTTTATGAATCAAGAGGCCCTGCAAAGAAAGCAACGCTGTTAAAACAGCTTCTGTTTCGAAAGATGAGTTTCAGTGAAACGATGTCTGAACATTTAAATATCTTTTTTGAGATTGTTGATAAATTAAAAGAAATGGAAATAGAAATTGCGGATGATTTGTTATCAATTCTTCTACTCTACAGTGTTCCTGAGAATTTCGAAAATTTTAGATGCGCTATAGAATCGAGAGATGAATTACCTAAACCCGATTCTTTGAAAATTAAGATGCTAGAAGAATGGGAAGC
Organism: Maratus speciosus; assembly: GCA_963932465.1. Taxonomy (NCBI): domain Eukaryota; kingdom Metazoa; phylum Arthropoda; class Arachnida; order Araneae; family Salticidae; genus Maratus; species Maratus speciosus. The sequence goes on from OZ010787.1 coordinate 289,749,948, forward strand.
TAGAAAAGGAAAAACGACTCATGATTCACAAAATGCCTATTATATAGAAAACAAGAGAAATAATCAAGAACAGAAGAAAAATGAAAAATGGAAGTCTAATACGAATAAAAATTTTCCTGCAGAGAGAAATTATCGTAATTTCAAGTGCAATTATTGCTCCAAAATCGGGCATAAAGCTAACGAATGTAGAAAGAAAATAGCGGACAGAAAGCTTACATCTTTAAATAAAGGAAATCAAGGTTCAATGATTAGTTATGAAGAACCGGTTAGTATGGCATTTAACGACGTATATCATGAATCTCCGGCATGGTGTTTAGACAGCGATTGCACATCTCATATGTGCAAAGATAAAAATTTATTTACAGAATTTCATCCTCGTGATAATTCTACAATACAGCTTGCGGTTGATAAAACAGCAAAAATCACAGGAATAGGAACAGTTCTTATTACAGTGCCTAACGGTAGTGGGACTACTAATCTCACACTTAAGAACGTTCTGTGTGTACCCGAGTTAAAATGTAATTTGATTTCAACGTCAAAAGCAACGGCTAATAATCGTTCTGTGCTTTTTAAAGAACGATATGCTAAAATAATTGAGCCTAATGGTTCTATACTAGTACAAGCTGTTTGTCAAGGTGATTTATATTATGTACATCCAATCCCCGAAAGAGCTGCAATAGCACAGGTAAGTGATTTTGTAAAATGGCATTTAAAGTTAGGACATTTAAATGAGTCTGATTTAAAGAAACTTAAATCTAATAATATGGTTAGAAATTTAAATTTTAATGATGATGAGTCTCTTAAAGATTGTAAAGTTTGTATTCAAGGTAAACAAACTGTCCGCCCTTTTCCTAAACAATCAAATTTTGAAAGTAATGATTTATTATTTCGGATCTATTCAGATTTATGTGGGCCCATGAGAGTCCCTTCCCATGGAGGATCGCGATATTTTGTTACTTTTATTGATGATAAATCACGTTATATTGAAGTTAGTTTTCTTAAAACCAAGGATGAGGTTAAGAATGCATTTGTTAAATACAAAGCAGCAGTCGAAAACCGACTAGGAAAGAAAATAAAATTTCTTCGTACAGATAATGGCTTAGAATATTGCGGCGAAGAATTTGATAAATATATCGAAGAATGCGGTATAAAACGAGAATTTTCTTCCCCTTTAACCCCTCAGCAAAATGGCACCCCTGAGAGATCGAATAGAACGTTAACTGAAATGGCAAGGTGTTTACTATTACAAAGTAATCTTCCACAATCTTTTTGGGCCGAAGCTATAAATTGTGCTGCTTACATACGCAATCGCTGCCCGACACGACGTTTAAGCGAAAATAAAACTCCATATGAAGTATTCTTTGGCATCAAGCCAACTTTATCATACTTCAAAATATTTGGGCAAAAATGTTTCGTACTTAATAAAAGGCAAAATAAAGGAAAATTTGATCCTAGATCAGAAGAACATATCTTTGTAGGTTATTCTAATGAATCAAAAGCATATAGGCTTTGGAACAAGAAATCTAGAAAAATTGTTATAAGCCGTGATGTTCGATTTATCAACGAATTTGAAAATGATCCCTCCTGTAACACTGAAATAAAATTAATTTTTCCTTTCTCTCAAAATAATGAAAATACGAGCGCAAATACAATTACGCAACAATCAGAAATATTTTCAGTCATGAAAACGGAACCAGACAATTCTAGTGGCGACAGTGAAAGAGAAATTGATTCGCAATCTGATGAAATTTCCGACCCCCCTTCTTTCAGAACGCGCGGGAGGCCAAGAAAAATAAAAACAGGTAGAAAAGGGAGACCTCGAAAGGAATATCAAACAATTATTATTCCGAAAGAAGAAAAATCTCAAACTGCAGTAAATAATTCTTTTGACTCTTGTCCTGAATTATTTGAAGCTCTAAATAGTCCGTATAAAAACGAATGGATAAATGCGATAAATATAGAATTTAATTCATTAATGCAAGAAAATGCATGGCAAATAGTAGATAGGCCAAAATATAAGAAAATTATAGGATCTAAGTGGGTTTTAAAAACAAAATATAAGCCAGATGGGTCAATCGAGAAATTTAAAGCGAGATTGGTAGCAAAAGGTTGTACACAAAAACCTGGTATCGATTTTGACGAAAATTTTTCTCCTGTAGCTAGATTAAGTTCAATAAGAACTGCGATCGCATATGGCATCCAAAATGGGTTCACTGCATATCAATTAGATTTTATTATGGCTTATGTAAATGGTGATTTAACTGAAGAAATATACATGGAATTACCTGAAGGTTTTAAAAATGAATCTAATGCTGGCAAAGTTTGTTTATTAAAAAAATCCCTTTATGGATTAAAACAATCGGGTCGCCAATGGTTCAAAAAATTAGATGAAAAATTGAAACAAATGAAGTTTAAATCACTAAATGCTGATAAATGTGTGTATTTTTCTAAATCTCCCATTGAAGCTATTATCATTGTTTATGTTGATGATCTCATAATTCTTACTAAATGTAAAGAAGATTATCAATATATTCGAGATGAATTAGCAAAATCATTTAAAATGAAAGATTTAGGTCTCTTACACTATTGTTTGGGCATAGAATTTATGCAAAACGGGGACAATATTAAAATTACACAAAAGAAATACATTGAAGATATTCTGAGCAAATTTAATATGCAAGAATCCAAACCAATATCTACACCTTTTGATAATAACGTGAAGCTTACTAAAGATATGTGTCCCAAAACTGAAGAAGAAAAGTCTGAAATGAATAATATTCCCTACCGTCAATTAATAGGATCCCTTATGTATTTATCAGTTGCTACTAGACCTGATATAACTCACGCTGTGAATTTCCTAAGTCAATTTAACAACAATCCAGGTAAACCTCATTGGATAGCTGCAAAAAGAATTTTGCGATATCTGACAGGAACCCAAGATCAAGGACTGATCTTTAAACGTGATTCTGAATCCTTGATTGCATTTGTCGATGCTGATTGGGCGTCAGATGTGAATGACAGAAAATCGTACACTGGCTACATTTTTAAATACGCCAGTGGAGCCATATCGTGGGAATCGAGAAAACAACGAACTGTCGCCTTATCCACAACAGAGGCGGAGTACATGGCATTGTCAGAAGCCGCCAAAGAGATTTTGCATCTCAGACGGTTTTTAAGTGAACTTTCTCCTGAAACAGTGACTGCGCCTACTATAATATTTTGTGATAACCAGTCTGCTTAAAAATTAGTACGAAATCCGGTTTACCATTCGCGCACCAAACACATCGATATTTGACATCATTTTGTGCGTGAAATTTACGACAATGGCGAAATAGAGGTTAAATACCTAGAGACAGAAAATATGTCTGCAGACATTTTAACCAAAGCTTTAAACGCTTATAAACATAAAAAATGTTGTGAAATGATAGGACAAAATGTTTAAAATTTTTCAGCATTATTCTGTATCCTTTTTATATAAGTATATAATTTGTATTTGTAATTTTTATATTAATATTATTTCTCTGTAATTTGCTTAATAGGAGAACATTGTTTTGTTAAGAAAATGCACGTTGTAAAGGGGGAATTGTTGTAATACAACGTCCATTTATCTTACCCTTTTCTTTCAGCGCATGCGCGTACAGTGACGTTTCTACAAATCCGCTCTGCGAGCGAGATTATTTAGTTCTGTTAAAAACATGTCAGTGCTTAGTCGCACTTAAGCTATGTATATATTTTTGTCTTTGTGTTAGTGTTAATAAATGTTTATGTCGAGCTATTCTGCTAACTCTGTGTGCCCCCAAAACTAACAAAAAATATGGATTATACAATCAAATAAATTTTTGAAAAATTTTAAAAGCAATTTTTTCGCATTAGCCGCATGCTAAGAGTTATTAGCCCAAGATTTTGCTGCTTACGACATCATTATATTTTCTGATAATTCCAGAGCTTTAAGCGCCTAGTTCAATTACATGTCTGTTAAATTTATGTTTTATTTGTATTATTTTATTTATTTAATCATAGAGGAAGTTTTATTTTTGTTTACGGAATATTAGTCGTAAGAAAATGAGGAACTCTTTATGTTGTTTTAAGGGCAAACGGATTAATCATTCTTAAGGGTGTATTCGAAAAAATATTTTTCCACCCTCAACAGCTCGAAATTTTCTGAGACATTTTCAGACTCATTTTTAAAAGTAAAAACATGAAACTTGCTGGGGTGATTTCTGAAGACATGTTTAACATGCCGTGGGATTTCATTTTCCGCTCAATTAATTAGAATTTGATTTTTAAACAATTATTTTCTCAGTATGACCATTTTTTCCATTCCCAGATCGCCCGCTTCGGAAAATTCGGTTCAAAACGCCAACTTTGACAGCGTTTTTTACAGTATTTTCTGCATTTATCAAAACGTTAAGGAGCACCACACATTATATAGTTTCTAAATAAGAGAATTTCCAAGTTTGATGCGTTTGAGAGCAAAAATGAATTTTAAAATGAATCAGAAAATAAGCAGTTTGGATCGGAATACACCCTTAATCGAGCTCCACGCAATAGAGATAAATTTAAAAATTAACCTCTCGACCCGCAATCACCCTTTAAAAAAAATTGGTATTTTAATTGGATCATTTTTAAAATCATTTTAACTCAAAACGTGAAGTCACGATTGTCAGCAAAACCATTGCATGTGAACAGTCGCGCTCTTAACTCCAGATTCTAATCTCAGTACTGGAGAGTAAAAATTGCTGTAATTTGTGTTTTTTGACGCATTTGTGTTAAAAAGTTGAGTTTTATCTAAGAAAATCATCGTTTTCTTTTAAATATGATGTCATTTTCACTTACGTAAGCATTTCACCTAGTGTCTGAAACTTAGTACGCATACAGAAGGGAAAAAAAATATGGAAACTTTATGAGGAAAATGCGTGTTTTCAAAAGCAGTAACGTAATTTTCCGTTCAAAGTATTATGTCCCTAATGCCATTTTGCACCATCAAATCTTATACAAATATTTTTATCAACAATTTCGAATTTTTATCAGATAATCAAACATGAATAAAGATAAATAAACCTCATTAATTCTCTCTTCTCTGCAATAATGAAAGCTATCTCATTACCACCATTTTGAAGAAGTTTCATATAATACTTTTGAAATTAAAATATAATAATGGGTTATAAAAAAAAAGAGCTAGTGCGAGCACATCTACAAATGAACAGCTTCCAGTTAAAAATTTATTAGTAAATTTGGTTCAGCAGAAAGCTCGGGGCAGATGACTAAAAAACATTCTTGTGTTTTAAATATATAGATTATATAAAATTATGAAAAATTAAATTATGCAAATTATGCTATTTTGATAAAATTACAGTATCATGTCTATAAAATTTTATTAGTAGAGAGAATTTTGAACAAAAACTTGGGGAGCCTGATATTATTTTAAACCTCGAATTATTGCCAAGATATTCTTTGACTGCTTGTCTAACTCGGCGAAGCAAGCATCCAAGAGAGAATCATCCAGTTCTGTAATATAAATCGCTATTTTTCGGACAAAGAGCAAGCACACTGTACGTTACTGCTTTTCCATAAAGTCACTCTAAATGTTTGTAAAACATTGCGTTTTATAAGTGTGTGATTTGGATTACGTTATTTTTAAAAATAATGCATTTTCCCCTCCGAAAAATTTCAAAGCAGCTGGGGTGAAAATGACGAACTTCTACAAAACATATTTTAGTTTTAATAATTAAAATATACGCTTTTTTTATAAAATGACGTCAATTGCATACGCTAAAGCATCCCACTTTTATGATCCCGTCTTAAACAACATTTATAGAACGGTATGCAAATGACACTATTATCGCGGAATAATACACAAACCCAGCAGAAAGCAATGACGCCATTTAAGAAGGTCAGCAATACAATCTCGGGTATCTAATGAATTATATGACTTCTTTTTTTTTTTTTTTTTTTTTTTTTTTTTTTTTTTAAATAGCTCCATGTGTTATCATTTATATTTGTTTCAAAATTCGGAAAATGTAATTACACATGGATTAATAAAATTGGATTCTTTCAGGTCACACAAATATTCTTTAAAATACAGTCAAGGATCTATAATCCGCACTCCCGTAATCCGCAATTTCCTATAATTCGCATTGCTTAATGAATGTAAACAATTAAACAAATTTACAAATTATTGATCCAAAAATGATTTTTTAAAAGAAATATCTGAAAAATTTAAATATAAAAGTGAATACAATCAATTTTTTAATACAAGAATTTGAAAAATGCTAATTTTGAGATAGCATATTAAATTAATTATTATATATCATATTTAAAATAGTGTCCAAATGACATATAATCCATAATACTCCATAATCTGCAATATTCCATAATCTGCACAACCTTTGGTCCCAACTTGTGTGGATTAAAGAACTTTGCCTGTACATTTTTGTAAAGAGAAAGTATTGTATCGCTTGTAAAGTTAAATTGCAATAAAATAAAAATAATTTAATTGATAAATAAAAAACAAATAAAGCTAAAACTCACAGAGTTTTATAACATACGATATTCTTGGCATAGCATGTATTTTAATTTCTTTTTTTTTTTTTCAGTTTTTATGAGCAAATGGTAACAAAAAGATACAGCAATCTACTATTTTCATTTTTTTCCCCTTTACTTTCATCAGAAATGGAGTACTTCAGTTGCCACAATTACAAAATTGGTGCTAAAAACTATAAAAAAAATTAATATCTTAAAAGTAAATTGAGATACAGCTTTCAAATAAATTGCATTTAAAAAGAGCATTTTTTTCCTTATACGACGGTGTAAAAATTTAAAATATGCGATGTTTAGAAGTTTAAAAATTTGCAGTAGAGAAAATTACAAAACCAAAATTTCATTTCAAATTTCAAAGTGTTGTCATTCGCAAAATGGCGTATGCGTTACGCACAGATATGTTTGTTCTTTATAATATAGATAGCATAGCTGCCAAACTTTACGCTTTTTTGCTACCACTAAAATTTAGAGAAGATTTTCACCTTCTTTAATCGTGCAATTTCGACCATTAAATAAAGCAATATTCACAAGAAAATTTTAGTGGTAGAAAGAAAGCGTAAAGGTTGGCAGCCATGAGATAGATAGATATACTGATAAACATATATATTTTTCTTCTTTTCTGTTTCTCGATGGACTATTTTAACTAATCATTTAGCTGTAAATCAGCTTAAAGCCATTTTCTGAAATCTGAAACATGGTTGTCGATTTTTTTTTTAATTCACAAGGTAAATTATTTTATTTTCCAGATTTTGTACCCTTATGTATTTTTTCTTTTACATATTCGTTTTATAATTTCTATATATATATATATATATATTATATCTTTATTTATTAGCCTCCAGTGCGGTATGCTATTTCTTTCTCCCAGCTTACTTTGTGTCCAAAAAATAACGTTACCTTACAGAAGCTAGCTGTAAAACAAAGCATTACAATTAAATACTCTTTAGCAATTTTTTAAACTTCTAAGCATCGCACATTTTCGATTTTTATACCGTCGTAGTGAAAAAAAAAGTTCTTCTCAATGCATTTTGTTTGAAAACTGTATCTTCATTTATTTTTGAAATATAAATTTTTTTTTGTAGTTTTTGGAGCCATTTGCTTAATATTGGAAACGGCAGTGCTCCATTTCTGTAGAAAGTAAAGGAAAAATAGTTTTAAAATAGTAATTATATATTTTTGTTGCCATTTTCTCGTAACAACTGAAAGAAAATGTAATTAAAATAAGTGCTATTTTGAAAAAAAATATAAACGAATGATTTCTGTTAAAACAATGGAGCTATTATATACTATATTTAATTGTAAGTATCAATGAATCATTAGATAGCAAGGGTTTTTTTTTTTCGGTTTTCTTGAATGACGGAATCTTTTTGCTGCATTTGTGCATTATTTTGTGATAGTAATGTGCTATGCATGCTTTACTGTAGATGTTTAAGAGTAGATCGTAAATGTGGAATTCTTAAGTGTCATTTTACATAAAATAAAACGTGTGTTTTCAGTCTAAAAATTGAAATATGTTTTGTACTGCAGTAGGGTTCCGCTTAACCGAGTTATTAACCCGACCCGAACCCGCAAATTCCATTTTAAGTCAACCCGCAAAAATAATTTTCGGCAACCCGCAACCCAACCTGAACCTGAAGTATATTAACCAGCACCCGACCGAACCCACAATATTTCAACCCGCAACCCGATCCGAACCCGCGATTTAAGGAAAGCAAATCATGTTTTAATACCGTTATGAAAAATTATCTACGTATCTCTAATAGAGGTCTGCACTGGTCGCGGCCAGTACCGGGCCGCGGTGGGTCGGCAAAATTTCAAACTGGCCAGGCCGCTTTATTAGGACAGTTTTTTCAACGGGCCGGGCTGATAAACAAAATAAACGATCCGGGTTGGCAAAAAAAAATGAACAGCCCTCCCAGGCCGGGCCGATAGATACAATTAAGCCGGTCTACTGGCCCGATATAAATATTTAGACGAAGCCGATAAAATTATAAATGGGCCTTGCCGGGCTAGGGCCAAACTTTTAAGTTTTACACGGGACGGGGAGGGCCATTTCCGGGCCTGGTAATTCCGGCCCGTGCAGACCTCTAATTCTCTAATATCATTTTTATGTTTTACAGAGAAGAATGAACAAATCTATATTCTTTAATATTCAACTATATAGTGAAACCTTTGACCCGATCCGATGCAGGACTCTAAATGGTATAAAACAAAAAATCTAATCTTTAAATATGCTTTAAAATTAGTTGCGGTTTCAAAAGTTCCATTTATAACGATACACCTTGTTTTACACAAGTGGCCATCTGCCTTTAGTTTATCAGCAGTTATTATTTTGAAAATTTTCCCGTCTAACATACTGCATCGCGTATCACCACAATTAAATTATTCACTTGATAGACAGGAAGGACCATTTAGCATTTTGCTGCGTATTGTATTTTTAAAATACGATAAAAATATAATGCAGTTTGTTATTTCGAAGACTGGTGAAAGGATGACTAAATACAAAACAGACAGGGATACATTTTTCTTTTGTGAAACTTTGATCTGCGGTTTATAAAGGCTTTTAACGGGAAAAAATATTTTCCACATTCTTTTAAAAAAGCGGGTCAACCCGAACCCGACCCGCAAGAGTAAAAAAGCCAACCTGAAACCGACACGAACCCGAAATAATGAAAGCCAACCCGACCCGCACCCGACCGCACCAAAAAAATTTTAAGTCAACCCGACCCGCAACTGGGAAATATAGCTCCAACCCGACCTGACCCGAACCACGGGTCGGGTCGGTTTCGAGTAAAAGCGGGTAACCCGACCCGATGCAGGACTCTAACTGGTGGCTTCTATTATTATGAAACAGCCATTATAAATGAAGTGTTAGGTGAAGATGAAAGATCAGCCGTAAAAAAAAAAAATTATGGCCACCCCCCCCCCCCCCCCCCATTCTGACCAGAAAATAAGTGTTCTAACTTTTTACGGCTGCTCTTTCATCTTCACCTAACACTTCATTTATAATGGCTGTTTCATAATAATAGAAACCATCAGTCCATCAGAAGAAAATGAAGTAATGGAAATGCCGGGGGCGACACTAAATTCTGAAAAAGCAGAATTCCTGTTCTCTAGTTTATATATATTTTAAAATTATACTATATTTTGTAAGATTTCATTTGTGATCGCATGTAAGTTTTTATGAAACGATAGTTTTTCAGAGAGCGATATAGGGTGCAAGCTGAAGTTTTGCACACAGGCGCCTAACAACTCAGGCGTGCCCCTGTAGTGTACTTTGATAATGTATTCAGGGGCTGGATCAGTAACCCCCCCCCTCTCCCCTTACTACATTAAAATGTCTCCTACCTTTGGAAGATTTAGGATTTGATGTTTATTAATGATTTAGATGTGAATTTCCCTTCCAAGGAAAATGTCTGATTTCAACATGACAAATTATTCAATGGGAAGTGTAATGAAAACATCCATTCATTCAACAAAAAGGACCCCTTTACTTAACATAAGTATTCCTTTTTTTCCGCAAAAATATCTTTTTCAATAAACCCGTCTTGCCCCTTTTTAAAAGAAGTGCGAACATTAGTGATACTTGTTAGAGGAAATTGGTATCTTCTACTCTCAAATAAGCATTACTTTACAATTAAAATTGTATCTTGCAAGAAAATTTCTCTTAATATTTAAAAAAATTACCTTATTTGAGTGCAAATAATACTGGTTTTAATTCATTATTTAATTATTATTAAAACAATAATTAATGCATTTATCTTTTCCAAATAAGCAAATTTCATTTATTCCTTTAAAATATGAATTATTACTGATGGGGACCCACTTTTGTAAAAAAGGGACCCAGATTTTTGGAAATCCTGTGTCCCGGGATTCAGGATTTTTCAAGTACAGCAGCATCACTAACGTACAAAAATTCACGAAGCTACTGATCCACAATCAGTCCAGACACTTATACACATGGGAACAGCAATTGTTTTGCATAAAAACCATTGCCAATCAGTAAATACAAACTTACGAAAAACACATCCGAAACGCCGATCATACAAGCACATCTGAAATGCCATTGGCTGCAAACTATGGCGTTGCAAGTCAACCGCTCACGGTGAAAGACGCGATCCTGAAATCACTGTTACTGACAATTACTCAGCAACGGCACTTGTCTCAGGAGCTAATACGCATGAATGAAACTACCGCTCGTTTCGGATATGTAAACAGAACAAGAGAGGGTGAAAAATAAATTTGCATCAATAGAAAGTAAATACTTTAAAGCTTTATCATTCAATTTAAACTTTACTGAATGTTTAATTAAGCACTAAGTAACTGATGCATAACAATCGCCTCCTTTTTCACCATCCCCTGAGCTTTACAAAAATATGGAAAAGGTCATATAGATACAAAAAAATTACAAGTACATGAAAAATTCAAAAAGTTCAAAAATGTAAAACTTCAAAAGTTCAACAACAAAAAGGTTACACTTTAAATTCAAAAACAACAATCTAATCAATGTCAGGTCATATAAGACTTTATTGGCAAGGCATTGACCAGAGTAAACAACATTGTAGTGAAAAATTATAACCCCCTCCAATAAAAATTTAAATATCAAAAATTTTAATTCTCTTACAAAATTTCAGTAACTGCTCCTTAATTTGTGGCTTTGTAAAACTATCTGCAAGATTAAATTTACTCGCAATATATTTAAGTTTAAATACTTTATCAAAAACTAGGTTTCTAAGAAAAAGATATTTTATATGAATGTGCTTGGTTTTCTGATTTTCAAATGGAGAATTAGAAAAGGCTATTGCAGCTTGGTTATCACAGAACAGAGTACAATCCCTAAAGTTTAAGTTAAGCACCTCATTTTGCAAAACATTTTTGACCCAGATTAATTCTTTTGCAGCTTCAGTTAAACTGACATATTCTGTCTGCCTCCATGATAGAAAGACTTATACATTTTTGTTTAAAAGTCCTCCATGATATGGGCGTTTCATCTAGAAACAAAATACACCCACCCATAGAGACATGATCGTCTCTGTTTGCTGCAAAATCTGAATCGGAATAACATGAAAGATTTAATTGACTGACTCTGGATAACTCCAGTTTATATTCTTTAGTATATTTTAAATAACCTAACAATTTTAGCAAACTATTCCAGTGAGTAATTCCAGGATTTGATTGAAATTGGGATAACAAATTAACTGCATACATTATATCAGGTCTAGTTCTTCCAGCTATAAAAGATAAACATCCTATAAGATTTCTATATGGAAACCTAGACATAATTTCTATTTCTTCCTTAGTGGAAGGTGAATCTTGTTTTGACAAAACCAAGCCCTTGGGAATTGGTACAAAGCTTACAGGAAATTTAAATTCTGCAAACATTTCACAAACTTTCTAAATGTACGAGGTCTGGTGAATGTACAGACGATTTCCTATCTCTTCAAACTCTATGCCCAATAGCTTTCTGGTTGTCCCCATAATTTTTAAATTGAAATGTCTTTGCAGTAAATTTAACCCAAAATCTAAATCATCTTGAGTTTTACCAAAAAGAACAATATCGTCAACATAAAGTAAACGGATCAATCTGGACTGAAACATGTATGCACAATTGCACCAATCTAGTTTCTGAAAATCTAATTTGGATAAAACATCATCCACTTCAAAAAACCATTGTCTGCCGGATTGATGCAGACCATAAATGGCCTTGTTTAACCTGCAAACTTTATTTTTTTCTTTAATAAAGCCTTCAGGTTGGTGCATATATACAGTTTCATCTAGATTAGCATAAAGATAAGCATTGTTGACAACTACCTGGACATTAACCCATTTTAACAGACATGAAAATATGGCAAAGAATAATCTAACTGTGGAAAAACTAATTGCTGGACTAAAACTTCTTCATAATTTTCTCCCTTAACCTGATTAAAACCTTTTGCTACCAATCTAGCCTTATACCTAACTATTTCATTCTTCTCATTCCTTTTTAAGGTATACACCCAACGGTTACCAAGAATCTTAGCATCTTTTGGTGGTGTCACAAGATCCCATACGTTATGCTCATGCATAACATTTAATTCTTGGTTCATTGCATCCCTCCAATTTGATGCTTCAGGGGTTTTTATGGCTTGATTGTAGGTTTGAGGAATTTTAATTTCAGTTAAGTTAGCTTCATCTACATTTAAAAAATTAGTTACTTTACCGGATTCTTTATTTTTACTACTGAAATTAAATAAGTTTTTATCCCATTCTATTTTATTTGCTTTGCAATAATCTGTTAATTCATTAAAAGATCTAATTCTAGTGTTGGTTCCTTCTATGCCATAATAAATGTCTGTTTTATTATTTCCTGTTTTACGTGTTACTGCCTTACGGGTCCATGGAATAGATATACAAGGTTTTAAACTAATCTGCTCTGAACTCTGGTCTTGATCTGACACACTAACTCTTTCAATGTCATTCCCCAATTCAGGTGTACTCTCAGGTTCATCAAAAATATTCCTATCCTCTGGAAAATCAAAAAGGGAAAAATTAAATTTTTGTTCTTTTAGTCTTGAACAAATGTCTACCCCCCTTTTTGTTTCATCAAACCTAACATTAATAGTTTCTACAATTTTATTTTCCTCTATTAACCAAATTCGGTAGCATTTTGTTGTTTGAGCATACCCACACATGATCCCTAGTTTAGCTCGCATGTCAAGCTTCCTTCTGACCTGCCTGGGCATTCCAACATATGCTAAACAACCGAATTTTTTCAAATGAGAAATTGAGGGTTTTCTGCCTGAATACATCTCAAAAGGGGTCTTGTTATTTTGTTTGTGACATACCCTATTCCAGGTATAAGTGAAACACATTAAGGCTTCAGCCCAAAATTTTTGAGACAAGCCACTAGCATTGAGGAGAGTTTTAATACCATCAAGAGCAGTTAATAGTAGGAGAGCTGTTGAACATTTTTGAGTAGGTATTTGAGGCACCCTGAAAATTTGTGCAACACTTCTTTTGTAATGCCTGAATACAAAATCGAATGTCTGGCTGAAGGATCATGGCCCAAAAACTGTGCCAGATACGTGTCAAGTGCCATTTGGCACGTGTCTGGCACAGTTTTTGTACCGACTAAAGTGTCTGTCATTTTCAAAATATTTTTTTCTAAGCATAAATATTATTCTGCCCCAATCTCAGCATGCCTCAAATACCTTTTTTGGGTAGTCAAAAAATGGCACTTGACACGTGTCTGGCACAGTTTTTGGGCCGATTAAAGTGTCTGTCGTTTTCAAAATATTTTTTTCTAAGTATAAATATTATTCTGTCTCAATCTCAGCGTGCCTCAAATACCATTTTTTTGGGTAGTCAAAAAATGGCACTTGGCACGTGTCTGGCACAGTTTTTGGGCCACGATCCTTCAGCCAGACATTCGATTTTGTATTCAGCCATTACAAAAGAAGTGTTGCGCAAATTTTCAGGGTGCCTCAAATACCTTCCCTAAAATGTTTAACAGCTCTTGGACTATAAATTGAAACGCTCCGCAATGCCATTCATTTCTGGGCTGTACAGATTTGTTTTCTCATGAATAATTCCCTGCTTCTCTAAAAAATTTTTGAATTCTCTGTTACAGAATTCCATGCCACCATCAGTCCTTATAGAAATTATTTTCTTATTCAAGTACCTTTCAAGTACTTTGAAATTTCAAAAATGTCTGAAAAACATCAGACTTATTCCTGATGGTGTATACTGTAACAAAACAAGAAAAATCATCAATGATGGTAAAAAAATATCTACTCCCTCCATATGATGTCACCTGAAAAGGCCCGCACAAATCCATGTGTAAGAGCTCCAGAGCAGTTTTAGACCTTATTGTGTTTGTTGCTTTAAATGATGTTCCTTTAGATTTTGCAAGTTTACAGGAAATGCAATCTTCGGCTAACTTTGACAGCATTGGAAGTCCTTTAACACTTTCATTTTTACATGTGTTAATTAAGTATTCATTATTCACATGGCAAAATCTTTCGTGCCACAATTCATTTAATTTAACTTTTTCAGAATGATTAGCTGAAATGTTAGCCGAGTTGCTTTCTCCTTTACACATAGAATTATAATAACAAGGTTTCAAAAAATACAAATAATTTTTTCTTACTGCATAAAATAACCAATTCCAATCTTTGTCATATACCACAAGTCTACCTTTACTGCCAACAAAATTTGCACCTAACTTTTCAAGTTTACTGCCAGACAAGAGATTTCTACATAAATTTGGATTATACAAAACATTCTGTAAGATAATGTGATTAAAACTGCCATCTTTACATTTTACAAAAAAATTTACAGTACCCTTTCCCTGAACAGGACTTTTTTTTTCTCCAACAGCAAGTGACATCTGCATATTTGAAACAGATTCAAAATCCAAAAACAAATTTTTGTCATTGCAAAAATGAGCCGTAGCAGCTGTGTCAAAAACCCAGCTACCACTTTGACCAAAATCAGATGAATTAGCTTCATATGGAGAAATTTCAATTAAACTAGCCCTTTGTTCAGAGAAGGTACATTTTACATTATTACACTTTAATTCAACATTACTAGTTTCTGAAAATTTGTTTTTAAACTGAAAATTTCTAGATTGAGAGCCTTGAAAATTTTTAGATTGACTTTTAAATTTACAATTAGCAATTAAATGACCATATGATTTGCAACAATAACAAGCACCTATTAATTTACTTTGCCTAACATTCTTAAATTTAGAAAATTTACTTTGATTTATATAATTATCAGATTTAGAAGGTTTACCTGTTTTACATTTAATTATTTCTCCAGAAAAGGCAACATTGTCAGCAAGGTCTCTCTTTGCAAGTTTCAAACGGTTCTCTTCTAGCAGCAATTCAGACTCAATCTTGTCCGGAACAAACTCGGTATCTGGCCAATGGTAAATCGCCTGGACTGTAGACTGGAACTCTTCTGGTAAACTCCGGATCATTTGATACCCCAAATACAGAGGCAACAGAGTATGTCTCAGCTCTCGAAGGCGCTCGGCGGCTTGCTTCACTCAACAGAGGAAAAGGCCAAGATTTTCACTGGGAACATATCTCACATTAAAAAATTCGTCCAAAAGCTGTATCACTCGGGCTCTTGTAGTAGGCTCAAAATGATCTTTGAGAATTTTCCAGGCAGCAGCTCCACTAGTAGTACCAGCAATTAACGGCTTAAACTCAGGCGATAAGGTCTGATAGATTATTGTATATGATCTAGCTTTACGTAAATTCATCTCGCTCTTGTCTCTCCATGTCAACTGGTCTGTTACAGGAACTGTTTTTTTCCTCTTTCCCATCTTACTGTTCTGACGGTTTACTGTTTTCCTTCACCTCTGAAGAATTGACGAAAAACATAACGAAAGTCCATGGGAGACGTCGAAAAAATTCACGACAAACATTGCCAAAAAACATCACTCAAAAACATCGAAAATCCAGCAAAGAGGCACATCTTTTAGCAAACAGGAAAAATTCATCAGCACTCAGCAAGAAAAAACATTATCTTCACTTCCACAAGGGCCACAGGGCCCATAACCTGTTAGCCAG
Organism: Maratus speciosus; assembly: GCA_963932465.1. Classification (NCBI taxonomy): domain Eukaryota; kingdom Metazoa; phylum Arthropoda; class Arachnida; order Araneae; family Salticidae; genus Maratus; species Maratus speciosus. Next base: position 289,766,048 of record OZ010787.1, read on the forward strand.
TTAAAACATGGCTAAACAGAGTTGCTGTGGTTAATGTGGAAGACTTTCAAGACACCAGTTCTAAAACAAACTTAATTTATTGAAGCAAGATGGAATGATGATATACATTGTAACAGCTTTACTTCGCCGTTAAATCATAATAAAAACAAAATAATATCTGATGCAGCTACACAAAGAACCGCGGAAAAAAACTAATTTCGTCAAAGGATCGTGAAAAAAACGCAAATTTCGTCCAAAGAATCGCGAAAAAAACCTGCAAATTTCGTCCAAAGAATCATGAATAAAATGCAAATTTCGTCCAAAAAATCGCAAAAAGACGCAAATTTCGCCAAAAAAATTGCGGAAAAATGGAAATTTTGCCACATGATCGCGAAAAACGAGAATTTCGTCAAAGGGCCGCAATAAAAACTCATTGGTGGTCTCTTTAATGATGATACCTATGAATGGACCTCTCCTTGCAAAATGTGATTCAGTTGTTTCAGAACCAATGTCCTTTATTTCTGAGAAGAGAGTGACTGGCATTTGTGAGAAGAGGTCACAATATTAGCGATTGGGCTGTTTCTAAATGCATTGACAAAATAAGTGATAAGAATTCACACCTTCTTATCATGGATTTTTTGTTTTATTATTTTTTTAGCCAACATAATTATTCTGTAATTAATATTAATTTTTAAATTAAATGGTAATGATTTTAAAACTACTGTTTAAAATTCATACTGCCATAGTAATATAACACGTTATTTTATTAAACATTAAATTAATTTGCAGAAAGTTTTTGACCCAATATTTATGTGCGCAGAAAGTTTTTGGTTTTATACAAGTTTGGGGATGCTATTACAAAATTAAGAAATGGAAGAGCACCTGGTGAAGATTTGATAAGTGCTGAGCTTTTGAAATATGGTGGAGTGAAGTTGGTACAAATGTTACATGATCTAATAGTAGGGATTTGGCAGAATGAATATATACCAAATGAATGGAATGGTGATATTATTATCCCAATTCATAAAAAGGGAAATATCTTAAATTGCCAGAATTATAGAGGCACAGCCTTATTAAATGTTACATATAAAGTGTTGGCAAAGATAATTGCAAAGCGATTATAGCCGTATGCTGAAATGGTAATAGGTGATTATCAGTGTGGTTTTAGGAAAGGAAGATCAACAGTGGATCAAATCTTTAGTATTAGGAACATCCTTGAAAAATTCTATGAACAAAATATTAATTTGCACCAACTGTTTGTTGATTTTAAACAAGCCTTTGACAGTATAAGCAGAAATAAGTTATTTGAAATATTAAAGGAATTTAAAATACCTGATAAAATAGTTAAACTTATAAAATTAACACTGGAAAATACAAAAGCTAAAGTGCAGGGAAGACTTTCAAGTGAATTTGCAGTGAATTCAGGTCTAAAGCAAGGTGATGTTCTCTCGACAATTCTTTTTAATTTATGCCTGGAGAAAATAATTAGAAGCATCTACAACAACAGAGGAGGTACTATTATGAATCGCTCCCTACAAATCCTTGCATTTGCAGATGATGTTGATATAATTGCTAGAAATAAGAAAGTCTTGATTGAAACATACAATAAACTAGACACTGAAGGGAAAAAACTAGGCCTCGTGATTAATAAAGAAAATACAAAATACATGAAAATGGACAGAATGAAATCACAGGCAACAGCAACGTTAACAATAAATAATGAATTACAATTTAATGAAGTAAGAGAATTTCAATATTTAGGATCTACAATCACCTGTGATAATATGGTAGAAGCAGAGATTAAAACTCGACTTGCAGCAGGAAATAGATGCTATTTTTCTCTTCGAAACATCCTAAAATCATCTCTAATATCTCAAACATCCAAACTTAAAATTTATAAAACTATTATAAAACCAATAGTAATTTATGGTAGTGAGACTTGGACCACTACGCAAAAAGATGAAAAGCTACATATCACTTGGGAAAGGAAGATCCTAAGACAAATTTTTGGACCTATTAAAGAAGACAATACATGGTGATAAGGACAAATATGGAGATAGAACAGTTATATAATGAAAAAGATATAATAAATACTATAAAAATAAGAAGAATGCAATGGTTAGGCCATCTAATCAGAATGAGGGATGAGCGATGCACAAAGAAGATTTATAGTGGTAATCTAATTGGGAAAAGAAAGATTGGTAGACCAAGGAAGAGATGGATAGAAGAGGTAGAGAAAGATCTTGCACAAAATCAAATTATAAATTATAAAGTAAAGGCCAGAGATCGGAAGGTCTGGAGAGGTATCTTGAGGGAGGTCAAAATCCCACATGGATTGCAGCACCATTGTGTATATATGTATGTATGTAAAATTTAAGTTTCAAAGCATTCAAATCTTAACTTTTGGATTATAATTCAGGATATGATACAGATTTTCATTTCTTTAATTCCATATTGAACTTGCACTGTATATTTGAGGAATTTTTGTATAATATAGAAATGCAGGTGAAAATTTTGACTGTTTTTAATTTTGATTTTTTATTTATATAAATATCTTTTTAATTTGAATACGATGAATTTTTTTATTGTTATGTGAATAAATAAAAAAAAATTATAATGCTTATTTCATTTCTAATATTTACTTGTTATGTATTTTGACATTTTTCTTATAAATGTGTGTCAATAAAAAGTATTGTATATTTTAATTAGTTTTTTTTCTAATATGTTTTTGTAAGGTTGTGTGTTTTAGTTCCTGAAAAAAGCATTCTATTTTTCATGCACTTTTTGTAAAATTTTGGTATTTCATTAAGTTTATTTTGTTTCTAGGAAAATTTAATCCAATTTTATCCATGAAGGTGTACTTTTTTAATCTTTTGATCCTAAACCTCAAAAGAGTAATGATATCAATACAAAAACCCTTAATGGGTTAAAAGTTTGGCGCAGCACTTTACTTTATGGCTATACGAATCTGAAATATGGGTCTTAAAAATTCTGATATCAAATTTTGAGTGATGCTGTACTATTAAAATGAATTTATATATATATATATTTAATTTTTCTTTTTGGTTGTATTTATTTTTAATCAGTGATGCTTTTTCATTCAAAATATGAGTTTTAAAAGATATGGTATCAAAATTAAAGTGACGCTGTGATCTGACTTAAAGATTTGTAAAAAAATTACTTTACACATACTTATGTTTGGTCTTCTGAAATATATTTAGACATTGAAAGATTTTTTTTTTTTCAATACACTATCAAATATGCCATACTTTTTCTCAGCTGATGTTATGTATTAAATGTACTTAATTCAATAAATTCATTTATCTTTTGCGTCACGATATCCAGAACCATCGGTAAAATTTGTGTAAATGTTTTCTTTGCGTCACACTATCTATTTGCTTACAAATTACTTAGTTTGGATGCTATGACATAAAATAAACGTTTACACAAATTTTACGGATGGTTCTAGATATCGTGACACAAAAGATAAATGATTTCATTGAATTAAATACATTTAATACATAACATCAGCTGAGAAAAAGTACGACATATTTGATAGTGTATTGAAAAAAAAATGTTTCAATGTCTAAATATATTTCAGAAGACAAAACATAAGTATGTGTAAAGTAATTTTTTAACAAATCTTTAAGTCAGATCACAGCGTCACTTTAATTTTGATATCATATCTTTTAAAACTCATATTTTGAATGAAAAATCATCACTGATTAAAAATAAAATACATATATATATAAATTCATTTTAATAGCACAGCGTCACTCAAAATTTGATAACAGAATTTTTAAGAACCATATTTTAGATTTGTATAGCCATAAAGAAAAGTGCTGTGTCAAAGTTTTAACCCATTAAGGGTTTTTGTATTGATTTATACTATCAACGTCTATTTTTTTTGCTATCGATCATTTTTGGAGGATTTTTTTTTCTCTCTAGGGACCACTTGTTTCTAACCTGGTTGTTAGCAATTTTTCCTTGCCTTCCCTATTTTCTCCAACTCAAATTCTAACAACAGTTGAAAATGGTTAGAAAAAAACAGAGAAAGGTTGGGAAAAATCTGTCCAAAACATCACAATCTCTCTAACAACTGTACTTTTCTCTTATGTTATTTAGTTGCTTGGAATTTAGGAATTATTATAAAGTTACACGTTTTAAAGTTCCAAAATAAACGCAAAATATTTATTCAATAGACTTTATTTCTGTTTCTGCGCTTTATCAATTTTGGGTGCAAATGTCACAAAGAAAAAGTGAGGGGGGGGGGGGTGCCAAATTGAAACTTTGTCCCGGGTGCAGTTTTTTCTGCACACGGCCCTGCTCAAAATAATAACGAATTGTAGAACAAATCTGTGTAAATAATTACTCATTTAGAGAAAGAGATACACTATAAAAGACAAACAACTGTGAATAAGTGATTTCTTTAGTGTAAAATAATAGCATGTATTTTTTAACTGTAAAAATTAAATAATTTTGGGTCAGTTATTTTGAGTTTAATGTAATGTAATTTTGTGCTTTTAAAGTGTGAACCTCTGAATAATGGCAAGCTCCGAAGTACGGTCACTATATCATGCTCCCAGTGGTGACTGCTATTCAGAGGTTTTACCATCTGTCTTAGAAGACAAAGGGACAAACAGATGTGGTACACAGATTTCCTTTTCAATGGCTAAATAAGAAGAAATTACAGCTCAAATATATATATATATATATATATATATATATATATAGATAGATAGATAGATAGATAGATAGATAGGTATATTGTATAGTAAATATTATACCAAATTATAGTCAAATTTGCAAATTAAATCTGCTTTTTTTTTAATTAAATGTTTGTTTGGTTCTAGTGAAAACTGGTTCTGTTATAAAATCAAGTTTTCAGCAAAAAATTAATTTATGCATAAATGTTAATAAAGTGTGAGATGCATGCAGTATACAGGATGTCCACGTATAACCTGACCAACCTTTATTTTCGCAACCGTTGGTCCTAGATGCATACTTCCTATTATAAAAATTGTTTAAATATAGTGTCCACTCTCAACTGTGTCCAACGGCGAATTCCTAAACTGTTAGTCATAAACTTATAGTTCCAATTACAAAAAATGTTTTAAATAAGGTAAAGAAATATTTTAAAAGTTATTTGGGTCAATAAGAACATTTCTTTAAAAATTACGAAATTTAAATTTTTATATGGTCCCCCAGTCTTATAAGTTATACTTAGTAAAAGTTTCCTGTTACACCGACAAGTAGGACAAAAAATATCCCGTTATTCTACGATTAAAATTGACTGAGTAATAACTGTAAAGTTGCAGCATATTTTTTGCTGCAAATTACGAGTCACTCACAAATGTAGTCGAAATATAATTTCATAAGATATATTAAAAAAATGGTTGTGAGTAAAATTAACATTGCAGTATAAATTTTAAATCTAATCATTCTGACATATTAATGCAAAATATACAATTTGTTATAAACATATAAGACGAAGAAAAAAACAGAATTTTTGTTAAATAAAAGGTTGAAAATTAACACTTTTAGCTTTTGATAATTGATTCTTATCTTTTCTGTACTGCTGAATCCGAAATTTACCTTCATTTTTTACCATCACATAAAGATTTTTTGCAAATCGTATATTTTAAAGTTAAAAAAAGAAAAAATAGCGAAAATTTGATACTATAAAATAGATGTCATTATTGTGTTTTTAACTTTTGATAATTTATTTTTATGTATTTTGTAATGCTGAATCCTAAATGGCCTTCATTTTTAACCATCATGTCAGGAATTTTCGCAAATTGTAAATTTCAAAGTTAAAATTGAACCTCTTCCCCTACCTCATCAGACCTCTCAGCTGTTTAGCGTAAGAATCCCAGTATAAGCCAAAAAATTGAATAAATTATTTCATTAAATAAAATAAAATTAAATTTAAAAAAAGTTTTATAGTATCATATTTTCGCTATATTTTAAATTTGACACTTACGATTTGCAAAAAATTTCTGACGTCATGGTTAAAAATGAAGGTCATTTTCAGATTCAGTGCTAAAAAGTGCATAAATAATCAATTATTAAAAGTTAAAAAATACAGTCATCTCCTCTATTTTATGGTATCCAATTTTTGCTATTTTTTAACTTTGATAATTTTTAATTTGCAAAAAATCCTGACATGATGGTTAAAAATTAAGGCAATTTTCTGATTCAATGCTAAAAAATACATAAAAGTTAAAAAACACAACCATCGCAGTCTTGTGTTATCTAATCTAAAATGTTTTTTCAAACTTCTTGGCGGTAATCTATCCGAAATTTTTTGTGTTATCCTGTAAAATAAGTATAAATGGTAACCACCAAAATTCATAATATTAGATTTTCGTCAGATTTATGTCAGTATGTAAAATCTCAATCGGATATTTGAAAGTTACAAATTTTGAACTGGAAAAACATACATACGATCGTTAAAGTTAAATAAAACCTTATAAAAATAACATAATTTTTGTTAAAAGAAATCTTGAAAAGAAACAGTCTCATATCCTTACAAAATAAAACATATGTTAAAATACAATTATTTTAGTCAATCTGAAACTTAACAAAAGTTAACTCAATCATAATGCTTGTACAATTTTTTTCAAAGAGCAGATACACGTGAAATAAGTTCTTTGAATACTTTAAGCACTTGATATATGACCCCTCAAAGCATGGCGTAACTCATCTGTATTCAGATGCAGTAAAGTGGTATAAGTTATGTATTTTTAAAGTTTGATAACGCGGTCAATTTTAATGTTATATGAACAGGATTTTTTTGTCTTACTTGTCAGTATAATAAGAAAATTTTACTAATTATAACTTATATGACCGGGGGACCATATAAAAATTTAAATTTCGTAATTTTTTAAGAAATGTTTTTCTTGACCCAAATTACTTTAAAAATAATTCTTTACCTTATTTAAACCATTTTTGTAAGTGGAAGTATGCATCTAGGACCAACGGTTGTGAAAATAAAGTTCGGTCAGGTTACATGTGGACAAACTGTATATATATATATTACCTTTATAATATAAATTTATATCTTTTTTTTCTGATACATTTAAAATTAAGCTGGTAAACCACAGTAATTAGATCATCTGTTTATTAGAAAAGAAGAGTACTTACAAAATCTGCTAAAAATTTAATTCCTCGAGGAAATCTAATAGGATCAGGAACCATATCTCCATTTTTGTCTCGTTTAGGAGCCATCCAACAGTCATCAATATTGACATATTCATAACCAGCATCTTTATAACCATCAGATACAAGCCTCTCTGCCATCTCCATGAAGAGCTTTTCACTATAGCAGAGGAGAAGTATTTAAATAACATACTGAAGCAAAATATATATAACTTACTAAACATACTGTCAATGCATTAGACAGGCATGATTATTTTGCAAAATAAAAATCTAATTTCTGGGATGTATAATAAAAAATGTACACAGGCATCTTTTCTTTTTAGCATTTTTCTATTCAAATTCCAGAAACATGTGATTAACTATAGTTCATAATAAGTCAAATTGTTTTCATCTTGAACCCTATTTATTGCAACATTTAACTGATAATCACAAAAATGACACAATGTTAGATCAAAAGGTTTAAATTTAATGAAAACAAAAGATATGCACAAAGATTCAATTTTTATGATATAATTAAATTATTTCAGTATTTAACCCCTTCGGGACGAGCGTCTTTTGCAGAACTTTTAATCTTTTATCACCTGTTTTTCAAAACAGAAATTTTTTGCCTAATTGAATCGGAAAATGCTGAGATTAAATAAGGCAAAATTTACAATAAAAATTTATTGGTGAGAATAATCACAGATTCTGAGCACCTTACGTGGCACATATACCATACAAAGCCATACAATTTCACGTAAAATTATTCCTATTTTTTTCTTTTTTCTATGATTTATTTGTTAACAATTTATTACATTTGGTCATGAATAACTATTACATTTTTATAAATTCAATATATACTACATATATTAATAGAACAACCATTTACGCATTCTGAAGATATCTGGTTTTTCCAGGAAATATAGGCTACAGTTTATGACACTCTGGGAGCAAAGACAGAAACTTTGTTATCACATTTTAATTAAAATCTATCCACCCATTTCCACTTTATAAATAAGGAATCTTACATTTTCCATGGTGAAAAACATTACTCTATTTTTCTGTATGCAGTAAGGTAAAAAACAACACCAGGCTTGCTTTTGTATTAATAACTGATATTTTTCAGGCTTGAAACAAATGAAACAATGATTATAATCAATTTTACTTACAATAAATAAAGTAATCCACTTGTACCATCAATCCACTTACAGTGTCACAATCATCAGGTTCCAAGAGATCATGGTTTAATGAAGTTTTGCTGTAGTATGTTCCCTGCTAATGATACTGTTTGTAACTTATTACAAACACTATTTGAGGAAACGATGACAGTTAAAGGGATACTTTATCTTAGAAGACCAACAGAATCATAGTACTACAATAGTAGCCAAGATGAGATTAAGAAGAGAGAAAAAATGTTTAGGGTTTGAAATTAGCAGTAGGGGAACCTGGGGAACGTTGACCACATTTTCAGAAAAACATTTTTATAAATTTTATTTTGACAATTAAAAAAATATATGGTAATACAGTACACTCCCTCAAATCCGCACAGCTTGGGCCCAGAGGTTGTGTGGATTTTAAAATTTTGTAGATTTCTGGTCATTGCTTTGTTTACATTTTTTAAACAGTAATTTGAATGTAATAATGCAATCAAAATTATAATGAATGCTTGCAATATAGTAAAATATTAAAATTTAACTAAAGTAATAAACTACAATGATTAAAAGTAAGATAATTTTGAAAATAAAGGTCAAGTAAATGATCAAGAATGTATAATTAAATATGCATAATAAAGATAAGATATATTTTCCTTGAATTATTCAATGAAACTTTCCTCATAAATGCAACCCATTAATTCATATAAAAATCATAAAGTAAAAAAGTTTTATTTTAGGTTTAGCCAGTCTTAATAACCAAAACAGCTTGATTAATAGATAAATATATTTGGTAAAACAGCAATAGGTACCTTGTTTTTTTTTACAAATAAATTTATACTTCCTTCATGAAAAACCACGAGTTCAGTCATATTATTGAGAATTACATATCAAAATACATATGGAATCGTATAAAACTAACAAATTCTGTAATTTTGCCACTACATCTGAACTGAAAGTTTCACTGTTTACATCTGTGATAATGTGCAATTTTCAGGCATTATTTGTCGATTTTAGGGTTGCGGATTTGAGGGAGTCTACTGTACATATTAAAGGAAATTTTATTGGCAACAAATATATATTTATAATAATGTAAATAATGTGTTATTTCTTTTCTAAAATTATTATTTTTTAAAACATAGCCAACTCACATAATATGGGAGGCATGACCCAGGCAATTATGTATAATTTTAAAATGAGAAATAGCAAATATTTTTTTATTAATTATGTAAACATTAAGTATAAAATTTTTAGTATGATAATTCAATACTCTGAAATCATTTTAAGATAATGTATTCTACCATTATTAATATTTAGAATACATTTAGAGTAATTTTGCTATAATAAAAAAATAATAAAGAAAATTGTCTATACACTCAAGCAAACAGGCCTATATTTTACTTATGTTAAGCATATTTTATTCAATTTGTACACACATTAAAATTTACAAGATGTGGTAACCTTATTAATTTATCTTAATGCCATAAATTGTGAAAAATCAAAATTAAATTGCACTTTCATAACTACTCTTTTGGTGCCACCAGATGACTTAAGGCACAGCAGTTTAGTCATATCTGTTAAATACACAACAGATGAGTGTTCCTTTTCTGGATAAATAAAATTATATGATTGTTCACATCATTGTAAGAAGGTGATTTCATTCTCATAAATGTCTAATTCATGTGTCATCCATCCAACAAAATAACATAAATCTTTCTTTGTTGTAAATTTCACTACAGCAAAGTCACCCATATTAAATTGATTATTCTCCTTTTCAAATTCTTCTGTATTTTCATCAGTACAGCTAGAAGAGATATCAATATCAGACTCCTCCATACTACTAGGAAGAATTTTTTTCCACTTTCTGGACTTTACTCTCTTTCTGCCTCTTTTTCCCTCCATGTTCACTTTTAATTGCTCTTTTTATTGGTGCACGAGTTAAAATTCTTGACTTTGCTGGTCTTCTTCTACATAGAGACATTCTAAGTCCAGCTTTTGGGAAGGGACACAGCTGTTCTGCGGTAGTCAATAATTTTCATAATCATATTTATGATCTTCATAAAGTTGTTAATATAAAAATAAAGTATGCTTGATAAACACTATTTGTAGATTTTCAAAACTATTTAATTAAGGGAGCCTTGACCAGGGCCAGCCCAAGGATATTTTGGCACCTGTACGAGCATCTGTCTGGGTGCCCTTCCCCAAAATTGAAATATTCTTGGATTATTCCTAACTTTTTATACATTCGTTATTTTTAAATATACTGTTACTAATTACTTAAGATAAATAGTACCATAGACTCCCTCAAATCCGCACAGCTTGGGATCAGAGATTGTGCAGATTTTAGAATTTTGCAGATTTTTGGTCATTGCTTTGTTTATATTTTTTAAACACTAATTTGAATGTAATAATGCAATCAAAATTATAATGAATGTTTGTAATAAACTAAAATGATAAAAAGTAAGATAATTTTTTAAATGATTAAATTATTAAAAGTAAAGGTCAAGTAAATAATTAATAATGTATTATAATTAAATATCATATGCATAACACAGATGAGACACATTTTCCTTGAATTATTCAATGAAACTTTCTTCTATTAATTCACATAAATATCATAAAGTAAAGAAGTTTAATTTCAGGTTTAGTCAGTCTTAACCCATTAATGCCGGTTGGTACAAAAATCTACCAAACCGAATTAATTTTATTATTAATCACTAGATGGCACTATCTCTCAAACAATGATAGATTTGACATCTTAAATAATCACAAATAAGTATAAAAATAGAATTCCCACATTTTTGTGGAAAATGTGTGTAGTAGTAGGTGTAAAAACTGAGTGAATACAAAATCAATCAGCATGCCTCTACCTTAAAAAAGAAAAAGGTAAATTACGCATATTTTTTTGAATTTTTACTAATGTTTTTAAATGGAATCACAATTGTAATAGTGTACTTTATATAATTATGCTATTTAAAGTTAGTTTTACTTTTGTTTTGTTTCATATATTCTCTTTTACTTTTAATGGTAGAAAATTGTACCAACCGCCATATACATAGTCTCAATCTTAGGTGGATGAGAAAATAAAAAAATAAACCTTAATTTCACTGACCCCACCCCATACTGATTTTGAAAATTAATCAACACCATTCATTTGTGCTGGTTTCTCCCACAAAAATGTTTGTTTGTGCCACTTCGGTTCCCTCGTTATAATGAACAAAATGGGGTGGGGCCAGTGAAACGACAGCCCCGCACCATCAACGAAATGAAAATTTTATTACTGCATTTGTTTATGTTACGTTTGTGCCGCAAAAAGCTTTTTTTGTGCCACTTCCATTCTATCTCGTTATAACGAATTTTTATAACTCAAGGGCACTTATAGAAAACCACTTATGAAAATCGTAAATAAATACGTGTCACGAAATGAAATACATAATTATTTAGTGCTATGTAAATGTTGGTTTGTGCCATAAAAAGTTTTGTTTGTGCCATTCTGACTCCCTCGATATAATGAATTTTCCACTTTTTCAACATAGGGTGAAAATTTCGGTGGACCCACCCAATCAACGAAATCTAAATTGTATTACAGCATTCATTTGGCTGGCTTTTGTCGCAAAGTGTTTCGTTTGTGTCACTTCCATTCTCTCGTTATAACGAATTTTTATAATTCAAGGGCATATAAAGAAAATCGCCTATGAATAAATATGCGTTGCGAAATGAGATGCGTAATTCTTTAGTGCTATGTAAATGTCGGTTTGGACTCACAAAATTCTCACGAAGGAAAATATTCTTGCCTTCATTAGCATTTTATTAGTGTATGGATACAACAAACTACCTAACAGGAGACTCTATTGGACTCTTTCAACTGACGTGCACAACAATTTAATTTCTCAGTCGTTCAGAAGAGACACTTTTGATGTGATTTTGAGATCAGTACATTTTGCAAATAACATGGTGATGGACGATGATAGATTATATAAAGTCGCCCCCTTTTTGAGCATTTCAAGAGAGTATGCAAAGATTTAGACCTTCCAGAATATCTCAGTGTAGATGAGTCCATAGTCTCTTATTATGGACTTAGGCAATAAGGCATAAAGCTAAAAATGAACAAAGATTTTACCAATGAAACCATTGGATAGTCAAATCAGAGCAGAAACATGCCGAATGTAAAAAGTGTGGCAGAAGAAATGGTTATAAGTGCGAAAAGTGTTGTAATATACTCCTTTTACTTTATTTATGTAATCTAACGATTCGTATATCTCTTTTCTTTTCTGCCGCTAGAAAGCCTATCGTGTTTCCATGGAAATAGGTTTTGATAATATATATAGACATTCTAAGATGTTCTATGATGTTCTTTGTAGTTGAGTGTTGATTGAGTTTTGTAAAGGTGATGTCTGCTGTTTTGTCCAGATAAATGTATATATTATGTGAAAGGTGTTGCTGCATTATTTATTTGATGGTCATATCTATATTTACTACAAGCCAAACCTGCGCTACTGAGAAAAGTAAGCATGAACTTTATTTGTTTAAACAAGTATAATATATAATCTATGTTCTATTACTGTTTATATTAAAAAGAAAGTTCATCAAAATGCTTACAGATCACGAGACTGAAGCTCTAATATATTATTAATACTGATTTGAATTGTTTAAAATAAAATAAAACATTAAATAACATTTATTAGCTGTAGTAAAACAAAACGAATGACAAATTATTAAACATAAGCAAAATGGCTTCCTTGAAAGAGAATAATATTACAAAACTAAGTAATGACAATTTTTCCATTTGGAAATTCAAAATGCAAATGATTCTTATAAAAGAGGATTTATTTGATGTAATTGAGGATGAATCTCCAGCAAATCCTGATGAAAAATATTTAAAAGGCGATAGACAAGCAAGAGCATTAATTAATTTATGCATAGAAGATTCTCAAATTATTCATGTCAAATATGAAGCCACGGCAAAAGCTGCATGGAATAAGCTTAAAGCTATTCACGAACGATCGAACTTATCTAGTAAGCTTTTCTTATTACGAAAATTATATGCTACAAAAATGCCAGAAGATGGTAACATGAATGAGCATATCTCTCAAATGTTCGAATTAGTGGATATGTTAAAAGCCGTTGGAGAGGAAATAAAAGATGAACATATAGCAGCATTGCTTTTAGTCTCAGTTCCTAAATCTTATGATAACTCAATTGTTGCCATGGAGGCACGACCTGAAATCGAAATAAATTCCCAATTAATAGAAATAAACTGACAGACGAGTACAATCGTAGAATGGAAATGAATAATGATTGTGGAGTTTCACAAGTCTTTAAAACGAATGTTTTTAAACAAATCGAATTAAAAATGACAAATTCTGCTCACATTGCAAGAAAATAGGCCATTTCTGAAATGAATGTTATCACTTGAACAACAAAACTTTTCAAAATCGCAATTGGAATAAATCTTATTATCCATTACAAAGTAAAAATAACAAGAAACAAAACGTTGATCTCAGAAGATCCAATTTTATCTCCATGACAATGAACGATAAAAATATGAATCAGAATAAAGTCTGTATGCAAAGCATTGGACAAAATTCCAATTCTAACCAAGATTGCAGACAATCTAGTGAGAGAAAAATAAAAGAAATAAAAACTCAGGATACAACAGCTCGCGATAAAAACCCATTAAATAAAAATAATTAAATGAATCGAGAAGCTAATTCTGTCTTGAATAATGAAAATAAAAATACTGAAGAATACACTTTAAAACTAAACTGTAATTTAACGCGAATTTTTAAAGGAGATTTCTATAAAGATAGCGGTGCAACACAACACTTACCTAATGACATAAATATGTTTACAGATTTTAATTCGAGCGCGGAACCTGTGAAAATTATTATTGCAGATGGGAAAAGTTTATTTTCGCAAGGTATCGGTTACGTTCACATTTCAACAAAATTGTCTGATGGAACTAGTCATGATGTCATTCTAATGAATGTATATTTCTTGCCTGAATTAGAGTGTAATTTAATATCGGTAAAAAGAACTACTGAAAAAGGATTTACAGTTACATTTAATGAAAGCAAATGTTTCATTACAAACAATGAAATTACGTACTTAGAAGCAGTTTCAAGTAATAATATTTTTTATAAGGTAACACAAAATGAATATACAGGGAACAGCAAAAACCAAACGTTCGCTTTGAAATGCAGAAATGTAAACTGCATTAATTTATGGCACAAACGCCTTGGGCACCGAAATTCAGATGCTATTAAGCAACTTGTGAGAGAAAATCTCGCTGATGGCATCGAAATTGATAACTGCGAAAAAGTTAATAATTTTGAAAATTGTATTAAAAATAAACTTTCAGAATTTCCCTATCCAAATGAATCAAAGTTCAAAGCAAACAGTCCACTTGAGTTTGTGCATAGTGACCTATGTGGCGCTATGAAAACAACCAGCGTCAGCGGGAAGCATTACTTCCTTACTTTCGTTGATGATTTTTCACGTTTCACTATGATTTATCTAATAACAAACAAAAATGAAGTTTATGCTAAACTAAAAGAATACGTCGCTGTCCCTACGAATAAATTCAATAAGAAGCTAAAAACGCTTAGGAGCGACAATGGAGGGAATATATAAGCAATGAAATGGAAGAATTCATGAGAAACCATGGAATTGAACACCAGTTCACAGTGCCACATTCACCACAACAGAATGGAATTGCAGAAAGGAAAATAGAAGCTTAGTGGAGATGACAAGATGCCTCCTGTCTGAAGCCAACCTGCCACACAAATATTGGGGAGAAGCCATAATGACAGCAAACTATTTGCAGAATAGATTGCCCACTAAAGCCAAAATTAAAACACCGTATGTGTTATGGAATGGTCGGAAACCAGATTTATCAAACATCAGAGTTTTTGGATCTAAAGCATTCGCACACATTCACAAAAGTAAAAGAGGAAAACTGGACGAGAAGGCTGTAGAAGGAATTATGATTGGCTATGATTACAGAAGTAAAGGATTTCAGATTTTAATATCTGACCATAATGTAATTATAAGTAGAACAGTCAGATTCATTGAAGATGCAACCTCCGACAGGGAAATTACAGTAGTTCCACCAAAACAAATAGAAAATGAAGAAGAAGAAGTGAATGAAGAAACATCTGAAGAAGATTCGAATATTATGAAGAAACAATCTCTGACACCAATGGAACCAAGAAGATCCCATAGAATTAATAAAGGAAAACCACCAGAAAGATTAACTTATTTTACAGGAGAAGCAGTGAAAGAATTTGCTAGTTTCAAAGAACTGAATTCTCTTAATCTTGATGAAAAGAAGAAATGGTTCAAAGCAATCGAAGAAGAGATGCAATCTCTCAAAAAGAATCGTACGTGGGATCTTGTAAAGCTACCCAAAGATAAAAATGCAATAGGCTGTAAATGGACATTTAAAGCCAAGTTGAATGAAAATGGCACAGTTGAAAGATATAAAGCAAGGCTCATCAAAAAAGGTTTCAACCAAAAGTTCGGAACAGAACGATCAAACTTTTGCCCCAGTAGTCAAGCACACAACCATAAGAGCATTTTTAACAGCTGCAGCTCAGAAGAATATGCATGTCAAACATGTTGATATAACAACAGCATTCTTGCATGGAGACCTCAAGGAAGATATCTATATGGTACAGCCAGAGGGATATGTTGAACCTGAAGTTAATCATAAGAAGAAAGTTTGCAAATTAAGAAAATCTGTATATGGGCTTAAACAAGCTGCATATGCATGGAATCAAAAGCTAGCAGAAGTTTTGCTGAAAAACAATTTCAAGCAAAGTATGGCAGATGCATGTTTATTTAGAAAAACAGATGAAAATGAAAATATACTAAATATTCTGTATGTAGATGATATTCTTATTTCTGGTAAAGATGAAACAAAAAATAACAAAGTGATTAATATTCTGAAAGAAAACTTCGAAGTCAAAAATTTAGGTGAAGTGAAACATTATCTTGGAATAAACATCCAAAGAAATATTGATGGAAGCTGTGAATTGAATCAGAAAAATAAAATTGGAGAGTTACTTAAGAAGTTTAACATAGAAGAGAAAAAGCCCACATACATACCAATGGAAGCTTCATACCCAAAAAATGAAGATGACAGTAATTTTCTTGACGATAATTATTAATATAGACAAGACATTGGAGCTCTTCTTTACATAGCAACGGTGTCACGACCGGACATTGCCCTAGCAGTTAATATACTTAGCCGAAAAATTGAAAAACCATCAGAAAAAGACTGGAAATCAGTTCAAAAGATTATCATGTATCTAAACACAACAAAAAACCTGAATCTTGTTATAAGCAGCCAAATTGACCCAATTCTCACTTGCTACTCTGATGCAGACTGGGCTGGAGATAAAGCAACCAGAAAGTCTACAAGCGGTAACACTTTCTTTTAGGAGACAATCCAATATCATGGTTCTCAAAACGACAAAATTGTATTGCCCTGTTTACTGCAGAATCAGAATATATAGCCGCTCCAAATGCTGCACAAGAAATACAGTGGTTGCTGACTCTACTAGATGACTTAGGTATCAAACAATCCTTACCAATTATACTATATGAAGATAATAAATCTTGTATAGTACTGACACAAAATGAGAAACATAGTGCTAGAACCAAGCACATTGATGTCAAATATCATTATATTAGACATATACAAGAAGAAAATATAGTGCTTGTTTATTACTGTAGTTCAAAGGAAATGATTGCAGATATATTAACAAAGCCTCTTCCCAGACCCCAATTTTTAAAATTAAGGGAAAAACTAAATTTAATTTCTTTTTTGAACCGCTAGATTAAGGGGGGATGTTGTAATATACTCCTTTTATTTTATTTATGTAATCCAATGATTTGTATATCTCTTTTCTTTTCTGCCGCCAGAAGCCCTATCGTGTTTCTATGGAAATAGGTTTTGATAATATATAGACATTCTAAGATGTTCTATGATGTTCTTTGTAGTTGAGTGTTGATTGTGTTTTGTAAAAGTGATGTCTGCTGTTTTGTCCAAATAAATGTATATATTATGTGAAAGATGTTGCTGCATTATTTATTTGATGGTCATGTCTTTATTTACTATAAGCCAAACCTGCGCTACTGAGAAAAGTAAGCATGAACTTTATTTGTTTAAACAAGTATAATATATAATCTATGTTTTATTACTATTTATATTAAAAAGAAAGTTCACCAAAATGCTTACAAAAATGCAATCAACCCCTTCATCCCGAATGCCATAAAAGTTATCATGTTGATTCTAATGCATAAATATTTAGTTTAATAAAAATATGTTACTATTTTTTAAAGGTAATTACAATTTTTAAATCTTTTTTTCTACGTTTTAGAATTTGAAAATTATATATTTTACAAAATTTTCCTTTTCAAATTGAATTGCAATTAAATTTTTAAAATATAATTTTAATTTTTAAAAACCCTTATTATACAAGTATAAGTAATATTTTACTAGTATATAAATCTAGAATCTATTATTATAATTATTATTATTGTTGTTGCAATCAAACAATAAATTCAATATTTGCATAAAAAAGGTAATTTCATACTACGCAAACGCCAGTTGGTACAAAAATCTACCATTTAAAAAAACTTAGTAAATACAACGGGAAAAATAAAATTTATATACGATGTACTTAATAGACACAGAATGAACAAATATGAACAAAATTTTCAAAATTGATCAAGTATTTTGAAGTCGGCATTAATGGGTTAATAACCAAAAAAACTTGATTAATACATAAATATATTTGGTAAAAAGACTGATTGCCAAAGATATCAGCAATATCTTGAATTTTTTCAGAAATAAATTTATACTTCCTTCATGAAAAAAGCATGAATTTAGTCATATTAATGAAAATTATGTTTGAAATATGTAAAGAATGATACAAAAATTTAAAAAAAGTATATTTTTGACCCTATATCTGAACTGAAAGTTTCATTGTTTATATCTGTGATTATGTGTGGATTTTAGGCATTTGTGGATTTTAGGGTTGCAGATTTGAGGGAGTCTACTGTATTAATTTAAATGGTTTTAAATATACATAAAGGCATCCAAATTGAATATCCTTTCTAATATCAAATTATAAAATGTCTGAAAATAAAAATTTGAATTATACAATAAATATCAGTCTTACTATGTAATATTACAATCTCAGAGTGAAACATTATGTAATATTCTGGGGCAATGCCGACAAAAACACTGTGCAGAAGACCCCCAACTGACAAAAATCCGCAAATTTTATCCGGAAGGTCTTGATAAATTCTATGCATTATATCCCCATCTCCCTGCCGTCTTCGGGAGAGCAAGGAAAGAAAATTCTTTTTTTAATCATCCAATCTGATTTTTATATTCTTAGGAGGCAGGGGAGACTGGAGATACTTGATCTCTAGGGATACTTGATACCCTTTTTTCCGGGGATCATGTATCCCCAAATAGCTAAACTTTTAATACAAACAGAAATACTTCAGTTTTGTTACTAAATACAGAACATTAGCATCAATTTATCAAAAGGTGTTTGTGATACTTTAATTTTATTTAAAATACTACCCAGATCACAAGAAACATTCAATCTACATTATTTTATAGAACAATGCCAAGATTTTATAAAAGAAAAGAAGGAGCTAAAACTAGAATACCAGTGAGTAGTAAGACTCTTAAAGATGCTGTTAAGCTGGTGGTAGGGGGGTACACTTAAAGCTACTGCTAAATATTTTAATATTTCTGTCATGACTTTAAAAAGGTATGTAAGGAAATATAAATCTAATGAAGAAGAAACATTTGAACCTCATTACAGACAACGCCAAATATTTACAATTGAAGAAGAACACTTGCTATATCAGTATTTGGAGAAGGCAAGTAAATTAAAGCATGGTCTCACACAAACACATTTAAGGAATTTGGCATATGAGTACTCAGTTAAAAACAACAAAATAATACCGATAATTGGAAAGAAAATGAATGTGCTAGTTATGATTGGTACAGAGAATTTGTGTACAGACATCCTAAACTAACATTAAGTACACCTGAAGCCGCAAGTCTTAGTCATGCAACAAGTTTTAATAGACATAATGGACAATTTTTGATAATTTGCAAGTTGTTTATAGTAGAGACCAACTAGAACCCCAAAATATATGAAACATAGATGAAAATGGTTTAACAACTATACATAAACCAACAAAAATAATTGAAATGAAAAGAGAAAAGCAAGTGGGCAAGGTCACATCTGCTGAAAGGGAACAACTAGTGACAATTTGTACAGCAATAAATGCTAGTGAGAATCACATTCCCCTTTTCATGATATTTCCTAGAGTAAACTGGCAAGATAGAAAAAATATTCATCTACTAATATATTCTTATTTTAATATATTCTTTAAATATTCATCTTTTAGTCATAAATGAAAGAAATAAAAGTTAAATGTTTATTACTAACTTATAATACTGTGATGTATGATGCATAATGAAACAAAATTAGCTTGATTTTTGACAGGGATCAAGTATCCCTTTAAGTGGAGATACATGATCCCCCTTTTGAAAAATGCAATTTTCTGAAATTAATTTGTTTTTTATATAAAGAAAAAAATTACATCATATAAAAAATGGACATACGGTTATTTCAGTAAAAAAATTTCTTAAAAATGTTAAATGACAACTGAGAAAAAAATAAAAACAGAAAGTGGTGATCAAGTATCCCCAGTCTCTCCTATATTACAAAAATTTTATCTTCAAATGCCATCATTGATTCTAAGGTGACTTTTTGCAGCCCTCCCTCTCCAAGAGAGACAAAAATGGCCAAATCATAAAATTATCTACATCTGGGAGTTTATATTTTTATATTCTACATGTAACAAAATTATACAAAGGGACTGAATTTCTAAAAAAGTTATGCATATCTGGTGTTTATATTCTGATTTTCTGTAACATACAAAATTTTATCATTAAGGCCGTAACAGGTTTTGAGATAGACGGGGGGGGGGGGAGCCTATGTATGAATGTTAGAAAGAAATGTCCAAATCAAATATTTTTATAGATTCAAAGTTCGTTCAAAATAGAATCTAAAATACAGTAGAAGATCTTTATGTGATTCTATATAATACAATTCTCTATATAATGCACAACTTTTCAGATGTAAACAATGAATTTTGCAACGAAGGAGCTCCTGCAATCATCCACATTGGGATATTATTTCGTCTTTATCTCATTCATTAAAAGTTTTTAAATGAAAATATTGCTATCATTAACTCTTTCATTACTGAAGCTGAAATTATACAGATCGTTCAGAGAATCGAAACACCGAAAAATTTCATACCCCTCTTCTTAGCAGTAATGCCAACTTAGAAGACATCAATCTTAGGAGTGGGAGGAAAAGAACGTAGAAAAGGGTTAGCGTATTCCCCTGCATGGGGAAAAGGGAAGAATTCTGACTAAATAATACATTTTTGCAAGGGACAAAATTCCCGAGAGAGCTTTAGAACAAAAATGTAAACATCTATTCTTCCAGGTTATCCAGATAAATGGAAATGCCTTTACGATATGAATGTAAAAATTATTAGTACTGCTTTGTATTGAGGGAGACTTAAATCTTATGGTTTTTTAAATATTTTGACATATAACCATTCTTTAACATTGTCATTTTAGCATGACATTAGAAATGTTGAAATGGTGCTGCCAATCCAGTGATGTATTTAAAAAATGTCTGAATTTATCGGAACTAGAAATGCAAGCACTATTGAAATAAATTTAAAACCTCGTGAATTGTCTCAAAAATTGAAGTTAAAAAGAAGGTTTTCATTTAGCATTTTGAAAGACGAATTAAACAGAGTACACAGAAACCCATGTTAACCTAGGTACTAGACAGACACCCTTATATAGGTATTTGAATGAAAAATAATTTTCTGAGAAAGGGAAAAAGGATACAAAATAACATATTTCTCATTTGATATAAATCCAAATATTAATAAACATCTTACAAAAATAAATGAATAACAATTCCTTTTTTTTGCTGTACAGACATTTTTTTCTGTAATCAAGCAACATGTATTTTTATTACTTTTATTATTATTATTTAATGTATTAAAAGTGGTTACTGTTAACCATGGATCTGGCGTGCAGATAACTGCTCATAAATATTTAAAAATATTGACATTTAAAATAATTCAGATATTTCTTATGCTCAAAGTTTCGTCTCTTTCTAATCATTTAGACAGAAGAGCAAAATATATCGCAATGAAATAAAATAATAATGAGTTGAATTTTGGAGGAATTACAGCATGGAGATCAATATTTAAAAGCTATTGTTGTGGAAATCCTGTTAAAGTTTTAAAATACTAAACAGCAATACCAATAATGAAGCACTAATCAGAGCTCTTAAATTTATTTTTGTTGCTAAAAAAAGGGAAAAAAAGAAACTTCATAACATATTTAAAATTTATTTCCATTCCCATGTTCCTGAAAATTTCAGATATTCGCATTAAAATGCTTAAGAAATAAATAGTATTTTTTCTTTTGTATGCGGGAACAGTGTGATCTGGAAAATCTCGCCTGCGGAAATCCGGCAACTTAAAAAATCCAGCATCCCCAGCACCATTTCTTTTTTACAATTTCAACTTACAGGAGAAAGGAAGATAGCATTTGTTTACAAATTAAAAATTCAAGATTGAAAGTAAAAGCAAATGAAATTGGCATCCATATTTTGTAAATTACATTGGGAGAAATAACTTCACTATTTATAAGATTTTTTTTTATTTTTTTTTTGTAACACAGAAAACACCAATTAAAGTTGGGATTTTTAAAAGTATTTTTTTTTTCTTTTCTCACATAATTATCTCTTTGATATGAATTAAATTATGACTAAAGGCACCATTAAGAATATCGAAAGTACTTTTGATATTCTTTCAGAAATCCGGAATTTTCAAACAATCTCGCTTAGTCTCATCCGACGATGCCAGATTTTGAGAGTTATATTGTACACATATACATATCTATATAAAGGGCTTGATATAATCTTGAATTATAGTTGATTACTATTCAATTACAGTCATTTTATAATAAATTGAATTACACTCAGATATTACATAAATACAATTACTGAACATCTATAGATGTAAAAAACAAGTATTAGGAATTTTGATTAATTTCAATGTCGGACTCACAATTGAAGCATGTCTTACAAAGACACATTTTACATATTTCACACTCCCATGTGCTTTGAATATTGTTATTCGATGATGTTTTCCTTTTTTTCCCTCGGCATCGAATATAAGTCCTCTTCCTCCCTTAATTTTCACTCTTTTATGAGTGTGAAAGGATGTGAGAGAAAATGGTGGGAGTGCGTGTTTTCTTTGAAGAAATTTTGCTTCGATATTTTTTATAATTTCTAATTTGAAATCTTATAAAGATTTCACCTTTTTCGGTGAAGGAAAGTTTGTGGTTTTCTGTATGATATAAGCATTGTTCACTGCTGTATCAAACAGAAATGAAAATATGTAATTCCACCATTTATTAGATTTACGTGAAATGCTGTAGTATTTACGTCGCTGATCCGCTAGATCAATTCCTCCCATGTATTTATTGAAAGAAAATGGACAGTTGACAAATGTAGATAAGGATTTGTTTCTTCTTTTTACTGTTGTTCCATTAATAGAATTTACAGACAGCATAAAAATAATTTTTTTGTCAAGCTATGCCGAACAAAGCATGTTTGGAATGGTTTTGCACTGGAAAACTTTATTATCGTGTGGCTAGGTAAGTTTTAAACTTTTTATTTTACAAGGCAAATTTTTTCTATTTCTCATCAATGTCCCACAAGAGAATATTCTTAATTTAAGGAGCTTTTCTACCAAATGCACACTTGTGAAAAACCAGTCAAAGAATAGTTCATGACCTCTGCTTTTTATGGGCTTAATTAAATGCATTACTACATCATAACCTAGTCCTTTAGAACTTCTCTGGATATTATCATTTTTTCCTCCATAAATATCAAAATTGTAAACATATCCTTCATTAGACGTGTATAGCATCCACATTTTTACTCCTTTCTTAGCTGGTTTAAGGGGCATATACTGGACTATACCAAGTCTCCCTTTGTATTTGATCATAGCTTTGTCTACTGATAAATGTTTATACGGATTAAAATGCATTCGAAATTTTCTCTTCACATCATTGAACATGGGCTCTAATTTTTGTGAATATCTGAGCGATTCTTCATTTTTATTGGGTTCCGTTCCTTTATCCATTGTTTTATTATAATGTTTTATTTTCATAATGTTTTATTTTCATAAATCTCGTCCTGCTCATAAGTTTTTTTACCATTTGATTGCCAAGTATAGAGTTTGTTGACCAATAATCAGATAATTTTAGCATGCGAACGATGCTCATAACTAAGAGAATTCCAAAAAAACACCAAATTTCACCTATAGTTGAAATTGGTATCCAATTTTCATCTTTTTTCTTGCAGTTATTTTGACAGAAATCGGCATATTTATTGGTATTAATTGATGATATTGTCACAGAGTTCATCACTTATCAATAATCTTAAATAACTTAGTGCAGATGCACCTGGTTCTAAAGCATGTACTGGCCCTGAAGACGAAGAAAAATTTTCTAGCACTATCGAAGAATTGTCCACGCATGAAGTCCATTCATAGTTAGTCAAATTATAATCCGATTTGTTATCTTCTTCTGTAGATTGTAGATCATCCAAATTGGTATCCGCATCATTTTGATTGAGATTTTCATTCCATTCTTCTTCTCCAGCATTACATCATCATCATCACTTTCAGTTTCGGAAAAATCCGACTCATCTGTATCTTGATCAAAAAATATCTGAAGGGCTCCATCAACCGTCAATTTCTCCAATTATACATAACTATAGCTAACAACTTATTTGACTATAATTAATGGAGATACCATACTTGCACAGAATATCAACAAAATGTACACTTTTTGGAAACAGAAATTGAAAGTAAAAATAAAAACGCTAGTTAAATACTAGTTACATTCTTTTAGACCTCTTACTTTTCCGTCTACACGTTTGTGAATGTTTACTTATCTGAACCAATCAAGTTAACTAAGAAGAGATAATCATGTTGACATACCACTAATACCTATTTTGATTGACTGTGAACTTGGGGTAGATAGCAAAAAGGAAAAGAAGGGGGTCAAGGCATTCTCCATCGGACTCAGTATTTTGGATTCCGGAATGTTTCAGGGTTATAAATTTCAAATACGCCTATCATAGGAAAATAATTGCTGATCCCTGTTCTGAAAATTATAAAATCTTTTGCTATAAAACAAAATTTTCACTTATTGAGTAAATTCAGTGAGGCAGATAAAGGGATAGTTAGTGATTAACCCCCCCCCCCCCCCTCCTTTCCTCCCTCCATACAACAGGGTGTCTACAGAAATTGTAAAAAAAAGTTCCCTGATTTTTCCATGATTTCCCTGACTATCATTATCAGACTTCCCTGATTTCCATTATTAACAATACACATACGGTATTTTTTCATGTAAACCAATTCCTCGCATAACACACTTATCCAACTTGCTAATATCTCATTTGGGAGAAAAAACAAGAGATAAACAAAAAAACTGCCAAATATTCATTAAGTATTGGTTGACAGTTTTATAAATCTGAACTCAAAATTTAGTCCAACTTCATACAGTGGCCAATGAATATATGGTGACAGTAAATCTCCCCATTTTCTGAAAAATATTAAATTCTAAGACTTATCTACATCTGACGCGATAGCTAATTGGATTAAGCTGGCCACCTGGTCAGGTTATGCTAATGTATCATTTTAATATGGGTAAACTGCCTTCAATATAAATGCTATCAACAGAAAATGAGGAAATCTAATCACCTTAATTTGCGTTAAATATCAAAAACTCACACTATGTGCATCTTTTTTAAAATATTGGGAAAGATTTATCAACTTCTGAAAAAATATGGTATATAAAGTAGACGAATCAGTCTTGTTGGCAAGGTGCAAATGCGAATAGTTTCGCATATAGACAAATTTCCCTGATTTTCGAATATTTTTACAAAGTTCCCTGACTTTTCACTGATTTTTCCAGATTGATAAACCTCCCTGATTTTTCCATGATTCCCTGATTTCCAGATTCTGTAGACACCCTGTACAATAATAAAACCATATTTGAAAAATAGAGATTATCTTTTTGGTTAAATGCATGGCCTGTAAAAATAAATACAAAGAAGAAATTATTCTAAACATATTTAGAAAGGTGCAGCTATGATCTATTATCTCCAATGCGTTATTACATATTGAAATGTTTCATTTTATTTTTCATCAACAAAATGTCATTGAATATTTTGAAAGCGATTTAAGGTAGGGTCAGGTGGGGTGGAATGGGT
This sequence comes from Maratus speciosus, assembly GCA_963932465.1. Classification (NCBI taxonomy): domain Eukaryota; kingdom Metazoa; phylum Arthropoda; class Arachnida; order Araneae; family Salticidae; genus Maratus; species Maratus speciosus. Next base: position 289,791,744 of record OZ010787.1, read on the forward strand.
AATACTGTTTTGTGTCTGAATTAAAATCATACTATGTACAAAAAATATTTGTAAATCATGTATATAATTTATTAACCATTCAACTTCCATTTTAAGTTTAGAAAAAAAATATTGGCAACGTTTAACCCATTTAGAATCAGTTTTGAAAGACACATGGTGAATGTCAACGTCACTTAGTGCTACATTAACTTTATTGTATTTTTTTAATTTTATTGCAGAAATAATTTTTTACTGCATAGTTTGTACATAGCAGTGTCCTTTATTGACTGCAACAAACATGTAAGAAAAATTCTTTATTTTTTAAAAGTTATAATTAAAAATGTAAAGTGGGGTGAAATGGGTATATGATTAGGCTTAGGGAAAAAAGACACAGGAAAGAAAATCTAAAAAATATTTTAATGCCCAAATGATTGAAACATCAGATCCTCGTACTTACATTGTAAAATTCCTGCATAAATCATCAATAGGAAATTTCTATACCTTTCCTAACAAAGATGACAAGGTAGAAATCGACAGTAAACAACTTTCAGAAAGCTTAGCCAACCAACACTTAATAATCAGGGACATTATGTATTTAATGAGAAAAAAATTGACCAATATAATTGTCAATAAATAATTTGATGTAATAAAACATATAATACACTGGAATTAATTTGGGTTATTGGTTGCTTTGAATGCCTTTTAAACTTGGTTACCCGTTCCACCCCACCCTATGGGGTGGAATGGATATAAAAACAGTCATCAGAAAAACTTTTTTTTAACATTAATAAATAATCTTTTGAAAAACAATTACAATGAAAATGTGATGTCTATAATTGCAATGTAAACACTGAACCATTCCTTTCTATAAATTCCTTTCCAATTAGGAATGATTCCATAATCATTTCAAAAATTTGTGTTTTTATACCCATTCCACCCCACCTGACCCTACACTTTTTCCAAAACATACATCCCCCCCCCCCCCCAAAAAAAAAAAAAAAACACAAACAGGGAAAAACAGAAGGGGACTTTTGACACACTTTTAAATTTATTTCTGCAGGGACTGATTTACAAGTTTAGGGGCCCCGGGCACAGATGCTTATGGGAGGCCCCCTTCCATCGATGCTTATAGAAGGATTGAGCAAATATATACACATACATATATATTGAAAAAGGTACTTACTAAGATAATCACTAATCACTATTGACTTTAATAATTAGTTTAAAATATCAGTAAAAAATTAATTTTGATAATCATTAATTTGCTTTTAAATAATTATTTTACAATTATGAAATTAAAATGAGTAGATGTTTTATAATAAATTCTGTGGTGCTGATTATCTTTTCCTATGCAACTCTATATATCTGGAATGATAAAGTATGCAACAACTAATTATAAATTTTTCGTACAAAGCTAAAATTATTTAAAATATCAGGGAGCTCTGCTGCCTACGATCTATGCTCACCCGCCCTCAAATAATCTGATGAGAACAGGAACAGGATTAGATAGGAATTAAAAAGATAATATATTTTTTAAATGATAAAGATAGAAGAAAATATTTGCAATAATAAAGTAATTAAATTAATGTTTCAGATAAAATATACGATGTTATAAAAATACAATACGAGCACAATAAAATGTAGAATGAAATGTAAAATTCCATTAGATGTTAAAACTACGTTAGATTTTGGACAAGAATTGTTTTTTTTTTTCTTTTTTTAAATGGAAAACTCAGTTCGATTCCAAATCATTTCAATGGTCAGCATGCCAATTTTATGCAGTTACATTTAAAAATAAGTGAGGAAGTTTCACGTTGTTAAGTGACACCTTAAGAAGCTATACTATTCATGTGAAGAAATGAGAAATCTAATATTAAACCCATGGAAGAAGTATGTACCGATTTCCTGCTTTTTTAAAAATCTTTTAGGGTGATTTTTTTTTTCATACGATACATAAATTCAATGACTATTGTTGTGAGTTTGAACTCTTTAGATTTTAATTTTACAGTTTTTTGATATGACTATAGTTTCACTTTCAAAACTGGTTCGCAAAATAAAGGAATCTGCATGTAAAAAATAAAGAACCACAATCAAAATCAAAAAAGTAGAAGCACACAACATTTGATACCGACCTCAGATATCCTATGAAAGAGAAAAAATGAAAATATTAGCATGAAAGCGAGAAATCCGTAAAGAATTCTATCATAGGTTTAACAGTAGCATTCAAATTTCTTCGCTTGACTAGTGTAGGCTCTTAAAAGCTTCATAAAAGAAGTCTCATTTATTAGGCACAAAATTAGAAAAAAGAAATTTCAACGGTAGTAAAATATATAACATTTTGCTGTTTTTTTCTCTATTTCCAATTTTTCACAAAAACGGGCTCATTTTATGAGTCGTTGTAGATAATGATAAGAAGATTTATAAAAAAATTAAGCGGATTTGATATCTTGTGAATTGACGAAGTTATGAATTCTTTTCTTCTTCAACCCCTCTTTTTTTTTTTACTTTTTTTTTATTTATTTATTTTTTGCTGTAAGAGTTGGCCCTATTAAAAACTTGCCAATTTAAAAGTTGTAGATAATATTAAGAAGATTGATAAAAAATTTAAGTGGATTTGATATGTTCTTAATTGACGAAGTTATGAATTTCTTTCTTTTTAAAACTCTATTCTTCCGTCCCTTGAGCCCATATTTAATGATATCAAAAATCTGTTATACATAATTTTTTGGACATTTTCCCAGAAGTAATAATAACTTTAAAGTGATTTGATATGTAGTATAATTAAGAAGTTATTGTTTTTTTTCTCCATTTTCACAAACCCACCCCCCTATTTCCACCCCCTCGGTCCGATTTTGACCTTTAACGAACCTGACCGAGAATTTCTGCCCCTTGATTTTATGTAATAGTTTGGAAGAGATTTGTGCAGAATTATGGAAGTTATCGTGTCCATAAAAAAGTGATAAATAGATAAAGTTATAAATCTGGGTGGTTTTGGGTTCTAGGGGTCATGATTGGCATAGATCTGCAAATAGTTTTCAGAAATTTCAAAATAGGGGAAAATGTAATAGGTAATGTTTCTTACGAAATCTATCTAAAAAAAGAAATTTCATTTCAATAAGAAACTCAAGCCGAAATAAAGAGCATAAACATACTTCATTTTCCCTAATCTGGTTCCTAAAAAAATCCCTTTTCTGAAATCAAGTTAACAAAGAGGAGATAATCCTGCAGACACACCCCACAATGCGTGTCTTGACATGAGCTCTGAGGACAAAAGAGGGGTTGAAATAGTCCAGGTGATTTCGGTATTTTGAATGACCAGGCGTTTGAGGTGCTTTGGTCGTGAAAGAGTTAAATTAAAAAAATTTGGAAATAAGTAATATAATGATTTAGTACATGCATATTTGGATGATGTTTTTTAAAAGGTAATTTAACAATATGTGAAATGATCTATATTATGCAAAAATTTATAATTGGCACAATTTTTGGTCGTGTATCAAATGCTGAGAGGTTCTGCTGGTAAAGTTCGTAGACAGGAAGTGCTGGTTTGGATCCAGGCATGCTCGTCGGCCTAACTGTTCAGAGTTTCCTGTTGTTTTCTTCAAACATTGGGTATCCTTGCATAAATACAGGTTGGGTAACCTTAGAAAGATCTCCACTGAGAGCATTCCTTCATTGGGCATATATCTCTCGTGTAGATAATCGACCATCATGAACAACACCAACACCACCTTAGTGCATCAAACAAATCTCTATTCTTGCCAAAAGCCTGGGACTTCAGTAAATACAATTATACATGAAATGGACATTAAAAATTGAATGTATATTTTCTTTTCTTTTGATTACAATGATGCCAAATGGCATCATGAGCATTTCGTGTGTGATTTCTGTTTGGTCCCAATGATGCCAAATGGCATCATTTAAAAAAACTGTTAAAAAATGATAAATAATTTTTTTAAATTATATTTATGTTTATCTTAGCTAAAAATAACCTTAATTCAAGAAATTCAGATTTTTTCCTCTTGTAAATAAAAATGCGGGCCTGAAAGGGTTAAAATTTTTTGTGACTTCATATACTTAATGCTGAAGTCTGAAATTAAAACTGATTTTTGTTTATAATTTTTCAAGTAAATTTTAAATCTGCATAAAAATGCAATAATTTAACATAATAATGTAACTTAATTATTAATTAAATACAGTAGGAGATTTTTATAATGTAAAATGTGCGTTATACAAAATTTTGTGTTATACAGATCACATTTAACACATAATTAAAACTTGCCTTGTAAACATGGCCAAATATGTCTGGAACAGACTATCTATATACAGTAGAAGATATTAAGTTATCTATAATTTATTCATCACAAAATAATTTAAAGTACTCATAAGGACAAAAATTTCATCAGGAGGCAATGTAGAAGTTTCTCTAAATGTCATGTCAAGTGGTGTATGGTCTTTAGTTTCCCAAGGTATTGATACAAGAACTTTTTCACTCATTTCTTTTCAGAAATTTTAAACTTTTTTTTTTATTTGAGTTAGCATTGTACTCTGAACTTACTTTTTCTTGATCAGGGAATTCTTCAATAATTTTATCTCCTAATCGGGGTTGGCTTTTTGACATGACAGTGGTAAAAACCGTGTTTTTACCGGTTTATTCTATCAAAAACCTATCATTTTCGATTTCCCCCCAGTTTAAAGTGTAAGTGTAGCATACAATACATTTGTAGATTGATTTTTCCTTGTTGTCCTTGTTATTATTATTCACAATTACTTTGTTAAATTTATTTAAAAGAAGATCATTTCCTAAATGGGAAAAATTTAAAAATACAAGAGTAAAAGGAAAGAACAATATTTGTCACAATCTCCACTAATATAGATTCTACTAACAGCAATGAACATTAATATTAAATGATAATAAAAGGTTATTATAATTATTAAATAATATTCAATATACATTTTTTAATAAAATACATTAAAATTATTTTAGAGATGCAAAAATGCTGTTATATGGTGTGACAATACATGTCAAGCATGGACTGTGGTCATTGAATAAATTTGAATATTTTTAGAATTTTAAAATGCATATCTTATGTATTTCATAAATGCAATTATGGTGATTTTCATTTTCACTTCAATAAGCAGAATCTTAAAATTTTAAATTAATAAAAAATTTTTAACAGTAGGACCTGATTTCAGATGAAAGCTTTTAGACTTAAAATTTAACACAACAAAACAATAAAGAAAAAACAAAATAGAATTTATACATACACACTATAGTTTCTCTCTTTTTTTTTTTTTTTTTTTTTTTTTTGCTGTTTGTTAACTTTAGTGCAAATATATATGAACCTTATAACCATTTTCCAATTTTCCATTACAACCATGAAGACCATTTTCAGCTTATATATTTTTAGATATAAATTTATACCTGAATAGTCATGAAATATTTTTAACCCCTTGGGGACGAGTGTCACATATACGCTCGTGATTATTCCTACCAGTTATTTTTTATTGTAAATTTTGCCTCATTTAATCAAGGCATTTTCTCGATTCATCTAGTCAAAAATTTCTGTTTTAAAATACCAGTGATAAAAGATTAAAAATTCTGTAAAAGATGCTCACCATGAAAGGGATTAAATTGAAATTCATTAAAGCTACCATAAAGACAAACTATTTATGCCCTGAATACATTTTACTTAAAATTATTTAGGCATTATTTAAAGTGAATTGAAAGAAATAACACATTGCATATTTTTATTACATACATATGACTGTATGAGTAAAAATCTTTTACCTTTAAAATTATTATTAAATTTAGAAAGATTCTTAAATGTTTTATTTATTTTTTAATGCAGTTAACTTTTAATTAATGGATCATTAGGGATCTACATTTCTGCTTAAAAATAATATTTATTTATTTAGTTTAAGGAAATAACTAGACTAAAATAAACTAATTAACAAAAATTGAGTTAAAAATTGAGTTTTCACATGGTTTAAAGAATAAAACTGATTTGCAAATTTTAATCTGTACAAGATTTAACTTTGATGAACAAGCCTTATTCCCAGAGCCATCCTTAGGGGTGTGCAACAGGTGTGGCTGCACAGGGCCTCGCACCTAGGGAGGCCTTGCACCCGAAAAAAAAGGCCTAAATATTTATTATTCACTTTATTGTGACTAACGCAAAAACAAAAATTTTCATAATAAAATTTGTTTATAAAAATGGTCATTTATAAAAGGTAAAATGTTCAGTGCAAGTTGTGGATGCTCATCAAGAGAATAGATTGTTTGTAGCTCATGTATTCAATCTATAGTTATTGTTGTACTTTAGCACAGACAGCAGCACTAGTCTGGACAGGTGCATGAACTGAATGTTACTTATTAAGGCTGTTCTCAACTGCTCTGCTCAACAAGTGCAAAACATTTCTACACATTTACAAATTCATTTTTTAATGGAACTATATAAAATTGGAAAGCCTGACCATGGAAGCGATTTGGAGTCAAACTGTGCTTTCAATTTTTTAATAAATAAATTACCTATTGAGTTAAAAGCAATTTTGGTCAAGTGACAAACATGTTTTTCACCCTTTCTTGACTGGTTCTTCTTTTTCTTGCAAATGCGGTTCAAAACGCCACCTTTAACACTATTTTCTGCAAGAACTATTGCGTTTGCAAATAAAACAGAAAAATCAGCTCGATTACATAGTTGCTGAACAACAATACATGCTAGTTTCATGTATTTCCAAACAAAAATAAATGAAAACTTATGTAATAAAGTTGCTCTTTTGGATTTGAGAACAGCCTTAAGATTTCGGTGCTGCTGATGATTTTGACAAACTGCTCAAGAATATTTTAATGACTATTTCGAATGTAACAAAGCAGATTCTTGTGTAACCAAGTTTCTTTTTTTATTATACAAATGTTGACGTTCCAGTCCTGACGCTAAAGGTTTTCGCAGGCTCGGGCTTGGCCAGAAGCCCGTACCTAGAATGGCAATATGAAGGCAAACTTTCAAACGTACTGGACCGAGACGGCAGAATTAGGACAATTTTTTTAACGAGCCGGGACTGGCCGACAAAAAAAAAAAATAAAATAAATGCGCCCGTCGGTCGATAAAAAATTAAGCAGGCCTATCGGCCCAGTATAAAAATTTAAAGGAAGCCGATAAAATATGAACCATTTTCATGGGATGTGACTTTCATGGGAATAAATATAAATGTGCTGTATGAGCCGATGCTGGTTTTACAACACCAATACAGAAATATAACATGCCCAGTGCAGAGATCGGCATTTTGGACAGTTACATCATGTCTGAAACGGGTCTTAATTTTTTTCAGCAGACTCCAGCTGGGCTGTGATCAGGCTTACATTTTTTCCCTACATAGTCCAGACTTGCAGAATAGGATTTAATTGTTCCCAGGGTGTGTCAGGCAGGCTATATGTTTTGCAAAAATAGTAAATAGCAATAACAAACTTCTGTTAACGGAATCATTGGAAATATACCTTAAGGGCAGTTGGAAGGTCAAAACCTAAAATATATCGAAGTTTCGATTTTTTAATATTTTGAATCTACCATTTCTCCTCTCTCTACTGATATATTACTTTTGTTTCTACAGCAACCAGAGGTTGGAAAATTTTTAGTAATCCTGTTTGCTTATCTACTTTAATACTAGTGCATTTATTTACTTTAAATGATTTTTTTTAAATGTTGTTTTTTTTTATTTCGGTGTACAGTCGTTGAAAAAAAAGTAAACACCCCTTACTAACTATGCAAAAAATTATTGTAGAAGAAAGTTACTGGTACCGCACGATTGTTAATAAAGTCTACTTTTAAATGATGCATATAAAATTTTCTTAGGGGGCCATATACATATTAAAACGAACCGTTACTTTGTTTTGTTTTTTAATAGTAGTACACAATTCTGACAGCATAAATGATCTCTACAACCTTCAATTAGCCTAAAAACAAATTGTTATGCAATTCGTACGATAAGTTTCCGAGAAATTAATTATTTTAAAACGAGCGTATTTTAGGGGCTCTACCCAAATTGAAGTTCGGTACTGCATTGTTGACTAAGAGAGATCAAGGCATCTTAAGTGCCTGCTAGATTACAGGATAGCATAAGAAATTTCAAAATATCTAGTCACTTCTATCCTAGACAGCCCCTTAAACCATCATTTTGCCGTTTTTTAAGCATCATTTGAAAACTACTTGAAAAAAAATATGTGAAATTTTGGATTTCCATAAAGCAGGACTTAATAAATCTAAATCCATCAAAAAAATGGTAGGTTGCAATTCATAATTTTTTCGAATATTAATTTCATAATTCATATCATAAAATCATAAAAATTGTAAATTCAACGTATTTATGGCTCCCTAAGAAAATTTTATATACATAATTTAAAAGTAGACTTTATTTCCAATTGTTCGGTACCAGTAACTTTCTTCTACGATAATTTGTTGAGGAGTTACTAGGGGGTGTTTACTTTTTTTTTTCCACAACTGTACCTTTTTGAAAAAACTATTATACATTATCCTTTGAAATTTTTCTTGAACATTCTATACATATCCCTGTTTAATCTGAGGAGAATTGTTTAAACTCGTAAAAAGAACTTTTTTTATTATTATCATTATCCTTGAAAAAATTGCATGTTTTTTAAAATTTGAATGTAGTTTCCACTTCTGATTTAAAAAAAAAATACATCTCAGCTTTATTTAAATTTAACTTCAGATTATTAACAATTGTTTATTTTATGCATAAAAAAAATTTCAAGTCCATATCTTAAGTAGTTTATGTGAAAAGGTACATTAATTTAACATGGCAGGTATAGGTATTCCGACTGCCCTTAAAGTGGTTCTCAAATTCTCTGCTCAACAACGCGAAAATTTCACACACATTTTCTGACTCATTTTTACATGTAAAGTCATAAAATTGACAGATCTGACTATTGAAGCAATTAGGAATTGAATAGCATTTTCCATTTTTTAATAAATTACTTAACAAGTTATACTCGATTCTTGTCATGGGACGAGAGATTTTCAGCTTTCCTGTGCTGTTGCATCCGGATATTTTATTCACAAGGCCATCTTTGAAAGACCTTTTGCCTGTACCAAAAAATGAAAACTGCCATTTGAATTCATAATTTCTGAATAAGATAACTGCCAATTTTATGCGTTTCCGAAGAAAAATGTATTCAGAAATGTGTCAGAAAGTACCTCCTTTGGATTTAAGAACAGCTTTAATAAATTATAGAGAAATATTTTCAAAAATCTATTTGCTATGCAGCTTCAAAAGATATGATATTTCAACCTTTTTTTTTTTTTCTTTTATTCTAAACTACACTCATGTCCAAAATTAAGGTCACAAACATAAAATCTGTGAAAACTAATGAACTATTCAATGTGTTGCCACGAAATTTGGCACAGATGTGTATTACAATAGGAAAAAGAATATAGCAACATAACAATATGGAATACATTTTAATTTTGAATTAATATACAGGGTATATCAAAAATTGTTAAATCATGAATCGCAGATAAAGCATTTATCTCGGGAAAAACCTGTCTAATAAGGAGTGTGACCACCGTGTACTGCTATACAAGCCTCACAACGAGCTTTCATATTGTTTAAGAGGCTGTCAATAAATGTTTGTGGCAAAAAAGCCCAATCTTCCAAAAGCATGGCTTTTAAACCCTGGAGCGTCCTGACAGGATGGTTACGCTGGTGCAATGGCTCTTCCTAGATCATCTCAAACATGTTCAATAGGATTGAGGTCCAGAGACCTTGAGGGCCAATTCATACGGCAAATTTCCTCTTCTTCAAGAAAATCATCAATAATGTGAGCTCTGTATGGCTTCGCTATATTATCGTCCATAAACATGAAAGCTGGACCTACAGCAGCCTGGAACAACCTCATATAGGCTTCAAGGACCTCAATCTTATAGCGATGTGCTTTGACACTACTCGCATCGAAGATGTGCAGTGGTGTATAACTGCTCAACATTATGCTGTCCCAGACAAGAATTCATTTACCACCAAATCTGGCGATTTTCTTTACGTAGGAAGGATGATAGTGAGCTCCACGTTCTCTCCAGATGAAGATTAGACGAGAATCACTTTGCGTGGTAAATCTCGACTCATCACTGAAAAGAACACATCCCATTCTTGCTGCGTCCAAGACTGATGGCTATGGCTCCACAACAACCGGGCTCTCCTGTTAAATGCAGTGAAAGGGACACACACGACTGGATGCCAGGCGTTAGGGATGAGGACCTTGAAGCCTATGTGAGGTTGTTCCGAGTGCTGTAGGCCCGGACTTCATGTTTATGGACAATAATGCGAAGCCACACAGAGCTCACATTGTTGATGATTTTCTTGAAGAAGAGGATATTCTCAGTATGAATTGGCCCTCGAGGTCTCTGGGCCTCAATCATATTGAACACGTTTGGGATGGTCTAGGAAGAGCCCTTGCACAGCGTAACCTCCCTCCCAGGACTCGCCAGGAGTTAAAATCCGCGCTATTAGAAGAATGGTCTTTGTTGCCACAAACATTTATTGAAACCTTCATAAACAGTATGAGAGCTCGTTGTGAGGCTTGTATAGCAGTGCACGGTGGTTACACTCCATATTAGACAGGCTTTTCCCGAGATAAATGTTTTATCTCTGATTCATGATTTAACACTTTTTGTACCCTGTATCTTAATTCAGAATTAAAATCTTTTCCATATTGTTATGTTGCTATATTCTTTCTCCTATTATAATATAACTCTGTGCCAAATTTCATGGCAATACAGTGAATAGTTCCTCAGTTTTCACAGATTTTATGTTTGTGACCTTAATTTTGGACATGAGTGTACATAATTTTTTTAATGAATGTTTATTTGAAGGTTGAAAAGTCTAAGCATCTAAGTAATCACTAACGTTGCTATTGTGCATTTTCTGGCTTGTGAACCCATATTAGTTTAAAATATACTGCAAAAAATTGCCCTAAATACGTACATAGTATTTTTTTTTTTAAATCTTAATTGTATGTTAAGAAAAATTGAATTTTTTTGTAGTAATTGAGCCGGGCCAGATTAAGCCTGATTTAATTGATTTTTGCACGGGCCGGGCCTGGTTTTGCTGATTTTTGTACGAGCTGGGTCGGGACGTGAACATTGAAAATACAATCGTGCATGGCCCGGGCCAAACTTTAATTTTTTTTTCACTGGGCCACATGTAAATTCCTTCGGCTCGTGCAGGCCTTTATCTCATGCATAACGTATGTCCTATTGCATAAACACAATGGAGAAGTCAGGAGCTGAAGCCCCATCTCCCAGACCTTGAGACTAAACTAAAGATTTAAAATGTCCAACAATTATGAAAGATTAATTTTTTAAAGGGTTTTAGGTAAAAGAAAATTTTAGGAAAGTTCGATTTTGACTCAATTTTTTTTTCTACTTATAAATTCTTTTAATAATTTTAAAATATTAACATATTTAATATTTGCTAATTTAAATAAAAAAAATTATCAGGTTACAATTAAATAAAGAATAAGAGTTTAAGATCAAAATTTTCATCTTTATCACATTCTTTACTGTCATAATATGAAGCGGGCAGATCGAGTAATTTAATCAATCAATCCTTTGACTAGCCCGAGTCGGTATAAACCTCTATTAAAACATACTACCCTCGTACCCACACAAAAAAAAGGGTAATCCTTGATGCACCATTGTGTATGCCATTCGAGCTTTTTTCAAAGGGCGATTGCATTGTAGGAAGTAGTGTTGCCAATTTAGTGGATTTCTACCAGAATTTCCGAATAGTTAACTTCACTTTATTTAATCACGGAATGTCTGCCATTAAATATAGCAAAAATTACTATTCGAAATTTCTGGTAGATGAATAAAAGAACCTAGCTAAACTGGTATTAACTAGTTTGGAAGTGAAGGGCCTCACAAAAGTTCTTGCACCTGGCCTTGCTTTCGCTAAGGATGGCTCTGCTTATTCCTTTCTCCCAAATGATGTATGTAAATTTCAACTATTAAAACATATTTTGTTTCATTTATTGCTATTTAGAAATAAAAATAATCAATGACAATTTGGATTTAACATTTTAAGAAAACTTGGCTGTGAGGAAATTTCTGAGAAAGTTATTTAGTTTTAAACAGTGTACTACACTCTGCCGAAATTATACATATTTTTTAATCTTATACTTATGGGTTATAGGATTTCTTCAAAAAATATAATTTTTTGGAATATGCCAAATAGCTTAAGGTTATTGTAGAGATCTTCTAACAGAGATGTATATGTATTATTCTAATGCAATTCTTTTTTGTTTTTCTTGGATGGATAAATATACTTTAGAGCCTTTTCAATATTGAATATTTCATGTGAAACAACTTAACCCTTAAATGCCTGATTTTTCAAAAATCATTGTAATAATGTTTTTCGGCTTTCATTTTTTAAATAAATCATGGGAAAAATACTTTAAAAAATCATATTTTGTTTTAAATATAGTTTACGGCTAAAAAACAGTTTGTTACTAATCGGCAACTGGTGTTTAATTGAAAATATAATTTCCCTTGATAAAATTCTACAATATTAAACACACAAGAATTTTAGGAACTTTAATAAGAAATATATTTTACTTGCTCAGTGCAGGTTAAAATAGGGTATTTCGTAAGCTTCCAAACAAAACAAAAAGAACAAGTAGAAACATTTGAAAAAATAAATTTATCTTTATTCTTAAACGGCACAAGTGTTGCCATCTAAATGTTGAAAATCGATTTAATAATATTTTTAGACTGCATTTTATTGACAACATTAGACATTATAGCTTCAATATTATTCTAATAGTATTTTAGAGCCTAAATTGGGTATGTTGCCGAAAAGCAACACCAGGCATTTAAGAGTTAATACTGAAGATAGAAGGAAAAAAAATAATGTAAAAACCTACTACTAAAAAATGTTTTTTTGACGGGACAATAAAAACCATGGTAAAATCCGGTAAAAACTGTCATGCGTCAAAAACTTGCCAACCTTGCTCCTAATTGATCAACAACTTCAACTTCTAATACTTATTACGTACAGAGATAGTAACAGGACCAACTGAATCATTTGTATCCAGATCAAGAATATTGACAATTGAATTGGGAGTCTCATCTGCAATTGACAGCTTGCATGCACTTCCACTGTCCTCTTCGTCAGATTTTTCAATTTCTGTATCAGAAAGATCATCATTTCTTAGTAAATAAATGACTCTTTCTAATGACACAAACTCCTTTTTTCACTTTGGCATGATAAATAGTAAAGGATTTTTTTTTTTCCCCTTTCAAAAAACTACCAAATCAGATAAGAAATCAAAATAGAGTTAAGCTGTAACTATCTATCTAGTCCCAGTGATGCAATTTGGAATCATGTATATTTACTATGCATTGTTACTAAAACAAAAATACAACTGTTGAATTCTAAATACATAAAAAAATATGTACTTCATACATATCACAACTTATATTTAAAAAATTGTAATAAAAAAAAGGAAAAGTCGGAATAATATTTTTTTTCACAGTCATGTTTTCACTTCACATTTTAAAAGGAAATCAAGCAATACTTTTCAGTTTCTAGAACCTCTGCTGCCATCTGCTGAGGAAATAAAAAAATACTACTGAAAAGACAGAAAATGTGTCTTTTAAATGACACCAAACAGAATCTCCGAGATTCAGTTTTTAAATATAAAAAAAATTCGTGAAAGTCATGATGCCATTTGGCATCACTAGTCCCGAAAGGGTTAATTCTGTATTTTTTGTGATAAGAACAAAAAAAAAAAATCTGAATTTTAACCCCATGGCTTGAGATGTTGTATCATCTATAATACACCATTGACCTTATTGATAATCAGGATAGCCTAAAACATTTCCAAAGTCCTGCGGTGTCGAATTTTCCTGAGCAACCAGCTGATAGCATCAGCCACCGCTAACAACCTTAACTGTGACGATCATTGACTAAAAAGTGCCATGGCTACCCTGTATATCTACATATGGGAAAAAAATCAATTTAAAATAAAAAATGAAAATAGAATACTTTATGCTTCTTTTAAATTTTGACAAATTTCTTTAGCTATATATTTTGTAAAAAAAAAATATGACAGCCAGGAAACAAAATGTTTGTAAATATAAAAATTACTTCATATTTATAAGGTTTTTTTTTCTAATTTTATTTTCTTGAAATAAAATTTCTGAAAAAAAAAATGCAGAATTTATTTATGTATTACTTTTTGAATTTAAATTCTTTTCCAAAAATATTTTTTTTAATTTAGGAAATTCGATTCAAAACTGCATGCTTTGATTACATAGATTAATTTAGGCGTATATTTTTAGTAAGAGAAACTTACTTTTTTTAGTCTTTCATTTTTGTCGTCGACAAAAGATTCAACACACACATTAGCAGAAGATGCTAAAAAGTAAACCTTTTCATAAAACGAGCTTGCTTTTCATTATCTTTTCTTTCTGAGTCTTCCTGTTTCTATGATAATTTTGCATTTTGTAATGCAACTTAATATTGTTCAATACAGAAAAAGCAGAATAAATAATTTGTACAATTCTCAATAAGACGTTACGTGTCAAAGGGTCCAGTGTCAGCATCGGTTGCATTGTCATTGGATTACCTAGTCAGCAGAGTTCAGTATAAAATTATCCTAAAACTGCCAAAGTCAATATGAATTACTAGTAGCCTTTTGCAAGGGAGACGAGTTGAATAGGGGTTTGGTTCTGTCTGTTTCGTCTTCTGCAACGTAATTTGAGCGCTAATAGCTTCACACTGTTTTCTCAGAAAAAGAATAAAGAAAGCGGACATAAGGTCTGCATGTGAAAATTCAGTGTTCTTGAATTGTTTAAACACAAAGTAGACACCTCCCCCCCCCCACCAAGCAGATCCTGGGCCTGGCTATAAAAAAGGGTAAAGGTTAAAAAAAAAGTTTTTTTTATCAGTGCTCTTTTGCACACCCCTTATATCAGTTGGCGTGTTTGCATCTTCTTCAGCTTTGTGCCCCATGCAATTGCACACCCCTTGGGCTGGCCCTGGCCTTGACCCAGTGGCCAACCCTCCCTTACATAGAGTGGGTCAAGCCTCCCTACCTGACCATTTTGTAAATAATCACACATGGTAATTTTAAACCTAATTCAATGTACAAACTTTATAACTTTAATAAAAGCTTAATATGACAGTGTTTATAAAATCCTACTTGGTTAAAGTTAATTCAATTAGTCTGTCTGAAAAAACTTAAATTATGTTTAAAATATTTACTTTTTTAGTAGAAAAACATTCTATATCTCCAACACTGGTATGAATTAACTGAATGAAACTAAGATGGATGCCTGATTACATCATTAGCTTTGACTGACATATAGTGAGAAAAAGCTAAAATATTTTTAAATGCTAAAATTCAAGGGTGGGTCAAGCCTCCCTTATGGTCAGGGCTCCTCAGGTTCTCCTAGCCTACACTGCTCAAAACAATTAGGGGAGCACAGTTTTAACAAAATTACGTAAATACTTAGACTGATAAGTAGTGTAAAATAAAACATCAATAATTTAAAGCATAGTAGAAAACTTCACTTGCAAATCAAAGTTTATGATGTCAAAAATTAGAAAAAAGGGATAAGTGCAGAAATCAGGATTTCACAGAAACGTATGTTTCGCTATCTCAGATATAAAATTCAATTGTTGAGCTTGTGTTTTGAGAAAAGGTAACTTGAAAATGTCACAACAATGTGATTTACCAGAATCCATGGCTTAATGAGCTTATCGGGACAGTTGAAACCGGGCAAACACAACGAAGTGTAGTGGATGCTGTTAGAATCGCAAGAAGTATCAATACAATGCTGTGGAATCGATTCCAAGATATGAGGAATATTAGACATCTACCATGTGCTACCACAGAAACTGATGACCGATATATCCTGTTAACAGCTTGTCAAGACAGAAAAGGCAGTGCTACTCAGCTGCAAACACAGTTGTTCTTGGTCACTGGACAAAGAGTGCCTAGACAAAAAGTCCAAAACAGGCTTCATCAGGGTGGTCTCTATGCACATAAGCCAATGGTCTGTATTCCATTGACCTCAAACAACAGTGTGGCATAAAGAAGGTGAACAACTGAACATTGAGATTGAAGGCAACATGGTTGGAGCCAAAACCTGTTTACAGACAAGTCCCGATTCAGTCTGAATGTATGACATCCAATGTGTTTTGGTATGAAGGAAAAGGAGCATTTGAAATAATCCTACATTCTTTCATGAAAGATCACATTACAGACGAGGTGTGTACGACGATATGGGCTGAAATCAGCTTAGGTGGATATATGGACTTGCATATCAATCAGAATGACACTTTGACGGCCCAAAGTTATATAGACGAGGTACTGAGACCTTGTGTCGTATTTTATGCTGCAGCAATTTGTGATTCCTTTTTTTCCAGGCATGATAATGCCAGACCACATACAGCTTGTCTTGCAGAGAACATGCTTAAAGCTGAAACAATACAGCATATGGAATAGTCAACATGCTCACCTGACCTGAATCCGATCGAACATGTTTGGGACACACTCTGACGACACATTGCAGCAAGACTAAGGCATCCTTTTATTGCTTGGGACTTGGAGATTGCAATTCTTGAGGAGTGGAACAGTACTCCCCAAAGTCTTATCGATAATGTAATTGAATCCCTGGAAAACAGGTGTGTGGCAGTTTTATCTATTTGAGAGGACCACACGCCATATTAAATACCTTGCATCATTCCTAAACAGTACATTTTTTGTCATTTACATGTAACCAAATTGTTGACCTAAGTCTTCTTTTCATGTTCTATTTACCACTTCAAAGCTCTCTTGCATATTTTTTATGTCTTTTTTTCTGTATTGTGTATTGATACACATGTACTCTCCATTTTATGCCCATGCATGGCTGCCTCGCATTGTTCTCTTCACTTTTTTGCTTGCTCCCCTAATTTTTTTGAGCAGTGTAGTTGTATTTTGCTTTGCACTTATATATTTCAATCTCACAGCTGTGATTTTACACCCAGTTCTCATTTTTTAGGCCTAACTGTTTACATTTCCCTTTGCTTGTAAGAAGAATATTTGTTTTTTTCAATCAAACATTTGATTCTTTTCATAATAATGTAACTGATACATGTTCATCTATTCTATTTAAACAAAACATTTCATTTCATAATGATTTTCCTTTAAGTATAACTGAATGTTAGAAGTTTTAATTATTAATATTCAAATAAAAGATAGTAAACAAGACTTTGTTACTTCCCTGAGTCATTGATTTGTTATTTGCTAAGCTGTATGGATTAGGCTTGACTTATTATTACAATCCAAGGTCTGGAATTCATTTAAAGTTAAAAAAATGTAGAGCACCATAGAGCAAGCACACTTAAAAAAAAATAATTAAAAAATTTTCATTATATTTTTTTCAGAAATTTTAAAAGGAATTTGTTTATTATTATAACTCATTATACTGTCTGTTTATGCACTATATGGCCAAAGATGACTGGCCACTTGTGATTTTAGACATTTTGTTAAATATCCAGAAAAATACATGAGGAATTAACCTGAAACTCCAGGTGTGTAAGCAGTATAGTACAGGTCATATATTTTCCGTGAAGATTTTTTTCTGAAACCCCATAGGGCAACGTCAACAAATTGAAAAAGAATGAATATCTTTTGGACGACCCTGTAAAAATTAATGTAGCAAAAGCGTTCAAACTGTGGATTATGATTAAGTGCCTTATTGTAATAAATAGAGTTCATTTTTATGAGAACAGCCTGTTTATATTCATAGAGAAATTAATGTTTTTATTAAAAGAGTCCAAAGTTTTTTGCTTATAATTTGAGGAGTTCATAATATAAAAAAAAGTTCTTTTTAGAAAATATGACAAATAACATTGTACACAAAACCCTGTAGTCAGAATGAAAAAATAATAAAAGTTGTATGAAAAATGAGCAGTTTTACTAAATAATGATTCACTGTGCATGCCCGAATGTAAACAAAATATAATTTGCATAATGTGTTAACTAAATGTATAGAGCAACTTTTGTAAAAGTCTCAAAAACATAGCTTGAAAATTCTGAAAATTATCGTTGCTAGAATAAGCTCAAAATCTGTTGTTTCCAAAATGAAGCAAAAAGATGAGGGTTGTATCCATATATCCATTGATTAGTGCCAGTATAGCATACACAATATTGCATGTACTACTGTATTTTGATACAGCCCCTCATCTTTTTGCTTCCTTTTTCGAATAACGGATTTTGAGCTTATTCTATAAATGATAATTTTCAGACTTTTCAAACTATATTTTTGAGATTTTCGCAAAAGTTGCTCTATACATTTAGCTATCACATTATGCAAATTATATTTTGTTTACATTTGGGCATGCGCAGTGAATCGTTATTTAGTAAAACTGCTCATTTTTCATACAATCTTTATTATTTTTTCATTCTGATTGCAAGGTATTGTGTACAATGTTATTTGTCATATTTTCTGAAAAGAACTTTTTTTTATATTAAGAACTCTACAAATTATAAGCAAAAAACTTGGCAAAATTTGGGACTCTTTTTATAAAAACTTTAATTTCTCTACGAATATGCATGCTATTCTCATAAAAATGAACACAATTTATTACAATAAGGCACTTAATCATAATCTACAGTTTGAATGCTTTTGCTACATTACATTTTACAGGGTTGTCCAAAAGATATTCATTCTTTTTCAATTTGTTGACAGTCCCCTATGGGGTTTCAGGGAAAAAAATCTTCACAGAAATATATGACACGTACTATTCTGTTTACACACCTGGAGTTTCAGGATAATTCCTCATGTATTTTTCTAGATATTTAAGAAAATGTCAAAAATCGCAGGTGGACGGTAACTTTTGGCCATATTGTGTATATGCATAGAGTCAGGTGGGGTGCAATGGGTATAAAAATGCAAGTTTTTGAAATGGTTCATTCCTAAATGGATCATTTGTAAGGAATTTATAAAAAGTACAATGATTCCAGTGCTTACATTATTTTTATAGACATCACATTTCATCGCAATTGTTTTTCAAAAGAATATTTATTAATAAAAAAAAAAGTTTTCTGATGGCTGCTTCTATGCCCATTCCACCCCATCATATGGGGTGGAATGGGGTAGGGTCAGGTGGGGTGGAATGGGTATAAAAACACAAATTTTTTAAATGATTATGGAATCATTCCTAATTGGAAAGGAATTTATAGAAAGGAATGGTTCAGTGTTTACATTGCAATTATAGACATCACATTTTCATTGCAATTGTTTTTCAAAAGATTATTTATTAATGTTAAAAAAAAGTTTTTCTGATGACTGTTTTTATACCCATTCCACCCCATAGGGTGGGGTGGAACGGGTAACCAAGTTTAAAAGGCATTCAAAGCAACCAATAACCCAAATTTCAGTGTATTATACATTTTATTACATCAAATTATTTATTGAGAATTACATTGACCAATTTCTTTCTCATTTAATACATAATGTCCCTGATTATTAAGTGTTGGCTGGCTAAGCTTTCTGAAAGTCGTTTATTGTCAATTTCTACTTTGTCATCTTTGTTAGGAAAGATATAGAAGTTTCCTACTGATGATTTATCCAGGAATTTTACAACGCAAGTAAGAGGATCTGATGTTTCAATCATTTGGGTAATAAAATATTTTTTAGATTTTTTCCCTAAGCATAATCATATACTCATTTCACCCTACTTTCCATTTTAATTATAACTTTTAAAAAATAAAGAACTTTTCTTACATGCTTATTTCAGCCAACAATGGGCACTGCTATGTACTACAAACTATACAGAAAAAATATACACTCATTGCCATAAAAATTTGCACACCAAGAAATAATTGTGGGATCGTAATGAAACTTGGCATGAAGGTACATATCAGGCAGATATGCAAATGATTAGAAATGCAACGTGATTGTGTATTTCATAAAGCCACTAGAGGGCGTTGAACTTCGTCCTCCTTGGAGTATAAAACTGGTAAGTAGAACTTGTTTGAGTGTACCATTTATTTTGCAAAGGAAACGCTGAGGTAGACATGCCATTATGCAGCCATCGAAGACAATATGAGCAGCTGTCATCGTTCGAGAGGGGAAGAATCATCGGGATGATGGAAGCTGGTTGCTCAGCTCGGCAAGTATCTTGTCAAGTAGGCTGTTCTGATTTTACTGTGAGGAGGTGTTGGGACCAGTAGACTGAGGAGACATCATTTACATGGCGACCAAGCTCAGGACGCCCTCGACAGACCAGTCATCGAGAAGACCGTCACATCATACGAAACGCACACGTAGAGCCAACTGCCTCATTGGCCGCTATCCAGACACAGGCAGCCCCTTTACTACGGACCCCTGTGTCTTCCCGAACCATCCCAAGGCGCCTGACTTAAGGACATCATGTATCGTGGCACCCATTACATGTGCTGCCAATGACACCCACCCACCAACGCCTCCGTTTGGAGTGCTGTCGCGCACGACGGGATTGGACTGCAACGGAATAGAACCAGGTCGTCTTCAGCGACGAGTCTAGATTCAATTTGAGCAGCGATGACAATCATGTTCGTGTGTGGAGGTCCTGTGGTAAACGCCTCAATACTGCCTACGCTTTACAGCGACACACTGCCCCCACAGCTGGTGTGATGGTATGGGGTGCCATTCCTTACGATACACGGTCACCCCTAATATTGATCCGTGGCACAATGACAGCGCAGCGGTACGTCCAGAACATCCTTGAGCCACATGTGTTGCCACTCATGGCAGGGCTCCCAGGAGCCCTTTTTCAGCAAGACAATGCTCGGCCACACACAGCAAGGATGTCACAAGCCTGCCTCCGTCATATTACCACCCTTCCCTGGCCTGCTCGATCCCCAGATTTGTCACCAATCGAGCATATCTGGGATCATTTGGTATGGCAAGTTGGACACCCTACGAGTTTGGTTGAACTCGAGGCGCATTTACAGCAACTGTTGAACGAGATGTCTCAGGACATCATACAGAACTTGTATGCCTCAATGCCTGCTCGTATCGCATCGTGCATTCGCACTAGAGGGGGTCCAACAGAGTACTAAAATTTCCGTTCATTTGTACTTTTTTCTGCAATAAAGCATCCTTTTTCTTTGGTTTTCTACTCACTTACACTTATCACACTCACTTATCACAGTAGTACTTACGTGTGTAAAATTTCGTTTCATTTGGATGTCTTTTTCTTGGTGCGCAAATTTTTATGGCAATGAGTGTATATTTCTGCTATAAAATAAAAAGTTAACAGTTAAAATAAATTAAAGAGACAAAGTTAATGCAGCACTAAGTGATGTTGATATTCACCATGTGGCTTTCAAAATTGATTCTAAATGGACTAAATGTTGCCAATATTTTTTATCTATACTTAAAATGAAAGTAGAATGGTTAATAAATTATATACATGATTTACAAATATTTTTTGTCCATAGTATATGAATTTAATTCAGACACAAAACAGTAATACCCATTCCACCCCACCTGACCCTACAATATTAAGCAAATTGATGCACCCATCGGTGGCGCTAAGGGGGCTGAAGCCCAGGGACTGATTTACAAATCTGGGAGCCCTGGGGACAGATGCTTATTGGGTCCCCCTTGCACCGATACTTACAGAGGGATTGAGTAAAAAAAAATAAAATAAGATACTTATTAAAATAACCATTATTGACTTTAAAATATTCATTAACCCGTTTGGGACCATGGGTGCATATATGCACCCACAAAAAGAGCATACAAAATTTGTTTTAAGCACCAGTACAAAAGAAATGTAATATTTATTTTCTTTAATTAGAGCATTTTTGTGATTGTTTAAGTAAAGGTAACTTTTTAAAATAAAGTGTTGCCAACCGAATAAAATTTGTGTAAAAGCCGCCGGTCCCGAAGGGGTTAAAAAATTAAATATAATAATCATTAATTTACTTTTAAATAATTATTTCACAATTACGAAATTTAAATGAGTAGACGTTTTATAATAAAATGTGTGTCGTTGGTTATCTTTTCCTATACAAGTCTATACATCTGGAATGATAAAGTATGCAACAACTAATAATAAATTTTCAACAACACCAAGCGACAATTATTTAAAATATTAGGAGGCTCTATTGCCTGCAAGCTATGCTCACCAACCCTCAAATAATCTGACGATAACAGGAAAAAAATTAAGTAATAATTAAAAATACAATATACTTTTTAAATGATAAAGATAAAAGAAAATATTCACTATAATAAAGTAATTATTAAATGGATGTTTCGGACAAAATATACAACGTTATAAAAATACAATATGAACACAATAGAATGTAGAATGAGATGCAAAATTCCATTAGATATTAAAACTACATCAGATTTTGGAAAATAATCGAAAAACCTTCAGCAGCATTTGGGGCCCCCTGAACCCAAATGCCCTGTCGTAAATTAGGCACTGCTGAAGCCCCTCCTATATCCCTAGACTAGACCAGTTATTTAAAGTTTTCTAAAAATTATGAAAGAATATCATTATTATTTTTATTAGGTCTTTAAAAAATCAGAATTAAAAAAAACATTGAATTTGTCCCACAATTTTTTCTCTTTTTCTTATGACATTAGAAATATTCGCTAATTAAAAAAATTAGGTTTTATAAGCATGTTACTGTGAGAAAAAGAATAGACATTATAGATAGGCTAGAGGAAGAATAGACTGTATATTTTTTACCAATGAAATTATATTTTTATGAAAAGCATTGTAGAGGGTTGTTTCTCCATCTGTAGAAACCTCAGTAACCAATATTTTTTCTATATTTGAAGAAGCATTTATAAAAGCAAAGTTCCCATTAATTTTCATAAAATGTTTCTGAGTAGTTTTTATAGTGTATGAAAGTTTCCTTAAACTGGAATATTTTATGATGCAATTTCATGCATGACTGAATTTATTATATGCAAGAGTAACAAAATAATATTGATTTTAATGTTAATATTGTTGCTGTTAGTATATCATGTTTGTCTGTAAATCGTGTTTGTTGAACATGAAATGAAAATGTTTACTTGAGAATTGACAGCAATCTAAAAACCAGTCAAAACAGCTGATTAATACATACACTATAAAAATTACTTGTTAGCATTTCCAAAAGTTATTGGTAGCAAAAGAAACTTCCTTTTAATAAATGCTTTTTCAAATCTCAAAAATATATTGATTTCTAAGATTTCTAAAGATAAACTATGCTTTTCAGAATCATGGGTAACTTGGAGGAAATTATTCTATACTTTCATTCATGTTATATTATATTTTCCTAAATTAAGAAAAAATTGCCTCTTTTTTTTTTTTTTTTTTCTTTTCTCTCTTTTTTTTTTTTTTTTTTTTTTTTTTTACAGCGGAGTAATTTTTTTTTATTACAAATGGAATTTTTTCATATGTCCTTCCCCTTCAAAACACTAACCTAAAATTTCTAGAAATTCTCAAGTCAAAAGATAGAAATTCTTCAAATAACAGAAAAATCTCTTTGAATCACAGGCAGGGTTGTAGTGTCTTCATTATCAAACATGTTAAAGGCCCCACCAAAAATTTTCAAAGCTCTCTCTGGCTGGTTATGGCTCTGCTCAAGTCAGCAGAAAAAAAATGTAAGTCAGTACTTGACACAACCTGTCCTATCAAGTCAAATGAAAGAAAACTGGATTGATCTCAGTCAGGACAGATCTGGGCACATCTAGGCCTCTCAAATATGCTGTCCCCCTCCAAAGTGAAATCCTGGGTGCACCACTGAAGCAAAGTAAATAATTTCAAAACTGCATCAAAGTAGAACATTTTGGCAATTAAGAAAAGACCATCGGCACTAGCTTAGCCTTAGATGCCTTATGTTCCCTCAGCCATTGTTTTGAATTGTTTGGCGATTTTTTGTTGGTGTGTTGGCGGTGTTTATAGCTATGGCAACCTCGATATGTGGAATCCCGTGTGGCGTGTGTATTCTGACGTGTTGTGTTCTGGCAACCCCTGAGAAGTGGTGGATTTTGTGGATGTATTTTGATGTCATGTTGTATAGGCCTGTCTTTTTATTTTTATGTTAAATTTATTGGATGTATTTGACTGACTATGGTTTCTGTAATCCGTTTAAATGCTTTTGCTGAAGTAATTAAGAAATATGAGG